>OY728138.1:1671145831-1673645831 GCA_963277665.1 Viscum album
ATCCTTGATTAATTCCATCCATCCCCTCCGTCTCATGATCAATTATTTTTGAGTAAATATATACTTAAAAAATTGTTGGTCAGTATATATTTTACATTTTATTCCATACAGATGATTCCTCCAAATTTTTAAAGAAAAAACAACAACCAATTCCAAATCATGGGAAGGGTTATTTAACTCATGAGTTTTCAACTGACGTGAAGCATACTCATTTACATGAACATTCTTCATTAAGATAAAACCAAGTCCTTTCGATGAAGCATCATTATAGATAACAAAATCACCATTTCTGGAAGGCAGTTCCAAAACTGGAGCATTCACCAATCTTCTTTTCAATTCTTAAAAACAATCCTCACATTCTTTTGTCCTAATGAACTTAACACCTTTTCGAGTTTACATATTCATTGGGATATATAACCGTGAAAACTTTTCAACAAACCCCCAATAATAATCTATAAAACCAAGAAAAATATGGATTTCGGTTATATTTATGGGTCTTGTCCATTATTTAACATCTTTTGTTTTAACAGGATCAATGGTTATACCATTTTATGAAACAGTGTAACCAGGGAAAGAAATTTGTTGTAACCAAAACTCACAATTTCTAAATTTAACATACAGTTTCTTTTCATTTATGGTTTGGAAGATAAACATCAAATGACATTCATTCTCCTCTTTACTTATGGAGACAACCAAAATATCATCAATTAACACAACCAGAAACATATCCAAAAACTCATGGAAAATTATATTCATAAGATACATGAATACAACAGGTACATTGGTTAACCAAAAATGCGTAACAACAAATTCATAATAGACATATCCAGTACGAAACGTGGTCTTCGTAATATCAGCTTCCTTTACTTTCAATTGATGGTACCTGGACCTCAATTCAATATTAGAAAAATATTGAGCTCCTGTAGATGATCCAATAAATCATTGATATGAGGAAATGGATACTTTTTCTTAATAGTGATGTTATTCAATTCTCTATAATCAATGAAAAGTCTCGTTGAACCTTCATTGTTTTTAACAAAAAAAAGATAGGAGAACCCCATGGTGATGTGGTAGGTCTAATGGAAACTTTATCTAATAACTCCTATAATTTCTTCTTTAACTACAAAAGTTCAATTTGAGCCATTCGATAAGGGGGTTTTGAAATTGTCTTAGCATCAGGAAATAAGCCAACAATAAATTCAAATTCTTGACCAGGTATAATACCAGGTAACTCATCAGGAAAAACATCAAGATACTAAGTTACAACTAGCACATCATTAATCTAAATAGTTCCTTTATTTTAAAATATATGTGAAAGGTAACATTAATATCCATCTTTTACTAGTTACTCATCTTCATGATATTTTATCAAAAGTAAGGGTTCATTATTTTATATAATCTAAAAAAATTTCTAAAAAGAAGCCTCTTTTTCTCTACAGCCAATCTTAGTATGATAAACAGAAAGCCAATCCATACATAAAATAACATCAAACTATACAAGAGGGAAAACAATAATTTTTTAAGGTTGATTCTTTCCACACACAAGGACTAGAAGGTTCATATAATAAATTTTTTTCTCAAATTTTCCCCCCAATTTTTTTACCATATGTTCAGGAATTATATCTTGATATGGAATTCCCAATTTACTATAGAACTTCTCAGAAATGAATGAATGTGGACACCCTAAATCAAAAAACATGTTGGTATAATCTGAAAAAACAAATAGTGTACCTGATACTACTTCATTAGATGTCGCAACATCTACTGAAGTAGTTGAAAAGGATTTCACCACCCCTTTCTACTTGTAGATCATCTTCTTTCCATTAGTTGAGTTCTTCGTTGGGAACTCATTTGCATAATTACCCATTTTATTAAACTTAAAACATCATACCATTGGTTTTTTATTTCCTTCATGATCTTCTTCTTTACATTTATGAGCAATATGACCAGACATACCACACCAGAAGAACTATCCAGACTTTGAAAAGCATTTTCTAGGATTATTTTTACCAGAATTATCATTAGATGGATCTTTAATTTTATATCATCTAGGATTCATTGATGAATTTTTTCCCATTATGTGCCAACTGTACCATTTCTTTTGTTTTTTTTCTTGGAACACCTGATCATTAGAAAACTCCATTTCTTCCTTCTTGGCACATCTAAAATGTTTTTCATATCTTTTGAATTCATGAGAGGATAACGTTCATAGATATCATGGATTCAGTCCCGAGTAAAACCGATTTATCTTACTAACTATATCTCAGATGAATTTTTGATAATGCCTTTCCAATCGAGTGAATTTCTATTCATAAGTAGCCACTAAGTGATCTTCCTGCCTCAATTCCAAGAATTGTTTTTCAATCCTAATAAAAACCACCTTAGGAAAATATTTCTCAAGAAACGTACCGTTGAATTAATCCCAATCTATAGAATTAATCTCCTCACTATCCATGATATTTTTCCCCATCGACCACCACTGATCTGCTTCAACTTCAAAATGGTATTCATGAAGACTAACATTTTAATGTTCTGAACACCACATGACATCAAAAATCTTCTCCAGTTCTTTAATCCTCCCTTCAGCTATCATATGGTCAGATGATCGTTTGAATGATGCGGGATGCTGCCTCTTGAATTACTCCACTACTGACATGTTTATCTATGGTTGTTCTAGATGATATCGGGCATAGATACCACCACCATTTATAGCATGAGTCAAATGTTCCATCACTATTGCAAATTTTTTAGTTCTGATTCCGACCATCTTAGGTTGCTGATTTGGAAGGTTATTATCCTCTGTATGCCTTACCAATATAGCTGCCATATTTCCTTTGTGGGGAACCATTCTGAACAAATAAATATCTTAGGCTAAGAAACATGGTAATTTGTGAATGCTATATCATTTATATATTATTATAAATTAATTTATGGATATTAACTTAAAAATATCTTAACACCCAAAGTTTTCTAAATTGACCTTTGATAACAACTATAAGGACCTAACCTTAAACATCACATAATCTTGAATTAAGTAAATAATTATTATAGAGGATCTTTTCAAGTTTAGAGATTTAGAAAATTATGTCATAACATAAACATAACAACTTGAATATTACATGTAGACACTTCTACTTAGTATTAGTTTTTTCATTAAATAAAAAATCTCCAAAATAAAGATTCATGTCCAGATCCATGTTTTAGACAGAATAACTTTTACTTGATCCCATACTTGACCCTATTCCACTTTATGTCCTATGAAAAAAATTTCAAAAACATGGGATGAGCATAAAAATATCAGTAAGGGATACACAAAAAATGGAAATTGTTAGTTTTTCAAAACAAAAAGTAAACCATGAATACCTTATCATAAGTAATACTTTTCACCTTTATGAAGTGGTAAATACTCTTCAAAGAATAATATATCATGTTTTACCATTTTTTAACCAAAAGATTACCATAAAACTCATATAAAGAACACATAATATATAATGGTAACATGGGACATAAACATACTTAAATGGAATAATCATACGATCGACTTCCACACATATCACTAAATAAAATAGCCAGATGGACGACTTTCATAACCAATGCACTGGAGGTTATAACTTACCATCCCATACTGGCTTATCACGACACCACTCGTCATTTGTTTTATCATGTAACCACCCATCAAATGTCGAAGTACCATTATAAAATCATAACACATAAAATATTGAAAATATAAACATTTCGCTAATAACATTAATTTCAAATGACAAGAAATATTTTCAAGATATTGAAATAATAAATCCATTTCAAAAACAATTTTCAATACCAAAAAAAACATAAAACTGAATAAGGGGTCTCTTTTTTTATTAAAAACAACATTAAGGCTTATAGAGGAATCCAAATAACGATTACGGCGGCGGAGAGGTCATTGTCACTATAAATGTTAATAACTCTCCTTTTGTTGTTTTGTAAAATGATACTTAGAAAAAAGAATCCCTTTGAATGCAATTAATAGTAAAAGGGTTTTATTATATACCATATAAAAGAAAGTCGTGTATAAATCAAAGTATGCCTCAATGAAAGGAGATTGAGAAAAGTCCCTTACCCCGTGTCCAATATGAGCCTTTCATTCTTTATTTTCCTGAATAATAAATATAACTAAATTTATACTTGCTTAATAACAATTATAATGTTTATTATTCATTTTTTATCACTTATTACCTTTCTATAACAATTAATTAATTATTTGAGTTTATATTAGACATGGGTCGATGTTCGACACATGAGTTGAAAATAAACTTGTTATAATTATAAATTGATCATGTGGTCAAAATTCTATTATCACCAAAATGATATTCATGATTTGGATATTATTAATATCATATATATCCAATATTTATATATATATATATATTTATAATAGTATATAGCATTTGGAGATAATAAATGAAATTTAATGTTAATGGATACGGTCAGCCGTACGTACGCATGAACAGTACTTTCATTTCTATTTCATATTTAATGAAATAAAAACATAATGATACATAGGTATATTATAATTAAAGTATAATATCATATATAATTTCATTAACGTTTTCCTTTATACGTTTCACGTATGGCATGAACAAGTCATATAACTTTGAGGAGGTGGTAGTATGCACTTTCTCAAATGAAATTATCATATTTACCCACTATGGATACCAAAAAGGTATTCAATAAATGAAAAATAAAGAAGCATAAAAACAATATAAATATAATATACATCACATATAAATATAGTTCCATTTTAATAGAAACTATAAGAGGTGGTAAGAGAAGATTCAACAATCATCATTTCATGAGGCAGTAGTTTGTCGTCCACAGAAGCAGTATGTTCTTTAATAATTAGATTGAGGTGTGTGTAAGTTTAGTTTGAATCATTCTCTTAAAAAACCTAGTATATTTAGGATACTTATGTTGTTATAAAAGGAAAGAATAAAAAGCTCTTAGGGGGTTGGAAATGTAAAATAAAATAAAAGAATATAAAAGAAGGCATTTCCTTTAAATTGGGAAACACCCTTAGTTTTGAACCAAAAGGATTTATTGAACTTCCTTATGCCTTAAATAATGCTTCTAATAGGAGGAGAGGGATGTAGGGAGATTATTTAGGTAGAGGTTGGATGAGCCAAGTCTGACATCCTTGATCCAAAAGCCACACAATGGGTGGCCCGAATCCGGTTTTTCACACAACCTCAAGAGCATTTCCCCAAACTCTAGAGGCTGCCGACTAGCATCGAGGGCCTGGGTTATATAGTGGGGAAATTATTCCCTCATTTTTCAAAGTGTAGCTCATCGAAAATGAAATATAACATACAAAAACTGATGTAGTAAAAAATATACAACTGAAATGGACAACAGAGTTAAAGAAAACCATTACTCATATACACAAAGATGCACCATGTCACTAATTCTATGAAAGCAGACAGAACAGGATACACTACAATACAATAAAATACAAATCAAAGTACAAGGTACATCCAAACAAAACAAAGCAGCATAACCAGAATGCAGCAGCATCACATGAAATACTCGGTCTCATGCTCTCCTAATCTTATGCTACAATAAAGTACATGTATGGGGACCCTTTCCCTTGTCGACCCTCACAGCAATATAGTCTATTTAGGGCCTAAGACATGACCAAAACAGGGTGTGAGAAAAAAAATCCCAGTAGGCACCCACCCAAGGCTCGTGCCAAACTGTCAGTGAAAATGTGAATCAATAGTGTGCAAAAGTAAATGCAGGAAACTAGTAAGTACTCAGAAGTAACCATCACTACCAGTTTCATTTCCATTTTTTATAATTTTTCATCACCTCCAAGAATGTACTTTATCTTGGAAGGTACAACATAAAAAATATCACCATAGTGAATATTCTAAATAGTCGTCTCCTGAGATATACTATCCTTACCCTCAGGTAATAGAATCAAATACCTACAGGTGATTTCCCTCAGTCATAACGATCATTTCCCTAAGGAATGTGTGATATTTCCCTTAGGAACAGAGACTAATGCCCACATGCATAAACAATGGTTAACCTCAGGCTAACCAAACACTGCCCGTAGGCTATGAAAAACACTGCCCACAGGCTAATAGAACACTAACCTCAGGCTAAAATAAGACTTCCCTCAGGCTAATATAACCTAGTCGAGCCCAAAGAATAAACAACCATTTAAATAGAATTTCTGTAAATAAAATGAAATGCACAAAATAATCATGTCATACCCTTAGGTATCTTAGCCAAATAGATAAATAGAGGAACGCACCACAGGGTGGTCCTGGATCCAAGAAGTGATCCCAAACAGCAGTTTATACTTTTCATTAGATTATCTATGCAATTCCAGATATATTTTCCACAAAGTCCTCATCCAAACGACACACCAATCTTGGGTTCGTAGTACAATGATGCACAATTTTAACACAACAGTTGGAAATAAACATCAGACCACCTACCTCGATCATCTCTGATCGGTATACGTGAATGACGCCTCCCAAATCATCCCAGAACGACGATGATCTAGGATAAATGCCCACTCATTCAAACTCAAATAATATTCCCTCAAGATATAATTGGTAATAAACACAAAAGTAGAAGGAAGAACTCACCCGCATGGTTCAATCGAGACCATCGGAGAAGGATTCAGATTCTCAGTGTGTGGTCGGGAGATCTCCAAAGCTCCGTCCTCCTCTCGCTGCTCCAAAACGAACTCAAAGCCTCCTCTGCCGAATGAGCAGGCTACTAACCATTTTAAGAGAAAAAACCAAACTATACAGTGTGTACTCTCATGTACATGGAATGTACTTTTCATTTTTTAACTATTCCTCAAGTGGCTTCTTTCCACCGGAGCACTGATAATTCGTCGACATGAGTACATGGTGTGTATTTCTGATTACATGTCTTGTACTATCACTCCACTTGCTGATTCCTCCACCACCATACTATTCACCTACCAACAGATTACACAGTGTTTAAAAACCTAGTACACGGCGTGTACTATGTTTTTACACCCTTTATCACTGATATGACTAAATGCCCTATTTACAGTTCCCACACGGCCAAAGTACATGGGGTGTGGAAAATAACACAGTGTGTACCCACAAAATTTGGGATTTTCCCCCATTTTCCTTATTTTCTAAAAAAAACATAAGGAAAAGGGAAAAGAAGAAACCCGTACATCAAAAATAAGAACTGGGTTCTTACAAACCTTCCCCCTTAAATCAATTCATCCCCAAATTTCCCTTCCAGGGTGGTGAAGATACAAATATGAAAAACTCTAGCCATTGAGCACATACGTCGGTCCCCCTCTCCG
This sequence comes from Viscum album, assembly GCA_963277665.1. NCBI lineage: Eukaryota > Viridiplantae > Streptophyta > Magnoliopsida > Santalales > Viscaceae > Viscum > Viscum album. The sequence goes on from OY728138.1 coordinate 1,671,153,171, forward strand.
ACGTTTTTTCCTACACTTGACTATGCTACCATAGCACCCAAATGAGAGGAACTGACCAGCCTCAGAGAACCTTCGTGTTCTTATCAATAATATGAATCATATTCTCCCCAAAGGATGTATCGACCTGAATCTAAACCTCCTCGGGCTAAAAAATAGGAGATGGGTCTGAGTGCTAACGACACAACTGAGATACCTGGAAGACATCATGCATGGCCCATTACCTCTCTGGTAACTACAACTGATAGGAAACTGGCCCAACTCTTTCCAAAATCTCAAATGGCCCCAAATACCTCGGTGATAGTTTACCATGTCTCTTGATCCGCCAATCTCCCAAACTTGGCGAAACACGCAAGAAAACCTGATCCCTAACCATGAAATATAGAGTTCATCTGTGGAGACCATCATAAGATTTTTGATGAGACAATGTAGTATCCATATGCTCCTAAATCAACAGGACCTATTCTGAAGTTTCCTGCACGAGACGTGGTCCCAGTAAAGATGCATCACCTTCCTCCAACCAGCACAATGGTGATCGGCATGTCCTACCTTATAAATCCTCATAAGGTGCCACCTCAATAGTTTCCTGAAAACTATTATTATATAAAAACATTACTAGGGGGATGTGCTCCTCCCAAGAGCCCCCAAAGTACAGGTTTCATGCACGTAGCATGTCCTCAAGTACCTTTATTGTACACTCTGACTGGCCATCGGTCTGAGGGTGGTAAGTTGTGCTCAGAAGAACCATTATACCCAGTGCCCTCAAAAAGCTCTAATAGAAACGAGACATAAAGTGGGCGTCCCTATCTGAAATGATATAACAAGAGACCCCATGAAGGCGTACTACCTCTCGGATATACAGCTTTCCATGCTCATCCACACTGTAGGTCTCCTTGATCAGAAAAAATTGTGCTACCTTTTTAATTATGTCCACAAAAACCCACATGGAATCACTGCCTCAAGGTGACATAGACAACCAAGTCATGAATTCCCTCACGAAATCATCCCATTTCCACTCCGAAATGGGTAACTACTATAACAGTTCAGCTGGCCTTTGATTCTCCGCTTTCACCTGTTGACAAGTAGAACATCTTGTAACAAAACCAGCTCCCTCTATCTTCATACTTAGCCACCAATACTGACATCTCAAGTCCCAGTACATTTTTGTAACTCCAAGATGCAATACCCAAGTAGAAGCATAAAACTCCCACATCATCTCCTCACATATATCCCCTGGAACCCAAACTCTTTCATGGACATGTAGTACCTCATCATCGCCTATCATCCATCTAGGAGGAGGTTCCTCACTTGCCACTGACTCACGTAGAACTATGCCTTCTGAATTATATAGTTTTCTTATCCTCACTCTATCCAAAAGGGTAGAATTCATAGCTAAGGATGAAAGATAGGTTTTCCCCAAATTATCGTGCACCTCCAAATGTATCTTAGAGAACAGTGCCATAAGATGCCACTCACCACTGACCTCTTACACTGTCGGTGTCTGGGTATTCCTACCCAGTGCATCAGCTACTGCATTACCCTTACCAGGTGTATAGGTAAGCTCAAAGTCGAAGTACTGAAGGTATTCAAACCACCTTAGCTATATCAGGTTAAAGTCACGCTGAGTAAAGATGTATTTGAAACTTTTGTGGTCAGTGAAAACCAAAAAATGCTCTCCCCAGAGATAATGTCTCCAATAGCGCAACACATGAAAAACTACATTCAACTCGATATCATGCCTCAGTAATTAATCTCATTTGGCCTTAACTACCAAGACCCATACACAAAAACTTGATCGCCCTGATCAACACGGCACCCAACCCAATACCTGATGCATCACAGTAAACTATATAGCTCTTTCCTTACTCTGGAAGTATCAGGATTGGTGTTGATATCAACTTTACCTTCAACTCCTGAAAGGATATCTCGCAAGCTTCTGACCAGACGAACATCACACCCTTCTTAGTCAAACCCATCAACGACACTACTAAGCAGGAGAAGTCCTGTATAAATTGCATGTAGTAACCAGGAATCCCCAAGAAACTATTCATTTAAAACACATTCTTGGACTGCTCCAAAGAATCTACTGCTCTCACTTTCTATGGGTCTACCACAACACCTTCCTCTGAAATAATATGTCCTAGTACGTTTATGTGGTCCATCTAGAAGGAGAACTTTGAGAGCGTATCAAATAGCTAATACTCTATTAGTCTACTCAAAATGATCTCAAGATGGGTGACATGGTCGTGTCGAGTGTGAGAGTACACCAAGATATCATCCACGAAGACTACCACAAAAGAATCCCAATATAGGTGGAACAAACGATTCATCCGAGCCATGAAAACTGCTGGTGCGTTTGTGTGTCAAAATGGCATGACCAAGTACTCAGATAAACCATATCTGCTCCAAAAGGCTATAAGCGGTATTTCCGACGATCTCATGTGCAACCAATGATATCTGGATCTCAATTCAATCTTTGAGAACACTCATGCTTCCCAAAGATGATAAAAAATATCACCAATCCTTGGTAAGGGATATCAGTTCTTGACCATCAGCTGGTTCAACTTCAGATAATCCACACAGAGTCTAAGGGTACCATCTGCCTTATTCGCAAAGAGGACCACCAACCCCATGGAAAGTATTGGGTCATATGAAAACCTTTTGTTATACCTCCTCTAAATACCTCTTGAGTTCTTGAAACTCAGGTTTAGCCATCCAATAAGGAGGAATGGACACTGGTGCTGCTCTTAGCACTAGCTCAATAAAGAAATCCACCTCCCGCTCTGGAAGAAGACCTGAAAAGTCATTCCGGAAGACATACCTAAAATGATAAACTACTTGAGGGAACTCTTTCTAACATACTCCCTAGTCATCCAGATACAAACTCGCAAGCTGGGCTATCACACCACCTCACCCACGATGCTCGAGTCTAGATCAGCTCACTTGGACATCCCAGTTGTCCTTGTATAGAGACTCTCTGCCCTATGGTGATGTGAAACTCACCCTACGACGGTAGCAATTAAGAAAGGCTCGAAATGGTATCAACCAGTCCATCCCGAGAATGATTTAATACGTCGTCACCTCTAATAAATAGAAGTTCCATAGAAAGTGACATCCACCAACCTATAGGGGGAACTCCCTACACTAACGCACACATGTCGTTCTAATTACCATCGGAGTGTGTAGCATCATAATATTAAAAGAAGAAGAAACACAAATCCCAAATCTCTCCATTATGGGCATAGATATAAATCTATGTGTATCACCCATATCGATAAGTATAGAAGTCAAAACAGAAGCTACTATAATAGTATCACTGACAGTAGAAGGTTCGAGATCCTACTCTTGCTAGGTCTGTTGAACTGCATATGCCTGCCCAATGTCGCTGCCCTGTGACACATCCTGGCTACCCTGAGCTGACCTGCCCTGCTACCTCTGAGATCCTGGTGTCTGGATACGATGGCCACGACCACCATCTCGGTCTGCATGCCCTGATGTACCCAAATTTCCCGATAGGTAAGAAGATGCTAGTCATGTTCCAACATGCCGAGTCTGCACAGAACCCTATCATTAGCCACTGGTATGAACACCCTGTATAAAGGCTGTAGATGACCCTTCTTTCCACTAGAAAGGCACTCCACTGGGTCAGGTGGACACTGAGGTATCTTGTTCCCCTCTCTACCACACTAGTAACACATGACCTGTCCACCTGAAGTATTCTTCTGACTAGTACCACCACTGTGAGAAAATTCTATCTTCCTCTTCCTCTTACCGATAGGAATATTACTAGAAACTGGAGTCGAACTTCCCTGGCCCACACCACTAGATTCCCAAGGTTCTGCTCAATAATTAGTTCCTCGTTCAAAATAACATGTACAGTATGCAACCTGAAAACATTTATCGGCACTTGGATGTCACATTGAAGACCATCCACAAAGTGTCTAGCCCTCAACATCTCATTACCCACCAGAACGGGTGCAAAACACTGAAGCTCAGTGAAGCGGGTAGAATATCCATCACTGACATGGCGCCCTGCTACAAATTCCGGAACTCTTGAGCTCAATCTACCTAAAACGTCTCTGAGAAGAAGAAATCATAGAAGGCTGCCTGAAAATCTTCCCACACCATGTCTCGGTGATGCCCAGACTTGGTGGTAACATCCCACCACCTCTTGGGGGTATCACACATCATGTATGTAGCAAGATTGACCCTCATCCCCAGAGGCATTTCTAGATGCTCAAATATTGTCTCCATCGATTCCAGTCGTGACTCCACAGCCTGCGGTCCACCATCCCCTAAAAACGTAACCAGATGCTGCTATTGGAAGATACATGTCAGCTCTTCCATATATTTTGCTACTTTCGGTTCTCATTGGAAGGTGTGCATGAACCTCATGAAGCCTTCAGAGAACTACACATATGCGTCTATGTCTGGTATAACGGCTGGCACCGCATCTGGCACTGCTATAGGATCCATTTGTATCCCATGGCCTACCATATCTAGAGTATAATCATCGCCGCTCTCCGGGAGAACAACTGATGGTCGTTTTGGTGGCATGACACTACAAGGTCAAACACACACCTTAGATCTAGATTTATCGAAGATTGAAAATGATGAGACCAAGAAGGGAACATGAGAAGGAAAACATTCAAGATTTACAAAACATGACTACACGACGTGTATAAATAAAACACGGTGTATTCTCACAGGCCATCCACATGGGCGTGTGCTCCATCTAAAACTGGTCGTGTAACACCCAAAACACACAGCTTGAATTTTGAATACACGACGTGTACTTGAATCCTCCTTCACTTCCCAAGTCATTCTACACGGCTAAGACACGCGAATCATCTAAAACAAAACTACACGGCATGTTCAGAGGTAGACACGGCATGTGCTCTTCAAGATTTCATCGGCCTGTGTTGTTCGTCACATGACATGTGTACCCAGGTCACACTACACGACATGTTCCAGAAAGACACTGCATGTTCAAAGAAGCCCCAGACGGACCCATGTTTCTCGTTATACAGTCGACTACACGGTTGTCACTACACGGCATGTTCCAGGCAGACATGGCATGTACTAGGAAAGATAACATCGATCCGTGTAGTTCATGACATGGCCAAGTACCAGGGTTAGACTACATGGCATTTTCAATGTCGACACGGCATGTATGTCTTAAAGTTTCTCCTCATCTGTGTAGTTTTTCACTTGGGAAAACATCAGGTAAACACAAAATCGTGTGTAAAACCGGTACACGGCATGTTTCCCCAAGTCGTTCCCTACCCCATGTCCCCACCCACACAGCCTATGACACAAGAAATGACTACAGGGCGTGTACTGAGAGTACACAGCGTGTACTTAAAAAGATTTCATTTTTTCCTGAACAGAAGAACACACAGTGTGTGTCCATATAACTACATCACGTGTTTGTTGGGTTTTCCAAACAGTAAGCCTAAGAAACTACTCTAGAACCCAGAAAAACACTGAACACACAACTAAGTGCCAAATTCTGATCCGTGAGGGCCCATAATCCCCACGAATCAATGCTTGGAATATTATACATGTTATAAATAGGAAAAAACGTTAATGATCCACCAAATTCTGGTCATTGAGGGCCCATATTCCTTAGGAACCAAAGATTAGTGTTCGTTCTATCAAAAACCTCACACCAAAACACCATAACACCCTAAAAAAGTAGGTATTTATCAATGTAGCTATGATAATAGAATTCTCTTCTAGAACATCAACTATCACAACAACATGCAATTTCTAATGCACCTACATGGCATGGATGAAATGCATGACATGTGATTTCTAGCATAATCCTAAATGACGCATGAGATAGAACACCCTTATCTCATCAGGTTGCAACTAAATAGAACCCATGTATAACATATAAATAACACAATCACAAGTTTGTCACCCAATGGTAAAAATTAAATAAACTGTGAATTTGTAAAATTAGAAAAATTACAATAAAAGAGGTAAACTGGCTTTTCCCTATACACGGGTTAGCTACTCCCAGGCACAACTTGTTACCAACAACCATGTCCGTCCTATCCCTGAATAAAGATCAAAATATTAAGTCAAATAAAATAACCCATTTGATACCACTTTGTAACATCGCGGATCCGAAAGCCACACAACAGGTGCCCCGAACCCGGTTAGTCACACTACCTTAAGCACATTTCCATATACGCTAGAGACTGCCGACTAGCAGTGTGGGCCCATGTATGATCATGGGAAAACTATTCCCTCATTTGTCAAAGATTATCAGAACGGAAAAGAAATATAACATATAAAAAACAGAAGTAGTAAACAATATACAACAGAAATGGACAACTAAGTAAAATAGAACCACCAGTCATATACACAAAAAATGAAACATGTCACTAATTCTATAAATGAAACTAGAACCTGATACACTACAATACAATACAATACAACTAAAAGTATAAGGTATAGCCAAAAAAACAATGCAAAGTAACCAAAACGCAAAAACATCACAAGCCTAAGCTTGGTACCATGCTCTCATACTCCTCTATTACAATTCGGTACCTGTATAGGGACACTTTCCCCTATTCACACCTGCAAAAAAATAGTTAGTTTGGGCCTAAGGCATGAACCAAATATGGTGTGATAAATAAATCCGAGTAGGAACCCACCAAAGGCATGTGCCTAACTATTATTGAAAATGTGCAACAACAGTGTGTAAAAGTAAATGCAGTAAACTAGTAAGTACTCAAAAGTAATTATCACTACCAATTTCATTTAAATTTTAATTATTTATTATCACATCCATCCCTGTGCTTCAGCTTGGAAGGTACAACATAGAAAAAATCACCACAGTGAATATTCTAAATATCTGTGTCCTCAGACATACTATCCTTACCATTAGGTAATAGAATCAAATAACCACAGGTGAATACCCTCAGGCATAATGATCATTGCCCTCAAGAATACATGATATTTCCCTCAAGCACACAGACTAATGCACACATGCATAAACAAAGGTTACCCTCAGGATAACCAAACACTGCCCACAGGATAAGAAAAACACTGCCCACAGGCTAATAGAACACTTCCCTCAGGCTAATAGAACACCACCCTCAGGCTACTGGAATCAGGCCGAGCCTAAAGAATTAACAACAATTTTTATAGAATTTATCTCAATAAAATGAAATCCACAATATAATTATGGAATACCCTCGGGTATCCTGACCAAACGGCTAAATTGAGGATTGCACCGCCAAGGTGGTCCTGGATCCAAGCGGTGATCCTAAACAGTAGTTTAAACTTGTAATTAAATTATTTGCGCAATTATAGATATATTTTCAGCAAAGGCCTCAGTCATAAGACACCTAAAACATGAGTATGTAGCATAATGGTGCACAATTTCAACACAATAGTTGAAAATATACACAAGATCACCTACGCCGATCGTCTCTGATTGGTATACGTGAACGACACCTCCCGAATCATCAAGGAATGACGTAGATATGGGATAAACACCCACTCATTAAAACTCAAATAACTTTGTCTCAGGAAAGAATTGTTAAGAAAAACAAAAGGATAGGGAAGAACTCAACCACACTGTTAAATCGAGACCATCCGAGAAGGATTTGTATTCTCGGTGTGCGGTCGGGTGATCTCTGAAACTCTAACCTCCTCTCCCAACTCCAAAACAAACTCAAAGCCTCCTCTGCCGAAAGAAGATGATACTTCTCGTTTTAAGCGAAAAAAATAAACTACACAGCATGTACTCTTTAATATACGATGTGTAATTTTCATTTTTGTAACTGTTTCTCTGATGTCTATTTTCCACCGCGGCACTGTTCATCTATCGACATGAGTACAGGATGTGTATTTTGGATTACACGGTGTGTACTATCGCTCCGTTGGTGGCTGCCTCCACAGCCTTACTATTCACATGCTGACTGATTACAAGACATGTAAATACCAAGTACATGACATGTAGTCAGTTTTTACTCCCTTTATCAATTACATGCCTACACGTCATGTGAACTCATCCCACATGGCCAAAGTACAAGACGTGTGGAAAATTACATGGTGTGTACCCAAAAAATTTGGGATTTTCCTCATTTTCCTTATTTTCTCAAAAACACATCAGGAAAATGGAAAAGAAGAAACTCGTACCACGAAAATAAAAATCAGGTTCTTACACCAACGGGCTTGAGAGGTGTGAGAAATAGGTTAGAAGTGGTGTCATTTTATAAGGGTGTGGAAGCGCTCTTTCGGGATGTTTGAAAATATAATTTTATTTTAAACTTATCATCAGTTTCAAAATGTCCAAAAATTATTAATGTCTGAGATAAGATGACTCATATTCAATTTAAATTTATCCAATAATTATTGGATTTTTTTTTGTATATTGTTTTAATATTTATAATCATATTTATTGAAATCATCCATGATTGATGTAAACACTGTATCATTATTGTTCCATAAATAAATTTATTTATTTGATGTCTAAAAAGAATAAAAAAATATCATGATGTAGGAAATATTTTTATCTTTGGAATTAATATTTATAGTCGAAGAAGTAACTTATTTAACCCCATGTAAAAATTGATTTACTAAAAGATATATGTATATGTTATTTTTGTCTTTACATTAAATTAATTAATATAAAGTGTCATTATCACTCCCAAGTAGCTCCATGGTGTCCCACAATCGACCCATGGATTCCCATGGATGAAAATGTATCAACCAATTAAATTAGAACACATGTTAGTGTAATTTAATATTATAATAATAATATTTTTTTACCCTTATTTACCATATTTACCCTTTAACCATGGTAAATAAAATTTTTAAGAAAGTAAATATTCATGATGTCAAAAAATAAAAGTTATTTATTTAAACAATTTGAACTTTCTGATTCTAAATATGGAATCTATTTTTCCAAATTCAACACAAAAAAGTGGCCGAAATTAATTTAAAATTAATTCTTACTGTTAAAATAAAAGAGTGTGTTTTTAAGAAATAATATCTATCAAAATATTGACATTTTTTTATGTCCAATATCAAAGTGAAAATACTTCAAATGACTAACATTGGATTAAATGGTAAAAACATAGTATAATTACACTTTTAAACAAATGAAAATGAAAATGTATCCTTATTAATAAATTATATTAAAATGCATTTTTGAATTAAAATACAGTATTTTCACTATTCATTAAAAAATGAACATTATCAGAAAATACCAAAACTTTACCCAAAGTAAATTTTGATGTCTCGATTCTAAAGAATAATTTTATTTTGTCAAATAGAACATATTATAGTGACCAAAACTAGATTTAATGAGGTTTCACTATCAAAAGGTGGTAAAACGACCTTTTTAATGATTATTTGAGTATTTATGCCTAAAATTGGATCCTTTCTTATTTTAATCCTCTAAAATTTATTGGACAAATGTAAAAACATTTAAAAAAATTATATATTCATATTGTAGTTAGTTCTGTCCATTCCTTCCAATACAACGTCTATGTGTTAACAAACATTTAAAATAATATTATATTAATGGTTTTTAGTATAACCCAACATTATGTGAAACATATGATTTCAAAGAAAAATATTTTTGTGTATCATGTATGCTATTGAACATAGCATCCCTTTTAAAATAAATTTAATATTTAAATCAAAAATATTAATACATATAAAAATGTCTTATTATTTATTTACCTGAGATGTTACATCATTAGCTGTCAACCCATTCTCATACTATGTAGTGGAAAAATGCATCGATGAAGACTCTCCATGATATCCCTTTGTGCTCACTATTTTCATCGTAGAAGTACAAGAGTAACTTGTAGGTGCCATTCAAGAACCAATTCCAGTCACCCAGCCTTTCTCAACACCCTTCAAATTCACATGTATACAAGACCACATAAAGAAACCTGAATCAAAATGGAATATTGTTTGCTCTTGGCATGACTATCCGATGAATGAGAATTCAAAACCTAATAATTTTCCTTTTTATATAATAAAAAATTATAATAACAAAAAAATTAATATCCATTCTTTTTTAAAAAAATTAATAACCATAATATAGTGATGTTAGTAACCTATAATATGTCATGTACTAGGATCAGTATACATCTTCGTATAAATATCAAACATTTTATATATGGGTTAGTAGTTGCCAATATAATATAAAAAACATGTTCTTGTTAAAGTTTAAATACAATGATAAATAATATCACTTACCATATGTCATTGATGTATGACAAATTTACTATTTATTTCCCTATGTGTGACCTCTTTCATCCCCCGATCCAACATCAAGATATTATCCTCCTCCTAAAAGTCTATCCTAGCCATAAAGAGAAAAATCCATCCCTTACGTAAGCTAAGATATAGATGAGTAAATGGGAGGTGTAAGACTAGTTGAAAATGGTATCACAAGTTTCGTCCATGGATCACTTTCTGAGGTTTTGTAGAAACTAATGAATTAAATCATTAATAAAAATATAATATTCCTCTCGGATAGGACATCCCAGGATAATGTGAATAAGAGAATATAAATTATGAATTTCAATTAAAAAAATATTTTATTAATTATATAAATTCAAAAAGGTTTATATTATTGAATATCATACAATATATTGGTCAAAAAAATGAGGATACATGACAACGAGAATGGGGTACAATGACACCTATTGAATGGTAAATTAATATCATATAATAAAACCACCCTTCCCAACTGCTAAATGTGAAAAACTATGAAAATAAAAACAAATAATCTTAAAGATATTACTAAAATTAATCTTCAAATTTAATATAAAATCAATATTTTAAACAATTAAACATAGATCTGTAAACAATGATCAAAATCTACAAGTTGTCAATTCACTGGAAGTGTTTCTAGAATAATCAATCATGTAAGACTGTGCCCCACTAAACTGGTGCACTAGGTTATGAATCAACATAATCAGGCCCATCAGTAGGATGTCTTGTATTAGTGGGTGAAAAAATAGATCATCAAGTTCGTATCCATCTATCTGAAATAAATATTTTTACGTATAATAAATTGTTACTACATATATCACATGTAAAAAACTAAAAAAACACAATATAACCTATAATTTTTTAATGTAATTATTTAATATAAAAAATAAATATCATAATATAAAAATTATATATACATAAATACCCAAATATAATATCTCAATCATCATCTAAATTCATCATTTTCATTGAGATCAATATTTTCATCCTTATCATCAGCATCATCGACATCCATATGAATTTCACTATCATTATAATTATTAATTCATGATCATTATCTTTATCATCGTCCCTTAACATAGGGGTTTCATCATAAAAATTTATATCTCATTGGGTAAGAGTTATTTTTTGGGATGCTTCATTAAAATTTAAATATGATTCACTTCCAATAAACAAATATCAATTTAAATAAATTAATTATAATCTGATTTAAAATTTATGACACTCCACTAGTCCTTCAAATATCTTGAAACAATATTATAAAATTTATAATAATTATTACGTACCAATATAAATCATTCAATTGATGCTAGAAGAATATTATATTTTACATCAATGTCCCTGTGTCATGGATGAACTCACTCCCTTAGATCAGAATAAAACCAATGACATTTAATCAATTTTATATAATTTGGTACCAGATAATAGAACTCAATTATTTCATCTAGAATAAAAGAAAATACTACTTCACATTCATTATCATGGTATCCTTTCTGAAAAAACACAACTATTCAATGTTTTTTATGAGTCACCAAATTTGTGTTTATGGAATCAAAACCGATCATCCACATTCCCATTATAAGACTTTACCAATTTTGATGGAAGGTTTTTGAGAACACATAAATTACTATGAATTTTATTTATGGTTTCCTTCTTTATTAACTATAAAAATCATTAATAATAGATATCATTTAAAATTTCCATTAGTGTTCAATCAAAATAAACCTATCTTACTAGTCATTGAACCCAATATAGAAAATTTCATTGATGAAATTTTTCAAAGGAATTTGATGTAATATTTATAATTTTTTTTATATTTTCATCAAATAGTCTACAAAAATGTTAATTTAAATAAATTTATATTTTTAATATATTTAACAAAATAAAAAATATTTTAATGCACGACATGTGAAATTTTTGCAGAATTCATAAAAACATTTGTATGAGCTATATGCAGTTCAACATCTCTAAAAATAATTTAGGAGAAGCACCAAAATCATGATTGGGGTGATTACAAAACAAATAAAACTAAAATTTTACATCACCAACATTTTCATTATTGTTAACTATTTCATTAGTTTTAGAAGAATATTCCAACTCAATATAATAAGATATTAAATTTGAAATTTATTATTATAAGTATTATTATACATTAGACAGTTCAACTAATTCTTCTTTACACTCCTTCTTCTTTAATTTTTTCATACATCTCCCAAAAGGATACATCCAGCATAATTTTAGAGCCCTTCTACATTTATCTTTATATGGAAGAAGGAATGTTAAATTTTACATGGAATCAATAACTAACATTGGGAATATTTTCCCCAATTTAGAAAAAAATTAAAACACCATCTTTTTAAGAAAATTCAATTCATCATAATCTGATTCTTCTACATAAATATATTTGAAAAAAATGATATTTTGGTAAACATGTCCCATTTTGATGAATTCAATTATAGCATCCCATCCATTTCTTAAATTACTATTACATCCTTATAAATATAAAAACACAATATTTATACACATATAGGATCCACATGTTTAGTTTATTAGGAAAACTAGGACTGTAAATAACAATTACAACATGAAGCATAACCATTTATTTTATTCCTTGTTATCGAGTTTCTTATCGGAACATGACCTCTCCTTAGTACATGTAGTCACCTAAGGATATATATAAAAAGGGGTGAGCTAAAATCCAAGTAAGATGATAGATAAGAACAATATAGCATGGAGTGAGCATAATCATAATATAGGAAAAAATCATGAACATGAGATGAATCATTAATAAAAGACTTGAAATGCGGCAGTGCATAGAAATGAAACAACATGTCATAGTGGATAACTACCACACATACTTATGAACAATTCTAGTATATTATTCAAACGAAATTTCACCTACCTCATGAGATTAATCAATTTACCCAATGCATTGGAATGCTGTATAATTACGGGCACACCCATCACATTGAAACATTCATATTGTGCTATATAATAATGGGCGCACACATTACATCAAAACATTTTCATTTATCATGAATTCCACAACAACATATATAAAAAATGAACATAAGTAACCCATGTAAAAGAATGGGTTTCATCTCATGAGAACACATTCATAAACATAGGGTTCCCAAAATAAAGAGGGAATAATATACATGTTACAAGAACCGTCATCCTTGAATGAGAAGTAAAAGGTGCGTTTTTGAAAAAAGAGTTTTTTGTAAAACATTTGTTTTAAATAAACTTCAGTATCAAACATTTATGTTCAATAAAAGTGAAGATAAATTTGAAAAAATGATATTTAAGTTGTGACCATAAAAAAAATTAGTGAAATAGGGGGAACTCGAAGAAAGAATGTTGTGTTCGAGATTTTCCCCTTAACATATATCTGAATGCTTCCTTCGGTTTAATGATATGTATAACCACAATAGATTAGTTAATTAAAAATTATAGAACCCTATGTAAATGAAAATGGTTAATTGTGGTTTCACTATGTTATTTTATGTTCCTTTGGTTGATTTATAGAGTTTAAAAACATTGTTTGGGAATGTCCGTTTTTATTGTTTCGTTGAGTGTTTCACTTGTATTCATATATCGAAGTTCGAGTAAAACATGTGTAAAAATCTAGAACTAATATTAAATGTTATTAATTATCTTCCAAGAGTTTTAATGATATTATAATCGATTATATTATATACCATGTGGATGAATAATTAGATAATAATTAAATGGTGATTGTTTGAGTTAATTTGGGAGGTTTTTCGACCACAATGGACTCGTTTTGATTAATCAATTAGTAATATTTACCTATGTTAGTTCTATAAAAATAAATAGGACATAATACATATATCATATTTGGGTTCAACTATAAAAATGGTTTCATTACCAGATCTGAACGTAGCAATGGAAAAAAGAAAACATGTCGTTCTTGAAGGTGATAGATTAACACCTCACGAACAACATTTTCTTTTAAAAAATAAAAGGAAGAGGAGAATGGGGTTGGATGATATAATATCATATTAGTATAATAACATTCCAGTATATGTATGATACTGGAGTTACCATATAATGTGGATGAAAATAGGTGGGGAGGGAATAAGAAAAGAACATGAAATTTAAAATAAAATTTATGGAAAGAGGAAGGGAAATTACCTCTTGAATCTTCCTCTTGAGATCCTCCTTAGGGGACCTATTCTTGGACTTTTGATAAGACCAGAAGCTCTTGGACATGGGGGAGGTTCTAGGGAAGATTCTTTGGAAGAGTTTAGACAAGGGTTGAAGCATGAGAGGTGTGAGGAAATGAGGTTGTGAAAGGTGGTATTTATAGTGGAGGGGAGAGGGGTTTTCTATATATAAAATTCATTAATTTATTATTTCCCCAAAACACAAGGAATTGTGAGTCTTCTATGACCAAGAATAGTATTTTATCATATAAACTTGAACCAATTGGTCTTAAATCAGATTAACATCATGCATGACTAAATGATTAGCTTATTTATCTTATTTTGTAAATTATGGCATTTTACTAATCATAAAAGTATTTCAGAAAAATACAAAAAATTCAACCTAATTATTTTTTGACGTGTCGAATCCAAAATTGAAGTCAATTTTTCAAAAATAATTTTTAACATTTTATTATTTTAATTATTAATTTAAAAAATAACTTATTATCAAAACCAAGTTATAAAACTTTGATTTACTTATTCTAAAATATAGGTATACCATAATTTCAACTTTAATATATTATTTATATTATCATAGGTATGGTTAAGATTCATTACGGTATATCACTACTCATAAGGGTATGCTACTATTCATAAGGGTAGGATACTATTCACCAAATATTGTGTATTTTTATTGGACTGCAAATAACTTACTATTTTCAACCTTGTATGTTAGATTTTTCAAATTACATACACAGAAGTGATAAAAATATGTTTAAAGGATGATTAGCACTTAGTAGTTCATTATGTTGTGTTTTCATGTGATTTTATGACGTATTTATTAGAAAGGTATTTCCATTGAAAAAAAATATTTGGTCATTACATTCTTCCCCCCTTATAAAATTTCACCCTTGAAATTTTAGATTACACAAACAGGTGAGGGTACTTCTCCTTCATCACCTCTCCTAGTTCCCAAGTAGCTTCTTCAATCTTATGGTTCATCCCCAACACATTGATAAGGTGGGTTGTCATGTTGCATAGAAACTTATCTCCCTAGTCTAGAATCTCTACTGCTTTTTCCTCATAGGATATATCATCTTCCAACTGTACCACCTATGACTTCAGTACATGTGAGGGATCAGGTATGAACTTCTTCAGGAGTGATACGTTAATCACCTCATGAACTTGAGCCATATTCAGCGAATGTGCAATTCGATGGGTCATGGATCTTATTCAGTCAAGGATCTCAAAGGGGCCAATGTATCTTGCTCTTAGCTTCCCTTTCTTTCCAAACCACATTACTATATCCCATTTTGATATTTGAAGGAAGACTTTATCACTAACATCGACCTCCAAGTCCCTTCAATGGTTGTCATGGTAGCTCTTTTGTCGACTCTAAGAAGCTTTGATGTATTTCTAGATGAATTAAACCTTCTCTGTTATCTGTTTCACAATATCAGTTCCAAGTGGCATTATTTATCAAACTTCATCCCAACATGTTGAAACTCTATATTATATTCCATATAATGCTTCATACGGTCGCATCTGAATAATTGAGTGGAATCTATTGAAGTATGAGAACTCAACCAAGGAGAGATTCTAATCCCATCCAACATTTAATTATATAGAGCAGGATCTTAGCATATCTTCAATCGTATGAATAGTCCTTTCATATTGTTAATCAATTTGAGGGTGATAGGTCGTACTGAAATTTAATTTAGTACTCAAATCATGTTGAAGGATCCTCCATAAATTAGATTTGTACCTTGGATCACGATCTAAGAAAATTGAGAGTGGAACACCAAGCAGTATCACCACATCCTTCACATTTATCCTTGAATGTTTTTCAAGTGATAGATCTTCTCTAATATTGATAAAATGGGCAGCCTTCGTGAGTCGGTCAACCACAACCCATATCGCATTATTTCCCTTCGACGTCTTTGGGATACCCATGAAAAATTCCACAGTAACATTCTCCCATTTCCACATGGGTATAGGAAATGATTTCATCGTCCCTTTGGACTTTTTCACTCTAATTTACTTTTCTCACATACCAAGCACCTTGAGATATATTCTATGATCTCTTTTTTCATGTTATCCCCCAGAAATGTTCTCAGAGATCACGGTACATCTTGGTACTCCCAGGATGGAAAAAGAATGTTCAGATATGTGAATTGTCCAATAGCTCATTCTTTGTCCTAGGTGATGAAGGCACATAAAGCCTCATTCCGAACTGAATCACGCTATCACCATAAATATGGAACTCTTACAACTTCACTTCCTTTAATACATTCACCCTCTTTTATATATCAACATCAACCCTTTGTGCTTCCTTAATCTTCTCTTGGATGGATGGTTTCACAATCCTTTGGGCAAGGTAGGATGTATCCCTTATCCTTTGGATTTATAAATCCAGTCTTTTCATATCCTTGAAGATAGAGTCTTTCTCAATCCGTAACATGGAAGAGTAGCAGGTTCTTTTCTTCTTAGAGAATCAGTTACCTTGTCCACCTTTCAAGGATGGTTGTGAATATGGAAATCATAATCATGGATTATCTCTAACCATCTCCTTTGATGCATGTTGAGATCATTTTTTGTGAATATATATGTTAGGCTCTTGTGGTCGGTGTATATGTCACACTACTCTCCATAAAGGTAGTGCCACCACATGTTCAAGGAATAAATCATGGCTACCAGTTCTAGATCATGCGTCAGGTAGTTCTTCTCTAAGATCTTCAACTGTTGTGAGGTGTAGGCTATCACATTATTATTTTTCCTAAGTGAAGAACCCAACAAATTCTGTGAAGCATCACAATATATCACAACACTTTATCAACTTTTCGGTATTGTGAGTATAGGTGCAGTGATTATCCTTCCCTTTATCTCATTGAAGCTTCCGTCAAATTCTTCTATCAAGACATACATTACCCCTTTCTTTGTTAACTTAGTTATCAGTCTTGACAATCATGATAACTTTCTCACAAATCATTGGTAGTGCCCTGCTAATCCAAGAAAACAATGGATTTCTGTGATACTAGAGGACTTGGGCTTTCCTTAATCACCTTTGTTTTTTAAGGATCCATCGAAATTTCATCCCTTGTGATCACGTGTCCCTATAATGTGACTTTATTCATCCAAAAGTCACACTTTCTAAACATGTTGTACAACTTATCCTTTATCAATGTCACCAATACAAGTATTATATGTTCTACATGTTCCTCCTTTCTCTTGGAGTAGATGAGAATGTCATAAAAAACTACCACAAATTTTTCAAGGTAATTTTAATATACATTATTCATCAAATCCATGAAGATTATAGGGGAATTAGTATGTATGTAGTGCATCACCAGAAACTCATAGTACCCATACCTTGTACGAAAGGTAGCCTTCTGAATATCTTCCTTCTTCACCTTTAATTGATGATACCCATAATGAAGATCCATCTTTGAGATGTCTTGAGATCCTCTTAACTGATCGAACAAGTCCTCAATCCTTGGAATAGGATTCGTGTTCTTTATGTTGATCTTGTTGGTTTCCTGATAATCGATACATATCCGCATTGCTCTATCATTCTTCTTCACAAAGAGCACTGACGCTTCCCAAGGTGATGCACTAGGGTGTATGAACCCTTTTTCCATATGATCATGAAACTGCTTATTTAACGCCTCTTGTTTAATAAGAGCCATCCTATACGGACACATTGATATAGGATTAGCTCTGGGTATGAGTTCAATTGAGAACTCAACCTCACGATCTAGGGGAAGTCTGGGTAACTATTCTATAAATAAATCATTGTATTCCCTCACGATGGGAATTTCTATAAGGTTGGAACATTTTATTGACCCAACCATTTAAGAGAGGTATGCTTCTTCATAGGAAATCATCACGCACACAAATGAAGGATTTTTTATAGGAGATTCATGATCTCCCTTGCATTTTTATAGGAGTATCTGATGGTTCGAAATATAAAAATATATTTCCTTTTCCCAAAAGTTGATACGTTATCTATATAATGAGATCCAATCTATTCAAATTATAGCATCAATTTACCCAAAGGTATGTATTATGACATTCCATGGAAGAATCTTCCCACATACGCCAATAGGACAAGAGTCAAACACTTGGGATTTAGTGATTGTACCACATTGTGTTTTTACAGATATCTCTACTTCATGGTTTCGGGGAATCGATTATATTGTTCAAGAAAGCTTGATAAATATAGAGGAATGCATAGAACTAAAATGAAATAAGACTTTTTAAATTATTGAGTGAATAAGAAGAGTAAGTTGTACTAATTCATTACATTGATCCAATTTTTTAGTAGTTATGGCATAATCATTCTGTTGTTTCTTTTGATTTTGTGGTTGTTGATGCTAATTTCCCTCGAGAACTCAAGGTTTAGTGCACTCTTCCATAGTTCCCTAGCTACCTAAAGTGGTACCATTGAACCATGGGTGATTATCTCCTTTATTATTCTACATTATCATTCCTTTTAATGTATTTTCATCACTCATTAGCATGGTGTGCTTCTTTCTAACACTTGAATCACTACCTCATCCCTTTGAGGCAGTTCCCATGGTGCAACTTCCCACATTTTTAGTATGTGGTTTTTGGAGTTTTCTTCCCACCTTTTTCAGTAGATCCTCTAGCTGGAAACTCCATCATTCGTTTCTTATCACCATAGTCATGGGCCATTCTCCAAACTCCATCTCCATTTTGAGATCACACTGATCAAATTCTTCATAACACCCAAAGTCTCAAATTGAAACAGCCTTTCGAAGGTCTGATTTTAGTCCACTAAAGAATATATCAATTTTTCTATCATTGTTGGTACCAAAACCTAAATCATACCTTGAAAGGGTTGTGATATTTTCTTCATAGGTGGTGAGAAATTATCCTTCTTTTTTATTTAGCTCTTTTAATTCTCTCTCTATCTTTTTGTGAAGAGTTCTGGGGAAATACATGTTACGAAATATTATCTTAAAGTCTTCTCATTATGTCTCTTAAATTTCCTCCCTTGGCATGGTGTTCTAAATAAAATCCCACCATTGATTGGCCTCTCCATCTAGATGATAAAATACTAGAGTCTCCTTCTCTATCTCAGAAAAGTTGAGAACAGAAAATAACTTCTCTATAGAGTTGACCCACTGTTCCGTAACTAGTGGATTGGAAGATCCACTAAACTTCAGTGGGCATTGCCTCATAAAACATTCGATAGCCGGTTTCTCCTTCTTTGGTGAAGGAGGACGTTCTCCATTATTATGGTTACTGTTCATATCCAGAGATAGTTGGTTAATAATCACCTTCATTTTTTTAACCCCACCTCTTAAATCATTGGGGATGTCATTTAGGCAGTCCTTGCGTTGGCCCTTGCACAAGTTGTTGGACTAGTTTCTCCTAGTTCCCAACATTTTCTAAGTTAGAAAAGGTTAAAACAAAATGTAAGTCAAAATGTCATGAATATATTATTTATTTGAAAATTTATGCAAAAAACATAACATATGGGATCCCCATGTCAAGCTTCTTTTATGCATATTTGTACACAGCCTCATACTAGAGGTTTTCAGTAGGGTTCACTAATCCTAATTCCCAAATTAACTAAACCTTTATTATGATACCAACTATAGTGACCTAGTCTTTTCTTACATTACTATTGAATCATTTTAAATATAAAAAAATAATATTTTTACACATAGATGATCCAAAATATTAGTGTCTCAGGAAAACTAGGACCATTCATAACTATTACTACATAAAGCATAATCATTTATTTAATTTTTTCTCTATATTCTTATTGGAACTTGACCTCTATTTAGTACATGCAGTCACCTAATGATATACATGAAAATGGGTGAGCTAAAATCCCAGTAATAGGATAGATAATAATAATATATCTTGGAGTGAGCATAATCATAGCATAGGCCAAAATCATGATCATGAGTGGAATCATTAATAAAAGACTTGAAATGTGGAAATGCATAGAAATGAAACATCATGTCATAGTAGTTAACTACCACACAAACTTGTGAAAAATTCTAGCATGTTATTCACACATCATTTCACATAACTTGTGAGATTCATCACTTTACCCAATTCATTGGAGCACTGCATATTTATAGGCGCACCCGTGACATTGAAACATTAATATTGTAATATCTAATTCAGGGAACACCCATCACATCATAACATTATAATTTATCAAGCATGACATGATTAACATATATCAAAAATTAAAATAACTAACCCATGGGAAGTAATGTGGATCATCACATGAGAACACATTCTTAATATTTGGGTTCCCTGAAAGAAGAGGGAATAACATACATGTTATAATAACAGCCAACCTTAAATGAGAAGTAAATGTTGTTTTCTTTGAAATAAGTGTTCTCCTAGAAAACATTTGTTTGAAATAAAGTTCATTAGAAAACATGTATATCCCTGAAAAGGTAATATAAATCTGAAAAATTATTTTTAAGGAGTGACTATACAAAAAATAGAGTGAAATAGGGAGAACCCGAAGAAATATAGTTGGGTTTCTAATTTTCCCTTTAATTTATATCTGAACACTACCTTTGATTTAATTTTCTATATAACAACATTAGATTCATTAATTAACATTTATAGAAAACATTTTTCGGGAATGTTCATTTTTATGGTTTTCTTGAGTGTTTTGCTTGTATTCATAAATTGATGTCCGGGTGGAACATGGGTAAGAATTTAGAACTGATATTACATGTTATTAATTATCATCCAAGTGTTTAAAGGATATTATCTTTTATTATATTATACTTCATGTGGATGAATCATTAGAAAAGAATTAAAAGATGATTGTTTTATTTAATTTGGTCAGTTTTTCGACCACAGCGAACATATTTTGATTAACCAATTAGTAATATTTACATAAGTTAGTTACATAACATTAAGTATTAAATAATACATATAAAATATCCTGGTTCAACCATAAAAATAGTATCATGCCCAAATATGGAAGTAGAAATGGAAAATGAAAACATGTCGTTCTTGAAGGTGATTGATTATCACCTCATGAACAACATTTTATTTTATAAAATAAAAGGAAGAAATGAAGGGGGTTGGATTGTATAATATCCCATTAGAATCATAAAATTCATGTATATATATGATAATAGAGTTACCATTCCATGTTGATGAAGATAGGTGGGGAGATAATATGAAATAACATGAAATTTAAAAGAAATTAAAAGAACGAGGAAGGGAAATTACCTCTTGAATCCTCCTCTTGAGATCCTCCTTAGGGGAAATAGGCTGTGTTTTTTTATTAGATTACAAGATCTCGGACATGGGGGAGGCGCTAGGGAGGATGCTTGGAATGAATTTAGACAAGTCTTGAAGCTTGATAGGTGTAAGGAAATGAGGGTGTGAAAGGTGGTATTTATAGTGGAGGGGAGAGGATATTTCTCAATATAAAATTCATTAATTTATTATTTACTCTCAAGATAAGGAATAGTGAGTCTTCCATGACCAAGAATAATACTTTTATCATGTGAACCCGAGCCAATTGGGATTTAATCAGCAGAATATCATGAATGATTCTACAATTAGCTTATTTAGCTTATTTTGTAAATTATGGTATTTCATTATTGAACAAAAAATAAGGTATTTCAAAAAAATATGAAAAATTCACCCCAACAATTTTTCAACCTGTAGAATCTAAAAATGATGTCCATTTTTGGAAAATAATTTTCTAAACATTATTATTTCAATATTTAATTAAAATCCTAATTTATTTGAATTTTTTTTTTAAAAAATTCATTTACTTATTCTAAAATATAGATATATCTTACTTTCAACTTGAATATTGTTAACATATTATCATAGTTATGGTTAGTATTCATTAGGGTGTATCAGTATTCACAAGGGTATGTAACTATTCATAAGGGTAGATTACCATTCACCAAAAAATATGTTTTTCTTATTGTACTCCAAATAGCTTACTGATTACAACCGTGTATGTTCCGTTTTAAAAATTCCAAACACATAAGGGACATACATATGTTAAAAGGAAACTTAGCACTCAGTAGTTCATTATGTTGTGTTTTCATGTTATATTATGACATGTTTATAAGAGGGGAATTTACATAGAAAAAAATATTGGGTCTTACATCAATATCCCTTTAAGACCAACATGTGGTAATATTTAAATTATGACCGAACAGAAATGAATTTTTATACTACTAAAATTCCCAGTTTTGATGCAATGAGGAATTCAGAATCATAACCATCAAGTAACATAAAATATCTAATACATTGACATAATAATAATTAGTTTTCTTTAGTAACAAATTAAACATATTTTGGATTCAATAATTTTTATTATAGTTCATCATCAAATAATTTATGTCCAAGAAAACTACAAATCTGGGAAATATCTAACCATGCCTTTACATTATCTTTTGTTTTACCAGGTCTTCCCAAAAATTATAAAATATGTTATCCAATTAATTCGTCTAAATAGTCATTACATCATACATGTGATATACCAAAAAATTATTCCAAAACGGAATATCCCAAAAAATACTCCACTTCATTCAAATTATGATCTTTCTCAAAACAATTTATTTTTATTAGTTGATGGATGGACAAAATGTCACATGAGGTAATGTAGAAATAATATATTTTACCTTATTATAGGAGAGAACTACTGTAGGTTCATCTATTTGTATTCAACCTTTTTGTCAAAAAAACCTATTACGTCAAAAAGGGTGATCTGTTGGAAGGAATATATGTCGACATTCCAAATAAATAACCTTCTCCCATAACAAAGAATAAATGATTTGTTCTTATTCATGAAGTATAGAATGTTTTCATACCATCATTGCTCTATCTAGATATCAAAAAATATTCCAGATATTCAATGATCATCCATAATAATCCAAACTTCACTATAAATTAATTATTTTCAACTATATCAAATGCAGTCCCACCGTTGTTCCATATTGAAATTAACTCATCAATTAGTGGGTTTGAAGATACATAAATATTATTCTTTTGTTGTCCAAAATTAATTATTTCAAATATATATATATATATATATATCCTCCAACAAAATCCATGGATAAATGTTGCTAGGAGTAATGAAAATAGGACAACAATAATATTGACTTCTGTAAGCCTCAAATGAATAAAAACCCTCAATATAATGGAATAATTGTATGTTATGAATTTTGAATGAATTAAAATGATGTTTTAGATCATTTTATTTTCATAAATAACCATCATATGGATGATTTAAAATACTAATGATACAAATATTTAATTTATTCCATGTAATCAACACCATTTTATTGCGAGACATAAATAAATGCTGTAAACAAGGTGTAATTGGAAAATATATCATCTGTTTGATAAGAACTATAGACTGTCATTGTTTTCCATCTTTATAAATATCTTCTATATATGTTTTAAAATTAACCAAGGATTCATAACCACCAAAACATAATATACAGTCATTTGAACATTAATTTATTTTCTGATAACAAAGACCCAAATTATGAACTGACCTGTTACCTTCAAATAAAATTGAAAGTAATGTATTTCCATCATAAAAATTGATTTATCTAAAGTTAAAATATGATATAAAAACTAATTAACAATCCAAAATCTTATTTAGAGGCCATAAATTTGGTAAAAACTTCATTTTTTCTATTATACAATCCCAGATATAAGGCCTTCTCAGAAGATTTCAATGAATTTAAAAAATAATATGGTTCTGGTTCAGGACTTGGAATATGATTGTGAGTTTTTTTGGAAATGATAGACTATTGGCTTCATCTACTAAATTATGAAATTATGGATCCAGGACCAAAAATTAATATTTTCTGCTTAATGTTTTTCACCATGGTGGTAAGAAAAAATTTCATCTCCCCAAAAACCAAAACATAATATCTTAATTAGAAAATTTTTAACTGTTTCGAATATGCTAATATCACATTTTTTATATGGAAATATAATCATTATTTCATTAAACTTTTTAAAATTATGGTGGGAATAATATAATGGTTTTAAGACCTTAAATGTAGACGTGATTAATACTAGTTATTATTGGTTTTTGTGATGATTTATCCAATTATGATCATGTAATAGAACCTGCTATTTACATCATGAGTCCATAGTCTACAAAAACCGAAATAAGAATAATTATTATTGATCACTTTTACTATTTCCAAATTATTATTATATTTCAGCCATAAGAAATATTCTATAGAATATCATAAGACTAATTTGTTATGTTATCACTAGATTACGAGGCCCATAGAGTCTATGTGCATATAAAATAAACATATAAACATTTTATATAAGAAAAATGATATTTTCATAAAATTGTATAATATCTCTCGAATAGTGTCTCATATAGGAAAACAGATACGACCTTTATGTTGGGGGTGTGGGATTAACCCTATGAGCAACATATCATTTGGGACCATCAACTCTTCAGTCACATTGCATGAAAGGTTATTTCATTTAATATTTTTATTATAATTTCTTATAAAAAATTAAACTATATTTCAAACTGTGTAATTTATGAAAAATTAGAGACCACCATTTGGTACGGAATTTGGGTTTACCCCACACATGATTTTATATTTGTGAGAGTCGAGTGTTTAGTAAAAACACATGTGAGGGTATATTTGTTAATCTGTTTTTCATAATATATATATATATATATATATTATTAATATATATTAAAATATGTATTAAAATATCTAAAAAATTACCAATAAATAATATTTTAATTAATAACTAATTTATAATAAAAATTTTGAGTTTATAATAGTTTTTATAATGTATATTTTTTTACAATGTTTGATAATAAGTTTACTATTTTATTACATAATTTTTTTTATAATTTTTAATAGTTTCTAAAATTATTTATCAAGTAATTATAATAATTTATTTTTTATTTTTTAATATATAATAAATATTACTAATATATATTAATTTCTCGTATTTATTATTTTACATATATTTATAAATTTTCTTAAATTCCACAAATTTTTGAAATTTTAAAAATAATTTCTAACAATATCTAAAAAAATTTATTTATTAACAATATAGACTAATTAATTATTAATTATTATACATTAATTACTTATTATTATTAATTAGCTAAATTAATATTTGATTTATAAAAATTATTATATATATATACCAAAATATCCAAATTAATGAAAATAATTCAATTGTATTCTAACTCATTTTTAACCAAATATAAAAATAACTAATCTATATAAACACACACACACACACACATATATATATATATAGAAAATTTATAAATAATATAACTTATATTTAATGTTAATAACTAATTATGATTATCTTAAATTAATAATTTATATAAATAATTTATAAATAATTTTGAGTTTATATTTCTGAATAAATAGTTATTATGAATTGATATTTATTTTGAATTAATATATTTTTAATTAATTATTTTTACCATAGGCACAATAAAATATTTTAGAGATATGGGTGTTTTTAAAACATTTATACGATTTATTAACAATATTTATTTTATTTAGTACAATATTTGTACACATTATTTTGAATTTCATATAGTTATTATTTATACAAATGATTATTTTATTTTTATAATTATTACTAATATTTACAATTTATTAATAATAACGGTTCATTAATTATTTAATATTTTAAATTATTTAATTATTTTTACTAATTATTTTAATTGACAGTACATTTTAAATAATTAATACTTTTATAAATAATTTATAATTATTTGTATTTGTTATATTTTGACAATGTATTACAAAAAAAACTATCTTATTTATTATTAACTATGTTTTTTGAAATATTTCAAATTTAATATTGTTTTTGTTTTTTCATTAAAACAATTATTTAATGATGTAATATAAAATAATTGTTTTTTAAATAATATTTCTTTTAAATGTATTATTCAAATTAATCTTCTCAACATTATTAAAAACTAATCATAACTATTTATTTCATATTTATATATGTTATATAATTTTTTATTACAATCTAGTTATATAAAATTTATTATCCCACATTTAATGAAAATTAGCATAGCAAATATATATACATTCATACAAGAACACTCACATAGAAAAAAAGTGAGAACCAAGACAAAAACAAAATGATTACTAAATCTAAAAAAAGCTTGATTAAAAATCATGAAAATTTATAATAGAATTCCATAAACCCTAAACACCAAATAATGAAAATAAAGCATGGTTTTGACAAAACCATCACATTTTCAAATGATTGAAAACATTCAAAATATTTCAATTATCATCATATTTAAAATAATATTATAATATTATAAACATCCAAGAACCATAAAAAATATATTTAATTTAAAGACCATAAAAAAAATTCCTTATACAAAATTAAATCAACTCATGTGGAATCAGGATAAATAAATAGTGTATCAGACATTTTGATTAACCCTAAATGTGAAATAAATTATTCAAAATTTGTAAGATTATATTCAGTGGTTTTTTCAAAGTATTATTTAAAAAATTTAACCCAATGAAAAAGAAAAAATGAAAAAAGATGCAATTGGAGTCCAAACATACCAGATCCGAGTTGAAATCAGCCAAAAATCAGAGGAAACTTGCCTTTTTGGAGATTCATGGTGCAAGGAGGCTGGGTGATTTCCATCATGCATATTTGAGAGGGGAACAAATAAAGGAGGCTTATAAGAAAGAGAGTGTGAGAATGGCGAAATTGACATGATTTTTTTGATAAAACAATTGTGATGTAATTAATTTTGTAGCAAATTGTTTTGTGGTCAAAATTATTTGCAACAGGGATTGATGCTTGTCGAAAATCATTTGAATTCAATGATTATTTGTGATAGACTTCTAAATCCATCACAACTGACCCATAGTGAATGTATTACCCACTAGGAGGTGGGAAATCCTATATAAACTATTTGTGATGGATTTAATATTTCCTAAAAAAATAACTACTATTTGTGATAGAATATTACATCTATCGCAAATAGTTCACGAGCAAATACTATTTGGGAGTGGGCATTTTTTCCATTGCAAATGATTTTAATTTTAGTAGTGATGTATGATATTATAAACATGAATATGGTTTTGTAATAATTTACAAATACTCTAAAAACCCATTTATAAGATTCTAAATGATGTCCACTCAATAATTAAAGGAATGATATGAGATTTCATGTAAATTTTCATGTCATTCAACCACTTTGGTTTGTTATGAAAAAAGTGTTTTCATATCGTTAATATACTGATCCTTGACCTGTTGTATCAATAATATCTTTATTATTATGATATTAAAGGTTTAATTAATTATTATTCATTTATGTTTATTCTGATTCAAATGTTTCAAGGTGGTATAGGACACTACGGAATATTTAAATATTAGTCTCCAAAAGAATATTTTCAATGATTATCTTTGAAATCTCACAAAATTTTGTGTTTCTTAACATTATCTTGAAACAACTACATTATTTTTTTCACCTAATTGATTATATATGGTATACATAAATCCATGTTTTCAAATTATGTCAGAATTCATTAAATCTTCATGGTATTTTGCGTTTCAATTTTAATTATTTCTTCTAAGGGTATTTGAGTTAATAGTTATCAAGTGGAAAAGAAATTCACGATTAAATTTCTATTTATTGGGTTATTATGATTCCTCATTGAAAATTATTTCAAATGAAAATGTGAATAATGATTTTGAATATTTACAGACTTATTTTCAAATAATTATGTTCATTTACAGATGATACACAAGATATACTCATTGGTTGATTCCCACATTAGAATTAGAATATTTTACAGGGTTTATTTTACAATATCAATTTATTTAGGATTTTTTAAAATTGAAGTTATATCATAGGAAAATATTTTATTATTCTCTAATAAAACCTTACATATTATTCTCCATTGGTTATTCACAACATTTTTCATATATCATGACCATTTTTCTAATCTTTGGTACAGAAAACATTTTAGAATTTGATTATGAAAACCTGACATCATTTCTCCCCTTAGTCAGAGAACCTTTTTTCTTCATAGAACCATGATTTCTAAGATTTTATTTGAATAATCATTCATCCTTTTGAAAATTATTTATTAAAGAATCTTTTACAATTTTTAACTTTTAATAGTATTTTTAAAGAAACCCTATTGTCATTTTCTGAGCAAGCCATTTTTCTAAATTTTTAATGGAATAAGATTTTTATTTTTACCTCATATTTCATGCATATATTTACATCCTTTCATTTCTTCAATGATTCCATTTCATGTTTAAAATGATACTTTTTTTATGAATATTTTTTCTATACATAGTTTCACAGAATAGGGGTATCAATTTTTTTCCAAAACAAAATGATATTTTACACAAAAATGACATGTTCACCTTATATTTAGTCAATAACAAAAACCCTATACCCTTAATTTTCTTGGGTTATATTTTATTGATTCCATTCTTATTATTTGTATATATGGATTCTGTTGGAATTTTCTAAGGATTGTATTGACATTCAATTCCATGATTCCTTTTAATCCCTTTGAATTTATCATTTCTCTTTGATCATTGAACATTGAATTTACCCAAATAATATATATAATTTATCATGAATATGTTCATTGAAAAAACCATATACCATATTTCAAAGAGTGTTCACTTTGAAATATATTTGATTATTTGTGGAATATTTGTAAATATGTATCATTTATTCATTATGTATATTTTATCATGAAAAATATTTATTTGATATATAGAATGCTTGGGACATTAATGAAAGTGTTTGGGGACCATTTAAGTAAAACCCTACAATTTAGGGAATGGTTAATGCTAGCCCCATGATGCAATAGTTGAATAATAAGAATAAATTGGTTAGTGACAAAACCTTTGAGTTTGTTATCAATTCAGTGTAGTTTAAACTATATTGTGAAATGCCTTGATGGTAATTGTTCCATGTACCTAGGAAACATGGAATCCAATAATTAGGCATTTAACTCATTTTAATTCATTTATTATTTTTTCCACTGTATTTTTCATCAGAATATATAAGGATTCATTTTAGTCTCAATTCATTAATTAAATGGAAAGTGTTTTGAATTTCTGATCATTCCATATTCTTAACCCAAATCCTTTTCAGTTATTAACTACATGGAATGTGTTATATGTTATTTACCTTCAATATTGATCATTCCCTTTGATTCATTATTGTATACATATAATTTTTTCATTACTAAGAATTTGAGAACACATGTATTTTATTTTATTTCCCTAGGAATAAAAGAATCATACTATGAATGATATCCCATGATATTCAAGAAGTAGTAATGTTATCCTAGATTTTTTTTTTGTTTTAATTATAGAATTTATTTTTAATAAAAGACTCAAGTATTTATCTAATATAGATAGAATAATAAACTCTTTAATTATTCATTATTTTATTCCATATAATCATGCGAATGTAATGGTGGTGGACAATAGCTCATCTTTTACTGGGGTTGGGACCCAATAGTTAATCAAATTATGTTTGTTAGCTACCATGGAACCTAGATTTAGGAAAACATAGAATATAGAACATAACCATAAGGTACAATTTGATGATATGTATTGAAATTTCATAATAGAATTCTGGTAATGTATATATTATATTGTTATTCCTAGAAATAAAACCATTACAATATAATACAAGTGGAAGTTCTTTTCGCACAAATATACCTATGGGTAACAACTGAGAAAATGTGTGTCGTGCTTGACTTGGAGTAACCTAGTACACGAAAATGGTTCATACAATGCAGTTGGTTTGACAGTCCCTATGGATATTTTTAGGATAAAACACATTTTATTTACAAACTATTTTTAAGGATTTGAATAAAAAATTAATTAAATATCTTAGGTTAAACATGGGAATCATAGATTTAGAATAATATGTAATGATTTGGACATTATAAAAATGATTATATGTTTTTTTGAATATGATAATTGATTCTATCAGTTTGTTTTTCAATTTTTGGAAATACACTCCTCTATATGAAAAACCCATAACTGAGGAAGAACATATCTGGAAATAAAAGGATAATGTGTTTATCTATTGAGGTTGTATTGAAAACCATAGTTCAAAGGATATTTAGTGACTAAAATTTTTTCATCGATTTCCATAAATTTGTTTTGTAATTTATATAAATATGGTTTATAAAATGAAAAACATGAATATGAGGCGGAAACCCATATAGTCTAATAAGGCCACGGGTCTTGAACACATTACTGAAGGGGGATAAGGTTTTAATGCATAACACTTCTTACAAAATATACTAGTTTATGTGAAATTATTTTTAGTTAAACAATTTTATGAATAAAAGTTAATGATGAACCATTATTATCACTTTTGAGGTTTAGAGATTAATATGTTATGCATATTGGTTTTTTAAAATAGTTAGGGATAAATATAAAGAAGTTTTTTATAGATTATAATATCTATTTAAAGTATATTGTAATTCCTCGTGAATTAACATTAATTTTTGGAAATTAATATCAATGAGTAACATATTAATTAAAATTTAATCAAAGCATTAAAAAATGATAAAATTTTGTTTATTTAAAAATTTCAAGTAAAAATATTCATATATACTAATATGAAGTAAAAGACATTCTAACCATGATGATAAGGATATTAAAAATATTTTTCTCGTATACCATAATTTTTGTTGAACCAATCATCATCCAAATAATCATAGTTTTATTTCATTGAATCCCTCAAAATTTCGTTGATCATTCACTTATTCATGATTAATGACCTCAAACTCACCAAATAGATATTTATGATTTTTCTTCATGTATGTATCTATACATTACACTAATGTTATCCTATATAGTGGCATAGTTATATTTTTTTCCATGTAACATTTTTACTTCAATTTTCAATTTTATAGAGGATTTCATACGTACCCTTATCACAATGTCAGATTTCAAACATAGGAAATATCAAATGTCATATCACCAATATCATGTTTAAATTTCTGAGGAGAAATTTAATTATTATGATGATAATGTACAACCCCAAAAATCAATAGTAGGACTATTTTATTTGATAGCATGTATGACATGGGACACAAACTAAGAAATATAATATAATATCCCATGAATTTATAATATATTTAATATTTTCAATAAATTTAATATATATTATATATTGTAATGCATGTGACACTATTTTAGAATATAAAACACATAATAATGAGTTTTTCAATGTCTTGTGTTACATGCAAGGTCAATTTTTACTGAAAAGTAATATATTATTAAAATTTTATTATTTAATATAATAAGATAAAACCTAGCCGTTATATTTATAGTTGTTAATGGAATTAAATTACATATTAATATATATTTTTATACAAATATGAAATGAAATCATTTGTTACAAATTAATTAAAAATGAATATTGTAACCAACTGAATATAAACGAGCTATTTTTATTGAAAAAACATTTTTCTGATCACAAAGATATTTTAACCTAATAAATTAAATTAAATAAACATGATATTGTTATTAATTTATAATACATATATTATATATTAAATCAAAAATTTATTCTATTCATACAATATATTTTATTTTCATATGATAAGAACCATCCCAATATTGATATAAAACCCCATATTTTATTAAGGCACTTTTACCTCCATTTAATGGGTTTCTAATTTCAAATCAAAATTTTAACACTTTTATAAATATTATTCGTCAAAATAATGTTAACCTTTAAAATGGAAACATAAAAATTAGTTTACGGATATTTTTTTATATTTTTCTATGAAATTTTATTTTTAAATTTATAGTGGAAAATATTGAATTATAATTCAAAACAGCTTTTAATTATAATATATTATTTATATTAAATAATATTTAAAATTTATTTTATATTTGTATAGGACAATTATTTTTTAGTTATTTTAATTTAGGTTATTGGAAATAATTTCACATGGAAATTTTTTATAAAAACATCAGTTAACCTTGGACATTTTTACTTTAATTACATGCATTGTCATCACATCTAAAAGAATTATATTTAATTTATTTTATTTACTTAAGGGATTACTGTTTGAAAAATTTTATTCCATATTTTTAATCAGAATAGTGTATTATTTAGAATATGATAAACATATATTTTGTAAAAATAACTGTGAAAGTAAATAAAATTAATTACAGTGATTATGGTGAAATTAAGTTTAACAATGGAATAATTCATAATCATAAGAGCTAAAATAACCTAGAAACATGTCCAAAATCTATTTCATGTTGAAATTTCTACCCTATAAACCATTGGATCTAATTATGACCATTATTGGATCTAATTGAAATTGAAAAAATGTGGGTGGAATTCCCATTCAAAAAAATTAAAAGAGTTCCTATAAAAAGGGCTCCTCTCCTCCCACTTCGTCACACCAATCAAGAAATGTTTACTCAAATATGATATTAAAAAATAGATACAAAAAATAACTCCACCCATTCCATATTCCTCACCTTGGTCATAAATCCATCCATGGAATCAATTTTATGCAAACTGTAAGGTGTTACACAATTAAGAGGTAACATCCTTCATCAAGTTGTTTAGTTTTATTTTCTTCTCCACACTATCACATATCATTATTAAAGATTTATATAACAAAAAAATATCCTCAATACACTGAGAAGTTGTTACATTATTTTTTTAACTACCACATACATATGCTTCTATATAATCATAAATGAACAAACTGTTTTTGTGTATGACGAACAATGGCCTCACGAAACAACATCTTTCATTTTTTCTTTACAACTATTCATGGTTAATAATTATGATAGAAACTATATATATATATTATATTTATAACTTATTTACACCTTTTTAATTTTTTTATAACATATAACTTTATTCATTCCATTTTGTGTAAATATGAAATCATTTTTTGGGAAGTGTGCACTACCACTCCCTAAAAGTTATTGGATCATTCACACTATACATGGAATGTATAAATATGATTTTAACAAATCAAGGAATAATATATTAAATTGATATCATAATGGAATTATAATATAAATATATATCATTCACTTGTCAATATTTTAATGCAAAAAATAAATGAATTTATTTTCCATGCATACTTAGGGCCTACCATATTCATAAATGGTGAATTCTAATTCATATCTCTAATTATTAGGGATTATTATAAATAAATATATTTTGAATATATATTATATTTTTATTAAGTTCAATATTTTGGAGGTTCTGAAACCATTTTAAGAACAAAAAGTATCATGTGAAAACACTCTTCAAAGACTATGAATTTATCACCTGAAATAGTGAAAATATAGAATGATTATTATCAAATGGATAATAAGATACTATAAGAAGATAATGTATGATATTATAATCCTGAATATGTTTTTATAATTTATTAATACTCCTAAATGCAGTAGATATAATTATAAATTATTTTCTCTCAAAAAAAGAAATGCATGGTAAGGGATTTCATCTCAATTTACATTCAATTGAGACATATTTTTTGTTATGCCACTAGATTATTTTATATTGCGAATTTACTAGCCATTAAATATTTTATCATGAATATATTTATTCTCATGATATTTTAGGATTAATTTAATTTTATTACTCTATATAATTATTCAAATTATTCAATGTGATATGGGACACATTGGAATGTTTAAATTTTATTCACCGTGAGAAAATTTTTAATGATTATCTTTGTAAAATCCCTTCATTTTGAAATTGTTAAAATTATTTTGAAGAAATCATGTTGTTGTTGTATACATAAATACATATAAATTTTGTACATTCTACAACATTATTATATAATATTAGGATGCACTCATTCTACATGGTATTTTTGAGTTTCAATTTAAATTATTTATTCTTTGGATATTTGAGTTAGAATTTAACATATCTTAATGAATTTCACAAACCAATTACCTTTAATTGTGTTATTACACTTCCAAATTATATTTAACATTATATTATTATGTGGTTAATGAATTTTAAAATATATTTATGTCTTTATATTTTATTATGGGGCTTTTTAGTTGGTACACATGATCTACTCATCTAATGAATCTCAATCCAACATTATAAACATTTCAGGGGATTACATAAAAATAAAATTTTATTCTAGACCACTTAAAATTTAATTTTTGTCATGGGAAATTTTTTATTCATTTTATAATAAAATAATTCATTTTCATATCGTCTAGTAATTAATGTCCTTTTACTTTATTGATACCATTTTTTACTTCTTTTTACTCCAAACGTTTTATAATGTTTTTTAAGAAAACTCAAATTAATTTACCTCTTTAATTGGAGAATATGTTTCCTTCTACGATCCTTATGTTCTAAAAAGGATTCCAAAATTTTTTTATCCCTTCGTAAATGATTTATATGTTATTTTTTCCATTTTTTACAAATTTTTTCAAGGGAATATTCTTGTTATTTTCTAAAAAAGGAATTTTTATAAAAAATTATAATGAAAACTAAATGTTCTTTGTACCACCTCTGATAGATACAAAATTACCTAACATCATTTATTTGATGCATCCTAATATGGTTTAAAAGTTTATTTTTTAATGAATTTTTTTTTTCTGAAAAGTGATTTTCAAAGATATTTTTTCATAAAAGTTATTTGAATTCAAATGGATATTTTCCTCAAGAACACTTTTAAAGATTTTATTCTATTATAACAATGAAAAAACCCTATATCCGTACTCTACATGGAAAATTTTTATTGATACCATCCTATTTCATCCTATACATGCATTAACTATTATTTTTATTATTATATTATTAAAATACACTTCAATGATTATTTTTATTCCACTTAAAATATTCAATTCTATATGATCCATACACATTAAATTTCCCCTAATTATCTATATTATTTATAAATGAAATGTTCATTTACTAAACTATATTCAATTTCTTTATATAGTGTTAAATTTAAAGGTTATTTGATTATTTAAGGAAATATTTTCAAACATTTATCTTAGTCAATACATACATTTTATGAGGCATATTTTTTAATTCGATTAGAGTAATTCTTATTCCATGAAAGACATGGGTTTGGGGGAATTTAAGGAAAGCCCTATTGGTTCGGGACTAGTTAATAAAAGACACATGATGCATCCATGGTCTAATGGGACAAAATTATTTGAATACAAAGCCTTTGTGTTTTTTTCTAAATCAGAGTAGTTTAAACTATATTTTGAATTTTCTTGATGGTAATTGTTCAATGTACCAAGGAAAATTTGAATTTAATAATTACAAATTTCCCTTATTTTGATTCAGTTAATCTTTATCAATGAGATTTTTTGTTCAAATATCTATTTAATAATTTCATTCATAGTTCATTGATTAAATTGTTTTTTTTTCAGTTTTGCACCTTTTCATGTTATTTATATACTTAAGTTTTAGTTATTTACTACATGGAATGTGTTATTTGTTATTTAAATTTCCATATTTATTTTTATTATTGATTGATTATTAATTCTAATTTATTTTTTCTTACTTTGAATTTCATATCACCTTTATTTTCATTCATTTCCCATGAAATCCAAGAAGCATACTTTAAATTATATGAATTATTATACAAGATGGAATATAGTTATCCACAAAAGAAAAAAATATTATTTTTAATACGTGTGTTAATTTTTTATATAAGGCTAATGTATAAATATGATTTTACAAGAATAATAAAATCATTAGTCCTTTGGAATTTGATTTATTAATTCCATTTAAATGTAATGGTATTCTACACCAACTTTGAGCTCATTAGGGTCATGTCACTATTTTTGGAATAAATGAAAATTTAGTAGAAACCTTGAGAAATAGATTTAGGAAAATAATAAATTATTGAAAATAAACCTATGGTATAATTTTTTGATATATCTAGAAGAACATCCTAGAATATTATTATGATGGAGACTATGTGAATTTTCCTAGCAATAAATCAATATATAGATACTACAAGTGGATGTTGTTTTTTCATAGATGTACCTAGGGAAAAAAACTCTGAAAAGGTGTTTCAAGGCTATCTTGGCAAAAAATGATACATAAAAATAGGCCTTACTACACACCTAGTTTTACAATACTGGGGATACACTCAATATAAGTTACATTTTCATTACAAATCATTTTAATGGATTTTAATAAAAATGGAAATAAAAATCCATTGTTATAACTGAGGTATCATAGATTTAAAATATTGTGGAAAGAATTATACATCTTAAAATTATTATATGTTTTTTTCCAATATGATAAATTATTATGACACTATAGTTTCTGGTTTTAGGAAATCCCTCTTCTTTAAGATTAACATTAAACAAAGGAAGAACCTATGTGGAAATAAATGGATGAAGAATTTATTAATTGTGGTTATATTAAAACATTATATTAAAGAATATTTAGAGATTAACATATTTCAAGGATTTAAATCATGTTTATTTTGAAAATTTTGTTTATATGGTGTTTGAAAAAGAAAAATTACATGCCAGGTAAAAACCCATCAAGCCTCGAATGTCTGCCTGTCTTGAAACCAAGACTGAAGGATGATAAGTGTTTCACACCAACCACTAGCCTATGCATTGTCTTGGTTAATGTGAAATTATTTTTAGTTAAGAAATTTGTAAAATAAATGTTAATTATTAACCATTGGTATTATAGTTTATGTTTATAGATTAATGCTATTGGTTTTGGAAAGTAGAAACATATTAATATAAAGACTATTTTACAGATCTTATAGTCCAGTGAATGTATATTTTAATGGTTTTGGAATTAAATTGAATTTTTCGTAATTTATTTTATAGAGTTAGGGATTAATTAACATTTGTTTTAGGAACAACAGAATGATGAAAAAAAATTATATAAAAACATCAGGTAAGAATATTTCCTCATATTTGAAGGCATTAAAGAAATTTCTCACCATAAGAATAGGGATATTAAAAAAATGTTATCCAAATACCATAATTTAAATTGAACCAATGGTATTCAAAATCATCACATATTTATTTTCATTGACTCCCTCATCATTCCATTTACCACTAAATTTTTTGTGTTTGATAATCATAATAAGTCCCTTTAAATATATACACTTTTTCTCCAAGTATGTGTCTCTACATGAACTTAATGTGATTATATATAGAGACATAGTTATATTTTATTCCATTTTACCTTTTACTTTATATTACCTCATTTCTAGTGGATATCTTACAAAATCTACTAACGATGTAGTATTTAAAAAATAAGAATACTAAATCAATATATAACCATGATTGTGTCTAAATTATGAGGAGTAAATTTAGTTAATATGGTGGAAAATATAGCACCTAAAAAATCTAAAGGAGGGACATTGTATTTTATAGAGTGTATGAAACACCGCACCATGTGAGTAAGGTAAGATAATATCTCGTGAATTTATAATATGTTTAACTTGTTAAATAAAATATATATTTTATTGATTAAAATGAATGAAAAATTGAGTTATCCTATGAGACATGAAACACTGAGTTTCATTAATGGCTTACATTACAAGAAGGATCAAGTTTTTAAAAACAATAAACTATTATGAAAATATTATTATTCAAATTTAATAAATGTAACCATGTCATCAAATTAAAATTTTTCATATTTTTAACTGAATTATTAAAATATATGGTTTATAAAAATAAGAAATGAATTCACTGGTTACAAAAGAATTATAAATGAATATGTAAAGCATTTGAATATAAAGGGAATGTTTTTATGGAAAAATATTTTTATGCTCATAATAATAGTTTGTCCAAATAAATTAAATTAAATAAAATTAGTGATTGATATTATTTTAATATATATATTATAAATTCAATAAAATTGTTTTGATATTCATCGAATTTTTTTTATGTAGATGTTAAGAATAAACCCAACATTACACATAAAACTCTATATTTTTATCAACACATTTTTAATTAATTTTTAAAGGTGAAACTATTTTAAATAAAATATTTTGATTATTTTTTAATATTATAGGTCAAAATAAATTTAATATTAGGAATATTAACATTATAATTAGATAAGGGGTGATTTTTTGAAATTTTTCTATGACGTTTCATTTTTTAATGAATAATAAAAATAATGAATTTTAATTCAAAATAGATTTTTATTTTAAATTATTTATTACGTAATATGATATTTTAAATTATATTTAAATGTTAATAAGATATATATTTTATTAATTATTATAATTTTGTCATTTTACTCATTTTTAATTCGAAATTTGATAAAAAACATAGACAACTGCTTAATGTCTTTACATTAAATACTTGCATTGTCATCACATTTGTGAGATTAAATTTAAAATCTTTTTTGACGGTTTTGTGATTTTAATATGATAAAATGGATTCTATAATTATAATAATCATAATTTATAATTTTAAATAAGTTAAAATTAATTTTTTATCATAAATAATAGTGAATGTAATTAAAATAAATTACAACGAGTAAGGTGAAGTTAATCTTAACAAGAGACTAAACAGTAAACATAATGAAAAAAATGACTATCCACTTATCCAAAATCCATTTTATGGAAATATATATACCATATCTTTCATTTTTTATAATTATTACAGTTATTGTATCCACTTTACAACGGGAAACATGTGTGGAATTCCCTTTACAATAATTATCATGAGTGCCACTGCTTTTCCATTATAAAAAGGCCTCATCTCCAACCACTTACTCACAACACTCAAGACACTTAATACCAGACAATATATACCCAAATAAGTCCTACAAATCCCTCCACTAAAATTCTCACCTTTTTCAAAAATCCAACCATAGAATCTATTTTTTTCAAACCTAAAAGAGTTACACATTTAACAGGTACCAACCTTCTTCATGCATTTTAATTTTATTTCTATATCCAATCTCTCAAATATTTTTATTACATGTAAATATTATAACAAAGTATCATAAATATAATTATATATTATTATAATAAATGTTTAGTCCTACACATACACACATTTCCTTTTATTAATTAATAAACATACCATTTTTGTGTACTGTGAACAACCGCCTCATGAAACAACATCGTTGATATTTAATTTACAACCTCATATGTTCATAAATTATGATAGAATTTTTTTTATATTTGTTATATGTGATATTTATAATTTATTTAAACATATTTAATTCTATTATAACACATTAAATTATGATTTCAATTTTTTTGTAAATTCAAAAAAACATCATTTGTGAAAGTGTGGACTACCGCCCCCTAAAAGAGATGTGACTCATTCACACTATGTATAAAATGTATAAATGATAGTTTTAATAAAGGTAAATAATATATATGAAATATATATGAAACTGGAAATATACATATATATTATTTAAGTTTCAATCCTCTAATAAGACAAATAAATGAAAGTAGCTTTTATCTGTATGTACGGACTACTGTCTCCTTGAAGGATGCATTCCATTTAATATCACAAAATATTATAGATTATTATAAATAAATATATATGGAATATATTTTATTTTTATAAAACGGTTTAAATTATATATATGATGAAACCATTATATTAATTACAAGTCATTTGATAAAACATAATAAAAAAATGGGTAATTAACACCAAAATAGTGAAAATAATGAAAGAATGTTATCAAATTGGTAATAAGATATTATAAAAAGATAATGTATGATATTATAAACATTAATATGTTTTTTAATGATTTAATAACAATATCAAAATCATTATATTGTATTATAATGGAAATTCACTAAAAAAGTAAATAGTGTTACTGAATTTCTTCTCAATCTACATTCCATTGAGAATTTTTAATGTTATGAACCATATTTAATTTATATGGTGAATATGTTGGGCTTTGCAATCTTATATCATGAATCTATTTATTATCATGAAATTCTGGGTTTCATTTAATTTTATTCATTCAAGTATTTTTTTTATTTGAATGTTTTAAAGTGGTATAAGACACTATTGAATGTTTAATGATTATTCTGCTGAAGAACATTTTGTTATGATTTTCTTTGCAATATCACTTCCTTTTATGAGTATTAACATTCTATTGAAAGAATCGCATTATTTTTGTTCACGTAATTTCTTATAAGAGGTGTACATACTTCCTATTTGTCATATAATATTATGATTCACTCATATTTCATTTTATTTTGAGTTTCAATTTTAATTATTTATTTTAAGGGGATTTTAGATTAAAGTTATCATGTGGAAAATAATTTAACAACCCAATTTCCTTTTATGGGGTAATTATACATACTAATCATCATTAATATTATATGATTATATGTATAATGATGCTTACTATGTATTTATGTATTTACAATCCATTATATGGATTTACTATTGATACACATGATCTAAAAATTAGTTAATTCCCACTCCATCATTATAATAATTTTAAGGGTCTACTTTACAATCGAATTT
Source organism: Viscum album (assembly GCA_963277665.1). Taxonomy (NCBI): domain Eukaryota; kingdom Viridiplantae; phylum Streptophyta; class Magnoliopsida; order Santalales; family Viscaceae; genus Viscum; species Viscum album. The sequence goes on from OY728138.1 coordinate 1,671,194,096, forward strand.
TAGTCATGATTGTTTAAACATAAATTTCTATCTGAAGAAATTATTTGGCCATTGACTAGTTAAAACTATTATTTTCTTCTACTATGGTTATCCACATACTTATTCAAGTATTAGTACCATTTTCCAATCATTTTTACTGAAAAAAATTTACAAAATTATTTAATGAAATCGGGACATGATTTCATTGTTTAGTTAGAGAACAGATTTTCTTCTAAGAAGCATGATTTCTAAAAATTCTTTCAAAAATGCTTATCCTTTCGAAAATGATTTATTAATGAAATTTTTACCCTTTTTCTTTCAAAAATTATTTCAAAGGAATCTACTATTCATTTTTTCAAACAAGGAATTTTTTTATCCTTTTCCCACAAAAAAAGTAAATTATGTTTTACATCATATGAAATGTATAGATTTTCCAACCATAATTTTTAGAAACATACTTTTAATGATTAAAAGGTTTCTTTTTACGAAAACCATATAATATGGGTTTTTCAATTAAATGTGTTTTCAAACATTTTTCAAACCAATAGGATATTTTCCTCAAAAATTATTTTAAAGTAGTTTTTTATTTTCATCAACAACGTAAACCATTTATCCTACTCCAATTGGAATATTTTGTATTTATACCATTCTAGCTCTTCCTCTGTATTTTTCTATAAATTCTTAGCTACTTATAGAATTTAAATTCACTTCCTTGATTCCTTTTAGTCACCTTGAGATATTCAATTCCTTATGATCATTGATCATTGAATTTAGAATAATTATCCACATCATTTTTCATGGATATATTAATTTACTAAATCCTATGTCCTTTTTCATATGGTGTTTACGTTAAATTTTATTTTATTATTTTCTAAAATATTGAAAATTTTATATCCTTTATTCAATATGTAGATTTGATAAGGCATATTGTTTATTTGATGTGGGGAATTGTTGGGGCATGAAGGACAGAGGTTGGGGATCGTTTATGGAATGACCTATGGGTTGGGAATTAGATAATGTAATCCCAAAGTTATATGAGTAGTCTCATTGGCTGAAATTATTTGGTGAAAAAACCCTTTAAGATTGTTTTGAAATCAGAGTTGTTTAAATTTCCTTGTGAAATGACATTATAGAAATGGTTCCATTTACATGGGAAAAATGGCATCAAATAATCATTCATTTACCTTATTTTAATTCAGTTATTATTCATCAATGAGATTTTTCATTAACATATCAATTTATTCATTTAACTCTATGTTGATTAAGTTTTTGTTAAAAGGTTGGGGTTGAAAACTCAATTATTATTTAAAGTAAAGACCTATTTCAAACTAGGTAGAGGGGAACCCATACATAGCCTGAAGGCCCAAGACCAAGTGGTCTGAATACAAGGCCTGAAAGCCCAATTTTTTGGCCCAAAGAGCCCTTCGTTGAATAGTACTGCTACAATACCCAGGCTGCTACAGTACCTGCTACAGTACCACCACCACTACAGTCCCTGCTATAGTGCCTCCACCGCTACAGTGTTGCCACTGCTACAGTACCACAACTGCTACAGTACTACTACAATGGCCTGCTACATTGCTGCTATAGTACCCGAACAATTAGTTCCTTCCCGGATTTAATCCTGGGTCTTTTGGATGACAAGCAGGAGCCTTTACAACTTGGGTACAGGCTCGTTGGCGACTCTATGTTCATTAAGTAAATGGCATGTGTTTTCAGTTTTTTACTATGACCTATTATTTACTCACTTCCTCTTCAATTAATGACTACAAGGCATTAATTCTCAGTTATTTACCTTAAAGCATTTAATTTTATAATATATTCATGATTGAATACGATTCATTTTTACCTTAAAGATCATTTTAGATCCCACTTATTTTTTCACCTTCCTTATAATTAAATGAATTTTACTATAAAAGATATGAAGTGTTATACTTGAAGGAGTAATGTTATCCTTAAAAGAAAACAATAATTTAATAATTTTTGTATTAATTAGTAATTCACCACTAATGTATGTATCTGGTTACAAAGACTGCTAAACTCTTTAATTATTTATTATTTTGTTCCTTATAATCATTAAATGTGATGGATTAGATATCACATCTGGTTTTAGAGGGGTCTGGTTGCTACATGTAACATGAATCATTATTTACATCTAATAGAAAGAAATTGCATCTTGTTTTAGAAGACATCCCATACCATGTATTATATCATATAAAACCATATGTATGGTAATAATGATATAAAATATTGTGTGATTGTGTGATATAATGGAAACTACCTGACATATCATTATCATAGGGAGATTTACACTAGGATAATTGACATTTAAATCCTTGGTTATGGTGCTAGGAAAATGTTTAATTTTCTAGAAAGGACTAGAATATATAAAATAATGTGATCATATAAAATCTTAAAAATAATTGGATACATTTTTATGTATGCTTAAATTACTATATGTTACATCATTGGGAACTTCCTCCTTGGCTACAGTGATCATATAAGCACTGTATTCTCCTCTTGACATCATCTGTTTTATATTCCATGACATATTGGGGAATTAGTGTAAAAAAATACCCATTTCAGTATAGAATTATTTTTTATATCATTTATTTATTTATTCCACTTTTATTTAATAGCCATAATAACCTTATAACAACACCTATATGAAACTACCATGTACTTCTATCATTTTATAGGATTTTCCATTGTTTAATTTTAAAAAGATATTATTTGATTAATTTTAATCTTATTCAATTACGAGTTCTAATTTTTATGGTTTCCTTCCTAAAAAATAATTTTTTACCCCTTGAATATATTTGAAATACAAAATTATTTAATTTTTTTTATTTTGTTAAAAAAAATTCACTATATTATAAAATTTTCAATGAAACCAGTTCTCTTTATATACATGGATTAATCCACATAATGATGTGGTCAATCATCTGCTCCATAATGAAAATGGAATCTTAATCCTACCTAGATATTATTTTAAAGGTATCTTAATACTCTATAGAAATATCATTCTCCTTTTTCATTAAGAAGAGGAATAATCTCTTCATTTAAGTCTATTTCACAAAAGAAAAAATATTTAAAAAATAGTGTATATTTAAAATCCATATATTCTTTTAGTTTTATTTCCTTGTCTGTCCTATTATTATTGATTAATGACATCCATTGATCACCACATTCCTAAAGACATTATAATATATGTATAACATATTTTTTTCATCACAACCCATGAAAAGAAAAGTTTTCAATAGACTTGATCCATTTTATGCTAATACAAGATTAAGAGTCAAATAAAATAATATTGACATCTATAGCATTAAGTGATTAATCATAATAGAAAAAAACTATAGAACAAACAATCCTCTTTATTCAAGTAATTTTTTTTCATAAGTTGATTAATCTTTCATAATATATCTCAGATATTCTCAGCTCCAATGGTTGTTGTATAGGATTCTATAGTAGAGATATATAGGAATTATCCATAAGTGTTGATACAATTCATTATTCCAAGTTCGACATCTAATCAGCATAATATACTGGATTTGTACATAACAATTTGTATGTTAAATCATAATGTAAATTTTTTAATATTATACAATAATTAACATAAAATTATATTTTTTAATGGTTTAAAGCATAATCCAAATTTTTTTTTGGGAATGTCTTTAAATAATAAAAATATTTTTAGTTTATTCATAATGGTTTATATTGAAAATGTGATTTACCATTTTCATATCCCTTGGGTGTGTCAAATCATGTTTGTATTATATCCCACTATAATACACCAGGTGATGATCGAGTAAAATACCAATGCTAACTTTTTAGAGGTATTAAACTTAGGTATAATTAGGTCAGATCCCAGCCTACCTATAGTATTCAAATAGGGATTTTTTTTTCATGTAAAATATTCATAGTATTTACTATATAAAAAATTAGAATATTTTTCCTAAATATGACATATCATCTGTTTATATCATATGTTTATCTTCCATAATACATATCATTACTATATAATGTTCTTAATGATTCTACCAGACCAGCCTTTAACAAAATTAGTTGAAATATGAACTCTAGTAATATATAGATGGTGTATATTTTCTACTTTTTTATAGATATAAGGTGTTAAATCTCCAATGGCTAATTTGATTAGTAGTCATGTAGAAATAATTATACACAAGATACGGATTTTACATTAGTATTTGTATATAAAACATACCTCAATAAAATTATCATCATCTGTGAAGCTAATTCAATGAATTTATATTCATATTAAATAGAAATGATTTTACAGAGACTAAATTATTATTGAGGCTATTGTATAGTGGAATATAACATGAGTAAGTATGATGAAATAAATATGTCTCATTAAAAAACTAAAAATACATTCCATTCAATAAATAATATGAGAATTAATTGGATCCATAGATAATAGTAAAGTAATGATGTCATGGATAATAATAAATAGATTATCAATGAAGGAAATAAATAATATTGGACTTCATGATTTCAGATAACATGATATCTGTACCAACATAATAATTTTCCAAGATTATTTAAAACAATGGTAAAAATCCCACATAATTTGGAAAAGAGATTTGTCTCATGAGACCTATCAATATATTGATGGGATATAGAACTCTAGGGACTACCCATCATGGAATATACAATGAATTCATAATTTGTTTGAAATTATTATTTTTAATTTATTAGAAATATTCCTTATATATAATTGTCCTGATTAAATAATAAATATAAAATAAAAATATTTCCACCATTAATCAAATTATATTGAATATAAAACATCATATGTAAAATTTATATAATGACTATGTAATAAAAATATATAACATATATTTTTTTTCATATTTACATGAATTTTAATTTTCAACGATCATAAGAAATATAATTCATCGAGAGAAGATAATGACCACAAAATTAATAAGAGGTAAGAGATAAGGGATAATCATTGTTTCCCCGAGGATATATGTTCTATAATAAAACAAATCATTTGAAAAAATAATTGGATTGGATGGAAAATAATAAAATTATTTTCCCAAAAATAAATTACTAAAAAAATAATTGAAAACATGTAAAAGGATATTAATTTTAAAAAATGTATATTTTTGTTTAGAAGACATATATCAACTTATACATTGAAAGCATTCTTTTTTACTATATATAAAAATGGATTAAAACATTATTTTTTGAAAAAACTAAAAGTATCTATTAAAAAAATATTATAAAATTATATGATAACATAAAATTACCTTAATTAATCATTTGGGAAAATAAAATGACTTTTATAAATACATTTTGAGAAACATGTACATTGAATGAAAATATAGTTGGCTAAAGTATAAAGAAAATGGGTTTTTATTTTAAACATTTCAATTCATGATTAAAGTACCAAAGAGAGTAATATATGGAAGATATTATGAATCCAATTACATATATAATGGATATATAAATTATTTTTTCCTATGAAGGATAATTTATAAGATTCGTTTAGGGAAAAAAATTCAATTCCAAAAGAAAGTGAGACTATGAAATAGACTGATATATATTTTGAAACTTTTTAATGAATTTTCCGTTGAAATAATTTAAATAAATTTAGTCATTTATAATAATTAATAAATAGTTTTTCATTTTATAATCATAAAGGGTAAAATATATATATCACAAAAATGTGTGTAGGTGCATGATAAAAAATATATCTCAATGGAGTGTATATTGAGATGAAATCCCATGCATCCCGATTCTATTAAGTTAAATATTAGTTAAACACATGTATAATTCATTTAAACATGTTATTAATTTTTTTATATAACCATATTAATACTTATAATATCTCCTAGTATCCTCTTATAACATCGTACTTATTGTTTTTAATGATATTTCACTATATCAATCTTTTCTACAGTTAACTTCTTAGTTTTCCTATAAATGTTTTTTCACTAAAATTATATATTTTGTTCATAATATTTGATCCACCATATATTTAATGATATTAATTCAATAAAAATCCCATTTATTAATTTTACACTTTTTAGAAGCATTTTTGAATGTTGGTCATGGAAAATGAACTATAACTCTTCATGAAGACTATAGGGGGTACATACCCACAAAAAATGATATCATTACCCTAATTGGATGAAGGGTAAGTAATTTAATGATATAGTGATATTAAATAATTAATATCATTTCAAATTTATCATATATACTAATTATTTAATTCATTTTTACTATCTGAGTCACATAATGGTAGAAAACCAATTAAATTGGTTTGCAGGGTGGTAGTCCACTGTACACCTAAGAAATGGATTTATTTCCAATTATATGGAGGAGGATATTGATAAATATAATTACATACGCATAAAAAATATCTTATATATTGGTGAAATTGTATAGCATTTTAAATGAAATAATTTTTTGTTATAAATGAATAAGTACAAAGAAAAAGAGCGCAGTGAAGATGATTAACTTTTCTCTTAAAATCATTTGATAAATATTTTATTAAGGACCCTAGGATTCTAATTTTTGGAATTCCAAATGCTACATAATTTTGATAATATTATTTTTGAGAGATTATGTTATGTTTTTACCCAGCTAGTTGGATTAATATTTGTGAAGAAGTGTGGGGAGTTTAGGACCATTTTAATGTGGGGGTGGGGACCTTCTTGGAAGATGTTATAAAGTCTTTCTAAATAAAACTTATTCTAAATGAAAGTTTCTTTTAATTTTTTATTATTTAAATATAGAATATATCCATCTAATAAAACTTTTCCATTTTTAATTTAAAAATTTACCTTTATATTTATGTTTAACCACCGTAAAACCCCTTCTAATATTAACCATAATAACTAATTATTACTATTTTCACTATTAATGAAGGGAAATATATTATGCTACTTGAATTATATAACTTTAATAATTATTATTCAAAATAAATTATCTATTTTTTAAAATTCAATTCATATATGTTTTTGACATTTATTTAAAAATACTCCGGTAAAATGCATCATAAAATAAATTTTTTAGATATTAAATTTCCATATATATGATGATATGTAATTAAATATTTTAAAAATAATTATTATATATATTTAAATATATATATTTAAATATATAATATATAAATTTAATTGAAATCATTCATTAAAAAAAATTATTTTTATTATTTTAAACTAATTGACATTATACATTTTTCGAAGAATAGTTTTCTATTAATTAAAATATTTACCTCCGAATGATACATATTAACAATATTATATATTATAATGAAAAAATTAATTAATAGTTAATCACTAAATATTTTATTTTTCATATAATCATGCTTTTAATGGGGTGTTTCAAAAAATTAAACAAGGCTTATTTTGGCAACGAATGTTCAAAATAAATATTCAACCTAAAAAATAATATTTTTTTTGTCCTCAAATATATAAATATGTATTGAATTATATTATTATTAAAAAATTATGAAATACAATAATTGATTCTCAAGTGTTACATGAATGGAGAGTGAACCCAGTTCATTATGACACTTTTTCCACTTTGATAATCTTGTGAGTTAACAATGACTATAGAAATGATAGAATGTGAATTGGAACCAAATAACTATTCCATAATTGTTAGCGATCCGTGAAAAATATATTTATATTATAAAGTTAGTTTTTTCCTATTTTATTTATATTTAGATGATATTTTCACATTGATCATGATTTATAATGGATGCGTCCCTGATTTTCTGACTTTGGTATTATTATTTATAATACCATATTCTATAAAAGGTCATTAATGTTCTTTGACTAATATTTAATCAATTTATTTTAAAATTAATATGTTTTCATACACATAATATTATGATCTCTTATGATAACTGAATGATATATGTAACATCCCAAGTAATTAATGAATAATATATATAGTTATCTATGTCAATTTATGAATTAGATAGTGTTTTAGAGGCTTAAAATGAGAATAAATCCAATCTTAAGCATGGAATACACTAATATTATTAAAAGATTATTTTACTACCTTTTGATGGAAAACCATTTTTAAATCAAACCATTGAAACTTTTATAAGCCTTATTTGTCAAAATAAACATATTCTTTATGATTGGGACATTTAAATTTACATTGGATAAATCTTTGGTATTTTTCTGACAATGTTAATTGTTTTATGAATAGTGAAAAATACTGCATTTTACACCAAAACTATTTTTTCATCTAATTTAATTATATGGTTAGATTATCTTTTTAATTGGTATTAAAGTTTAATTAGAATATATTTTTACCATTTAATCCAATGGTGGTCATTAGGATTAATTTCACCTTGGAATTGGGCATAACCTAATGCCATACTTTTCATAGATATTGTTTCAAAAAATCCTGCTATTTGTTTTTACAACGGGAATTATTTTTAAATTAATTATTGCAATTTATGTGTTTGGAATTTGGTAAAATGGATTACATATTTGGAATCAGAATTTCAAAATTATGTAATCAAGAATCTTTTGTTTTTGGACATTATGAATAGTAACGACGGTAATTATCTTTAATTATCTTGATTAATGAGTAATCGGTTAGTTAAGGATAATAAAATAATATCATAATAATAAAAAATGACCCCAAAATGTGTCCTAATTCAACTGTTTGTCTCATGGCCGACCATGGGATTCCTTGTGCCAATCTTGGGGACCCCATGGAATCACTTTTGTTGGAAAGTGACTTTTTATCTTTTTATTTTTTTAAAGAAAGTAAATATAACAAAGAATGTATCACCTGAGTAAAACATTTTTAATTTTTTCTAAATAGAGGATATGTTGGACTATAAATATTCATTGGAAAGATAAATAGATTGAATACATCATAGTATATTTTTTAGAATTTTTAGACATTAAATAAATTAAATTATGTATGACATCATGATGATGCAGCGATTACCTCATCAATGAACGATTTAAATAAAATGAAAAGATAATGTAAACTATAATACATACACATGTAAAAGACTTATTGGAGGAGTATATTTCGAACCCTTATCACCTTATTCTCTAAATACATCAATTTCGGACCTTTAAAATCTGAAACACATTAGAAAATAAAGTAACATTTTGTAACTTTCCAAGAGTGCCCCTTTTCTCCTCTTATAAAAGGCCCCCACCTCTACCTCCTTACCCACACTTCCAATGCCTTTGGCTTGGCCAAACCCTGACCATTTTGTCTCTACACATCCCTCTATAACTCTTATAAGCCTAACATTTGGTAGAAGTCTTTCCAAGTAAGTCTTTGATCTCAAATCAAAAAGAGTTACCCGTTTTAAAGGTAGTGTTTTCTCTTGTGTTATCATGTTTTATTTTGCTTCTCCAACCCTATAAACTCTTTTTATTCCATTATTTTGTAACAAAAACATTATCTAAAATATACTAGGATGTTATTATATGAATAATTCGAGCTATACTTACACACACCTACATTTAATTGTTAAAAAACATACTATTTCTGTGGATGGCGAATTTCTGCCTCAGGAAATGATTATTGTTCAACACTCATATAACACCTTCAAAGGTGGCCATTAATATATCAATATATTTATATATTATATATTATATGTTTTTGTTTTACTTAATCTTCTATATTTTTCATTTATTTCATACCTTTATGGTTACCATTATGGGTAAACGCGATATCTTCATTTTAGGAAGTGCGGACTACCGCCCCCTCAAAATGATTTGATTTCGTTAATGACATATGTGTTAAGTATAAAAGATTTAATTAATAGTATTATATATGATATTATAATGAAATTATAATATTCCATTATATCATTATGATTCCATTCCATCAAATATGAAATAGAAATGAAAGTAGCGTTCATGTGTACGTACGGCTTACCATCTCCATGGACGGTGCATTTCATTTTTTACCTCTAAACGTTATGTAATATTATAAATGCATGTATATACTGGATATATATGATATATATGATATATACATCATGAGTATAACTCTGCATATAATGGATACATGAACAACATGTAATTATAAAGAGCATATTTTTTACTCAAGTACAAATGATCGTTAAAACGACCATTATTAACTTAAATAATTGGATAGTGTTAATGACATGGTAATAAGTGATATAAAAGGAATAATGAACTTGAAAAAGGTTCTTAAGAAAGTAGAAATTAACTTAATTTTATTATTCATGAGGTTAAATAACGATCGAGTCAAGTCGGACCCGAGGTATGGGACTTCGTCTCAATCTCCTTTCATTGAGGCATATTTTTGTTTTATACACAACCTTCTTTTATACGGTGTATAAACCCCTTTGATTTTTACGATTATCTAAAAATAATCTTTTTTATATGAAGCGTTTTACTAAACGACAAAAGGGAATGTTTTTTTCATACGTATGCGGCGACAACGACTTCTCCACCGCCGTTACCATTATTTGAGTTTCGGCTTCCTCTACAAGCCATACCTTTTTTAAATGAAAAATAAATACCATGTTTTACTTTTCTTTTATTTTGGTATTGAAAATGGTTTTCATAATGTTTTTATTATATCAATGTGTTGTATTGATATCTTGTGAATGAAATATGGAAATGATATGTTTCCTTTATTCATGTTTTATGTGATACGATTATGTTATGGTTCTTGGGCATTGTTATGAAGACGGCTGGTTCCGTGATAAACTAAGGGCGGCTGAGCCCGATATAGCTCTCCAATGCATTGGGTAACACGAAGGAGTTAAAAATTATGTTTTCTCTGAAGAGATTTAGGTAATATACTGTGATGGTTATTCCAAACGTAACCAAGAAGGTTACTCCCTACGTAAGAATATTTTGAATGCCTCAAGTTACCTTTATGTCTTATGATTTCTATGATTTGTTCATAATTTGGATGAGGTATGTTAAAGTGCTTATTTTTTATGGGTAAAGTATGATTTCATTCTTATGTATATATGTACTCATGTTTCCTTTCCATATTTTTATATCCCTTGCTGAGCTTTTTATGCTCATCTCATGTTTTTTGAAATGTTTTTCATATGTCAATGGAAAGGTACATGATATGATGATAGTGTCAAGGAAGTTTCAAGAATGAATCCATGTTTTATTTTTAATATATTTCCATTGATGGGAAAAATGAATACTATATTTATGTAACCACTTTGTTTAAATGTGGAATGTAATGCAAGTTTTATGATCTAATTCTCTAAAACTCTAAACCTAAAAAGATCCTCAATATGTAATCTTGTAATTACTCAAGATTAAGTAAGGTTTAAGGATGGGGCCTTATAGTTGGTATCAGAGGTCGGTTTAGATAACTTTAGGAGTTAGAATTCTATTAAATGATTATCCAATTTTTTTAATGGTAAAATTGAAATGAAATAGAATTTTAAGATTATCATGTTGCTTCATCTAATACATGTTTGTTCAAAATGGTTTTCCGTAGTGGAAATAGGGAAGAAGTGCTAGGAAGGAATACATAAGGAAATAACCTTCTGAATCTGCATCCTGAGATGGTCGGAATTGGAACTGAACAGTTTTTTGCAGTAATGGCGCAGTTGACTCAAGCGATAAATGGTGGTGGTATCCATGTACGAGATAAGCCAGATCAACCACAGAGGAACATGTCAGTGGTGGAACATTTCATGAGGCAACATCCGCCATCATTCGGAGGATCATCTGACACTGTGCTAGCTGAAGGGTGGATTAAAGAACTGGATAAGATTTTCGATGTCATGGGGTGTTCAGAAAATCAAAAGTTTAGTCTTGCTATTTAACGTTTTTATGGTGAGGTAGATAAGTGGTGGTCGATGGTTAAAAATATTAGGGACGTTGATGAGGTTGATGCTCTCGACTAGGATGAATTCAAAGGTATGTTTCATGGGAAGTATTTTCCTAAGGTTGTTCGACTTAGGATGGAAAAACAATTCTTTGAATTAAGGCAACATGAAGACTCAGTGGATGCCTATGAAGAGAGGTTCACTCTATTGGCAAGGTATGCTCCAAATTTTATCTGAGACCTTTATAGTAAAATCAATCGTTTTTACTCAGGATTAAATCCAAAATATCGAAGGGCATTGGCTTCTCGTGAGATCCAAAGTTATGAAAAGCTTGTTCGATGTGCTGAGAAGGTGGAAATGGAGTTTTCTAATGATCAGGTGTTCTATAACAACCAGCAGAAGAAGAGACTGAGATGGCAGGAGAAAGGAAATAATACTTCAAAAAGGTCTGACGGTAAGAAAACTATGTTTCTATTTTGTGATAAATGTGGTAGAAGGCATGTTGAGGAATGTCTTCTGAATTCTGGAAAGTGCTACCGATGTGGTAAGATGGTACATAAGGCTCGTGATTGCATTGAAAATGATCAGGGTGATGGTAAGACCAAATTTGATTTACAGTTAGTGAAATGTTTTAAGTGCAATGAGATGGGTCACTATGAAAATGAGTGTCCGACAAAGAGCTTGAGTGATGGGAAGAAATTATACTACAAGCAGAAAGGGGTGGTGAAATCCTTTGAAACTACTTCAGCAGATGTCGGGCCATCAAATGAAGTTGTATCAGGTACTTTGTTTGTTTTTTCCGATTATGCCAGTGTGTTGTTTGATTCGAGGTCTACACATTCTTTCATCTCTGAAAACTTTTCTAGTAAAATGAGAATACCATCTCAAGAAATGACTCCTAATATTTTGGTAAAAACACATGGGGGAAATGTTGAGGAAAAAAGAATTTATAAGAATATTCCTATCCTTATCAGTGGAAAGAACCTACTTGCATACCTAATTGTTTTACCTCTAGTAGAGTTTGATGTTATCCTGGGTGTGGATTGGCTCTATATTTACCATGCTAAGATTGATTGTAGAGCTAAAGAAGTTTCTTTTCAGAAAGACTTTCAGTTTGTGTATAAGAATGAACCCTTACTGTTGATAACATATCAAGAGGCTGAGAAACTTGTAAAAGATGGAAATGAATGTTACCTTGCACATATTGTTGAAAACAAGGGAACTATTCAGATTAATGTTGTGCCAGTGGTAAATGAGTATCCGGATGTTTTTCCTGATGAGTTTCCTGGAATAATACCAGATCGGGAAGTTGAGTTTACTGCAGACTTAGTTCTTGATGCTAAGCCAATTTCAAAACCCCCTTATCAAATGTCTCAAATTGAACTTTTAGAGTTGAAGGATTAATTGAAAGATTTATTAGAGAAAGGTTTCATTCGACCTAGCACATCACCATGGGGTGCTCCTGTTTTATTTTTTAAAAAGAAAGATGGTTCTATGAGACTTTGCATTGATTATAGAGCCTTGAATAACATCACTGTTAAGAAAAAATATCATTTGCCTCATATCGATGATTTGTTTCATCAGCTCCAGGGATCTTAGTTTTTTTCAAAGATTGACCTGAGATCGGGGTACCATCAGTTGAAGGTAAAGTAAGCAGATGTTCCGAAGACCACGTTTCGTACAAGATATGGCCATTATGAATTTGTAGTAATGCCTTTTGGGGTAACCAATGCACTTGTTGTATTCATGGACTTAATGAATAGAATTTTCCATGAGTTTTTGGATAAGTTTGTGGTTGTTTTCATTGATGATATTTTGGTGTTTTCTAAAAGTAAAGAGGAGAATGAATGAAATTTAAGGGTTTTTTTTCAAACCATAAAAGAAAATAAATTGTATGGGAAATTCAGAAACTGTGAGTTTTGGTTGCAACAAATTTCTTTCCTTGGTCACATTGTTTCTAAAGATGGGATAATTGTTGATCCTGCAAAAACAAAGGTTGCTGAAGAATGGCCAAGACCTACGAATGTAACAGAGATTCGTAGCTTCCTTGGTTTGGCAGGCTATTACCGAAGGTTTGTTAGAAATGTTTCCCGGTTATCTAGTCCAATGACTAAGCTAACTCGGAAGGGTGTTAAGTTTATCGGGACAAAAGAATGTGATGATTTTTTTCAGGAACTGAAAATAAGATTGGTGAATGCTCCAGTTTTGGCACTACCTTCCAGGAATGGTGAGTTTTTTATATACAGTGATGCTTCATTGAAAGGACTTGGTTGCGTCCTAATGCATAATGATCAGGTAATTGCTTATGCTTTATGACAGTTGAAAACTCATGAGGTAAATTACCCTACACATGATTTGGAATTAGCTGCTGTAGTTTTCGCTTTAAAAATTTCAAGGCATCATTTGTATGGAGTAAAGTGTGAAATATATACCGATCCCAAAAGTTTAAAGTATATATTCACTCAGAAAGAATTGAACATGTGACAAATTAGATGGCTAGAATTAATCAAGGATTATGATTGTACAATTCATTACCATCCGGGAAAAGAAAATGAAGTGGTTGATTCTTTGAGTTGAAAAAGTAATGCTTCATTAACAATGTTGCAGTTGGAATGTGATCCTTTGGTTAAGGATTTGATGAACTTTGGAATAGAAGTTTTTGGTGCAGGATGTTCTTCAGTTTTGTTTCAGGTATCCATGAAATATTCTCTATCAGACAGAATCAAGAAAGCACAAAAGCAAGACAATGAGTTACATAAAAAGGTAGAGCTGGTTCAGAAGGGTAAGTTGCCTGAATTCAACATTGATAATGATTATGTTTTGAGATTTGGGAAGATATTGTGTGTGCCTTGTGACTCACAGTTGAAGAGAGAGTTGTTATGTGAAGCTCATAGTTCTCTGTTTTCAATTCATCCAGGCAGTACTAAGATGTATAGAGATCTTCAGGAGTATTACTGGTGGGACGGAATGAAAAGGGGTATTGCTGATTTTACAGTGAAGTGTTTGACTTGTCAACAGTTTAAAGTAGAGAGGTAGTTACTGAAAGGGAAGCTTCAGCCTTTACCAGTGCCAGAGTGGAAATGGGAAAATATATCCATGGACTTCATTATGGGATTGCCGAAAACGCCCTGAGGTAATAATGTAATCTGGGTTATTATTGATCTCTTGACTAAATCTGCTCATTTTCTTGCTATACGAGACACTTTTTTCCTAGATAATCCTTCCCATTTGTATCTTAAAGAGATAGTCAGGTTACATGGAGTTCCCCTCTCCATTGAATCTGACCGTGATCCCAGGTTCACTTCTAACTTTTGTAAAGGCCTTCAGAAGTCGTTCGGTATTGAATTAAATTTTAGTACAGCTTTTCATCCTCAATCAGATGGGAATTCACAAAGAATTATTCAGAATTTGGAGGATATGATACGTGATTGTTCGATGGATTATCAGGGATGTTGGGACCAACATCTTTCACTGGTTGAATTTTCATATAATAACAGTTTTCATTCCAATATACAGATGGCACCGTTTGAGGCATTATATGGGAAGCGGTGTCGAACTTCAGATTTTTGGGATGAAGTGGATGAAAGGAAGTTGATGGGACCAGAATTGGTAGAAGAGTTGGCAGAAAAAGATCAGCTGATACAGAAACACATGAGAACAGCTCAGAGCAGGGAGAAGAGTTATGCGGATAACCGGAGGAAGGATCTATCTTTTGAGGTAGGTGATCATGTTTTTCTCAAAGTCTTACCATAGAAAAGTGTGATGCAATTTGGTAAGAAAGGAAAGCTGAGTCCAAGGTTCATTGGACCATATGAAATTCTGGAGAGAGTTGGATCAGTTTCTTACTGAGTGGCTTTACCTCTGAGTTTATCTCAGGTACACAATGTTTTTCATGTTTCAATGTTAAGGAAGTACATGCCAGATCCATCTCATGTTTTGAGTCCAGAGGTAGTTTAGCTGGAAGAGAACCTATCTTATGAGGAACAACCAGTCCAGATTCTTGACCACAGGGAGAAAGTCTTACAGAATAAGGTGATTAATCAGGTAATGTTTTTGTGGAAAAACTACATGATTGAAGAGGCAACATGGGAATCTAAAAATGCAATGAGGGATAAATACCCCCACTTATTCGATAAGTTAATAAATTGTGGGGACGAAATTTTCTAAAGGGGGGAAGGATGTAACATCCCAAGTAAGTAATGAATAATATATATATTTATCTATGTCTATTTATGAATTAGATAGTGTTTTAGAGGCTTAAAACGAGAATAAATCCCATCATAATCATGGGATACACTAATATTTTTAAAAGATTGTTTTACTGCCATTTAATGGCAAAACATTTTTAAATCAAACCTTTGACAATTTCATAAGACCTATTTGTCAAAATAAACATATTATTTATGATTGGACATTGAAATTTACATTGGATAAATTTTTGGTATTTTTCTGACAATGTTCATTTTTTATGAATAGTGAAAAATACAGCATTTTACATCAAAACTGCTTTTTCATCTAATTTAATTATATGGTTAGATTACCTTTTTAATTGGTATTAAAGTTTTATTAGAATATATTTTTACCATTTAATCCAATGGTGGTCATTAGGATTAATTTCACCTTGGAATTGGGCATAAACTAATGCCAATCTTTTCATAGATATTGTTTAAAAAAACCCGCTATTTGTTTTGACAACGAGAATTATTTTTAAATTAATTATTGCAATTTCTGTGTTTGGAATTTTCTAAAATGGATTAAATATTTGGAATTAGAAGGTACAAACTATGTAATCAAAAATCTTTTTTTTTGGACATTATGAATAGTAACGACGATAATTATTTTTAATTATTATGATTAATGAGTAATCGGGTAGCTAAGGATAATAAAATAATATCATAATAATAAAAAATGACACCAACATCTGTCCTAATGCTACTGGTTGTCTCATGGCCGACCATGGGATTCCTTGTGCCAATCCTGGGGACCCCATGGAATCACTTTTGTGGGAAAGTGACTTTTTATCTTTTTATTTTTTTAAAGAAAGTAAATATAACAAAGAATGTATCACCTGCGTAAAACATTTTTAATTCTGACAATGTAGATGATATTTTGGACTATAAATAGTAATTGGAAGGCTAAAAATATTTCCTACATCATAGTATTTTTTTTATAATTTTTATAAGTTAAATAAATTAAATTATTTATGACATCATGATGATGTAGTGATTACCTCGTTAATTAACGATTTAAATAAAATGAAACTATAATGTTAAATATAAGATGTAAACTTGTCATAGACCTATTGGATTAGTATATTTCGAAACCTTATCACCTTATCCTTGAAATACATCAATGTGGGACCTTTAAAATTCGAAACTCATTTGAAAATAAAGTAACATTTTGTAACTTTCCAAGAGCGCCCCTCCTCTCCTCTTATAAAAGGCCCCCACCTCTACCTCCTTACCCACAATTCCAAATCCATTGGCTCGGCCAACCCCTGCCCAATTTGTCTCTCCACATCCCTCTCTAACTCTTATAATCCTCACTTTTGGCAGAAGTCTTTCCAAGGAAGCCTTTGAGCTCAAATCAAAAAGAGTTACCCGTTTTAATGGTAGTGTTTTCTCTTGTGTTCTTATGTTTTATTTTGCATGTCCAACCCGCTAAACTCTTTTTATTCCTTTATTTTGTAACAACACCAATATCTTAAATATACTAGGATGTTTTTATACTAATTATTCTAGCTACACTTACACACACCTACATCTAATGGTTAAAGAACATATTATTTCTATAGATGGCGAATTTCTGCCTCACGAAACGATGATTGTTCAACACTCATATAACATCTTCAAAGGTGGCCATTAATATGTCACTATATTTATAAATTATATATAATATGTTTATTTTTTACTTAAGATTCTGTATTTTTCATTTATTTCATACCTTTATGGTTACCATTATGGGTAAACGCGATATCTTCATTTTAGGATGTGCCGACTACCACCCCCTCAAAGTGATTTTGTTTCGTTAACGCCATATGTGGGACACATAAAGGATTTAATTAATGGTATTATATACGATATTATACTGTAATTATAATATACCTTTATATCATTATGATTTCATTCCATAAAATATGAAATAGAAATGAAAGTAGCGTTCATGCGTACGTACGGCTTACCGTCTCCATGAATGGTTCATTTCATTTCATACCTCTAAATGTTATGTTATATTATAAATGCATGTATATACTATATATATATGATATATATGATATATATATCATGATTATAACTCTGCATATAATGGATACATGAACAACATGTAATTATAAAGAGCATATTTTTGACTCAAGTACCAATGATCGTTAAAACGACCGTTATTAACTTAAATAATTTCATAGTGTTCATGACATGGTAATATGTGATATAAAAGGAATAATGAACTTGAAAAAGGTTCTTAAGGAAGTATAAATTAACTCAAGTTTATTATTCAGGAGGTTAAATAAGGATCAAGTCATGTTGGACCCGAGGTATGGGACTTCGTCTCAATCTCCTTTCATTGAGGCATGTTTTTGTTTTATACACAACCTTCTTTTATACGGTGTATAAACCCCTTTGACATTTACGTTTATCCAAAAGGAATCGTTTTTATACGAAGAGTTTTACTAAACGACAAAATCGAATGTTTTTGTCATACGTATGCGGCGACAAATACTTCTCCGTCGCCGTGACCATTATCTGAGTTTCAGCTTCCTCTACAAGCCATACCTTTTTTTTAAATGAAAAATAAATACCATGTTTTACTTTTCTTTTAATTTGTTATTGAAAATGGTTTTCATAATTTTATTACTATATCAATGTGTTTTATGGATATCTTGTGATTGAAATGTCGAAATGTTATGTTTCTTTTATGCATGTTTTATGTGATACAATTATGTTATGGTTATTGGGCAATGTTATGAAGACGGGTGGTTTTGTGATAAACTAAGGGCGGGTGAGCCCGATATAGCTCTCCAATGCATTGGTTATTGCGAAGGAGTTAAACATTAAGGTATCTCTGAAGAGATTTAGGAAATATACTGTGATGGGTATTCCAATCATAACCAAGAGGGTTACTCCCTACGTAAGAATGTTATGAATGCCTCAAGTTACCTTTATGTCTTATGATTTCTATGATTTGTTCATAATTTGGATGAGGTATGTTAAAGTGCTTATGTTTTATGGGTAAAGTATTATTTCATTCTTATTTATATATGTACTCACGTTTCCATTCCATATTTTTATATCCCTTACTGAGATTTTTATGCTCATCCCATGTTTTTTGAAATGTTTTCCACAGGTCAAGGGAAAGGTACATGATATGATGATAGTGTCAAAGGAAGCGTCAAGAAAAAATCCATGTTTTATTTTAAATACGATTTCGTTGATGGAAAAAATGAATACTATCTTTATGTAACCACTTTCTTTAAATGTGGAATGTAATGCAAGTTTTATGATCTAATTATCTAAAACTCTAAACCTGAAAAGATCCTCAATGTGTAATCTTGTAATAACTCAAGATTAAGTAAGGTTTAAGTCTAGGGACTTATAATATATCTTACCTTTACCCTTACTGAGCATCTGAGCTCTCCCTTTATTATACTTTTTTCTTCTATAGGTTTTGAAGAATGATATTAATTAAGAAATTTCAATGATGGTTACTATGAGTAAATAATCTTGCTGGAGATATTGATGTTCCTTTATGAAATAAGATGATTATTTATCTAGTCATTAATGACATTAACAATTTATTATTCTAGGTCATTTTTATAGTGAAATATAATGATTACTCATCAATACTGTTGTAATTTATTGTATAAATGGTTAGGTATTCTCCATTTGTATTAGAACTGGATTTAGGGAATCATTATAGATTAGGGTTATAAAAAATTGGTGAAAATCATTGGGAAATTTCTACATATAAGATATTATCTTGATACATTGGTAAAATATAGATTCTCTATGATTCCCAACAAATACATCCATGCATTGTTAGTGGAAAGTCGATAAACTTATGGAATAGATAATCCTAGAAATAACAACATTGAATAAGGTGTATTTATTATTAAATATAAAATCACCAGTAAAATATGAGTGGTCTGATGACTATATACCTAGATACACACTCATAGGGGATATTCTTGGGATAATTCACATTTTCATTATGAATAATTATAATGGACATAAAAAGATGATGACCATGAATAATGATGGTTAATTATATTAGTTTATGTATGAAAAGAACATGTCATTATTTAGACATCATATGAATGATTTTCTATGATTATATGATTCCCCCACTATAATATTTGATTCTCATGTTAACCATTTTTTGTATGTGAATATGTATTTAATAATGATGTTGAGGTGTTAATCGGAATTGAAATATATCAGACTATATTATTTAAGAATAGTTACATTAATTAATATATATTATTAAACATTTATAATGATGTTCAATAATGTGCATAATAGTTATAATCAATTTGAAAAAACATTATTGTACAGTGATAAAATTTTAGGTCTATAGCTCCTCTCTAATAGAAGATTTTAGAACTATACTTCCTAAAAATATTTTTATTCTCCCTATAGTTTATTTCCATCTGATATTGGGTATGGATTGAATAAAATTATTCAGATACCATATCAATATCTATGAAGGGGAAGTTTCATTTTTAATTCAATGTCAACCAATAATCACCTTTAGATGCTAGGATGAATATGAATATATAATTGAAGGTACATCTATTATGTGGATCTTACCTCCTTTTAATGAGATACATTTATCTCAAATGATTGGTTAAGAACTCAACATAAATTATTTTCCAATTAATTAGGATATAAGTGATTTCATGAAGATATTCCCAGTCTTTTGGTAAATGAAGAAGTTGATTTTTCAATATAACTCATTCCAATTGTTAAACCTATATAAAATACTATATATATAGTGAAACTGATTGAGTTATAGGAACTAAACAAGGAGCATTAGGTGGATATTGATATGGAATTAATATTCCCTACTATATCAACATGAAGTGAAAATATTGTTTTATAAAAGAATAAACATGATTTAATGAATATTTTTATTTATTGTTGACATATAAAGATGGTCACTTTCAAGAACATGTATCCTATAACCTGTATGGATGACATGTATGATCAAATATGTGGAGATCATTAGTATTCAACTATTGAACTTATTACCGAATATATTTAATTGTGTTTCATGATGGAGGATATATCAATTATATTCATTTATAATATATATAGGAACTATAATTTTTAATTTCATTCCATTAATATATAAAAACTCTACTAATATAGTATTGGATCTAATTAATAGATGTTTAAAGATTACCATGATCCATATTTGGCGGTCATTACAATTTATATTCTTATTTATTCAAATTTAATGGAATAAAATAAAGATCATTTGTGTTTTGTGGTTAATACCCTAAGGAGGAAATATATTCTAAATTAACCATGATTGAATTTCTTATATATAAAGTCACAATTTGGGGTAATGTAATTTTATGGGAGGAAATGTCTATAGATTTTTCAAAAATTAATGTTATTGAAAAATAGATCTAACCAACCATGGAAACTCAGATGCACAATTTTATTAGGCTTTAAGAATATTGATGTTGCTTTTTTAGAGATTTCTCATATATTCCTAATCTAATTAACATGTTGGAATTGAATATATCCATGTTATTTTGGAAAAATGAATACAAGGAAAATATCTAGGTGCTAAAAATAATATTGGTCACCACAAAAATACTTCTACTATCCAGTAATGGTGAAGGTTATATATTGTTTAATTATAAATAAAATGAGTTTCCAGGATGTATCCTCATCCATGATGATATAGAAATAGTTTTTTCCTCACAAAAATTCATAAAACAATGAAAATTTTTACATAGTTCATGATCTACATTAAGCATTAGTAATTATAACATTTAAAATATAGAGGTATTATCCTTACAGTTATTGTTTTCATATATATAATGATAATAAAATACTAAAGTTTATATATATTAATTTTGACTTAAAATGTGGGAAATTAGATTGTCAGTGTTGGTTACTGATTTTGAAAACCCAATACACTATGTCCCTGTGATGGTGAAGTTGTTGGTCGATGCTCAATGTTGGAAAGACCGTGATTTTTTTCCTTTATATTGACTATAATAGATCCAATATTTAATGATGTGTAGAATAAGGATCACAACATAATGTGGAACGGTTATAGATCATATATTTATCATATTAATGTTCATCTATCGATCAATGGGATGATTAAAAAGGCCTAGAATAAGGACATCAAACTATAGAATAATGTGTGAAATGTCCCAAAGGTAAATAATTATTGTTATATAATGATGATTCTTAATAATAGATTATGTGTCCTCTAAAAATTATAATTCAATGAGCTAATATATTAAGCCCATATTTCATCATTCTATATTGTTCCAAGAAGCAAGAAGATGTAGTAGAACCCAACCCATTTATCCACATGAATAGTGTTATATGATGACTACCACTGTGGAATACACAAACCTCCTTATATGCCAATGTATTCCAAATATTATTGATAGTATAAATAGGTTATAATTTGGAGAATATACCCTCAGATGAAGATATATTAATGGTAATATATATATATATATATATATCAATTGAAAAGAAAGACTATAAGACATTAGACCTGTAACCAACCAATGGAGGATGAAAAAGAAATAGGAGATAAATTAATATTAAAAACCAAGCTCAAATATACCATTTATAGAATTAATAAAACAAAATATAACATTTATAAAAGAATTCATCCAATGTAGGTGAAATATATAATAAGACAAAGGGTCTCTAATGGTTGACCTTAGTACATACATATAATAGTATTTGATATAAATAGAAAACTAAATATGGAAACACCAACTGAGGTAATAACCAATGGTCCCCTTCCTTTTATCCCATGCTAAATCAGTCACTATTATCCACCTCATATTTTCAAACCTTTACTTTAAATCAAATGAATAATGGTTATAGTTGTCTCAAAGTTCCCATTTAGGGAATGAGAAATAATTTTAGTAGGCCACCTTCCATGTGTTTTTATCTTAAATTTGTGATAAAGCAGGTTTGTATTGAAATAAATAAAACAAAACATGACATCATATTTATAAACATGCCTCCTATATTTTTAAAATCCACAAGAGGAAAATCATTTTCTTTTTCCAACACTATAATAACTATAATGGAAACTATCCTTAGCATATATCACATGGAATACTCCGATTTATAATAAGAAAGGGAGCTCTCATGCACCTCATGAAATTGTATCCTAGAACGATTTCCCAATGAACACCTCATGAAAAAAAACAAGTAATCAATGTCCTAAAGGAAAGGAAAATAATTAGTACTTGTTCCCTATAACCCTTTCATTACAATACCCATCATCCCAAATCCCATGGTCCTGAGCCATGGTGGTGTTTTTCCTTCATATAATTACACTACGAACTCAACAGCCGATTTCCAAAGGAATGCTAATATTTTCCCCCACCATAATATCCTGGACCAATCACCTCAAATACAGTAAGCCTCATGCCCCAACCGATGGTCTCACCAACATAAACTAATGGTTCACACCATCCCCATGTCTTTCTATGTAAATCAATTCCAACCATTATCACATGAATCAACTAATGGAGGCCTCTATCCACACGAGTCGTCAATAGAACCTTATCATCATAGTCAAACTATGTCAACATGACCCTAAAAGGTGCATTGGACAATATGGGTGTGTGTGAATAACTAATTATATACCTAATAATCATCATCTAGCATGTTTTTCCCCTATGATTATGCCACTCATTCTGATGTCCAACTCCATCAAATATTATAGAGGTCGTGCCCTTAACTAGAAAACCTTGATTCCTTAATTTGATGTACATGACACTCCATAAGTGATGAATATATCTCATATTATTAAGGCAAATATAACGAAATGGACAAGATCACCTCAATCCAGATGTTCACCACTATCTCAAACCGAAGACCATGCCCATAATATTCCTATGAAAATAATCACAAACTTTTCACATAAATATAATTTATGAAATTCACATAAATAATAGCCACACCACATCCTAATCTAACCACTATCCAAATAACTCATCTACTTATACCATTTCTAGTTATGGTTGAGCATTCCCATAGTCATCTCACATGGTCAATAACCTAATAAAAAGAAAACTGTTGAATTATTAGTGCCTCGTTCAAACTATCCAAGGGTATGATCAATAAGACCCCCCCCCCAAACTGAAAATCACACAGATAAATATGAACCACATAACTCATTATTGAAAACATATGGTCTTTTGATATTAGGATCTAACTCAAGCTGATTTGGAATAAATCGACATGTTAGATGAGTGTAATGAAAATAGGGAAAAGAATCTCACATGAATATACAACTCCATATTGTAAGGAAAAAACAAAAAATTATTCAAGAAGAGATAGAGCCCTACAAATACACATCCAAAACCATAGAGGAATTTAAAAAAAGGATCATATGATGAATGGAGCTCAACACCTTGAAAGGGGAGATGTGATCTCAAAAAAAACTAGGGGAGAATGCCAGACAAGGGAAGAAATACATCATAAGGATGAAATATGTAGGGAGGGGAAGAAACATAATATCCCACTTTTATATGTTTTTCAGAGTTCGGTCACATGGTTTGGTTAACCATTCATAACCCTTGCAGTTGAATCTCTCAATGGATCCACCTCATACGACCATATTTCATGGTTTTCCAAACTATGCGCAATCCATGTGAATCCTATTGGAAATCAATTTTTTAGGTTCCACACAACCATGAACTCCCTCTTGAACGGTTATTAAAACCATGAATAGAGATCCAAGAAGGACACACGATTTCACATGGGATGCTGCACAATTTTTCCAAACCATCCTCCACAGTCTACACATCGTAAAAAAATTTGTGGTTGACCTTAAACACACTATAATATTAATTACAAATCCAAGGAACATAAAGAGGGGTAAAAAAATATTTGAAAACTATGTCTAGGGACATTAAAAAATTATATAAATAACTTTTTTATAATCAATAAAATATTATTTACAACCACCGTCCTCAGAAAATTCATACAGTTTAAGGAATTCAACCTACACAAAAAACCAAATACATTACAATCTATCCACAATAATATCTGTCACTCTTAAGCTAAAATACAAAACCTACCGATGATATCAAGAATAATCATAATATTTTTTACAACCAAGTTTACCTAATCATAAATTTATAGGTATACTATCACGAGGTTCTCCACACCATAGGAATTTCCACCCTGAACACTTACAAACATAAAAAACACAAAAAACTAAAGGACCAATGACCATCCCCAAATTCCAGGTCCTCCCCTAACACATTTTCACTCCTTCACATCATAATGATATCTTGTTTCAGACTCAAAACCCATCATTTACTGGATCAAGATATATTTATGGCTGAGGTCTATGTTACACATGTCACATATGCGGTCTCACATCTCATCAAATGTTCAAAATCTATCCCAGTGCACGACATAAAAAGTGAAACATATATCAAATCAATTCTCATATTCCAGAATACTTTATTAATTCATGCATCCATAAATTCTTACATAATGATCTGGGTTCCATGAACCTCATTGATATATATATATATATATATATATATATATAATATATCTGAGAATATTCCAACCTATTAAAAAATGCTTGGTTGGTTTGTATATACATCTTATGCACCTTGTTCACTAAAAATAAACAATCCTACCAAACTTTCATGTAAGAAAGTAAAAAAAACAAACCATAGCTACACCCTTTATGTACAACATACTATAACATGATCCTCAGATGGATCTTCACCAAAGAGTTCCACTTTATGCATCTAACCTCAATCTGGAATATATGAGGGTTGTCCTACCAATGGATCTACACCAACTAATATAAAATGGACCCAATTTTGTTTCCTACTACATCTACTATAAACTTCTCGTGCAGCTAAATATAGACTACCAACTCCTCGCCCTACTCTTGGTCTATTAATAGAGCAACGAGTCTTCTCTAATCCCAGATTTCTAGGTCCTGGATAAGGCTTACAAAATAACCAATTTAGATGACAAACATGACAACATACATGTTAATCCTTCAACTCCCCATCACACTCCATTAGAACTTGTCTTATCTAGCCACATTGGAAGTACACCATTGAGGAACCACTACCTAGTGGTCTGATCGATTATATAGCATAAACTCCCAGCCATGAAACCTCTTGTTCTTGCTTCCTACAACTATAAGCATCTCTCATAACATCAATGGAAGTCATCACCCTAATATAATATGATCGGTTCATCAAATTTATCTTGGAAACGATTTCTTTATTTACTACCTCTGATAATGATCCACACTTGATGATGTTTTCCTACACCCGAATGACGTTCCACAAACCATAATCGAAATGCCTCGCCCTTGAGCTGTCATCTTCCAGCATATTGGGTCCAATAAGAGACAACTAAATGAAATGAATCATTTTATCCCTGAAGAAACATCACCATGTTATAGGATCATGAAATTAAATGATATCTCCACCCTCAAAATCATTTGGAAGATGTAATAGAAGAACCTGGCCTCAAAATAATTCCAGGATAGTCCACCATGTTTACCATTATCTACTGGTATGTCCAACCAGTGACTTTTCAGTATTATGAGCTTTTAAATAAAAAAATTCACCCTCGGATATTGGTTTGTCTCGATCTATTTGAAGATAATCTGAAGTACCTCGATCATGTTCTCAAAAGATTGTATTCCAACTTCCCCATAAAATAATGGTGTTTTTTTGTGACTACAACTCCCTAGTCGAGTATGCGATCATAGGATTTTCTCCATAGGATCCCCTATCATCCCACTGGTGAAAAAATACCTAGAACTCTCTAAAATTATAATTAATCCATGTCCTAAAATATATTAAATTTGGTTGCTTGCTCAGCTAAAAATAAGCCTATAGTTGTGCATGTAACTGTGCATCACAATCTTCCTGACCCTCCTAGACCCCAATTACAACCCAAATTCATTTCATACTATACTCACTCAGGAGTCACCAAATAAATTCCCACCTGCCTTTCTACTAGAGCTCATCATGGTGGCCTCTCGATAAATACCAATACATTGGTCAGATAAAAATAATAAGATATATATAAAAAGAGAGGGAATGTGTTAACAAGAATTATAATATCACCACTCTTAATCCCCCCCCCATCGCATCAATGACTCGCAACATCTGGCCACGTGGCCCTTTTCCCACCCATATCAGAGCCAAGTACCACCAATAAATCCAGATCCATGGCCCATCTCCTACCAATATCTGATTCAAGTGTCAAGTATCAATAAAAGGTAATTGAGTTAATTGACACCAAAGAGAATATAAAAAGTAAAACATTTCTCAGGTTACTTTTTTGGCATATTCAGAATCTCACACCTTATGATCCTTGTGAAATGATCATCTTAACGAAAAATATTTCATGAATCAAACAGCCTCATCTCTTATCCTCTTAATCAACATCCCCATATCATCATCCATGTTTTTTTCATATAATATCCAATACCAAATATATATGTTTCAGGTATCACAATGAAATTGAACATATTATGAAATATATATAAATCATTCTATGTTCCTAACCATAAAGAATAAATAATCCTCCCATTTAATACAAGCCTAATGGTCACATGCCATAACAGATAATAGTAAAACCAATGTGAACCACTCAAGGTGGAAATCATAAAAACTATAATATGTGGAAAGAATTAAAATAATTACCACCCTTGGAATGTTGGTTGTTTCGCTGTACATGGGGCTGTAGGCACCCATACACAAGCTCTGATCCCAATTATGATAGAATCATAATATATAGTCAACCATAAAACAAATAGTAACTCCAACACAATGGAAGATAATTTGATATCATAAGTTTCTATCCGAATACTTCTACTCACTCAGTGTCATGATCATCCTATATAATATTTTTAATGCCTCGAACCATTTAGCCACCCAAAAAGTGTTATGAGATGATATAAACTTATCCTTAATCATATTTCCATGTACTCAAAATGTTATTGACTTGTAGTGAGGGTTTAAATAGCTTATCAGGGGATATTATACCCTCTAGTGACTATTTAATATTTATAAAATATATAAATAGCAGTAGAAATAAAACATCACAAGACAATGGACTAGTAACATACCCATATAAAAAGTATAAAAAAAGAAAATGACGAAATAATAATAAAATACTCAAATATACTATTATGATATTAAAACATTAGAATATAATATTTATAGAAAAAATCATCCAAAAAGGTAATATAGATAATAAGAAGTAGGGACTCCAATGGATGACCTCATTACGTACATATTCTATCTTGTTAAAACAAATCAATGAGTTCAAATACAATCTTTAGCTAAGGCATGAACCATTGTTCCCCTTCCTTACTTCCCATTCTGATTTAATCAATATTATAAAGCTATTTATGATGAACCTTTACCTAAATGTAGATTTAAAATTTCTACACACATCATGAAGGGCCCCTGTATAGTGTAAAAAAGAATTTAAGTAGGCCACCACCAACAAGTTCCTATGTTAAATTTCTGATAAAAAATGCATGTACTAAAATAAATAAATAAACACTTGAGAAAAAAATAAATAATCATTCTTCACTTGTTCTCAACATCCATAATGAAGCAATCAAATGCATCGACAAATGTTTAATTCACTATAGTGGAAATATCCCTTAGCATAAATCCTGAGGCATCCTATGATGTATAATAATCCATGGATCCCTTCAGAACATCCTGAAATAGTAGCCATGTACCATGTGCCAAACAACACCTCATTTATGGAACAAGTATTTAACATGCCAATGGCACACCCAACAATCAGTACCTAGTCCCTTAGACACCTACTCAAAATCATCCATCATCCTAAAGCATGATGTCCCAAGTAACATCGAAATATGTTGTCAAAAAAATATCATCTTTGGCTAAACTACTTACATCCCAAGGAATGGAGAATTCTTCCTCCCTAGTGATCATGGCCCAATGATCGCAAATTTGGTGAGCCTCACCCCCAACCAATGGTCTCATCAATATAAATCGAAGTGTCCTCACTATCCCCATTGCTTTTTATGACAAGTACCTTCAACTATCATGCTAAGATGAAAATAATAGAAGCCTATTCCTACATTAGGGGCCAATAACACCTAATTATCTAAGTCCAATTGTCTGCACATGACTTCAAATGGTTCATTTTCAAACATTATTTTTCAAAAATCACCAAATAACTTAATATAAAACATAATTTGGAACATCAATCACATGCATGAATGTCCCTAAATATGAATGAAAACACTATCTAATATCCATGGAATATTCCCATAACCTTACAACGTCATCTGGTCAATATAATAACCATATCTTTCAACTGTTGATCAATGTCATTTATTATGTCTTTGCCAAGCCCAATCTTATAGAAAAAATCACCTCAAAAGAAAAATGCAATCACTATCTCAATCCTTAGGCCACCTCCATTATGTTCTCACTGAACCCATCATATTAATTTCACATAAAAAAAAATTAATCTATTCACATTAATAATAAATATAAAATTACCTAAGATACCAATGTTTGGAAGAATCCCACTAGATTACACAATTTGTAGTATTAATTTAGCATTCCCATAAGAATGTCCTAATGTCAATTAATTAATTAAAATTCATCTAATTAATTATTATATTCTATCTCAGAATATACAATGGAAGACTGAATAATTCACCACTATAAAATATAAAATCAATGAAATATATAATCACCACAAAACTCATGTTTTAATCATATTCTTGTCTGATCACCGCATATAATTTGTGCTAATTTTGATGAAATTAGTATTTCTGCAGAGTAAATCATCTTGTGTAGATTTACTACTCCATAATTGAGAATAATTAGATCAATAGGTTAAGGATTTATAGCTTCACCGATACTAATCTGACACTGTAAGGATTAATAATGTAGTTGAAATGATGAAATAGCCTCAACACCATGGAATTGGAGCGGGGAGCTCCACGGTTCCTATAAGAGAAATCCATAACAGGGAAACAAAGAAAGGAGATAGAAAAAATAAGATAGAAAGGAATGAATGGAAATTTCATAATTTTATTTGGGCCTCGTGGTTAGCTTTCATGATTTTGATAAACTTTCCCAACTCAAATGGTATCCCCTAACCAATGATCCACCTCAAATGGACATGGAACACAATTCACCAAACCATTCCTTGGAGATATGAATCCACTATTCTAAAAATTTCATAGGTTCCACTAGGCCATACATACCCTCCTTAACATTTTGGTAATCCATGAAAAATGAACTTGTAGTTTCCCACAGTTACACCATGAAGGCTATATAGTTTTTTCAAATCATGTACTGTATAATCAAGACCTCGAAAATTATGTTGTTTGGCCTCGACAAACCGGAATCTTAACAAAAAAAATTAAGGCACATTGCAAGGGTTAAAAATCATATAATGATAATTATAGGTGTCATGAAATCTCTTGTAATTATGTATCGATAAGGAAGATGATAGGTTTTCTACCCTTTAAACATCGAATATTTAAGAAGGTCATGGAATTTGACCCATGACAAAAATTTTGGTCATTAAAGATATATAGGGATTTGAAAGTGTATTTCTATTTGGATAACATGGAATGTAATAATATTTTTTTATGTATCATTATTCATGGTCTATAAATATTTTATGTATGAGAAACTATGTTTATGGGTATATTACTAACACTAACCCCATCATAATAAAAATTATAAACTTTTAGAATGAATTTCATCACCTGGCTCCCAAAACATCAAATTGAAACAATTAAAATAGGCATATAGTCGATCTACTTATGAATTCATAAAATTTAATTACCATCACATAAGATTGAAATATTTATTTTCTTCCCAATATATACAGTAATAAGGTGTTACATTTTCAGGAGTACTAAATAATATTACATCTAATCTGGATATAAGGTCTACCTTAACATTATAGGGAAATGTTTTGATGGAATTGAATATGGGATTGGGAATTAAAAAATATTACCATTTGTGTACACATTTTCAGTTTAGAGGACCATTAAAACCCTAGATCATTTGTTGGGATCCAAATATACGTATTCTAAATGTGGTTATGATCAACACCTTCAACATTTCTTATTCTTTTATAAAAATACCTATCACTGGAGCACTCAGATGGTTCTTTGTGAGAACCTCTATTAATGTAATCTAAAAAATAAAATTTGATTGGATAAATATATTTAATGAAATATATAGAGACAAAATTTATCTATGTTAATAGTAGATATGGTTATAGGTATTTATAATTTCTTTTAGGTAGTTCAGAGTCAATAGATGAGTAATGCAGATATGCATTCTTGAAAATTGGTATTAATTTTGGTGAAAAGGTATTCCCATTAATATCTCTATAAAAGAAGGTAATGATATTTATAAATAAGTTAAATATAATAATTAGATAAATCAATAACATTGAAAACATATTTCTTATTAGATAATTTTCTGGGAACTTGAAAATTCCTCCAAATATAACCATTGTTCATGGGGTGTTCCACATTTTTGTCCTAAACAAGATCATACCTAAGGCCTCTCTTATATAGAACACGTAATCAAGAAAATGGATCATGGTAACTCATATAAGAAAAAATTGTAGAAAATTACACGTATTGAAGAAAATTTTTGTGAGTCAAGACAACTCACCTGGTTATTTTTATAATGAAGAAACCATGTGTTTATGGAATCTACATGAGAGTATGAAGATTTGATGTAACCAAATTATTCTTAGTTGTATATATTTGAGTGAAATAATATTAGGATAAATATTATTATAATGATATACAATATAAGAACCCAATATTTAATGATATATTTCACTCCCATTATATTTTTTTTTCATTTATAATTTTCTTTACCTACAAAAGAAAGTTTAAAAAACCTAATTATACTTCTAAAATATTATTATTTAATGTTTATGTTACCACCCATCCACTATATTGGAGGGAAGGAATATGGATAAAATAATTTGGAATAGTTATTTCCATATTTTTAAAAATAATTCTTTGGATATTAATTTCATTTAAATGAGTTTGAAAAAATTTAAAGGAAAATAAATATGTTTCTTAAAAAAAGAAATTTTATTGTAAAAAAATTTAAATTATTTTTTAAATCAATCTATATTGATAATTTTTTAATTAAATTTATATAATATAATTGCACTAAAAATTTTAATTATTCATATAACTATTTTTTTATACATGAAATAATAAAAAATAATGTTTCATGCTTAAAATTCTTTTCAATAATAAGTGTTATAATTGAATTTTGAATTCATAATTTTAACATTAATTTCTTAAATATATTGAATTGGATCATGTAATATAAATTTAATATTTATAATCATTATAATTAATATAATTTTATATCACCATATTATGTTTTTTCATCAATACTATTAAAAATAGATAAATTTTATTACATGGCATAGGGTTGAAAATGGGTTACTAGTAGTGGTTAACTGATAAGATAAGGATTAAAATAGAACAAAAACACATTATTTAATTTGTTTAGTTGATATTATTTTAAAATTTTTCTTCTAATATTTAATGAATTGGAATTTTGGATCCCTTTAACTTTAGTAAGCCAGTATTATATCTTCATATTTTGAAAAATCATATTTCATTCATCTCCATCCATTAAAAATGGTCTCCTCGCTTCCTTACACATAGTATGACATCTATCTTAGATATTCCCTAAAAATACCTTTCTAAAATCATTAATAATATATTATTGATATATATTTTATTATAATATCGTTCTATAATGATTATGGTGTTCACCAACGTTGTTTCTCGGTGAGGATGCATAACATTTACGTGTCTTCGGTAAATTTTATATCCTTTTCAACCTCCTCTAAATATATGGAAACCATTATAAAATAAATAATTTTTTATGTTCATTTTGTTAAATTTTTATAAAGATGTGGGATAAACCATTTTCCACCACCATTACATAAAATGGTAAATTAAATTATTAGTCTTACATACATGTGGAGTACGGCATTCATATTATGCTATAAATAATTTACCAAAATCTCCCCTCATTTACATTTATTCTGATGTATTTAAAAATTAAATATAACATTTTTGATATAATTTTTCAAATGGTATTATAATATATTCTCTACCTTCTTATAATTCCTTTCATTTGATAATGATGATGATGATTATGCCAACATGTGGACTACAACCTATATATAGTGACATGATCCATTATTCAATATAGTTTTATATGAATAAATACTACATGATTAATAAATATTATTATTAAAACCTGATTATTTTATGGGATATAATGAAATTATGACCATGAAGTAAGTACCATATTGATCAAACTATGGAATGTATCGAAAATGAAAAAATATTTAACATAATGTTCTTTTTAATAATGAGATTATTGATATAATTATAATATGAAACTAGAGAGGACTAGTACATAACTTTTTTGTGATATTTTTTTCGAATACATATAAAATAAACATATTTTAATTATTTTAAATATTTAAATGTATATAAATGAATACGAGACACGATATAATTGTTATATTACAACCTCATTGATTTTTGAAATTTATACGGTAAATTATTATTAAGGGAAATTATATGAATATTATCCTCTATTACACATACAATTTCATCCAACCAAGTTATTTCTATAGTTATTATGTTTTTCTAAAATATTTTTCTCTTGGATACATAAAAAAATTTATAAAATTTAAAAGTCGACCATATTTAAATTTTTTTAACAGTATATTTCTTCCATTTCTATGCTCTTCACGATTTTTTTATGAATGTCCTTAACCAAGCATAAAAATTAAAAAATAAGATATTTTCAATGATTTTAATTTTATTTTGAATATTTTAATGATTTATCATTTTGAAGTATATTTTTCAGAACATGACATTTTGAAAATTTATAATTCTATGAAATAAACGTTTTAATTTATCATATACAATATTAATATATTTTCCCACCATCACAAACATTAATTTTATTCGAAATTGATTTAAAATTATCCCTATATATTTTCTGATATTGTTTTCACCGAATGTTTTTTAAATTATTTATTTTAATTAAGAGATATTAAAATGAAAACATATTTCTGTCAGAAAATATTTCAATTATATTTATAGGATGGAGTCATATATGATAACATATGTTGAGAATACATATGAACAATTATGAATTTAATCCAATGAAACTATCCTTATTTAAAAAATAGATGATTTTTTATTGTGATGATTTTATTTTTATGAAACCCATTATTTTTTCAAAGGTTATTTAGGGATGAAATGATGAAATTTAATGAAACTATTTTACCTTAAATGGATTGTGAAATTATGGTATATTTAATGTTTAATGATATTATGTCAAACAAAGGAGTGGATTATGACGATGTGATGGGTGAGAACATTATTTTATTTCCTTAAAATACATTATCTAATGATGGAAAATTATTGAGATTATAATGATTAAAATGGGGATTGAACTTGTTTCAGTAATGGACATTTTTCACTATGGTAGTCTTTGGAAAAAACATGACTAAGGTAATTATAGAATTAGGAGTTAAAAAATCCACTATGATAGTATTGTAATTGAGTCCTAACTTGAGAAATAATTTTAAATAATTATTTTTATAACAACGACTTATTACATATGCATATGGCATTTCATATTAGATCATTATTTATTATTGATGATTTTAAACTTTATTGTCTTATATATTGTAATTGAACAAACCTTATTCTGTGATTCATGATTTATGCTCTTTGACTGACTGGGAAAGAAGTTCTTATATTATGATTATATTCTAATTAACATATTCTTACAATCACATAGGATTGTTGATTATTGTATCTTATTTTTACCCTTATTGGGAATCCTATCTCAATCTTTCATAGGTCTCTGTCATCCCATATTATAAATAAATATTTGATGTAAGAAATTTCCATGAAGTTCACTATGAGATAAGAACCTTTTCAAATGTTTTGATGATATTTAATTGAATAATATTATTATATATATTGAATCTTGAGACACTAAACTATTAAAATTTTAGGGCATGTATTCTAGTGAAATGTATTGATTATTCATATAAAATAACATAATAAATATGTTTTAAATGATCAATTTTTCTCAAGTACACTATGTTTACATGATTCCCATTGTGCAACAAATGTTAAAAGAATTTATTAGATGAAATAGAGTAAGTGAAACATCAAAACCCAGTAATTTTTGCAAATTTAAAAAAACCAACTGATTATATCAAATGGAATATAATGGATAATTATACTTGATTTGGGTATGTTAATATATTTACAAAGACCAAAATTTATGAATTCACCAAATCATATGAAATTTCATATTTCTTCAACCCATATGACTTCATGATTGTGTGGAATTATCCTACGATAGAATTTCACAAAGGCTTAAAGTCATATGACTAAGAAAATATTATGGAATCACATGGGGTTTTTAAGAATTATTATTTATTTAATATGTTAGAATGATTTCACTATTACATTATTGAAATATTATGACTCTAGGTTTAATGTATGACATCATAAAAAAATAATCTTTGTTTTTATGCAAAATAATAATTTTGGGATAAGTTTTACATTAATGAAATAACTATCATGTAGTATAAAACTATAATTCTGGGTTTCTAATGTATTAATAATTAATATTTCAGGGATATTAAAGAGAAGAAAAAAATTATAGGACTTCATGGAATTAAGTCAAAGTTCTTAGCTAAGATTAAAAATAATATTGAGTAAGGAAAGTAAATTAGGAATATCTATTACATATTTAATTAAATATATTACATATATATATAATCTATGAAATGTCAATATTCTAGATATGGATGATAATATTGAAATAGTATATTTTATAATATATATTCATATACCTGAAAAACGAATTGGAGAAAATATTTTGATCTCAAAACAATTGGTTTTAATGAATGTTGAGTGCATGACTCTACAAATTTTTGATAATATAGAATAAGTATAACGTATAAATATAAAATGGATTAAAATAAGTCATTATTCACAATTATTCATCATAGTTATATTAACATTGATAAATCGTGATATTTAGTGAGTTTTGAGAGAATCATTACTGACAACTATTATCATCATTTAACATTCTTGAAGGAGCGAGGTATGTGAGAACTATATTTTATTCACTCATAGAGGATGATCATTTCATGATGGTGGGGAGGTAACAATAACATAGAAGGGGGTATCTCTACTACTCAATCAATTTTTAGGAGGATATTATGATTGTGTTTCATAAGAAAAAACTAAATTGAAGTTCAAAATAAGTGTGTATTAATAATTATGGATGGAGAGAGTTGTTATAGGATTATATTACTAGTATATAGAGTTTTAGGTCTAGGATTTATAAAAAAACTACTATTTTATCAAATAGTGGAGAATACATTTAGTGTGAGAATAAAATATTTAATGGAGTATGATTTTATGAAAATTCATTTGAATACAGTGTGTTGTTTCTTATAATTAAATCATCACATGAGGTGTAATTGTGTGAGATTATTGATATTTTTAAAAAAACATTAGAAACTAGATAACTTTAATAAATAAATAACTATTGCTAAACATTAAACCACAAATTCACCAATAAAGTAACTTCCAATCCAACCTGAAATATTACAAGTGATACAAGAGTAAAGGATCCCTCTATATATCATCGATAAATATTGAGTTTTATCTTTCATAAATAATTTAAAATTTGATTCGTTCAAATATTCAAATGGCATAATTATCTCATTCATAAAAAAATGATGATACCCTACCTTCTATCACTTGGCAACGTGGTGATACATATAGAGATTTTTTTTCTTCCAATTGAATATGTTTCTTGTAAAATATTAGTATTTTTAAAAGATGAAATTTTTAGTTGATATATTATATGACACAAAACAATATTAGTTGACAAGAATATATCATATCAAGACATTATGATATATTTCTTGGTAAAGGAATTTTCCCTCTTTTATAACTATTGTAACACACAACCATGATTTTAAATGATAAGTTTTATAGTATACCATTATAAACCATCCCTTCTGTTTCCTTGTATGAATTGTAAAAAATAAATAATGAAAATTATGTGTTTTACACTTGTATAAAGAATCCATTTTTATCATTTAAAAAAATAAAAAAATGTCTCTTTAGAATGAATAAGAAATGTTTTCTAGAAAAATTTAGTTTTCTAAATGGTCGTTCTGTCATTCTCTTAAAAGATAATTAAAAATTAATTTGACCTAATTTTATAAAATTTAATACACAAAATTAAATTAAATCTTATTTAATCATAAAAAAATAAGGTTAGAATTTTTTAGGGTTTTTCAAAAATGTATCATTTTTCGACGAATAGTAAAAATATGAATTTCATTGAAATCATCATTTTCAAAAAAAAATATACAATATTATATTATATTTTAATTTTATTTAAAAAATAATTATTTCAATTATATTAAAATTTAAATAATGTATATATTTTGAATCAATTAATGTTTACTTTTTATATTTTAATTTTTTTGCTTACATGATTTTCTACATTGGAAACCATCTTTTTCATCACATCTATAGGTCTAATTTAAAATTTCATTCATCGAATTTGATAAATTGTTATTAAAAAAGTTTTTCTGTATATCAAATTATAATAACTAATATTTTCTAATAATTTATAATTCTTTTGACCATTATGAATAGTACAAGAAGTAAAAAAATTAAGTACCATGGATGCATTAAAAACAAATTTTCCGGGGCAGAACTAAAAAGATAAGGATTATAAATGAAAAAAAATTTGTCAAAAATATATTTTGGTGTCAGTATTAAGACCTTATAACCTATATATTTAGATAATGAATCATTTTGTATTATTGTTCTATTTCAAACACATGTAGGTAATTGAATCATTTAAAAAATTCAACCTTTGTCTCTCCTCCCACTTAAAAAAGGACACCCACTCTCCATTGCTCTATACACGTAGAAATATGATTGGATTATCCAGTACTAAAAAAAAGTTATTCCACACTCTCATAACAACATTTTAGATCCCTTTTACTGATCATAATTTCATCCTTGGAAGGCTTTGTGTTCAAAGATAAAAATGTTGTTTAAGAAAGAGGTAACATTCTAGAATGACTATTTTTATTTTTTTTATTCTTCCAAATAATTGAAATATTATTAAACCATGTTTATATAATAACACAATTTTCTAAAATATAATTATATGTTATTATATTTTTATAATTCCCTATATCAACCGATTATTTAGTAAAATGGAAAAAACATAGTGATTGTATGAACGGGGGACTACCACCTCACAAAATGATGTAAATAATTTTCCAACACAACCATTCAAGGATGGAAATAATTAAGAATATAAATCATTTTTATGATATTTGTTATGGTATTATAAATATTGAATTATAATACCATATATTCCTTATTAATTTCAATATTGTTTACATTATGATGACGTTGCTCTTGTGTATGGTGGAGTATCACCTCACGAAGTGATGTGATTCATTTTTTGTTAACACATTACATGGAATTTAACAAGAATTATTTTAATTAATATATTTTATATTTATATAATATTAATTATTTAACATTAATATATCACCCAAATCAATTTCCCTTCACTCATTAATGGAATTCTTATGTCCCTCATGTGTATATACCTCTAGCCATCCCCAGGAAGAGATGCAATAAATTTTCCTTGTCCAACCTTCATGAATTATTTTTAAAATTTATAAATCGAGTGAATATTATATTTAAAAAATTATTATGAAATTTTGAATTATGGATATACATCCTTTACACAAGAAGCAGATAATTAATGACCCAACACGTAGAACAAAACTAGAATATTGATACTAAAATCAATGAAAATATTGAAACATAATTACCAAATAGAAGATAAGATGTCATAATAGGATCATATAAGATATTATATTTGTGAATATGAATATAGAAAAATAAATAGCATTAATAGAAACATTATATAGTATTTTAAAGAATTATTATCAAATTTGAATTTTGATGTAATGGAATTCATCTAAATTTCTGATCATTAAAGCATATTATAAAGTTAAATACCTGATTTCCATTATATAGTGTATATAATACCACATTGAAATGTAATATCCTGATTAAAAAATAATTCATGGTATATTAAGATTCAAATTTAATTATATTATCTATATTGAATTTACATGAGAATTACTAGGTGGTAATGAATTTCAAAAATCAATTTTTTTCATTGGGTTATATTACTTCTTCATATCCATTGATACTATATTGTTTTTTGTATATATAATTTCACATTATTATCTTGTATATTAAATATTATAATTTTGATTGAAATTTTATTAAAATAATAAATTTATTTTTTAAATATCACTTCAATGTTTTGATCACTATATGCTTTTATTATGAAATTTCATTTTAATTAGGTCTGTTTATGCTTGAATTCCCATTGAAGGAAAATATCTGACTGGTTGATAATAAATTCCAATAAATTTATCCTCCTAATGTGATTAATTATAATTTAATATAATAATATCATTTTCAATATTTTTGGAAATTAAAATGGTTGGGAAATGTTTTTCTACAATATCAAACTTCATTTATCAGTTCAGAATATTTTTTCTTCCAACAAAATTAATTCTATAAAATGTTTTAAGAAAAAATTATTCAAATTATTAAAAATATTTATTAAATAAATATTAACCAGTATTATAAATTTTATAAATGAAATTTAATTAAATCATCAAATGATTTAACATACATTGTCTATATGTAATTTACCCAAAATATGAAAGGGGTGTCAGATTTCATAGATAAGACATACATGGGATTTTTTGAATTCAGAGAGAATAAATTTTTTAATGAATATATTATATAATTTAAAGTTTATATTCAAAAAAATAAAAAATATTTGGAAGACTTTTAGTTTTACATAAAATTTCTAAAGAGAAAATGATATTTCCTTAAAGAATGTTATTAATTATATTTCTATGGTATTCTAATTAAAAATGGTGAAATACATTTATTTTTCATATCATCAACCGGGGATTTATTTTATTGATATCAAACTTATTATTATTTTTCATTTTTTATTTTTATTTTCACAATGTAATGTATTTACATTCATATTCATGATTCATTTGTTTAGTTATTTAATTTTACTTTAAATGTTTACATTTGAGTGAACATTGGAAATTAAATTTCAAATAATTATCAATATTAGATATCATTGATATGTTTATTTATTAAACCACATATCATTTATACATAATGTGTTCTACTTTTTTTATGTCTCAAAATATTCAAATATTTGTATTCTCTAATAAATAAAAATATTTTATGATAAGGCATGTTGTTGATGAATTAAATCAGTGATTATATATCTAAGGAATGACTTGGACAACCAACTCTAGAAGAGTACATTTCTTAGAGTGGGTGAAGGGTTTAAGAAGAACACAACCATCAAATTCAATGAACTTCATTGGGAGTTTCTATCTTTCCTCTTAAGATAATCCCTTCTTGTCTAGGGATTTTTGGTTTCTAGGATGCCCCTTGGATTCTTGATTTTGGTAGTATTTGTTTATTTTTATTGGATTTAT
Organism: Viscum album; assembly: GCA_963277665.1. Taxonomy (NCBI): domain Eukaryota; kingdom Viridiplantae; phylum Streptophyta; class Magnoliopsida; order Santalales; family Viscaceae; genus Viscum; species Viscum album. The sequence goes on from OY728138.1 coordinate 1,671,234,818, forward strand.
TAATGCATCGAGACTTGTACTTTTGGATCCGAACAATGTCTTTCTAGGCTCTATATAGCACTGATCCCATATGTTCTCTCTTTTTCTACTGTAGTAGTAAATAAGGTCATCTAATGACTATTTTTTCTAATTTAGTCTTTATTTCTCTTAGGATTATAGCCAAAGCTTGGGTTTTCCTCTCAAAGGCATCAGTGTTTATATTTTTTTGGAATTGTGAGACACCTCATTCTGAGATGTGGTCCATCATGTTGTAGAAATTTATTATTGTACTTTTTTTCTAGTTTATAATGGAGAACTATTTTCAAGTTTGATAGCATAAAGTGGCCCATTCTGTGGACTACATGGCCTTATTTGCTTCTCTTCATGCACCTCCAATGATGTTTTCTATTGATCAGAAATTTTGAAATCACTAATGTCAAATATATTCAAATTTTTGTTGTCTTACATTGATATTATATAGATATATATGCATTCTAGGGGTTCAAGGGAAAATAGAGAAGCTTCCAAGACGTGTCTTCTTCCCAGATACGAAAAGATTATACAGACAGGCTAGTTTTAGTGCTTACGTACAGATGTTTCTGTTTCTGTTACATGTCTCATGTTTATATTTCCCTAAATTCCACGATGGTGTGAGACTATCACACCTCAAGTTTTTACTTGAGATTTTTAATTTTAATAAATTTATCAAGGAAATGAATTGGGTGATAAATTCATGTCTCGATTTTTTTAATGATTTGGACATGTTGGGATGGGAAAGGACAAAGATTATATTTCCTCGCAATGAATTGGATGTCTCATGAGGCAAGTCACTATGATATCATTAATCATTTTTCAACACATATTTTTAACCATCATTTGAAAGGACATTATTCAAGAGGTATCATGATGCATTGGATCAATATTTTTAACAATTAAGAATTTTTATCATTAAAAATATATGAATTATTATACTTATAGTATTTAAAAATATATTATATTTTGTTTAATTTAATTATAAGTTAAATGATTAAATGGAATGTGTCCTTAGATATTTATCTTACAATATATATTATCACTTGTGTTATTTATAATGGTGTTTTCATACTGATAATAAATATGGAAGGATTTATTTCTTATTTTATTGATGAAATTGAATGTTTGTTCAGATATTTACTTTTCTGCACGTATTATTCCCTATATAATCATGAAATACAATTTATATATGAAGGATGATTTGTCTTATTAATTTAAATTTCCATACATTTTTTATCTATGATATCTTCACATTGATAATATATCGGGATACATTTCATTTTAATTTTATTAAATACATGGAATGTGTTTTTAGTTATATACATTTCCATGTGGATTATGGATATTGATTAACGATAGAATCCATTGTACAAACCCCTTATTGACAATTTTAACTCATACTTATTTTTTATACTATCCTTGGAATCCACGTAGCGTGAAAAGAAAGAGATGTAAGGATATGCTAGAGGGAATATTGATACCCTTGAATGAAATTATATTGTAATTTTTTGTATACAAAAGTATTATGTGAGTCATTTATATATCTAGATTACAATGACTAATATTGTATTTGGTAGTTCAGGATAAATTTATGTGAATATAGTACTTATTTAATAATAAAATCCCTAGCGTTATGCTATTAGAATAAGGGTAATTATAGTTGGTATCAATGGATGTTTTGTAGAAACCATGGAAATTAGATTAAAGAAAAAATAGATTTTATAAATTAAAAATAATATATACATTGTTTATTTATAAATAATAACCTCTTAATGTTATGTTAATGTAGATATTATATGTTTTTCCCTAATAATATATCCCAGTCTAGATACTATATTTAGACGTGGTTCTGGAAAATATGTACCAAGAGATAATGACCTGAAGAAATGTATGTTAGAGAGAAACTTAACAATTACATGGTAGTTGAATAAATTTCTTAGTATACACCTTATTTGAATCTCATTTGGAATATTATTTTTATAATTATCATTTTATTTTCAATGTTTTTGAGGTATTTTAATAGATAATGAAAATTGAAAAATATGGAATAAATCAGAGGTGACATAGTTTGAGAAAAATGTGTCATGTGTTTGACATCCTATATATGATTTTTTTGTATTCTTATTATAATTATTATTTCCTGCAATATGATTTTTTGTTTTATTTAATGTATTAAACCCATGTTAAATGGTTTAACATTGTATAAGAAAGAAAATTTTGTGACTATGGGAAACCAAATGGGATGCTGATTGAGGTGAATGATATCATGATTATGAATAATCAGTTATCTCGTTATATGATTAATATCATACATTATAACCAAATATCATACTCAAATAGGGAATTTAAATATAGATTAAGCTAATAGTTATTTTTTTTATACCGTATTGGAAAGAAGTATTTATTTCATTCAATTTATAAATGTAGAGAGAGAAAACCTGGAAAGTAACTCAATGAAATGGGAAAATGCTTTATTTTTTAATAAGAATGGAATAATGTAAATAATTCCCATGTAAAATTTATATTAAAATGGTATGAAATAAATTTCATCCTAAGAGAGCATTTTTAGATATTCTTTTAAAATGTGGAGAACCTGGGTAATATGAATTTCAATTCCATCTTTGAATGATTAACTCCAAGGCCAAAGAAGGATCTATATTGAAATAAAATGGCTGAAGTGTTTATTGGTATTATATAATTATATTCTAGATTTATTTTTGACAATGGTATTTTAATTATATTTGTAACAAAACATCTATGGATGTGTTAATTTTGGAAGCATATATTTCTTTTCTTACTTAAGAGTTATGGATACCATCACAGCGTAATTTGTTTAATATTAATCAGTTGTTAAATGTATTAAAAACATATTTTAGGTATTATTTTATTTGACTCTAATATTATGAAATACATTTTAATAGATATTTAATAAATTAAATTCCATTTTTATATTATAGGTTTTAATTAAATAGATTCATAATAAAATAATTCCCATAATATTTTTGGAATATGTTTAAAAGTACTTTTTACCTTTAGGGTTTCTCTTCTCTATAATTTAGAGGTAATTATGGGTTATTACACATTGGAAATGTTATATAAATTATGTTATTGTGGTGTTTGAAAATTTACAACACACATTTCATGTGACAAGCCGTCGCATCTGATAAGGTCATGGGGATTAAACTCATAACCAAATGGAAATAAGGGTTTAGTGCCTACCACTGATATAAGTGATATTATAGTTAATATTTTATTAATTTTATCAAAATAAAATCCTTAATAAATATTAATGATAATATTACGGTTTCACTATTGAGCTTTTTAAATTAATGTATTATATTGGATAAAATATGGAAACTATATTTTTTGAATAAATTTTGAGGATGAAGGAATTACATGAAATACTTCTATGGATTTTAAGATACATTAAAAATAAACTACAGTTATTCAGATATAAAATATTCATTATTATATATTCATTTGACAAAGTATGAGTTGTTGTGGAATGTAATAAAAACACAAAAGATGAAGATATTTTCTTTATGAAATGTAAATATATGAATCATTTACAATTAATTATGATCACAGTCATGCTGGTAAAAAAATTCCCCAACTATAAGAAAAATAATCTTGAAACATAAACGATATCATATTAATAACATATTTGATGAATAAAACTAACATTTAAATCATTACATATTTATGGTTTTGTAGATGTATTCATTCTCTTGATCATTCACATAATTATGATTAATGACCATAATCACAATGTATAATTATTTACAATTTTCTCCGATGTCCATATATTAACCTTCCACCCATATTCTCTATATTTGAAACCTTGTAAATATTTATTACATATGAACTTCATTTTTACCATTATCTCATATCAAGTTGATTTTTTATTAACCCTCTTACAATAAGGGGTTCTTAAAAATAGTATTTCCAAATTTCAAACCTCTGAATATTGAGATCACATTGTAATTGTGATAGTGAATTTTATTAAATGTAGAGAATAGGTAAAACCATATGGGTTTCAAAGAAGAAAAAATTATTTGATAAATATATTAAAAACACTAAAAATATAAGATAATTTTACACCCATTCATATGATGATATGTTTCATGTTTAATAAATTTTATCTCTTCGATAGCCTGCATAATAGGGAACCCTGAGTCTAAATGAACTATAATATAATATGTTATTATAACATAACTATTATATTAGAATTTATGAATAATACTATATAAAAAATTAAATTTTTATTTTTAAATTTTTTTTAAACAATTTAATTATTTATATCTAGATTATGAAGAAAATTAGTATCATTAGAATCAAAACGAAATGTTTTAAGAAAAAATGTATTTTACTTTAATGCGATTTAGTTATGCTCATAAAAAATCATTTAAAAATAATATTTAAATCATTTAGAAAAAATAAATTAATAAATGATCTTTATTTTTTAGATAATAAATTTCAAATTACCTCATAATTATTTTGATTGGATTTTTCTGAAATTATTTTTTTGATAAGTACTGAAAAGTAGTGATATTTATTGAAAACACTATTTTGTTTAAATAATTTTGATAGTTCAGTAATATTTTAAATTGATTTTAAATTAATGTTAGTAAAATTATATTAAATTTACAATAATTTTTCTGATTAGAAATAATTTTTATATTGAATTTTGAAATTATAAAATTTTATACTTATGAATATTTTATCATTGGATACATGGGTTTTCAGCGCGTCTAATGGTATAATTAAAAAATGGATTCTTCCACTATGTATTGAATTTTTCAAAATATATTCTATATTTGGAATAAGAATTATTTATATTATCTATTATTCTCAACTTGTTTTTTGACCAATATGAATAGTAAATTCATTAAAAAATAATCATCGCAGTTAAGTTAAACCTAATTTACTACAGGTGATACAATAAAAAGAAAATGGTTTAATATGTCATAATTGTTTTCCAAAAACCATTTTATAGGAAAATGTCTACCTTATTAATTAAAAGGTTATTTAATGACCTATTTTAGTGTATTTTTTCAAGATAAAACATTATTCTGAAGGAATATTTTAAAACAAACCCCACTCATTCCCTCCCCCCCCCACATTAAAATCCCTAACTCTTTCAACCTTTTAACAACTAAAAATAAATTACTTTCACCCCAATATTGAATAAATTACTTAAATAATACACTAGCAATATTCTATATCCTTGTTTTTATAAAAAAATGCTTCATAAAAAGCCTTTTGGTGCAAACATAAAGAAGTTTCCATGAAAAGGTAATGTTATAAAATAATTGTTTACATTTTGGTTCTTCTTCCACCTCCTAAAAATAATATTAAACCATTAAAATATAATATTATCATTATATTAAATATAAATTTGTTTTATAATTTTATTTTTCTTAAATATATCTTTCTCCAATTTGATAAAATTGGAATCAAAATTGACGATCCTGTGTACAATAAAATTGAAAATGAGCATGTACCTTTGTGGTAGTGGATCCTACTTGGCATCCAAGAGACCCATGTACAAATTAGGGTGTCATTGAATTTATGGTGTACTATAGTAGCATTGTAGTATTTATTTTAGAAGGTATTATTTGGTATTTTAGTAACTGACACTATTTATCTAATTTGGGCCTTTAGGCCACCAGTTTGGAGACATAGGTCTCAAGACCATTAGTCCATAAAATTCCATTGGGCCATTGGCCCTCAAAGAAGGTAGGGACTTCTGACCACCAATATCCATCGGGTGAAAAAGATTTCTATCTACCAAATAGACCAAGAAGCAACTTGGGAGGACCACATTAGAGGAGGCCCGAACAAGGATTCCGAGAAAAAATAAAAACCGATAGAGCAGATATAACCGTATTGAAAGAAATGATAGTGTATAGAAACAACCATTGGGACTAGTTATGGTGTAGCTATACATTGTTAAATGGTATCTGATTAGACATGTGAGGTGGGGAGCTAGTCACCTTCAAGATGTAGATGTTGAGGATGGGTTGTTTCAATTTTGTTGCAAGTCTTGGGCCTTTAAGGTCATCTATTGGGTAATGTATGGGCCGTGTTCCATGGGCCTTTGGGTCATGTAATGTTTCTCAATCAACCCTTAAAAGGGGTATTATCCTAAAATAATATAAAAATAAATCCTTTGGTCCATTCCAGATGTGTATGGAAGACTACCCCCTCAGAAACTGACATAACATGTTTTCCATCACCAATTTCAAGGATGTATACAATGATGTATTTCACTCAATAATATGATATTTATGATATTATTTTACTTGTTTAATTATAATATCATGTATAATTTATCAAATTTTATGTCATTTAATTTAGTATATCATCGCTCATTTGTACGACATACTACCTCCTCATGATATAATGCGCTTTATTTACATATAGAAATTTCATGGAATGTAATATAAATATGTTTAATGAGTATATGTGATATATATGACATGATATTAATTATGTAATATTAATATATCACCTCATTTATTACCCTTTCACATGTTAATGGAATGGTGACGTCACACATGGGTACATATGGCCTAGTATCACCAAGAAACGATTCTATAAATTTTCCATGTACAAGTATCAAAAATGTTTCTCAAAATGAATATAATTATTATATATGAAATTTTAACATTATTTTAATTCTTGATATGATGAATATTTATCATATACACAAGAATATAAAAATTTATGGCAGAACATGTATGAGAAAACATGTCAATTAATAACTGAGACAATGAAAATAACGAATGATTATTAACAAATAGGTGAAAAGATTTTATATGTGGATCATATATGATATTAAAAATATTAATATTAATATTTTAAAAATTAATAACATACATAAAACAATTATAAATGAGATTTAATCATGTTCAACCAAACTCTTATTTTGGCTAAGGGGCTATGTCTTAATTTCCCATCATTAAGGCATATTGAATTGCAATTAACCTAATATCATTTATATTTCGTGAATAATATGAAATTAATGTAGAATATCATTAAAAATTAATAATTCAGAATTTTTTTGTTAAAGTTTGAATTATTAATTCTAATGAGAACGTACATGGAAATTACCAGGCAGTAATGAATTTCAAAACATAATTTTCTTTTTATTGGGTTATATTATTTTATCATCAATTTTGATATTATATGATTATATGTCTATTTAAATTATATATATATTTTATATCCACTTTTTTAAACTATATTTAAATTCCAAACACATAATAAATTATTTTTTAATTATCATTTTAACCATACTAACTTTGTAATGGATTATTCTGCAATCTAATTTTATTAAGGATTGTTTATGCCTGAATTTCAATTGAATAAAATTATTTGACCATTGGATAATAACACCATATAATTTTATATTTATCTAGATATTCATTAATTTTTCAATAAATAATATCATTTTATCTAATATTTGGATCTTAAAATGATTTTTAAAATGATTTTAATAAATATTGACATCATTTCTCTCTTCAGTTAAAAACATTTTTTCTTATAAAACCATGTATTCACGAAATGATCTAATTTTTTTTAATCTATTAAAAATGATTTATAAAAAAATTTACCCTTATATTTTTTTTTCAAAGTATTCGATGGAAAAATCATAGTATGGTCCAAAAAAGACAATTTTTGTCAAAAACAATGTGATGGAATGTTTGTTTTATGATGTACAATATATATGGAATTGTTATCCATCATTAAATGATAATGTTCATAAGTACGATTTATTATTTTTGAAGGATATGTTCAAAGAAACTTATTCTAAAAATATATTTTTGTTATTTTTTAAATATATATATATATATATATATTCATGGAGAATATGAAAATTTTATTTCGTAAAGTATTTATTGATCTAGTTATGGTATTATTATTAATCAGTGACAATGACCATTTATTTTATATATAATACATTGAAAATATATTACATTTATACCATCATTATTTGTTCTATTGATGGTTTAAGATAATTTTTACCATGTAAAATATTGACAATATCATTCTTAATTAATTTCTGTAGTCATAAACTATCCCTTGAAATAGTTACTTTCCTATGATCATAGGAAATTAAATATCCCCAAAATATACATATTAATTTGAATATATTTTTTTATTAATAACAAAAAATATCATTTATACATACAATATCCTACATTGAAAGAAAATTTCTTATTAGTGGAAATATTGATAAATAATTATTCTTTCCTCAGTAAATAATTTTGATGATAAAGCATATTGTTTATGAATTTAATCAATTATTAGAAATTTGGGGAATGTTTTTGAAATTAAACCATGGGTGGTTCATGGAATTATATTTCCCCTTGATGCAGTAATAGACTTGTGATATGAATTATGATTATTGTATTAAACTATATTCTACTAATTATTTTTAGACTACTTGTGAATGAATTTAATGGTAGAGTTATCATGATTCTTAGATCAAAATTTCTAATAATTAAGACGATTCATTCATTACGAAACCAAATATTTGTTCCCATGATATTTATGAACTATTTTTATCTCTGGATGCATTACATTCCTAGTTTATTAATTAAATCATATGTGTTCAAACATATTTACTGTTCCATATTAATTTTTCATTATCATGTTATTCTAGATATATTTATATATATATATTATATCATATTTCATTTTATTCTTAGTTTATTGATTAAATGTAACTTTTTATTATATTTTTACATTGACATACTAATTATGATTTATCTAATCAGGATATTCATGTAATTAATTAAATGTCATGTTTTTTAGTTGTTCACAATTCCACCATGATATTTATCCAAGTGATTTTTAAATTATTATTTTATTTGGATGCATTTACTTCTTTTATTATTTATTATATTGTATTGATTTCATTTATTTATCTTCCCTAACAAATTTTTATTATTAATTCACGATAGATTATGTTTTACATAACCCATATTGAGAATTTGATCTTACCCCCATTTAGTATCCTTTATAAGTTAACCAATAATTATATAAACAATGATAGGTAGGTATTTACTCTAGGGAATAATAACATTCTCTTGAAATAATAATATTGCAATTTTTTTATTCATATGTAATATGGTAACCATGTATGTACATATGTTATTGAGAGCTATGCTTTCAGATCCTTTAGGATCTGACCACTTTTATCTAGAAATAATTTAGTAAAGAAACATCCATCTTCAGTATGGAAGGTTTGGGTTTGTTATAGTTCACCTCTAACCTAATAAAAGTAGAAAAATAAGGTTTTAGATAGAATGAATCCAAATTCTATGATTCTTTTCCTATAAAAAAATATGTCTACATAAATTTAATAGTCCCCTAAAATGAAAATGTGATATGAGGAGACATAAAAATAATATTTGAATTTATATTCCACATCAATGAATAAAAACAATATTTTTGGTAAAGTATGGTTTTTGGATTAAAAATGGATTATAATGAAGAAATTTATAGCCATTTTAATCAGGTAATTTATTATGTTGATATTACTCAAGGTTTTAATAATTATTTGGGTAGAATTTAATTTTAAAATATATTATGAATATTTTTAATGATTTTTTTGTTCATAAAATATCAACCATATATGAAAATAAATATTTGATTCAATATGAGTTAAAAATGTACTCATTTCATATGTGATGAGAAAGGAACTGACTACTATAAATGATAAAATTGAAGAAATACTCATTGAAAATATAATAAAAAGAAAAATCAAGGAATAATAGGCAATATAATTGATTTATTTAGATATTGAGGTTTATTGTGATAAATAAAAAATTGTATATCTTATATCAAGAGGATTCAAAAAGGGCATGTATAGAGAAAAAAAGAAAACAATCATTAAATTTATGGAAATTTGATGGAATTTAAACATTTTTTATGACTATCCAAAAATGTCCTCTAAATCTAAGTCCGATAAGACAAATTATAAAATTCAGAGGTATATAAATTATATTATTTAAAATATAGAATATTGGAAAATTAATATAATGTTTTCGGAATAAATGATAATATTTATTCATCATAATAGAGTTCATAGATGATGAGATTGATTTTAACAATGAAGTTGAAGAAGAATATTTTTCAGTAGGAAATGATGACAATGGTGATGAAAAGGTAGGTCAAAAGTGGATAAAAAATGGTTATTTGGATTAACAGATTAATTATAATACAATGAAAAATGAAGAAAATAAAAAATATCAAAATTGATGAATAAGGATGTAAAATAATATTTATAAATTGTAAAGTGAGTTTTATCCAATTTTGATCAAATTTTAAATGAATAGATGAAGGTGGTTGTGTAAGATAAGGTGGTAATTGATCTATTAATGAATTTGGTTGTAAAAAGATGAATTCAATGAGATAAAATTCACCTGTGATTTAGTTATAAATTAGATGAATTAATTTATTAAAGATTATAACATTTTGGATTTGAATTTAGTTGAGTCCTCTTATTCTTGTTATAATCATGGTCGAAGGAATAAATTTAAATATTTACATAATAAGTTATAAACCATATAACTTATTTCTAATTGATTATAAAAAATAAAATACTTCTTAAGGTGATTTTCTACAAAGAAATAAGAAGAAATAATTTATATTAAAATAACTTATCTCCTAAGAAGATAATAATACCTTCGGAAATATTTATTATGGTTTCAACAAAATAGTTTCATAAATATTATTCTTAGATTTTCTATTAAAATTTAATATCTAATTTAACTATTTTTTCATATGTTATGAATGGTATTGAAATAAACTTAATGGTTTTTATATAGTAATTCATTTCTAGGAATTATTTATGATCTAATTTGGATCCCTATTATACAAATAAGGTCGAACATAAAATTGAGCCAACATTTGACCATAATGTTAAATAATATGCTCACTAAGAACAAGATTTAAAACATGGAATTAATGTGTTGAAGGTGATAAAATTGTGGTAATGAAGATGATGATTTCATGACTATTATCTATAGATATGTATCCAATTTTATTAAAATGAATCAATTTACATCTACACCTATCCAAGATACATGTGATATTCCAATGAATTATGATAAGGTGAAAAAATATTTCATGAAAATATTACATTAACAAATGGACAAGGACTAACAAATAGAGGGGGGAAATATTTCAATGTTTAATGTATAGAATGTAGAGGAAAAAATACCTAATTTCATGTGGATTTATATACAAGTACTGAATAAAAAATAAAGGAGAATTTGTGTGAAATATTCTAAAAGGTTTGGCATGATATGAAGAGTCTCTTCACAATCCATAATATAAAAGTAGATTATAAAAGAATAAGATTAAATTTACAAGGAAATGATGGTTTATAGAAATATTATATGAATAAAATAATATCCCATATATAATAAATTAATTGGTTTACATGAGTGAGAAAAAAATAATGATTATTGAATAGAATAGAATTATTAAATTTATATGAAAATGTAATTCTAGGATGAGATAAAAATATTAACCTCTTAGTTACTTCAATGAAATAAAATAAGTACCCCCATATTCTAAATAATTCTATTTTGTTTTTATTTACATAATGAAAATAATGTGTAAAATTATTTCTATACATAATAGATAGCGGGGAAAGAATTCATCATGGTGTATTTCATCTTCCTTGGGGATGATATGATAAGCGTATTCATTTTGGGGGAGAAAACCTGAGATGATGTTTTCATTTAATGAATCTTCAATTTCTAGATAGCTATAAAAAATAGTGAGGTTTTATAATTTCATATAGAATCATCAGATTTGATTATATAAAATTTCATTATAAATACGAGTGTTGGATAATTTAAAGATGAATAAAAGGGGGGATTCATATTTGTTGGACTTGAATATTATAATTTTTTATTGAAATATTTTTAGTCCAGAATTCATTTAATAATTAATCTATCGTACCACAACCAAAATAAGTATCTATAAATAGTATCTCATATTGGTTTATTTACACAAAATAGTAATCATAATGGTTAATAAAACTTGTTTTCAAAAAACAATTATCCCATTTAGAGTTAGAGTTATAAATTTAAAGACATTTTTCAATGAAATCAAAGTGGTCTCCTACATCTCTCAAGAATAAAAACATATTGATAAATCATAATAATTAAACAAGAAAATGGATTACAAATAAATTTTATGCATTTTTATGTCCATAAATTGTCTCTATATTTCCCATCATTAAGGGGGAGAAGAGGAATCAAATGTATTGACATGAGAAAGTTTGTTGTGGTATTGAAAAAGAAACCCATGTTACAAGATTAATATTTCCAGTTGACTTATTGTATTTATTTTCAATATTTAAATATATGTATTATGGATTGAGGCCAAAATCTTAATAATTCATCAGGAGAGGTTGAATAAAAATTGGAAAATTAATATTAATTAAAGTATCACTAGAATTAATTAAAAATAAATGAGTTTATAGGTGATAAAATATTATTTGAAAATTTATTGATTATAGAATACCAATGGATTGTATGTTATTAGCCTAAAATGGTTTTGAGTTAAAATACCTATCATTGTGAAGGTAACTAGTACTAACCTACGTGAATGTCAAGCTAAAATCTTAAGAGACACAAAAAAATATAATCCTATATAGACCACAACAGAAGACTCAAGATGGGATCATATCATCAATATAAAATAAATGTTATATTTTACTACAACAAAATTACAACTTTATTTTATTTTTTGAGTTTTAGTGAATTTGTACAAAACAAAAAAAAACCATTTTATTAGTATCAGTTGGATATATTCTTCCTATATAAAAAACTAATAAATTAATAATTTTTTTCAATATATCTAATGGATTCTCCAAATAAAAAAATCTTCTATATTTTATAAATTTATTATCTTCATAAACCATGAAAATAGAAACATAAAAAATAATTCTTATTAGATGCCCACTAATGTAAAACAAAGGATATAAAACTAGATACCATTAGTTAGAATATGATGATCATATTTCTATAATCATGATGTATAAGAAACATATACCCAATAGATAAAATATCCTCCGTAATGGAATAAGGAATGGAATAAGATAATATTTGAATTAGTAAATAAAAACAAGTCATATGTTTGTAATATAAAAATGATAATAAGCACATCATAAATATATCATCCAGTACAACTCAAACACTAGTATTTGGAAACACTACATTCATCTTATTCACCATTAGTGCACATTATAGCGAGAAACTGAAATACACAAATCCATACATATCACATGAGATATAATATTTTATCCAATAAATTGAAGAGTGATGTTGAACCCCCCCAATCAATCATCCATACAAACATGTTCCACATGAAAATAATTCACCAATAACATAATAATAAACTCATTGATATAAATTCGATTTTATGAAACATTCAAATGAAAATCACTAATATTTTATTCAATAAATTTCCAATGACATAAAAATGTTTTATTTGTTCCTTTTAAATTGTTTCATCTTTGGAAACCATTAATAATTCAATAAACAATATGAAAAAAAATAATCCAATGAAAAATGAATTTCTATCCAATATGATCAAGTAATATTATATATATATTAAAGTCAATCAATATAATAAATAATTTTTTATTACCAACATATTGATAAAGGGTTTATTTTTAAGAATGTAATTTCACTAATCAATAAAATTTTGTTTCCACGGTCAAAACTCTTCCATCAAAGGACTATTTTTATGTTCATAGAGGAAAAATATTGGAATGTCATTCATATTTAAAAATAGTTTATTTTTAAAATAGAAATATGCAATGATGGTTTTTTATTTCTATGGAGAAGGATATAAAATACTCTATTGTTGACACAATTATATTGGTATAAGTTTTTTAATTTCACTTACTAATTTTACTATATGTTGAAGAAAAATTATATATATGAAAAAAATTCGATGTTTTAGAATAATAAATTTTAAATAATGATCATAAATAATAAATAATAAAAAGAGACTGAAAATTTATAATTCATGTAGATGATTATTTTTATTAAAAATATAGAAACAAATTGATAAAAAAATTTATTTAAAATTATAATTGATGTGAAATATTATGTTAACCTAAAATACATTAAAAGATGTAAATTCTAACTTCTATTAAAATTATCCATACAAAAAATGATAAAATTTCATTAATACAATATAAATTAGTAGAAAATGAATTTATCACCCCAAATGATATACAATTAAATTTAATGAAAAGCATGAAACAGTAAGTATCTATATTAAGAAATTTTTTTGGAGATAGTTATAAACTATGCAATATATTTTTTTCAATGATTTTAATTTTAAAAAATAGACATATACAATTGTGATTAGTATGTTATTTGGGGTCTAGTATTAAAAACTTGATTTTTTTAGTGAATAGTGAAATATGGTAAATTAAAAGATATGCTAAATAAATGAATTTATTTATCACGCTTGTGTTATGGATTATGTAAATGGACATTCATTCAAACTCATATGAATCTATTACAATACTGGGTAACATGAAAAAAAATATTATCCATATTATTGAGAACAAACATAAAACTAATTATTAAAATAATAGAACACCCATCTTCACCTCCACTATAAATACCACCATCATCACCCTCTTCTAATAACACATATTAAGATTTTGAAATTCTATAAATTCTATAATTATCATTCCCAAGGATCACTATCATTACCCATACTTGTTTGAATCACAAAAAAGTCAAATAAAAGAGGCATAAAAGCTTCAAAATATTATATATGGTGAATTTTTTTCTGGTTATGGAAATATTCTTTAACTTTCATCATCTTCTACCCCAATTATAAATACACAGTTCATGATGTTTTGATTTACCAACATTATGGACGATGTATTTTCAATTTCCTTTACTTCCTTAAAAAAAGATATAAAACCATTTCAATAATTGAAATAGATTTTAAATTGTGTTATATAACTTAAATTAGGTTTTTTATTTTAAACATATATATAATATTATGTTATATAACGAAACTAGATCATGATTATAAAAGAATCGCCAAAATGATTTAAACAGATATCACTAATGATTTATCTAATTATTCATTCGCATACCATATAAACAAAATGTTATATTGAATAATTTAATATAATATAAACATATTTACACCATTTTGAACCACTTATGGAGTTTCTCTGCAATTCTATATAAAAATCCTTTATGAACCGACCATGGAAATGATGTAAACCAGGCACCCGAAATAATGGGAATAACAAAATATTATTCATAAATGGGTTGAATAGTGTAAAAAATGATCATATAAGGTGTTATAAACATTATTATGGTTCTATAAATTATTAATAACACCCTTTTCATAGTTATATTGTAGGTTTAAACATGTTTCAAGTAAAATGAACTCGATGTAGTGGAATTGTTATCCCAATTTCTATTATTTGTGTTAACCTTCTACATCATTAATTATGTTGTATTAAAATTATTATTGGGATGAATTTTTTTATATTATGTTTAATTATGACTATTTATAGTTTATATTCATATTCCCTAACATCTTTTAATTCTCACATCAATTATAAGTTTTTTGTAATGGACATTCCAAAAAAATCAAAAATTCTATTTTATGAAATTCAAAAGCATCATTTTTATGCAATTTTTAATGTTTTATTATTTTTTATGGTTACTGGTAATTCTGTATGATTATTTTTGGTACCAATATATCCTTATAATTTGTTTATGTTTAATTTGGAGGTTGTTCATATGTTTACGGTATGTGTAAATGTGGTGGTTACTCCATAATGTAGTCATGAGGGTTACATGTTAACGTATCCATGAGGGCTAAAAATCATATGGTTTCTACAATAGTTACAATAAAAGTATTTATTTCCCCAAGATACATTAATTTTTTTATATATGCTCTGTAATGTTTAAAAGAAATCTCATGTTTCTGTTAAAAGTTTTATGTTTTCAATGACATGAATACTTTTTTACGGGTACCCACATTGTATGCTTGTGGGTTGATATGTATGAGTTATTTCCTAAAATTATAAAACTATAAAATGGAAATATCATTGGGAGTTTAAATAAGTGAAATCTAATTGAAATCTATAGATTATGTAATGTTTAATGTTGGGTCCTTACAGTTGGTATCAAAGCATAGTTTAGATAATAAAGGGGTTATTATAATTTTAATAAAATACCATAAATTATTTTAACCTTATGTTAATGTTGAAATGGTATAGGTTTTAAATATTACCATGTTTCTTAAACTATGATTTTTTTTCATAATGGGTTTTCATTGAAGAAATAGGGAAGCTGAAGTTAGAAGGAACTGAGAGGATAATATCTTTCCGAATCTACAACTGGGAATGGTCAGAATTAGAACCGAGTAGTTTGTTACAATAATAGATCAACTGACATAAGAAATAAATTTAAGTTTCATCCATGAATGATAAAAACTAGAACTACCACAATGCTAAATGAAGATAGTTGAATAGTTTATGAGGAAACATGCTCCGGCTTTCCAGGGATCATCTGACCCAATAGTAGCTGATGGATTGATTAAAGCACTTGAAAATATAATTGTTGTTGTGGGATGTTCTGATAATCACTAGGTTAGTCTTTCAATTATTTATTTTTAAGTTGATGCTAATTAGAGGTGGTCAGTGGTCAAGAATATCATTGATAGGGGAGATATTGAAGCCATAGAGTGGGATGAATTTCAATGTATTTTCCTTGAAAAGAATTTTCTTAAGGTGTTACGATATAGGATGGTGAAGAAATTCCATGAATTAATGAATAATGAGGAATATTTAATGGTTGTGTACGATAAAAACTTCACCTGAATGGTACAGTACTCCCTAAATCATATTTGAGATATTTATTGATAAATAAACCATCATTACTCATGATTAAAGACATTATCTCAAAGGGAATTGGATTTCTGTGATTTCAAAAGTTACAAGAAATAGGTATGATGTGTTGAGAGGGTAGGAATGGAGTTTTATAATGAACACGCTACCTTTGAAAATAATCCTAATAATTGGTATAGATTGGAATCAGTGGATAAAAATCAATAAAATAAATTGGATGGTAAGAATTTTAAGTTTCCAATTTATGAAAAGTGTGGTAAAAAGATCCCTGTGGAATTCCTTTCCAAAACTGAGAAGTGTTTTGGGTGTGGTATGTTTGTAAATATGGTCTGAGATTATAATTAAAATTATCTTAAGATCAAATCTGATAAAGAATTTTATATTGTTTCCAATGTGGTGAGATGGGTCATTATGCAAATTCCTACCTAAAGGAAGATATGAGTGATGGAAAGTAGATATACTATAAGTAGAAAGGTTTAGTGAGATCCATTGCAATTACGTCAGCAGATGTTGGGCCATCCAATTAAGTGGTATCAGGTACCATGTTTTTTTAATAATATTTTTCTAATGTCTTGTTTGATATAGTGTCCTCACATTCCTATATTTTTTTATTAATTTTAGGGAAAATTGTAAATATCAACACAAAAAATGGGGACAAATTTTATTGTTAATACAGAAAGGGGAGAAATGTTACAGAAAAAAATGCATTTTAATAATCTTATTATATTTATCAGTGGAATTAAATTACCTGAAAAATTATTTGTTTATCCCATAGTAGCATTTAATATCATTCTGGGTATGCATTTGCTTTCTTTTTATTATTATAATATTGGCTACGGAGCTATTGATGTTTTTTAGGAGTATTAGTTTGTATACAAAAACAAACCCATACAGTTGAAAACATATCAAGAATTTGAGAAATAATTTAATAAGGGAAATGAAAATTATGTTTCACATAATGTATAAAACAAATCAAGTGTTATGATTTATTATGTTCGAGTTGTAAATTAATATCATAATTTTTTTCCTGATGAGTTACCTTGTGTTATACCTGATCGGAAATTTGAATTCACAATTGACTTAGTTCCTAATGCTAAGCCAATTTCAAAACCCCCTTATCAAATGGCCAAAATGGAACTTCATGAATTGAAAATTAAGTAGTAGGATTTTTTTGAAAAATGCTTAATTAATTCTATAACTTTATTATGGATATCTCATGTTTTGTTCTCTAAAAATAGTATGATTTGATGAAACATTCCATTGATTTTAGAGCTTTGAATAAAATTACTATTAATAATATGTATCCTTTTACTGAAATCAATGACTTGTTTGACCATCTCTAGGGAGCTCATTATTTGTCTAATATTGACTTGAGATCCAGGTACCATTAGTTGGAGGTGAACGATGATGACATAATAATAATTATTTTTCAAAGAGTATGTGGTAATTTTATATTTTTTGTTATGTCGTTTCAGGTAACTATAGCACCTACTGTATTAATGCATCTTATGAATATTATATTTCAGGAGATCATGAATAATTTTGTGGGTGTGTTTATTAAAGAAATTTTGTTAAATTATATAAGTAAAGAGGATCAAGATAAATATCAAAGGGTTGTTTTGAAAACATAAAAGAAACAAAAATATATGGAAAATTTAGAAAGTGTAAATTTTGGTTTCAAAAAATTTAATTACATGGTAACATTGTTTCTAAATATGGAATAAATCTTCATCCTTCTAAAAGAAAATTTGATGAAGAATATCCATGTCACATAGATATAATCGAGATTTGTAGTTTTCTTGGTTTAGCATACTATTACTGGAGGGTTTCTTTTGAAATATTATCATGGTTATCTAGTTCACAGACTACGTTAATGTGAAAATGGGTTAAATTTATTTGGACGAAAGAATGTGATTTTTTATTCAAGAACAAAAGAAGAAAATGTTGAAGGCTCAAATTTTGGCCATCCCCTATAGAAATAGAAATATTATCGTCTACAGTGATGCCTCATTGAAGGGTCATTTTTGTGTTCTGATGTAGAATAATATGGTAACTAATTCTGATTCAATACAACTAATACCTCATGAGTTAAATTATACCACACATGATTTGGAATTAGAAGTTTTGGTTTTTTCTTTAAAAATTTAGAGGAATCCTTTATAAGGATCCAAATGTGAAATATAAGCTGACCACTAAACTCTGATGTATATATAAACTCAAAATTAATTAAACAAGAGGTAGAGAAGATTTCTTGAATAGAAAAAATATTATGATTGAATAATCAATAACCATTCGGGAAAAAAATAAATTGGCTGAGGCCTTAAGTCAAAAACACCGGGGTTCATTAACAATGTTACAGGTGGAAAAAGACCCTTTGATAGATAATTTGATAAAATTTCTCTTTAAATTTGTTGGTGCACTAAATTACTATCTTTGGTTTCTTGTTTTAGTGTAATAATCTTTGTCGGACATAATTAGGCATGTGAATAATGAAGATAGTGAGTTAAAAAAAGTTCGAATTTGTGAAAAAGGGTAAGTTGTTAGAATTTAACATTGATAATGATGGTGTTATATGATTTGTAAAATTATTATGTTTGAATTTTTATTATAATATAAATAAATAATTATTGTTTTAATCTCATTGTTCATCGTTTTCAGTTCCTTATAGCATTAAAAAGATGTCAAGAGACCATTTGGAGTATTACAGGTGGGATGGAATGAAAAGAGATATGAATATTATACTATGAAATGTTTGACATGTCAAAAAGTTAAGGTAGAGTGACATTTATTTAAGGTGATACATTATCCTTTACGATTTTCAGAGTGGAAATGATAAAAAATATATAACCATCGACTACATTTTGGGATGACAAAATACTTCTTGAGGTAGTAAGTGGAATCTTGGTTATTGTTAATCGACTAACTAAATCTACTACTTTCATTACAATTCCTGATACTATGTATTTGGATAAGATTCTTGATTGTACCTCAATGATATTTTCAAGTCACATGGAGTTCCTCTTTCCATTCTATTTGATAGTAATAACATGTTTACTTATAACTTTGGGAAAGGCCTTCAGATGTCATTATAAAAAGAATTAAATTTCATTATAGCTTTCCATCCAAAATGAAATGGGTAGTCATAATAGAAAATTCAGACATTTGAGGATATGTTTTGAGCATGTTCAATGGATTAACAAGGAATTTGGGATTGACATATTTTTTTAGTTGAATTTTATTATAATAAGAGTTTTAATTCGAGTATAGAGATAGAACCTTTTAAGGAAATATTTGGGAAATGGTTTCAAACTCATGATTTTTGGTATGTTGTCTACGATAGAATGTTGATGAGACTAAATTAGTAGAGGAAGTGGAAGAGAATATGAAGATGATCCAAGAACACATGAGGAAAACTCAGAGTAGGAAGAAACGTTATGCAGATAACATGAGTAAAAACATTTCTTTTGATGTAGGTGATCATTTTTTTCTCATAATCTCACAATGGAAAAGTGTTATGTGTTTTGTTATGAAAGGAAATAAATTTCCATGGTTCATTGGACTTTATGAAATCCTAAATAATGTTGGAGTAGTTTCCTACCGAGTAGCTTTGCCTTCGAGTTTATCTCAGATACACAATTTTTTTCTTCATGTTTCAATGTTGAGAAAGTATGTTCCAAAATCATCTCATGTTTTGAGCCTAGAATCAGTTTAGTTGGAATAAAGCCTTTCATATGAAGAGAAATCTATTCAGATTCTTGATATAATAGAACATGTATTACAAAATATTGGAATCCACCAGGTAAAATTTTTGTGGAGAAACAACGAGGATGAAGAAGAAATAAGGGAATCTGAATTTTTTTAGGGAAAGCTTCACTAACCTCATTAATAAGTAAATAAAAATATATTATGAGTAAATAATTTCAAGAAGGTGGAGATAATGAATCACCCTATGGTTTATCAAATAAATTTAATGAATTGGATGAAACACTAAGTCTCTACATAATGGAACGTTTTTAGGTATGTAATTATTCAATAGACATTAAGCATAATTTTTTAACTTCTATGATTTTAATTTTGAAAAAATAGATATCTATGTTTGTGATCTGTATGTTATTTAGTGTCTTATATAAAAAACGTGATTTTTTTGTGAATAGTAATATATGATAATTTACAAAATTTTATAAATAAATGAATTTCTGCATCATACATGAGTCACAGAAGATGTAAATGGCTATTAGTTCAAACTCACATGAACATATTACTATATTCGGTCACATTAGTTCGGAATTTTAATTGTCATGAGTAAAAATATTAATATAATGATTAAAATAATGGAAAATCCCTTTTCTCCTCCACAATAAATACCACCCTAAACCCCCTCTTCCAATCACACCTATCAAGAGTTGATAATTTTATAAATTAAGATAAATCCCCTTCCCAAGGCTCTTCCACACGTCTTAGACCATATGGTATCACCAAAGGGGTCCAAACCAAAGGCTTAAAGGAGGATCTCAAGGAGAAGAGATCTAGAAGTAAATATCCTCTTTCATTTTCCCATTTTATTATCAAATCACTTTCATTTCTTATAAAATCATCCACTCCCTCTTATCCAAGAGGCATTAAAGCTCCATATGATTATATAGGTAATATGTTATCATGTTTATGTAAAAATTCTTATACCAACATCATCTCCTCGATTCTTATAAATACACCGTCTGTGATGTGTTGATTTACCACTATTGTGGATGATGTGTTTTCAATATGAGTTACATCCTTCAAAACTAGTTATATAAACATTTTAATGGTAAAAAAAAATTTAGTGTGTATTATTAAACTTCATTTATGTATTTTAGTTTATAGATATACATACTATTATGTAATATAATGAAACATGTTTGTGATTATCGAAGAATGGCCAAAATGATATGAATGGATATCACTTATGATTTATCTAATGATAAACGCTCATAACATATAACCAAAATGGTTTATGGAATTATTTTACATTATGGAAACATATTAAAACCTGTTTATATTATTACTAACTGGGTTGAATGCTGATATAAAATGACAATATAAGGTGTTATAAAAATTATTATTATTTTCTAAAATATTAATAACACCTGTTTAACCCTTATAATAATGTTTTAAACATGTTTTATGTAAAAAAACCTAAGGTAAGGGAATTCTAACCCCCATTTTCATTCTTTGGGTAAACCTTCTACTTCATTTATTATGTGGTATTAAAATTATTTGGGTGATGAATTTTGATTGTATTATGATTCATTGTGGGTATTTATATTTTATAAACATATTCCATCCACTCAATAAATTTTCACTTCAATTATATGATTTCTGCAATGGACTTTATTTTAAAATCCCCTAAAAAATTCTATTTTATAAAATTCAAAAACATTGTTTTTATTAAATTATTCATGTTTTATGATTATTTTATAGTTCTTGGTACTTTTTTATGATTAATGGTTTTACCTATATCTCCCTCAAATGCATTCTAATATGTATGTTGGAGGTCGTTCATACGGTTACTCCAAGTGCAACTGCAATGTTTACACCATAGGGTTTCCATGAGAGTTACATTGTAAAGATGTAGTGAGGGACAAAAATAATAATGTAGATTCATGGTCTACAATATAGGTTTTTAATTTACCAATATACCTCTATGGATTTATCTATGTTCACTAACATTTTAGGAAGATCTAATGTTTCAAAAAGTAAGTATATATGGGTGAGAATTATTTATTGGTGAAAATAATTTCATATGTTTATATGTATTCATAGACTAATGGTTTCATTCATTTTTTTTGTATTCCTTTTTTTTGTTTTTAATTATAATCCCATTTATTTAAGTGTTTTAATAGGATATAAGGTTTTTATGAAAAATAAGTTAGTTAGGATAATGGTTATGAAGATTTTTCCGAGAAATCATGTTGTTGTTTTGTGTTAGAAATTTTTTATTTTTGAGGAAATGGATACTGTTTTAATAGTACCAATATTGTATGCTTGTGGGTTAGTATGTATGAGTTATATCCCATCATTATGAAGCTCTAAACGGAAAATATTATTGGTAAGGTAATGAAGTTAAATGTAGTTGAAATAGAAATATTATTTACTGTTTAAGGTCAGGTTCTTATAATGACCATAATTAAATATTTAGTCAAATATAAGGCCAACTACATGAGTATAAAATGAATAATGAAATAGAAATATGGATGTTCATGAAATTGAATAATTGAATGCTTATACTAACATATAGGAAAACATTGGTTAAATCATGATTCAAGGGGAGATGATATTTTGTGGGGACATAAACAAACCCAAGAATATCCATTGAATATTTTGGGGTATTTTTGGAAGAATACAACTTACTAAATAGATTATCCTTCTAAAAGTAATTGTTATAAAATTATATTTTGAATTTAAACTGTTTTAATTATATAGACATTTTAATCAAAACCCCATTCAAATTTGATATCTTTTAAATTAATGGTCAAATAAATAAGGTTAAAAAAATTAAATTATAAGCACCCTGAATATTGTAAAATCGATTCATTAAGTAAAAATTATGAAATTTTAATGGTAACATGTTGCACATTTATATATAAGGATAAGGAAGTTACATTTGAGATAAAGAGTCCATTACATTAAGTTAATCTCAGTTAAAATTTTTTTTCCTCCTTTTGTAATAGAATACAATATATTAATTTCCTATATAAAAACTATTTTAAAATCTAAATTTTTTTATATTTTTTTTATTTTTCCTTCTAAATATATTAGTTAGGTGTAATCTATTTTCAATATCATGTGTGAGTAATCATGATTATTTGGAAATAGTTTGGTAAAAAATATATTGTCCATAATTATTTTCACAAATATAATAATTTCCACATCATATATTGTAATTAAATAAATTTCTTTTATTATTTAATATTTTATAATTTCATTCTATGGTATTTTTTATCAACATTAATGTTGAGTTTTGGGGAGAGCATGTTTTAATGATTTATAGAGAACTATGAGTATTTTCTTAAATAATGTCTACAATATTTATATTTAAATTCCATGAAAATTTACTATTTATTTATTTATGTAATATATTTCAAGAAATTAGATTCCTGTAGTCCTCAATTACAATAATTTATAACATTATTCAAGTAAGGGGTTAATGAAACCCAGATAAAAAAATACCATTTCAATGGATGATTATGAAGACATTTAGTTATATTATGATTATAATAGAAGAATAATGAACATATAAAATGTCAAATATTGTGATATATTTTAATTGTAATGATATATAAGAATACAATAAACAAAATTATGTTATTTCATTATATGTAGAAATATATTTTTTCTTATTTAAAAAACATTTAGACAATTGAATTTTCAACAGTTACTTATTAATCTTACTGTTTATAGGTTTTACGACATTTATTTTTATAAAATAATTATTTTTTTCAACATTAAATTTATCCATTAAACCTATTCACTTTATCATCTATTAAATAATGTGATTAAATGAAAATTAAAATCAATCGTTCTATGGTTCTGCTAGTCCACACACACACAGATGATGATTTTGATTTCCATTGATTAGGGAAAATGAGAAATATGGCTTATAATTTCATAATATAAATTATATTATAAATATTTAAAATATAAATTTTATTACCTATTTGTAAAGTACTTTTATTTTTTAAATGGATATTTAAACAACTTGTATCATAGAAGTGGTAGTCTACACACCATTAGAATGAAGGATTCATTTTTCAAATAGAAAAAGGGAACTGATGTAAATGATTAAAAAGTCATTATAATAAGATAAAAATATTCTAATGATAGTAATGATTTAATATTATTAATTTTAATTTAATTTTAGGTATAATAAGTTCACTTAATGAAATATAAATGAATTTGGAATGTTTAAAAATTTTTATCTCAATTCGTGGATTATCTCCTTTGAAAGGGTGTTAAGCCTTTGAGAAATTGTATTTTGAGAGTAAAAGTACATCTCAATAATATCAAGGACATTTTATGGATGTGATGTTATGTTCCATGTATAAAAAGTGTTGGATTTTTTGAGAGGGTATTTAAGGAATGGAGTTCCCTTTTCATAAGTGAAAATGGATATAATTGTTTTAAATATTCATAATATTATAGAGATGGGAAATCACAGTCCCTGAATTTTTCCCAAAAAATTATAAATAATTGATAGGGTAAGAAATATTATTAATCAAGGAATATTCCTCCCATTTCCAGACATGTTAAAATAATTTTTGGGGAATCTACCCCTTCATTAAAACAATTTTTACTCAGTTTTATTTTTTCAAATCTAACTAGTTTTTAACATAGTAATGTATACATTATAATTCAAATAAAAATATCCCTTATTATATAATTTGATAATATAAATTCCAAATATTAAATCCATTTTATTTGACTCCTCATATAAATGTGATGAAAATTAATTTTAAAATTCTAAATTTATTATGTATTAAATCTATTTTTTGAATAATATAATCTAAGATAAAATTTCTAAATATGTGTTTTTAAATTAAATGAAAAATTTCTAAAATTATAAATTCATTTATTATATACCTATTTTTATTCATAAAATTGATTCATAAAATTAAATTTCAATATTATATACTAATAATATAACAAAAATCATGTTATTTATAAAAATGGTAATATTCACTATTCGTATAAAAATAAAACACTTTATAAAAATAAGAAAAATTAATATTCAGTTAATATTTTTAAGATAAGTTCATAAGTGAATTTCCATTCCTTAAATTAATATTCTTAAAATTAAAAATTCACCATAACATTAAATTCATAAAATATTTTGAAGCATTATTTTATATTGCAAACATTTTCTGGTATATAAAAAATTATTCGTAAGTTATTGCTGATAATATATATGTATATATATATTATAAAATATTATTTAAGAATAAAAATTATTATTAGATTCCAAGAAAAACTTGTTAAAACTTTATTAAAATTGAACGATTATTTCATAGGTTGGTTATAATAGTTTGAACTAGAATATTTAATGGCTTCCATACACTGGTCAATAAAATTTTCATAAAAAATATTTTAGTTCAATTAGTGTTTTTGATACATCCTTGAAACAAACTATTAACATATTATTTAGATAAGGAAAATAAAACATTAATTATTTAGTTTTTACATTCTCCCATGTGAATAACTTATTTCCCCATAATGTCTATTTTTAATCACTTAATAATTAAAGGATTCTAGGATTCCATATTTCTTTAAGTGATGTTTCATCCTCACTATAATGGTTATGAATAATAAAAACAACTTTTCCATCATAATTAAAGTATAACCAGTAGTGAGTTTAAATTTATGAATTCATTCTATATACCCTAGTATGAAAGGAATAAAAAATTTTCAATTAATGTTTTTATTAAACCATGTGTAAATAAATGATCCTATAAGGAATCATAGATTTTATTTTCTATTATTGGAATTTATCATCATCTAGATATTCAATTCAAGCCTAATATCAACTAAATTTTGATTACAGGATATATAATATGAATTTATAATAAATATACCATACATAAATATATTATAGTCAGGTTATATGATTGGGAACTAAACAATTGTTATAGTAATAAACATATATCCATAATGATAATGATTTGATTTTATATCCATCAATATAGGCACAAATATGTAGTTTTAATATGAAAACAATACCCAACTCTCAATTCCAAAGAGGATGGTTAGTGTTCCTCACTCCAAATTAATTTCAAAACTAACTTCATATATTTAGGATGTGTATGAATTAAATTATATTGACCATCGTTGGTTCCTATAATCATTATTTAGTCATTATATTAAGTTTTCTTCTATGAAAATTTCTAATTTTTCCCAAATTATTAAAGAGAAATATATGGGGAATATTAAGATAACCATTTTTTCCATTCACCATGTCTACTACGATATTCAATTTTCAACTATAATTATTTTCTCTATGTCCTCCCTTTAAACCCATTAAACATATCCTAATTCCATTAAAACAATCCCCTTAGTGATTCTTATATGATTATTTAAATGATGGAATTGTATCATTATTTCTATCATCAATATAGTTACTGAAATATACATGGGACACAATATTTATCTTTATTGGTTTATCTTGATGCTCTATTATATATATAGTCTTAATCATAATTCATGATAGTTTTTTGGTATAATAACATGAATTCTCACTCAATATATTTTCATGTTAGTTTTATCATTAGGAAAATATATACATTAAATATGGATTAATGTGCTATCTTAGTTTCTTTGGGTTTCATCCATTATTCAAATTAAAATGAGTTAATAGTATATATTTAATGATTATGAAAATAAGATAATTTAGTAATATAAAAAATATTTAATTTATCCTCCAAATATATTACTTTTATAAATTATTTCATAATGTCTTAGTTCAACCGTAATAACTATTGGTCTAATACTGATTTATTTATGTTATTTTCACACAATTTTTATATCATAATTAATTATAATAATGAATCACAAATAATTACATGTATATATAATATGGATAACCAATGAATATACATTAGGATTGTCAAACTAAGAGTATAGTTTAGACTCATTTTCATACACCAGGTGATTGTTGACTTCATAACATACAATAACTTTTATTGGTTATTATCCTTAGGTATATCAACACAAGATTATACATCAACTTTTATAATCTAGAGAGTGTTGTTATCATCTGAAACACCACAAAATATCTATAGTTCCAAAAAAGTAGGAGGTTATTCTATAAATACTTATCTATTGTTGAAATCCCTAGGGAATTCACTATGCTATATTATCCTATTAAACATATTATTAACTGAATAAACCTCAAGGGTAATATATACCATTGAAATTATAATCAACCTTAACTTATCAACATCTGATGAAATTTATTACTCATAACTTACGATCAAGTAGTTTTGTCATCATCTCTATATTTATCTATACCACATTATAATATATAATATATTATCCTATAAATGTGATCATCTTTTCCATACAAATTAAAGAAAATATTTCATTAGATTACATTCCCAATACCTTTTATTATTATAGATTTTAATAATTATGAATCAAATTAACTTGAAAACCCCATTTTTTATTTAATTAGACATTATTTACCTTCTATACAATTATAATTATTACATATTGGGTATTTATTTCTCCTATAAATATACAATATACTAAAATATTCTTTGAAATTATTTCTTTTCCTACATTCACAACCAGGTAAAATTGAAATATAATCAATATGTGAGCATAGATGATCATTAAGTATAAACATAAGCAATTTCTATCGAATTCCATTCGTAAGCCTTTAATCAGAATATAGGAAACCTAATGATAAATAAGATACTTTTATCAAACAATGTATATATCATGCGTTATGGAATAAGTATTAGAATCAAATAATAAATGAATAAGTCAATAAAAACATTTAACTATAGGAAACAAAGAGATTGATAATAAGTATAAAACACAGGCATCTTTAAAATATAAAATAAAAATTAGTATATGGAAACACTATGTTCATTTTTACACCACTAATTCTAATTCATAAAAGAAAAAAATTACTAGTAAATTATTACATCATGAGTTACAAACATTTAACCAATGAATTAAAGTATTAAAAATGATACCACCCATCCATCAACCATTATTACAAGTTCCAAATAAACATTAATTACTCAAAAAATAAAAATTAATCATTCAAAATGAAGTTGGTTTCATAAAATAGTCAATTGTAAATCATTATCTTTTTGTCACATAACATCCCAATTATTAAAAATTGGTATTATTCAACTCATCGTATAAACTCGTGGAATGATAATTGGAGTTATAACCTTCTCAAATTTTCTCACATATGGAAGTCATTAATATCTAAATAATTAGTCATAAAACGTTAAACACGTGTAAAATATATTTATACCTAATGACATTATGTAATAATAATGGTAAATGCAATTCAATAAATGCAATAAGGATTAAAGTATACATAACAAATAGATACATGGTATATAGATAAGTTAATATACTTGCAAATCAATTAATTTATAGTAAAATAGTTAAAATTTATAATTCTTATGATCTGAATTTATCATGTTACTATTGTGAAAACAATAGATGATAACCTATATTTATATAGAGTGGATGATTAAGTAGAAAAACAGTCAAAATTGATCATTCCACCCAAAATAAGGGGACATAAAATATGAAATCCAGATAGACAATTCAGTTTTTTATAATTTTATGAATTTCTTTGGACAAGTATTATATATATTGAAGAACCCTGAATTAGATATTTTGAAGAACACATAATTAGATAAAATGAACTTATAAATGAAATGGAAACATAATATTTGAAATAAGAATTATAATTATTCCTGTGAATTCATAATTATTGAAGTGTTTTCAAAATGAAGAGATGAATATATTTTATTAAACCATGAAATAATTCATGGATAGTTTCATAGAAAATAAAAAATTCATTTGAATGGCCTATTACAAATGAAAAAAATAAAAAAAAATATTATTTTCAAACATCAATGTAAAAATTTCATTTAGAAAACATTGAAATCAAATTATTCATTTTTAAAAGTATGTAAAGGAGTAGAAATACAACTAATATATTATTAATAAATAGATAAATATACTTTCATGAACATATAATTAACATGTATATGGTATGTACGCGATTTCTAACTGAAAATAATAGGTGGTGATGGATTGACATAAATGAAAAATATATTATAAAAATTGGAGTTAAGGGGATATGATATTTTTTGGGGACACTTAATGAAGCATGAATATATAATGAAAATAATGACTATTTATATAAAATTAGTTTATGTATCATATATAAAATTAGTTTTTCATATTGGTCATTAATGCAACCCAAAATAAGAACATTTGATAATTAATGGATGTTTACAAACTAATTTAATGGAAATTAATTATAATGAAATTAAATGACCTTATTTCAGGTATTTTTGTGATATATATCAATATTAATTTATGTATTAGATAATGATATCATATATGATGATATTTCAATGTATGAAAAAAGTAATTTTTATTCTTAGAACTCTCTTTTGGCCATTTGTGTCATAACCCATCCCCCAGGGCCCATGTCGTGACTACCCCAAGCCCGTATTCCATAGGCCAGGGGATGGTGACTAGCACTAAGGTGTAAATCCCTAAAACTGGGAATGCATTGCCTTTATAAACTAAAAACACACACAAGAGGGTACGATTTAAAAGTAAAACAATAAGAAAAACTGTATACAAAGGAGTGCTGAAAAGTAAAAGGGGTCTGAAATATAGCCCAACTGTAAAGTACAAGTACAACTGAAAAACAAGTACAACTGGAGAAAAGTAAAACAGCTGTCGGGACGTCCTCTGGGGAATCTTACCTAAAGGGTAGGTATAGATAGCCTCCACGACGCTCCATGTCCGCCCGCCTCCTCCATGTACCACCACGCAGTGTGGTCCTCCCCCAGGAGCCATCTGGTACTGCTACTCTCTGCCTTAGTCAGCGCTGTCTGTTGTCTCCAACCAAAAGAACATGGTGTGGGCAAAGCCCATGCAGGGGTGAGTATAACGATACTTATTCGGGACCCCGAGACCCTAAGGTCTCACAAATTCCAACAAGGATAAACCACAATGTATGAAATCAACAGTTGACCCCACTTAGGTATATGCCCTATACATATACCTATGTTATCAAGTAATATATCTCAATAATGAGGTATACACAAAAGTTACTAACTCAGCTCAGCTAGGATTTTTAATCACATTGTTGAAACCATGGGTGCTGGATAACACCTCCTCTGTCGAGTACAGTGGGCCTGCCGTCAACTACCATGCCTTTCCCACGAACCTTGGACTGCTGAGGTACTCCTCCTATCGAGTATCGTGGGTCTGTCGCGCTCACACAAAGGCACTCCCCATGATGGGTCTGCCTCCAACTACCTGGTGCTCCCCCAAATAGCCAGCAAAGGTAATCCACCTATCAAGTACCACGGGTCTGCCGCCAACTACCAGGTGCTTCTCCACCATGGGTCTGCTGCCAACTACCAGGTGATCCCCACTAGTCTAGTCGAATCACTCTGAGTCGAATAAGTCAAGTAGTCGTTAGGTCTCAGCCTGCTACTAGGTCTCTGTACTCTGCTCACTCTTCTCCGAGAGGGTCTGCTCCATGAGCTATAGGTAGAAACTCCAATTGTCACGAAATACCATGCAGAGGTATCTCAATGGTCCGCCACGTCATATGGGTCTCAACGCAATAGATGGAACGTCGATCGGATGACCTGTCTGTGATTTGTTAGATTTTTAGTCTTGAAGGCCCGGTTGGATTCGTGTACGATCCAACCTGAACGTATCTCAAAATTACCCCTAACTCAAGTGGGGTATACTTAAAGGGACAGTCGTGCTCCATGAAATCTAGCACCGCTGACGGTTCATCAAACGGTCGTTCGGTGCCAAAGATATGGGCAAAGGATGTAACAGGGTCAGTAATGGGTCTCGGCTAGGTCCGACCCGGTCGGATCATCTCGGCCCAAACCAGACTGGTTCGACCTAATGTGAGTTGACCTGGTTAGACCTGTTGGGTCTGACCCGGCCCTTTGGGTGGGTCATCCCGCTAGGTTCGGCCCGATCTGCTGGGCCCGACCCAACATACTATAGTGGAAGTTCGGCCCGAATTTCACCACGTAGGTGGCTCGACCCAGAGGCTAGGGCCAGTTCGGCCAGCACCACGTGGGGTGCGGCTCGGGCGGCTCGGCCTGGAATGCTGAGCTGCTTCGGCCAGCGACACATCGAAGGACGTCGCGGGCCGACACGGGTGGTAGGGATGGCTTTTCCGGTTCAGCCGGGAGCCGGGGCACGGGGAGGTCGCACAAGGCGCCAGGCAGAGCGCGGGCAGGCCTCTCGTGGTGCAGGAAGTGCGCTGGCAGGCAGGTGGGGTGTGGGGGTAGCGCGCGGGAAGTCCGCGGGGCACCGGGTAGGTCCAGGTTAGGTCAGCGGGGCGCCGAGAAAGGCGCGGTTAGTCCGGCGAGGCGCGGGCAGGCCAACGGGGTCCACGAGCAGTCCACGGGGCGAGCAGGCAGGCCATGGTGCGCTGGGCAGACCATGGGGTGCACGATCAGCATGTGAGTAGGGTGGTGGGGTGCGCAGGAAGCACGAGGGTTTGGCCTGCGGGGTGCAGGCACCCCGCGGGCCCGGCCGGAGATGGTGCGGGAAGCTACATGGTGGCGCAGTTCCCGGAGGCCTCAAGTAGCGCGGCCTTTGTCATTTTCATCTTCGTCTCCTCGTCGTTGTTACGTTACCATGCCGAAGAATGCCACAAGTAGGAAAAATGACAGAGGATGTCAGGCCATGTTAGGTTTGCCCGCACCCTCCGCATTTAGAGAGGTATAATTGGCTCAACAATATAAGCATTTGATCATTAACACATCCACAACAAAACCCTTTCTATCCGATGAAGAAGATTAAAAACGTTATAACATCATCAAGTAATAAACCCCCAACCTTTGATCGTTTCTCAATGATGAAGTCACAGGAAGAAGACAATGTTGTCATTTTTCGTCGCGTCTCCCACACACTTCCAATCCATGCTCGTGCGTCGGGTTTTTGATGACGATGAGGTGGAATGATCGGTCGATGATATCTTGTGTCGAAGGGGTTTCCAAGGCATAAAGTTGAGGATGATCGTTCTTCATTTTCCATGGACTTCTTCGTTGGTAGCCTTCTCCCAATATTTCTCCCAAATTCCTCCTTTCTCTCCACTCCACCCAAAATAAAAATCATAGCCAAATAATATATTTGTATCTATTATGTTCTTTGGAATAAATTCAAATTGATTGATTTAATTAAATGAGTTGACTCATATTTTTAATGGGGTGGAGTTGGTATAACAATTCAAATTGGAGATTTAAATTAAGTGGCTCTACCAAATTAATGCATGAGAGTTGTCACAAATTAATTTATGGGAGGTCAAGAGGCTCTCCCTCATTAATGAGGTAGAGTTGACAGCTTTTATCCTCCTCCATCAATATGGGGTTAAAACCGTGTGGACCCCTCGTCATAACCTCTCATGGGAGGTTATGTTCGGTGGGCCCCAACACCATAACATTTCACGAGAGGTTATGGTGTGGTGTTCCCACCTCCAACTCCCAAGAGGAGGTTTTACCTACCAGTCACCCACATGGTAGCTCAATAAAATAAAGTGTTAGCTCACGTTATTTTATAATTATTTTTTAGAAAACCCAAAAAACTAACTTCAATTCTTGACCAATTGTCATCGAGGTGAAAGACTTCGTAAGCAAATACCGGCGCTGTGATTTCAATGGTGACCTCAGATTTCAGTTCCGAGCACCAGTTCAAATTTTATAAAAACCAGCTCGTACGTTTACTGAACGTACCTGAACAAGACTTCAAAAATTGAATCTGGGCACACCGGTCCTCAGAATCAAATGTCGTAAACTTTCATGGACCCGTAAAAATATCATGTATTAAAAAACATTCCACGAGATTTCTAGGTCTTTACATTCTCCCCACCTCAAGGCTTTACGTCCCCATAAGCTATAACTCTAACTAAGGGAACAAATGGGGGTATTGAGCATGCATCTGAGCCTCCCACTCACATGTGCTCTCCTAAAGGTTCTCGTGTTGTCACCGAACGCGGACCATAGGTATCGACACTCCACGTAGGACCCACTCCTATTGATCAACAATCTCCACTAGAACATGTGTGAATGTCACCCAGTTATCAATGTCCATGTCACCATGATTGATGATGTGAGTAGGGTCGTGCACATATCTCCGCAGCTGAGATACGTGGAAGACGTCATGCAACCGGTGTATCTGGGGTGTTTGAGCTATGCGGTAAGCCACCTCTCCAACTCCGATGAGGACCTAAAATGGTCTAATGAATCTTAGAGAAAACTTTTCACCTTCGCCAAAACTCTATATACCTCATCATGGTGAGACACATAGAAAGATGTTGTCACCATCCTCGAGCTCTAGAGGCCTCCGTTCCTATCATCATATGACTTCTTCCTTCTCTATGCAGTATTAATCCTCTCGGGGATGATCTTCACCTTATCTTTTGTAGCCCGTATCATCTCTAGTCCCACTAGTGCTGACTCCCATGGGTCTGTCCAACACAAGGGTGATCTAGATGGTCGCTCGTACAACACCTCAAAAGGGGTCATCCCTATGGTGGAATGATAGTTGTTGTTGTAGGAAAACTACACCAATGGTAAGTGATCCCCCCAGCTGAGACCGAAGTTGAGGACACAAGCATGCAACATTTCCTCGAGTGTCTGAATGGTCCTCTCAGTCTGGCTATCCGTATGTTGATGGAAGGCAGTTCTCAGACGAAGTTGCATCCCAAAATCTTCCTGCAACCCCATCCATAGTCGGGATGTAATGCATGCATCACAATAAGAGACAATATATGAAGGTACTCCATGTATCCGCACAATATCCTGCACATAGAGGCATCCCAAGCTCTCAAACAATCCCTTCTCTCTGAATAGTTGGAAGTGGGCCTACATGGTAAGTCGGTCAACGATCACCCAAATAGAGTCATATCCCCAGGATGTACATGGATGACCCATCACAAAGTACATGGATATCCCATCCCACTACCACTCTAGGACCTCTAAAGGCAGAACCAAGCCCGCTGGTACCTGGTGATCATTCTTTAGTTGCTAACAAGTGAGGAATCGAGAGACAAACTCTACTACTACCTTCTTCATGTATGTCAACTCGTGATGTCATTGAAGGCCCCGATACTTATTTTCCACTCATGGATGTACCACTAGAGAGGAAGTGTTGAACTACCTCAACACTTCCACCTGAAGTGCTACCGGTTCCAAGGTACGTCCTCCGAAGAGGATGATGTGCTATCCACATTCAGAAAATCCATCAGGTGCCAGCCCTATGGATATTTGAGCACGTCGTGTCTTGAAGTCAGTGTCTCCGAGTTGTGCATCCCTGACTTGCTGAAAAAGTGGGGGAGTGACTATAAGAGACTGAAAGAAGTCTGCTCCATCTCTATCCCCAAAGGATATCTGTGAAGCGTCCATCTGCTCTGTCTCATCTCCTAGTAGTTGTATACCAGAACTCCAGCTAATTGTATCTGTAATAATGTTCCCCTTCCCAGAAGTACAGAATATCCCAGATTCATAGTCTTGGAGGAACTCAACCCAACGCCACTGTCTCAGGTTGAGGTCTTTCTGAGAGAAGATATACCTGAGACTCTTGTGATAAGAGTACATGGTAAAATAATCTCCCATCAAATAGTGTTTCCACATCTTCAAGGTGAATACCACTACTTCTAACACCAAGTCATGGGTAGCATAGTTGTTTTCATGTTTCCTCAGCTGATGAGAACCATATATGATCACTACTCTCTCATGCACCAAGACACACCCGAGTCCGGTCCCTGATGTGTCACAGTAGACTACGTACCCTACACCTTCCTCTAGAAGCTTCAATATGGATCACTAGTCAACCTCTGCCTCAACTCCTGAAAGCTCTGCTGGCATCTCTCTGACCACACAAAGGGTTTCATCTTCTTTTTCAAGGCTGATAGTGGTGCTGAAACTCTGGTGAAGTCTGGAACAAACTTCCAGTAGTATCCAGCCAATGCTGGCGTCCCTCCCCCTTTGGGGGGTAATCTTGGAATCAAATTTTTAAAGGATGCCACCATGTTCTTTCACTCCTGTTTGGAAATTAAAATGAAAAACTCATACTGCCTCGAGGGTAAGGTTGGCCGACTCAAGATTGATCGGTTGCACCCTTCTATGCATGAGTTTATTTCTGTGCTACCTGGGTTCCCTTTTTCGCCGACTAAAGAAAACATAATCCCAATGTTGTAGATAAAACCCAACATTTTTTCCTAATACATTCAATATGTGTATGAAATATGGTTTCCCATTCCATACCCAAACTAACGTCGTAAGGCCTCGATGCTTCCACTAAGAGGTTTTAACTGAAACTATCGCCTCAAGGTTTAGATCACACCATCAGTGTAAGTGTGATTATTGTGTCTCCTCCAAATTGTATTTCTAGATGTGAGGGTAAAGTCAACCGATTAACCAGAAACTCTAGGTCTGGGCCAAGATTCGTGGAAGGAAGGAATGATTGGTACCTTTGTCTATTGATATGGGAGCTAGTATTAGACACAGTTCATACCTCGAATCAGTCCTAGAGACCTTGGGTCACACTCCATGACCACATGCAGCTACTCTCTTCCACTTCCCTACAGCTCCCTGAGCCTGGTGGGGACTACAAAGGTGGGTGGTTGTAACAAGTCAAAAAGTACACCACCTCATGGTCCTCTCCAAGCTCTACTTCCACATCTGATTCCCTGCATATTGGTCTATCCATAACACTTTCTCTTCTCGAAACAATTTACATGCTCAAGTCTCTGAGACTGGCAACAGTTTCATTCTTTCCCACTGCTAACATTCACTAGATGTATCTGTTCAGCCAAATAACATTCAATCTGAAAAGGTTCTCTCTATCATCTAGAGAAAAGGTGTTGGATTACATTTCCTAAAACACACCTCAGTCGGTAGTCCAAGCCCCAAATCACTTATCATTATGTATTCAATGAGTACCAGGAACAATTGGTATGCCTTGATGGATTCTCAGCTACCGACATGTCATCCTGACGAA
This sequence comes from Viscum album, assembly GCA_963277665.1. Lineage (NCBI taxonomy): Eukaryota > Viridiplantae > Streptophyta > Magnoliopsida > Santalales > Viscaceae > Viscum > Viscum album. The sequence goes on from OY728138.1 coordinate 1,671,271,542, forward strand.
GCTGTACACACTCTAAAGAACCCTCACCGACCTCCTCAGGCCAGTCCTCAGCTGCCAGTGAGTCGGGTTCACCACGGAACCTGAGAGGTATCTAATGCTAAAACACATATAAGGCACTAAGCCTACATGTGTCATAAACCGATACTACATATTGTAACTGCTGACCATCAGGCAGTGGTATATCTGACACACTACCTGAAGGTATAATATCGGGCAACGGTCCACGTACAGAATCCCCATCACTCTGTTGACTAACCTCATGGATACTCACTAGAAAACACTAGTATCTAAGATGATTGTCTTCTCTACATGTGTCTCAAATAGGTGGAGAACTCTAGAAATCACCTCGAGCTAGTCCTCTACTGCCTGGGAATCTGTCTCGCCTTGTAACCTTGGAGTCATCTGCCACTGGAACTTGTGCAATGTGCTCAGTCAGCGTGCACCATCCTCCAGTGCGGCTGGTGGAATATGCTTCCAACGGGTGGTGGTGTTGCTAGTACACCACCCAAAGGTGCCAACATAGTAAGAGGTCCCTGCACTGGAGCCTCGTCGCTCGGTGGGCCGTCATCGAGTACTCTCTTGGAACTCTAACTGGCAGTCTGCATGGAGGCATCCTGAAGATATGTGACACGGTCAAAAGTTATACCTGGTGAGATGGCATGGTTGAGTTGACTTAAAGAAAACTTTTGAAAACACACATGCAATCAGTGTTTTCATGCACTGAGTCAGATATTGGTAGTTAGGGTCCTAGTGTATGGATACGTCGGCCACCACACCAACACTGGATTCCCTGAACTGAAAACTACACTCATTACACTTAACACAATTTCTTCACAGAAGAGAAAGATCAAAGTCCTATGTTTTGCGGTATAACCGACTCCTCTGATACAAATTTTTCACAAACCGTCCACCGGGGCTCGTGTCGTGAATACCACAAGCCCGCCTTGCATAGGCCAGTGGCTGGTGACTAGCACCAAAGTGTAAATCCGTAAAACATGAAAGGAATTTCCTTTAAAAACTGAAATCACACACAACAGAGTACTAGTTGGAAGTAAAACAATAAGAAAATTTATATACAAAGGAGTGATGAAAAGTAAATGGTGCCAGAAATACAAGCCCAATGGTAAAAGTACAAGTACAACTGAAAAACAAGTACAACTGATGAAAAGTAAAATAGCTATCTAGATGTCCTCCAGGGAATCCTACCTAAAGGGTAGGTACATATATCCTACACGGTGCTCCATGTCCGTCCGTCTCCTCCATGTATCGTCACGCCGTATGGTCCACCTCTGGGTGCTGTCTAGTACTGCTACTCTCGGCCTCAGTCAGCTTTGTCCGTCGTATGCAACCAACACAATGCGGTGCGGGCAATGCCCGTGCAGGGGTGAGTATAACGATATTCATTAGGGAGCCCGAGACCCTTAAGGTCTCACAAAATCCAACAAGGATAAACTACAAAGTATGAAATCAACAGATGACCCCACTTAGGTATATGCCCATACATATACCTACGTTATCAAGTAATCCATCTCAATCATGAGGCAATCACAAAAGTTACTCACTCAGCTCAACTAGGATTTTTAATCACATTGTCGAAACCCCGAATGTTGGAGAACTCCTCCTCTATCGAGTACAGTGGGCCTGCCGCCAACAACCAGGCTCTTTCCACAATCCTTGGACTGCTGAGGTACTCCTCCTATCGAGTATTATGGGTCTGTTGTGCTCACACAAAGGCGCTCCCCGCTGTGGGTCTGCCGCAAAATACAATGTTCTTCCCCAAATAGCCTACAGAGGTAGTCCTCCTATCAAGTATCGTGGGTCTACCGCCGACTACCAGGCACACCTCCACTGTGGGTCTACCGTCACCTACCAGGCGCTCCCCACTGGGCTAGTCGAATCACTTTGAGTCAAATTGAGCAAGTAGTTGTCAGGTCTCAGCCAGCTATTAGGTCTCCGTACTCTGCTCGCTCGTCTCCGGGAGGGTCCACTCCATGATCTACAGTTTGATACTCCAACTGTCATGAAGTCCCAAGTAGAAGTATCTCAAATGTCCACCACATCATAGGGGTCTCAACACAACAGACGTCACGTCGATTGGATGCCCGGTCTGTGAGTTATTAGCCTTCTAGTCCCTGGGGCCTTGTTGGATTTGTGTATGATCCAACCTGACTGTATCTCAAAATTACCCTGAACTCCAGTCGGGTATACACAAAGGGACCTTCTTGCTCCAAGAAAACCAATGTCGCTGACGGTTCGTCAAATGGTCGTCTGGTGCCAAAGATATGACCAAAGGAAGTAAGTGGGCCCGTAAGGGGCATGGGCCCCGTACGACCTGGTCGGACCGTCTCGGCCCAACCTAGACTGGGCCGACCTAGTCTGGGCCAACCCAGTCATCTAGCTAGGTTCGGCTTAGCCCACCGGGCCTGGCCCAATGGACTGGAGGGGCGGTTCGGCCCGAAGGCCGCCGTGTAGGCGGCTTTGCCCGGAGGACGGGGCTAGTTCAGCCAGCAACACATGGGGCGCAGCTCGACCTGGAAAGCTGATCTGGTTCAGCTAGCGATGTCGCAGGCCAGCTCGGGTGGCCAACAAGGTTTGAATAGTTCGGCTAGAAGTTGGGGTGTTGGCAGGTCGTGCGGGGCGCCGGGTAGGCTGTGCGGGGCCCAGGAAGGCCGGCAGGGCGAGGGGGCAGGCCGGTGCGGGGTGCAGGCAGTGCACGGGTAGGCCCCAAGGCGCCGGGAAGAGCACGGTGAGGCCGGTGGGGCGTGGGAAGCACGCGGGAAGGTCGACGGGGCGAGCAGGTAGCGCATGGGTTGGACAGCGGGGCGAGTGGGCGGCGCACGGTCCGGCCTACGGGGTGCGCGGGCAGGCCGAAGGTGCGCGGGTAGCACGCCGGCTCAGACGGAGGCAGTGTGGGACGCTGCTGGGGTGGCACAGTTCATGGAGGTCGTGATTATCATGGCCTTTGTTGTTGTCATCTCTATCGCCTCATCTTTGTTACGTCACCATGCCGAAGAATTCCACAAGAAGGAAAAATGATAGAGGATGTCGGGCCATGTTAGGTTGGCCCGCACCCTCCGCATTTAGGAACGTAGCAATTGGCTCAACAATATACGAAGTTGATCATTAACATTTCCACAACAAACCCTTTCTATCTTAAGAAGATAAGAAATTGTATAACATCATCATGTAATAAAAACCCTACCTTTGATCGTTGCTCAATGATGAAGTCGTGAGAAGAAGGTGATGTTTTTGTCGTTCGTCGTACCTGCCATACACTTCCAATCCATGATCGTGCGTCGGTTTGTTGACGACGATGAGGAAGAAAGATTGGTCAATGATGTCCCACGTCAAAGGGGCTACCATGGAAGATAGTCGAAGAATATCTTTATTCGTTTTAGAAGGTGTTCTTTGTTCGTATCGTAGCCAAATAATAGATTAAGATCTATTATGTTTGTTGGAGTAAATTCAAATTGAGTGATTTAATTAAATGAGTTGACTCATTTAATTAATGGGGGTGGTGTTGTCATAACAATTAAAATTAGAGATTAAAATTAAGTGGCTCCACCAAATTAATGCATGAGATTTGACACAAATTAATTAGGGGAGGTCACGAGGATCTCCCTCGTTAATGAGGGAGAGTTGAGAGGTTTTATCCTCCTCCATCAATAGGGGGTTAAACACTGGTGGACCCTAAGTCGTAACCTCTCACGGGAGGTTATGTTCGGGTGGGCCCCACCACCATAACCTCTCATGGGAGGTTAAGGTGTGGTGGTCCCAAATCCAACTCCCAAGATGAGGTTTTAAGTACCAATCACCCACATGGCAACTCAATAAAATAAAGTGTTAGCTCACTTTTTTTTAAGAAAACCCAAAACAAACATCAATTCTCGACCAACTGCCATCTAGGTGAAAGTCTTCTTAAACGAATACCGGAACTGGAGGTTCAACGGTGCCCTCATATTTTAGTTCCGAGCACCAGTTCAATAGTTATAAAAACCCGCTCCTACGTTTACTGAACATACCTGATCAAATTTTCAAAAATTGATTACGGGAAAACTAGGCCTCGGAATCAAACACGTAAACTTTCGCGGACTTCTAAAAATACGTTGTATTAAATAAAATTCCACAGGATTTACAAGTATTTACGATTTGATTACAGAATGGATTTTTATTGATCATATTGTTAATAAGGTGTAAAAGTTATCATTATAGAACCATAATAATTTCATTACCAATATATCTATCAATTAATAATAAAAAAAATTTGATCCATTTAAGTTGTCGATGAAAATAAAAAAGGGGATTGACATTCCCCATATGAGGTAGTTTACACATATGCATGGATGATGATATATGTATCAATATAGTTAATAAAATAAGTAATATGGATTATCATTTCAGAGTCAAAAATATTCCAAAGGGTTTTTATACATATATATATATATATATATATATATATTAAATTATATATTATGATAATTCTTATAAGGATATTATGGTAGAAAAATATCGCAACATGGAGGTGGTTATCCACATAACACATGAATGAATGTTTCATTTTTCATAATAGAATATGGGATGTTGGGTAACTTTTTTACAATAATCATAATAAAATTTTGGAATTATAATCATACTGATGGTATAATTTTATGAAATTTTAATATAATATAATGTATATTATTTTTTCTTAAATAAATATTAATGAATGAGGATTGGATATAAATATATACAACATATATTGGTTTTCTTCTTTGAAAAGGGGTTAAGCCTTTGAGGAATGGAATTTCAAGAATCACATAACCTCTTAATGTATTATTGAAAAATTTAGAATATGTATGGGTAGAGTTTGGTCTGAACATAATGGGTTGTGATGTGATGGAAATTGTGGAAGGAGGTTCCACTTTTATAAGTGAAATGAGATTGCATTATTATATACACCAAAAACATTGTTTGTAATGGAACGGCACTCATAAGGATGGTAGAACCAAAATTTAAATAGTTAATATATGCTAGGGGATATGATCATGTTATTACTCTACAACACATTCTCGCAAATTATTCAAACATTTTTTTTCATACCCACTTACCTGAATCCTTTATACATCCATTAATTATAGATGGTCTAACATGTTTTTACCAATATAATTTTTCATTTATGAATGAAAATAAAATGACCCAGATTATGTAATTTGGAAATAATAATTTAAAATTTTAAACATATTATATTTTATTAAATTTATAAATTTAAGATCTATTAAATTTAAAATTCTAATTTTTTAAATAATTAACAACATTTTTTAAAAAAATATACATTTATTTGGAAAATTTTAAATAATGGTAAGAAAATTAAAAAAACTATTTTAAAATTATAATATATCATATCAAATAAGTGTCTCATTTTAGATTTTTCTAATTGAATTTACAATTCATACTTACACAGTAATAATGTCATAAAAATCATATTTTTTGTAATAATAATAATGTTCACTATTCACTTAAAATACTATATTTTTAGATAGATAAAAAATAATGTGAATTTTATATTTTGATTATAATTTAAAAACTATGTTTAATTTAGTCAAATTAAAATATATATATATAATTCTTTAAATTTTTAATATAATCATAACATATTATGAAAACTGTTTTTATTCCAAGATATTATTTTGTATATTATATATTATTATAAAATTTGTGCTAATAATAAACTTATAAATGTGGAAAAACATAAATTTTTTATATTAAAAGTTAATAATAAGAAGGTATTTCATTTTTCTTATTAGACACACTAATAGAAAAATTACTAAAATGGTATTCTATTTCATAACATTATTGTATTTTTTTTGTCTGCATATTGAATAGACATTATATGTTAGTAAATATATAATTTTATAACAAATATTCATTGTTTTTATGGTTTTTGTATCATGTATAATACACTAATGAAGTCATTTTTATTTCAGAAAAATACATAGCAAAATCCAAGATAATCAAAACAACATTATAAAATTAGTGAATATTTTATAGGATGCTATGAAATGAACATGAACACATATTAATGGGTTTCAGTCACGTGGTTAAAAAATACATAGAGTATACATATGGTACACAGTGTATACACAAGATAAGTCATTTCATCCAAAATCAGAAACATGGTATGTTTGCATAGAATAACACTCTATGTTTTCTTGGTTTTCCAAATAGTAAGCCTAAGAAGCTTCTTCATAACCCCAAAATCATAAAATTTTGTTGATGGATGCCCAATTCTAATCTGCAATGCCCCATAATCCCCATGAAATAAATCATTAAATCCTAATTCACATCATTTCTTAACATAATTCAATTAATGTTGAAACATGATCCACCAATTTCTAATCCAAGTGGGCCCATATCCCATAGGTCGGAGGATTGAAACCTCCCATTGATACCACTTTGTAATGTCCCGGATCTGGATGCTACCCAAAGGTTTCCCAAACATTGTTAGCCACATAACCTCAAGTGTATTTCCCCAAATTCCATAGGCTACCAAATAGTAGTGAGGTCCAATGTGTGACGATAGGGAAACTATACCCTCACTGGTAGAGTATTCAATGTGAAAAGAAAATAGTAAACTATAGAAGAAGTAGAAATACCACAAAATGTAAACTGTTGTGGACTGAATGTAAATCCAACAGAATCCACAATATAGATATATATATATGATGCAGTGCATATGTATCTATGAAAACATCCAAATAAGTCAAAATGATGGTATGCGATAAAGAAACTAAAGTACAAATGAAATAAATAAACTCTAGCAGCATCGTAAGCCTCAACTGGGTCTTATGCTCTCCAAATCCAATAGCAATCAAGTACCTGATGAAAAACAGTTGATTTCCTTATCTATAACTACAATCATATAATCTGTTTGGGTCCATAACCATGATCGAAAAAGGGTGTGAGAAGAATACTAATAGCAAACCACCAAAAGATATGTGCATAATAGTCAGTGAATATATATATTAGGTAATACAATAAATGAAGCAATAAACTAGGAAGTAATCGAATGTAAACAATCCTACAATTTTCAATTACATTCATTTAAATTTATACTCTATACGTTGAATCATGTATCCATGGAATCTAGCAAAATCTAGGAATCCCTTGTGTAAGGTAAAAAAATGTATGTCTTAGAGGACCATCTAAACTATAATGGTAGACCAAGTCCCAGATTGTGCTTTGGATTGGTCAACTCATCACAATCATTCAACTATTCATAAACGACCCTCTGTGAATGTTCACATGTTCTAATCCCCATGGTCTAACATAACAAAAATTAATTTAATAACGAACCTCAAGGAATGATCTCAATATCTAACCCCTTTAGTCTATTATGCTATCACACAATTATAGTCAACAACATGTTCAGGTACTCACTCTCTAACCCATGATTCAGTGATTCATTTAGTCAAATATAAACTTCCACATAGGCATCTCTCATAGTCTAACCCATTTTTTATAACAAAACATCAATCCATCATCAACAACAACCCAGGAAGATCTCATAGTCTAAAACCTTGGGTAAAAATTCTCTTAGTCAATTATAAACAACCAGTTGGGAAACTCTTGTAGTCTAACCCCATTTAGAAGCTCTCACAGTCCAATCCCATAGGTCGATATTCAAAATACATATCATAGAAATTTAATATAATTTTTAACTCCATCATAACAAAACCAGGCATGGAAAATAAGGAAATCCTAATAATAATTTTAGACTAAAAGATTGTAAAAATCAATCAACAGAAAAATGCACCCACGGGGTGTCCCGATAACAAGGTATCTAAACATATGAATAGGAAACAACCCTTCATCAATCAATGAAACCAGATTAGTTAATAAAAAAGGTAAAATTCCAAATCAATAAATAACCCAAACATGGGTATGTGACACTTTAATCATATATAATCCATGACAACAAAAAAGGCATAAACCACCTACCTCGATGTCGTATGATCGATATATTTGAACTTTATCACTTGAATCAACCAAGATCAGTGTATATATACAAAATATTAAAAAAAATCTCATCCTTTAATATCTCAATTGAGAGAAGGAATCAGGAAGAAAGGCTCTAGGAGTTTCGATAACTCACTGGTGGGATTCCAATGCTCCTAACGGGTGTCTCAATCAGAGATCAAACAGAGAATTGAGAGGGGTTTGGAGTATATCAGTCATTCTGTCACACTCCAGTATAATAAACAGGGAGAGGAAGGTGTTTTTAGAAATGAGACTCGACCCCACACTACTATATCAAATAAAAAGAAAACTACATGATGTGTTCTTTAAAACTACACACCATGTGGTATCCTTAGATGGCCCCCGACTTAAGCGGTCGGTTGCGCCACCACACAACCATGTACTAAGCCATCAAATGGCCAGTACATAACTATACGTGAAAACAAACTACATGACGTGTACATTGAAAAATACATAGTTTTCCCTTTTTCTTAAAAACAACCTAAAATCATGATCCAAACCTGAAAACAAGATCCGGGTTCTTACAAAGACAGTAGTGATCAAAGTATCCACTAATCCTTAAAAGACTGAGCAATATTTGATTTGTCTTGAAAATATTTTGGGTTATTTTAATTTCTTGATGAAGTCATGGTGATTTTTCCAAATTAATATAGGAATTAATGAGTAGAACATATTGGGACACAATGGTGGTGGTTATGAAAAAGTTACAAATGAATATTTATATATATATATATTGCATTTGGATCTTATGAAAAGGAAAATGTTACACTTGAATTGTATTATATTAGTGTCTATGTTCATAAATGGTGAATACTAGTCAATAATACTAAGAGTATGAGGAAATATAACTCATGAAACATAAATATTTTAAATAGACATCTGCAAAAAAAATTATAACTCACTAGAAATAAATTTAATTAAAGATAATGTTCAGTGGCTTAAATAAAATATATGTGGATAATTTTTTAGTGTGTGAAGCATCAATTAAAATAATATCTAGGTATTCATCAGAATATGTATCTAATATATAATCAAATATTAAACATTTCATTAAAAAAAATTATGATAATTATATTATTGGAGTTAGTATGTCATTCATCTTAATCATATAGTGAAAAAGTATTGCAAACGACCAATATTTGGATGGAATATTATAGATCAGATATGTTCAAGGGAAATCCAGAGAAGAATATTTTATCTACACACAAAAAAGGGAATACATTAATGAATAATAATACAAGTAAATAGTTTTCGTCATGTAAATATTATGGAGTGAAATGTCATGTTAAATACATGTTGCGAATGGGGTTTTATTACAACTCTATTGATAAGGGTCATATGGCTCTCGAATGCAAGGGGAATGAACAAATCAATGATGATTAGTTATTGAACTATGAATAAATGTTTCATTATTCAATATAGTGAAATAAGATGAAATGGAGGACACTATAGATGAGCCCAAGGGGATAAGACTAATATTATGAAATAAATACTATTGAGGTGGGTGTACCAAAGGATGTGGTGGAAGGTAAATTAATCATATAAACAAATTTAACAATGGTTCATTTTATTTTTTATTTTTTTATATTTTATGTAATTAATGTCATCCAGGAAAAATATATATTTCCCTCAGACATTAATATAGTAATTATATGTCAAAACCACAAGTAGATGTCCCCATATAAATGAATGTGTTAGGAAGTCCCCATTATATCACAAGAAAATGATTTATTCGTTAAAATTATTCTCATTACTATTGTTGAATTCAATATAATTATTATTGTGTAATAAATTTCAAAATATTATTAAACCATTTTTTTAATGAAATGAAAATTATGATTTGTGATGAATATGTCAGTTTCCGTAACATTATATCAGTGAATTCAACTATCCATTCATGACACGATCCATCCATAGTATACATTCTAAATGAGATTCACTTTGAATAATAGAAAATAAATTTTTTAGATGGATATGGTAATCTTGAAATTGTATATATAGTTATTGTGTAGGGATACAATGATGTATTTATTGATAAATTATATAGGCATCCACAAAATAATAAAGATTAATTTTTAATTAACTAAATACCGAGTGAAATACCAATATTAAATAATCCTTATAGAATAGCCACGGTGGATTTAGTAGAGAAAAAGAAGTAACTAATCTAGATATTTTATTACTAATTTATTCACCCCTTTGTTTCACCATGGATATCTCATGTTCACATCAACATGAATAATAATAGATCAATGAGTTTAGGCAATGATGATGGGGAATTAAATGATATTATAATAAAGAACAATTATCTTATGCCTTTCATTGATGACTTATTTGATCAACTTCATAGAGGTCAATATTTTTCAAAAAATGACCTTCATTATTGGTATCATTAATTTCTAGTGAAGAATTAATGAGATTCTAAATAAATAATTTTGGACAAGGTATAGACATTTCCAGTTTAAACAATTCCTTTTGTATGGACTAATTCCTCAACGTTTTTTATCAGCATAATGAAATGAGTATTCATGGAATATCTTGAGGATTATATTAGTATTCATTGATGATATATATGAGTATTATAATATCTTTTAGGTTTTGTACAATCAATTTTGGGACATTGATTACGCTATAATAAGAAAATAAATATATTTAAAATTTAGCTAGGGTGATTTATGGATTCAAGATGTTTCCTTTATTTTCTGTTTTATAACTAATGCTAGAATATCATTTTATCCCATGAAGACAATTTTTTTCATAAAATGTCCTTAAGAAAAAAAATACAAGATTACACTGTTTCGTTGGTTTGTAGGGTTGTTATTATTGATCATTTATAAATTTTCACAATTGGATAGCCCATTAACCAAGAATTAAAAATAATGGTTTTATTTCTGTTTTGATAATGTAATGTATTGAATGTATTGAACAATAGCACATGATATTGGTAAATGATCCAATTCTAACTCTACCACCACGAAATGATGGGTTTGTTATATATAGTTTATCATCAAAGAAAATTAATTTTTTTTCCATACTAATAATTATAGTGATATCTCATTTTCATCATGGAATTTGAATACTAGGAATTAGAACTATCTAATCTATTAAGGTAGCTACAATATTTTCTTTAAATATATGATAAAATTATTACTATGGTGAATTATGTGAGATATTGATTGAACATAGGAGCCTAAAATAATTATTTTCACAAAAAAATGTTAACATCAGAAAAATTTGACATCCTAATCTACCCAGGTATAATGATTTTTCAATAATTTAACACATAGAGAATGCAAATATGTAAATGGATTCATTAAGGAGGAATGATCATAGTGTTCTAACCCAAATGGTTGTTTAGAGTGATCATGTGTTGATTTATATGGTAAATGTGGATATATTATATATTATTGAAGGGGATACGTTGATCATTTTTCAAATGATGGAGAAAGATATTTATTAGATAAGATAAAAATTTATTAAACTTAATTTTAGAGTTTCTATTATGAAATAAAACCTATGAATGATGGGAAGTTAACATAACTTGTAAAGATGACATTTTAAAAATTTGAACGGCATTATGTGTTCCAATAATAAAAACGATAAAAAATGGAATTATTGGATTAAACTCAGTGATAAAATTTGTAAATATACTATAGTACCACTAAAATTCATAGAAAATTGATGGGACATTTATTGTGAGATAAAATAAAGCATTAAATTAAGTATTTTGTGTTAAGATAATTTCTTTTATAAAGGTGAATGATATGATTCAACATCCAATATTATTCATGTAACATATTATTATTCTTATGTTGAAATGCGATGAAAATACTATGTGATTTTTCATGGGACTGTACAAGATTTTTAGAAAGAATGATGCATTATGGATAATTTTTTTGTTCTAAACCAAATCTACACAATTATCAACTATAATAGTGGCTTAAACTCTTAGGAACCATGTATAGATCTATATTAATTAATTTTGGTGAATTCATGGTGCACCTATTTTTATTATGTCGAATACTGATCCAAATTTTACATAACATTTTTGAGAACTTTTTTGAGATGTTTCATAATTCATGATCTTCGGTTGTTCATTGCCAAACATTCTCAAATATATAGATAGTATGAAAGGACTATTAATAAAATGGAACAATTGTTGAGTTCATTCTTACATTAAATTGAATATATGTGGGATCAATATTTACCATTAGTATTTTATTCATACAACAATAAATTTCATTAAGGCGTTAATTTGGATATGTATGAATAATTTAATGGAAAGAGATGAAAAAATATAAATTATTGGGATGAAGTTGGAAAAAATAAACATGTAGATCTATAACTTGTTTCCAATACAAAAACAATTGTAATGATTATTTGGGATTATATTAATGTAGTAAACACTTATTAAAGAGTAATGAATGAAAGTTGTGGGTGGATTTTGAATTTCAAATGGGATATCAAATTTTCATGAAATCATCTCCCTGGTAGTGTCTTATAAGGTTTGTTAAGAAGGTAAATTAGTTACCCATGTACATTGAACACTTTTAAATTATGTAAAGGATTTCAAATGTGGATTGCATGTTGGAATTTCAATCATTCCTCTATAAAGTAAAATATGTGTACAATATTTCATTTTTAATGATGTACATTCTAGAATTAGGAAATTTTATAACGTATAATTAAATGGAATTGGAACATTCTATATTACTTTAGAGATCCAATACAGATTCTTGATAGTAGAGGGAATGTATTTAAGAATTTTATTACATGACTGAAAATGGTACTTTGGAGAAATCATATAACGCATGAAGAAATGTTTGATATAAAAAATGATATAAATTTTTTTTATATATTATTTTGAAGAAAAATTCCGTGGAATTGTATTTTAAATTTTTTTAGTATAGACTAATTCCACATCCGGAGACATTATGATGCATTACCTTTAATGTAAAATATATCCCTTTGATCTAATGTGTTATAGAAAAACTAGATACATAATTATCAATATTTAACATTATATTATAATTATACTATAACAAGTTTAGAATTTTAATCTTTTAAGGAAGAAAAATTCTAATATGATTGGATGAATATCAATTTCTAACATACTTCGGTCAAAATAAGCATAACGTGAATTTTTAAATATTCATTTTGAAATCAAAAAAATTAATGAATATAAAATATTATATTTTAACATTCCCCATTTTTTTGATAATAATGTGATATAATATGTGTACATGATTATTATTTAAAAATAAATTTTATTGAAATAATAATAAAAACATGTAGTGTTAAAAAAGAATTCTTTTTTAAATAAGTTTTTTTGAAAAATATATTTATTTAGAAATTAATAATGTCAATACATTTTAGACAAATTAAAAGCGTAATTAAATAAAAATTATTTATTTTAAATTTATATATTACATATCTTTTTAAAATAATTTAATACAATTCAATGGTTATTACTAGTCATGTAAATAATATAGGTTCATCTTATGCTTGAAAAATTCATTTTTGAAAAACCTATTTTTCCATAAGTTTTTCTAGTTTATCATTATATTTTTTTAATAATATATAATTTTAATTGGGTAAAATTTATTCCATATTTGTAATCATAAAAATTAATATTATATAATATATTTGACATAATATTTTGTCTTAATGAATAGTAAAAATATGAAAAATATATTATTGTGTTAATGTTATTGCATGTTTACCAAAGAGTTATAATAATAATATAAAGGATAATGTTACCTAAAAACTAATATAATTTAATGTATATTTAAATATTTAATCCTTATCACCTAAAAGTTTTGATAATGGGAAATAATTGATAATTGTTTCATGTGAAAAAATAGTTATAAATTATTATTTTCAAAATCTCTATGTGTGTCCTCCTCCTCATTATTAAAAATGGAACTCCTTTACCCCACATATTGACACCATCAAAGCCATTTTAATAAACCCAAAATCACATAAATTCCTCTCCTACATCTCTATTGACATTATATGTTATCTGATATTCCCAAATGACCAACCATATAGTTCTTACTAAGAGATCCAAAGGAGGTTTCTTAATGAAATGGTAATATTCTTTACAATGTTTTTACTTTTTTATTATTTTGGTTCATATTTTAATTATATAATATTTATTAAAATACAATTAATGTATTACCTTAAATAAAAAAATATGTTATTATTATTAGGGAATAATATTTTTCTGTACCATCATCCATCTTAATGGCTATAAAGTCATCTCACATGTATATGGAGGACCACCACCTCATAATCTGGTGTGCATTTTTTTCCATCATTAGCTACAATAGATAGTCATAATAATGAAATTATTGAATATATATGATACAAATGAAGTTATATTATTTTTTTTGAAATTAATATACCATCTACCTCCTTAAACTTTCATCTTTTAAAGGAATTATATCATCTATCGTGTGCACATACATCATACAATATTCACAAAGTTATGTGATTCATTTTCCTTGTCCAAAAATCAAGAATGGTTATGAATATTTTAATACTCAGTAAATATGATATTTAAAAAATTATTATAAAATCATGGATATGATTCATTTATATCATATTCACAGCAATTGGAACAATCATGACAAAACATACATGAAAAAGTAATGTAATTAAAAAATGAAACAATGAACATAATGAAATATTATTAAAAAATGGGTGGAAACATGTTACAATATGATCACATATGATTTCATAAATTTGAATATGGTTTTGGAAAAAAATTTAGAACGATATTAAAATAATTATATATTATGGCATGGTAAATTCAACTAAAATAAGGTATTAAGTTAGGGATTTTGTGTTACTTGAAATTCCATTGATGTATATGTGTTATAATACACCTATTAACATTAATGTGGTGTATATACTTCACTGTTGATGTATATAAAAAAATAATATATTTATTAATAATATTTAATGTATCAATTCATTTATTTTCTTCTACTGTGTTACAATTTGAATGTTACCAAAGAGGTAAGTATATATTTTAAAATTTCACAATATTTTGAGATTGATTTTATTCTTGTTAAATGATTCTTATCATTTAGCCACTATAATTTACAATCATTATCTTACCAAAGAATGATTTATATATTTTCTACCATGATTTAATCTCTTTGGTACATGAATCAAAAACAATTTTAAATAAAAATATATTTTACTTACCTTTAAGTAGGGTATTTTTTTCTATATCCATAAAACCCACAATTTTTTTATAAATGTATTTCTATTTACTGAAATTATTTATTAAATACATTCTATGTTTCATTTGACTTTTCAAAATATTTTTTAAATAGATCCATCTATCATTTCATAAAATGAATGCTTTCAAAAAATGTTAAAGAGAATGTTCTTTTTAACATATTCATTGATAATAAACATTCCTACCAGTATAACATTTTTAAAAAAATGTGGCATTATTAACCTATATTCAATGGATTTAAAAATAAAAATATGTTGTCAAATATTATTTTTATATTTCACGTCCATTCTCTTATTTTATCCATTGAATATTATTTTAATACAAAAAACATTATTCCAAATTAAATTATGGTCACCTCTAATCAGTTGATTTATTTTGTGAGTTTTAATTATCTCTTAAAATAATAAATTTATTGTTAGAATAATTCATTGGAATTTAAATTTCTCATATAATAAATATTTTTTTAGATTAATTTTATTATTTACATAAAATGTAAACAATTTTGAACACACTATTTATATTGAATGGTATATTATTAATCTAGAAATGACTTACAAATTCCCATTCTTTACTAAATACATATAGTTTTTTTATAAGACATGTTTTTCATGATTTAATTTTCTTATTCGATATTAAATAATTATTTTTAAATTTTGTTATTGGTGGGTTTAGAAATTATATATCCCCTTTGATGCATGGATATGTATCTTGAGACAAATATGTTGTCCAAATTAAGTAGGTTTTTAACTATAGTTTTTAATAATGTTCTAAAATGTCTTAATAGTATATATATAATGATGTATGAGGTCATGACATCCAAAATAAATAATTTCATTAATTTTTAATTCATTTATTATTGTCTATTAGATTCTCACATTTATATTGTCCATGGATTCATTTTGGACTCATGATATTGATCAATTTGCATGTTTCTTCAGTTATTTACTTTTCTATATAATTTGTCTCTTATCTATTTTTAGGTTAATGTTATTGATTAAATTGAATGTTTTTTTAGTTATTTACCATTACATTTTGATTAATGCCTATTAATTCATTGTTTCTTCCACTGTAAGTGACACCCACATATCATTTTAGCTCAATCATATTTTTCCCTTTTTTAGGATATGTAGATGTATTTATTGAATGATTCCAAGGATGCAATTTTTTCCATTAATATGTTTAACATTCTATATCCAATATAGAATTATTATAATGTACACATATGGGTCCCAAAAATTTATAAACTAATCAGTCCATTGGTACTTGACCCCTACTTTCTTTTCCAATTTAATAAATTAACCCTTAAATATAGGATATTAGTGTCAGGGATGTAATAATAGAGCTCCATATACACCTATAAAATAGATCATCTGAAATGGAAACATGATTCTACATGAAATATCAATAACTATAATGGAATAACAGTACTCCCAAAGGTATCGGTACCTATAGTCTATCAAACCCACTATAGAAATTTAGAAAAGTTTACTCTAAAGGTGATACTATAACATGACCACTTGTGAGTTATGTGTTAAATTTAATCCAAATGATAAAAATTTAAAATGTTTTTGTTTTATTTTATTGATCAAAAAAATAATGGTTTTGTTAAGATTTATCTATTGTATGAAGATGTAATCCTTCATTGAAAAAACATGAAATTGAAAATATTTTAGGTTTTAAGACAATAGGTATGAAAAATATTATTAATATTAATGAAATTAAATTTTTTGAAAATTAATAAGTAACCATGTAGTAACCATTGTCAGTTAATAGGATGTTGTATTCATTTTTGAACTTATTTTAAAAACATAGGAAACACATAGGTTCATATCGAGGATGGATATTTTTTATAGTGTAGTGATAAATATGGAGTTATAAAGCCTAATAGGGAAAATAAAAGGCTTAGAAAACCAGTTGATGCAATGAATATCATTGTGGACCAAAATCACACCTTGTTTAAAAGAAGCAATATAGAAACTAGTCATAGTAGTATTCCATAAAAAATATGTTATAAAACGATAGGGAAAAATGTATTATCCTACCAAGATATCACATCATTTAGATGAATATTCAATATATTTAAAAAATACCTACTCATATAAATTAATATTTTACTGTCTTTAGAGTCCAATTACACAATCATCCTATTTAATTAGTGATCTTCAAAATCTCCCATAAGGATACTACTATTTTTTAATCATTATAAACATTCCCTATAGGTAACCATTTTCATAATCTAGGTAACAAAACATAAGACAATGTGATCCGAAGTGATTAGTAAGATTTAACATGAAACATATAACTCTATAATATTTCATAGTGAAGATATTAGTAAGGGAGTGGGATCGTGAACATAACAAACAATGTTCGTACCTAACCATTCAACGATCATAAAAATGTGTCATTGTATAACTCATTAACATTAAAAATGACATGATACATAAGAGTTTGAAATTATCTTAATTTGAAAACAATAATATCATTTCCAAAATGCGTTGAACCAATATATGTGTAGAAACCATTTCATTTTTCACTGTTAACTATCAATACCATCATGATTATTGGATAAGACCCCATCACCCATTTCCCAGTATAGATCAAGCCCATCATCCTGTTTCTCATTGTATATCAATCAAATCAGCTTGTAATATCCTATTACAATTATGAAAGGGGTTTTGTTAACTGTTTGATATTACGTGCCATGTAGTAAGGTTACATGCCATGTAACAGCTACCTGGTGAAAGCTGTAAAGAGTGGTTCATAGTGTGATGGTTACATAATGTGAATACCCTTGACAAAATGCGGAGTATTTTTCAGTATATTTGTAATACATAATGATGGGGGTTTCATTGGTTATGAATCTCACGGATTACAAATACATGAATATGTGTTACATTATGTGTTATACCCTAACCTTAAAGGGGATTTTAAAATTTGATGCATTTACTCTATTAAGATAATTAAATCGTCCATACCATGTAACTAGATTACACAACATGTAATCCCCCAAACACATCATCTAAAAAGAGGTAGTGATCTTGGTAATTTTTCATTCTCTCCTCTCTAATTTCTCTCCCATACACTCAAAGCACTCCCCATGAATTCATAGAGACTTCAAACCCTTCTTCATCAATCCATTGGTGTTTGACATTCATTTCAATTGTGGGTGATGTTTGGGTAAGTGTTCTCCCTTGTTCTTCATCTATCTCTCTTTATTATCTTTTAGGTTTGATGGATCTGTGCACTATGATGTTTGATCATGCTGCTAGGTTGAATTTTAATTTCTTCTACACCTTATTTATTGTCAATTGGTGTTGTTGAGAGTGTTGAGTTTTAGGAAGAGGTTAGTGGTTCTGTCTCGATTATCCAAATCGATTATCCTTATATCAATTGATTTATTTAAATTTTTGACATAAATTTAATTGGTAAATTTTTCTATAAATTAAATAGATAAATCCCAATTCTTGTGAATTGGAATAGTTGAAATGGTTTTGGCATGAGAAATTGAAAAACATCCCAATTCAATATGATCGGGGTTTGTTTTATGGAAATTGGCCAATTTAAATTTTTTAATTTAAATTTTAGATTTTATAGAGATGATATTAAAAAAATTGTTGATTTTAGTTGTGGAAATCAATTGTAAAAAAAGATGGAATGGGTTTTGAATGGATTTTAAACATTGAAAGCTGTTATAAAATGATTTCATTGAAATCTAGTGCTATTATCATTTAATGAGGGCATTTTTTTATTTATTAAAACCCATTTTGGTTTTAAATGTAAAAAATTTAAGTTTTGAAAAGGAAGAATGATATTATATTTTCTATTAAGTAATACTAAAATAAATTTCCCATTATATAGAAGTGTATGGAATCCTTATGTAGTGGGTGAGTTATTTGGATACACTCTATGCCATTATAACATTGTAAAACAAACATGTGATGGGTCACATCCCCAATGGGAGGGGGATGAGCCACCTCTAGCTAGTGTCAGGGGATGTGAATATAAACATTTTACTATGATCACAAAGAGAGTTCTAAATCATATATATGGTTAATACTATCGTACCTACTTGGCGTATTATAATGTTTCTCTCTTGTTTATTTATATATGAGATATAAATGTATTCCAATGTTTTAAAACTACATTAAATGTGTGTTATATAATTACATGAATTATTTAATGTAATCGTTTTATTTACGCGATTGTTTTAGAAGAATTTTATCTATTATAATGTAAATAATTCCCTAAAAAGTAATTTCAATCAATTTGAATATTAATTTAACGTTTGTTTAAATATGATATTTGAATTTCCAAACCTATTTATTTTTAAAATTGAAATCCATTATTTGGATAATCTATATTTTTCATCAGTTGTGGAATTTTGGGGGGTATCTCATTGGGACTAGATGAATCCCAACCTTTTTCTTTCGGTTGTTTATATACATTATACTTCCAAGATCAAGCAAGTAAAAAGGATATCGTGGAAGAGGATTCCTCTATTGAAACTTGGTCATTGTTCGTAGTGTCCTTATAGACCATGGGATGTTTCTCCCTATTTGTAATTTAATTTTGGTACTCATTTCTTTTCACGATTCATTGTATTTTTCTACATTAATCCCAATGGAGAATCCTTATTATTCATATTACCTTTTTTTCTTATACTATGTCTTGATTAAAATTTGTTCCCACTTGCATGTTTTATGATTCTAGGTGCTAGTCATCGACCAATGTGGATCAGGAACACAACATAAGCTATTTTAGGTCAACTTAGTTATCAGTTTTCCAAGGTACCTGGGCTGGATTGTTACACAGTGGTATTAGAGATGTAACACCCCAAGCTTCCACAGCATGTTTCCCATTGAATAATGCAATAGCTTGCATAGTACGCAACTTCGAGAATCTATCGCACCGCGACCAATCAATGTAGCCGTTATGAATACTAATACCCACATTTTGAAATTTTATAAATTTTATCTTTCAAAATGGACTTCATTTTTGGATTAATAATATCAAAATTATCTTAGGGTGAATTCTTGGCACTTTTCTGATAACTTTCATATTTTTATGAATAGTGAAAACTACTGAATTTTAATTGAATAAAACTTTTTTAATAAAAAACATTTATAGTGTTAAATTATACATTTTAGTGGTTTTAAAGTATAATTAGATTATATTTTTATCATTTAATCTTGTTTTGGTCCCTGGATGTAATTTCATATTTAAACTGTACATAAAGAATTGAATATCTTTTGATAGTTATTATTTCTTAAAAACACACTTTTTGTTTTGACAATGGGAATTAATTTTAAATTATTTTCTTCTATTTATGTGTTTATAATTAGGAAAAATGGATTCCATATTTAGAATAAGGATGTCCAAATTTTTTAAATAGGTGACTTTTATTTTTAGACATTTTCAATATTTACTTCGGTAGATATTTTATTTACCATGATTAAAGGGTAAATATAATAAATAGGGGTAAAATATAATATTATAATAATTTTAAATTACCCTAACATGTGTACTAATATTATTTTATGATACATATCCGACCATTAGAATCCTTGTATTTAATTTGGGACCCCATGGAGCCACATGGGGGTAATAATGACATTTTTTATTAATTAATTAAAAGTAAAGATAAAAATGACATAAACAAATATATGTTAGTAAATAAATTTTTACATGGGGTTATATAAGTTATAATTTCCACTATAAATATTATTTGGAAAGCTAAAAATATTTCATATATAATGGTTTTTTTATAATTTTTGGACATCATATAAATTAAATTATTTATGACACAATAATGACGAAATATTTACCTCACTAATAAATGATTTAAATAAATAAGATTATAAATATGAAAAAAATATCCAAAACCTATCCAAATATTATTGGATTATTTTATTTCGACCATGACTCATCTAAGATTTGTTTTTAATGAATAGTTGACCTTTTGAAACCGAAGAGGAAGTCATAATAAAATATTTTTTTCAAACTTTTCTAAAGAACCCCTTATTTCCCTTAAAACAATCCCTCACTTCCTACCCATTTCTCACACTTCACAAGCCTTGGGAATTTACAACCCCTAGACAAATATCCTCCCAACAACACAAACTTAATTATAGAGGCCTTACTTTAGTCAGAAAGACTACCAAAGGAGACCTTTTTATCAAATCAAAAGGAAGAACCCAAAAAATAACGAATAATTTCACCAACCTCTTTTAAGTTCTTTTCTTATTCCACATCCTCTTTCCATGATGGTTCCATTATAAAATAATAGCTCTAGTATCTTCTATATAATATTATGTTATTATAAATATGGTACAACAAAATTCATTATTCTATCCATTCTTTGAATGGAATGTCACCATATGTGCATACGTACAGCTTACCGTCTCCACGTCATGGTGTAATTGTTATTCAAGACATTATTTTTTGGACGGGTATAATAATGATGTGTAATTGATGTAAATAATAAATATAACATCATAATAAATCTTTATAAATGATATACTATCCAATTATATGTTATTTTAATATCAAAAGAATGATATTTTCCCTCGTTCGTACGTACGGATTACCATCTCCACGAACGCGATGAGATTCATTACCCATCGTATCAATTAATGAATAATATTCATTAGATTATTAAAAATAATGGTTAAATACTTAAAATAATTCTGACTCAGAATAAGATACATCCTATCCATAAAAAAAATTACTTACATAACAAAGATCATAAAGAAAAACGAATCAGTTAACACACGAAACGATGATAATACTAAAATATTATTAACAATGTAAGGTTAAAAGATCATATATGATATCATATTAATGTATATGATTCTTAAATAAATTAATAAAAATTATTTCACCATTATATAGGTTATTAACCTACCCTTGACCAAGGAAAAGTACAAGGTAAGGGTTTATTTCAAAATCTATTTATTATCCATGGTTGGTTTTACATAAGTATCTACTAGGACATCTTTATCATCCACATCCTTTTTTCAAAAAAATGTATTTCAAAACATTTTTACTATTTAATAGACTATGGTTTAAAGTCATTTATTCCCTTATTTGACATTTTATAAAATGTTTTTGAAAATAATCTTTCTGTCTTTTTCCAAATACAGTACTTTATGACATTTTCGAAAAAATTAAGGTAAGAATATTTTTTCAACTTATACGGAGGGTGCGGCTATTTTCCGCCATTATAACATCGTCTAAGCATCCCATAATAGCTTATAATAATATTTGAAAAATAAATTTTTTTCTTTTATAATTATATGACTTTTAAATCATTTCAAAATAGAAAGAGATATTTCTCTAAAAAGAGTTTTGATTTCATCTATGTCAACATCCTTTGATGGATTTCAAGCTTATTTGAAGTTGATTTATTATGATACAAAACTTCAATATTGAATTTAATGTTTTGTGATATGTTTGAATGTGGATGTGTTATTTTTATACCATTCATGTTTTATGGATAAAGTATTGACATTTTGTATGCTAGTTTTAATATGAATGTGTATGTTATGTTTAAATTTTTTCGTATAAAGAATTAATCGGACTTAGTAAGTGATGAGTGAATCCCACTATAGATTTTAAATGCATCGGTAGGTCTCATGAGACAAACTATTTTCTTGGAACAAGGCATTGAAAAAATCTTAATTTTTGTCTTGGCACAAGGGCTTGACTATGTGGTTATGAAAGTTTGGCATTATGCATTCCATCATTATGAAAGTGGCTATTGATATTTCTTGTGATTATTCGACTAGTATAATATCCATGTGAATAAATAAGTGGAATTATTTTGATTTTATCTTTTCCATATTATACTGAAGTTCCAGTTTAAAATGATTTTTTTAGTCTTATACATTTCCTTAAATGTTTATGCTTATTTATGAATGTTTCTGGTATATTGTTATCCTTACTAAGCATCTGAGCTCACCCCTTTCTATGTTTTATTTTTCTGAGGATGAAAATAAGTATATTATGATTGACCTGTAGGGATAGTCTATGGGATCTCAATGTTTTATAAGGAAATAATTATGTCATAGTTTTCCATTTTATGATGTAATGTAAACCTTATGAATGTATCTAGTACTTCCAATGCTACTAAACTAATCGATCATTCAAGACATATCTTTTGTGATAATCCCAATGATACGTAATAATGCACCAACTCTAGGTAACTGGGGTCTGGGAATTACAGCTGGTATCAGCATGAAATTTAGTAAAAACCTTAGAAACTAGATTTAGAAAAACTATGATTAGAACACATATACCTCAGATAGACATTGAGGATTTGTATAGAAGAACTTCCTAGAATTTTATTATTGTAGAGATTTTGTGAGTTTTTCATCAAATAAATCCATGTCTGGATATGAGCAGGTAGAGGCGGCTCTAGCACAGATGTACCTAGGGGTAAAACCTGAAAACACCACTTTGAGAAAGACTCGAACGGGAACTGGTGCACAACAATGGGCCTTGTTGAACTCTTTGCTACGACACTCCTGGGGTATATTCTTAGGATAATTTTTATTTTCATTAAAAACCATTATGAATGGTTTATGATTACATACTTCCTTAAAGAAATTTTTTTTATGATTATGGATTATATCCATAAACTGTTCAATTTATGTTAACTGTTTTACATGTTTGGAATTATGTATTTCAATTCCTAAACTAATCTAGTTTATGCCATTTTTGGAAATAAAACCTAGTTGAAGGAATGGAAACTATTTCAATGTATACACTCCTTGTAGGGATTTCCCACCTACTCAAGATAATTATAGGGGAGCTGGTGATACAACTAGTTCTAATCAGCTTATCACTATATTGGGACAACTCACTCAAGTTATGAATAATAACCTTACCATATGAAGCACCCTTATCCGCGGCGTGGATGATCAATTTTAGATCGCTTCATGAGGAAAAAACCACAAAAATTAAATTGGGGTAAAAATATACTAGTATTTGAGAAATGGATAAATTCATTAGAGAAAATATTCCATGCCTTGGGGAGTACCGAAAGGGAAAATTTTGTCATGGGAGTTTACTGCCTCACTGGAGATGCTGATCAATGGTGGTCATTGATTCAAAACACAAAGGAAGATGATGAAGTATCAAATATAGATTGAAGTGTTTTTAAAGAGATTTTCATAGAAAAATACATTCCTCGTGACCATCGAGCGGATATGGAAAGACAATTTCTGAGTCTGAGAAAAATTGAGGATGAGAATGTTGCAATGTATGAAGCTAACTTTGCAAGGTTAGCGAGGCATGCAACAGATTATATAAATAACCCAAGAAGTAACATTAATCATTTCTTTGATGGATTAAAACCATTTCCCCATTGATCATTAGTCTCACAATCCTTCAAGTCGTACGGTGATATTTTCTCATGTGCTATCAAGGAAAAAAAGAAATTCTCAAAGTCTTACAATAATAAAGTAAGTAAGAGAAGAAGATCACAGTGTAGAAAGAGATCGATAAAGGGAAAAAGGAAAATAAGTATTTTCCATTCTGTTATAATTGTGGGAAAAAACAACCTGGTACTTGCCTAAACGGAATGGGAGTATGTTACAATTTTGGTGAAAAATGCCACCAAACTCGTGATTGTAAGAGAAAGAAAGTTGTTGTCAATGTTGAATGATAAAATTGTAGAGAAATGAGGCATTATGAAAATTAATTTCATAATCTCCAAGTAAATTTACCTCAGAAGAGGACAAGGGATCAAGGCCAGGCTTATGCTATTACGACAGTTGAAGTAGAATAATTAATGTATTTGTGTTTTTGGACTCAAAAATTACATCCTGGTTATAAGAATAATGTGATATATATAAGGATTGTACTGTAGTACTTGTTTTTTTCATTAAGGTTTTCATATGATGAAGGTTATAATATTTTCAGTGTGTGACAATAAGAGAAACTTTACATTGTCTAAGGAATATAATTTTACAATTGATTTTTTGAATTTAGAGACCTTTTAGAAAGAGTCTGGATAGAGGTATTTTGGATTACTATAATGGTTGGAATGCATTAAGTTGAACTTTGGATTGTATGGTTTAAGGTTAAAACATTTCTTAAGATTATTTTTGGACTATATTATAATACTATAGTTTTAGGAAAAGGACAACCTGCAGGTCGGTCGATAACCCATAGAGTCGGACAAAGCTGCAAGGATCTAACCCACAACCTTAGTGCGACAAGCCTTTATTACCGACCACTGGCCTACAGGATGTCCCTGGTTATTAAAAAATATTTTTCTTCGTTGAAATGGTATGTGTTCATATTTTGGACCTTATACAATTAGGATGAATATAATATTTTTGAGTTTTATTATCTTTTGGAGTGAAAGATGAGTTTGCGGTAGAAATTAGTTGAAAGATGAAACTCTACTTGTGAAATATATATATATATATATATCTCTTATTCTCCAAATAAATTAATTCTTAAACTTTAAGGAAGGGATATTAAAACCAAAAATGTATTATCCTAATATCGTATGTTTTTTTGAAGTGGTTATATTTTAAATCATCATACATCGATGGCTTTGACACCCTCAAGTGTACACTTTTTTGTGATTGATGTCCTCAATATAAATATTTAAATTATTCCTCCAATTATATGTCTATAATTTCCACCAATGTTCTTCTATTCGAGATCATAATTTGGTGGTGAACTTTTAATTTCTCATTCATCTTATTATGTCTAAATTTTATTAACCCTATTTTCAATGTGGGTTTTCCAAAAAGGTATTTTCTATTTTCAACCTTTTTCAAAGAACAATTTCAAATGGTTAGGACAAAATTTATTGAAGTAGGGTACAATGTAACACCCCAAGCATTCACAGTACGTTTCCCTTTGAATAATGTAATAGCTTGCATTGTACACGACTTCGAGATTCTAACACACCGTGACCATTCAATGTAGCCGTTATGAATAGTAATACGCACTTTTTGAAATAATATAAATTATACCCTTCAAAATGGACTTCAGTTTTAAATTCGTAATATCTAAATTAGATTAGGGTGAATTTTTGGCACTTTTCTGATAACTTCCATATTTTTATGAGTTGTGAAAAATACTGAATTTTAATTAAAAACAACATTTTTAATCAAAATATTTTACATCGTTAAATTATAAATGTGAGTTTTTTAAAGTATAATTAGATTATATTTTTACTATTTAAACTAATGTTTTTCATTGTATGTAATTTTACATTTAAACTGTGCATAAACAAGTGTAAGTCTTTTGATAGTTATTATTTCTTAAAAACATGATTTTTGTTTTGGCAGCAGGAATTAATTTTAAATTAATTTCTGACACTTCTGTGTTTTGAATTTAGAAAAATGGATTCCATATTTAGAATCAAGAGGTTCAAATTGTGTAAATAGGTAACTTTTATTTTTTGACATTTTGAATAATTATTTTGGTAAATATTTTATTTACCGTGATTAAAGGTTAAATATAATAAATAAGGGTAAAATATAATATTATAATAACTTTAAATTACCCTAAAATGTGTCATAATCCAATTTTATGATACATATCCAACCATTATAATCCTTGGGTTGAATTTGGGACCCCATGGAGCCTCATGGGAGTAATAATGACATTTTATATTAATTAATTTAAAGTAAAGACAAAAATGACATAAACAAATATCTTTTAGTAAATAAATTTTTACATGGGGTTATATAAGTTATCATTTCCTCTAAAAATATTATATGGAATTCTAAATATATTTCCTACATCATCGTATTTTTTTATAATTTTTGGACCTCAAATAAATTAAATTACTTATGACACAATAATGATGTAATATTTACCCCATTAATAAATGATTTAAATAAATAAGATTATAAATATTAAAAAAATATCCAAAACATGTCCAAATATTATTGGATTGTTTTATTTTGACCATGAGTCATCTTGACTTTATTGTTAATGAGTAGTTGACCTTTTGAAACCGAGGATGAGGTTATAATAAAATAATTGTTTCAAACTTTCAAAAAGAGCCCCTCTTCTCCCTTATAAAAAGCCCTCACTTCCTACCCCTTTTTCACACTTCTCAAGCCTTTGGATAGTACAAACCCTACCCAAATATCCTCCCATCATCACTCACTTCATTCTAGAGGCCTTAATTTTGTTATAAAGTCAACCTAAGGAGCCCTTTTGATCAAATCAACAGAAAGAACATGAAGAAGAGGTAATAATTTATCCACCCTCTTTTAAGTTCTTTTCTTCTTCGACTTTTTCATTCATTGATGTTTCCATTATAAAATAATAACTCTAGTATCTTATATATATAGTATTTTTATTATAAATATGGTACAACCAAATTAATTATTGTATCCATCCTTCAAATGTCATGTCACCATATGTGCGTACGTACAGCTTACCGTCTCCACATCGTGGTGTAATTGTTATTCAATACATTATTATTTGGATGGGTATAATAATGATGTGTAATTGATGTAAAAAATAAAAATAAAATGATAATGATTCTTTATATATGATATACCATCCAATTATATTTTATTTTAATATCTAAAAAATGATATTTTCACTCGTGTGTACGTACGGATTACCATCTCCACGCACGCGATGAGATTAATTCCCCATTGTATCCTTTTAAGACAAATTTTCATTAGATGATTAAAAATAATGTTTAAAGACTTAATATAATTCTGAATATTAATAAGATATATCCTATCAATAACAAACATTACTTACATAACAAATCCCACAAAGTAAAACGAATCAGTTAACACCTGAAACGATGGTAATACTAAAATATTATTAACAAAGAAATGTTAAAAGATCATACATGATATCATTATAAGGTATATAATTATTGTATAATTAATAACAATTATTTCACCATTATATAGGAGGTTAACCTACCTTCGACCAAGGAAAAGTACAAGGTAAGGGTTTATTTCACAATCTCTTTATTATCCAAGATTGTTTTTATGTAAGTATCTATTGGGACATCATTAACATCCACGTCTATATTTCCTAAAAATGTATTTCAAAACATTTTTAATTTTTTCTAGACTACGTGTTAATGTCATTTAGAACATTATTTGAATTTTTATAAATTGGTTTTAGTGGAATATTTTTGTCGTTTTCCTAACAAGATACTTTATGACCTTTTCGACAAACTTAAGGTTAGAATTTTTTTTAACTTATACGGAGGGTGCGACTATTTTCAGCCGTTATGACATCGTCGAAGCTTCACTTAATTTCTTATAAGAATATTTTAAAAATAATTGTTTTCTTTTATAATTATATGTCTTTTAATTGTCTTCAAAATATAAAGAAATATTTCTCTAAAAAATGTTTTTATTTCATCTATGTTTACATCCTTTGATGGATTTTAAGAATATTTGACGTTGATTTATTATGATACAAAACTTCCATACACTACTAGAAATGGATGTTTTCCCAACGCTTTTATCCCAACGGTTTATGAAAACCATTGGTAAAGGAAGGCTATACCAATGATTTAACAGAACCGTTGGGAAAGGCTTGTTTGTAGGAGGCTTTACCAATGGTTCTACAGAACAAATGGGTAAATCCTGTTTTTTAGGTGATTTTGCCAATGGATCTATATAAATCATTGGGATTTTCAGTCTTTCCCAATGGTTTTTAAAAGCCTTTGGCAAAAATTTTCCCCAATTAGCAGCCCCTACTCATTCACGAACAGAACTAAATGTGCAGTAGCCATAGTCCATCCTCCCTCAGCTTCCCCCATCCGGACAGCTAAATATCCATCAGATTCATCTCAAATCAGGTATTTTCTTCTTTCTACACATAAAATATTTAACTTTTACCTTTTTATTATTTTTATTCATCTAATATTTTAGTTATTTTTTTCTTATTCTAATGTGTATCTTTTTTTTCTGTTTTGATTTAACCTAGATTTTCTTCATCCCATCGGATCTATTTTATTAATTAATTATTTAACCCTCAATAAGAGGTGAAACATATTAGATTCATTGTGGTTGGATTCCATATTTTCTAAGTATGTGTTTTTATGATTTTTCTTCATCTTGTAATTAATTGTTACTTGTTAATTCATTTATATGTTTTTATTATTTTTAACGAAGTTTCTATGAATGTTTTCCTTGAAATTACTTGTGAAATATTATTTAATCCTATTCTCATTAAATTGAACATGTCATGAATTGGATGAATATTATTTTGACATCTTTCAACTGTTTATGAATTATTCAATTCCATGACTGTTTAGATTTATTTTCAAAGAATATTTAACGAATGAATTGGTGAAATTGAGACTTTGTCTCGGTTTTTTATTCAAAGAATGAAATAAATTGATTTGAATGAAATGAGTTGAATTATTTAATGTTTTCTTAGTAGTTTCAAATGATTGAATTTTTGAAATGACAATGAACCCTATTGGAATGAGGGGGTGGGGGCTATCTTGGGGTGAGGGGGTTGTCTGGGGGGTGGGGGTTGTTTGGTGTGGGGGCTGTCCGGGGTGAGGGGGGTGTCCGGGGGTTGGGGGGCTATCCGGGGTGGGGGGGGGGGGTTCCGGGGGTGGGGGTTGTCCGGGTGGTGCGAGGGGCTGTTCGGGTGGTGCGAGGGGCTGTATTGGGGTGGGGGTTGTCCTGTGGTTTTGGGGGCTATCCAGGGTGGGGAGGGGGCTGCCCGGGGGTGGGGGAGCTGTCCGGCCGGGGTGGGGGAATTTTCCGAGGTGTTGGGGGAATGTCTGGGGGTGGGTTCTATCTGGGGGTTGGGGGAGTTGTCTGGCTGGGGTGGGGGGAGGGCTGTAAGGGGTGAGGGGGTCTATCTGTGGGGCCGGGGGTGTAGGGCTATCCGGGGTGTGGGGGTGTATTGGTTAAGGGGGGGGGGGGGGGCTGTCCAGGGGGTGGTTGGGCTATCCAGGGTGATATAGGGGGCTATCTGGGTGGGGGGTTCCAGGGGTGGGGGATGTCCAGGGGTTGGGGGGTTTCGGGGTGATGGGGGTTGTCTGGGGTGAGGGGGGCTATCTGGAGGGTCGTGGGAGAGGGGTGTCTGGGGGTTGGGGGTTGGGGGATGTCCGGGATGAGGGGGGAGGGCTGTCCGAGGGGTGGATGGGATGTCCGGTGGGTGGATGGGTTGTCCGGGTTGTGCAGGGGGCTGTCTGGGTGGTGCGGGGGGCTGTCCTGGGGGTGGGGGAACTTTCCGAGGGTGGGGGCTGTCCAAGGAGGGGGGTGATGTCTGAGGTGGGGGTGTCTGGGTTGAGGTGGGGCTGTCTGGAGGGTGGTTGGGCTGTTATGGTGGTGTGGGGGCTGTTTGCGTGGTGCGAGGGGATGCCCGGGGGTGGGGGATTTCTGGGGGTGTGGGCTGTCCGAGGTGGGGGGGTTGTTCAGGGTGAGGGGGGGATGTCCGGGGGTGGTGTTGATGTCTGAGGCACGGTGTGGCTGGTACCACTCAGAGTATCTCACATTTAAGTGAAATGGACAATATTATAAGTGAAAAAAACAAATGAAATATGGAAAAACAATAAAATACTTTCGGATTGTGTTCATACATTAGGAAAACGATACATTGGTCATTTGTGATGGGTACAAGTCAACTCCGCCTCAATCCGAAACATGGTGAGGCCAGTATCACTCAAAGTGTCTCACTTTGGTTTGAAATGGACAACATTTTAAGTGAAAAAAACAACTGACATACGAAAAACCGACCGAATGTATTTGAATTGTGTTGATACTTTAGGACAATGATCCAATGGTCATTTGAGACATGTACAAGATAACCCCACCTCAATCAAAGTCACGGTGTGGCCGATATCACTATAAAGGTCTCTATTTTGTTTAAAATGGACACCATTTTATGTAAAAAAAATTGGCATACTGAAATCTGACCAAACATATTTGGAATGTCTTGATACATTAACCCAGCGATCCATGGCTCATTCGTGAGGTGTACGATGAGACGACACATCATTCGGACGGTCGGTTTGTGCGACACAGCTGAATATGTATTTTTTAGGTATTTGGCATGCATGAAAAGCATCTGTGTGGGGGTAAAAACTAGCCAGATGACCTCAGAATGCCATGAAATCAGACCAAAACAAAGGGTCGGTGAATTGTGAAATGGTTGACTAGACATCACGTCAATCAGACTTGTCGTCTGACCGCGGTGGCTGAAAACACACCCCGCTTGTTGTAAATGACCGAAACATGCATTTAACGGTCAAATACATGCCGAACAACATCATAATGACTTGAAATCACACGAAAACATCCTAATTATTATTCATTAGGTGTACTATGAGACAGAAAATCATTTAGATGCATGGTTTGCATGTCACAGCTGAATATGTGTTTTTGAGGTGTTTGGCATGCTTGAAAAGAATGTGTGGGGTTGTCAAAACTGGCCAACCAACCTTAGAATGCCATGAAATTGGATGAAAGCAAAGGGTATCTGAAATGTAAAATGTCGGCCAGACGACATGTCAATTAGAGGTGTCGTGTGACCGTAGTGGCCGAAAACGCACTCCGTGTGTCGTAAATGACCATAACATGAGTTTTACGGTGAAATACATACCCAATGACATCGTAATGTCTTGAAATCGCATTAAAACACCCTAATTATTATTTGTGAGGTCTACGATAATACGACATGTCATTCGGATGCATGTTTTTCATAGCACGACTGAATATGTGCTTTTTAGGTGTTTGGCGCGCTTGAAAAGCGTGCGTGGGGTGGTAAAAACCAGCCGAACATCCTTGGAATGCCATGAAATTGGACAAAAACAAAGGGTGGGAGAATTTTGAAATGGTATGCTAGAATTCATGTCAGTCAGATAAGTTGTGTGACCTTAGTGGCCGAAAACGCACTCCAGGTGTCGTAAATGGCCAAAACATGCATTTAACAGTGAAATGCATGCCGAACGACATCAGAATGACTTTAAATCACACTAAAACACCCTAATTATTATTCTTGAGGTTTACAATGATATGACACATCATTCGGACATGTGGTTTGCGTTTCACAGCTGAATCTGTGTTTTTAGTTGTTTGGTGTGCTTGAAATGCATGCTTGGGGTGGTCAAAACTAGTCGAATTACCTCAAGAATTCCATGAAATCATATTACATCAAAGGGTGGGTGAATTTTGAAATGGTCTTCCAGAAGTCACATCAATCGGAGGTGTCGTGTGACTGTGGTGGCCGAAAATGCACTCTATGTGTCGTAAATGGCCAAAACATGTGTTTTGCGGTCAAATACATACCCAACGACATCAGAATGACTTGAAATCACATGAAAACACCCTAATTATAAGTATTGAGGTGTAAGAAATGATTAAACATCATTTGGATGAACGGTTTGTCCGGAACGACTGATGATGTGTTTTTTAGGTGTTTGGCGCAGTTGAAAAGCGTGTGTGGGGTGGTCAAAACCAGCCGAACGACCTCAAAATGCAATGAAATCGGATAAAAACAAAGGGTGGGTGAATTTTTAAATGGTCGGCTAGACCTCATGTCAATCGGAGGTGTCGTGTGATCGTGGTGGCTAAAAACGCACCATGCGTGTCGTAAATGGGCAAAACATGTGTTTAATGGTCAAAGGCATTCCGAAAGACATCATAATGACTTGAAATCACACTAAAACACCATAATTATTATTCGTGAAGTGTATGTGGAGATGACACATCATTCGGATGAGCGGTTTGCGTGTCACAGCTGAATAGGTGTTTTTTAGGTGTTTTGCACGCTTGAAAAGCGTGCGTGGGGTGGTCAAATCTGACCGAACGACCTCAAAATACCAAGAAATTGGTTGACAACAAAGGTGGGTGAATTGTAAAATGGTCGGCTAGACGGCACATCAATCGGAGGAGTCGTCTGACCGTGGTGGCCAAAAACGCACTCCGCGTGTCATAAATGGCATAAACAAGTGTTTTTCTGTCAAATATATACCCAACGACATCGGAATGAATTGAAATCACATGAAAATACCCTAATTATTATTCTTGAGGTGTACGAAAAGACAACACAACATTCGGATGTGCGGTTTGCGTGGACGACAGAATATGTGTTTTTTAGGTCTTTGGCGACCTTGAAAAGTGTGTGTGTGGTGGTCAATACTGGAAGAACGGCCTCATAATTCCATGAAATCGGACAAAAACAAAGGGTGGGTGAATTGTGAAATGGTCAGCTAGACTGCACATCAATCAGAGGTGACGTGTGATCGCGGTGACCAAAAACGCACTCTGCGTGTAGTGAATGGCTGAAACATGCATTTAATGGTCAAATGTGTGCCGAACGACATTGTAATGACTTGAAATCACATGAAAACACCCTAATTGTTATATTTGAGTAGTATGAGGAGAAGTCACATCATTTAGACGTGTGGTTTGTGTGTCACAGATGAATATGTGTTTTTTAGGTGTTTGGCGCACTTGAAAAGCATCTGTGGGGTGGTCAAAACTAGCCAAATGACCATAGAATGCCATGAAATTAGATGAAAACAAAGGGTGGGTATGTTTTGAAATTATTGGCCACACGGTACATCAATCGGAGGTGTCGTGTGACCGCGGTGGCAGAAAATGCACTTCGCATGTCATAATTGGCCAAAACATGTGTTTTACGGTCAAATACATACCCAAGGACATCGGAATGACTTGAAATCACACGAAGACACCCTAATTATTATTTTTGAGGTGTAAAAAAGGCTACATATCATTTGGATGTGTGGTTTGCACGGCACGCCTAAATATGCATTTTTTAGGTGTTTGGAGTGCCTAAAAAGTGTGTGTGTGGTGGTCAAAACTGGTCGAACGACCTCAGAATTCCATGAAATCGGATGACAACATAGGGTGGGTGAATTGTGAAATGGTCGGCTAGAAGGCACATCAATCAAATGTGTCGTGTGACCGCGGTGGCCAAAAATTCACTCTACATGTCATAAATGGCCAAAAATGTGTTTAACAGTCAAATGAATACTGAACGACATCAGAATGACTTGAAATCATAGAAAAACAACGTAATTATTATTTGTGAGGTGTACAGGCAGACAAAACGTCATTTGGACGTGAGGTTTGCATGACACGGCTGAATATGTGTTTTTTAGGTGTTTGGTGCACTTGAAAAGTGTGTGTGGGGTGGTCAAAACTGGCTGAACGACCTCGGAATTCCATGGAATTTGACGAAAAAAAGGGTGAGTGAATTTTGAAATGGTCAGCTAGACAGCACATCAATCAGAGGTGTCGTGTGACTATAGTGGTCGATAACGCACTATGCGTGTTGTAAATGGCCATAACAAGCATTTAACTCTCAAATACATACCGAACGACATCATAATGACTTTAAATCACACGAAAACACCCTAAATTTTATTCGAGAGGTGTAAAAAAAGATGAAACATCATTCGGATGTGCGGTTTGCACGGAACGACTGAATATGTGTTTCTTAGGTGTTTGGCGCACTTCAAAAGCATGTGTGCGCTGATCAAAACCAGCCGAGCGGTCTCTGAATGCCATTAAATTGGATGAAAACAAAGGGTGGGTGAATTTTGAAATGGTCGACCAGACAGCACGTCAATCAGCTGTGTCGTGTGATCGCGGTGGCCGAAAAAGCACTCTGCGTGTCATAAATGGCCAAAACATGCTTTTAACTATCAAATGCATTCTGAATGACATCAAAATGAATTGAAATCACACAAAACGCCCTAATTTTTATTCAAGAGGTGTACGGGGAGACAGAACGTCATTCGAATGCGCGGTTTGCGCAGAACGACTGAATATGGGTTTTTTTGGTGTTTGGCGCATATAAAAAGCGTGTGTGTGGTGGCCAAAACCGGAAAAACGTCCTTGGAATTCCATAAAATTGGATTAAAACAAACTGTGGGTGAATTGTGAAATGGTCTCCTAGACGACATGTCAATCAGAGGTGTCATGTGACCGCGATGGCCGAAAATGCACTCCTCATGTCGTAAATGGCGAAACCATTCGTTTAATGCTCAAATTCATACCGAACAACATCAGAATGACTTGAAATCACATGAAAACAAACTAATTATTATTTTTGAGGTGTACGAGGAGACGAAACATCATTCAGATGTGCTGTTTGCGCGGCACGGTTGAATATGTGTTTTTTAAGTGTTTGGCGCGCTTTAAAAGCATGTGTGGGGTGTTCAAAATTGGCCAAACGACTTTGGAATGCCATTAAATCAGATGAAAACAAAGGTTGGGTAAATTTTGAAATGGTCGGCTAGACGGAACGTCAATGAGAGGTGTCGTGTGACAGTGGTGGCCAAAAATGCACTTCGTGTGTCGTAAATGGCCAAAACACGCGTTTAACGGTCAAATGCATACCGAATGACATCGGAATGACTTGAAATAACACAAAAACACCCTAATTATTATTATTAATGTGTAAAAGGATAATGAAATTCATTCAGATGTGTGTTAGTGCGACACGACTGAATATGTGTTTTTTAGGTGTTTGACGCACTTGAAAAGCGTGTGTGGGGTGGTCAAAATCGGCCTAACGACCTCAGAATGCCGTGAAATCGGACGACAAGAAAGGGTGGGTGAATTGTGAAATGATTGGCCGGATGACACATCAATCAAAGGTGTCGTGTGACCACGGTGGCTGAAAACTCTCTCAACGTGTCGTAAATGGCCAAAACATGTGTTTTACGGTCAAATACATACACTACGACATCAAAATGACTTGAAATCACAAGAAAACGCCCTAATTATTACTCTTATGGTGTACGAAAAGATGAAATGTCATTTGGATGTGCGGTTTGCACAGCACGACTGAATATGTGTTTTTAAGGTGTTTGGTGTGCTTGAAAAGCGTGCGTGTGGTGGTCAAAACCAGCAGAATAACCTCGGAATTCCATGAAATCAGACGAAAATAAAGGGTGGGTGAATTGTGAATTGGTCAGCCAGACGGCAGATCAATCAGAGGTATCGTGTAACCATGGTGGTTGAAAACACAGTCCACAAGTTGTAAATGGCCAAAACATGTGTTTAATGGTCAAATGCATACCGAACGACATCAGAATGACTTGAAATTGAACAAAAACACCTTAATTTTTATTCGTGGGGTGTATGAGGAGACGACACGTCATTTCAGACAAGCGGTTTGAGCGGCATGACTGAATATGTGTTTTTAGGTGTTTGGCGTGCTTGAAAAGTGTGCATGTGGTGGTCAAAACTGGTAGAATGACCTCGGAATTCCATATAATCAGAAGAAAACAAAGGGTGGTTGAATTGGGAAATGGTCGGCCAGACAACACGTCAATCAGAGGTGCCGCATGACCGCGGTGGCTGAAAATTCACCCCACGTGTCGTAAAAGGTGAAAACATAAGTTTAACGTTCAAATGCATACTAAACGACATCAGAATGACTTGAAATCACACAAAAACACCCAAATTTTTATTCCTGAGGTGTATGATAAGACAACACATCATTCGGACATGCGGTTTGCGCGTCACGGTGGAATATTTGTTTTTTATGTCTTTCGCACGCTTGAAAAGCATGTGTGGGGTGGTCAAAACCGGACGAATGACGGAAGAATGCCATGAAATCGAACAAAAACAAAGTGTGGGTGAATTGTGAAATGTTTGGCCAGATAACTCGTCAATCAGAGGTGTCCTGTGACCTCGATGGCCGAAAACGCACTCTGTGTGTCGTAAATGGCCAAAACACGCGTTTAACTCTAAAATGCATACCGAACGACATCATATTGACTTTAAATCACACGAAAACACCATAATTATTATTCTTGACATGTACGAGGAGATACCACGTCATTTGGATTCGCGTTTTGCATGGCACAACTGAATATGTGTTTTTTTGCGGTCAGGTGTGCATTAAAAGCGTGCATGGGGTGGTCAAAACTGGCCGAACGACCTCAGAATTCCCTAAAATCGGATGAAAACAAAGGGTGGGTGAATTGTGAAATGGTCGGCTAGACGGCACGTCAATCAGAGATTTCATGTGACCACGGTGGCCGAAAAAGCACAATACGTGTCGTAAATGGCCAAAACACGCGTTTAACGGTCAAATTCATACCGAACGACATTTGAAAGAATTGAAATCACACGAAAACACCCTAATTATTATTCATGAGGTGTACGAGGAGAAAAAACATTGTAAGGATGCACGGTTTTTATGGAACGACTA
The DNA here is from genome assembly GCA_963277665.1 of Viscum album. NCBI lineage: Eukaryota > Viridiplantae > Streptophyta > Magnoliopsida > Santalales > Viscaceae > Viscum > Viscum album. The sequence goes on from OY728138.1 coordinate 1,671,308,983, forward strand.
AATATGTGTTTTTAGGTGTTTGGTGCGCTTGAAAAGCGTGTGTGGGGTGGTCAGAACTAGACGAACGACCTCGGAATTCCATTAAATCGGACGACAACAAAGGGTGGGTGAATTGTGAAATGTTCAGCCAGACGGTACGTCAATCTGAGGTTTCGGGTGACCGAGGTGGCTGAAAACACACTATGTGTGTTGTAAATGGCTAAAATATGTGTTTTACGGTCAAATACATACCCAACGACATCAGAGTGACATGAAGTCATAGGAAAACACCCTAATTAGTATTCTTGAGGTGTATTAAAGGATAACACATCATTTGGATGCACGGTTTCTATGACATGACTGAATATGTGTTTTTTAGGTGTTTGGCGCACTTGAAAAGTGTGCATGGGTGGTCAAAACTAGCCGAACGACTGCAGAATGCCATGAAATCGGACAAAAACAAAGGTGGGTGAATTGTGAATTGGTTGACAAGGCGAAACATAAATCAGGGGTATCGTGTGAATATGTTCATTGAAAACACACTCCGCGTGCCGTAAATGGCCAAAACATGCATTTAATGGTCAAATACATTCCGAAAAACATTATAATGACATTAAATCACACAAAAGCACCATAATTTTTATTCGTGAGGTGTACAAGAAGAAGACATGTCATTCGGATGCGCAACTTGCACTACACGGCTAAATATGTGTTTTTTAGGTGTTTGGCGTGCATGAAAAGCGTACGTGGGTTGGTCAAAACTGGTCGAATGAACTCTCAATTCCATGAAATTGGACAAAAACAATGGTTGGTTGGATTGTGAAATGGTCGGCCAGACAGCACGTCAATCATAGGTGTCATGTGACCGCAATGGCTGAAAACGCACTCCACATGTCATAAATGAACAAAATATGCGTTTAACTCTCAAGTACATACTAAACAACATCATAATGGCTTGAAATCACACAAAAACACACTAATTTTTATTCGTGAGGTGTACGAGAAGACGACACGTCATTCGGACGTGTGGTTTGTGTGGCATGGCTGGATATGTGTTTTTTAGGTGTATGGCATGCTTGAAAAGCGTGCGTGGGGTGGTCAAAACCAGCCAAACGACCTCGGAATTCCTTGAAATCAGACAAAAAAAGGTGGGTGAATTTTGAAATGGTCGGCCAGACCACATGTTAATCAGAGGTGTTGTGTGACCGTTGTGGCTGAAAACACACTATGTGTGTCATAAATGGTCAAAACACATGTTTAATGGTCAAATGCATAACGAATCACATCAGAATGACTTTAAATCACACTAAATCACCTTAACTAGTATTCGTGACGTGTACGAGTGAACCTCATATCAATCTGAGGCATGGTGTGGCCAATACCATTCAAAATGTCTCACTTTTATTTGAAATAGACATGATTTTACATGAAAACAACAACTTGCATAGAGAAAACAAAACAAATGCTTTCAAATTGTGTTGATACTTTATGAAAATGATCCATGGGTCATTTATGACGTGTTAGAGTCAACCTCGCCTCAATCTGAGGCATGTTTTGGCCGATATCACTCTTAGTGTCTCTCTTTTGTTTAAAATGGACAACATTTTATGTCAAAATAACTAACATACAGAAAACCGACCAAACGTATTCTAACTGTGTTGATACTTTAACACAATTATACATGATTCATTTGTGATGTGTACGAGTCAACCCCGCCTCAATCTGAGGTACGATGTGACCGGTATCACTAAAAATGTCTCTCTTTTATTTGAATTGGAAAGCATTTTAAGTGAAATCAAAAACTGGCATTTGGAAAAACTAATCAAACAAATTCAGATTGTGTTGATACATTAGGAAAACAATCCATGGTTCATTTTTGATCTGTATGAGTCAACACCACCTCAATCAGAGGTATGGTGTGGTCGGTACCACTCAAAGTGTCTCACATTTATTTGAAATGGATGGGATTTTAAGTGAAAACAACAAATGGCATACAGAATGCCGACCAAACACATTCGGATTGTGTTGATACTTTATCACAATGATCTGTGGATCATTTGGGAAGCGTATGAGTCACCCCCACTTCAATCTATGGCATGGTATGACCAGTATCACTCAAAGTGTCTCTCTTTTGTTTGGAATAGACAACATTATAAGTGAAAACACCAATTTCCTACGGAAAACCAACTAAACACATTCAGATTGTGTTAATACATGAGGAAAATGATCCATGGGTTGTTTTTGATATGTACGAGTCAACTCCGCCTCAATCTGAGCCAAGGTGTGGCTAGTACCACTCAAAATGTCTTACTTCTGTTTAAAATGGACAACATTTTAATTCAAAACAACTGATATATGAAAAACCGACCAAACATATTCGAATTGTGTTGATACTTTAGAACAACAATCCATGGGTCATTTGTGATGTGTACAAGTAAACCCTGCCACAATATGAGTAACGGTGTGACTGGTATCACTCAATGTGTCCCTCTTTTATTTGAATTGGACAACATTTTATGTGAAATCAACAACTTTCATAGAGAAAACTAAACACCTTACAACACGAGCTGACAACAGCCATGCACCACCTGTATCCGCGTTCCCGATGGCACCCCTACCTTTCAAGAGGATACACGGCATGTCAAGCCCCGGTTAGGTGCTTCCCTTTGCATCGAATTAAACCAAATGCTCCACCACTTGTGCGGGCCCCCATCTATTCCTTTGAGTTTCATTCTTGCGAACGTACCAGTAAAATATTCCACAGCTATAGTGGCCCATGCTTCCTCCGGAGAAACTCCTGGCTGAGGAGTGACTCAGAATGCTGCCAAGATATCTGTATCTTTGGTTCCATAATCAGGAGTTATACTTTAGGACATTGATCCAGGGGTCATTTTTGATGTGTACGATTCAACCCTGTCTCAATCGAAGGCACAGTGTGAGGGGTACCACTCAATGTGTCTCACTTTTGATTGAAATGGACAAGATTTTAAGTGAATACAACAATAGGAAATGGAAAACCAACCAAATTCATTCAGATTGTGTTGATACATTATCACAATGATCCATGTATCATTTTTTACGGGTACGAGTCAACCCAGCCTTAATCTGAGGCATGGTGTGACTGGTATCACTCAATGTGTCTTGCTTTTGTTTGAATTGGACAACATTTTAAGTGAAAACAACAACTAGAATATAGAAAATCTTTATAAGGATAGACATTGATTCTTGAAATTAAGGGATAAAAAAATATGCCTATTGGTCATATCACATTATAAGAAAATATTCACAAGGCGCAGATTGAAACACAATGGGTCATAGTATATATTTATAAATGTGAATTATATTAGGAATCAATCTCTGCATCCCATCATGAACATTGAACAACACTCATGTTCTAATTCTCAATCATGGGTCGTTCATTCTATACAATAACATACAAAAAATAAATATCATATAGTGATTTCATATGATACCTATGAGCACTCAGGCATACTATATAACAAATTGGTCAACAAGGATCCACATAGATTCTTGAAAAATATGTTTCAATGTCTCATAAAAATACGCCAATGGGGAGGAATACATATGGTGACGCCATAGCCCCATTGATCAACCGAATCCCATCCTCAAACAGTGGGTTCTTAGACCAAACCAAATTCCCTTTGGGAACCCAATACCAATGACTTAATTTAATATTCATACCCACTACCCAAGATGGGGATTCATCTCACATCATATCCAGGAGAGAAAATTACAATTAGCTACATACCCCCTTATTCTAATTGAAAATTCTATGAAAAACATGTAGGCTATTCTGATAACCCATCTCATATGTCGAGATTGTCCAATGTTTCCCACTAACACATCATGAACCATTTATTGGATTTGAATTTATAAATTTATAAATTTCTAAATTCATGAATGAATTCTAAATTTTCAATACTGTGGATGGGGATTTTGTATTGGTGTTGTTGCAGGTCTGGAGTGGGGGAGGAGTTTTGTTGTGGAGCTACATTGTTATAGGTCTGGAGTGGGGGGAGAGGGGCCTGCTGCTTTGGAGTTGAGAAAATTTAAACCAACGGTTTTCAAAACCGTTGGTATATATTCTATAATATAACTATACCAATGGTTTTTTATAACCATTGGTATAAATCTATACCAACGGTTATAAAAAACGGTTGGTATAGCCTTATGGATTGCAATATCCCCTCTATACCAACGGTTTCACAAACCGTTGGTATATGTTATAATTTAACACACATATTCCAACGGTTTGTAGAAAACAAGTGGTATACCTTCTATTTTGACACATATACCAACAGTTTTCAAAGATCCATTGGTATATGCCTATTGTCACGACTTTCTTATCCATGGTTGAGGGAACCGTTGGTATACTATATACCAAAGGTTTTTAGGCCTTTACTAGGGGTTGTGAACCATTGGTAAAGTTTAAAATTCCAGTAGTGATATTGTATTGAAGGTTTTGTGATATGTTTGATTGTGTATGTGTAATTTTTATACGAGTCATGGTTTATGGGTAAAGTATTGACATTTCATATGCTAGTTTAAATAAGAATTTTTATGTTATGTTTAAACCTTTTCATATGAGGAATGTATTGGACTTAGTAAGTAATGGATGGAGCCCGCTGTAGCTCCTCGATGCATCAGTAGGTCTCATGAGACAAACTAGTGTCTTGGCACAAGGCCTTGACAAAATATTATTTGTGTTCTTAGAACAAGGCCTTGACTATGTGGTTCTAAAATTCTGGCATTATGTATTCCATCATTCTGAATGTGGCTATTGATATTGCTTGTGATTTTTCAACTTGTAGAATATCCATGTGAATAAGTAAATGGAATCATTTTAATTTTAACCTTTCCATATTATGCTGAAGTTTAGGTTTAAATGTCTTTTTTTGTCTTATACATTTCCTTAAATGTATATGCTTATATATGAAAGTTTCCAATATATTGTTATCCTTACTGAGCATCTGAGCTCACCCCTTTCTATGTTTTATTTTTCCCCAGATGCGACGAATTATATTATGACTGACCTGCAGGGATAATCTATGGGATCTCAATGTTTTCTATGGAAACAATGTTGTCGTAGTTTTCTATTTTATGATGTAATGTATACCTTATGAATGTATCTAGTACTTCCAATGATATTAAACTAATCAATCTTTTGAGACTTGATCTTTTGTGATCATGCCAATGATATGTAATAATGGACCGACTCTAGGTAACTAGGGTCGGAGAATTATAAGAGGAGGTTATTCAAAAAATTTCTTGATGCCAGTATGGATTCTGAAAATATTTTCAGGGTATAATAGGTAGTTACGATTGAGTTCAAGACCATCTCTCACTGCAATGAACATTAAATCTCTAGGGGTTGTTATAGAAGGAAGTCTTGTGGGTTAATTCTAGTTCATTAATTATTATGATTTGGATAGAGTGAAATAATAATATAGTTTTAATATTTATTTGGATTTAGGTTTCCATCATTGCTCTATTTGAGAATTATTTAAATATCATCAAGGTTTATAGATGTTTTGTAGAATCATGCCTTTGAGAAGATGTATGAGTCAGATCCAGGAGGAGGATGATGCTGAACAATAGAAATCAAATCCTCCATTAGACACAAATCTAATTGAGATGATCATGCTCACTGTCCAAGCTCTGGGAAATACCCCACCTTCAGTACCCATTCATGCTCCAGCTAGGGATACATAAGGGGATGTTATTCATAATCATTCTAAAGAGTTCCTTCCCAGAATCCACCATCTTTCAATGGATCGATAGACCCTCATAATGCTTTGGAATGTTTGATCAAGGTAGAATGTCTATTTTAGTTCATCAAAACACTAGTTGTAACCAAGGAAATGGTTTCCACCTTCATACTGGAAGGACCAAGTAGGAGATGGTGGGATGTGACGGTGATAGATGAGAATAATGAGCTATTAAAGAGGAAGGACAACAAGTTTCTTTTCACCAACTAGTTTTATCCATACTCAATGGTGTTGTCTTAGGTTGTGAGTTTTTTAGGTTTGTTCAATTTGAAAAAACTGTGATCAAGTAATCATATATATTTTCTCAGCTGGTGCAGTTTTCTCATCATACTATATCTAATGAGAGGTTGAAGGATCACTTTTTTGAGTTGGAAATTCAATAAGATATCTATTATTAGGATTAATTGCAGAAACTACCCACTTTTGGTGATGTGATGGGTGAGGAACTGATGGATGAGATAGACCTGGTATGAATGTTAGGGTTAATGAGCCTTCCTTTTTCTCAAAGTGGTAGTGTTAGTTCATTAAATGGAAAATGGAAGTGTTATTATTCTCACAAAATTTCTTGACGTTGGAGTCATTAAATACTTCCTAAAACACCAGGATGTTGTTATTTTACATGCTATCAGTGTTCCAAGATAGAAAATTATAACAAGATATACACTGAGGAACCTATGAACTGTAGCTCATGTGGACATTCAGGGCACTTACAGAGATTCTTCCATTGTTTATTTAATCTTCATAGTGTAATAGGACCATCAGCTCCCCTTAAAACTATGGGTCTATCAAATGAATCTCATACAAAAGGAATCCCGAAACCAGTATCTATATCGAAGCTTCTTCACGTAGTGGACGTGTCTCTAGAGGAAGACGACATGGGTCTAGCTATATTAAGAGGTACCATTACAGTACAATCATCATTATGGACTAATATATATGATACTAGTTCTTCCCATTAATTTATTTTGAACCTTATTTTTAATCATCTTAATATTCTTATGGAACGTTTTTCTTTTGTAATGGTAATCACAACACCCCTTGGTATGAAGAGGTAGAAGGGTCTCTATAGTCACACTTATGTCTTCTCTCTACCAAACGTCGAGCGTTCACGGATTTTTCTAGTTCCTGATATGAAATATCATAAAATTATATACATTATAGATTTATTCATTTCCAATAATAATTGTATTGATTTTTATCTTCATCGGGTCTACATTACAACACCAAGTGTTGTGTTTCTTAACATTCAAGGAGATTGGGACCCAAGGGAAACCAAAGACAGGCCCTCTTATCCATAGCTATGGAATTTGATATCAGCTTTTTATTTTTATCTAGATAAGGATCCAATTATGGGTTATCTCCCTAAAGTCATCATCAAGTATCCCAATTTTATTCTCTCCTACTTCAATGGATTTCCACATGTGAGGGAGGTCATCTTTAACATCGAATTAATAAATGTTACTCAACCAATTTCAATTCCATCTTACTGCATGGAACTAGAAGAACTAAACATGGTGAATTGCTAGTTAGAAGATCTTATCAAGAAAATATTTATACCCCCGTCAATGTCGCCATGGGAAGTTCTAGTTCTCTTTGTAAAGAAGGATGATGGATCTCTTTTCTTATGTGATGATTATCAAAAACACAATCGAGTTACAATAAAGAACATATATCTATTTACACTGATTGATGATCTATTTGATTATTTAAAATTTCCAAAGTGGTTTTCAAAGATAGAACATTGATTTGGTTACCCTCATTTAAGGATAAAGTAATCAAACATTAATAAAACCACCTCTTGGAGTATATAGAACCATTATGAGTAACATGTTATGCCGTTTAGTCTAAAAATGATCTGGTTTTATTCAATTATTTGATGAACTAGATTTACCATGAGTTTATAGATATATTCTTGGAAGACGTTGGGGATGACGTCATCGTTTACTCCAATTCCAAGGAGGATATAATGAAACATCTAAGAATAGTTCTATGTGTTCTGATATATCACTAACATTATGCCAATATTTCAAAGTGTGATTTCTATATTCGTGAAGTGAAATACATGGGACTGGTGGGGTATGAACATCGTATGATAGTTGATCCTAAAACGGTAAAGGATATTATGACTTTGGAGCATCCAAAAAATGGGTTTGAGATATATATCTTTTAGTATTAGCCAGATATTACCGTAGCTTCATTATGGACTTCTTAAAGCTTGATTCTACGATGATTTATCTATCTTCGAATGGTTTAAATATTTCTTTTGATAATAAATGACAAAGTTATTTAATTGTGATGAAATTTATATTGAATACTTCCCTATTATTGACTCTTTTAGAGGTCGGCCAGGGCTATGTGGTTTTCTTTGATGCATCACATTATTCTTGGGTTATGTTTGTATTCAAGTTAATCATGTTATACCTTATAGATGTCATCACCATTAGCCACACGTGAAAAACTAGCCTAACCATGACCATGATCTTGTAGCTCTAATGAAATCTCTTCACTATTGGTGATAATACCTTTAATTAGAAATGTTTATTGTGTTTTCAGATCACAAAATATTGAGTTATAACATTTCTCAATAAGATATAAATCTCGGCCAGACTTTTTGGGTGGAGTACCAACAATCATTTGACTTTTAAAGCACCGATACCTTGGGTAAATGGAATGTCATTGTATATGTGTTAAGAAGGAATCATCCAACCCATACAGTGAAAAAATCTTCATAATAGTGGATATTTTTTTCTCTCATTAAATTGTTCCATATTATAGTCTAAGAGAAAGGGGATGATGTTTTTTTATCCAGAGTTCGATTGAAAGTTTCTCTTCTTGAAGAGATTCTCCAAGAATAAGAGCTTGATCAAGAATTTCATTGCAGTGAAGAGTCTCTTAATGATTGGGAGACCATTCTCCAGTTGTTGTTCTCTGATGATTATGTTCTTAGATATCAGAACCACTTCATAGTGCCTTTTGCAGCAAGGAAGTTTCTGATGGGGGATTTTCATAATTCATAGTGGGTGGTCTACCAATGAACCAATATGATGTTTTATTATATGTGTAGGTAGTTATAGTGTCCTGATATGTGATGAGTCATTACTTAGTTTATTCCTGAGGTTATACATGACAATATGTTAACGATGAGGATCATATGAATTTAGGTTTATATCAAACACTTCTAGTCCCTATATGAAAGTGTGGTGAAATTTATTTTGAATTTGTTGTTGGGTTCCCTTATACCCATTGAAAAAAGAATTTTATATGGGTTGTGATCAGTGTAATGACCAACTCATCTATTATTATACCCATTTGAGATAAAACCAATAATGAGGAAGTGGTAAATCTATATGTGAAAGAGATTTTACAATTTCATGGAGCTCTATCTGCAATTATTTTTTATAGGGATCATGAGATCACTTCTAAATTTTGGAGAGGCCTTCAGATGTCACTAGGATCATAGGTTCATTTGGGCATGTACTGCCTTACATAGTTGGATGGCCAAATAGAGAAACCTATACAGATTCATGAGGATATGCTCCATTCATGTATTTCAAATTTTGGTGGGGCTTGTGATGATCACATTGGATCAGTTGAGTTTTATTATAACAATAGTTACCAGTCATTGATAAGAATGGAGCTTTTAAGGCTTTTTTTGGCCAGCTCTATAAATCTATATTACTTTGGACAGATATTGGTGAAATATCATTTGTTGGTATACATTTGGTTGAATATATGAAATCTAAGATTCAGTTGATTCATCCGAGAATGGTGACAACAAAAAGTCAATATAATTCATATGAAGACTACCACAATAGAACATGTGAATTTTTAGTTTGTGACTAGGTATTCCTGAAGGATTCACCCTCTGTGGGGTCATTGAAGGCTTGTAAGGAAAATAATGATTTTTACTTCTTTTGTGGGATGTTTTGAGGTTGTTGAGTAGGTGGGGAATGTTTCCTAAAATTTTGAACATCCACCACAGCTGACATTGATAAAATATATATTACAGTTAATACAACTAAGAATGTATAACTCTGATCCATCTCATTTTTCGAGATGGAGTTCTCTAGATATTGAACCTAATTTATCTTTGACTAAGTGGCCAGTCAAGATAGTTGACTCTACGACCTGGGTACTGCATAAGAGATGATACCTTTGGATCGTGTTCAATGACATCATGGTTATGATAGTCACAATATTTGGGAATTCAAGGATGTAATGAGAGAGAAGTGTATCTTTTTGGAAGGGATGATTTTTATAGGCTTTTTATAGGCAAAATGATCTTATGGTGGGGAGTTTGGGACATCCCATTACCATTCTGGTAGGGTTTTGGTAAACTTATTGGATATTACATGATATATAACAAGGTTACATGTCATGTAACTACTACCAGGTGCAACCTATGAGGTGTGGTTCACTGTGTGATTGATACATGACATGAATTCCCTTTATATGATATGAAGTATTTTTAGGTCAGTTTTTAATTCATAATGATGGGGGTTTTCAGTTATTAATACTGGGAAATACACAATCTTAATATGGGATACATGTCCTCTAATACCTATACTTTAAAGGGGAATTACCAATTAAACATGTTTTTCCATTAATAAAATTAAATCTTTCATGTTGTGTAACTAGATTACACACTACGTAATCCCCCAGCAATGGACTAAAAAATGAGGTAATATGCATGATTGTTTTTCATTCCCTCCTTTCCAATTCCACTTCCATTGACCCAAATCCTTCCCCAAGATTTCTTTGAGCCTTCCAACCCTTCTGGATCTATGCTTTGGCATTAGATCGTCATTGGTTTGGTGGGTGATGTCCAGGTAAGTGTTCTCCCTCATTCATCATAAATATCTCTTCATTCTCTTTTTAGTTTTCAATGGACCATCGTGTAAATGATAGATAAATGCCCTATGGTGTTGGATATTGCTTCTAGGTTGAGTTTTGGGGTCTTTTATGCCTTCATTATTATTGACAGGTGTCATTATGAGTGTTGAGTTTCACGAAGAGGGTGGTTGTTCTATCCCTATTACCAATATTGACTATCCTTATATCAATTGATTTATTTAAATTATTGACATAAATTAAATATATCAAATTTTATTTTAATTAAATTTCTAAAACCAATTTCTAGTGAATTGGGAGAATTGAAACGGTTTTGTCATGAGAATTTGGAAAACCCTCAATTCCATTGGATTGGGGTGTGTTTTATGGATATTTGTCAAATTAAATTTTTTAATTTATATTTTAAATTTTATAGAAATTATTTCAATTAATTTGTTTAACTTAATTTTGGAAATAAAATTTAAAAATGTTGGAATTGGTTTTCCATGGTTTCAATCTTTTGAAGATGGATTATAAATGATTTGATAGTAACACATTGGTTTTATCTTATAAATAGGGGATGTTTTTTATTTAACACCATTTTTGTTCTAAATAAAAGAGATGGAATTTTGAAATGGAATAATTAGATTTGATTTTTTTTTGAGTATTCATAAAATAAATTTCTCGTCATATAAGATATTATCCAAGCCATAGGTGTTGGTTGAGTTATTTTTATACACTCTACATTATTTAAACATTCTAAAACATACATGTGGAGGTCACATCCCTGATTAGAGGATAACTAGTCACCTCTATCCAGTATCATAGGGATGTGACTATACTTATTTTTTCTGGATCACATACATAGGGTAAAATGATAATGATTTTTAATACTATCATATATACTTGGTATATGATAATGTAGATCATTTTATTATATATATATATAGAATATAAATGTATTCCAATGTTGTAAATCTATTTTAAATTACTTTTCATGATTTAATAATTTTTTTCATGTAACTTTTTAAATTGATCCATCATTTTAGAAATATTACATATCTTATAAATTAATACTATAATTTAAAAATATTTTCCATGATTTTTGAAAATGTACAGTGTGTTTTTTTAAATATGTTTTTTGAATGGCCTACACTATTTATTTTGAAAATTGAAATACTTTCTTTGAATAATCTATTTTTTATTTGTTATGGTTTCTTTGGTGGAATCTTATAGGGAAGTTTCTCATGCCATAATTTTTCCTTCAGGACTTTGTATAATTTCTTCTTATAGGTTTGAGGAAGGGGAAAGGATATCTTTGAGGAGGATCTATCTATTTAACTATGGTCGTGGTGAGTTGTGTCAAAAGGTACCATGATCTATTTTCCACTATTTATTAACCTGGTTATTATAATTTGGGATTTTATGCCTCGTTATATTCTAGTACAATACTCCCAATAGAGAATCCTTTTTTTCCATACTATCTTCATTCATTTTCTTCCACTATGTTTTCTGTAAAAATCATTCCCACTTTTATGTTGTAATATTCTTTGTTCTAATCGATGACCCTTAGTGATTGAGAATGCCCATCAGGCTATGCATGGGCCGACTCTGTTAATGGGTTACTAGGGTACCCTGGCTAGTTAATGACATAACCAATTTCCCATTGTGGATAAAAAGTATTTACTAGATTTCCATTTTGTATCATTGGATATAAATCTTCATCCATTGAATATGATAAATATATAAGTCTCACCTATCCATGGTTATAACCTTACAATCATATATGCTTATAATGTAATTATTGCCTTTTTTATAACATAATCACCATCCATGGATATAACATAACCACTATCACAAAATAAAAAAACATATAGATTTGTTCCAAAAGTTCATAAAATTAGCATCAAGTCATAACACATGAAAGGAATATAGTATAATAAATATTAAATCATAGCATAACCCATAGAATTGAAATGGGTTTAATTATCTTCCCATCAATTCATCATAGTGTGACCCACAGAAATGAAAGGGTATCATAAACATCACCTCATAATAATCATAAATCATCAAAATAAATAATAATGAAGGTAAAATTCGATCATTTACCTAAACAATTTAATTTAATATCTATAGATGACCACAAAAATGGAAAATTATTTTTAAGGGTCCTTAAAATCATTTCATGTGGAAAATATAATTTCCACATTTAAATACAATTTTTAAAACTAACATTTTATAGGTGATTTTAAATACATTTTGATTTTCAATATCCTACAAATATTATAAATGAGGATTTTAGTAATTGAACAGTCTAGATGGTGTAGTATTTCTTTCATGTCATATATCTTATAACAATGATTCTTTTACAATTTTGGTACATGTAAATAGGGACTTTTTAGTAAATGAAAAGAACATTCCTTTAATACCTTTATTTAAAAATAAAACCTTGGGTAAATTTTTTATAAAAATCATTAATTAATATAAAACTCTTTATTTTAAATATTATTAGAATACATATACCCAGATGAAGATGTTTTTTCATCCAAAGATAGATATAAATATGGTATTTCTTAAAAAAATAGGTATCTTGAATTATTTAGGAGGTTAAATGTGAATGGAATTAATTATTTTCAAGATGTATCCTAAGGACATGGAAATACATGAAATTAAATAGTTTTAGGATAAAAGTCCACACTACTCGAGACATATCAGAAACAATCATATCAAGCATTTATATTATAACAATAAAACATTATAAAAAGGATTATTTTCAATAATTATACCCATAAAAGGAATAACAATTATATGTATATATATATCCCATAATTATTATTTTATGTATCATAAATTTAAATAATGAAAAGTGAATAATCTACAAAAAAGAAATGGGTGGTGTAAAAGGGATGTGTCCCATTGAGATAAAAGTTATATTATGACCCCTTAACACATTAATACACATTTCAATCATATATTTAATTAATTTTAAACATTAAATGAAATAATAAATATAATTAAAATAAGGGGATTCATTATATTGATTTCAATGGTGTAGTATACTTACCTAATAAATGTATATAGGTGTATAATATTAAAATAGCCCTCAATAATGAAAAATGGAGACAAAATACGTTAATGTAAGTCTTCAAATCCTTCACACACATTATAAAAATATATATATTAATTATGATGTTATTATAAATGCTTTCCAAAATTATATTCATATATATCATTTCATATAATATTATAAATTTTATTATTTCCAGTCAATTAAAAATTTTGTTGTTAAAATCACATTTTGGGTAATAACTGTTTCATTTTCAATGTATTCTCTGGTATGTTATTTTTGGTCATTTAACTTTTATCATGTTTCAATAATATTTATAATGATATAAAATATATATATTAGAAATATTTTCATATATTTTTATTTTTTGTAATACAAAAAATATGCAAATATAAAATGAATTACATTGTTCAGGTATACTGTTCATCATATGTATGAAGGAATATTATCTCTATTTTCATGAAAGAAGTAGTGAATTTAAGGAAAGTAATATGTGACCATTTCATATTCATTATTATGTAATTAATATAACATATATTCATTAAATTTTCCCTTTCTCCCTTCCTTATGAATTGTATGTGAAAAACAAGTCATTTCACTTCGTGATTCGATAGTTTATCGAACACACGAGTGAAATTATCTTATTACCTTGGAAATAAAATATTAATTTATAGATTAATTTATAATTATAAAAGTATTATTATGTTATTAAAATCATATAAAAAATTTAAAACCATCATTATACCATTAATATTAGTGGTGATGAGAAATAAATTACAATTGTTCGTGAGGTTTTTTTCCGCCATACACATAACTAATGGGTTTGACTACAATTTTATATAGTTGGAGATACATATAGGTTATAACATCAACATAATAAATTCTCATTATATGGTATAATTTTTTTTGTTATATTGTAATTATTATTTCATAATAGATTTTCTTATGAGAAGATGTATAAAATAATTGGTTTAGAGAATACAATTATATTCTCTTTAAACAACATCATTTTTATCTCATATTATTTTCCATAGAGTTTAAATTTTCATATGACCATGATATATAGAAACTTTTTATGGATTTTTGGAGTTGTAATGGTAGTGTATAGTTGAAAAACATTTCATAGGCGGTTTGAATAAATGTAGGGAGGAAGTGTGCTTTTATAATTGTTGAGGGCTGAAATTTTTATAAATACCCAAAACTATTAAATAATTTATAGACACTCTCACCCCAAGTACAATAAATATTTATAATTGAAGTAATCTAGAAATTTTATTGTTTAAATAAACCAAAATTATAAGAAAAAATAATATAAAAATTTTAGTCCTCATCCATTAAATTTACATATTATTTACATTTTAGTTGTTACCATGATGTAAATTTTTTTATTTATTTACCGAGGTGATTTATCCATCAAACATGACACTAAAATTAGTATTATAATATAATTATAATCCACTATTTATTAAATTATGTTTTAGTTTATTTAATAAATATACTATGTATGTTGTAAAATTAATGTTTTACATAACCATAAAGAACACACAAAAACTACTTTTAATCATAACAATTGTAATTAATTACTACTATTTTTACACTTTAATATGGATGAAAAAAATTTATAAATTATTAAATAATATTAATTATTCTTATATAAAATATTAAATCAATAATAAATTATGTAATTCATTGAATTTTAGGTATTCATTTAAAATGTAATCCTATATACCTGATGAAAAAAAAATCTAGTGATAAAATTTTCAAAGAAATCGATGTTTTTAATATCAAAATTCAGCATGATATTGTTTCCAATGAGAAAATATGGATTTAAAAATATATAATTGTAATAATATAACGTGTTAAACAATTATAAAATGTAATTTTTCTTATAAATTCATTAAACCAAAAATATTTTTTCAAATAAAATTATTAATTTTTAAAATTTCATAAAAAATTTAGTTTTTTAGAAAATTATATAATCTTAATTGAAATTTAATCTATTATACATATATTTGAATTATAAATTAAATTTCATCAAATAAATTTTCTAAAATTTTCATAAATTAATTATAAAAATATTTCAAAAAATAAAATAATCCTTTTTTAAAAAAGGCATTTTTAAGGAACATGTGATTAAATATTTTTTCTATGACTAATACTATTTAATATATGAAATTAAATTTAATAGATATAGATCCAAAATATCTAAATTTTATTCATATAATTCTAAAATATGGGTTATTTTGTTAAAATTAATGTTATAAATATTAATCACATAAAATCCGTTTTTAGAAAAAATGCATTCTTTGGTATTATAGTAAATTTACTCCCAAATCATGAATTCTTTTGGATTAAAATGAAATTAATTAGATAATTATAAATATAATAATTCATTTTTCACATAATCACCATGTAAAATTTTAAATTCTCGTTTAAATTAATTTTTTAGTCAATAGAAATGACAATATTAAAAAATGTATTTTTCAGTGATAAACAGATATTTTTAGAAAATTCCAAAAAAAAATCCATAAGATAATATTTATATGATGTTTTAAATAAAATTTATACATTTAATAAAATAAATATAATTAAATTTTTATAAATTAAAAATATTAATAACATTAAAAATTAATAAAAATCAATATTGAAATAAAATTAGTTTTGAACCATAAATTGGATTTTTCTAGATATTCTATTCTTATTTAAAAAGAATTAATCACAACAATAATATTAATTAAAACCCATATATTTAATTCATGATGTGTTTTGTTAATTTTTTTATCTTACATAACTCAATCTATTTATGAATTTAAATTAATTGAAAAAATATAATAATATCTCATGGTGTTATAATCTGAACCCATTAAAAGAATTACATCCTTGAAAATTGAACTTGGTCATGGTAATCAAAAATTTTACATTAAAAATGAAATTTATGGGAAAAAACATCAGAAATTCTTCTATAAAACAACCTTAAAAATGAAATGGAAATAAGAATACGAGAGTCATATAGAATGACACAAAACTAGGTTTCTAAATAGGAAACACTAATTAGTTGTTCAAATATTGACAAGGAAGAAACATAATATCCACAGATTTGTTATCCCAATAAGAGGAATGATCATGAAGAAGTTAGTGACCATAAAATCATCTACCAAAGAGGTGAGGAAAATACAATAAATTCATCATAGATGAATAATAGTAGAAAATAAATTTTATGAGGATTTTCTTTCCTATGGTAGAGATAATGTTTTCTATATATAGTGAGAAAATAATAAAATATTCTTTAGTTCCTTTAATTGAATGAAAAAATATATAACTATTTGGTATTTATTTTATTGTTTCCCACTTATTATCTTACTATAAAAAATTATTTGACTACTCATGTATTACTCATGTTTTAATGATCACAAATCTCATTCAACTTAGTTCAATCCTATAAATTATATTCAATCTTGTGTATTTATGTTTCAAATTCACTCATGCTTTATAATGGTTAATCTCAATCCATTTCATGCATATTACTGTTTATGTCTGAATATAGTTATTTGCCTAAGTACAAGACGCCGTGAGCAAAGACACTATGTATCCAGACACAGTTAGCCAGACACCGTGAAGAAAGACACAATTAGCCAGAAATAGTAAAGCAAGACACAATTAGCCAGACACCATGAAGCAAGACACAGTTAGCTAGACACCATGACTGAGACACCATGACAGAGGCACCGTGACTGAGACACCGTGACCGAGACACCATGACTGAGACACCGTAAGCCAAGACACTGTGAAGATAAGACACCGTGAAGATCAGACATCGTGACAATGAAACGCCGTGAAGAAGACACCATTTTCTCGACTTACTATAACACCGTTTCTTAAACTATTTTGTTTTCTTTCAATTTAATGTTTAATAGTCATATTTTATTCCTTTAATGAACATACATAATAAATGTTTCTTTTTAGACATATTATGAGGTACGAGTTATGAAACATATGGAACCTGTCAGCTAAATCTCATGCATTCAATAATAAAGAGTAGAGAGTTCCCAACAACGAAAAGTGTGAGTGTGCGATACTGAATAGAAAATAAGTGTGTGAGCACGACCACGAAGAACACTTTGCTAGATTTTTAAAGAAATAATTTTTCACATGTGTACAATCTGACTCTGTTGAAGAACATACAAAGTACATAGGAATACATAGAATATCTACACATTATCAAAGCTCGTGGAGAACACAACCTAAATTTTGACACTCTATTTTTCAAGACAAAAATTAGATAAAGACTCAGAAGCATTTCTGCTAAATAAAATGAGTCCAAAGCTACACCTCAAATCACTAGATCCTTTCTAAACTCACATATACTCTTTCTTAGTGATTCATTTACTTATCTTTCAAGCAGTTTGTGTACTCTGTATATTCTACAAACACATTGAATCATGTGCTAAACTGAAGGATTTCAAAATCCATACACCAAACTATCTATTTTTATTTACCCACGACAACTATGGAAGAGGTCCATGTGTGACCTGGTTATTATTTTTATCTACCCACAAAAATTGTGGAAGATGTCCCTGTGTGACCTGGAATGTCTGTGTACTGTTGTTAACACCGATTCAGGGTGTGGATCAAAGTTTATTTATATAAACTGCTTGGTGGAAGTTTATCACCAAGTGGAGTGGATTAGGTCTCATCTTGAGACTAAACCACTTGTTTTATATCGGTTGTGCTGTTTAATTTAGTCTTCTCTATTTTACTGCATTATTGCATAATCCAGAAAACTCTAGTTTCACTTTGATAGTTAGTCTTGAAAAGAAGTTATAACTTATTTGTCTTACTAGGATAACTTCAAAAGTAATATTAATAATACAAATTAATATTACTGAGAATTAATCAATCTTCTAAGAAATTGTTTAAACAGTCAAAATCTTATAACAGTATAACCTTGATTAACAGGGCTGTATTTGTTTTTGGGATAAACCTTTTATTTTATGATAATAATTTTTGTAACAGAAAGTTTTATAGTCACTCAATTCACCCCTCCCCACTTGAGTGAACTACTCCGACCAACATTTGGTATTAGGGGAACGTTTAATTTTGACTCTGTGTAATCTTATTCAATTATGATTGTAGTTGTACTTTAAAGATCTGTAAATTTCTGTCTATTCTAAATTTCTAGATCTTTTAAACTAATTTGTTAGTATGGATAATAGATTGGAAGGTGATGCAACATACATACCACCATTGTTTAATAGAACCAACTATGCTCAATGGAAAATTTAAATGAAAATGCATGTAGAGAGTATGAGCTTTGAAATTTAGTCATCTATTATAGACGAATACAAACTTGTTGTGACTGATAAAATTACATGGGATGAACCTAAAAAACTTGCTTATAATAATAATTTCAAAGCCATGAATGATTTATATTGTTCCTTAGGAGATGAATAATTTAATAGGATTTATGCTTGTCAAACTGCCCATGAAATTTGGGATACCTTCTCTGTCTCACATGAAAGAACATCAAGTGTAAAGGAAATGAGGATTAATACTTATAGTATAAAATATAATAATTTTATGATGAAACCTGATGATCCTATTTCAGACATGTATCTCAGGATTAATGATATTTTCAACACAATGACTTCTATTGGAAGAGAAGTCACTGCCAAAGAACAGATCATGAGAATCCTTAGATGTCTACTTGACAGATGGAGGGGAACCTCTATCTCTATTAGAGAGTTCTGTGACATCAGATAGCTACCTGTAAAAGAACTCATTGGAAAACTGATGATGTATGAGGAAGAGCTGAAAGTTAACAAAGAAGAGGAGGATGAACCAAAGAGAAAATATGTAGCATTTAAGACCACCTTATCAAAGCACAAAGACAAAGGGAAACTAGAAGTTGTTGTAGAAAGCTCTACCACTGAAAAATCGTCACCTGATAGTGATGAGGAGATGGCTCAACTGGCCAGAAGATTCAAACGATTTTACAAAAAGAAGAACATTTTCCTAAAGCCAAACTTCAAGGTAATGTATGATAAAAAATGAAACTGGAAAAAGGGCTGGAAAAGAAGTGATAAAACTGATGAAATTGTATGCTATGAATGTAAGCACAAGGGAAATATAAAGGCTGATTATTCAAATCTCAAGTATAAGAAGAAGTATGAGGACAAGGACAAGAAGTAAAAAAGGCAACGAAGGCAACCTGGAGTGCCTCTGAGGATATTTCAAGAGACTCAGAGACATCACATGATAAATAGGCTAACAAAGCCAAAATGTGTTTTATGACGAACACATCTAATGTAACAATGAACTCTTCTATGCAAAATTCATACTATTCTGAAGAGGAAAGTGACTTTAAAAATATTATTAATGAAGAAATGTTTTAATATTGTAACATTATTGAACAGACATGCAATGAATTAAAATATAAATATAAATAATTGAAGATACAACATGCTCTCACTGCAAATGTTAAATCTGATCTTACAACTGAAAAGGAGAAAAATGCTCAACTTCTCAAGGAATACAATGAATTAAAAATGCCTAATGAGCAATTTAAAAGTGATTTAGAAAAGTTTACTAATTTGAAAAATACACTTACACTAATTCTAGGAAATCAATTTTCCCCTAAATACAATACTGGCATTGGTTATCAACAAAATAAAAGAAACCTTGGTAGAATGAATTTCATTTCCAAGTCTTGGACATATAATTTTGTTCCTCGTTCTGGACACAACTCATCTAGCTAGAGTCATAATACATACTGAATTGTTTCAAGTTTTTGTGGACCAAATACAATTTATTTTTCAAACACTTTACATAATGCTTATATGAAACCTATGAGAAAAATATGGGTTCATAAATAACTTATTACTAATGTTACTGGACCCAAAAAAGTATGGGTACCAAAATTTGTCTTTGGTTGATCATGTTATAAGAATGCTTCTTAAAGAGCTCCACCAAGAATATATGGTACTTGAAAAGTGGGTGTTCAAGGCACATGACAAGAGACTACTCATGTTTTATCAACTAGATAAAAGTATATGGAGTATATGTCACATTTGGTGACAATTCCAAAGGGATGATCATTGGGTTAGGCCAGATTGGTAACCCTGATTCAATTATAAGTTATAAAGTACTGTTTTTTAGTGGCTTAAAATATAATTTTCTTAGTATCTCACAATTAAGTGATGATGGATATCATGATAAATTTGAAAATGATGTCTGTAATTTCATTAATTCTAAATATGAATTAGTATTTTCTACATCAAGGAATGAGTACGATTATTCTATTAATTTAGATTACTTAACTTCTCAAAATGTTTCATGTTTAAGCATATTTCATAAAGAATCTTGGATCTGGCATAAGAGACTAGGACACTGTAATGTTCACTCCCTTAGAAAGATAACTAGGAAAGTCCTAGTTAAAGACTTACCCTAAATTTAGTTTCCAAATTAAAAAGTGTGTAATCCATGTCAAAAGGGAAAACAACAAAAAATATCTTTCAAATCAAAGAAAAAAGTCTATACTTATCAACCTCTCGAGTTGGTTCACAAGGATTTGTTTGGACCATCTAGAGTTTCTGGTTTAAATGGGAAGCACTATGTTTATGATCTAGTAGATGATTTCTCAAGTTATACCTGGACCTTTTTCATAGCTCACAAAAGTGAGGTCTGCTCTTATTTTACTAAATATGCCAAGTCTGTAGAAAACCTTAGTGGCCTTAAAATTAAATCATTAAGAAGTGACAATGGCCATGAGTTTGAAAATCAAGAATTTGAATCATTTTCCTCACAGAATGGCTATACTAAAAATTTATCTGCCCCTAGAACACCTCAGTAGAATGGTGTTGTCGAAAGAAGAAATACAACCCTGCAAGAAATTTCGAGAACAATGCATAGTGAATACGACTAACCTATTTACTTTTGGGCTGAAGCTGTTAATAAAACATGCTATATAATCAATAGAGTCATAATTAGACTGAAGCTCAAAAAGACCTTGTATGAACTCTGGAATAATAGGAAGCCTAAGGTTAATTACATTATAGTTTTTGGATGTAAAGTCTTTATTATCAACACTAAGGATAATATAAATAAATTTTCATCCAAAAGTGATGAAGGAATTTTCCTAGGTTACTCAATGTTAAGTAAAGCTTATAGAGTATTCAATAAAAGAACTAAATGTGTGGAAGAATCTGTTCATATCAAGTTTGATGAAACAGATCCACATGAGGCTAGATCCATCCTAGAAAATTTGGAGGATGATGTATCAAATATGAACATCAACTAAAAATCCTCAAAATCCTTTGTAAAAGAATCTGTGAATACTTCCAATTTTGGAAATTCTCTTCAACTGAATCATAAGGAACTAGAATCTGTTGATGAACCTGAAATCACTAGTCCATATTTTTAATGAAAGGTTAGAACCCTTAGAAACCATCCCTTAGATGTTGTTGTAGGAGACTTAGAGAAAAGCACCCAAACTAGAGATTCTCTTAGAAATTAGGTTGAACATCAAGACTTCTTGTCACAACATGAACCTAAAAACATTGATGATTCCATCAACAATGAATTTTGGGTAATGTATATGCAAGAAGAACATAATAAGTTTGAATGAAATAATGTTTGGAAACTTGTAGAATGACCCAAGGACACTTTCAGCATAGGCACTAAATGGTTGTTTATAAATAAATTAGATGAAGATGGAAATATAGTTAGAAACAAGGCTAGATTAGTTGCAGAAGGCTATATTCAAGAAGAAGGAATTGACTAGGAGGAGACCTTTTCTCCAGTAGCCAGACTTGAAGCCATCAGAATCCTTCTTGCCTATGTTGCGCTTCCAAATTTCAAACTATATCAAATAGATGTTAAGAGTGCATTCTTAAATGGGTATATAGATGAGGATGTCTTTGTTGAAAAACCCCCTTGATTTATAAATCCTCATTTTTCCAATCATATTTTCAAACTATCAAAAGCTTTATATGTTATAAAATAAGCTCCAAGAGCTTGGTATGACAGATTGAGTACTTTTCTTATTTCCAATGGTTTTACAAAAGGAATAGCTGATCCTACCCTGTTTATAAACCTAATTTCTAATGATGTTTTTGTTATTCAAATCTATATAGATGATATTATTTTTGGATCATCAAAAAAGTCATTATGGATTGATTTTTCTAAAATAATGAAAAAAGAATTTGAAATGAGTTTAATGGGTGAACTAAAATTCTTTCTTGGATTTCAAATCTTTCAAAATAATGATGCAATTTTTTTCAATCAATGTTAATACACTAGAGATCTTCTAAAACGTTTTGGATTGGATAGAACAAAAAGTAGTGACACTCCCATGAGTACCACCTATATGTTAGATCTTGATGAAGATGGAAAATCTATTGATCAAACCACTTATCGAGGAATGATTGGAAGTTTACTCTACTTAACTGCTAGTCATCCTGACATTATGTTTAGTGTGTGTCTGTGTGCTCATTTTCTAGAAAATCCTAATGAATATCATTTAAATTATTTAAAGAGAATTTTCAAATACCTCAATCATACACCCAATTTATGAATGTTCTATCCTAAAGGACAATAATTTGATCTAGTTAGTTATTCTGATGTTAACTTCGGTGGATTCAAGTTAGATGGAAAACACACCTTTGAATCATGTCACCTTTTAGGCAAGTCACTAGTATCATGGTGTACTCAGATACAAAATTTAGGTGCATTATCTACTTCGAAAGCTGAATACATAGCTAGTGGAAGTTTTTGTGCACAAATTTTGTGGATTAAACACACATTACTAGACTATGGATATCAATTTAGACATGTACCAATAAATTGTGACAACACAAGTGCTATTAAAACCTCAAAAATCCTATTTCACATTCTAGGACAAAACATATTGATGTAAGACATCACTTTTTGAGAGATCATTATCAAAAAGGTGACATTACCTTGAAATTTATTGGCACTGAATATCAACTTGCTGATATATTCACTAAACCATTAAATTCTGAGAGAATAGACTGCATCCTACATGATCGTGGCATGACAAATTTAAAATAGATATCTTACTTGCCTTATTGTTCAATATTTTACTATGTTTTACTTTACTATTTCATGATTACAGTTTCTAAGTTACTGTCTATCACATTTACAGTATCATAGTTAGCACTTTGCATTCATGGTCTGACATTGATTGTCTCACCGTAACTCGCACTGACTGTCTCACCATAACTCGCACTGACTATCTCACCGTAATGTGCACTGGCTTTCACTTACTGTCTCACCCTGACGTTCTCTCACTGTCTCACCGTGATGACTGCGCACTGTCTCACCTTACCAATCATTCATCGTCTCACCTTGAAAATTACTTATAATTTTATTTAAAACCCATATCGCGGTAATTTTTTTCACCTCTTTTACTTTCCCACGTTTTTGTTTTTGTGACGTTTGACATTACCAAATGATAAAACAAAGTGTTTCACTCGATTCTTCACCCCACACATTTCCCAACTCACCCGATTCGAACCCTTTCAACCTTGCAACCCTCTTTCTGTGTTGCGACCTTCTGTGGATGCCAAGAATAAAACGACCAACATCATCCACACCTGAGAAGAACCGCCCGAAGAAGAAGAAGATAACACTCAAGATGACACCAGAAGGGCCTCTGAATCTGAACCTGGTAAATCGCAGTGTCGTACCTGAAAAGGAAATCTTCCCCGAATAGCTGTTATCTAGAAAATCTTTAGTCCTGAAAGTGTTAAGAGAACTAGGATGGTTAGAATGTTTCTCAAGGGAAAATAGACCCATTTATCTGAGGTTAGTTGCTCAGTTTTACCAGTACACTCATTTTTCTTTTGATTATGGTGAAGGATTTATTGTGAGGAGCCGGATTAATGGCCAGATATGTTCCTTCTCATCGAGGTTATGGGATGCATGCATTAGGACACCTCACAAAGGAATTTGTGATGATTATTAAAGACAAACCCCACCTACAACTGATTTCATTGACCTAGAAGATTCTTTGAAAACCCTAACTAGAAATGGCTCCAAGAGAAGGGAAATAGCTGCTGAACATGATGGAGAAACAAGGATTCTGTTTAAATTTTTTCAAAATATGGTTAGCCCGAGGAAAGGTGAAATTGTTGTATTAAAGTATCAAGATGTGTTTCTGATTCATCATATGAAGAAGGGATACAAAATCAAACTGTGCAAGTACATCATTCACCATATGTGTGAGTTGATCAAGGTCACATCCAAATCCACCTCTCTGTTATACTCACGGCTGATCTCATCCATGCATGGTTCCAAAGGAGTAGTTAGACCCAATGAAGAAGTGATTGTGGATTGCGAGTATTATCTCCCTAAACCCATCATTAAGAGAATGAAGATTAACTGGAACCCTTGGAAAAGGGAGTGGGTGGAATACAAGGATAAGATTTATGAGAAGTTTAATCCTTTGGTTTATCCTTCAAGGCCGAAGGACATTTTGGATCCTAGTTTGGAACCTAATGAATTTGTTGAGTATCCAGAAGAAGAAGAATAAGAAGTTGAAGTATCTCATAGGTAAGATGTTGTTGTCGAGGAAGGAAGGCATATTATTCATCATGTTGTTCTTGAAGAATAACCTCCTATACCTAGAGTTTATATCAATCTAGAAACTCAACCCATGGCTAGAAAAGAATCAGGTGTGACAGAATATGACCAGTAAGTCATAGAAGAACCTGTTCTAGAACTCCCTGTTATAGAAGAGGCTGTAGTAGATAAACTCACTGCTATGAAAGAAACAAATCTAGAAGAACCTATTATGG
This sequence comes from Viscum album, assembly GCA_963277665.1. Taxonomy (NCBI): domain Eukaryota; kingdom Viridiplantae; phylum Streptophyta; class Magnoliopsida; order Santalales; family Viscaceae; genus Viscum; species Viscum album. Next base: position 1,671,334,464 of record OY728138.1, read on the forward strand.
AAGAAGAAAATATAGAATAACTCATAGAATAACAAATTTTTCCTGAGATAATGCTCTCTGCTGAAGAGATGATGGATATATCCTTTCAGTTGGCTAGAAAAGAGAGGAATGAGGAATTAAGAGATGAACTTGTGCTTTTAGAAGTAGTTCCTCAGCCTCTAGATCCGGAAAAGGAAACACCTGTTGGGGGGTGGAAACCCAAAATCTTGAGACTGATGAAGCATCCCATCTGGATGAGTCTAGTCCTGTGGACACTCAGTATAAATTCCCTAGCTTTTATGATGTGAGTGAATCTCATCAAGTTACTGCCACTGGGCTTGACCTTTCATCACTGTTTCAGTTGAATTCAGTTTCTAAATTTGTCCCTGAGAAAGAACCTGAACCTGAACCTACCCATGTACCAATTCCATCACCCGAACCTACACCTGAACCCCTACTTGAACAGCTGTCCTGTGTCAGTAAGGATGATTTGAAGGATTTTAGAGAGACTATCTTGTCTAGAGTTGACAAGATTTTGAATTCCCAACCTCATGCTGTGACACATCTAAGTAAGTGACATGCCTCACTAATTTTGGAGAAAATTATCTGGCAGATACACCCCAAAATTCTCCATGAAATTCAAGAAGTTCGAGTTGAAAATAAATGTTGAGTAATGAAGTTTCAACCCTGAGAATCATGGTCGAAGATATGTAGAAAGAGCTACATTCTAGATCGGAACCTGTTGCTTCCTCTCTAGAACCTTATGTGTCTAAAATTTCTTGAGATGTTCTGTCTGAGATTCAACCTTACCTATTATCCTTTCATGAAAAGATTGCAGAAAGGCACAAATAGTTGTTGAAATAAATGAGATAGCTTATGGTGAACCTAAATAAACTCACTGATGAATACACTGGTTGTCTTCAAAAAGTACTGAATCAGCTCAAGTCTCTAACCACAACAGTCAAAACTTCTCATACCTATTGTGAATCATCTACACCTTCCTTGGAAAGTTCTTTTCTCATATCGACAGTCCAAGAAGAACTTCAGAATGCTTTAATTGGATTTAATGTGACTTCTTTATCTGAAGTTTTCAAGAATAGTGATAGAGTTATTGACCTTGTGAAAATCCATTCCATGATTTCCAATGATTCCCAGTAGGAGATTGGTATGAAAGTAGATTTCTATTTCCACTGGATTTTCTCCAAGACTGATATGACCAATCACTTCAAATACCTTGTAGAGAATTTGATAATTCCTCCCATCACCTAAGCCTTCAAAATCCAAGTCCGGAAGCTAATCGAGTATACCAGATTGTTGAACATGTTCATGGAAAACAAAGATGATTTTAAATTCCATGTAGTGTGGAGGAGACACTATTGCATACTTCATTAAACTTATGATATTGTGTCTTCATGTTCAAAGTACAACAATTGTTGCTCCAACGGCTTCTCCTCTCAGACCTGGATTTCCTACATTCACTTCTACCTTAACTTCAACAACCATGTCTATTGTCCAGGCTCTTAGTCAGATCAGGACTCTCATCCTTGATTAGAAACTGTCGAGATCTTCTACTACACTAACCTTGGCTCCCTCAGTCTTGGAAGGTCTCCCTTTACCTTCAATATCTATCACCTCTCTACCTTCATTCACATCATCCACTACACCTATGGCTTCCTCTTCTGCTGCTGATAAAGGAAAATAGAATTCCAATCCTAGAAGAAGACTACTTCTTACTACTGTTTGATAGGGATGTCATTGATTTTTGTATTTCTACTACACTCTGATTACTTTTAATGGAATGTGGACTGATTACCCTCTCTTTTTTTAATCTTTTTGATAATCCCAAAAGGGGGAGAAATGATATTCTATGTTATAATATTGCATCCAATTTGCACTCTTACTGTACATGATTTTAGGTCATCAAAAAGGGGGAGATTGTTGGACTCCTCATGTATTACTCATGTTTTAATGATCACAAATATCATTCAACCTAGTTCAATCCTATAAATTATATTCAATCATGTGTATTTATGTTTCTAATTCACTCATGCATTATAATGGTTAAGCCCAACCAATTTCATGCATATCACTATTTAAGTCTGAATATAGTTATTTGCCTAAGTACAAGACACCATGAGCAAAGACACCGTTTAGCCAGACACAGTTAGCCAGACATCGTGAAGCAAGACACAGTGAGTCAGACACCGTGAAGTAGGACACAGTCAGCCAGACAACGTGAAGCAAGACACAGTAAGCCAGAAACAGTGACCAGGACACTGTGACAGAGACACCATGACCGAGACACCGTGACTGGGACACCGTGACCGAGACACCGTAAGCGAAGACACCGTAAAGATAAGACATCGTGAAGATCAGACATTGTGACACTCATATACCCTGAAGGAGACACCTTATTCTCAACTTACTGTGACACTGTTTCTTAAACTATTTGTTCGTCTTTCAATTTAATGTTTAACGGTCATATTTTATGCCTTTAATGCATTTACATAATTAATTTTTCTTTGTAGACATAGAACGAGGTACGAGGTATGAAATATATGGAACCTGTCGGCTAAATATAATGCATTCGAAGATAAAGAGTAGAGAGTGCCCAACGACGAAAAGTGGGAGTGTGCGACACTGAACAGAAAATAATCATGTGAGCATGACCACGAAGAACACTTTGAAAGATTTTCAAAGAAATAATTTTTCACATGCGTACAATCCGACGCTACTGAAGAACATACGAAGTACACTGGAATCCAGATAACATCTTCACATTATTAATGCTCTTGGAGATCACAAGATGAATCGCGACACTCTGTTTTTCAAGACAATAAATAGAGAAGGACTTAGAAGCATTTCTGATAAATCAATGGAGTCCAGAGGTGCACCTCAAATCACTATAGCCTTTATAAACTCACATCTACTCTCTCTTAGTGATTATTTTACTTATCTTTTGAGCAGTGTGTGTAATAATTATATTCTACAGACACACTGACTCCTGTGCTAAACTGAAGGATTTCCAAATCCTTACACCAAACTCTTTATTTCAGCTTACCCATGACAACTGTGCATGAGGTCCATGTGTGGCCTGTTAATTGTTTTTATCTACCCATGAAAATGGTTGAAGAGGTCCCTGTGTGACCTAGACAGTCTGTGTACTATTTTTAACCAAGATCCAGGGTGTAAATCAATGTTTATTTATATAAACTGCTTGGTGGCAGGTGATCACTGAGTGGAGTGGATTAGGTCTCGACTTGAGACTGAACCACTTGTTTTATATCCACTGTTCTGTTTAATTTAGTCTTCTCTGTTTTACTACTTTATTGCATAATCTAGAAAACTCTAGTTTCACTTTGATAGTTAGTCTTGGAAAGAAGTTATAACTGATTTGTCTTATTAGGATAACTTCAAAAGTAATATTAATAATACACATTATGATTACTGAGAATTATTCCATCTTCTAAGAATTGGTTTAAACAATCAAACTCTTAAAACAGCATAACCATGAGTAATTGGGTTGTATTTTTTTAGGAAAAACTTTTCTTTTAAAATAATAATTTTTGTAACAGAAATTTTTGTAGTCACTCAATTCACCCCCCCCCCCATCTTGAGTGAACTACTCCTACCAACATAAATGGTGAAAGAAAATTATTCGTGTGGCAAAAAATTCATATTTTTCACAAAATATTGATATTTTATCCCTAATATCTCTATTTATTATCTAAAAATTCAATGGTTTATACAATAATAATAAAACATTATATGGTGAAATATTACATTTATCACTAAAACCTAATGTAATGTTCAGCTTAAACCATTCCATAATTTTTTAACCTTAATACCCTTACAAAATTCACAAGTCTATAACTAAGGACAATAAATTTCCCTATTTAAACAATACATTACTCCCCAAAATATCAAATTATAGCTCATAACTGTCACATTTGAAATATGTTAATACCTAAGTAATATATTTTGTAAAATAATTATAATTACTAGAAATACCATAAAATTTCAATGAATACATACTTACATTCCCATTTATTAAATAAAACATATATTAGTACATATAATCCATAAATAAAAAAAATGTTTTAAAATCCATAAATGTTAAAATAATCCAATTTTTGAAATGAAAAATCACCAATTTTTTCCAATGTTATCAACACAATCCAATTTACTTAATCTATGTCAATCATCTCTTTAATAAAACTGACCATAATTTTCTAAAAATTAGGAATATTCTAAGGGGTTTCATACCTTTATCATGTTTTTTCCGTAAAATATTACCTTTCCATTAAACAATATTTCTATGTCATCAGTACCATTTAAAATATTCTTGAAATCAGTAATGAAAAACATATAAATAATAATCCACATATATGTGTCTTGATTAACAGAACATAATTCATAAATTCAAATATATAAAAACTACATTTATTACACATCATTTATAAACCATTAACAATGATTCCTTATCATATTCTATTTTACATTTTTCATTTCATATTTAATTTGTAGTATCTTCCTGATAAACAAAAAAACATTAATTATGACACCATACTGATCACCTTAATGTGCTTTTCCATGAGACATTTATTTCAATATTTCTCATAGTTTCCAAATTAAAAATATTCTATCATTGATCATTCCATAGGAAAACCATTTTTCATACCAATTGGGTAAACTATACTTTACATTTTCAATGGGATATAATTTACTCATTAACATTATACTCAAAACATAAAACATTGTATTGTTCCTTTGAGAAATTCTCATGAGTACTTATTCCCACTAGAATGTCTTGGAATTTCCATGTAATTTTTTTAAATAAATGGGAATTTTATGAGTCTGTGAAAATTGATGACACATGATTCAAAGGCCCGGAGTGCACAAAATGAATTTATAGATTTTTTTGGGTACGTTCAGTAAACGTGCGAGTGTGTTTTTATAACTTTTGAACTGGTGCTTAGAATTGAAATTTGAGGGCACCATTGAACTCGCAGTGCCGGTTTTTACATAAAGAGACTTTTACCTCGACTACAGTTGTTCAGGGATGGATGTTAGTTTATGGGTTTTTCATGAAATCATAGAATAAAAATAAAATTGTAACACATTTTTTTTATTTGTTAAAAAAATCCATGTGGAAGTTATTTAGTGGAGACCACTACACCATAATCTCCCATGTGAGGTTATGGTGGTGGGGACCACCCGAGCCTAACCTCCCATGAGAGGTTATGGTGGTGGGGACCACCAGAGGCCTACACCTCTCAACTCCCTCATTAAATGTGGAAGAGCCTCTTCAAATCCTCCAATATTAATTTTCCCAACCCTCCTCCACAATAATTAAGCCAATGAACCACCTTCATTAAGTCATCCATTGTGATTAATTAACCCAATATGAAATTGTGCCAACAGTTAAATTGGGGGAAACATATCACATTTTTTCTACTTTGAAAATTTGGTGGAATTGGGAGAGGATAAATATTTGGAGAAAGCTCTCCAATGAAGAATGCGTTATTCCACGAAAAACACTCTCGCCGATGTAGAACGCCTTCAACTACGAAGAACCAATGAACAAGCCTAGGATTAAAAGCGTGTGGTGGGTGCGAAGAACACCTATATCTTCGACTCCCTCTAACGTGGGACATATTCATCTATGAAGAATCGACGTTCGTATTTCCTTCTCGTGCCAACATCAACAAAAACCCCAAGGTAGGGGATTAATTGTGTGTGAATATTTTTTCCCCATTTTCTTCCCTTGTTTTATTTTTCTGGTTTGGGAGTAAATCGTTGCGGAAGATTGTGAATCTTGACGTTCTTCTTTTAAGTTCTTGTTGATCCATATGCTACCACCCTAATGCGAAGGGTACGGGCCATAAAAACCTGGATTGACCCCTCCTCAAATCTTGTGGTGTTCATCATGATGGAGGAGGATGATAACCATCCATGGTTGGGGCCCGAGGACGGCGACCGACACCACCAATGGCCACGAGGAAGGTGATAGTGCAGCCACACCACCCCTCAGCCACCACCACCACCCCGCAGCCTCCGCACCCTCCATGGCCACCGCTGCTATCCACGGATCTGCACTGCCACACTTCCGGACCGCCACCCAGCTGTCGGACCGCCACCCTGCGGTCAGACCGTCGCCCCACGTTCTCATGTTGTCCTCAACTGAGCCACCTCGGGCCAAGCTGAGCCGCCCCGCACCCTCATGGAACCCCTCGACCGAGACACCCTCGCGGCACCCTCGTGGCCCTCGCGTGCTGAGCCAGACCTAGCAGCTCTGGCCGGCTTGGGCTAGGTCGGACCGACCGGGTCCAACCAGACCCGGGCCCACTAGGACCCATTTACGCTCCACCAGTCATATTATTGGCACCAAACGTCCATTTGATGAACCATCAGTAGCACTGGAAATCATGGAGTTAGACGGTCCTTTGAGTATACTCCACTGGAATTTTTAATTAGGATGGGGAATGGTTAGGTTGGATCGAGCATGAATCCAACCTGGCCCCCAGGACAAAAAGGCTAATAACTCAAAGACTGAGCATCCGATTTATGCGTCATATATTATGTTAAGACCCATATGACGTTATAAACCTTTGATATGGTTATTCGTGGGACATCATGGTGGTTGGAGTATCGACCAGTAGCTTGTGGAGCGGATCCTGTCGGAGACAAGCGAGCAAAGTGCGGGAACCCAGTGGGAGGCTGAGACTTGACGACTGCTGACTCTTTTGAATTGGAGTGACTTGACAGGCCTAGTGGGGAGTGACTTGGGGACGTGAAAAACATGTGGTGGGGAGCTCCTTGGTGATGAAGTAGACCCATGGTACGCGACATGATAAGTACCTCAGCATACCATGAGGGGAGCACGTTGGTGGCATGACATAACCACAGTGGGGAGCACCTTGGTGATGTAGAATACCCACAGTACTCGACAGGAGGATGACCTCAGCAGTCTAAGGTTAGTGGGAAGCATGTCTGTGTGACGCGTCCGGCCAACTATACTTGATAGAGGGGGAGTTCTCCAGTAGTCGAGGTTATCGTCGTTGTGACTGGGTATGTTACTTAATATTATACCTAGAATAAATCCTACTGTGAGCTGAGTCAGTACCTCGGTGTTTCGTCATGATTGAGATGGATTACTTGATAACTTATGTATATGTATGGGCATATACCTAAGTAGGGTTATATGATGATTTCATACTTTGTGGTTTATCCTTGGTAGATTTTGTGTGACCTTGAGGGTCTCGTGGTCTCTACTATGTATCATTATACTCACCCCCAAACGGGTTGTGCCTGAACCTTGTTGGGTTGGATGCATACGACAAACATTGTTGACTAAGGATGAGGGTACCAGGACTTGACGGTGCCCAAAGGAGGACCATATGGCATGTCGGTATGTAGAGGAGACAGGTGGACGTGGAGTGCTGAGGAGGCGATCATTACCTCCCCTTCAGGTAGGAACCAAGGAGGAAGACCCAGTAGCTTCATTTCTCTTTCTTCAGTTTTATTGTATTTTAGTTTTACTTGTATCTATTACTGTTGGGCTTGTATTCCAGCCCCTTTTTACTTTCATCACTATTTTTTCTATACAGTTTACTTGTGTTCGTATCTTACTATGTGCTTGGTTGGGTGTGTTTATAGGTTATAATGGAAATGCCTTCCTAGGTTTAGGTAATAGGACTTTGGTTCTAGTCTCCAGCCCCTGGACTATGGATGGCGTGCTTGGGGTTAGTTATGGCATGGGTCCCGGGGAACGGGTCGTGACAAATTGGTATCATAGGAGTTGGTTCTACCACAGAACATAAGAATCTGATATTTATTTTTAATGGAAATAGTGTTAAGTGTAGTGAGTGTGGTTATCAGTTTAGGGAATCCAGTGTTGTTGTGGTGGTCGACGTATCCATACACCTGGAGCCTGACTTCTGATTTCCAACTCAGTGCACGAAAACATTGATTGCATGCGTGTTTCCAAGAGTTTTCATTGTTATCTCTTGAGTCAGATCACTAGGTATAAATTATTGAATTTGGTGATCCTTTTTCAATTCAAGATTCCTCCATGCAGACAGACAACTAGGGTTCTGAGAGTTATACGCACTGATATCCCACCGAGTTACGAGGCCTTAGTGCAGTGTCCTTTTCCAGTAGAGGAACCAGTAGAGGAACCAGCGGTACCATTTCCTATTGGGCCACCAATACCACCTATCCTATTAGTAGAGAGTGCATGATGATTCAGAACATTTCATGAGTTCGAGCACTAGAGGCCACCCAGGATTATGGGAGAGACAGACCCACATGTGGCTGGGGATTAGCTGGATGCCATGGTGAGAGTGTTCTGACTGGTAGGGACACCAGCTGATATTATGGTGATTCATTCCTCCAGCCTTCTATAAGAAGTATCATGAAGATGTTGGATCTTGATGATCTAGGTTCACGATGTGGGGATACTTCTCTGGACAGTCTTCGAGAGCCTGTTTTGGGCAGTGTTTGTTCCAGCGACTCTTTGCGCAGTGCGCATACAAGAGCTACTTCATCTGCAGCAGGGCAGCATGACTATGGATCAGCACTCAATGAGGGTCATTGAACTCTCACATTACTCCACAGATAGGGTATGAGACCCAATATTCAGGTCCTGGACCTTCGATTAGGGACTCAGGTAGGAGATCAGGGCTTTGATGATCTCACTCAGCATCTTGACGCAGGCAAGGGTGTTAGAGAGAGCCCTCTTGGTGGAGAGTTTCTTTGCCGAGCAGTCACCTACAGTGAGACTCACTATCATTCATCACGTAGAGGGGTCTTATGCAGCTGGCAGTAGACAGACTTCACAGAGGTCCAAGTGGACCAGACCTACAACTGGACGACCACATGACTCAAGATCGATTGTGCGGGGCACCCGAGGCGAAGCCAGTTATACCAGGAGCAGGAAGTGTTTCATATGGGGCAGGTACGGTCACATGGCTCATGAAATTCCAACCCGTCATGAAGATGATCATAAAATGGTTGAAGGGCCACCCAGGCAGAGATAGAGGTTCGAACAATGAGGTCCGCAGGGAGTTGGTGGACGTGGCAGAGGAGCTCGCCGTGCAGCTGGCAGTGGGTGATGATTCAAGATGTTACCGACACCACCACTAGGAGGTCCACCATGACTGTAGGTTTCTGGTGAACAGGGGAGAGCTATGCTCCAGGCCGTTGAGGCCTACAATCATGGTACTCTAGAGATGATACAAGGTACGATTTGTGTCTACTCCACTTTAGTTGTAGTACTTATACACACAGGTTCTTTTCATTATTTTATTTCCACTTACCTCGTTCAAAGCTTGGTGATTACAACAGATCCTTTGGATTGATCCTTACATATAGAGACTCCTACGGGAGTAGATTCGATGATTACGCACTGGTGCCGGTAGTGTGTGAATACTCTAGGAGGTGAGAGAGCTTCAGTTGGGATCTCGTAGTAGCAACATAGAGGTCTTACGATGTCATCCTGGATATGGACTTGTTATTTACAGTCCATGCTCAAATAAGTAGTATTAGGTGAAAAGTACTGTGTGCCCACAAATATGGGACCAGGTTTACCTTCACCAGTCTTAAGGGATTCTTTGCAGCGTAGGATGGACTTACCTAGATGATAGTGTTGTCGATCACTCATCAGTTGGCTAGCCTTACCCACAGAGCTATTGATGTGGAGAGCCCGAACTATCCTATAGTGGTGGACTAGTACGCAGATGTTTTCCCTGATTATGTTCATGGTCTACCTCCTCGTAAAGAAGTATACATTTACATTGACTTGTACCCTGAGACGACACCGATATCTACACTAGCGTATTGGATGGCTACCGCAGAGCTATGTGAAGTGTGGGTATAGCTGGAGGACTTGCAGGGGGGATTCATTCGGCCCATAGTTTCTCCATGGTAGCCCCGATTTTGTTTGCTAAGAAGGTGGATGAGATCTTGAGGCTTTGTGTTGACTATCGGTGCCTGAACCATGTGACCGTGAAGAACTAGTACCCTCTCTCAAGGATTGATGACCTCTTTGATTAGCTGAAGGGATAATGATGGTTCTTGATCATATACCTCAGACCAGGTTATCCCCAGTTCATTGTTCGAGAAGAGGATGTGCACAAGATAGCCTTCAGATGCCAGTGTGCCCATTATGAGTTCTTGGTTATGCCATTCGGAGTAACCAACGCTCCAGCAGTGTTCTTGGGACTCATGAACATAATCATTCAGCCAAATCTTGATCGCTTTGTTGTAGTCTTCATTGATGACATTCTGATCTACTAGACTACTGTAGAGGAGCATGCCTATCATTTTTAGGTAGTACTTGACAGACTCTGGGAGCACCCACTTTATGGTAATCTCTTGAAGTGCCAGTTTTGGATCTGAGAGGTTCACTACCTAGGAAATGTCATATAAGGGACTAGAGTTGCAGTATATCTAGGGAAGATTGAGTAAGTACTAGCTTAGGAGCCACCTAGGAGTGTGACGGAGGTATTTTGTTTCTTGGGTTTTGCTGGATACTACCGGAGGTTTGTGCTAGACTTCTCAAGAGTTGCAGCACCACTATCAGCATTGACGAAGAAGGGTCAACCCTTCGTTCGGTCGTAGAAATTCCAGTGGAGTTTTCAAGAGCTGAGGTAGAGGTTGACTAGTTCCCCCATCGTGAGGTTTCTAGAGGAGGGCGTAGGGTACATAGTTTACTACGATGCATCAGGGACCAGAATCAGATGTGTCTTAATGCAGGAGCGATCAGTGATCACATATGGTTCTCGATAGCTGAGACAGAATGAGCATAACTATGCGACCCACGATCAAGAGTTAGCAGAAGTGGTCTTCGCCTTGAAGATGTGGTGGCACAATCTGATGGGCAAACACTTTATAGTCCACTCGGATCACAAGAGTCTCAGGTATATCTTCTCTCAGAAGGACCCGAACCTGAGACAATGATGTTGGCTTGAGTTCCTTTAAGAATATGACTTCTAGATAGGCTATACTCTTGGGAAGGGGAACATTTTAGCTTATGTACTCAGCAGGAGGTTTGGTATACAGTTTCTAGGAGAGGCAATGGAGCAGCTGGCTACTTTACACATATCCATTTTGGATAGAGACGGAGTTGCCTTTCTTTAGTCTCTTACAGTCACTCCCCCCCTCCTTCTGCGAGTTAGGGAGGCCCAGCGTGGGGATGCTAACAGTAAGGCACGACATGCTCAGATATCCATTGTAACACCCCGAGCTTCCACGATACACTTCTCTTTCAATAATGCAATAGCTTGCATTGTACGCAAGTTCGAGATTCTAACACACCGCGACCAATCAAAATAGCCATTATGAATAGTAATACCCACCTTTTGAAATTATATATATATTATATTTCAAAATGGACTTCATTTTTGGATTCGGAATATCGAAATTAGACTATGTTTAATTTTTGGTATTTTTCTGAGAACTTCCAATTTTCTATGAATAGTGAAAAATACTTAAAAACAACTTTTTTAATCAAAATAATTTATAGTGATAAATTATACTATTGAGTGGTTTTAAATTATAATTAGAATATATTTTTACCATTTTATCCAATGGTGTTCATTATAATTAATTTCCCTTTGAAATTGTACATAAACAATTGTCATTCTTTTGATATATATTGTTTCTTAAAAACACGCTATTTGTTGTGACAACAAGAATTAATTATAAAATTAATTAATGCAACTTATATGTTTGGAATTTTTTAAAATAGACTTAATTTTTTAATTCATAATATCAATTATAGCTTAGGGTGAAATTTTGGCATTGTTATGAAAAACTTCAATTTTTGATGAATAGTGAAACCACTAAGTGGTAGTTAAAAAATTGATTTTTCGTTTAAATGAAACATTACCACTTCTGTGATTTGATTTTCAAAAATCCAACATACATGGTTTTCATTAGGAAGTAAAATTTGGTTCAATGTGATTAAAATAATTTTTTGGTGAATAGTAACTTTTAAGTTTAATTTATCGCGATTAAAGGTAATTAGTGAAATTCAAGGTAAAAATGATATTATAAAAATATGAAAATACTTTTACACTTGTCCTATCACTATTGGATGAGTCATGGACGACCAATAAAATCCATGTGTCAACTTGGGGACCCCATGGAGCCACTTTGGTGGGAAAATGACATTAAAAACCTTTTATTTAATGTTAAAATAAAAATGTCACAAACATGAGTTCTTTTACTAAAACAATTTTTAAATGGGGTTATACAAGTCATATTTTTGACTATAAATATTCATTAGAAAGATAAAATGATTTACTACATTATTATATTTGTTTTATAATTTTTAGACATTAAATAAATTATATTATTTATGACACCATGATGATGCAGTGATTACCTCATTAATTAACGATTTAAATAAAATGAAAAGATAATGTAAAATATAAGACTTAAACTTCTCAAAAACCTATTGTATGGGTATATTTCGAACCCTTATCACCTTATACTAGAAATATATAAGCGTGGGACCTTTAAAATCCTAAACGCATTATATAATAAAGTAACATTTCATTACTTACCAAGAGTGCCCCTCCTCTCCTCTTATAAAAGGCCCCCACCTCTACCACCTTATTCACACCTTCAAGCCATTTTTCTCAGCCAAACTCTGCCCAAATACTCTCTACACTTCCATATCTTACTCTTAGAATCCACACTTTGGGAAGAAGTCTTCCCAAGGAAGCCTTTGGCTCAAATCAAAAAGAGTTACCCGATTTTAAGGTAATGTCTTCTCTAATGTTGTTTTGTTTTATTTTGCTTCTCCAACCCCCTAAAATATTTTTATTAATTTCTTTTGTAACACCAAAAGTATACTCAATATACTAGGATGTTTTTATAAGAAGTATTCGAGCTACACTTACGCACACCTACATCTAATGGTTAAAGAACATACTGTTTCTGTGGGTGGCGAAATACTGCCTCACGAAACGATGATTGTTCAATATTATTTTAACACCTCTAATGGTGGCCATTTTGATGACACTATTTTCATATATGATATATATATTATTTTTATGTTTTCCTTATGATTCTTTATTTCTCATTTATGGCATAACTTTATGATTTCCATTATGGGTAAACGCGATAATTTCATTTTAGGAAGTGCGGACTACCGCCCCCTCAAAGTGATTTGAATCGTTAATGCCATCTGTGGGATGTATAAAGGATGGAGTAAATGGTATTATACATTATATTATACTGGAATTATATTATACCTTTATATAATTATAACTTTATTCCATTAAATATGAAATAGAAATGAAAGTAGCGTTCATGCGTACGTATGGATTACCGTCTCCATGAACGGTGCATTTCATTTCTTACCTATAAATGTTATGTAATATTATAAATGAATGTATATACTGGATATATATGATGTATATGATATCTAAATCATGAATATAATTATGGACATAATGTATATTTTACCACATGAACAAAGTGTAATTATAATAAGTTTATTTTTGACTTAAGTACCTAAGATCGACAAAACGGCCATTGTTAACTTAAATAATTACATAATGTTCATGACATGGTAATAAGTGATATAAAAGGAATAATGAACATGAAAAAGGTTCTTAAGAAGGTAGAGATTAACTCTATATTATTATTCAGGAGGTTAAAGAGAGGTCGAGTCATGTCGGACACGAGGTACGAGAATTTCTTAACCCAATTTCTATTCTTTAGGTTAATCTCATATTTTCAAATTATGTCACGATATTATTATGTCCTATATTTTAATTATAATTTCATTACGTGTACATATAGTTAATACACATAATAGATATATTTTATTTAAAAATTTTCTTTGTAAGGGACTTCATCTAAATCTCCATTCATTGAGGCATATTTTGTTTTATACACAAATTTCTTTGATACGGTGTATAAAACCCTTTGACATTTACGTTTATTCAAAAGGAATATTTTTATACGAAGCGTTTTTACTAAATTACAAAAGGAATGTTTTTTTCTTACGTATGCAGTGACAACGACTTCTCCGCCGCCGTGACCATTATTTGAGTTTCGGCTTCCTCTACAAGCCATAACTTTTTTTAAAATGAAAAAAATACCATGTTTTACTTTTCTTTTATTTTGGTATTGAAAATGGTTTTGATAATGTTTTATTATATCAATGTGTTGTATTGATATCTTGTGATGGAAATGTGGAAATGTTAAGTTTCCTTTATTCATGTTTTATGTGATATGATTATGTTATGGTTTATGATAATTTTAAGCCTTTTCATATAAGGAATGCATTGGACTTAATAAGTGATGGGTGGAGCCCACTATAGCTCCTCGATGAATCGGAAGGTCTCATGAGAAAAACTAGTGTCTTGTCACGAGGCCTTGACAAAATCTTATTTGTAGTCTTGGCACGAGGCCTTGGCTATGTGTTTATGATAGTCTGGCATTATGCATTCCATCATTATGAAAGTTGTTATTGATATTGCATGTGATTATTCGACATGTAGAATGTCCATGTGAATAAGTAAATGGCATTATCTCATTTTACTTTTTCCATATTATGTTGAAGTTCAAGTTTAAAAGGCTTTTTTTAGTCATTCATTGCCTTAAATGTTTATGTTTATTTATGAAAGCATCCGCTATATTGTTATCCTTACTGAGCATTTGAGCTCACCCCTTTCAAGGTTTTATTTTTCGCAGGATGTGAAGAAATATTTTATGACTGACCTATGGGGATATTCTGAAGGGGATAGAAGTGTGGACTATGAAGACTATGTTATTGTAATTTTTCACTTTATGATGTAATGTAACATTTATGAATGTATCTAGTGTTTCCAAGGCTACTAAACTAATCGGTCTTTCGAGACTTGATATTTTGTGATCATGCCAATGTTATGCAATAATGCACCGACTCTGGGTAACTGGGGTCGAGGCGCTATAGTTGGTATCAGAGGCAGTTTAGTACTAACCTTGGAAACTAGATTTAGATAAACTCTGATTAGAGCACATAGCCCAAAGAAATACTTTGAGGATTAGTATAGAAGAACTTCCTAGAATTTTGGTATTATAGAGATTTTGTGAGTTTTCTGAGCAATACATCCCTATCTGGATACGAGCAGGTAGAGGCAGCTCTAGTACAGATGTTCCTAGGGGTAAAACCCGAAAACACCGCTTTGAGCTGGGCTCGAATAGGAACTGGTGCACGAAAATGGGCCTTGCTGCACTCTTGGTTACGATACTCTCGTGGGATATGCTTAGTATAATTCTAATTTTCATTAAAATCCATTATGAAGGGTTTATGAGTATATACTTCCTCAAAGAAAAAATTTATTTTTATGATTATGGATTATATCCATAAACTGTTCAATTTATGTTAAATGTTTTAGAAGTAGGGAATTATGTATTTCAATTCATAAACTAATCTAGTTTATGCCATTGTATAGAAATGGCGCCTAGTGGGAGGAATTGAACCCATATCAATGCACTCACTCCATGTAGGGATTGCCCTCCTATTCAAGATAATTATAGTGGAGCTGGAGATACAACTGGTTCTGATCAACTTATCACCATACTGGGACAACTCACTCAGGTTATGAATAATAATCTTACTCGTACGGAGCACCCTGATCCGCAACGTGGAGGATCAATATTAGACCACTTCATGAGGCAACAACCACAAACATTTAATGGGGGTACAAATCCATTAGTAGCTGAGAAATGGATAAAGTCCTTAGAGAAAATATTTCACGCCTTGGGGAGTAGCGAAAGGGAGAAGGTTGTCATGGTAGTTTACCACCTCAATGGAGATGCGGATCAGTGGTGGTCATTGATTCAAAACACAAAGGAAGATGATGAGGTATCAAATATAGAATGGAGTGAGTTCAAAGAGCTTTTCCTAGAAAAATACTATCCTCGTGACCATCGAGCAGATATGGAAAGACAATTTCTGAGTCTGAGACAAAAGGAGGATGAGAATGTCGCAATGTATGAGGCTAACATTACAAGGTTAGCAAGGCATGCAGTAGATTATATACGTAACCCAAGAAGTAAGATAGATCGTTTATTTGATGGGTTAAAACCGTTTCTCCGTCGAGCTTTAGTATCACAATCTTTCTCAACATACGAAGATATAGTCTTGTGTGCTATCAAGAGAGAAAAGTAATTTTCAAAGACTTATGGCAACAAAGTAAAGCAAGAGAAGAAGAGAATGGTGGAACAAGAGACAGATAGAGGGAAAAAGGGAAAGAAGAATTTTCTATCATGCGATAATTGTTGGAAGAATCACCCGGGTACTTGCCTTAAAGGAATGGGAGTTTGTTATAAATGTGGAGAAAAAGGTCACCAGGCTTGTGATTGCAAGGGAAAGAAAGAGGCTATCAATGTTGAATACTACAATTGTAAGGAACTGGGGCACTATGAAAATTAATGTCCTAAGCGTCAGGGAAACTTACCTCATAAAAGGCCAAGGGATCAAGGAAAATCTTATGTTTTTACTACAGTTGAAGTGGAATAATTAAGGTATTGGTGATTTTGGACTCAAGAACTATATTATGGTTATAAGAATAATGTGATATATATAAGGATTGTACTGCAGTACTTGTTGTTTTCATTAAGGTTTTAATATGATGAAGGTAATCATATTTTTAGTATGTGACAATAAGAGAAACTTTACTTTGTTTGGGGAATCTGATGTTACAATTGATTTTGAAATTTAAGGACCTTTTATAGAAAGTCTGGATGGAGGTATTTTGGGTAACTATAAAGGTTGGAATGGGTTAATATTAACATTGGATTGTATTGTTTAAAGTTAAAACATTTATGAAGATTATTTTTTGAATATTATAGTACTATAGTTTAAGGAAAAGGCCAACCTATAGGTTGGGGGATAACTCGTCGTGTCGGACAAAGCTGCAGGAATCGAACCCACAACCATGGTGCGACATGCCTTTATTACCTACCACTAGCCTACAGGAAGTCCCTGGTTATTAAAAAAAAATTCCTAATCTAAATGGTATGTGTTAATATTTGGAACCTTATACAATTATGATAAATATAATATTTTTGAGTTCTATTAACTTTTAGTGTGAAAGATGGGTTTGTGGTAAAAATTTATTAAAGAATGAAAGTATACATGACAAGTTTGTATATTACCTTACGTTCTTAGTAAATATCTTAAATAAATTCCTCAACTTTATAAAAGGTAACTTAAAACAAAAACGTTTCCGGTTAAATTTTCCAGCTGGGGATTCAATGACCGTTTAACCAATCACAAATTTGTGATTTTATTATGGTTAACTTTCTCCTAATCCAGTTTTCTACAACTCTCCATCAGACCTTGATGGTTTGTTTTTCTTCCATATCCATATTTTCATAGAATCCTAGTATAGGCTATCTCGGGTGACCTTGGTAGTTATCATTCATTCTTTTAATGTTATATTTTTATTAACCTTATTTCCGATGTGGGTTTTCCACAAAGGTATTTTCTATTTTCAACCTTTTATTTTCAAAGAAAAATTTCAAATTGCGAGGATGCAATTTATTGAAGGAGGGGAGAATGTAACACCTCGAGCTTCCACGATACGCTTCTCTTTCAATAATTCAATAGCTTGCATTGTACGCAAGTTCGAGATTCTAACACACCGCGACCAATCAAAATAGCCATTATGAATATTAATACCCATCTTTTGAAATTATATATATATTATATTTCAAAATGGAGTTCATTTTTGGATTCGGAATATCTAAATTATCCTATGTTGAATTTTTTGTTTTTTTCTGAGAACTTCCAATTTTCTATGAATAATGAAAAATACATAAAAACAACTTTTTTAATAAAAATAATTTATAGTGATAAATTATACTATTTAGTGGTTTTAATGTATAATTAGAATATATTTTTACCATTTTATCCACTGTTGTTCATTAGAATTAATTTCAATTTCAAATTGGACATAAATAATTGTCAATCTTTTGATATATATTGTTTCTTAAAAACACGCTATTTGTTGTGACAGCGGGAATTAATTATAAAATTAATTAATGAAACTTATATGTTTGGAATTTTGTAAAATAGACATCATTTTTGAATTCGGAATATCAATTATATCTTAGGGTGAAATTTTGGCATTGTTCTGAAAAACTTCAATTTTTGATGAATAGTGAAACCACTAAGTGGTAGTTAAAAAACTGATTTTTCGTTTAAATGAAACATTACCACTTCTGTGATTTGATTTTCAAAAATCCGACATAAATGGTTGTCATTAGGAAGTAAAATTTGGTTCAATGGGATTAAAATAATTTTTTTGATGAATAGTAACTTTTAAGTTTAATTAATCACAATTAAAGGTAATTAGTGAAATTAAAGGTAAAAATGATATTATAAAAATATGAAAATACATTTAAACTTGTCCTACCCCTATTATATGAGTCATGGCCGACCAATACAATCCATGGGTCAACTTGGGGACCCCATGTAGCCAATTTGGTGGGAAAATGACATTAAAAACTTTTTATTTAATGTTAAAATAAAAATATCACAAACTTGAGTTGTTTTACTAAAATAAATTTTAAATGTGGTTATACAAGTCATATTTTTTTCAATAAATATTCATTAAAAAGAAAAACCGATTTACTACATTATGATATTTTTTTATAATTTTTAGACATTAAATAAATTAAATTATTTATGACACCATCATGATGCAGCGATTACCTCATTAATTAACGATTTAAATAAAATGAAAAGATAATGTAAAATCTAAGACAGAAACTTGTAAAAAACCTATTTTATGGGTATAGTCCGAACCCTTATCACCATATCCTCGAAATATATAAGTGTGGGACCTTTAAAATCCGAAACACATTATATAATAAAGTAACATTTCATTACATTCCAAGAGTGCCCCTCCTCTCCTCTTATAAAAGGCCCCCACCTCTACAAACTTATTCACACATTCAAGCAATTTGGCTTGGACAAACTCTGGCCCAATACTCTCTCAACTTCCCTCTCTTACTTCTAGAAGCCTCACTTTGGGCAGAAGTCTTCCCAAGGAAGCCTTTCGCTCAAATCAAAAAGAGTTACCCGATGTTAAGGTAATGTGTTCTCTAATGTTGTTTTGTTTTATTTTGCTTCTCCAACCTCGTAAACTCTTTTTATTAATTTCTTTTGTAACAACACCAGTATCCTAAATATACTAGTATGTTTTTATAAGAAGGATTCTATCTACACTTACACAAACCTACATCTAATGGTTAAAGAACATACTGTTTCTGTGGGTGGCAAAATACTGCATCACGAAACGATGATTGTTCAATATTCTTTTAACACCTCTAATGGTCGATATTTTGATGAAAATATTTTCATATATGATATATATATTATGTTTATGTTTTCCTTATGATTCTTTATTTATCATTTATGTCATACCTTTATGATTTTCATTATGGATAAACGCGATAATTTCATTTTAGAAAGTGCTGACTACCGCCCCCTCAAAGTGATTTGAATCGTTAATGCCATATGTGGGATGTATAAAGGATGTAGTAATGTTATTATAAATTATATTAAGCTGGAATTATATTATACCTTTATATAATTATAACTTCATTCCATTAAATACGAAATATAAATGAAAGTAGTGTCCATGCGTACGTACTGCTTACCGTCTCCATGAACGGTGCATTTCATTTTTTACCTCTAAATGTTATGTAATATTATAAATGAATGTATATACTGGATATATATTATTTAT
The DNA here is from genome assembly GCA_963277665.1 of Viscum album. Classification (NCBI taxonomy): domain Eukaryota; kingdom Viridiplantae; phylum Streptophyta; class Magnoliopsida; order Santalales; family Viscaceae; genus Viscum; species Viscum album. The sequence goes on from OY728138.1 coordinate 1,671,354,209, forward strand.
ATTATATCTAAATCATGAATATAATTATGGACATAATGGATATTTTACCACATGAACAAAGTGTAATTATAAGAAGTTTATTTTTGACTCAAGTACCTAAGATCAACAAAACGACCGTTATTAACTTAAATAATTACATAATGTTCATGACATGGTAATAAGTGATATAAAAGTAATAATGAACTTGAAAAAGGTTCTTAAGCAGGTAGAGATTTAGTATAGTTTATTATTCAGGAGGTGAAATAGCGGTCGAGTCAAGTCGGACATGAGGTAAGGGAACTTCTTAACCCAATTTCTATTCTTTGGGTTAATCTCATATTTTCAAATTATGTCATGATATTATTATGTCCTATCTTTTATTTATACTTTCTTTATGTGTACATATAGTGAATACACATAATAGATCTATTTTATTTAAAAAATTTCTTTGTAAGGGATTTCGTCTAAATCTCCATTCATTGAGGCATATTTTGTTTTATACACAAATTTCTTTTATACGGTGTATAAAACCCTTTGAATTTTAAATTTATTCAAAAGAAATCTTTTTATATGAATTGTTTTTACTAAATGACAAAAGGAATTTTTTTTTCTTACGTATGCGGCGACAACGACTTCTACGCTGCCCTGACCATTGTTTGAGTTTCGACTTCCTGTACAAGCCATAATTTTATTTAAAATGAAAAAGAAATACCATGTTTTACTTTTATTTTATTTTGGTATTGAAAATGGTTTTGATAATGTTTTATTATATCAATGTGTTGTATTGATACTTTGTGATGGAAATGTGGAAATGTTAAGTTTCCTTTATGCATGCTTTATGTGATATGATTATGTTATGGTTTATGATAATTTTAAACCTTTTCATATAAGGAATGCATTGGACTTAATTAGTGACGGGTGGAGCCCGCTATAGCTCCTCGATGCATCGGCAGGTATCATGAGACAAACTAGTGTCCTGGAACGAGGGCTTGACAAAATCTTATTTGTAGTCTTGGCACGAGGCCTTGGCTACGTGGTTATGATAGTCTGGAATTATGCATTCCATCATTATGAAAGTGGTTATTAATATTTCATGTGATTATTCGACCAGTAGAATATCCATGTGAATAAGTAAATGTCATTATCTCATTTTACTTTTTCCATATTATGTTGAAGTTCAGGTTTAAAAGACTTTTGTTTTAGTCATACATTGCCTTTAATGTTTATGTTTATTTATAAAAGATTCCTCTATATTGTTATCCTTACTGAGCATCTGAGCTCACCCCTTTCAATGTTTTATTTTTCCCAGGATGTGAAGAAATATTTTATGACTGACCTACAGGGATAGTCTGAAGGGGATAGAAGTGTGGACTATGGAGACTATGTTATTGTGATTTTTTACTTTATGATGTAATGTAACATTTATGAATGTATCTAGTGTTTCCAAGGCTACTAAACTAATCGGTCTTTCGAGACTTGATCTTTTGTGATCATGCCAATGTTACGCAATAATGCACCGACTCTGGGTAACTGGGGTCGGGGCGTTACATCCATAGGACAGGCACCTGATAGATTATCTGAAGGTGGGGAGCACGTCATCCTCTTCTGAGGACGTACCATGGTACCAGTGTCACTTTAGGAGGAAGTGCTGGAGGAGTTCCACACATTCCCCCTACTGGTACATACAAGAGTGGAGAAGATGTATCAGGACCTTTGACAATAGTACTGGTGGCCGAGAATGAAGAAATAAGTTGCAATGTTTGTCTCTCCATGACTCACATGTCAGCAAGTGAATGTGGAGCATCAGGTACCAGCAGGCTTGGTTCAGCTTTTAGAGGTCATAGAGTGGAAGGTGGGTGGGATATCCATGGATTTCGTGATAGGAAATCCACGTACATCCAGAGGTCATGACTATATCTAGGTGATCGTCGACCGACTCACCAAGTCGGCCCACTACCCACCGATCAGAGATCATGGATCAGTAGAGAGCCTGGGATTCCTCTTTGTGCAGAAGATTGTGCGAATACATAGAGTACCCTCGATGATTGTCTCTGATTTTAACAGACTTTTTACTTACTAGTTATGGAAGGGGTTGCATGAGGCTTTAGGGACACAACTTCATTTGAGCACCACCTTCTATCCTCTAACGAATGGTCAGACTGAGCGAACCATTCAGACCCTCAAGGACACGTTTCATGCTTATGTCATTGACTTCAGTCACAGATGGGAGGATCACTTACCTATGGGGGAGTATGTATACAACAACAGTTATCACTCCACCATTAGGATGGAACCATTCAAGGAATTGTATGGGCGACCATGCAGATCACCTTTGTTCTATATTGGCCTATGAGAATCAGCACTAGTGGGACCAGATATGGAATGGGCTACCACGGAGAAGGTGTAGATCATCTATTAGTGACTGATGACTGCACAGAGCAGGTAGAAGTCTTATTCCAATAAGAGACAGAGACATATGGAGTATAAGGATGGCGACCAAGTCTTTCTATGGGTATCAACCCGAAGAGGTTTTCGGAGATTTGGCCGAGGTGGAAGGTTATCTCCAAGATTTATTGGACTCTTTCAGGTCCTCAGTAGAGTTGGAGAAGTGTAATACCGCTTAGCTCTTCCACCTTAGTTGCAATGGGTGCACGACGTCTTCCACGTATCATGGCTGAGGAGATACGTGCATGACCCATTTCACATAATCGACTATGGATAGATGGATATCGACGATGGGGAGACTTTTATAGAGGATCAGTAGAGATTGATTATCGAATGGAGTGGGTCCTTCGTGGACAGTCGAAACCTCTGGTGCACGTTCACTGGCAGCATGTGAACCTCCAAGAGAACACATGGGAGCGGGAGGCTCAGATGTGTGCTCATTACCCCAAATTTTTTACCTAGTTTGAGTTGTGTCTTATGGGGACGTAGAGCCCTGAGGTGGGGAGAATGTGAAGACATTGAATTTCCATATTACTTTTTATAAATAAATGGTAAATTTACTTTTCTGCAAAAAATTGAAGTCACGTGATTCTGAGGCCTGGAGTGCCCGAAATGAATTTCTGAACATTTTTTCAGGTATGTTCACTAAAAATGTGAGCATGTTTTTCTATCATTTGAACCGGTGCTCAGAATTGAAATCTGAGGGCACCGTTGAACTCGTAGTGCCTATTTTCACATAAAGAGACTTTCACCTCAACAACAGTTGGTCAATGGTGGAAGTTAGTTTTTCCATTTTTCATGAAAGCATAGAATAAAAATAAAATTCTACATCATTTTGTTTTTAGTTTATTTGTTAAAAACCTCCATGTGGAAGTTGAGAAGTGGTGACCACCAGAACATATCCTCCCATGATAGGTTATGGTGGTGGGGACCACCTGAGCCTAACCTCCCATGAGAGGTTATGGTGGTGGGGACCACCCAAGGAATAAACATCTCAACTCACTCATTTAATGTGGAAGAGAATCTTTATCTACTCCAATATTAATTATGCCAACCCTCCTCCACAATATTTAAGCCAATGTACCACATTAGTTATGCAAACATATGTGATTAATTAACCCAATTTGAAATTTTGGAAACAATTAAATTGGGGGAAACATATAACATTTTGGATACATTGAAAATTTGGTAGAATTGGGAGAGGAGAAATATTGTGAGAAAGCTCTCTAATGAAGAACATGTTCTTCCATGAATAACACTCTCGCCGAAGAAGAACGTCGTCAACTTCGAAGAACCGACGAATGAGCCTGGGGTCATATGTGTGTAGCGGGCATGAAAAACACTGATATCTTCGACTCCCTCTGACGTGGGACGTCTTCATCTATGAAAAATCGACGTCCATATTTCCTTTTTGTGCCAACATCAATGAACAACCCGAGGTAGTTGTATTATTTGTGTGTGAATATTTTTTCCCCATGTTCTTCCCTTGTTTTATTTTGCGGGTTTGGGAGTAAATAATTGCAGAAGGTTGTAAAGATTGACGTTCTTCTTTTATGTTTGTGTTGATCCATATGCCACCAACCTTAATGCGGAGGGTACGATCCAAACAAACATGGCCTGACCCTTCCAAAAATCTTGTGGTGTTCTTTGCAATGGAGGAGGATGACAACCATCCATGGTTGGGGCACGAGGACGGCGGCCAGCACCCCCATTGGTAGCGACGCAGGCGACGGTGCAACGAGGCCACCCCGCAGCCACCGCCGCCACCCTGTGGCCTCTGTGCCGTCGGTGCCCACAGCCACCGTCTGCGACTCAGCACCACCCCGCGGCCGAGGTTCCGCCGTGCGGCTAGACCGCCTCCCTCCAGTCAGACCGCCGCCTTGTGGCCGGACCGCCGGCATGCGGCCGGACCGCCGTCCCAAGGCCGGACTGCCGGCCTACTACCGAACTGTCACCCCGCGGTCGGACTGCAGCCCTGCGGCCGGTCGCCACCCTGCAGCCCCACCGCTTTCATCTGGCTGGGCCACCGCCCCGAGGCCGCATCGTTGCCCCTCATCCGGACCTCCACCCCATGGTCTCATGTCGCCCTCGGCTGAGCCACCGCAGGCCATGACAAACCGACTGCACCCACATGGCACCGCTCGACTGAGCCGCCCTCAGGGCACCCTAACAGCCCTCGTGGGCCGGGCCGAACACACGGGGTCAGGCCGGGTCGACCCGAACTATGTTGGCCCTGGCCGGGTTGGTTCGACCGGGTCGAACCAGACCAAGGCCCACTACGGCCCATTTACACTCCTTCATCTATATTTTTGGCACGAGATATCCATTTTACAAAACATCAGCAATGCTAGAAATCATGGAGTAGGACGGTCCCATTCAATATACTCCATAGTAGTTTTGAATTAATATGGGGAATGGTCAGGTTGGTTTGAGAATGAATCCAACCGGGCCCCTGGGACTAAAAGGCATATAACTCAGAGACCGAGCGTCTGATTGACGAGCCGTATATTACGTTGAGACCCCTATGACGTGTTGGACCTTTGAGATGCTTCTTCATGGGACTTCGTGGTGGTTAGAGTATCAACCAGTAGATTTTGGAGAGGATCCTCCCAGAGTTGAGCGAGTATTGTGGAAGAACCTAGAGTCTAGATGAGACTTGACAACTGCATATCATTTTCACTCGAAGTGACTTGACAGGCCCAATGGGGAGTGCCTTGGTGACGCGGCAGACCCACAGTGGGGAGTGCCTTGGTGATGCAGCATACCCATGGTACTCGACAGGATAAGTACCTCAGCAGGCCATGAGGGGGATCACCTTGGTGACAAGGCAGACCCACGATACTCGACAGGAGGAGTACCTCACAAGTATAAGGTTAGTGGGAAGCACCTCTGTGTGACACGACATGCTGACTTTACTTGATAGAGGAGAAGTTATCCATGAGACAAGGTGTTGGATGTTGTGACTGGGAATGTTACTTGATACTACCCCTTGAATGAATCCTAGTGTGTGCTGAGTCAGTAACTCTTTTTTTCACATTATTGAGATGGATTACGTGATAAATTTGGTATATGTTTGGGAATATACCTATGTAGGTTTATCTGTTGTTTTCATACTTTTTTGTTTACCCTTGGTGGATTTTGTGAGATGTTGAGGGTCTCGGGGTCCCTACTGATTATTTTTATACTCACCCCTGTACAGGTTATACCCACACCTTGTTGTGTTGGATGCAGATGACAAACATCGCTGACTGAGGCTGAGAGTACCAGGAATGGACGATGCCTAGAGGAGGACCATATGGTCTGTCGGTAAAAAGGGGAGATCGGTGGAAGTGGAGTGTTGAGGAGGTGATATGTACATACCCTTCATGTAGGAACCTCATAGGAAAATCTAGTATGTGATTTTCTCTTTCTTCAGTTGTATTTTATTTCAGTTATACTTGTATCTATTACAGATGGGCTTGTATTTCAACCCCTTTTTACTTTCTGCAGTCTTTTTTATCTATAGTCAACTTTAGTTCATATCTTTCGGTGTGCTTGGATGCATGTGTTTATAGGTTATAAAGGCAATGTATTCCCAGTTTTAGGGGATAAACCTTTTGTTCTAGCTCCTGGCCCCTGGCCTATGGAAGGTGGGATTTGGGTTAGTCACGACATGGGTCCTGGGGAATGGGTTGTGACACCCACATTACCAACATATAGGAAACTAAAATCTTCCTTCCCCCATGGTCCAAACCATGATAGATCTCGTCAAGATCTATCCTTTGCATCATTTGCGAGAATGAATGTTGGGTATAGAGCATGTTTTCAATCATATAACTTGATAAATGATTTCAAATAATCATTTTATCCTTTAATCTAGTCATCTCCCAATTTCGTTTCCCATCATCTCATTTCCTATCACATTCATAATTGATATAGTTATTTTTAGTTCCTTCTAATGAATAAAACCAACAAGAATCGTGTGAGAGTAATTATTCATATTGGGAAACCACATAAGCATGAAAAATTATTTATAAGATTTCTAAATCATGAAAAATTATTTTAAATCGAATACTACTTAAGTTTACCATATTTCATCCATGATCATGATACATTTAAATATATTACAATGGTCCATATGGAGTTTATGAATTTCCATCGCATATCCCCAAGAGTATAAAACCATGTGTTCATAAAGGCATGCCATTTTAAACCTATTGATGATCTAGTATAGATCAATGTTCTTCTTTCAATGTTATTTCCTCTAGGTTTAAGTGTTATATAGCTAAATCCACTTATACTGTTCATATAGGGATATAATTACACGGAAAAAGATCACTCTATCATTCACCAAAATTCCACTACATTTTAAAATACATTGAATTATCCTTATTCTTATAAATATACATATAACTAGATATATACCAAGGGATATGAAAAAAATTATCTCATCCTAAAATAGAAAGGATACCTAATCCCTTTCTTTGATAGAAAATATAATGACTCGTGTTATTCAAACAAGAATATCACATAATTTACATTAATATTCAATAATTTACCCAAGTGAATTATCATGGATCCTTAAGGACGAATGTAAATGGATATGTTTTTTTAAAACTTCTTCTTTAATGAAAAATAACAATATAAACTATTTTGATTTTCCACTTTTATACTCTTCATAAACATACCCTACTTAAAATATTTCTTCATATGTTGGGGAAATGAAACATAGGAAAGGATGATCTCATATTCTTAGAAAGGGTGAACATTGGAGATATAATTCTATGGAAGTTCTAATGTATAAGTTAATTGTAATGTCTTGAGATCATTAAAATAACTTAAAATTCCCATACCCAACATTTCATTGATCATAAACATCAGTCATCAAATAAAACATTATCATTCCAAAATATTTGATTCATTATAGTGTTAAATCATCCTATTGAATGAACTATAAATTAATGTCAATAAAACGTGGTGCCATAAAAGGTATAGAATTTTTTTGAGAATATTAATAACCAACACCGTCAAACCTAGTAGATTGTTCTTCCTTGCCTATTTATAATTGTGGATCATTCCCATTGGCATATTTCACAATCTGGATCAATCACATAATCCTATATTCCTTTCTTGATTAGGATATTTTACTTGTTTTCCATTTTTATCTTATTATATATATGTATTTAAAAATATCATTGGATAGTGATATTTTTCCCACTCATCCATAGTCATAATGTGACCATGTTACCTAGATAAAAAGTGTCCATCATTGGTGGTTAAAATAATACCACCATACTCGATCATAGAGTAACAATTATCACATAATTAAAGACATAAATATGTCATCCAAAATGTTATAAAAATTTATTAATATCATAACTCATGAAAAAGAAAAGTTATCACAAACATAACATAATATATTAACCCATAGAGACTAAATGGATCCCATAATCATGTCATCAAATCATCAAAGCATAAACCAATGAAAATGTAAGGGGTTCTTAAAAATATCCACATGATAATCAAAAAAATATATAAAAAGATTAAAGATGTAATTAATTGATCGTATATATAGTTAACAGAAAGTAACACTGAAGGATATTAAGATAAATAGAAACTGATTTTATAATATAACTTATGAGAACTAGAAATTGATTTTGAAATATCACATGGTACATTTATTAGGAAAAATAGAATTCCCACTTTGAAAATCACATTTTAAAAATGAATTCCATAAAAAAGTTGAACATCCATTTTATGAAATAATGATTTAATAAATATAATGAATAATTATTTTATTCATAAATCTATATAGACGAAAATTTCGTTCATGTCAAACATGATCAATTGAAGATTTTATTCACACTAGAGTAAAAAAGGGCTTGAATGGAAAACAACATGAATATTTATTTTAAAACATTTTTTAAAAATTAAAACATGGGATAAAAGTTCATTATTGAATATTTTTATAATAGTAAAATGTATCTCTAAAACATTTCTTAAGAAAAAAATAAGAAATAAAATGATTCTGTTGAGTTAGTAGAGAAATAAAGATGGTTTTTCATAGAAATATTCATTCAATATAACAAATTATTTAGGAGAGGATAATGAAAGTGAAAATTTTATTTTATATAAATAAAAATATATGAGAAATAATATGAATATCATGATAGTTAGTTTATATGATCTCATTATTGGATGCATATCATAAATAATATCAATAAAAAATTAGAGTGTATGATTATACATTTTCCACTTTTATATATTCTGTATAATGAGAACCATGAAATAAAGAACATTATATGGATATGTATATACCATAATGAGCATGATAAGGATCATAAAATAAAATCATATATAGTACATACACCACCGAAAATAATCATGTGGTGTGTGAGGAATGTGTCCCATAGAAGTAATTATTAGATGAAAATCCATTACCACTCTAGATAATATATGAATCATAAGCCCCATTAAATAAAAACATAAAATGAAAAAATAATTATTTTAAAAATAATAGGATTAATGATAACACTTTTCAATGGGGATTTATAAACACATCATAAAATGAGACCAGTGTGTATCCTTAAAATATTCCTTAGTGAATATAAATTTAGGCAAAATTCCTCAAATTAACTCTCAAATTCATTACTATACATTTGAACCTCCTATATAATAATTATATATTTAATATAAATGTATTCTAGAAACATAATAAAATATATAATAGCATATATGATTTACGTATAAAATTTTATTGACAATTTATTTATAATTTCCTTGTAAAAATCATGCATTGGTTAATAGATGTTTTTTTTCTTGTATGTTTATGTTTTGTATTTTTGGTTATTTTACATTGATATTTGACCCATAATTTTCATAATTTGTACCATGATATAAATATTATATGTATTCATTATACATTTGTTTATTAAAATCCAAAAAATGTAAGAGAAGGAAAATTAATTCCACCGTTCATTGAGACTGTTTGTCTTACATAAGTATGAATAATGTTCCCTTCTCTCATTGGATGTAATAGAATGATGGTAAATAATATATATCCATTAAATAGTAATTATTATTTAATATATATATAGAAAATATTCGGTAAATTTAACAAAATTATTGTTCATATAATGTGTAAGTGAAAAATTGATAACATCACTTCACTAGGCGGTGATTTTCCGTACACATGAGCGATGTAATCTTATTCCCATATAGTGGAATGTAAAAAGGTATAGGTTTTATTATAGTTAAATAATTATTATTATTATATTACTATAATAGATATAATATAAATTAAAAATAATATCATTTCTTTGTAGGTGATTGTGGAAAATGAATAATATTGGTTCACGAGGTGATGGTCTGTCCTACAAACAATGAATAGTTTCATTTGAATTTTGATAGAGGTGGACATTGATATAGGTAATAACATAAAAATAAAAATATTTTTTACATTTTAGATAATTTTAATTATTTATTATTTATTATTTAACAGTTTGTTATTGAAATTAATTAACATAAAAGATAGAGTTTAATGAAGACAATTACATTCACATAGGAAAACCTCCTCTATATCACTTTTTAAGGACCATAGGTTTGTAATATTGGAATGGAAAAAGCTCTAAAAAATGGATATGGATATTGAGGTCGGTTTTTGGTAGGTATCAGTTGGACCAAATTACTTAGGATTTGTGAAGAAACATGGGGATGAAGTGACCTATTATTATTGAGAGGGAGTTACATTTCTATAAATATACAAATCTATTCAATAATTGTAAGACACGGTCACACAAAGTTCCTAAATAATTGATAAATAAAAGAGTGGTGGAAAGATATTTTCAATCCACACCTCCACCAAATAGTATATAATGTTTTGATAAATTTATTCATGGGCCTGTAAGATTACTTAATATTACCCCTTTAAATTTTATCATAGAAACAAGTTTATTATTTATTTACCTTGGTGATTTTCCCCTTAAGCCTAAAAATATTAGTATGGTTAGATAACTTTAGCCCAATGATTCAAAAAAATTAAATCCAGTTTCTTAAATATGAATCTTTTTTGTGTGGAATATTTAATTTTAACACAACAAGTAACACACAAAACCCTTATTTAACCTCGACTGTGGTAATTAATTTAAACTTTTTACAACTAATTATGAATAAAATTGATATTTTAATTATTAAATATTAAAAATTCAAATATTTAATCCATTTTGAAAATTCAATTCAATGAAATTTACATATATAATTTAAAATTAATATCTTAGACATGATGAAAATTTTATTTTCTAGAGAGAAAATATTCAATTATATAGAATAATATAGCGTCAAAATCTAAAATAAAATTGATTAAAATTTAAATAAATATTTTTTTAAAATATATATTTGAATTAATTTGAATTTTAAACAATTTCCAAATATAATTGAGATTTTAAATTAATTAAATGTAAAGGTTGTTTTTAAATAAATTCGTAATTTTTATATTTCATAAAAATATATTCTTTTGAGAAAATTTCAAAAAAATCACTCAAGGATCATTTTCATTTTTGGATTTCAAATATGGATTTTATATTTTAGAATAAGTTATCTATATGTTTCAGTACTGGATTATTAAATATTTTTTGAAAAATATTTTAGAAACTATTTTCAGGAAAATAACATTTATTAATCGAAAAAAATGATTTTATATTAAATCAATGAATTTTGTTACACATTATCTGAATAAAAAATAATTATTATAGAAATAAATTAAAAAAAATAGTTTGTATCGTTCTTCATTTGGTGTGGTTTTATTTAATTCAAGTGGAATTTCACAATGCTCTTAAAAATGATCTTTAGAGAATATATTTGTAAATGTAAGAAATTGAATTATACCAAAATCTTTAAACAAATTATCCAAATGAAATAAAAATTATTTCCATAAATAATATGGATCACTTAAAATTTTATGAAAAATCTTTAAAAAACATTCAGACATAAAATTAAATTATTTAGTGAATGAAAATGAGAATATTTAAAAATGATGTTTATAATGAAAACCCTGTTTTTTATAAAATTATGGAAATTTTACCATAAGATAATATTGAATTGATATTTCACAAAATATTAATATCATTACAAAATAATATTTATAAATTTGTCAAAAATAAATATACTAGGAACAAAAAGAAAATAATAAAAAATCATGTTTTCCGTAAACATATTTTTGAACCACACAATGACTTTGATGAAAATGGTGTTATTATTTCGTTATAATTAGAAAATAAATTTATATTAGTTTTGAAGAATATATATATATATACATATATATTTCATAATGCTGTTCATTGAAGATCATAATTTCATGTATTACATGCTATTAAAAAAAATTAAAAAATCATAAAATTTTAGGGTATCATAATAACCATTGAAATAGATGTTGAAAATAAGTAGTAGATTAATTCCATGAATATTTATATATACCATATTTAGAAAGAATTAAAAATTCCAATATATTTTTAGACAAATTCAAATTAGTTTTTATAAATGGGATTTAATAAAAAACATTGATGTTTATTTTTATATTTTTGAAAAAATTTATGATTTGTATGTCAGGGTTACTCAAACGTTGATAGTGTAGACATTATTGAACACTCTCCCCATGTTTACATAATTTTTTCCATTATAATAATACATTCCATATAATTTGATTTCTTATACATGAATGTCAAAAAATTAGTTCAAAAATATATAATATTGTATAATAATATATTCTCATTCCCTTTTTGGTTGACTTTTTTAGAGAATTAAGATAAAACATTAACTAATAATTACCTATGTGTGTTTTAAATAATGAATATGTTTCCCACTAAGAAATTAACTGATTATTTTATATTATGTTTTATAAATTCCATAAGAATTGACCCCAAATAAACTTTTTCAGTTACATAATTCATATTTACATTCTTTAAAACAAGGAATACATGTTACATAAGAATGTTGTGAGATCAGATTCATAGTAATATTAAACCTAAAAGATTAACATTAATGACTATAAGTGAGCATAACATTACATTATTTCTATAATAAATGTTTATAAGAGTATCATACATAGAAAATCATGAATCAAAGGTCATGGGTCATGCAATATGGGAATACATAACATAAGGACATAATCAAAATAGTGTGGAATCATTAGTCCTTAATCACGAGGAATTGGAATAGAACATAGGAATAAGAATACGAAATATAGAGTGAAATTTAAATTGGAACCGTAAAACATATCCATATAAACATATCTTAATCAAAATTATGTCAATAAAGTATCTTGTGTGAATATTCATAAAATAATTATACCCAAGAAATTTCTTCTGATTTTATCTTGTGTGAAATCCTGAACTAGGTGCCACTAAACAAGTTCCCCAAATTAGTGTGTCACATGACCATAGGCGCACCGACCTGAACACAAATGGTTGTTGACTAGTGTTGAGGGTCTAATGTGGTATGTGTGAAGACATTAACCACACTACTATGTTATGGAAACATTAGAAAAAATAAATAAATATTGACCAAAGAATATCGATCAGTAGCCATGAATCATATTATAAAATCAAAAAAATGCATACATTCCCATAATAATAAAATCAAAATTCAACATCATGTTCTTGTCATGTGACATAAGAAACACACAATAAAGAAAAAATAAAATCCACTAAATTTTTTTGATGTAATTTAGTTTTTCTCAATAGATTATACATCCAATATACCATACTTCCATTTGTCATCGGGCCATTTCCCATAGATTGACTTGCATTGATGATGTTTTCTCAAGTACCCATTGATAGAACTAATATGGTGTGAGTAGAACTCATTAATCGAACACAAAAGGTGTATACATCAATATCCAGTAATATGGAGTTTATAAATAATTACAATAAATAATAAATAATATTTTTCAAAATATGTTAATTTATTTTACAAAAAATAAAATAACCACTTTTGGTATCAATTCCAGGTGTTACCCATATCGATCAATCCTTCCTTTTCATGTACCAGTCATTTGAAACATATTACAAAAGGGTTATTAAGATAACATATAAGGATAATTAGTTAAAGTATCCAACCATGTTTTGGAACTCAATGTGCAACCATCCGCATAATGATATCAAAGACAAGTCCATACACTTGAATTCAAGAGCAACGGTCCATCCTAAAAAATATATTATGAACGTGGTAATTTAAAGATTTAGTGTGTCCTGCCGAAGGGAGAGGAATGTCAACCCAACACACTACCGATGGTTAATCACATTTAAAAAGTTAAAAAATAGTTTTTTATTATCACACAATCAAAATAATGTCTTATCTTTTCATTTTATCTCATTTCCATGTTTATTTTCATTCAACAAGTTCTCACATCCCATGGTAATACCATTTCCAAAAAAATTTAATATTAAAACCGGGTCTATCCCCTTGCTATAAATATAAAAATAATGAAAAAATATTTAACTATTTATCACATTTACAAAATTACAATAAATAGATCATTTAGGTCATTCATGTTAAAGAAAAACAATCTATAAACCTGATAAAAATCTAGACACAATTACAATTATTTTATTTATAATAAAAATTCAATTATTTATCTTCCAACTCAATTTACATGTTCATGGATGTGAAACACCACAAGAGAGGCCTTAGGCCCAGTCCACTCATCCTAGGTGGCTCTAATAGGGATCATGAGGGGACCAACACATCATTTTAACTCCCAATTTATCATTTCCTAGCACAAAAATTAAAATTTATTGAAATAAGAAACCAAAAGTAATACTAAATACACATGAATTAACCTCACGAGTATTAGATACAACATACATAACACCCACCTCATAATCATAGTCTAGTAATTATTTAACAATGACCCTTTATTCATGCTCAATAATCCATTAATTCATAATCTAATAATATTCATAAAAGACAATGATTTAGGGATTTATAGGGAGAGGAAATATACCACTAATGTTTTCCATAAATTGAAGACATAAGAGTGATATACTAAGTCATATAAAAAATTCACAACCAATGATGCTTCAAATAAAAATAGATTTAAGTAAGTTATCTCTTGAGAGACATGAGATAAAATTGTTCCTGCCCTAGACTTTTGGAGGAGGAAATGGAGGACAAATCACGTTAAAATTATAAGATATCAAGTTAGAATAATTTGTAGTTACCCTACACTAATGTGGTTTTCTGTTTAGAAACAATGTTTAATAGTGAACACATATGGTTTTTTAAACCATGCAGAGGCTGTGTATTTGGGTTTTACAATGAAAAATGTCATCCAAGATCCACCTTGCATAATTTTAAAACTATTCACCAAACCCTATATTTTTCATAGTTATGGAGCAAAATTATTTCTAATCATGTTTCAACCATGTGTCTTTTATAACATGATGGATTTTCTTCCTTTTTAGTTTACCAACCTCCCCCAAGAAACCCCTATTATCTATCCTTCTCCTTGGAAGAATTCCATTTACAACTTTAATTGGTATTACTAGAATGTTTTGGCATATCGATTATTAATATGAAAAGGAAAGGAAAAGATAACAAGAAAGTTGGCGGGGTCATACAAGCACACATGCCCTTATATCTAAGGAGAACCAAAGAGAAGGAGAACTCAAAAGTCAAAGTCCCATTGACAGGAAGTTTCATAGTCTCCATCCTAGTAACACTCATAATCTAGAGGGCCATGAGACCTAGTAAACATGGTTAGCATCACGTATGAGTAATCCTTCCCCGATATCGCTTTCCTAGAAGGAATATGTAGAAATCCTTCTACATCCACAACATCATTTTTCCCTTGAGAAAAACATGATTAATAGTACATTTTTTGTAGATTCATTCTATACTTCGTCTCACCCTCCCTTGATAATATATTATAAAAATTAAACCCAGATATATTATTATCTTCGTGGATTATGTGCAATTATACACACACAAAACCATCTGATCATAGATTTAATAAAATTCTAACAACAAAATTAATATAATCATATCTTAACCATAATTATACATATGGAAAACATTATGTTAATAAAATAACCATAATTATAACCACAAATAGTCTTAAAGATATAGAGTAAACACAATTACACGCAAGAACAATATTGTGAGCATTGCATAACTGCAAATATATTCACAGAAAAAAATTAATATATATTGAGATATCAAAACATATCCAATGAATTTAAGGATCATATAGAAACCCTATAATTAATAAAGTACACATATTTATTACAATATAAATTATTTAATTATTAAATCATAAATAAATCCTAGAGTGAAAATTGGAATTCATATTATTTTTAGATTGTATCTCAAAAATTGTCCCCTTAAATCTAAATGTTTTCTACCCAAAAATAAATCACTCTAAAATAAGTTTTAGAAAAAAAATTATAGGGCGGTTCATGAATAATAACTTCCATGAAAAAAAGTATGTTTGAGATATAAGAAAATTTGATTCAAAATAATTAAATATTTTTACATTTTTTTATAATCAGTGTAAGTCATAATGTTATGAGTCACAATGATTAATCAGTTTATAATGGTCATTATTATGATATTTAGTAGAAGAAACATTAACAATCATTATCCATAAATATATTTCATTGATGGATCCATAGAAAATAATAAATTCCTTAAAAACACAAAATGAAAATATTATAAAAAATTAATTTTTTTTAAAATGTCTTGAATAATATCATGGAAAAAGAAATAATGTATACCAGAAGTTGAACTGAATAAATTGGATAATTATTTATAAATAAAAATAAATAAGTTATCCATGAAAATACATGATTTTTGTCAAAAAATAAATGTAGAGTGGAAGGTACAACAACTAATTTTAAATTTATGGAAATCTGATTTTAATATTTTGAAATACCATTATTTGAAACTAACATTATAAAATGAGTAACAAAATAAAATTTTTAAAAGAGGAGATTGTTATTATAAATTTTTATTGATATAAAACACACCCATTTTGATAATTATAATTGACTATATTTATATGAATTAAAAATATCGACCTAGAGGGGGGATTTTCATTAAATAAATGAAAATTATTATCTTAAATGATAAATTATTTAAGGAAAAATCATCATGGAAGATTATTATAAATAATAATTTATTCTCCCTAGAGAAGAAGTGATTAAACCATGAAATAAAATCATAGGGAATAATTAACAATACATTTATAAAATTGTACCAACATGAAGAATTGAATATAAAAAACTTCCCTTACATCATTAGAGTCCATTAAATCAATAGGAATTTAAAATAAGAACTCATTATGGATCATAAAAATACTATATTCACATGAATATGGTAAAATAAATTCAGTATTAAAAAATAATTTTATATCAAAAATCTCATGGTACACAATAATAAATATTCCTAAATAAATTAAATTTCTGTCCAAAAACCCCATACTATTATTTCAAAAATCCTAGAATGTGATTTATACTGATGTATTAAATAATTTTCTGTATTAATTACCTATTCTGTAACTTTATTCATATAAATAAAATTTTCTAAATAACATTTAAAATTTATCTATAAATGAATATTAGTTAGTTATTATTTATATTCAATATCTGGGGTGTGTAGTCCAAGTAATTTCAAAATATATTCAATAGAGAGGTGTTGTTCTCTATTCCTCTCCCAAATCTCATCATATAAAAACAAAAAAATGTATATTAATTGATTTTTTATAATGATTTATTTTTTATAATTTAATTAAATTAGAGTATTGTCATGTTTCTTATATAAGAATTATAATATGAGTATGATTTGTTGATTTTTAATTATTGTACACTGGTATTTTAATTTATGAGATAAAAATTAAGGTTTCCATTCAATACCCAATATATTATTTTTATTCTATTAATTTTATAATATATTATAATTAATTATTTTTACATCTTCATCAAATAAATTAGTGTTAATAATATTTAAAATTGGTTAATAGACTTAACTAATAATGATCATGACATAATTAATTGATAATTTTGTCTATGAAATTTTTTTAAGTAAAAATTTTTATATTAATAATGACAGAAATTATATAATTATAACTTAGTGAATTAAAGATTAATATAATTTGTTAAATTATAGTTAAATAAGATGAAAAAATAGATAATTCACTCCATTGAGGATGTAGTCTGCAAAAATACATGAATGGTATTTTCTATTTTATTAGTTTTAAAATAGAAACACGGATAATAAAAATTACAATATAATAGTAAAATTATATATGGAACCATTACTTATGTAATTATTTATGAAATTTAATATTTTATTTTGGATAGTAAAATAGAATAAATATGATGTTAGAGAAAAATTGGTATACATGTATATTCCATTAGAGGAATATGGGGAAACCGATTGATTGGGATAATATCATGTGACTATAATCTAAAAAAGTAAAAGGTTATTCTATTAGCTGGAAATGAGTTGTTTTCAATAAGAATTTAAATTAATAGTAGTTTTGATGGGATATTGGAAGTCCCCATTTAAAAGTTATCTGCATGATATTCTTGTTAATATTTTATCTCAATATAAATAGAGAACTTGTTTCACAGGTCCAAAAGATTAAAATAATAATAAATAAATGGGTATTAATGATGTTAGGACTACCCATATCAAAACCACTCAATTGAAAACATTTTTTATAACTTTTTAGGCCTTTTACCCATTTTGTAAACTCTTTACAACCATTTGGCATTTACTATGGTAACTTGTTTTAACTAAATATTTTATTATTTATACAATGAATTAAATATGACTATTTTAGATATTATTTACCAAAAATACACTAAATATTGATTCCATTTTATCAGTTATTACTTCTATGGGATGAAATATTAATTTTTACATTTTTTTAATTTTATGCAAAAATTTCCCTTTTTGGAAAAAGATTACCATTATTATGAAAATTTATGAGTACAACAAAATTAAAATTTTCATTCATATTAATTATTTAAATTGTATAATTATAATATATATAAAATATATATACCATTCAAATTAATCCAAAACCTAATTTTACGAAAATAATATTTAATTTATTGAAAATAAAAAAAATTACATTTAATGGAACATTTTTCTTGTGTTCATAAAATCTTAATCATTTATTTTTTAATTTTATAATGATATTTAAAAAATTAATTTTATTACTACTTTGGTACATCTATGATCCTGAAAAATAATATAAATTTTAGCTATATCTCGATAGAGTACAATATTCTATTGTTTTATTATATATAATAATTTTCACTATATACTAAAAATAAATTATTCTAAAAGTTTTAAACTAATTCATAATAATATAATTTTGATATTTTAAATTTAAAAAATATTCATGTTATATAATTACTATTTTAAAATTTATATTATTAATTAAAAATAAAAAATAGAAATAAAACATGTTTTATTGAAAATTAAGCTTTCAAAATATTAATTTTTCTAAATATTATTCCATGGTAATTTATTATTTAATTGATTTGTATATATTAATTATCTTATAATAATATCTTATATTCTTATAATAATCATTTTACAATGGTTGAATTAAATTATTAACACTTTTAAATTGTAATTTAAGAAAGAACATTCATATTTAATATTAAATCATAATAATTATGTACCATTATACTATACGAAATTTTATACTGTTAATATCATTTTATTGACTAGATGTTTTATCCATCTTAATTTTTTTTTAAAATTTTCATATAATATTTATGAAATTATTTTACATTATCTTTCCATGATGAACATGTAATTGAAATAATATTTATATAGGGAAAATAAATAGAGATATTTTGGTTCAAAACATTCTTCCCCAATTAAATAAATTTCGTACATACAATTTTTATTATTCATAACTTACATAAGTTTGTGAGGATATTCTTAACTTAATTATAATATAGTATATAACTTATAGTATAAAATCTACCTTACTCTATTAGGTTGTATTGAGATACTTATTTTTTATCAAGAAATATTAATCTATCATAAATTCATATAATCAATTCTTAATATACACTAATCATATATACTACAAATAATCATTTCCCAATACCTGTTACAATATCAACAGATGTGACTGGAAATGAATCCTTATATTCATCTAGATATTAACAATAAATTTATCAAAAAAAACATTAATAATTATGTCATTAAATCACACACAACCTAGTATATAACATAACACTAAAAAATATATGAAAATCACCAAAAATATCATGAAATAATTATCAAT
Source organism: Viscum album (assembly GCA_963277665.1). Lineage (NCBI taxonomy): Eukaryota > Viridiplantae > Streptophyta > Magnoliopsida > Santalales > Viscaceae > Viscum > Viscum album. The sequence goes on from OY728138.1 coordinate 1,671,373,920, forward strand.
CCCAAGGATACCAAAGTGATCCAACATTATTTTTCAAAATCAATGACAAATTATTTATCCCCACATCATATTGATATCATTTCTATTTTATATCCATAAATTAATCATTTTTTCAGAAATAATAATTCATTAATATATCCATGTCATAAAATCACTTCTAATTTTAATTGGAAACATTTATTATATTATTCATAATCCTTAATAATAAATTATTAAATTATAATCCTGTGATGTCTAAAATAATCATCATTACCTCTATAATATACTATAATTACAAAAATAATAATCACTCACTAAATAAAATACATACGATTGCCAATATATTTATTTCTATTGAGAAATATAACCCACCGCCTTGTGTAATAAATAAGCATTCTCATTTTCCATCATGAAAAAAATATTCTATGATTCTCAACCATTTCTGTAGTTTACATTATTTTTTTGACATAGTAGTTACAATATACATATCATTCTAAGAATCATTTTTATGATCTTTATTTAAAAAAATTAATAAACCAAAATATTAATGACAATATCAAATATATGAATTTGAAGACAACAGTATGGTGATGTCTTTATTTATAACCCCTTTCTATTTAATAAGTTATACATTCATTTCATTATATAACCCTATGTGTTAAAACTATAGTTATTAATGTCCATTTACCTATTATTTTCCCTAACCTAGTCCATTCACATAAAACAATCCTTTAGAAAGGTTGTAAAGAGAATGTGGTTAACAATTGAATATACCATATGCATTTCAGACTAGGTGGGAAAATAAACATTTTTCATGCACCAAGTGATGATCCAAATAAGGCTCCTCCCAACCAATTAAGGGTTAGAAAAACTAAGTATATTTATACTCTATCATGCATCCACTTATATTATCTAGACATTTATTTATTTCTATGAAAAATATATACCTGATACCTCACCAAAATTTATGATATTATCACACACATAGACTTATCCTCTTGATATATTACTTGTGATTTCACTAAATTCGAAACATACTATTAAATAAAATATTCAAAATTACCTAAAATAACCTAATATATTATCTATACAATAAAAATTATAATGAACCTTAAATTATCACCACTTTATAGCATTTAAATTATCAAATAATAAAATAGTAATGTTTGTAGTTATTAATAAATTTCTCTAGTAACATCAAAAATTCCATATAGGTGGCCATCTATTAATTTCACCACATAAAATTAATATTTTATTATATTAATTTCAAATTATCAAATAGATATATAGTTTCGTAAAATTTTGAAAAAAATAAAAAAAAAATAAAAAAATAGCATTTTATCTAATGGATAATTTTCCCACAATTCATCAATATCACCAAACAATTATGTCCAAAATAAACTCATTTAGTGATATAATTTTTTTATGTTTCTAAATAGAATATTGAAATTGGATGATAGTAAATGGGTGGGATCATATGCTAAATAGAGGTAAACATAGGTGATAGCATTGAAATAACATTAGTAGTAATACGAAGACGATATGGGTATAATCAAGATATAAAAATAAATAATTCCAAAAAAATAATAGATTTGATATCACTTGTCCTAGAATAAATATTGGTATAATTATGACCATAAAAACCTTTATGATATTATTTTATCCATAATTATATTGACACATAATCTTTTCTTCATAGAATAACACCAACTATAATCACCCACAACTTTGTGAGCATAGATTAACATTAATTGTATCCACATGTAGTATTGTATGTATAAAATATACACAATTATAAACTTGAATATTATTATTTTTATTTCATAGACATATTAATTACCATGTACTATGTTTTGAGGATACATTTTCCACAATTATAACCAAAAAACATTTTAATTACTTCTTAACAAAAATTATTCCCACATAAAAATCATTATATAATAATATTACAAAAGGTATAAAATTTATTTGATATTTATATAGCACCCCACTGATCAGTCAACCTCACACACAAACAAACACACACACACACACACACACACACACACATATATATATATTTATATTTATATGTGTTTCTGGGTGTATTTTGATGTAAATAATTCATTATATACTATAAAACCCCTGGAATGAAAAATTTCTTTCACAACATTTAAATATAGTGTTTGTAAAATAGAGCTTAATAATGTAAAATGTTGATATTAAAAATAAAATTAACTAAAAATATTTTTTTATAATAACATTTATATGGAGGATCATGAAATATATGTTCCAAATAAAAAATATCCTATATAGATGAAGAGTAAAATATTAGTAAAATAATAATAGAGTTTTATACAATTCTATTAACATTGAAATAGGTGATAGTGTTTCACTAACACTAAAATGTCATTTTTTGAATGGTAAAATTTGATGCAAATAATTCATTGTCAAAATAAATAATTATAAATAATTCTCAATAATTAATCCTTAAAAAATAACATGATTTAGAATAGGTTATGTTAAAATAGATTAAAAAATGTGGGGGTTAACCTGATTAGAGGGGATTCTCTCAGCCTTCACTATTTCAGGCCTCCGTGAGCCCTGGTGTTTGTAGTCCTTATTCATTGTCTCTTCTTAATAAACTTTTACTCAATGATGAAGATGATGACTGAAAACACATTCCCTTTAAAAGAAATCCACAGAAATGTAGCAATGTAATAGTTATAATGGATTCAAAAAAATGCAAAATGATGACATTTGAAACAAAATATATTAAAAGGTTAACTTCAATTTATAGTCCAATAAAATTAAAAAGGGTTATAAAAAATAAATCTGGATTAGAAGATTGATCTATTTAATTTCAAAGGATGGAAAACATTTTTTAATATTTTGAAACTCCTTTGATCAAAAATGACATAATAAAAATAGTGAATGAAATTCCTCTTGAAAAGAGGATAATAAAATTATAGATGTTAAAAGTTATAAAAAATAATTTTAATTCAAATTTTAAAGGTGAATATTTTAGAGAAGTAAAACATTTAAAATAATTGGAAAACATGATTTGAGAGTATGGAAATTAATCTAAAAATGATATATTATTTATAGATGAATTTAATATAGGGAAAAAATTGAACTAAATAATCATTATCCTAATAGTGGAATGGAATGTAAGGTGAAATAAAAATATAATTTGTAATAAACTAAATATGGAATGAAAATTAATAACTGGCTCTATAAATATGTGAATGGTGATTAGTTAATAAAGGAATTTATAACATTGGAATCATTTAAATTGAAATCCATTAAAACTAATATGGCTCTTAAAACAACATATATTACATGAAAATGATAAAATATGTTCATTATGTTGTAATATTACCATATAAATTATTTCATCGAACACCGTAATAAATATTTCCTAATAGAATAAATTATATATAAACCATGCATTACCATAATTCATCACATTCACTAATGAGATTGAATTTTCTATATAAAAAAATTTCACAACCCCCTACCTCCAATGTTACCGAAGTGGAGGGATAGAGAAAATAACAGCCAATTCCCACCTCATGTATACCCTTGGTTATTAACTAACACTGATGGTATAAATATCTCAAAAAAATGGGTGTCATTACCAACCATATAAAAATTACATTAAGTGAAATGAATAATAAAAAAATAAACTAAATGAAATAGTATAAAATAAATCCAAAACCCATCCCACTATGACTGCATTGATAAAATAGTGGTAGATATAAGTCCCCATATTAAATACCCAAAATAAAAGATAATTTTATGACATAAAATAGTCAAAGGATCTAACCATGTAAACTCTAGCATGGTCATCATAGTCCTCCTAAAAACAAAAAAAACTAATTATATATATATTGGGAGATCAAACAAGTATAAAAATTAGGAAATCAAATGAATCTCAATCCCATGTGAAAAAGCATAAATATTCACTTGTGAGAAAAGAGGTGATCCAAAAGCACTTAAACATGTCAACAACCCAAAACAATCCTAACCATTGCTTGATCATCAAATCATGAAACACATATATAATAACACAATAAAAACATACATTTTATTGTTACCCAATATCTCATTCCAAATAATTTTCCACCATCACAACCCAGTGTCATGAATCTTGGGGATACCATATCTCTTGAACAGTATATATCATTTCCACATAGTATGATCACATCACATCATTTCCATAAACCCCGAGGTCACCACCCACACTGTGGTCACATCTTATCTATCCCAAAGTCACCTAGACTATCACATAAAACCCCAAAATAGACAAGCAGAATATCATTAACATAACATAAAATAACATCATTCCCTCTCCTACATTGAATGGCCCCCACCACAAGCCACCCCACCATATGGTCACAGAAAATATCACTAACCCACATCATAGCCACATCACATCTCACCCGTAGACACATAGGCCATCACCTAGTGTTATATCAGACCTCTAACCATCACACAATGTTCCCATTTAATCACCTAAAAGAAAATAGAATTAGATAGAGTGACCATCCTTCCATTATCACCACCATGATTTTGGAAAAAACAAACCCATGTATTTATATGACTGTCAACACCTAGTGATTTATATGGGTGGGGTGCATATTTGAATAAAAAGTAATACAATATATATATATATAGGCCCATCCTCTAGGTCCACAACAATCTAAAACCATATTTTAGTGTCAAAATTTTCATTTCAACCACTAAATGCATAAGAAGCAATAAAAAAACATTCCATAAGAAACTTCACTATTTTCATTATAATCCAATACGAATTCATTTAAACATCTCATTGCTTTCAATATTTATTAACAAACACATTTAACTTCACATAACTTTTTTAATTTGTATATTAACTGTTCCCATATCATTATCCAAACTATCCCAGCCCATTTCAAATATTATTAACCAGTTTCTTCATAAAAACATGATAATCATGGACATAAAAACCATTCTCATCTCATATCCCACATATAAAACAACAAATCACCACCCCAAATAGAGACCTCAGACAAACAAAAAAATCATCACCCTATAGCATGACCTCATATAAGCCACACATCATCGACCCATAGCACATTCTCTCACAGACCACACATCATCTCCACATATCCCTATAATATTTCCTGAAAAAAAATTACACACAACACATATCATATCTAAATATTTTCATTCATATTTTGATAAAATATGATTCTATTAGGTTCCACTAATATAAAACATGATATTATCATTGAAGCCCTAATCTTAGTGAAACCAGTTTTTTTACCAAATATAAGTGGTTATCCAATTTCATATTTAGTGGTGATGTCACAGAAATTGGCAATAAGGATTCCATAAATAATGCTAATCAAAAAATAATTAATTGACATTATAGCCATTATTTTTTGAAGGTGATTCAGAATGTATAATCATTGTATGATAATAATATCAATGTTGTAATTGAATAATATTAAAATATATTTCCAATTCAATTTTGATTAACTGACTAATTTATCATGGTTAGGTCAGCAAAACCCACCCCCATATATTAATAAGTGTAACCCATAACATAAGATACATAAAAGTGGGAAACTATTGATTCTATATCAATTTTTTTCAAACACTATATTCATCATAGGGTGATGAAGAACCACCTGAAAAATATGACCACACATGAGAACCAGTGGATCAGAATACACTACACCCAAGGTTTAACAAAATATTTCCCAAATCAACTGAAAAAATACCAGAAGGCCTCAATGTATTATTTGGAAGTGTAATGGAATGGATGAAATGGGGAAGATATTAGAACATACCTACATCACATTAAATCAACTGAAAAAACCTACATATCGATTTATAGAGGACTTTCTAGATAATCTTTCAAATTTGAGGAGGGTTCCTTAAAAATTTGATAATAGAGGGTAGGTGGATGACAAAAGGCACAACTATGAAATAATATAAATTCCTAAATCCTACTATTTTTATGATATTAATTCCATTACTAATGTTAATTCCATATAATCCTATAAATAAAAAGATTTGAATTCTGTATAGGGATTGAAGCCCCTATATCATTACTTTTTAGTGAAAATTATCTTTCCTTGGTATAAATTAATTTCACTTCACGAATCACATAGAAAACAGGAATGTTTCTCATGGATTTCATCCCACAATGCACAGATGTTGTGAAACTAGAATTCTACACAATCTGTTTACCACCAAGTCAATATGAGAATACAGTTCACATCATGAACAACCTTTTGTAGAACTCATGTTGCTCTAACCTCCACCAAACCCTTCGGGACATCCTCCAAACATTCTCTAATAACCAAAAACGATGTTTTACATTGATACCTATAAATTTATTATATTCCCCAAGAATTGTTTCCAATCATGCGGAATGAAATGAATCTAAAAAACCACCACGTGAGATACCAGAAAAGGATATTTTCATACAAATAACGCAACCACCTGCCAAATATTGCAACCAAAATACATAAATTTAACATAATAAATTGCATCTCCACTCAAAAACAACTCAAAATCCCTTCGAGAACAACATCAAATCATCTAGTACCATCCATAAACTATCAAATTAAACAAAACCATATTGACAACCCACCATCCCTCCAATACACAAACAAAATAAACTACCACTATAACAATCACACAACACTACACTGAGTTTCTAAATCAAGGAATCCCCTCTTCCAAATCAACATATTATCATCTTTAGGTAGCATTGTCTCGCTAGTATAGTCTTAATAAGATGAAACTATAACACATTAAAATTAGTATTTATTTCATCCCATATCCATAGGTAATAATCTTTCTAACACATCACACGTGAGGAAAAACATTAATACATAAGAACAATGGAACTCATAGAATTTTGAGATTCAAATAATAAAAGGGAAAATGAAGAAAATTATTCAAAACAAATCTCTGTACTGGGCATGCATCTTCATCTCATCCTTCTAACTACTCCCCTATTGGAAGGAATGACATAGTAACATGTTATCCAAGGGATGTTTTCATCAATGATGTAACCCCTACCAATGATAATGGATTAATAATTATTATTCAATTAATATCATGACATCATTGATATACAACTCTCACCAGTCAATGAAATGAGATTCTTCATTATGATACAAATATATATGATAGTCATGGAATTTTTTTTGGATTGTCTCTAGATATGGTGGAAATTCAAACTAAATTTCCATCTCTATAAATGATCCCAACACTAATGATAGTAAAAAAATCCAAGGATAAAGCATACTCCCCCTCCCAAAAATCTGCTTCCCACAACAAGTGGTGACCATCCTGAAAATGTTCTCTCAAAAATCAAACTACAATGGCCTCATCCTATTATCTACATAAGAAATTTATTGTTCTTGGAATACATACATCATATCATGAAAAAATTAATCTTATATGATGTTATCTACACCTCATTGGTATTTAGATCTACTCCCTCCCCAACCCCTATCTAGCACAATAGATAAAAACACAAATTCCCAAGAAAATTCTCAAATTGAGACATGCCAATAGAAAAGTGATAGGTTTTATTAGCATCAATTTCAACCAATTTTATGTCTCATGAATGCATTATTTTTATATCTAAGATGGATGACTTCAGAATACCCTCTAGTGTCTGGATAGTTTTCTCAATCTACCTATCCCCATTGGATTTGAAATCATTCATCATCCATAACTCTTGTAAAAATTTATGCTTTAATTCCCTCTAGAATCATGAGGTAAAACCTGCATCATGCTCAATGATAAATAGCCTTAGAGATTAATTCAACCAAACCACCTTATCAACATTCCTTGTCACTTAAATATCCATGGTAATTAACTCCATGATCTCTATGAAGTGGGACAATTACATAAAATTTTCCATCATTTCCCATACAATTTCTAAACCATGGTTTTATTAGGGTAAAATCGTTATGGTGTCCTTAGATATGACATTCCATTTAAACTTGTGAAAATCTATGGGGATCATATCCATGGTTCCTGACTCATTGATCTATAAGAAATGTTCTGATTTCTGCAAATGGTCCATGATTTACCATACTGGGTCAAAACATCTCTATGATAATTGTAAACTCATAAGATATCCCTTAATATGTCATCCTCATACCATGAATTCAAGCTCCATTCTTTGACCACAATATTTCACCTACATATGGTGTTGTAGATCTACCAATCTGAACCTAGAGGAGACATTATCCACCTATAATTTGGCATATTCAAATCACAATGAGATAAGATATACCTCAGCCTCATGGGATTCATTAAACCATAAATATATCCCCAATTAAGTAATGCTTTCATTACATTATAAAAAACACTAATAATTCTAACTCAATATCATGTGTTTCATGATTACTCTCAAAGGGGAATAAATTCTAGGGTATATGAGAGATCAATGTCCACTTCTATATCAACATTATTCCCAATCCATGATAAAAAGTGTTAGAAAAAACATTATAAATAAACCATGATATACTACCCAAAGAATTGATCATTGATTGAGTTCACCTTTGTGTAGATGAACATTTACTAGAACAGATTAGTCCACCCAAAATTTAATTACATCTAGTTTATCAATTTCATTAGTCCTACAACACTAAATAAATATGGTAAAAAACTCTAATAATATCTAGAATGGCCAAGGAAAATATAATCCTTTAGAAATATCAAGGGTGACACCTATGAAACAATTACGTTACCATTTGGTGAGTCCACTACCACACCCAATTGGGACACCATGTGTGAAATCAAATGCATCTATCATGTAAAAATTGACATTTGGAAAACATTCTATATAGAGGGTGGAATCGAATAACATATATGAAAAATCTACGAGGATCATTATTCTTATTATCTGAAATACATTAGATCAATCATTCATCGATAAACATGATTGAAATATGATCTATGAATTGAAAGAATATGGTTTTCATGAGTCCCATGAACACAGTTTGTGCATTCATGAATCCAAACGTAATGACCACAAACTCAATGTTTTGTTACTAAAACTAAAGGAAATCATTGGTGTTTCCTCCTCCTTAAAAATTAGTTGGTGATACCAAGAATGAAGATCGATCTTATAAAAAACACTAGACCCTCTAAATGGTCAAAAAAGTAATCTATCATCCAAATATGGTAAGGGTTCTAGAGCATTATATAATTTAACCACTAATATTCATTGTGCATTCTCAACCTATCATCATCCTTCTTAGTGTATAACATTGGGATACCTCATGATGATAAAATAGATCAGCTAGTACATACCTATATAATTTAATATATCTAATATATCAACATCATCATCTCATATGGTTCTATTTCATACGTATCCATAAAAATTAAACAATCATTGGGCTGCAGGTCAATAATGAACTCAACATGACCATGGGGTGGCAGCGTCACAACTTCGTTGGGAAAAACATCCCGAAAAATAAAAATTACCTTATGTATATCCACTCTACCATCATCCACTTATTCCATATATTACTTGTTCATAAAAAAGATAAGGGGATCCACCTGACCATTATCCCTCTCCAAACCCTTCTCTACAATGTAAACCATATTCTAGGAATCCAAATTTGAGAACATGAATCTCCTATACAAGAATTAGATGATATAATTTGCAGAATACAACAAAATGATATTGATTTTGACATCATATGGATCCATCAACTGTAATAAATGATCCCCATGGGACAAATGTGGTGTCAACATCAATCTACACCCATGTCAATCATCAAACAAGATTTTATTGCCTCTGATTTGAACAGTAAACACCAAGGGAATGTGAGGCCTGTAAACATATATTCACATACCATGGACTATATATTGTTTAACATAAGAGTTAAAAGATTCAAAATCCAATAAGAAAAAAATTGGAGAATATAAACTATTGAGTGTGCCTCAAATAATCTTTGTCACCTTTGGAATTTCTACATCTACTACCTACAACTAACCAAACCGAGCTCCCCTACACCCCTTTTAATGGCCACCACCATGACATTACATGGGTCTAGGACCCCAAACATGAGGAAATTCTTAATGTAATCCTCTTCATAACTTATCTACCATGAATGGAAAATATGTTTCATACCTGTGCAGTTAAATTTTCCTCACTGGAAGCTACTGCTAAGGATGAAGTTTAACCTAACCCAACTCCACAGAACTAGTCTCATAGAGCCACAAACCACTAGTTATGATGATGTGAATGACCCACATTGACCAAATAAAATTTCCAAGATTCCCCATGAAATCTATGAAAATCATTGTCTCTTGAAAGAAAAAAATGATACTACTGAGGTTGAATCCCCACTACGTAAAACCTCAAAGGCGCTAGTGTCAGGGACATACAACTAAAAACCGTACTCTTCATCTAACCCTAAGAGATCATGTGTCATGGTAAAAATCATCATGAGTGAATCTCTATGATCAAATCTAATTTTTTTTTTTAACTTTTAGATACATTAAAATTGTAAAATTATTAAATTCATAATCGATCAAAGGATGAATTGCCTCTATAAGAAATATTCCATGAAACTCCTCATCTGAAAAAGATATATGAAATGATTTATAACAACATTGAACATTATTTATAACAAACACACTAATAAAAAATTACTGAAGAGAAAGAAGCTCAAGAATTTTTAATGACTTCATCGTTGATGAAAGGAACTCATATTGGTACTTCTTATGAATATTCATCCATGATCTTTATTCATCATTCCTATCACCATGATGTTGTTTCCAACATAAAATAATATGTTTACATCTCAATATATCTTCCAATGTGATCTGATACTCCATTAGATCCTGGATCAAACTGATGGAGATCCAAATATACCCCAATCATCACTCTATATTTATGTCAAAAATGCTCTATCGTATATCCCTAAAACCTTCCTAGAGAAGAACATATATTCAAGCACCCCTAATACACTTCCCTAGCATGATCAACCCTATAGAAATCAGCTGGGCTAGGATTCCAAACATCTATATCCAATAGAACACATGAACAATGACCAATATCTATACCTTAATAGAAGAAATTATTTCTTAATCCTTATAGAATGGAATTTTATTATGATTTATTTAAAAATTTGATATTATTTTTAATGTCACAGAACTAAAAACCCATTTAAAAAAAGAGCACAATTAATCATGATTCATGTACCTATCTCCTGTCTATAACCTATAAAAAGGTCCATGACACTTTTCTTTTAAATAATATATTTGCCTAAGTAATAAATCATGTGTTCCCTAAAAATTTGTGTCCTTATTGACATCCATGGAAAATATAACACACCATGACTGAATACTAAAATTTCTATTCCAACCCAATCAATCCTCACTATACCAATCTCTAAACTATATTGTATCCCTCAACAATCATCCCAGTTACCACTATATCACTACCCATCCCAGCAAGTATACAACATTGAAGTCATATAGACAATAACCACTATGTTCTCCATCTTGTAGGACATGGTTACGCAGCTAGCACCAAGTGTATGAAAATATCATAAATTGGATGTGTTTCAATTTATATAAAAATAAGTTCATGGGTGAAGGATGACCAGCCATAAGATGATTCATGACATAATATTAAAAAAATACAAAAAACATCCCACAATGAATGTATAAACAAATGAGTTATAAATATAAGTTAGACAAGTAAATAAAAATTATAATTTTGTGAAATGATAATTGTATAAGGTTCAAATATTGTAATGTATAGCATGGTCCACATAATTCCCACAAAACCAGGAAAATCTACTTATATATGTATGGTTAGTATACAAATACACAAAATAAGAAAACAAATATCTATCATGAACATGTAAATAAAAAAAAAATTAGAACCATTATAAGAAACAGAACCAACATCCTGTAAACATGTAAACTATCAAGACCAATCCTTTACATGAAACACTATAAAAATAACACTAACCATGTATAATAACACAATAAAGACAATATTGATAAATTGATATCCAAACTACATTCCCAATGTTTTTATTAACTATCTAACAATTTTTTTAAATGTAGATCTCCTATATCTTCAAATAACATATTACATCATGCCACATCATGTTCACATCAAATTATACCCACGAATAGCTCATCCATCACCACATAACACGGTCACCTCTCTTATCTCCCAAAGAAACCTATGTATTAACATCACAACAATAAATAGATTATTAGGTTATCATGAACATAATGGACATAAACCTAATTCTCTCTTCCTCTATGAGTTAACCCCACATTATGCCTCCCCACCTGACCTAAAAACAACCATTTTTATTGATTTCCAAACATACAAGGAAAGGTCCAAACAAGACAAATAATTAAGGCAGTATAAATTAATAGAGACCAAGGTAATCATTATCCACAAATCGGACCCCATCAAGGTGAAAGGAACCCAGGATTAAGAAGTAGGATATGCTACAGTTCGAGGGAGCCTTAGAGGCTAAGAAGTCCACCACCATATCACCCTCCCTCCATGTGTGAGATTCCTGTCCTGTTGCCCACAAGAAAGGGTCACTTATTGATGTAGTAAGTGATGATATTTGGACACTTGGACTTATTTTATAGAGAATTAAAATTAGTGAGGTAGTCGATCTCCGCCTCTTCAAGACCGATGTATATATCCCTGTAACGATCCGACCCAGTGACCATCGCCAATGTCTCTCTCTGTAAAGCATCGCCCACTCCAAAACTGGCCGAGAAGGCTGCTATTATAGACCCCCTTAGATCCCAAATAACTCCACCTCCTCACATCATTCTATTCATAAGATATCCAACCATATTGAGCTTAAATACCACCCTTGGATAACCCCACCGCACCCATTTCCCCTGCCCTCGCCCTCCGCCCTGTAAAAGAGTCCCCAGAGCCGAACTGAACCTTGTGATTGAGGGGGCCCCAAAGAATCCCTTTCAAAAAACAACCAGATCAAGAAGAGTGTTACTCATCTTGAAAGTGATGCTCAAGCTTGCGCATGGGGTGTTATCGTGGCGAGCCTCATTTATAGCCTTCTATAGTGTCCAACAACTAGCTAGAATAATAAGAACCCATCCACACCATTACGCCCCTTGAACACCCGGCCCCCTGTGCCAGCATCACTATGCCCCTCTCCAAGTGGAAAACATTATGTATGCAAAATCTTTAGAGCCCAATCGCTTCCCAAAAACAGATGGCTGATTGTTTCCTATTGAGGATGGGAGCACCACCAACACCTTGAGGCCATAATAATACCGAAACATTTGACCCTATCATCTGTGGGAAGGGAATTCTTTCACACACGCCAAAGTAGGATGTTAAATTTTGGGGGGAAATCCTTACACCATTTCATTTCCCCCACTGGTCGCTTCTGTTTTTAGTCATCCTCGCCCGCCGATACTTCTTAGCAGAAAACGAACCTCAAGAAGAGGTTGTGAAGATCCAAGCATCTTCCTCTACACTGGATACAATATCACTGAAGACCTCCTGTAGGTTCTCATCCAGAGTCACCTGCAGAAAACTAGGGTGCTGACTTGCCTCACAAAAAGACATGGAAGGAGCCGGACAACCTGGAAACCAAAGATAGCCAGTGCCCCAGTCATGAAGCCAAAAATTCAGGTCACCCCTACCCACCATCCACTTCGAATGATGTCTTAGCATATCAACGTGGGACTAGATCAGCTTCCTTGACATGGAAGGATGGGGTATCCACAATCCCATGTCATGGACGTATCAGCCTTGCATGGACCTACCCCATAACGTGCGGCCCTCCAAAGCCTCCCATGCGAGTTTGGCATGAAGACCCTACATCGTATAATGGATTCTCCTCAAGTTGATGGCACCTTCTTGGATCATCCTTGACATGCGCTCACGGGAATCCCAATGATACCTTCCTTCCATATGCCCATCCCAGAAAAAAGAAATCATAATCCTGTCCAAATTGATGATAACATCTTTAGGTACCGTCAATTTAGAAGGCACATGCATGGGAATAGAAACTAAAACATTATTCAAAAGCATTATGTGGCCTCTAAAAGAGAGAATGTGATTCTTCCAGTTAAATATCCGCCCCATGATCTTGCTAACTATTTTATCAAAATGATGGACTCTAGGTGAGTAAGGACTGACCGAATCTCCAAAATACTTGATGGGAAACTGACCTCTTCGCATATTCAGACAAACATCTATACTTAGTACCCTTCTCTCAGAGGTCTTCATGGTGGCAATGTAAAGACATTTCTCCCTGTTAAGAAACTGCCCGCTCCACTTACAATATTCCTCAAGAATACCACAAACACCATGCACTGATCTCTTACTACCACTGCAGAACAAAATGGAGTCATCAGCAAATATCAAGTGCGAAATACTTAGAGGATTATAGTGGTTCTTAAAAGGGGTGATTCTTCCCATTCGAATACCCCTCTTGATAGAACAACTGAGAGTATTTTGCGAGATAATAAAAATGGTGGGAGAAAGGGGGTCACCTTGCCTCAAGCCCCGACATGCCTTGAAGAATCCGAACTTTTTTCCCATGAAGGAAGATGAGATCCAAGATGAACTAAAGCAGCTAAATAGAAGATCCCTGGTCCAATGAGATGAACCCATGCAAGCCAACACCCTGAGGGTGAAGCCCCATTCCATCTGATCGTACGCCTTATTCATATCCAGCTTGATAATGAAGTTTCCCCCGAAATTTTTATGATTGATGTCACTAACCATTTCATGTGAAATGCCAATCGCCCCCTGAATGGACCTGCCTTTGACAAAGCCATGCTGTTCAGGGGCTAACCAGGAGTCCATGTGCATCGCCAACCTCCTATTTATGATACTTGCAATGATTTTATATTGAATTTTGCACATACTAATGGGATAGTAATTGCCGATTCATTGGGGGTTACTTACTTTAGGGAGAAACACCAGCTTGGTGGAACATGCAATCCAAGGAAGGTTCCCACCTCTGAAATAATCCTAAATTGCATGCAACTCATCGCCTTTAATAATGTCCCATGCAGCCCTGTAAAAGGAGCCTGGAATGTCGTCTGATCCCGGGGAACTATCTGTTGTACCTCTCGTACCCCTCAAGGTTTTATTTTCATGATCACAATCACCCTCTTGTTTATCTAATCCCGTTTTAAGTGTTTTTGGATGATAGGCATGAATTCAGGGTGCCAAGGAATTGGGCCAAGAAGGCCAATAAGGCAAAAAGCCAAAGTGGACTGAAATTCAGTCCACCGGCCAACCGGTGGCTTCACCACCGGCCAGCCGATGGACCTTTGACAGAAGGCTCTCCACTGTCCAGGGCACCGGCCAACCGGTGGCCTCAGCACTGGCCGGCCGGTAGAGCCCAGACCGAGAGTTCAGCCACTGCCTCAGCACCGGCCAACCGGTGGCCTCAGCACCGGCCAGCCGGTGGAGCTTGAGCCCGAAGGCCTCTCCAGTTTGCACACACCGGCCAACCGGTGGCTCAGCACCGGTCAGCCGGTGGAGCCAGTCAAACTAGCCGTTGGGCCTTTGACCAGGCTGGTCCACTTGCCTCCCAACGGCTCCGAAGCCCTTTCCAATGGCTCCGAAGACCTCCAAAGGCCATATGAGGGTTCCCCCTCTATAAATAAAGGACTAGGAGGCCCCGGAAACTTAACCAAGCCATACGGAAGCCAACGGACACATTTTACATCATTTGGCGAACCTCCGGCGGACTTCCTCCAAGGAACCCCAATCTCTCCAACTCAATTCCACATCCAAGGAGCATCACCAAAGAAGCTTGGGAGTGCACGTCTTCAACTCCAATCATCCATTGGCACCCAAGGCTTCTCCAAATACGGTTTTTATTGTTTTATTCATTTTGAGCGTAAATTTGAGTTTGTGCCTACAAACTCCCAATTCTCTCATCCTCTCTTCTTTGGGTTCTCACACCACCTTCAAGGTGTGAAGAGGTTGGTCAAGCCTTACCTTGTAAAAGGCATGAGATAAAGGTGAGCTAGCCTTCACCTATAAGAAGGCTAGTGGGTTCTTACTCAACCATTAAAAGTAAGTGGGTTCTTGCTCAACCAATAAAAGCAAGCTCTAATAGGTTCTAGACTACCTGTAAAGTCTAGTGGGTTTCTTGCTAAAACCATTGAAAAGAAAGCGGTAGAATCTCTCAACGGTTGAGTTGGGAGCGGAGACGTAGGACGGGTTTTAGGCCGAACTCCATTATCAATTTTGTGTCTTGCCTCTTTTATTTCCGCTGCACTTTCAACTTTGTTTTTAATTTGTTAATCATATTTTAAAAGGCAATTCACCCCCTCTCTTGCCATCACTCCCTTTTTCTCCGCCCAACAATTGGTATCAGAGCCAAAATTTGAGTAATACCCTAACCGGTTTCAAATTTAAGGTCCATTGTGATGGCATCAACCTCTTTCTCCCCCGAAGGCTATTCTTTGGGTCGTGCTCCATTTTTTGATGGAACCGACTATAATTATTGGAAAACCCGCATGACTACTTTTCTTAGAAGCATAGGTTATCCCATTTATAAAATTGTCATGTAAGGTTACACTCTCTCTTCCCCCGATGAATCCAAATGGACTCAAGCCGACATTAAAAATTTCGAGCTTGATGGCAAAGCCATGAACTCTCTTCATTGCGGCCTTGATCGTAATGAGTTCAATCGAGTATCCACATGCACCTCATCACACGAAATCTGGAAACTTTTGGAGGTTACCCATGAGGGGACCAACAAAGTCAAGGATACTCGATTGGATATGTACCGTCAAGATTTCGAGTCTTTTACCATGCATCCATCTGAAAATATTACTGATATGTTTACTCGTTTTACTGATGTTTGCAATGGGAGAAAGTCCCTTGGTGATGATGTTTCTGCAGAGACAATGGTCAAGAAGATCCTTTGGATCCTTCCAAGCACATGGGCTCCAAAGGTCACGGCAATCCAAGAAGCAAAGGACATAAAGAACATGCCGGTAGAAGAGCTCATCGGATCCCTCATGACTTATGAGATCACCATGAGGAGGCAAGCTGAAAAGGAAGGAAAACCGGTCAAAGTGCCAAAGAACATCGCCTTCAAGGTACAAAAAGAAGAAAGCTCATCCTCCTCCTCATCTTCTTCCTCATCAAGCGGCGATTCCGAAATGGAGAACCTTGCCCGCAAGATGCACAAGTTCATGAAGAAGCACAAGAAGAAAAAGGCCCGCAAGGCTCAACCCAACGAAAAATCCGAGCCCAAGGTAAAATGTTACGGGTGCGGCGAGAAAGGCCATTACAAGCCCGATTGCCCACTCAATAAGAAAAAAGCCAAACAAAAGGAGAAGAAGAAGGCTTTCAAGGCCACATGGAGTGATAGCTCCACATCCTCCTCCTCCTCCTCGAGCGACAACGGTAACAAATGCCTAATGGCATTCCATGAGGTAACTTCTTCCGACTCCTCATCCTCTTGTTCTTCTAATTCTTTTAATCATTTGTCATACGAGGATCTCCAACATGCGCGAGATCAATTGGAGGAAGGTTTTCACGAACTTTCTTCCAAATTTGTTGCTTTAAAAAAGAATTTCAAAAACCTCTCTTCCGAAAATGAACAACTTCTCAAAGAGAAGGAAGAGTTGACCCTCAAAATCCAAAATCTTCCCGATGTTGATTCCATGGAATCAACCATCAAAGATCTAAGGGAGACTCTAGCCAAGTTCACCCAAGGGGAACAAAATTTGACCAAACTACTAGGTTCCCAACGTGTATCTAGGACCACCCAAGGGCTTGGCTATTCCAAGCAAGCTTCCTCTTCCCATGCACTTACTATTTTTGTAAGGGGGAGCTCTCAAAACAAATTTTGCAATTATTGTAAAAAACCCGGGCACTTAATTTATGAGTGCGATTGCAAAAATGTCCGGTACGGTAGGCCCAAAACCATTTTCTTAAATGATGAATTTTATAGGAGAAGACCCGCCACTAGACATGTATGGATTGAAAAATCCCTTTTAGCGAGTCTCACCGGACCGAAATTTGTCTCGGTTTCAAACACCTCTCCCCGGTGATTTGTTGTTTTTATTTAGGGGGAGTTAGGATCGTTTAATCCCTTTTGATTTCAATTTAAAAAATTTCGATTCAAACTTTCAATTTCAACACTTGGTATCATATTTTTTAATTCTAAATTGTTATTCAATTTTTCATTCAAAAACTTTCAATTCAAATTGTTATTCAATTTTTCATTCAAAAACTTTCAATTCACAGTGTTATTCAATTTTTCATTCAAAAACTTTCAATTCAAACTGTTATTCAATTTTTGATTCAAAACTTTCATTTCAAATTTTTGATTCAAAACTTTCAATTCAAATTTCAAAAATTTCAATTGGTTTAAAATCTCTATCTCGTTTTTCAACGTTTCCCTCAATCAAGTTTTATGCCCCGTGCTATTTTGATAATCACAAAGGGGGAGAAATTCTTGGTTGATTGGGGGAAAAATCTTTTAAAGCATGCCTTTCATTTCAGTATTTTACATTGATTGTTTTGGTGATTGTGATCATCAAAATAGGGGGAGATTGTTGTACCTCTCGTACCCCTCAAGGTTTTATTTTCATGATCACAATCACCCTCTTGTTTATCTAATCTCGTTTTAAGTGTTTTTGGATGATAGGCATGAATTCAGGGTGCCAAGGAATTGGGCCAAGAAGGCCAAGAAGGCAAAAAGCCAAAGTGGACTGAAATTCAGTCCACCGGCCAACCGGTGGCTTCACCACCGACCAACCGATGGACCTTTGACAGAAGGCTCTCCACTGTCCAGGGCACCGACCAACCGGTGGCCTCAGCACCGGTCGGCCGGTAGAGCCCAGACCGAGAGTCCAGCCACTGCCTCAGCACCGGCCAACCGGTGGCCTCAGCACCGGCCAGCCGGTGGAGCTTGAGCCCGAAGGCCTCTCCATTTTGCACACACCGGCCAACCGGTGGCTCAGCACCGGTCAGCCGGTGGAGCCAGTCAAACTAGCCGTTGGGCCTTTGACCAGGCTGGTCCACTTGCCTCCCAACGGCTCCGAAGCCCTTTCCAACGGCTCCGAAGACCTTTAAAGGCCATATGAGGGTTCCCCCTCTATAAATAAAGGATTAGGAAGCCCCGGAAACTTAACCAAGCCATACGGAAGCCAACAGACACATTTTACATCATTTGGCGAACCTCCGGCGGACTTCCTCCAAGGAACCCCAATCGCTCCAACTCAATTCCACATCCAAGGAGCATCACCAAAGAAGCTTGGGAGTGCACGTCTTCAACTCCAATCATCCATTGGCACCCAAGGCTTCTCCAAATACGATTTTTATTGTTTTATTCATTTTGAGCTTAAATTTGAGTTTGTGCCTACAAACTCGCAATTCTCTAATCCTCTCTTCTTTGGGTTCTCACACCACCTTCAAGGTGTGAAGAGGTTGGTCAAGCCTTACCTTGTAAAAGGCTTGAGATAAAGGTGAGCTAGCCTTCACCTGTAAGAAGGCTAGTGGGTTCTTACTCAACCATTAAAAGTAAGTGGGTTCTTGCTCAACCAATAAAAGCAAGCTGTAATAGGTTCTAGACTACCTGTAAAGTCTAGTGGGTTTCTTGCTAAAACCATTGAAAAGCAAGCGGTAGAATCTCTCAACGGTTGAGTTGGGAGCGGAGACGTAGGCCGGGTTTTAGGCCGAACTCCGTTATCAATTTTGTGTCTTGCCTCTTTTATTTCCGTTGCACTTTCAACTTTGTTTTTAATTTGTTAATCATTTTTTAAAAGACAATTCACCCCCCCTCTTGCCATCACTCCCTTTTTCTCCGCCCAACACTATCTTGGTTCAATGAACAATTTGCCTCATGGACTTCTTGTTCATCAGGGCTCCTTTGTATGATCTCATCGGTTTCCTTGGAAACGCAAGCATGAATATCCTCAAATATCTCTGCTTCCCCCCTTGGGTACCCTGTATTAGAAAGAGAGTTCGGGATTGCAAGGATTTGTTTGAGTCTGTTATTAAGCATCTCTCCTATTTTATCACGATCAGTAGAGAAGGATCCATCCCCTCTCTAAATATTTGGATTATGTTCTCTTCTCCTTTCATTGATAAAAGCATGGAAATACCTCGTATTCCTATCACCTTCATGGAGCCACCGCACCCTGGTTTTCTCTCTAGACATTTTCTCATGCCACATGAGAATCTCTAAAAATTGGTCCTTCTTGAGTCGAAGCTCATTAAAAAGGACTTCATCCCATCCCTGTTCGAGACCCAGCCCCATTCGCTCTACCTCCCCACTGATCTCATGAAGCTCCTGCTCATGGGCAGGAATAATGCTCCTCCATCTTCGAAGTTGATGCTTCAGCCATCTAAGCTTTTTGTGGATAGTGATCCAGAGATTCCCCTCATAAATGGGCGACCAAACCTCCTGAACCAAATCAATGAATCTCTGATCCTCTGCCCATGACTTCGAGAACTGGAACTGGGCCTCCCTTAGAGGAGTGTGCCCCACTCTGAGAAGTAGAGGCGAATGATCTGAGAGCCATTAGATGAGATGTGACACTTTGGTTTTCGGAAAAGCTGAGATGGCTGCTTTATTCAACAAGCACCTATCAAGCCAGCACCAGGTTCACCTCCCTCCACATTGGATGCTGCAAAAAGTAAATTGGTCGGCTTCGAAACCCACATCATGGAGTCTGATCCTAGCCATAAATGACAAAAAAGACTGACTGGAACTCCTGGGGAAAGCACCCCTGCCCAGCTTCTCCTCCGGATTAGCTACAATTTTGAAGTCTCCCCCGATGACCCATGGAGTGTTATCATCAATAATGACATCCATATCTTTCCAGAGCTCTTCCTTCTTTATGGAATTGCACTTGGCGTAGATAAAAGTAAAGTTGATTTCATGGAATTCATCAGATATCCTAGCAGCCAAATATTGTTTCGAAACACCAATCTACTCTACTTTGTGCTAATCCTTCAAAAAAAGCCAAATATGAGAGTTCGGAGGGTTTTCATGCATGAAACCCCGTGTTCTAAGGCGAAGTGCATAATCCTTGATCTTATTCGAAGCCAGCATTGGTTCATGAATCTCCAGCATAACCACGATTTGTTGGAAACATTATTAGCCAGAGAATCTGCCTTGGCTCGTGCCCGAAGACCACGAGCATTATAGATAAGTACATTAAACATTGGAATGGGTTGGTCTGGATTTGTCCCTAGATGAGTGACCCAACATGAGGGTTGGGAGAGGAACACATTCCTAGGACTGGATCCCTTTCAACGGCAACCTGGTACACATCCCCCGGCATTGAGCCAGTGACCCTGAGGATGACCGTCTCGCTCGGGGGAAGGGGGATGAACCTGCCATTTTCAAAGCACTAGGCAGAGATTCAGAAACAGTAGCTTCAGGGCTCTCTCCCCATGCAACCAAAAAACTAGGCAAAGGGACCTGAGAAGCAACCCCCTGGGTCCTATTCCTTCACTGAAGCCTCTAGGAGTGACGCCTTATTCATGTCCTGACATAAGGAAAAGAGTTCTAACGGAGTCCCGTAAGAAAATTTACCTGGGAACCTACTAAATGGTCAGATAAAGAGCTCGAGGAAGCTGCCTTCCCCCAACCAGTATGTATCGAAAAACACTGGAAGCAAAGCCAGGAAACAGTCTGGAATGAAGGTGCCAATATGAGGATGAATCATGTTTGGAACAACGACATAGGATTCATTAAGCATGGTCCGAGGACCCGGAGATGGTGGGGCCTGCCCTCCCCACGTCAGACTCAGAACCCTCTGCGAGCGGCACCATAGAAACTTGCGAAGATCCCCCTTCCTCTACCAAGAAAATAGGCTCACAAGACCATTGACAAGGACGATGCCGAGGATCCGACTGATGCTTCCTGCAGACCTGAAGAGAATGCCCTTGAAGGAGACAAGCTGAGAAGAACCTAGGGAACATCGGGTAGACAATATCCTGGGACCATTCAAAATCACCATGCACCTTTAGAGACAACTTCTCTGGAATGGGCCGAGAGAGATCTAGCTCAACACATATCCTAGCCGTCGCAGCATTCACACCCCTATGAGTGAGATCATCTGAGCAATGAAACCCTCCGAGTGAGTCACCAATGGCCTTGAGAAAAGCTTCGGACTGGAAAGGCAGGGGAAGGCCCGGAAAACTAATCCACACAGCAGCCTGAGGGAACTCCCTCCCTCTATGAGCCTCCATGCACCAGGCTAAGATGAAATTTACTTCTGAGCCTAGACTGAGGCAGAAAGAGTTCCGATGTAGGTGGGAGATACGGGCCGGCACTTGAAGCCCCCAAGACTCCATGAATCGCCTTAACACTGCCAAGGGCGGGATAATAGATCCAAAACGGGCCACGAGCATCAATTTGAGGTCCTCCGCAGCCATCGAGAAGTATGAGAATAGAACCTCCAACGAGACACAAGGACCCTCCCGCATCACCACCGTAGGCACCAGTCGGGACACCGAAGAACAAGACCGCAAGTTCGACTAGCCAAGTAACGCCTATTTGAAGGAATGAGGAGAGCCCCGGGAAGAAGACTGTAACCAATGAGAAGGCCTGATAGCCGGTGGTGCCGCCCTTAGATCGAAGGTCGGGTGGACCGAAGAAGCTACCGACGGGACGATCAATGAGGAGCCAGAGGCCAATGGTGAGCCAACGGTCAGAAAATTTTGAAAATCCAAGAGCGCGTGCGGCGTGTTCCTGGCCAAAGATTACATGTATTTCCACTTATAAAAAGAATGGGTGCATTCCCTCCCCACAATATAGTAAAAAACACAACTTAATACCACACAACATAGTAAAATCACACATCACCTGTAAAAAAATCAAATATCACCAAGTTCACTACTAGGCCTCTCTCTATCACCACATGTGAATATCTACTCAATTATAAGAGTTATTAGGGATGGACGGGTAGACATCCATCCATCCTCACCACAAGAATGTTCAGAAAACACCCCCCCACACACACATATATATGTGTATATATATATGAGTGTCAAAATATGGTGCTCAATGTGGGTGGGTGGGGTGTATATAGAAATCACATAGAAGATTATATATATATATATATACCGAAACACATGAAACCATTCGTTGGGTTTAAAATAAGAGCATATAATTTAAAAACATTTCAACTTCAACTACCACCATTTAATACACAAAACAACATAACAAACACAAGACACAATCCACTTCCCAGTATTCAATAAAAGAATATCCAATTTCCTTTAAACATGTCATTTATTTTATTATTTTCATAAAACTAAATTTAATCACATCACCATAAAAAATTTGTTCGTTAAAAATTTACATACTGTTTAACAAACCAACAGAAACCATTTCAATCATTATTAGAATAATTCATAAGTACCTGAGAATCTAGAAAAAAACCCATTATTGACCGATCTACGAATAATAAAACAACACATTTCCACCCCACAACAAGATATCATACCATCCATACATAAACTTCCAATATAATAACCTCGTACCAAATATTAATCACCACCCTACTATGCATCGTCTTACTAGTCCAAAATCATCCCCACCCCACCCCACAGAACATTCAAAGAATAATAACACACAAAAAATGTCATATAATAAAACATTCACATGTATTTAAAAAAAGGCATTCTATCGAATTAAACATACTTAAATTAGATAAGTATCTCAAAATCCACAATCTAAGGGAATGAATTTGATTTTCCATATATATTATTGGTTAACCAATTTCATTTTTTTGGATTATATCATAACAACACACAACAACGATTCCATAACTCCTTTAAAATCAATGAAAATAAAACCCCATCAACCAAAATCTTCTTGTTGGCCGTTCATCCTATATATAAAAACTATCACAATCAGATAAATGATATAAAATAATGGTAATAAAATCCGTATAACCCTATATCTTTAATAAACCTATTAATTTTTCTTGATTAGGAAAACTCACAATATCCCAAGGAGATGAAAAAGAGAAATTCCATCTTTCCTGATAAAGGAATGAGAAAAGAGGGTTTCAATTACTCAAAGAATCTTTCCCAACTCGCTACACATAGCATGGTGAAGAAAAGATGATAGAAAACCACTACCATAAACATGAAACTATGGATAAACCTACACCCACACAAATATCATCAAATGTCATCGCAAATCTACCCCAAACAAAAAGATCAACACCACAATAGATTTCAAGATAGATAAAGGGGAAAAAGGAAAAGGAAGATATGTGAACATGACTAGATCACAAAAACATAACCACTAGATCACATAAATCAAATAATGATACAATGTACAATATAATCTTATGAATGTGGCTATAATTCCTTCAAAAAAAATGAAGGCAAGATAGTTCAGTGAATAAAGGGTGTGCTGAATAAAAGATATAGAAGCATGAAACCTACCCCTTTAATGTTTTGACTTCAATTCATAATGTGAATTTATTAGGGTCCCAATAATTATAAGATATGAATCCAGTATAGGGATTGAAACTCATGTTTCTTTGGTATCCACTGATAATTAAGTCTCTATAGACTGAATTAATTATAAATCATAAATCACATTCATGTAGTTCATTTGTCTCATGGATTTCCACCAACATAGAATAAAATCTATGAAACCAGCCAAAAACTCTTATTTTGATCCACAAACTGATGATGTGAAATTGGTTCACATTATGAACCACTTTCTAAAGCACTCCTTTAGCTTCATCCATCACCAAACCCTTTAGCATATCATCCAAACACTTTCTAAGCACAAAAATTTGAAATGTAATTGACTAGGAAGACACAAGTGGTTGAAAAAAAAATCTTAATAAAAAAATTTAGAACCAATTTCATTTCAATAACCTTTTATAAATATTATTTATAATAATTTTCTGCATTAATAGTAGTTGGTTATTATATATTTTTAATATTGGGTGTGACTTTGCTCGACCTATTTTGGATTCTATTATTGTGATTGGTTTTTACCAAAGTAATTCAATTTTTATTCAAAAATATAAAATGGGTCTTATTAATATAATTTTCTCGTACAAATTATTAATGTGAAATTCTCTTTATACATTAATATTTTTATGTCCAATAAAAATCTATTTCATTATTAGCACATGTAACCTGTATCAACACAGTTTTAGAAAATGTAAATTTTTACCCATAAAATTTAAATGTTGGATGACGTTATCAATGCCATTGAATTTACTGATAATGATTGGTTTATTATTAAAAAAATTATCATTCTTTCAATTAATGATATTATTATATTTTAATGATATATTATTTAACTAATTGAAAGGACCAAATATATTTTATTTTTTTGAAGATATTAATTATGTTTGTATAATTTTAAAAATGGGAATTTTATATTCCAAATTGCATTAAAAATATATATTTTTATTCATTAGATACATGTATTATCATGAATTTTAATATTTATATTTTATGTTATACATACTTTACTATATAACAATTAATGGAATTTTAATAAACTATATTTATTACAATTAATAAAAATTTGATTTCAAAAAAATCATAGATTGTATGTTTTGTAATTATAAATATATAATAATATTTTTTTACAATATTCAAATAAAAAAATATAAATATTATTTTAATTATAATAATATAAGGTATAAATAAATCGTATTTAATTGAAAAACATCTATTTTGATCATTAATTTTTATATATATTAATCAATATGGATTTATAAATTAAAAAAATTATATATTTTAATAAAAAATGTTATTGTATTTGTCAATTAATGGTTATAAATAAAATAATTATATCCTAAAGATATTTTTTCAGATAGGACATTTCAAAGTATTACATAATATAAATTATGTATCCCCAAAAATATGAAATTATAAGTGATTACTATTTTTTTATTTACTACAGTATTTATTAATATTATAAATTCTCAATATTTTTATCTATTTAGTAATGGGTAAATCTATTTTGTTGTAATGTGTATAACATGGTATTAATATAATATTAATTTAAAGAAAATAAATAATAAAATTTTCTGTCATTGGATACCATATTAGATTAAATTCAATAAATCATGGATGGATTTGAAATCTTATTTTGAAAGTGGTTATCTTGATGTGAATCTGTACATGAAATATATGGATAATTTTTGTCAGGACTGAGTTGAAAGAATGGTATGTAAGATGAAGATATTTCTATATGGATTGAAGTAAGATTTAATAGATTGGAATTGTATGATTTATATTTATCTAAAATATATAATGTTTCAAAATGGAATAGTGGTCAACAATACAATTGATAAAATAAAGAACACAATATAATTACTTATAATAATGTATCTTGATGATATGCTATTTTCTATTAAAGATGAAAATTTATGTGCATATATATCTAGAAATATAAGTGAAATGCATGAAATTTTACTACTGGGAGGGATGTAATAATTTTTGGAATTTAAATTTTCCATGAAGTAGATTATAATGTTATCTTACGATAAAATCATTATATAGAAATATTGATAAATTTCGATATTAATGATTCTATTTGGAGTCCACACCCATTTAGTAGTTCAAAAGGCTAAGAAATTATGATGAAGGTAAGCCTTTTAATGAGATGTATGTATGAAAATTTATTTGTAATCTTATATATCTAACAACATCTAGACTATATATTATGCATGTTTTTACTCATTTTTTGAGCTTCCAATCCAATCAGTAGTAATAAAATCTGTTAACCACATGTTGGTTCTTTATATAAATTTCATGTTATTTTATTTATTAGATAAAGTATATGATGACAGTTGAGCTGGGTGTATGAGGATCTACAAATGATAAATAGATGTAGTTTTTCATGATTCAAAATTATCATATTATTGTGTATTTACTATTATAAAAAATTACGTTTCATGTAACTGAAGAAAGACAAAATCATCTAATCTATGGTCTATTGAAGTTGAGTATGTCATTGCCTCACTTGCAGTGATAAAATGACATAGATGAAGACACTGTAGTATGAAATGAATTCTAAATCTCAATATCCCATGAATATGGGAGGTGATTATCAATACATTATTACTCTATCAGAAAATATAGTTTATCACTCCATGTAAAAATACATTGTTAAAAAGTACAATTTCAGGGAATAAAATGTTTAATTGAGTATTTTGAGGTTTGAATTTTTTATATATAGGGAAATGGTTGTATATAATTTTTCTAATCTTCTCAAAATGTAGTGTATTCATAAGTTAAGTCCCAATATTGGTTTTAATCCCACTCCCTCTATAACACTGCAAAATTTAAGAATGTATTTCTCTTTAAATAATTTTTATTTAATTGACAGATTCTATTACATGAAACATCGAGTTTTGAAAACACTCAATATACAATTAAAAAATCAATATTTAAACTACCTAATAACTAAATGTGAAGGTTTTAATAAAAAATATCAACATCATAAATGATATATAATTATTTTTTAAATAATTAATACATATTGAAAATTAAGTGCTTAGTTTTCTTTGAAATCATTATATGCATTCAAAATATATTTTCCATCAAATTTAGTTTTTACTATTTATTGAACTAAAAAATGAATATTTTTATCACTTTTATAAAATTTATTTTATAAAATGAACATCATTTTTTATATTATCATTTCAAAATTATCTTATTTTATGTTTTTTATCTTTTTCTAAAAATATTGATTTTTATTTGAGGTGTGAAAAATAATGATTTGTTATGAAAAATGAATTTACATTTAAAGAGCATAAATATATTAATTTGGTTTTTAAATGGTTTTAAAATAATTATTAGTGAAATTAAATTATTATTAATCAAACTAATTTCATTTTAATTGATTTTTTTGATTATTTTTTATATAAAAACAATTACACTTAATAAATATATTTATTGTGAAACCAACATTTATTAATGTTTTGAATGTATATTTTTAAAACAAATTATCCTACCTATGTGAGCCCAATTTGGTAAAATTGGTTTTATATTTTAAATTTGGATAAATAATATAATATAATATAGAAAATAGATTTGTTTGTAATATTTTATAATGACAATAGTAAATATTAGTCGACAGAGTAAAATTGGTAAAATATGGTCAACACCATGGGTTAAAATATTAAAATAAACATAAATTTTCCTTCTCTTATAATATGAGTGTATTTAGAATATATTTATCAATAAAGAGTAAAATCAGGTATTTTAAGTATTTATTTTTATTTTGGTAACCCTATATTGATCTTTATAAATATTTTTTCAATTATATTAAAATTAAAAACCATTTTGGAAACATTAATTAAATGGCATGGTTGTAAGATGAAATTATATACTTCTTTCAGCCAAAATTATAAAAAATATTAATTTTTTTTGAATTAAATAGAATAATTTTTGGAAACTATTTTACTATATAATTCTGAGGTTAAAAAATTTATTCTCTTAAATCAGGTATTTTCCTAAATGTTTTCACTCCTGATTCTTGTGTTCCTAAGTGAAAAATAAATTTCAACAGAAATATAAATTAAATATAGTTTTTTTTAAATAATTATAATAATAATGTTTTCCATTTATTTTTTTATTGAATTACGTTATCATGGTATATTTTTAAGTTATCATGGTTAATGATTAAATGGATGTAATGATATTTAACTAAATGAAATGGAAAAAAGGTATCCCAAAAATGAAAAAAAGTTACTATTTGAGTTTATTTCAACCTAATAAAATTTTATCTTTTTATGTTTTGTTCATTGGATCCACATGTAAGGATAATGATATATATTATTTAAATTTTTATGTATTTCCAAGTTTTTTATTTCCCTCTCTAATTAAAGAATACCAAATATCATATATTATATAAAAATAATGATACTTTTAGAAAATTATATATATAACTTAATATCCTTCTAGATTCATTTAATGTTTATAAATTCTTATGGCCTTTCTAAAATTATATCTTATCAATGTTGATAGTGCTAAACAAAGAAGGTTTCCCAATGAATAGGTATAACATCAAACTGAGATTTCCAAAAAAAAAATTCATTACAATACACATCTAAATATAAGGTATCAAATATAAATTAAGTATATTAGTTTATCCAGTATATTAAATTATTTATATTATGATGGGATAAAAATTATCCCCCAAATTCTTATCCATTCAAAAATAATATTATCGCTCGTCCGTACATGTGGACTACCACATCAACGAAGCGATGTTAATCAATTTTCAATTCTATTTTTAATTTTTTTCAATAAGTATATATTTAAAGAATATATAAGATATATATTATATAATTATTATTAAACAATTTTGAATCATCATTTACCATTCTTTAGTTATATCCATCATAATGTTAAAATAGATTTTATACGTACGTACGACCTACCATCTCTATAAATGGCATAATAAATTTTTCTACCTTTATATTTTATGGATGAATATATCCATATAAAATTATTATATATGATATATATATTTATATATATCATGATTATCATTTTTTATATTGTCGAACAGTGATCAAATTACATGGATTAGAACTATGAAGGAAAATTTCTCCTGACAAATGAAATAGTTAACACCTATAAATGACAATTTTAATATGAAATTATTAATAATATTCTTTTAAAATGTTATAAGTAGATAATATATGATATTATATATTTTATTATTATTGTTTTATAGATATATAATAAATTTATATTTATTATACATGAGGTTAATATGCTTTCATATCAAGCTGAACTCGATTTAAGGATTCTATGATACAATATCACATCTACACAATCTTATTGATGAATATATTTCTGATGGTGAATTCTCATGATATACCTCTAATGATTTTCAGGAATTTTTTTATCATCTAGTAATTTCTATATAATATATGTTTTTCATTCATTTTAATCATTTTTATTAATAAACCTACCAAATTAATGATTCTACGGAAGATAGAAATGATTTCTCTCTTCGGTCGAAAAGAATTTTTCTTCCAACTAAAATTTTTGTAAAAATGATTTAAAGGACATATTTTTGGATTATACAATGCTTTTTTAAAATCATTAATAAGAATTTAAAAAAATGAAACATATTTCTTTTTCGAATGTGGTACATTTATATTTTTAACAAAAATGTGAAAGGAATATTTATTTTTATGTCATAATAATGAACAAAATTTTAAAACACCATGAATTCACAAGGTTTTAATTATTAATATACATTTTTCAATGTTTGAATTAAATTATAACATTTTATATTTTATTTTGAATCTTTTCTAAATTTTATAGAATTGATTTCAAAATGAAAATATTATTTTCATCAAGAAATGTTCAAAGAGGTCTTTTAAATGCCTTTTCATGTAAGATGGTACAATTTGAGGTTATTTATAAATTACTAGGTATATTATCCAATGATTCAATTGTTATTCTTTCTATGTATAATATATTTTTATGAAGATGAGTATTTTATGTAACTATTTTATTTTCTTTAGGTTATACTCAAATTTATTATTCAAATGATTAAGAAAATAATTTTGGTTTCATGGAGTATTTTATGTGATAAAAGATTCATAATATTGTGTAAAATATATGAATGTAATATAATTATGTGATAGGCGGTCTTGTAGTTATATCTCCCCCCAAGTCATTGTAAATAGATAGATATATCATGAGATAATAACTGTTGGAATTAAGGGTGAGCTCTGATTAATAGGAGACTTTTTCCATAATGATAGACATGGGAGTGAACATTGACTAAGGATATGATGGTTTGCAGAGTGAAAACATTCTTATATTTTAGTCTTGGTTTTGATCCATTACTCCTATGGAAAAGATTTTCAATTAATATGTGTATACAATAAACATATGTATTTTCCTAATGTTATGATCTCAAGTGTTATATTATTTTATTCCTTTATGATTCATTTATTAAAAAGTTCCATGACTTTTTCTATGATTCAATATTACAAAATATGATATGTTGGGTATGTATATTCAGCTATAAATATCATTTTTTTCATATAGATATGATCATGTCACAATTAAGTGATCATCGATATTTTCCTTGATTATCCTTACTAAGAATTTTAGGTTACCCATTTTTATATTAGCTTTCCCTAGGATGAGGATAAATGTATTATGTTTGATATGTCGATAATGGTGGTAGTGATGATAACAATAGTAGGGGATAATGTAGATATCTTATAATTTTATTTATATAACAATTTTTATAAATACATAAAACCATATGATTATGGAATATATTGTAATGTTATGTAATGAATATACATCTATTAAAATGTGATAAATATGAATAAATAAATTGGGTATCCTAAGTTTCTATCATAAAATTGTTTAGTCACCTTTATAAAATGGGAATGTAAATCCTTAGTTGGAGACCATATGACAATCCTATGTATATGAGACCATAAAAATTTATGTTAATGAAATGATTTTGGTTTCATAGAAATATAATTTTTATTGTTACTATAGGTGGATGTCATTTTCTCATTGATGTATATATGTGTTATAACCCTAAAAATTTTGGATCACGTATATCTCCACCATAATTGTAGTTCATGGTCATTGAGACCTTCCATGAATTATGGGATTTACTTCATTGGGAACTATACTATGGTTAATTCAGATTTTCCTTAAAACCCATTAATATGGATTTAAATAGATGATGATCTGGAATGACCTAGGTTCAACCTAAGGTGTCATATATTCAAAATAATGTATCATGATTTCGAAATCACATTAATTATTTTTTAGGATTGATCAGTCAGATTAATGATGTAGGATGGTTATGCTAATCATATTTGTTTTAGTAATGGATTGAAGATATGATAAAAAAATTGAACTGGAGATAGGTATGCTAAAATATTGAAGTATATATTTTTAGTATTTTACAATTCCTTTATCTCATGATATGTCTCTAGGAAAATATATTTAGATACTCAATGATTATATGTTAAAAAACTAGTGAAACCTTATAATGGTATACTTCTCAAAAATCAAGTATATTATTATTCTTTGATTATTGTTTATTATAATGTATATCTTCTTAATATTATTACTACCACTATATATTAAATTTATGTTATATAATGACTACATTATAATTAATTCCATAAATCCTACATTATTTTTTGAATAAGTTTAGTCACTTTTGAAATTGTGAACTAACCTAAGATCATCTATCTGTGTGATGATAAATATAAAAACTTATGGAATTTACATATATAAAACAGATCATGATTCTTATTCTATATGGGTGTTTATTGGGAATGTTTAGAGAGAGAATCATAACCAATTATATTCCTACTTTTCGGAAGTTTATTGAGGTATTTTATGAAGATTTTCCAAATGTACTACTAAATTTTACAACAGTTTAGTGCGTATTATGATAATAAGATAATGAAATTTATTTCAAATCAAAGTGATCTAAACTTGTGATAGAGAGACTGGGAGGAATAACATTAGAAATTTAATTTGGATAGTTCATACACGATTGGAAAGTGAAATGTGGTTGTCGATTAATTATGGAGAAAATTGACGACAAAACCATAATACAATCCATTAAAGAGTGGACTTGGATGAGTTTGTCTTTTGAGAAGAGAATGGGAGTAAAAGAGGTTGGTGTATAAGTGTTCATGGAATCAATGAAATCTTACACATATCTTTTGAGATATTTTAGCTCTAGTAGGAGACATACACAATGTTCCAACACATAGGTAAAATCCTTTATGTATGTGAGACCTCAGGTAATTGGTCTCGGTTTCCCAGTGGAAATTGTTTCATCATTAGTAATTTCATCGTTTTGTTTTGAATGAGGTATGTGTTGATGGATAGTTCATAGTGGTCATGATAGGTTGTGAACCATGTGGATACAATGATATATCATCACTTGATATGTCATTAATATTGACTAGGGAAGAGGTTGTTGTTTGAGGATTTTTTATAATGGTGTCCTATATGTCATATAATTAAGGTGGAGAAAAAAAACTTGAGGATTTTTTGTCTCCCATAACCATTCCGTTACTAAAATGGGATGAGATTTACATTTATTTGATAATTGATTTTATATGGAATCCTTGTGGGAAGGATGGTATATGGGTGATCATTGGTCATCTAAGGAAATATTTACATTCCCTACATGGAAAGGAGATGATGAAGGTTGATATTCTTGTGGAACATTATAATTGACAGAATTTCCTAAGTCATGGGGTCAACTATGCGGTTGGTCCAAATTGAGACCTTAAGTTCATATGTATGTATTGGAATGAATTACTAGAAGATATGGTTAATAGATTATATTGATGATGGATTTTCATCCATAGAAGGATGGATGGATAGGGTGGTTATTTAGGTTCATCAGTACAAACATATGCCTTTTGATCTTGACGTTGGAGGATCATGGGAAAATAATTTTCCTATAGTTGAGTTTTCCAATTACAGTAGTTATAAACCCTTTATTAAAATGGTTCCCTTTGAGGCTTTGTATGGTAATCCATGTAGATATCCCTTATGATGAGTAGATATGGGAGCTCGGTCCTTAGTTGTCATGAGTCATGTTTATGAGACAATGGACATGGTTTAGTTGATCTAGAGGAGATTGATTATAGCATATTATGGTCAGAAATATAATTCACACTGTCATCATCATATATGGGGGTTTGTGGTTTTTGTTCATGTTTTTATTTTATTTTTATAATTCATGGGACACTATTAGTTGGGTTAGAAGAATATGTTTGTACCATGGTTTTTCATCCCCTTCTATATCATTTTATGATTTGGAAAGGTGGAATATCTGTTGTATATTCCATCTGGTTTGACATCTATACATGTTTCATTTCATGTTTCTGATCAATGAATGTATATAACAAATCCTTCCATAGTGTTCATATTTTACTATAGATATCATTAGAGATAAACCACTAGGGTTGAGAATCCATTTCATATGACGGATCACTGACAGAAGGTATTTTTTTAAAATAATTCCTCTAGTTAGGGTTTTGTGGCAACGTTGATGGGATAGCCATGAGATGTGGTAGTGGTAATTATTGACAAAGTAGTAGTGGACCTCATTGTTTTTGAATCCTATAATATGTCATATTTCTTTGGGTATAATTTATCTATGTTTAGGATACTACGACACCCTTTTAAAATTTTTAGGTACTCCCTTGTTCATTCATTTATTGTCATCTATGTTTGGGTGTGTTTGTGGGATTATTAGGGATGCAGATAATTTCCATGGGAGAATGACCTAATGTTCAGTGATGTATTTTTTCTGAAATAATGGAGTCGGGGTATATATGTGTTAATGGGTTTGAGGGGTTCTCCACATGTTCTGATAATATACTAATTTCTTTGGTGGTCCATTACAGAGAACTGGCATACCTATTATCATATAGGGGATTCCACACCATGTAAAGGTATTTTACACCTTATAATTGATTCTATGTTTAATTTTTTTATTATTGTTACATATTTGAAGGGTTTACATGATCTATAAATAGTTCACAACATTTAACAGAAATAGTTAGCTTTTTATAAAAAAAGGTATGTATTTTATGATTTTTTCAAACATTCAGGAATACATATTGTGTAATTGAATTACACACTGTGTATGTATCATGACATAGAATTGTATTGTTTTTATGGGAGTTTATTAATTTATTCTACATAAAACATCCCTCTATGGACCCAGATCGCATACTAGGTAATTCAAGAGATCTATGATACGTCAAAATCATTGTTTCTATAATTGATCATCTTAGTTATTGTGATGCACCAAACTATGTAATAGTTCTTACTAGTTCTTAATTATTTTGTTCATTTACCTAGCTTCTGTACATTTATGGTTTAGTCTCATGATATGATACTATTCTATATTGATCATTCTTAGTTTCTTATCATTCCTTGTCTTTCAAATGTCAGTCTCTTGGTTTCCAATCATCATTGTCAATGAAAAAATGTTTATAATTTTTATGTAGGGTTTTCTATAAAATATGTTACTTAAATAAATTTATTATCATTTCTAAAAAATTACTTTTTTTCAACATTGAATATAAGTTATTTATGGTTTAAAATGAATGGTAATGTTAAATTTTTTATAACGGGATATCATTAAAATGTATTTGATTTTATTTTGTAATGAATTTTCAAACAAAAAATAGGATTGAATACAAATTCAATGCATTTTATAAATTTTTTGAGTTATTTTATAATAGTTTTTACCATGTATTTTTTTATCAAAATTAATTATATTTAGTTCTATCCCATGAGATCATGTGTTGATATTTCATGGATATGTGTTTACCTGCTTACCTATTGAGGAATAAATAGTATTTTGTGTATTATCACTTATACATATAATATTTCTGGAATATATTTTATTATTTGTTTTTATGTAAAAAAAATATAAAAGTGTTTTCAAATGGGATGGAATTATATAAATTCGTTTTAAAAGTATTTTCGCTTTAAAATCTAGAACTATTTCAGTTTTGTTTCACACCATGTATAGACTCTATGGGGGTATACTATTCAGATTTTTACTCCTATCATACTTCTTTCCTTTATTTAGTTTTAGATTATTTAATGTAGTATTCCGAAACATGGAGGAGAATATCTTATCATGCTCGCTTATCTTCATATTTCCTCCTTTAGTTATAGTTGGTTTGGAGATTACTATTTGGCACATGAATAATTATTTTTCATACATTATTTGAAAGTTATAGTTTACCTAGTTTTTCATTGAATGTATTGATCTAGTAGTATATCTTCCACATAGATAGTACCTTGGTTTTATGTCATTTATCTTTATATCCAATACATTTTCTGCTTTCATGCTTCACATCACCATGGGATGGTTAACTCAGGTGTATGGTTTGGTTTACTTTGGTTTTTCTATTATTGTCCTTCTATACTTTTGATAGAAAAAATCCATTTTAATAATAGAATTAAAACCTTGTTCAAAATTAGATATTAAAATAGCGTAAATAACTAGATCATATTGACTAAAAAATAAAATGTTGATTACAGATTATAGGACATTTTAAGAGTTTCTACAAAAAATTATGTATTATAAATATTAGGAATCGGTATGGATATTTATTTATAGAACTTCATCATGTAATTAATTACACAATTTTAGTAATAATTAATTTTAAAAATTTCCATTCATTTATATTGATGAATTTAATATAGTAAGATCTAGAAATTTAATTTTCTATCAAAAAATTAAATTGAAAATTTAGGGTATACTCTTGGACTAGAATTTGAAAATATATCATTGGTGTTGATACCCTATTCTAAAATAATATTTGTTGGATTATAATGGAATCGATTTAATTTTTCTGAATGTAATATTATTTAGACACATGAGGTTTAAAAAATTAATTATCTATTTTTATTAATTTGACACCCATAAATTATTCACCCACTAACACTCCTGAAACAACACACCAATGATAGATTTTTCATCCATGATGGATGAAATAGTTCCATTGATGGATGGAAGAAACATAATAATTATAAGTGAAATAAGATAATGTATAAATATAAATTAATCAATCATAACTAACATGAACACATCAATCTCTAATCCACAAAAATATGCTAAAAACATAAAATCATAAAATAAATGCATGAGTCAATTCTTATGAGTCTTTTCTCCAACCACATTCGAATAATAAATCATTTCCCAAAAAATAATTCTAACATCTATAAACACCCAATAAAATATATCTTATTTAATTTAATCATCTCAATATTTACAACAAACAACAAAACTTCATTGTGGTTTTTCGTAACAAAATCCTAATTTTAAATGATGTATTGACAAAAATCATGATAAAACCGGACCTCTATGATTTTGACCAAAAAATATATGAATTTTGACCATACAAGATATAACAGTTCGATATCCCTAGACTATACAGATGCCTCCAATAACCAATGTTTTTCTCACATGGATAGTTTGCGGCTATCTAAACTATGTCATCAATCTATGTGGGCCTGTTTTCTTATTAATGTTTGGGATTTTTTAGCTGTTGGGTTTTGGGATACTTATATTTGTTCTTAATGATAGAATGATATTATTTGGTTTTTTATTTGGATTTTAAAAATGTTATTTTTTTTAAAAAATTATTTGTTGTGTTATAAAAAATTGGAATTAAAAATGAAAACATTGAACCATTTTTAAATTGGTTTGATTTTTAATGGGATTTGTTTCGTAACGTGATTATATATTTTGGAAAAAGAAAGTAGTAGCGGGTTCAAAACGTGAATGGGGATATTGTTATATTATTTTTTATTGTATAATGGTATGTGTGACCTGTTATATTTTTTTATCAGGGTTCGCATATATGTGTGTGTGTTTCTTGAAAGTGGCTGTTGGTATGTACACATGGAAAAATATAAGTGAAAGTCGTATAAAACATATTTATAAGATCATAGGATACTAAGGGTTCGTATTTGAAATCAATTTTTCACCTTGATTTCTCCAATGTGGATTTTTTAAAATGAAATTGTGTCTATTAAAAATGGGATTCATTTATAATGATATATTTGGTAAAATGATAAAAGTGAGGTGGTGTTTTGAATTTTTAATGTTGATTTTATGGAATTGTTTTAGTATCAGAGGTCTCGATGTGGGAAAAAATTAATTTAAAACATAGGTGTGATGTTTGAAATGATTTTGGAAGATGGAACAAAAATTTCAATTTAAAAAGGGAAGTTATAGTTTTTAAAAGTTTTTTTTGATTCTCCTTTATGAGGTGTTCTAGTTTATTATGATGGTATTTTGTGTTGAGGTTTGATTTGTTTTTGTTGTTTATTTTTTATTTCTTTTTATTTAGATTATTTATCCCAAAAAGGTCCAAAGGTTTTAATGGATGTCCTCTATTTTATTTTTCCCATACTCTAAGTGGATTGATGGGGTTCTGTTATCTTAATTTTATACATGTTTATACTGGTGATCAGGAAATGTTTGAGGTTATAGGATGAAATAGTTCATGGGTGTCCAGGAAGGTGAAATTATGACGAAGGGTGGTATTGACCATCTTGAATAAGCTATTTTTGCTTCCTAGAGTAAGAGATATGTGATCTACTAAAATATAATCATCTAGTTGGTTGACTCCATCAGTTCCTACTTCATCTATGATGGACCACTCTATTTTTTTCTAGTGTTCTTAGTTTGAGAATTATTAGTTTTATTTCCATAATTCTCAAATACATGATGTCAATTCCATTTTTTAGGACACCTAAATTCTGTTTATAAGATGCACTATCAGAATAAGTGATATCGGTATTGAATTATCAATTCCTGACTATAGGGAAACAAATGCATCTTGAAATTGGGTCTCCAACCAAACATCGTAGACTGATTCCTTTCACAAAGTAGAGATTCCCAGTTTGGTGGAAGTAAATTTAAATTATTATATACAACTTCAAATTGGAAACCATTTATGCTTTTCTAGATATTGATTTATTTACCTGAAATGTTCTCTCTAATCATTTAGTAGTTTTTTTATTAGATTTGTGTGTTTTTTCCATTGTGGTTTTAAGTTTTGAAGAGATAGTATTCTTTGGGAGTTTTTTTGGTTTTGGGTAGATTTAGTTTGGAAATTCTCTATCTTGTGGAATTATGAATTTTTATCTTGTTTTGTTCTTGTTTTTTGTTTGTGGGTGTTGAATTTCATTATTGCACATTACACACTTCACAATTTAAGGATAAATACTATAAAAACAAGGATATTTCTAAAGGGAATAACATGTTATCTTCTTTAGCCACACGGAACCTAAGATTCCACACACTTTCACACCTGGGAGTGATATCACACTGTAGCAGATCCTCAAATGCATGATTTTCCCTGCACTATAAATCTCTTTACCGAGATTTCCATGTGAGATGTATTTATAAGGATATTCAATTCTTGATATTCTTTCACAATATGAATAAACATCATCTTTATGCCATACAAGCATCCGAGAAGAGAAGAACCATTACCTATATGGGTGTGCAGTAGAATATCTAGTCCAATATCCTCATGGATAAGACGGTACACTAGTGAAGAGGATATTCCATGTTTATTCTATATATATATTTCTTAGAAGTCCACAAAAATTTGAATTTCAAATGCATTTTGATGTAAATAATTATAAATAAAGAGGATAATATAATATATGACCACATATAGGATCATATTTAACATCACGTTCTTCTACTGACAGAACATGAATAAAATTCAAGACACTTTACACAAGGTCAATCCAATGGAATTCCACACCACACATATGCAATATTCTTGTGTGAATTAGAATCCACATGTCTCCCTCGATATTGTCATGTAAAATGGATAAATATACAATGTACATGTATTGTGGGATTAGGTTATGTGAAATTTATGAAACAACTTGAAATACTAGACATGCACCATTTTCCATGCATCCTTGACATGAAAAACCCTTGATTATGCTACGGAAAAATATATACATGAAAAGATGACATATCAAAGGTTATTTGAGTCACTATCCTTGAAAATTTTGGCATGTCTTCGTGAGATTTCTCATCAAATATGAGACATAATAATGGCGAGAAATTATAATGTCTATGATAACTTCCAATTTCTATTTTTATATCCATCAATGAACATGTGATGCATCAAAGGCAAGGAGAAAATTTGTCCCTGATAATTTCTACATGCCATCATGGGATCCAGCACTGATCATGAGATGCTCTATATGCAAACATGAAAATTTACAAACACAAGATGTGTGTATGACTGCATGATCCAATATTGATCATGTGGAAAAATAAAAAAAATCAATGGGTGATTTCCTCAAAACTCCCTTGAAAATAGTTGGATGATGTCAAAATGTTAGTGGACTTTGATGGTTTTAATGATCATACACCAAGTCACCAATGGGAATGATGATTGTCTATGAAAAAATTCAATCAAACTCAGGAAACCAATGAGAATTTGTGAACTAAAATAATGGAAATAAAAGAGGAGGTGTAATAAACCACTCATTGTCATAAAAAACATGTGATGTGCCCTGGAAATCCCCAAGGCATCACGATACGATAGTGATATGGGCACCTCATATCATAATTGACTGATGTCTTATAATTTTCCTCGCATAAAAGTCCTCAATTATGTCTAGGAAACCTAGCACTTCCCCATTGTATCTCAATGGGAAAAAATAATGGATTTTTCTAAAAAATTCTCACACATATCCATAGTACCTTTAATGGTTATAAAATTCATAATAATGAGACAGATTAGTTTTCATTTACAGTACTCATACAATCTCAAATAGCTCCCGACCATTGAAATATAAATAATGGAAATAAAAAGATGATGAGAAGGGATCCACTTGTTGTCGTAAAAATCACGAATCATGCTAAGGACCTCCACATATAAGATTATAGAGTCCCCATGGAAAGTTGAATGAATCCAACAAATCACCTTGACAATCCATCGATGCCTCACAAAATGTCCATGGAAAGGCATCCAGAATCTGACAAACACCAATAAGCATGAACTATGATCTCTCAAAGGCCATTGGACATGTCGATAGGAAAATTTGAATGTCCTTCGACATTGTAAACATTTTTTAAAAAGTCAAAATTAATTAGAAATAATCCAATAATGGAGGCATTGACATGATGAACTTTCTGTCGCTAAAAATATTTTTACACCATTAGAGAGACCCACGACAAAGACTAGCAAGGGAACATGGAGAAATAGCCCTTCACCCACTCCATTATAGATCCACACGATATATGGCCTGAAAACCAATAAATAATTGGGGTGGAGATGCCTATAAATACCCCAAACCATCCTGGAAAAAGGGGGACCAGTCATGAGATCACGGTATGGATTGTCCTTAAAAATTTATTGTAATACTCAGACAAACTAGTGCTAGAGAAGAATTACCAAAGTTGCTAATCACATTACCAGCAAGTCCTCTATCGAGTAATATACCATCGATCAATAATTTTAATCATTCTCCAGGAATAAAACACTTTACATGATCACTCATATATAATATGAATGAATTATGGTGGGACATGATAATAAAATAACACAGCTACTCTACATCATGCTAGAAATTATATAATCTGACAATAAATAAATCTAACACATTTTTAGTAAAGTAGAAAAATCAAATACTAAAGTTGGATGACATAAAAATACATATTCAATGAACCTCATGGTCTTATCACAAGCCTACTATGGCATGTGACAATAGCAAGAAATTACAACCTAATATCATAATTCCCTTTTAAGATGATATTTTAGTTATTTTAAATCCTCTTAAGATGTTAGAGAATTTCGTACAATCCTGTGAGTAAATCCACATTAGTCTCTTGAATCCCTCGAGGTTTATCTCCCAAACCTTTCTTGTACTTCATATAAGTCTCTTGACACATATAATGACACATTATCATGTCAATCTAAGTCTCATGGTAGCAATCCGACATGTTATCTAGCTCATGCGACGTCCTCTGGGAAGGCCATTCATGTTTCATGATTCCCTATAAACATGCTGGCCATGAAATGTGACACCCTTAGAGACATGTCACATTGACTCTCATGACACCATTCATATGTGTTGGACAACTCTTGTGATGACATTTGGGTAGGTAATATGGATCATGAAATACCCCCTTGATAAGTAATCGAGGTCATGTAATAGATCCTGATACCATCTGGTTTGGTCCTATAATATTTTTCATACAATTCAACCTTGATCATGTGACAACCTTCAGGCATGCCATCCAGAATATGAGAAGTCCCATGTATGAGTTAACAAGGTCATGAAATTGGTAATACACATATTAGGTTGACACTCTCTGACATGTAAGGCAAATAAATGTGTCAAGATAAGTAGACAATGAAATCATGATAGGTAGAAAAATAGCCTCAGTCAAGAAGGGATTCATAAGGCATGATAACATTGTCCACTATTGGTGTGTAATCCCCGGCCTAAGTAAAAACATAGTCTGTAAGACCCAATAAAATGAACTATGATAAATCTAATTCCCTCCATAATAAGTATATTTAGGATATCAATCTATGGCTCGAGATCTATATCAAATCTTTAATGGATTGTCCAAAAACAAAAATCTATCACCAACCATTTGATTAAATCGATCATTTTCCATCCATTGTTTCTCACAACGAGCATAGATCACATGATATTAATGGGATGAAATTGACCTACCATTTCTATCTCAATCCTATACAAAGTCAAGGGAAACATTACTGTGTAATATCCAATCAAATGATCTATAATAAATCTAATTCCTACAATAATCAGTGTACATATGATTCCCTTTTAAGGCCTGATATTCATATAAAATCACCCAAGGGAAATTTCAATTTGTAAGACCATCACCTACCAAGCAATTACATTTATTAATTTCACATCATGTCTCTCACACTAAAAAAATCCCATGTCTGCTTATGTATTTTCAATAACCGTATCATTTGTATCATAATCCACTAAAATGGTAAGGGAAACATCTATGTATAAGACCCAACCATGAGTTCTATGAAGAATCTGATTCCCTAAATAACTCAGATACATAGGAAACCACTGAGAGGTTTGAGCTTATTATAAATATTCAAAGGGAATTATTATCACATAAGTCCCATAACCATTTGTAATTACATTGATTATTTTGCATCTGTTGTTTCTCACAATGAGTATTGCTCACTTTTTATTATGGTGTTTCAATAATTATGTCATCTACATAACAAAACATTATAAAGGTCATGGAAATGACAACATTCAATCCCTAATGAGTGGTATGATATATTCTCCTCCATTTTATGGAATCAACCTTGGGAATTTTCCTAAGGGAGTAACTAATAAATGAGAAATCATATTCTTACAACAAACATGATATATAGTAAAACATTCTAGCCCATGATACTAAATAGACACCCACTTTGATGAATGATTCCTCATGCCTCCAAATTTTTTTCTATCACTCCCCAATCATTTCCATGGTTAGATTATCCTACCAATCCTATTGTAGAATAATGAAAATAATGTTCTATAATAAGTCAAAGCCACTTCATAATTTAGATAAATAGGATGTCTCCCCAAGAATAGAGTGTAAATAAATGGTGTCCTGGAGAACATATATATGTCCTCTATGCATGATGTTAATGTACATGAGTTCAATTAAATATTTGGTTATTAATTAGTGAAATAACCTAGATACATATACTGACTTGTAAATATCTCAATCCCATCCATAGAACATTAACCACCTCTTTGCATGGAAGCAGATTCTGGATCTCAAGGTTATGTAGCTTCAGCACATAAGTAGCTACATATTACTGGAAACTAGTGGGGAACCCTACATACATACATATGGATTAACTTATGAGATTCCCACTTTTGAACAAAAACTTGAATTACCCCACTATAAAGTTTTCGGGTAAACAAGCATTTATAGGGTTTTGGAAGAAATTCTAAATCCTATCTTAAATATTTAAGATAGTCAAAAGGTATGAAAAATTTCTCCCTAAAAGGGTAAAATGAACCCTACCTCCCATACTCTCAACCAATGCAAGTCCCTAAGATCCATTGGTCCTAAACACCGAGATGTATGATTTCCATTAAAAATTATGTCTATACCCAGTTACATATGGGGGAACAATGGGGAGTTTCTAAGGTAGACTAAACAAATGAAAAACCAAATGCGAGTTATTGTGAAAGGCCTCCCCCCCAAAATAAAAATATATCATTCAAGATGATAAAATCTACATCCCATGTTTAATGAAATAAAAATGTTGAATATGATTTGATTATATGAAATAATAACATTTTGGGTTTTTATCCATTTGGCCATTACATTTTAAAACTATACAGAAATGAAACTAATACACCTAACTTGAATCTCTCAAATGATACAATTATTGGTTAATCATAAGTTCGGACACATTTCTTTTCATACCTAATAAAAAACATTATTATAAACAACATGATCTTATAGATGATCCTTTCTGATTGGGGTTCTAAAAAAATAAGTACATCATCACTTTGACATGTCCAACTGAGCAGAATAGAGAGACATGGAATAAAATATAAATGGGGGTAACCTTTCAATTATGATGAATCATATCATTCCTATGATATTTTGATAAATGTTAACATTTTTTTATTTTTTTGTGTAA
Source organism: Viscum album (assembly GCA_963277665.1). Classification (NCBI taxonomy): domain Eukaryota; kingdom Viridiplantae; phylum Streptophyta; class Magnoliopsida; order Santalales; family Viscaceae; genus Viscum; species Viscum album. The sequence continues at coordinate 1,671,418,131 of OY728138.1, forward strand.
CATCAGATACTACTTGAATCAACCAGATTCAAGATAATGTATTCACCATATAGTGATCTCTTCGGTAAATCACATGTGGTTGCAACCCCAGTGGGTCGTAAAATGATATCATCTGGTCAACAGATAAAATCTATTGTGGAATACAACATGGTCTAAGAGTACCACCAATGTTGTACAATCCCATCGATGGATACTAGATTAAATATTTTCTATTCTAAAAACCCCATAAGTGTACATCACCCCGGGAATGCTGCAACTAAGCCAGTGGTCCTCATTACCATGACCAATTGCTTTATGATATTATACTCATATTAAAATAACAACCACATTCAATACCTAATGATGGTGTATCAAAAATAAAAATATGAATCTATTCTAGTTCATAGGATACCTTGGAGGATTCTTGTTAACCGTCATCACCAGAATCGACCCACAGGTACACAAAGATATCCTACTAAGGGTACCACCAAACACACTACCCTATCTAACACCCATGCACGTGAAATAAGTAATGATTATTAGGGTATGATGGTGCTAGATATATAGGAGATGTATCATATCCCCACACATACTAATGATGTATACCGACATATTCCAAAAGGAATTAGTAAGTCGTCTTATACCCCAGTCACTTAAAAAAATTTTGTGGGCATATTGCCATGGAAGGTATGGGTAAGACACATATTATTGTTACCATTCATGATTCCCATCAACAGATTCTATTGTCCTATAGAGGACATAAGTTTTTACGTATCCATGTTCCAATTTAAGATATCTTCCATTATATTTTAGGGATGGAAAATATGTATGCATGTATCCTTGTACACACTTTTCTAAAATTCTAATATATTTTAGAAACAAATAAAGAATACCACCCACATATTATTAATCTAGTAATGATAAAGGGATTGACACATATTAATATCCCTACCAACTGGCCAACTCAATACTCTGCTCATTACAAACAAGTGGTTATATTGGAGAATGATCACATTCTTTATCAGATCCATGAGGATAATCGGCATATTCTGATAATGAATGAGGTGTAGGACCAAGATCATACTCTCATTTTAACAGAGGTTCACCAGGTGAGAGAGGCACATGCTTTATGATATGGTACTGTGAATGTCAGAAATGTTTGGTGGTAGATTCCAAAGGCGCATGATAGGGCTCAAGATCCACATTCTAGCTAGGTTTATCCAAGATATCGGGTCACAAGACTCAGGATGGGATCACATTCTAAATGAAAAAGTCCATAATCATACCCCAATGTACCAGGATAATGAATATATTAACATTATATCCAAGGATGACATATCCATAATCTTACAAGCCTCAGGATAGGAAAATATTCTTATCATTGAATATACCTAGCGTATTCCGGTGGATCATATATGAAAGAAACATATTCCACCATTTATCGATGAATGATTTCACCAACATCATTCTGAGGAAATACACGATTGGGCTCACATCCCTTATCCCATTTCATAGGTCCATCAGTATATTCCAATGGGGAATGAACATTCAATCTAGGGTCATATTTCAGTTCCATATGTATCTCACTAGGTGAGAGTATAATATGTCTCTGGGTATGATCATATTCCTCAAAATAAATACCATAGACATGTCCCAAACTATCAGGATCAGGCTCATACTACCATATTGACTGTGGCTCACTGAGTGGTAATGGAACATTCACCAAGAAATTCTCATATCTATCTCAATAATGAGACTTTATATTGGAAAATTTTAACAACTTCTCAACAGTGAGCACATAATCTTACATCACCATATGGTTAAAAGAATTTTTTGGAAACCATCATACAATAGGATCATATACCTACACAATCCTAAAAGGTTGGTCAATATACTCTGATCACAACATATAACATGAATTTTATTTCTATTATTCTCAATTATAATGTCCTTAGGTTCGTTCGAGATACATTATCCAACATCAAAAGGGTCCATATAATCTTCAAATAAAGCATAAGATGCTCATTACAATGATTCCCTCCCCAAGGTAGTGTGGAGACAGATCACACCAACTCTTTTCTTGACATCTACTATGGTCAATGTCCCCAAGGTGATATCATCCAAGGATAAAAAATCCCTTCCCTTACTAAGACAAATTTATATTGAGGGGGTTTATAAAACTAACACCTTCATATATATAGATTCTCTAAACATGAGTGTTAAATTAATATAGTTCCCCATCAACATCTACAAATAATCCACTCTAGTTAGTAGGTGACCCTCAAAAGCATTATCTATGGTCTGACCAGATGGGGGTGTGTAAGTATGATGAGGAGGAGGCTGATATAAGCATATAGAGAGTGTTAGCTGGAAAGAACCCCCATCATGTTTTAGCCCCACATTACTTTTGAATATGAAATCCTATATATGATGGAAAAGGAGTGCATGATTTATCTAGACCATAATATTTGGGATAATTATCATTGAAAAATGTTTCGACATATCCGTAGTCTATGTTATGAGTGTCACCATCAGACCATAAAAAAACTATGATTTAAGCTAGACCTGTCTTCTATCTCAATGGATCTGGATCCCCAACCAGAAAATCAGAAAACAAATATATAACACAGTTTCCACCATTTCATTATGAAACTTAGGCATCTAATAATGGTATCCACATCATGAAACCATATTTTATGATGGGGACAGTATGGAAGGTTACTCTTTTCTACACCCATGGAATAATAGAAGCCCTCATATTTAGTGTCCTATGATGTTATATCCACGATAAAAAATTAGTGGAACATGTTAAAATCTGGCCCTTTAGTCAATAAAATTGAATTACCCTACTGTAATGATTCCTTGAAAACTTTAACAGAGGGAGATGATAACCATAATGATCTCAAACTGATCCAAAAAAATAAAATAGAATGCATTTAGGATAGGGATACCTACATTTTGATCATCTAGACAACTTACCATACAGAATGGTTTTCATTTGGGGATGTTGTCGCACCCAACACCTGCACAAGCACAAATGCACTATATTAATGGAGACATAATAGAAACATCCATTACATCCATCCAAGAGTTCACACAGCCCCCGGTGATGGGGGATATGTACCCCCATCTACACCACTCAGATTAGAAGCTCCCATGTGGTTTATGGATATATCCATAGGAGTTCAAAGAAAATACCATCCCACTAGACTGGGGGAATTTATATATAAATCACCATATCCATGTACATAATCCCCTGATATGGTCCTGGGGAAATTAGTTGTGATTCAAGATCACCACCGTCCTACTTGAAATTTGGAAATTATATCTGAATGTCCATCCCATGAATCATAAATTTCTTGAGTGGAATCGTTGGATTCTCAACCATACGATCATCACATGAAAATTAAAACACCGAATAACACCTATTCTACCTAAATAGGGGCATTATCACCATCGTAATTTCCATTGAGTGAATCTATCATCTCAAGTTTGGGAAGAAATGATCAATTTTCAGTATCCCACCTGCTCCTCCAACAAAAATAAAAATCTCTAATACTAAGTGATCATTCAACAATAATGACCAAAAACTCCCTCAAAGTCACTTCTAATATGAAATGATAAGTGGATCTTGAAGAAAAGGGGATCACATCCCTCTGGGGGTGATCTCCTAAACAACCTAATATGGCCAAGGTTTTGAATAATGTCCTCGATGAATGTAGTGTAAAATCTTCATATTGAGTCAAATGTAATCACACAACTATCAGTATCTAATATGACTCTATGAATGCCTCCAAATTCAATATGGAAAACATTTTGGATCCATACAAAAATTTATATGGTTGAATCATAGAAATTGTACCCTAGTACGATGGTGATTTGAATGCATCAAACGTGGATCTGTGCACACCAAACCAAAAAAGGATCTAAAATATATAATATATGAATAACAAGTTTCCATCTCTATGGTAGGACATTGCCAATGAAAAAGGTAATGGAATGACTACATCCCAATCACCACGTAAAAGAGTTGAGATTCTTACCATAGAGGAATAATTTTCACAATATTATAGTGAAATACTATCTCTCCGAGAACTCAATAAGGATATACTCAAAGGAAATATATCTATTATGTATCTTATTATGTCTGAGGAAAACATACCTCCTCCCATAAATGTTGATCCACAAAAAACGGTGGTATTTGTGTGTTATATTGGCTCCATATACAAGAATGCAGTTTCTATATACAAGGAAGTCAAAAATCGTGGTGACTTCCCTCAATTTTTTTGATATCCTCTCTCTCTCTACATAACTCATTAAGTCTTTGGATGAATTGAGATTCATGAGAAGAAGATGGTGGGCCCACCATTTTGGCACCTACTTTCTCCCCATGCATGGGAGATAGCTCATACAAATGTCCCCACAGAGTTTCATAATGTCATCGAGTCCTTGGCTACTCAATTGGATGCCATGGATGGGAGATACAAACCATTACAGCCTAGGAGGAATCCATTCCCTAAATTTGTGTATGACACTTTTCCTCCATCTAATTTTGTAAATATTACATTCTCTACCTTTGATGGTGCAAGAGAACCTGAATAGAATCTCACACACTTCGTATCTTGATATGGGCCGATGATGGGCCCTTGATATTAATAGGATAAAACAAAGATAAGGTTTTTCATCCATTCTTTAATTGGGATATCCTTTTATGGTATAATAACTTACTATTAGGATTCGTTATAGGATTAGAAGACCATCATCATCAGTTATTTTATCATTTCAATTCCACACTAATGTAAATTATGATCGTAGACCATAAAATAGTATGAAATAGAAAAATTAGAGAGTTTATAGATTTATCGAATGGTGTAATGGTTTAACCTATTCACTCAAAATCCATTTCTTGCATGAGAATTTTTTAGAACTCTACACTGATAATATTTAGGATGAGTTACAGACAACTCTGGTTATAATAAAATATCTAGTTCTGATATATGATTTCTCTATAATAACTCAATGTCATGAGGATTCTATTTAAATAACCCAATACAAATCTCATGTCATGGCCACAACATAGGGTAAATGGATGGGTAGAGGAGAATTATTAACTTTCACTCTTATGGTAGTAGTGGAGTCCAACCAAATAACCAGGTAGGTAATGAACTACCTACAACATCTTGTTGAGTGTCAATAAGATCATAATCAACCTCATCTAAAGGCATATAGAAATTAGGGTGGCTCATGATTTGAGGGAATTATGAAAAAAAATACTCTTTCCATGATGAATATGTACTCTGTTAATTATTTTCATCCATTGATAATAACCTTATACTGTTATTTCCACCTAGGAACCCTAATGAGGTCAACCTCACTGACCATCTCAACTACTACCCTTTCCACAAAAAATTGATTCATAATATTTTGGATTTTTTCATGTTCAATTATTTGTTTTATGTCATGGAAAATTTCAATAGGTGGTTTTAGATAGCTTCTCAGATCATGTGGATAGAATAACTATTTCCCAGTTAGAAGAACATGGTGATTGGGAGAATGTTTCAGCTATGCGTGCACAAAATTTAGACAACTGTATGACTTGGAAAATATTTGATCAAACTCATGCCACCTAGAGAGAAAAACAGTGAAAACCCAAAATAGACCCACCAACTAAATAGGTAACATTAAATATGCCTCCCAATGGTTGGTGTGGCCACCAAGGAAAATAAGAAATAGAAGGGGGAGAGTCATATTATACTCCATCACATGCACTGACTCATGCATATTTCTTCCCAGAAACGTCTTAAGCATAGGAACCACCTTACCAAATGGAGCCCTAATTGGTTGAAGAGATCATATTTGGTTCAATTGATGTGATACACTTGAATGATCACTTATCCAATGATGAATATGCCTCAGAATACGAGTTCCATGTATTTAACCATGGAATAAGAGGTTGTATTCCCTAGACCCAATGATAATTGGGACATCAAGATCATAGTGACACACAATATTTTAGTCACATTCCTATAAAAGACATATATGAAATAAAGACCCCAGGGAAAGCACTACAAAGAACCTATAAAAGGAAAGAATACATCTCAGAACCCTCCACAAGTTATCTGCAGCAGATTTTCATTAATGAAGATCTGTTGGGGGTTCGATTTTCTAATCAGGACAGACAATGAGGATAGTTGGCATGGCCAATGCTGCAATAATCAACTACTTCCACAACCTCTAACCAAGAACTAGTTTTGTCTACTTAATTTTTATTGGTTCCTAATCCTCATGTCCAATAGAAACCCCAAATATGGAAGTGCCAACCACTTGATTTTTTTTTTGAAATTTTGAAATAGCTTGAAATGGTCACAGTCAAGATCTCATTCATAGATATTCCTTAACATTCAAAAGGACATGTGGACGAACTTCTTAAATCCCTCTAGAGTGAAAAAGTGTTTTGGAGTGATGGAATTGTAGTCAAGGTTTACCAATTAGATACCAAGCCATTAGAATTTCATCTCCCCATCTCATTAAATGACCAAGCCAAGATATATATCATTCTAGGGAACATCGGTCCCCTATATGTTTCATGCAGACACAATACTATCGGTTTCCAGAGGTAACTAGTTGATAATGATCCAAGGACCAGCCTTATCCCAGTTCAAACCCCCTAGCATTTGGGATATAGTAAAGGGGACCTATCTCCCACAAATATTACCATTCATTGGTATGATAAATGTTAGCAGAGACATATCTGGATGATCAAACGCCCTGTTTAGTTTGGGGACCTCACATCCGATGTTGAGTTTATAGTTATCCTAAAAGGAATCATATATAATTTCTTCCTTTGATAGAACTAGATTCATATCTACTTGGTGGTACCTTAGACATTAAATTAGTGTCCAAAGTATCCAATGATGGAACGATCATCAAACATCTTGGTGAAATTCCACATTAGAAACATGTAGAGCCTCATATGCTAAAGAATATTTCTACAATTTTTAAGGACATCAGTCAATTGAAGATGATTAAATATAGCTTCCACCCCCCAATTTCCTAGGTACCATTCCTACGAATCCTAGGAGAATTCATGATAGTAACTATGTACTCCCCATAAATCAAGTTAGGGTAACAGATATTGTCTCATTGTTTCAAACCCCTTCTGTACCTAGTGATAGTGTAAAATATAATCAACTCTTTCATCTCAATAAAAAAACTCAGGAAGAAAGGGATGATAATTTCTCTTCTCATGAATTCCCTTACATTGATATTTACATAGAATCCCTCATATTTCTATCTTCACCTAAAACATCTCCACATACTCAGAGATGGATAAAGACAAGGATGACCTCAGGAATTCCCCTACCACATTATAGGAAGGTGTATCCACCACCATATAGGATATTAGAAAGGTAAATATGGAAACATAAGAATATCCATGGAATACATTGATTCGTTCGACCATTATCTGTAAAGAGAATGAGATATACATTTCATTTCTAAAGAAACATTGATATGTCTTCATTTTTAACTATACGGAAATTCGCTAACCAAATATAAATATGAAAACACAATATATCATCCCACCCAATTAGCATTGAGGATTTAAGAAGGTATCTAGGAGGATAAAACCATATCATTCCAATAATGTACATGAATATGTTGACAAACTGATCAAATCCAAAATTTTCCATGAATTGAAATATCGATAATGGATTTCCAATATCATCCCATCCATGAAAGAGAACTAGAAAATTATGGTCTACATTGACTTAAGATACCTTAATCGGAATTTTCCAAACGATTATTTCTGATAGAAATTCACATAACTAATGATTGATTGAACTCGTGGCTTCCAATCCCTTTATTTCATTGATGGTTTCAAGAAGTAATGTCTGGTCAAGATGACCCCCAAATATGAAGAATCCACTACCTTCAGATCACCTCATGTAATATTTTTCTATTGATGCATGCCCTTTGTTTTAATGAATTTTGGAAAAACTAATCGAAATGACATTCACCATATCATTAATGTATTTTTAGGATGAATTATGGAATGTTAGGTTGGTAAAATGGTTGTTAAATCCTAAAAGCGATCTGATCACTTCATATATCTTCGAGTATTCTTTAACAAGCTACGATAGTATAGTCTGAAGATGAACCAGCAGAAAAGAGATTTTGCAGTAACATCTGGAAATTTCCATGTCATTTTAGTGTACCATTGAGAATTGAGGTTGAAATAGATAATACTAGGTCTATTCAATAAATTCCGTCATCTCAAATAACTTTGGGCAATCATAGGGACTCTTTCCCATATTTAGTGATTCATATCCAATTTGAAAAAATGCTCTCCCATTCACCAGGAAAATGAAAACTGAAATCACTTATCAATAAGATGTTGGATATCAAGAATCCTTCAAAAATCTCAATTTGTTCTTACTACACGCACCTTTTCTGATGCCTTTGGTAGAAGGGAGGACACTTCTCTTGTATGTGGCTACCTTGGAATGCTCACAGGGTACCCTCTTCATACATGAACATGATGTGAGGAGGAATAATAGTATAACTAACTCATTTGAACTATGATTGGTACTGAGACTATATATTATGATGTCATGAAGTACATAATCTCACTCATCTTCACAATTATAATTATGAGGTATTACTTGAATCCCAAATAATGAGGCAGAATACCAATCCATCATCATTGGGATGGATGTTTCCATTAAGCAACACATATCCACAAAAAAAAATCAATGGGGACTCAAAATTGGTTATAATGCTTATCAATGGTGATTATTCCATTAAGAAAGAAGAAATATACCCTCACATTAGGCACATTAGGTGAATAATGGGATTGATATATTTTTAGAAAGAATTTCATCATGTTCCCTGATCATAGAATGCTCGCACGAACACACTAGAATATATAGTCACCGTCCTAGATGAACCTATTAGAAGGGAGAAATATTCCATATCATGCAAAAAATAATAGTATCACCAATTGATATATGTGATGTGGAAGAAATCAGTCATTCCATCACCACCCTAGAGTGTTATGATCTAATGATCTCCTAGATGAATAGAGCCCATAATTGGTTATCTCAAAACTAAGACTATATAAATTGACTAAGCTATAAGAGAATAGATTTGTTGGAGTTCAAGGAAATTGACCCTATAATATGGTCTAAATTAATAGAAGACCCTCTATATGTTAGGCATTGATGGAATACTTCTCATATGCATAGCAGAAAGATAAATTCCAACCATCATGGATGAAGTCCATTAATGTGTATACAATGCCCTTTAATCTGGGACTAGGATATCCCATAAAATCATAAGGTTGGGATATTATTAGAAAACTTCATACATCAACCATTGGAATTGCTACATATAACTGAATATTCCTGGTCATTTTCCATTATGGGAATAAATATTGTGAATCTATATCCCCCAGCAACATCTTAGTAGTTCAAGTTCATCCTTACTAACATTGTATTATTTCCCCAATTGGATAAGCTGATACCCCTCATGGGAGTTGGGATGAAGAATATCATCAACTTCATGAAGTCCCATATCATCCCCAGGTTCTGGGTCCCTCACAAAATAATGTTAGACAACAACATTATCTTCTGTTCTACAGAGTTGAAAAGATTATACACGGTGTAAAATATATAGTCCAATTAATCATCACTCTATCATGAAGAATCAAATGAAAAATTGAGGCCTTCAATGAGACTATATAGAATATATTCTAGAAATGATGAACCTGACTAAGATGTCATATCCTTACAATATTCTCCATGAGTAATGGGATATCCATACAACCACATATACTGCCCCACATGAAACAAAATATTCATTAGTGTAAGAGAATGATGTAGTGTTACTCATGAAAACCTAGATGACCTCACTCCAAGTTGATATTTGTGGATATATATCAGAAGATTATAATTTGAAAAGGAATATGGAAGAATTGTAGGGGTTTGATTAGTGTAGGTTTCACACACTATAGAACCTAGGGGTCTATCAAAATCAGATCAAACAAACCATTAGTAAGATGGTTCACCTCCATTAATTTCTCTAAGGAGAACTAGTGTTGGATAATAGAACCTCAATGGAACCAGGAAAGAATAATCTGAAGATAGAACCTAAATTGGAAGGGCCCTACATCATATGAATGGTTTATCATAATAGAGAATACTCATTGGCCACCATGGATTGAGAGAGTGTTACACCTTCCACATAGGTGATATTTCTAATGAAATACTTTTCATAGCTATCATTGAGCAAAGGAAGTCAAAATAGAAATATTTTAAACTACATGGTTGCCCCAAAATCTTAATAGAAATATTTTACACTTCCTGGTATCCATCATTATTACCACATGATGATAAACTCTATGGAGATCATCCTTACCACATGGTAATAAAATGTACATAGATCTTCCCCACCAGATGATGATATAATATACAATGTTCATCTAAACCACAAGATAGTAAATTATAAATAAATATTCCTAGATGAATGAAATTAATCTTCATGGTTCCCTAAGAACTATATATAGATTTATTCATTCTATTATAAGATATGCAGGGATTTCAGAGCCTCTATGTATTGGGGCCAATCATAAATTCCATTTCCTTCCCAATGGTTAATCCATATCCTAACTGGATGATGTTAAACCACATTTCTAATATTCCTCTCTGTATGAAATCAAATCGTACAAGTACTCTAAAACTACATTTTTATTGATTCACATATTCAATGAGATTCATAGGGATTCCTTGATCATATATCTTGGTCTATCCACCTGATGATAAAAAATTATCTTCTAATTTCCTAATTGCCTCTTCATGGTGAGAGGAACCCTTAAGATTACTTGTTTCTCACACTGATTATCGCTCATATGATATTAAAAAATATAGTAAGGGCCTCCCCATATGAACAAGGCATGAAATATCATGATAGGTCCATCATAGTCATGGATACAATACTATTAAAGGAAAACCATAAATCCTTGAAACAAGATGATAAACTGTGCGGTTAATGCACACAAAACTACATAGTTCCCCATGTACAATGTGTGGCTTTATTCCTACCACTATAGGAATCATAGTGAATCCTGTATCTAAAATCATTGGCCCATCTTCAACAATCAATAGAAATAATTCCCACCCAATCATGCAAGTCAAACTTGTGAAGATAGAGTTTCACATTCAACAACAACATATGGTGTGATTCTTATCCTCACATGATTCATAGTGATGCTTGGATTTCAAGCATCATGCCTAATCATGACAGCTAAGTATAAGAATACCCCCTCTTTCTGTATGGGTCATACCTCTTCTGGAATCTCCCATACAATCTACGTATGGATTGATTCACACCACTGAGGGATATATAGTGAATCCTAGATTTCTATTCTTGGGCCTAGTCACTATATTATAACATCATGTATTGGGACCCACATCCACACTGTGTGACATTACATTTCATGACTGTTCATAACTATTTTTTTTATTCCAGTTCGCATGAGATATATATTAATTCTTGGAGTTTAAACCTTGCGTGAAAATGTAATATTTTAATTCTTTCACATTTTTTTATCTTAGTCCACATCACATGACATTAAACATCATGTGATTTCAAAAAACAATTATGTCTCGATTTTTGACATCATGGGAGATTTAGTGACACTTGGATCTTTAATCCTAGTCCAAATTACAAACTATAAAAAATAAACCTCAAAATTCATAATGGAATGGGTCATTAATGCTCACTCTACTGATGTATGAGTCAGATATACGCACAAAATTCTTGAGAATATCATATTTTTTACACATGTTTTCACATCAATTCCCACATACTTACTACCTTACACTAAACAAAATGATAGTACGAATGTGTGGTATGACGATAAAATCCACAAAAGTAAGTCCCATATACATGACATTAAACTTCATAGTGAACATCCCAATTTCATGAAATTATAAATCCATGAAAAATGTCCTCATTGTAGGACGTTAAAATAAATAGAAGAAATTATATCCCAACAACATTATGCTAAATTGTGCATACCATCACCCATCACCATCCCTTTTTAAAAGGCCATGTGGGCCTTAACCTGGTCAACTAGAGTATGGAGTGCTTCTACAATCTTTTAAATAATATCAATCCATTTATGAAACTTCATGTATTGAGTGCCTCGAGTCATCATAAAAATTTCATATCCCTATGAATGAATAATATATCTCTTTACATGTCCATGTTATTGATTTAGAAGGCCTCCAACCCACCAACATGATACATCTTGGAAAAATATAATGGGATATATAATTATTGTGAGCATGAGATCACCATGGACGAACCAAGAACATTATCCACTTTTGGGTGATCCCAGGCATGATTGTCCCATATCATCATGCATGACCCCGGGGACCATGATCCATGACTAAAAAAACCTTCACCTACAACTAAGAAGGTTGTTGGAGGGCCCTTGGCCTGAGGAATCCTAATTAGGATCTGGTGTAACATCTCCCATATTAGGTCCATGTTCATCATGACCATAAAATACTTTTACTTTTGTCATAGCTATAAAACCTCAAACTATTACCTATAATGGGCTAGATCACACGATAAAACACTATAAGTTGGAAAAAAATACACAAAACTTTTTCGGATGAAAACCATTAAAGGGGATCTACATAAAACATCAAGTCTTCACATTCTATACCTTTCACATCCCGAGTTTTGGAAAAAATTTCAGGTGCAATGAAATACAAAAAGGAGCTCAATTGTTCTACACTAAAGCCCTAGTAAAAGAAAATCTAGGCTTGATAGACCCCTAGTTCAATAAAAAGTGAGGGAAATGATTTTTTATTTCTCCTCACCATGGGAATAAATTTTTATGTGGTGGCCCATATTCTAGAGATTTCGAAACCTTCATTGATATTACCCTTCCCAGAAATCACACATCAGGATTTGGGGTTCCATGGATCAGACTAATCCTCCAAAGGACTTTATAAATGATATCCAAATACATTGGACCCTTTTCCTTACTATGAATGCATATTTATGATTCCATCATATTCACCTATTGTCTTTAACAAAATGTGTAACTTTGTAGAAAGGAAGTTCTGATTCTTGTGAGCCCGGAAGTCACTATAGAAGAACTCAACACTCTAGTGTGACTGAAATACTGATGGTATGACTATCCCTTATAATTCTCATAATTTGAGAACATTGGACTATTACTTACACTGTCTATACTAATCGATCTGGTTGGATTCGACATCCTCGATGCTACAACACCATTTTTAAACCATATCTCATGGCTAGAACTTGACAATCGATTCCCTAAAATTTGATGGATCACACCCCGTGATTAAAAACCAAATGGAATTGGGATCATGCATCATTATAAATAGATGAATTTATATAGGGTATCAAAAGACATCCAGGATAACCTTCCTATGATACCCATCCTCATCTTCTAAATGTCTGAGTCTTCATAAATCTTTTATGGGCCTTGTAAAGGAGTGTATATCATATTTTTACCGTACTACCAACTACTAAGTTCCATGACCCTCAAAATAATGTCTTCTCTTCCTTTCCAAAAAGGATATTCAATCCATGTGATCCCTACAAACACCACGATGGAACCAAAAATCTTAATAATTTCATTGGAAATACCATTCATGTGAGGACCCATACTTTTATTAATGAAAATTAATCTTGATCAAATTAAGTGTCTCATTATGTAAAATGGTGAAATAAAACATATTCACTTCGTTGATTTTATTTTTTTGGATTTCCAAACACTATTAAGAATTTCTACCATTGCTAATATAGACATCTAATAGAGACCACAATATTATTATAAATATAGGGCTATAAAAAATCCACTTTTCTAAGAAAAAGGAAGTGATGGAATCATCCTATAAAATTGTTCTATATGAAGAAAATTTCTCTGACCTTGGAAAAGAGGTAGAGGAAATGGTCTTTTCTCTTGACCAATCCCAATATGAGCTTCAACACTTTAAGCTTGAGTGGAACTGCCTATGAGAGAAGTGGTAGTTAGTAGAGATTACTACCTAAGTTATGTTATCTGAGCCTCCCCAAGAGTCTGTCACCATCTCACACCTTAAGCTTAGGTCTTATGAGGGTGTTAAGGGTTTATGTCAAAATACCCCAGCACTATGATTATGTGTTTTTTTTGTATATAATAATGAATATACAATCATTTTATTATTATTACTTTACAAATAGGTTTTAAATCACAAATAGTATATTTTAGTAAATATTAAATTAAGGAATATAATTTGATGAATTAATGGATTTTTTAATTAAATAATATTTTCATAAAATATTATTACTAAATTAACTTTTATTAAATTTAAATTATCGTATAATTTTTCTTATGAATACAATTGTAATTTTTATTAAGGTTTGAAAGCGTTTTTGTCAAAACCCATGAATTTTTTATAAATGATGGATTTTATTTTAAAAGAAAAAAATTCACATAATTACAAAATTAATTATATAAAATTAATTTTATTTTTATAATCAATATGTCAATATTATCCAACGATGAATTTTTCATAATTTTCTAAGACAGTTGAATCTTTGGGTAAAAATTAAATACAGTTTCACTATATAAGGTGTTTTATGACATCATAATGAATCATTAGTGATGTAATAAAATACTATAAATTGTATTTTCGTCTAATATACATGTTTCCTTTAATATAATGTTATTTTAGGTTTGTTTGTATAATTTCACAAACCATTAGTGGACCCTCCAAGACTTACAAAACATTTTAACTTTTAAAATTATTTCCTTGAGAGCGTGACTCACCTCCACATAATCATGCCTAATATTTTCATATTTTTGTCTATTTTCCTTATAAAATAATGTTTTACACTCCACTTTGGAAGAAACCATGGGTTGGTTTGTGGTTTATATTACTTTAATGTGTAGTATCCAAAACCTATATAATAAGGAATTCCTTATCTTTTCCTACATTAACCCACCCAAGATCCCACATCTCTTCAGTAAAAACATTTGGATCTAGACCCTCCACCTCCCTAATATCTCTTGAATACTATCAAGGCTCCCAAATCTCCTAATAATCCTCTCTTAAGCCTATATCATTCCTTTTTGATCACACATCCAGGTAAGGTATTTATTCCTTTCTAATTTTGTAAAAATTTAATTATGTTGTAACACCCTTTAATAATCAATTAAAAATGTTGGGGTATGATTTATCACCTCCAACATACTTCCCTCCTTATTTTTTAATGATGAGAATCATATTTCCTTCTTGTTAGTTTATCCCATGTACACCTGTTACCATGAAGAAATTCTGTAATCGATTTCTCTCTCCTCATTTACATTCAAGAAATTATTTTCTGTTTTGCATATAAATTCCATGACATATGTTATTAAATATTTATATATAACCAAATTACTGTCCATTTAATGTAAATATGATAACATACCCATTTCACTCTCATCAACCATTTTTTTGAATTCTTATGTCACGTTGTTATGTTGCCGTAATTGCACCGTGATTTTCCATACCAATGTCATTGTTGAGTAAATACCATGCCCATTTCTCTATCAACGGTAACCACCATTATGCACATTTATGTTTTGATTATATATTTTCATGTATTAATTCCACATTCCTTTATTTTGGAATAAATTATTATGTTTAATTAATCCATGATATATAATCCATGTGGCACAGTTAGGCAGGAAATGAAATGATTAAGAACGGTGCACCCTAATTGCGCTCCAATGCTTTGAGTAAACATTATTATCATTATACATTAAGTGAAATGATGGTTTAATAATTATAATTCAATTACAATGAAGGTTTAGTCATGGTCCATGTTCGATGATCCTTGGATCATGTTAATATCATGTTAAATGGTGATTCTACATTTCCATGTTATGATAATCATGCTATATCATGCCTTTATGTTCATGTTTGTATTGTTCTCCATTGATATGACTATTTCCTTACATATACTATATTTTTCATGTTATTCCTTGTTTACTCACTTAAGGGGATTTATAGCTCACCTTTTTTCTTATTCATGTCCTCAGTTTATCACATGCAATTCTAAGTACGAAGGAATGTTGTAGCCATGTAAAAGGAGTTTTTAATAACGATGTTGGGTTTTATGTTCTATGTTTTTATATAATGTTCTTAATTTCCCAAGACACTAGAACACTCTATCCTCAGAGTTTTCTTAAGATTATTTTTATGTAATAAATCATGTTTAAGTGTGTAATAAAGATAAGGGTTGATGTAGTTTGTATCAAAGGATAAGTTTCGTTATTTTTGCGATTGGGATTAGAAAATCCTAGTGAAAACCTTAGGGATTAGACTATATATAAAAAAACATCCCTAAATTTTGGTGACTATTGAGTAAGTGGTTTATCAAAAAAATGTATCCCTGTCAGGATATGATCAGGTAGAGGTGGCTTTGGAACATAAGTATATAGGGGTAAAACACATTTATACCGTTCTGATGTAGACTCGAATGGGAACCGATGCACGAAAATGATCCTTGCTACAATATTGGTTATGAAACTCCCTAGGGATATTCTTTGGAAAATTCACAATAATTGTATAAACCAATATCAAGGGAATAAAAAATTCCCCTAAGAATATATATTGGGATGTAGATCATGGAAAACATTGATTGAAGCCTGTAAATTCATAAGTTAAGGAAAAAAGTAATTTATAAATAATTTGTTTTTTCTTTGGATTACCATTTATGTGTTACCCCTAACATTCCCTTTTATTCTATCAAATGGATAGTAATAGGAGGAATCGGGCTAACAATTGATGTGAATATCAATGTGATGACTGTTCTATTGAAATTATCCATCCATTAAGAGCAGAAATCATGAAAATTGTCTTTATTCTATCTCAATTAACTCATGTTTTGAATAGAAACATGGTTCAAGAGGAACGCTGAGCCCCCACTAAGAAAGAACATGTTTAAATAGAGAGCTTCTTGAGACAAAGGCCTACTAATTTTAATAGATCATCTGATACATCAATCATCGAATAATAGATCAGCTTCATTTAGAATATATTATCCACACTTCAATGTTATGAAAAGGAGAAGGTTATTCTGGATTCTTATCATATGGAGGGTGAAGATAATAAATGATGGACATTGATCAATAATACGAATCCCAAGGAGGAGATCGAGGCATTGGAATAGACGGATTTCTGAAAAAAAAAATCAATAAATATTTCCTCGCACCCTCCAACTTATGATAGAATGGGACACCCTTTCGCTCAAGAAAAAAAGATGACAACTCCATCAGAGCATATGAGGAAAACATAACAAGGCTTGCACGATACAAAAATGGCTTTATCGTTACCCCTGAATGCAAGTTTGACTAATTCATTGGTTGTGTGAAACCTAGCCTATGGAAATCCCTAGCAATCCGAGACTTTGATTGCTTTGAGGAAATTGTCTGATTTCCCCTCAATGAAGAAATAGAGAACATCAAATCTCAGGGGTATCAAGGGGATACGAAGCATAAGGTGGACATTAATTCTGGTGGTCGGATGGATAAATGAAATAGTGCTATGAAAATCCATCAACCACATGCAAAATGTGTGGAAATAAGCACCCTAAAAATTCCCTGAAGGGTATGAGGAATTGATTTAGGTGTGAAAGAGAAAGGAACCTGGACATTAACCACCAACAAGAAAAACCAGCAGTTGCGATAGAGGAGATAAATGTTACGTTCGACCCACAATGCGTTGTTCATTGCTTAAATTGTAAAGAACCAGGGAACTTTACAAACTAGTGCACTAAGACAAGGGTTTCAGAGGCAACCAACAACATCCAAGGCAGCAAGGGGAAGCTCTTTCCAACCGTACCAATGAACCCCAACAACGAAGTGGTTAAAGGTACGCTAGTCATTCATATGGTAATATTGAATGTACTTTTTGATTCTAGTTCTATGCATTATTTTATATCATGAATGTTTAGTAGAACAATACGAACACCACCAAAGGCCTTAGATGTAAAGATACTAGAATGAATAGAAAATTGGGAAATCATTGCATCCCATGAATATAACTTCTCCCTAGTTATAATTTGTGGATTGAACTTCCCAGAAAAACTCATTATACTCCCTCAACTATAATTTGATTCAAAATCATGGCATGGATTGGATTTCCCTGTATATAGTCAACATAAATTGCTATGAGAGGGAAATCACTCTCCATGTGGTGAATCGACCCCGAATTCTGTACAAGTGAAAGGAGCAAGATAAATCTTCTTTAGCACCATCATCTCAATCATGGATATTCATTCCCTATGAGCATCTATATCTTACTCAGATGAATAAGTCTAAGGATACAACTATCCTTGAATACATGCAAATTGTGAGGGAATTCACTAAAGTTTTTCCTGAGGAATTTCTTGGTATTCCTCCAAGAAGAGATGTTGAATTCTCAATTGATATTGTAACACCCCATGAATCCATGGTATGCTTCTCCTTGAATAATTAAATAGCTTGTGTTGTACTCAACTTCGAGTTCTAGAACACCAAGACCAATCAAACTAGCCATTATGAATAGTAATACCAACTTTCTGAAATTTTGAAAATTTTAATTTTTAAAATGGATGTAATTTTTTGATTCAGAATATAAAAATTAGCTTAGGGTGATTTTTTTTTTGAATTTTTCTAAAAACATTTAATTTTTGATGAATAATGAAAAACATTATGTTATTGTTTATAACTGAATTTTTATTTAAATAATTATTTATTTAATTTAAATTTATTTTAAGTCAAAAAAGATACATAATACCTATATTAGATCAATGTAATTCATTGGAGACATTTTATTATATAATTAGATTTATAAAATTTTATTGAAGCTCTTAACGTCTTTTACCCACCTTCTATGCACTTTAGAAAATCTGCATAAACCATTATTTTACCACTTCTGTAAATTGAATTTAAAAAATTGAAGAGATATGATTGACATTAGTAAGTAAAATTTGGATCAATTGGATGAAAAATAATTTTTGGTGATGAGTAACTTTTGAATTTTATTTACCACTATTAAAAGTAAATAGGGTAATTAATGGGAAAATTGATATTATAATTACCCTAAAACATGTCCTCATTCTATTGGATAAGTTTATTTTGACCGAAATCAACCTTAGTAATAAATTATTATCCTTTTGGTCTACTTGGATTAGATTAGGAAATTTATTCATATTTTATTTAATGAAGAGTATAAAGTGATCAATACACATTTTAATAACCAAAACATTATTAATATAGGGTTATACAAAAGATAAATTCAACTATAAATATTTATTAGAAAGATAAAACGTTTTCCTATATAATTGTATTTTATTTTTAATTTTTACATATTATATAATTAAATTTATTTATGACACAATGATTATGCAGAAATTACCATATTATTGAAATATTAAAATAATTGATATTATAAATATTAATATAACATTAAATTGAGAATTTTTATATATTACAAGAATTTTATAGGTTCACATGACACGTTAGGGTTGATTGAATAATTGTTTTTCAAAGTGATAAAGTTGTTATGAGTTTCACAAAAACCAAATACCAAATAGTGTCAAAATTTTCGTAAGAGAGTTTTTAAAACTAATACTATATTATTAATTGATATAATATTCCTAAAAATATAAGGATCAGAAAAATGACTTATATAAGGTTATATATATCAAGAATGAATCACTTTTGGTTATATTTTATTTTTATATTATTTTTATTAACCATTTATTATAATAATACAAGAATACATGGTAAAAGTTAAACTTTTTAACGAAGAGTTAAATATAAATGATAAGGTTAATATGGAAACAAAAACCAGTCTAAAACCTATTGTTTGAGAGGTTTTCTACCCATCCCCACCTTATAATCGAAATAAATTATTTTGGAGCCACTATAAACCGAATATGATTTTATAAGAAATTAATATTTCAAGATTTTCTAAAAGTGACCCTCACCTCTCCTATACAAGGGTACTTACCGTTCTCTAAAAATCACATCTCTAAATCCATTTGGATCATCCAAAACCCTCTAAAATATCCACTAAAGTATGCTCAATTTTACCTAGTGGTCTTACACTGATCATAAACCAATCTAAGGAGACCTTTTTATCAAATCAAAAGGAAGCACCTGAATAAGATAAAATAATTTCACCACCTCTTTCAGAGTTCTTTTCTTCTTCCACTTCCTATTTCTTTATTGTTTCCATACCAAAATAATAAATCCAGCACATTATACATACATTTATGTTATTATAAATATTTTACTACTAAATGCATTATTTTATCCATCATATGAATGACAATTCACCATACGTGCATAAGTGCAGCTTACCATCTCCATGTCGTGGTGTAGTTTGTTACTCAACAATTCATTATTTAGATCAGTATAATAATGTATATAAATGATTTAAATAATAAAAATAACATTTTAATGATTCTTTATATATTATATACCTTCCAATTACGTATAGTTTCACCATCAATATAATGATATTTTCGCTCGTGCATACATACGGATTACCGTCTCCACGAACGTGATGAGATTCATCCCCGTCATAAACATAAAAGAATATTTTTCATTTTATGATTAGAAATAATTTTTCATAACTTAATAGAATCATGTATATGAATAAAATGCATCATATCCATTACAAACATGACTTACATAATAAAACAAATAAAGGAAATATAATTAGTTAACACCTGAAACAATGATACTACTAAAATATTATTAACAAATAAATATTAAAAGATCTTATATGATATCATATTTATGTATTTGGTTATTTTATAATTTAATAACAATGATTTAACCATTATAAAAGAGTTTAACGTACACCCTACATTGAAAAAATACAAGGTAAGTGTTAATTCCTCAATCTCGTTATTATCCGAGTTTGTTTATGTGTAAGTATTTATAGGGACATTTTTATCATCCATGTCCATGTTTTATAAGAATATTTTCAAAATGAATATTTTAAGATATTTTTGAAGGGAATATTTTTCATGATCATCATTTTAAATGTTTTAGTTTTTATTATTTTTTAATTTTTTAATTAATTTCCATGTTTTGAAAACTATTTTAGGGATTTATTTATATGGAAAAATTATTTAAAATGAAAATTCCGTTAAGTTTTTTAAAAGTGGTATAAGACACATTGATTTAAAAATCTCTTTTAAATGACTTCTTTAATAAATGTGTTATTTTTCAATGATTTCAAAAAAGGGACATTTCTCTAAAAGTGTTTTATTGATCATTTTCAACTATGTCATCATCCTTTACTGGATATTATTCTTGATTGAGTTTGATTCATTATAATACAATCTTTCATATTGTATTGAATGAGTTGTAAAATGTTTTATTGTGTATGTGTTATTTTTTTTAACATTCATGGTTTATGGATAATGTATTGAATTTTTTTATGCTAGTTTCAATATGAATGTTTATGTTATTTTTCATCATTTTCATATGAGGAATGCATTGGACTTAGTTTGTGACGGGTGGAGCCCAGTATAGCTCCTCGTGCATTGGGATATCTCATGATACAAACTAGTGTCTTGGCACAAGGCCTTGAAAAAATTTAATTGGTAGTCTTGGCATGGGGCCTTTACTATGTGGTTATGATGTCCTGCATTATGAATTCTATCATTATGAAATTATCTATGGATATTACATGTGCTTATTCGGCTATTAGAATATCCTTGTGAATAAGTAAATGGAATTATTTGATTTAATTTTTTTCCCATATTATACTTATGTTTATGTCTAAAAGGCTTGTGTTTTAGTCTTATTAATTGCCTTAATTTTTTTTTCATATTTATGATAGTTTTCTCAATATTGTTATCCTTACTAAGGATATAATCTCACCCCTTTTTATGTCTTATTTTTTCCAGGATGCGAAGAAATATATTACAATTAACCTGTAGGAGTAGGCTAAGGGATATGAGTGTGTTTAAGGTGGAAACAATACTGTTGTTTTTACATTACATAATGTAATTTAAAACATGTGTATTTATCAAGTAAATACAAGGCTACTAAACTAATCGGTATTTTGAGACATGATCTCTTGTGATAATTCCAATGTTATATTGAAATGACTCAAGGTAACTAGGGTTGGGGCATTATATATCTTATACGTGGGGCATTTACAATATCCAAGACACCATATAGATTGGCTATTGTGGATCATGAGGAGTTTAAGAAACAACTACAAGAGAATTTGGATAAAGGAATTATACACCCATGTTCTTCACCAAGGGGTGCACCAGTCCTCTTCATTAAGGAGAAGGATTGGTCAATGAACCATCTCATTGATTATAGTGAGATCAACAAAATCACGATACAAAACAATTATACTCTTCCAAGAATTGATAAATTTTTTAAATAGCTACATGGTGAATAATACTTCTCCAAGGTAGATTTGTGGTTGGGATATTACCATGTAAGAATGAAGAAAGAAGATATACATAAGACTCATTCTCGTACAAGATACATTCACTATGAATTCAAAATAATGCCTTTAAGACTCACTAATGCTCCACCAATCTTCATGGACTGGATTAATAGAGTCTTTAGAGACGACGTCAATATATTTTTGGTGTCCTTTATAGAATATATTTTAATATAATCCAAACCAAAGGAGGAAGATGATGAGAATCTAAGCATTGTACTATAGACCTTGCAAAAGGAGAAGCTATATGAAAAGTACAAAATGTTGGAGTTCCAGTGGATGGAGGTCTCATTCTTTGATCATATCATCACAAGCAATGGGATATCTGTGAATCTCTCTAAGAAAACTGAAATTGAGGTATAGCCGAGGCCAACATCGGTAATGTATATTCCTAGATTCTTGGGGCTATCTGGATATTATTGGTGATTTGTGAGAAATTTCTCAGGATTTTCAAAACCTCAAACAAAGCTAACTCAAAAGGGAGTAAATTTATCTTGGAGTGGTGAATTGGAAGAGATATTCATGGAGTTGAAATGGGGGCTTATCACTACGCCCATGCTCACACTACCCACAAGTGGAAATCTTTTTTTGGTATTTAGTGATGCTTAAAATATGTTCCTGGGTTGTGTGTTGATGAAAAATGAAAAAGTCAATGTCTGTGATTCAAGGAAATTGAATGTTCAGGAGAAAAACAATCCAACACATGATCTAGAGTTCACTGTAGTATTCTTCACTTTAAAATTTTGGTGACATGTCCTATTTTGGGAGATATCTAAAATATATATTTATCATAAAATCCTCAAGTATATATTCACACAGAAAGTGTTGAACATGAACCAACGAAGATGGTTAGAGGTGATAAAAGACTATGACTACTCAATACATTACCACCATGGGAAATCAAACAAGGTAGATGACTCTCTATGTATAAAGTACCCAGTGATTATATCATTATTGAGAATTGAAAAGGATCCAATCAACATACATTTGATGAAGCTGGACATGGGAATCATAAATAAGGTACACTCATCAATCCTTCCAGAAATGATTGCTCAACAATCTATTTTGGAAAGGATAAAGGATGCTCAAAAGGATGACGTGGGAATTCGTAAGAAAGTAAAAAATATCCAAAAATGGGAATCCTCATAGTTCAAAGTTAATGAAGAAGGAATTGTGAGTTTTGGGACAATATTATGTCTTCCATCAAATATGATGTTAGAGAATGAACATTTGGATGATGCACATAGTTCAAATTTATCCATATGCCTAGGAAACAAAATGATGTATTGAGATCTTCGAGAGCAGTATTGGTGGGATAAAATGAGTAAGGAGATCGCTGAGTATACATAAAATTAACTAGTATATCAGTATGTGAAGGCTGAGAGGCAGAAGACTAAGGGGTTGATGTAACCATTTCCCATACAAGCATAGAAGTGGGAGAAAATCACTATTGATTTTTTCACCATACATCCAAATACAACAAAATTAAACAATTCTATCTAGTCTCTTGTGGATCATCTTACAAAGACTGTTCACTTCTTTGTAGTTCGAGAGGATTTCTCATTTGATCAACTAGCATATATATATATCAGAGATGTGGTAAGGTTGCCAGGAGTACCAATATCTATTGTATCAGATTGAGATCTAAGATTCTTCTCTATGTTTTGTAAGATTCTTCAACATGCTCTAAATACTAAGGTGAACATCAATACAGATTAACGTCCTCAAACTGATGGCCAATCTGAGCAGACTATATAAACAAATGAGGACACGTTGAGAGCAATCTCAATAGACTTCAATGGGGGATGCGATCAACATCTTCCTCTAGCTGAGTTCTCATTCAACAATAGTTTCAACTCAAGAATCCCAAAATCTCCTTCTGAAGCCCTTTCTGGGAAGAGGGGCAGAACACCAGCATGTTGGGATGAAGTTGGGGAGAAAAAACTCCTAGGTTTAGAAATGGTTGATGAAATGGTGGAGAAGGTTAGGACCATCTAGCAGCATATTAATGCTGCTCAGAGTAGACAAAATTGTTATCCTGATAATCATCGACGAGGCCTAGAGTATGATGTCAGAAACATGGTATTTTTCAGCATATCACCATGGAAGAGATTTATGATATTTTGGAAGAAGGTAATGCTTAGTCCAATGTACACCGACCCTTTTGAGATCCTTGATCGCATTGGAGTAGTGGCTTATCCACTAGCACTCCCAAGATACTTATCTCAACTACAAGACGTATTCCTTGTATCACTCTTGAGGAATTATATACATGACCCACCACACGTACTCAATACAGAGATGGTACTATTGGGGAATAATCTCTCCTATAAAGAAAATCCAGTGAAGATCTTATATTGTTGGAAACAATTTCAACAAAATAAGACAATGCCTCTCGTGAAAGTATTGTGGAGGAACCAAAAGTTTGAAGAAGCAATGTGGGAATCATAGGATGTAATGACGCAGAGTTACCCGCATCTATTTTAGGGTGGGAAAAGGAAATTTTGGGGGTGAAATTTCTTATGTGGGGAAGATTGTAACAACCCAAAATTTTATTAATGATAATTACTCTTAATCTAATAAAATGTATTATTATGTAAAATGGATATACAAAAATTATCCACTTACTTGGTTTTCTATTTTTGGATTTCAAAATACAATTATGAATTGTTACAATTTCTAATATAGTTGTTTAACAGTGACCACAAGATTATTATAAATACAGGGATTTACAAAATCTAATTTACCTAGAAAAAGGAAGTGATGGCCTCATCGAGTAGAATTGATCCCTACCAAGACCATTTGTTATAACTCAAAAAAATGTAGCCTCCCTGGGCTTTGCTCTTGACCAAGCCCAATCTGAGCATCAACATGTTATTCTTGAGTGGAACCACCTACCGGAGAAGTTGATGTTAATAATGATTATCACCTGAGCAATGTTATCTGAGCCTCCCTAAGAGTATTTCACCATCACAAACCTTACCCTTATTTCTTATGTTGGTGATTTAAGGGGTTATGTAACAAGAACCTAGTACTATTATTATGTGCATTATTTTTTATATAATAAAAAATATAAATTCATTTTATTATTATTAGTTTGTAAATAGTTCTTTAAGGAAAAATAGAAATTTATTAGTTAATATTCATTTAAAAAATATTCTTTTTGAATTAATTGATTTTATAATTAAAAAAAAGTTTCATAAAATATTATTAATAAATAAAATTTTATTTAATATAAATGATTTTATAATTTTTTATAAATACAACTGTAATTTTTATTATGGTTTGAATGCAGTTTTTGTCAAAACACATGAATTTTCAACAAATGTCATTTTTTTATATTAAATGTAAAAATTCACATATTTAGAAAAAAATTTGTATGAAATGAATATTTTTTTTGAATCAAGACGTAAAAATTATCCAATGGTGAATTTTTCATAATTTTCAACGACAGTCAAATTTTTGGGTTAAAATTAAATATCATTTAAATATATAATGTGTTTTATGACATCATAATGACTCAATAGTGATTTAATAAAATAAAAAAATGGGATATTCGGCCAATATATGATTATCTTATAATATAAACTAATTTTATGTTTTTTTATTTATTTTAAAAAGCTTTAGTGGACCCTCCAAGACATATAAAACGTTTGTAACTTTTAAATTGATTTCCTTGTGAGTATGACTCACCTCCACATATGAAAGCCTAATATTTTAATAATTTCGTCCATTTTCAATATAAATTAATTATTTCCACTCCAAATTGGCCAAACAATGGGAAAAACCATGCGTTGATTTGTGGTTTTGATTAGTTTAATTTGTAGTGTCGAAAATCCAAATAATAAAGAATTCCCTCCCATTTCCTATTTAAACCCACCCAAGTTCCCACTTATCTTCCATAAAAACCTTTGGAGGTCGATCAACCACTTCCCTACTATCTATAGAATCCTCCCAAGTCTCCCCATGTTCCCAATAATCCTCTTTCAAGCCTCTTTCAAGCCTTTGGGATCACACTTCCAAGTAAGGGACTTCTTCCTTTCTCATTTTTGTCCAAATTTAATTATGTTGTAATTACCTTTTATATTCAATTAAAAATACTGGTGTATGATTTCACACCTCACCCATACTACCCTTATTATTTTTTAATGATGATATACCAATTTATCTATCATTAGTTCCTTTCATGTACACCTGTTATATTGCTGAAATTCCGTAAGGGATTTCTCTCTCCTCATTTACATTCATCAAATTCTTTTGTGTCATGAATTTAAATTCCATTACATGTGTTGGAAAATGTATCTATATGACCCAATAACATTAAATGTGATTTAAATATGATTATTTACCCCTTTATCTCTCATTAACCTTTTTTATTAATTATTATGTCTGTCGTTATGCTGTTGAAATTCCACCACAATTTTCCAAGACAAAGTCATCGTGTAGTGAATACCATTCCCATTTATCGATCAAGGGTATTCGCCTTTATGAATATTTTAGTATCGATTATATAGTTTCATGTATTAATTCCACATTACTTTATCATAGAATAAATGATGATGTTTAATGAATCCATTTTATAAGATCCATGTGGCACACTTAGGCATGAAATGAAATGATTAAGAAGGGTGTGCCCTAATAGCGCTCCAATGAATTGTGAAAAGATTAGTATCATGATAAATCAAGTAAAATGAGTTTTTAATCATTATAATTAATTTTTAATGGGGGTTTACTCATTCTCTGTAACACCCCGAGCTTCCATGATACGCTTCTCTTTCAATAGTGCAATAGCTTGCATTGTACGCAAGTTTGAGATTCTAACACACCGCGACCAATCAAAATAGCCATTATGAATAGTAATACCCACCTTTTGAAATTATATATATTTTATATTTCAAAATGGACTTCATTTTTGGATTTGAAATATTGAAATTAGCCTATGTTGAATTTTTGGTATTTTTCTGAAAACTTCCAATTTTCTATGAATAGTGAAAAAATATTTAAAAACAACTTTTTTAATCAAAATAATTTATAGTGATAAATTATACTATTGAGTGGTTTTAAAGTATAATTAGAATATATTTTTACCATTTTATCCAATGGTGTTCATTATAATTAATTTCACTTTGAAATTGGACATAAACAATTATCAATCTTTTGAAATATATTGTTTCTTAAAAACACGCTATTTGTTGTGACTGCAAGAATTAATCAAAAAATTAATTAATGAAAAATATATGTTTGGAAATTTGTAAAATAGACATCATTTTTGAATTCAGAATTTCAATTATAGCTTAGGGTAAAATTTTGGTATTGTTCTGAAAAACTTCAATTTTTGATGAATAGTGAAACCACTAAGTGGTAGTTAAAAAACTGATTTTTCATTTAAATGAAACATTACCACTTCTGTGATTTGATTTTCAAAAATCTTACATACATGGTTTTCATTAGGAAGTAAAATGTGGTTCAATGGGATTAAAATAATTTTTTGGTGAATAGTAACTTTTAAGTTTAATTAATCGCAATTAAAGGTAATTAGTGAAATTTAATGTAAAAATGATATTATAAAAATATGAAAATACCTTTACACTTGTCCTAACCCTATTGGATGAGTCATGGCCGACCAATACAATCCATGGGTCAACTTGGGGACCCCATGGAGCCACTTTGGTAGGAAAATGGCATTATAAACGTTTTATTTAATGTTAAAATAAAAATGTCACAAACATGAGTTGTTTTACTAAAACAATTTTTAAATGGGGTTATGCAAGTCATATTTTTGACTATAAATATTAATTAGAAATATAAATAGATTTACTACATCATGATTTTTTTTATACTTTTTAGACATTAAATAAATTAAATTATTTATGACACCATGATGATGCAGTGATTACCTCATTAATTAACGATTTAAATAAAATGAAACGATAATGTAAAATCTAAGACTTACATTTGTCAAAAACCTATTTTATGGGTATATTTTGAACTCATATCACCTTATCCTAGAAATATATAAGTGTGGGACCTTTAAAATCCGAAACGCATTATATAATAAAGTAACATTTCATCACTTTCCAAGAATGCCCCTCCTCTCCTCTTATAAAAGTCCCCCACCTCTACCACCTTATTCACACCTTAAAGCCATTTGGATCGGCCAAACTCTGCCCAAATACTCTCTCAACTTCCCTCTATTACTCCTATAAGCCTCACTTTGGGCAGAAGTCTTCCCAAGGAAGCCTTTGCCTCAAATCAAAAAGAGTTACCCGATTTTAAGGTAATGTATTCTCTAATGTTGTTTTGTTTTATTTTGCTTCTCCAACCCCCTAAAATCTTTTTATTAATTTATTTTGTAACAACACAAGTATCCTAAATATACTAGGATGTTTTTATAATAATGATTCGAGATAAACTTACACAAACCTACATATAATGGTTAAAGAACATACTGTTTCTGTGGGTGGCGAAATTCTGCCTCACGAAACAATGATTGTTCAATATTCTTTTAACACCTCTAATGGTGGCCATTTTGATGACACTATTTTCATATATGATATATATATTATGTTTATGTTTTCCTTATGATTCTGTATTTCTCATTTATGGCATACCTTTATGATTTCCATTATGGGTAAACATGATAATTTCATTTTAGGATGTGCGGACTACCGCCCCCTCAAAGTGATTTGAATTGTTAATGACATATGTGGGATGTATAAAGGATGGAGTAAATGGTATTATACATTATATTATACTGGAATTATATTATACCTTTATATAATTATAACTTCATTCCATTAAATATGAAATATAAATGAAAGTAGCGTTCATGCGTACGTACGGCTTACCGTCTCCATGAACGGTGCATTTCATTTCTTACCTCTAAATGTTATGTAATATTATAAATAAATGTATATACTATATATATATGATGTACATGATATCTACATCATTAATATAATTATGGACATAATGGATATTTTACCACATGATCAAAGTGTAATTATAAGAAGTTTATTTTTGACTCAAGTACCTAAGATCGACAAAACGGCCGTTATTAACTTAAATAATTACATAATGTTCATGACATGGTAATAAGTTATATAAAAGGAATAATTAACTTGAAAAAGGTTCTTAAGTAGGTAGAGATTAACTCTAGTTTATTATTCAAGAGGTTAAAGAGCGGTTGAGTCAAGTCGGACACGAGGTAAGGGAACTTCTTAACCCAATTTCTATTCTTTGGGTTAATATCATATTTTCAAATTATGTCATGATATTATTATGTCATATCTTGTATTTATACTTTCTTTACGTGTAC
Source organism: Viscum album (assembly GCA_963277665.1). Classification (NCBI taxonomy): domain Eukaryota; kingdom Viridiplantae; phylum Streptophyta; class Magnoliopsida; order Santalales; family Viscaceae; genus Viscum; species Viscum album. The sequence goes on from OY728138.1 coordinate 1,671,447,972, forward strand.
ATATAGTGAATACACATAATAGATCTATTTTATTTAAAAATGTTCTTTGTAAGGGACTTCGTCTAAATCTCCATTCATTGAGGCATATTTTCTTTTATACACAAATTTCTTTGTATAAAACCCTTTAACTTTTACGTTTATTGAAAAGGAATCTTTTTATATGAAGCGTTTTTACTAAATGACAAAAGGAATGTTTTTTTCTTACGTATGCGACGACAACGAATTCTCCACCGCTGTGACCATTATTTGACTTTCGGCTTCCTCTACAAGCCATAACTTTTTTTAAAATTAAAAATAAATACCATGTTTTAATCTTCTTTTATTTCGGTATTGAAAATGGTTTTGATAATGTTTTATTATATCAAAGTGTTGTATTGATATCTTGTGATGGAAATGTGGAAATGTTAAGTTTCATTTATGCATGTTTTATGTGATATGATTATTTTATGTTTTATGATAATTTTAAACCTTTTCATATAAGGAATGCATTGGACTTAATATGTGACGGGTGGAGCCCGCTATAGCTCCTCGATGCATCGGCAGGTCTCATGAGACAAAATAGTGTCTTGGCATGAGGACTTGACAAAATCTTATTTGTAGTCTTGGAACGAGGCCTTGGCTACATGGTTATAATAGTCTTGCATTATTCATTCCATCGGTATGAAAGTGGTTATTGATATTGCATGTGATTATTCGACCAGTAGAATATCCATGTGAATAAGTAAATGACATTATCTCATTTTAATTTTTCTATATTATGTTGATGTTCATGTTTAAAAGGCTTTTGTTTTAGTCATACATTGCCTTAAATGTTTATGTTTATTTATGAAAGCTTCCGCTATATTGTTATCCTTACTGAGCATCTGAGCTCACCCCTTTCAATGTTTTATTTTTCCGAGGATGTGAAGAAATATTTTATGACTGACCTACAGGGATAGTCTGAATGGGATAGAAGTGTGGACTATGGAGACTATGTTATTGTGATTTTTCACTTTATGATGTAATGTAACATTTATGAATGTATCTAGTGTTTCCAAGGCAACTAAACTAATCAGTCTTTCGAGACTCAATATTTTGTGATCATGCCAATGTTACGTAATAATGAACCGACTCTGGGTAACTGGGGTCGGGACATTACAATTGGTATCAGAGGAATTTCAGTACTAACCTTGGAAGCAAGATTTAGATAAACTCTGATTAGAGCACATAGAACAAAGAAATACTTTGAGAATTAGTATAAAAGAACTTCCTAGAATTTTGGTATTATAGATATTTTGTGAGTTTTCCGAGAAATACATCCCTGTCTGGATACGAGCAGGTAGAGGCGGCTCTGGCACAGATGTACCTAGGGGTAAAACCCGAAAACACTAATTTGAGCTAGACTCGAATGAGAACTGGTGCATGACAACGGGCCTTGCTGCACTCTTTGTTACGATACTCCTGGGGGATATGCTTAGGATAATTCTAATTTTCATTACAAACCATTATGAAGGGTTTATGAGTATATACTTCCTCAAAGAAAACATTTCTTTTTATGATTATGGATTATATCTATAAACTGTTCAATTTATGTTAAATGTTTTACAAGTAGGGAATTATGTATTTCAATTCATAAACTAATCTAGTTTATGCCATTGTATTGAAATGGCGCCTAGTGGGAGGAATGGAAACCGTATCAATGCACGCACTCCCTGTAGGGATTTCCCTCCTGATCAAGATAATTATAGAGGAGCTGTAGATACAACTGGTTCTAATCAACTTATCACCATACTGGGAAAACTCACTCAGGTTATGAATAATAACCTTACTCCTATGGAGCACCCTGATCCGCAACGTGGAGGATCAATGTTAAACTGTTTCATGAGGCAACAACCACCAACATTTAATGGGGGTACAAATCCATTAGTAGCTGAGAAATGGATAAACTCATTAGAGAAAAGATTTCACGCCTTGGGGAGTAGCGAAAGGGAGAAGGTTGTCATGGCAGTTTACCGCCTCACTAGAGATGCTGATCAGTGGTGGTCATTGATTCAAAACACAAAGGAAGATGATGAGGTATCAAATACGGAATGGAGGGAGTTAAAAGAGATTTTTCATAGAAAAATACTATCCTCGTGACCATCGAGCAGATTTGGAAAGACAATTTCTGAGTCTGAGACAAAAGGAGGATGAGAATGTCACAAATTATGAGGCTAACATTACAAGGTTAGCGAGGCATGCAACAGATTATATATGTAACCCAAGAAGTAAGATCGATCGTTTCTTTGATGGGTTAAAACCATTTCTCCGCCGAGATTTAGTATCACAATCTTTCTCAACATACGAAGATATAGTCTCGTGTGCTATCAAGACAGAAAATTAATTCTCTAAGTCGTATGACAAAAAAGTAATGCAAGAGAAGAAGATAACGGTGGAACAAGAGATAGATAAAGGGAAAAAAGGTAAAGAATGATTTTCCATCATGCGATAATTGTGGGAAGAATCACCCTGGTACTTGCCTTAAAGGAATGTGAGTTTGTTATAAATGTGGAGAAAAAGGTCACCAGGCTCGTGATTGCAAGGGAAAGAAAGAGGATATCAATGTTGAATGCTACAATTGTAGGGAAATGGGGAACAATGCAAATGAATGTCCTAAGCGTCAGGGAAACTTACCTCAGAAAAGGCCAGGGTATCAAGGAAAATATTATGTTGTTACTACAGTTGAAGTGGAATAATTAATGTATTGGTGTTTTTGGATTCAAGAACTATATTATGGTTATATGAATAATGTGATATATATAAGGATTGTACTGCAGTACTTGTTGATTTCATTAAGGTTTTAATATGATGAAGGTAATCATATTTTTAGTATGTGACAATAAGAGAATACTTATTTTTTTTGGGGAATCTGATGTTATAATTGGTTTTGGAATTTTAGGACCTTTTAGAGAATGTCTGGATGGAGGTATTTTGGGTAACTATAAATGTTGGAATGGGTTAAGTTTAACTTTGGATAGTATTGTTTAAGGTTAAAACATTTATGAAGATTATTTTGGGAATATTATAATACTATAGTTTTAGGAAAAGGAGAACCTGCAGGTTGGGGGATAACCCGTCACATCGGACAAAGAATTAGGAATCAATCCCACAACCATTGTGCAACATGCCTTTATTACCTACCACTAGCCTACAGGAAGTCCCTGGTTATTACAAAAAGTATTCCTATTCTAAATGGTATGTGTTAATAATTGGAACCTTATAAAATTATGATAAATATAATATTTTTGAGTTCTATTACCTTTTATAGTGAAAGATGGGTTTGTGGTAAAAATTTATTAAAGAATGAAAGTCTACATGACAAGTATGTATATTACCTTACGTTCATAGTAAATCTCCTAAATAAATTCCTCAACTTTATAAAAGGTAACTTAAAACAAAAACGTTGCCGGTTAACTTTTCCAACTTGCGATTCAATGACCGTTTAACCAATCATAAGTTTGTGATTTTCTTATGGTTAACTTTCTCCTAATCCAGTTTTCTACAACTCTCCATCAGACCTTGATGGTTTTTTTTCTTCCATATCCATATTTTCATAGAATCCTAGTATGGGATATCTCGAGTGACCTTTGTACTTATCTTTCTTTCTTTTAAAGTTATATTTTTATTAACCTTATTTCCGATGTGGGTTTTCCACAAAGGTATTTTCTATTTTCAACCATTTATTTTCAAAGAAAAATTTCAAATTTCGAGGATGCAATTTATTGAAGGAGGGGAGAATGTAACACCCCGAGCTTCCACGATACGCTTCTCTTTCAATAATGCAATAACTTGCGTTGTACGCAAGTTCGAGATTATAACACACCACGACCAATCAAAATAGCCATTATGAATAATAATACCCACTTTTAAAAATTATATATATTTTATATTTCAAAATGGACTTCATTTTTGGATTTGGAATATCGAAATTAGCCTATGTTAAATTTTTGGTATTTTTTTGAGAACTTCCAATTTTCAATGAATAGTGAAAAATACTTAAAAGCAACTTTTTTAATAAAAATAATTTATAGTGATAAATTATACTATTGAGTGGTTTTAAAGTATAATTAGAATATATTTTTTCCATTTTATCCAATGGTGTTCATTAGAATTAATTTCACTTTGAAATTGGACATAAACAATTGTCAATCTTTTGATATATATTGTTTCTTAAAAACATGCTATTTGTTGTGACAACGGGAATTAATCATAAAATTAATTAATTAAACTTATATTTTTGGAATTTTGTAAAATAGACAACATTTTTGAATTTGGAATATCAATTATAGCTTAGGGTGAAATTTTGGCATTGTTCTGAAAAACTTCATTTTTTGATGAATAGTGAAACCACTAAGTGGTAGTTTAAAAACAGATTTTTCATTTAAATGAAACATTAACACTTCTGTGATTTGATTTTTCAAAAATCCGACATACATGGTTGTCATTAGGAAGTAAAATTTGGTTCAGTGGGATTAAAATATTTTTTTTGGTGAATAGTAACTTTTAAGTTTAATTAATCGCGATTAAAGGTAACTAGTGAAATTTAATGATATTATAAAAATATGAAAATACCTTTACACTTGTCCTACCCCTATTGGATGAGTCATGGCCGACCAATAAAATCCATGGGTCAACTTGGGGACCCCATGGAGCCACTTTGGTGGGGAAATGACATTAAAAACTTTTTATTTAATGTTAAAATAAAAATGTCACAAACATGAGTTGTGTTACAAAAAAAAATTTTAAATGGGGTTATACAATTCATAGTTTTGACTATAAATATTCATTATAAAGATAAAACTATTTCCTACATCATTATTTTTTTCTTATAATTTTTAGACATTAAATAAATTAAATTATTTATGACACCATGATGATGTAGCGATTACCTCATTAATTAACAATTTAAATAAAATGAAAAGATAATGTAAAATCTAAGACATACACTTGCCAAAAACCTATTGGATGGGTATATTTAGTACCCTTATCACCTTATCCTTGAAATATATAAGTGCGGGAACTTTAAAATCCGAAACTCATTATATAATAAAGTAACATTTCATTACTTTCCAAGAGTGCCCCTCCTCTCCTCTTATAAAAGGCCCCCACATCTACCACCTTATTCACACCTTAAAGCCATTTGGCTCGGACAAACTCTACCCAAATACTCTCTCAAATTCCCTATATTACTCCTATAAGCCTCACTTTGGGCATAAGTCTTTCCAAGGAAGCCTTTGGCTCAAATCAAAAAGAGTTACCCGATTTTAAGGTAATGTCTTCTCTAATGTTGTTTTGTTTTATTTTTCTTATCCAAACCCCTAAAATCTTTTTATTAATTTCTTTTGTAATAAAACTAGTATCCTCAATATACTAGGATTTTGTTATAATAAGGATTCTAGGTACACTTACACACACCTACATCTAATGGTTAAAGAACATATTGTTTCTGTGGGTGGTGAAATACTGCCTCACGAAATGATGATTGTTCAATATTCTTTTAACACCTCTAATGGTGGCCATTTTGATGAAACTATTTTCATATATGATATATATATTATATTTATGTTTTACATATAATTAAGTATTTTTCATTTATGGCATACCTTTATGATTTCCATTATGGGTAAACGCTATAATTTCATTTTAGGAAGTGCGGACTACCGCCCCCTCAAAGTGATTTGAATCGTTAATGCCATATGTGGGATGCATAAAGGATGATTGCACTGGAATTATATTATAACTTTATATAATTATAACTTCATTCCATTAAATATTAAATATAAATGAAAGTAGCGTTCATGCGTACGTACGGCTTACCGTCTCAATGAACGGTGCATTTCATTTCTTACCTCTAAATTTTATATAATATTATAAATGAATGTATATACTGGATATATATGATGTATATGATATCTACATCATGAATATAATTATGGACATAATGGATATTTTACCACATGAACAAAGTCTAATTATAAGAAGTTTATTTTTGACTCAAGTACCTAAGATCGACAAAACGACCGTTATTAACTTAAATAATTACATAATGTTCATGACATGGTAATAAGTGATATAAAAGGAATAATGAACTTTAAAAAGGTTCTTAAGCAGGTAGAGATTAACTCTAGTTTATTATTTAGGAGGTTAAAGAGCGGTCGAGTCAAGTTGGACATGAGGTAAGGTAACTTCTTAACCCAATTTCTATTCTTTGGGTTAATCTCATATTTTCAAATTATGTCATGATATTATTATGTCCTATCTTGTATTTATACTTTCTTTACGTGTACATATAGTGAATAAAAAAAATAGATCTATTTTATTTAAAAATGTTCTTTGTAAGGGACTTCGTCTAAATCTCCTTTCATTGAGGCATATTTTGTTTTATACACAAATTTCTTTTATACGGTGTATACAACCCTTTGAATTTTACGTTTACTCAAAAGGATTATTTTTATACGAAGCTTTTTTACTAAATGACAAAAGGAATGTTTTTTTTCAAATGTATGCAGCGACAACGACTTCTCCGCTGCTGTGACCATTTTTTGAGTTTCGGCTTCCTCTACAAGCCATAACTTTTTTTAAAATGAAAAATAAATACCATGTTTTACTTTGCTTTTATTTGGGTATTGAAAATGGTTTTGATAATGTTTTATTATATCAATGTGTTGTATTGATATCTTGTGATGGAAATGTGGAAATGTTAAGTTTCCTTTATGCATGTTTTATGTGATTTGATTATGTTATGGTTTATGATAATTTAAAACCTTTTCATATAAGGAATGCATTTCACTTAATAAGTGACGGGTTGAGCCCGCTATAGCTCCTCGATGCATCAGCAGGTCTCATGAGACAAACTAGTGTCTTGGCACGAGGGCTTGACAAAATCTTATTTCTAGTCTTGGCACGAGGCCTTGGCTACATTATTATGATAGTATGGCATTATGCATTCCATCATTATGAAAGTGGTTATTGATATTGCATGTGACTATTCGACAAGTAGAATATCAATGTGAATAAGTAAATGGCATTATCTCATTTTACTTTTTCCATATTATGTTTATGATCATGTTTGAAAGGCTTTTGTTTTAGTCATACATTGCCTAAATGTTTATGTTTATTTATGAAAGCTTCCGCTATATTATTATTCTTACTGAGCATCTGAGTCACCCCTTTCACTGTTTTATTTTTCCCAGGATGTGAAGAAATATTTTATGATTGACCTACATGGATAGTCTGAAGGGGATAAAAGTGTGTACTATAGAGAATATGTTATTGTGATTTTTCACTTTATGATGTAATGTAACATTTATGAATGTATCTAGTGTTTCCAAGGATACTAAACTAATCGATCTTTCGAGACTTGATCTTTTGTGATCATGCCAATGTTACGCAATAATGCACCGACTCCAGGTAACTGGGGACGGGGCGTTACATTCTCCATGTGTGATGTTCCCTGGATCATGCTAATATCATGTTAAATGTTGATTCCACATTTACATGTTGTGATAATCATGCTATATCATGCCTTTGTGTTTATGTTTATATTATGCTCCATTGATTTTACTATTTCCAAACATATAATATATTCTTCATGATATTCCTTGTTTAATCCTTTACTTGGCCTTATAGGTCACCCTTATCTTGTGCATTTCCTCAGGTTATCCAATGCAATGCTATGTAAAAAGGAATATTGTGGTCATGTAAACAATGTTTTCAATAAAGATATTGGGTGTTATGTTCTAAGTTGTTATGTAATGTTCCTAATTTCCTATGACATTATAACTCTTGATCATCATATATATTTTAAGTTCATTTTATGTAAAAAATCATGATCATGTGTGTAATAAAGAGCAGAGTTGTTATAAATCATGTCTACCCCATCACATATTAACGACTCAAACTTTTGAGTTATGACTTATATCACCCATATTCAAACATTATAGTTGGAAATATAATCCATAGTATTTAACCACAAAACTGAAATATCCTATTTAAATGTTCTATATCCTCTTGAAAGGTCACCTAACATCATGTACTTTTATCTTGATTATGCATGTATACCTATGGCTCCTGCATATGAACCTATTGTCATCAATCAAACGAGTCTCTCTTTAGAAGGGTGTTCTAATCCTTGGGATCCCTTGAAACACCATGGGAGATTATGACACCACAATGTGTTTTGGGTCATTCCTAGTATGTTTTCACAATATCCCATGATCATTGATCCAATCTGATATAAAAAAACCTAAACTACAAAATTATGAAGTCTGATCTAAAAGACCATAAAATAATGAAATAGATGGTCTGATATAAAATACCATAAACTAATATAATAAAGGGCCTAAGATAAAAACCATAAACTAATGTTATATCAATATTGAGTTAAAAGACACTAAACTAATGAAATATCAATTATGAGCTAAAATTATCTAAACACAATCAGTATGGTCTTTGAGGTAAAAGACACTAAATTAAATCAATATAATCTCTGATAAAAAAGAACCTAAATAAATGAAATATAAGGTCTAATATAAAGGACAATAAACTAAATCAGTAGAATGTCAGAGATAAATGACCTTAAACTATAGAAATAAAATATCTAATCCAAAAGACCATAAACTAAACCAATAAATTGCAAAGGATAAGACCCTAAAATACAACAATATCATCTCTAATCTAAAATAACATAAACAACATAAATATCATGTCCAAGATAAAATACCCTAAACTAAAGAAACAACCAAAACTTTGTAAAATACCCAAAATAAATCAATAGTAGGCCAGAGAAAGTGACCCTAAACTAAAGTAACATCAAGTCCACATTAAAAAAACATAAAAAAAGAAACATCATGTTCTAGATAGAAGACCGTAATATAATGTAATATCATTTCTGAGCTAAATGACCCAAAACTAAAGAAATATCATGTCCATATAATTCCCTAATCTAATAAAATATTAGGTCCTAGATAAAAGTCACTAAACTGAATTTACATCTTGATTGAGTTAAGAGACCCTAATCTAATGCAATATATGGTCCAATTTAAAAGACTCTATAATATATCAATATCACATTTGAGCCAAAATACCCTAAACTAATGAAATGTTAGGATTAAGCTAAAAGTCCCTTAACTAATGAAACACTATGTATATGCTAAAAGACCCTAATATAAAGAAATATCATGTATAAGATAAGAGACCATAAACATAGAAAATATAAAGTCCGAGGCAAAAAAAATGAAGATAAATAAATATTTTTCATGAGCTAAAAGACATTAAACTGATTTAATTGGAGGTCTAACCTAAAATTCCTAAAACTATAGTGGTATATGTTCTGGTCTAAAAGGCCCCAAATTATAGTACAACAGAAATTTTTTCCTACAATGATGGAAGATCATTCAAGCCCCATCATATGACCTTGGAAAATTCAAGATAATCTAACCTAGATAATCATCTATAGATAATGAAAGAGCACTCTCCCTTTAGGAAAAATTTCCTACCAAAAAGATTTTTCTATGAGTCAGGTGATTTCAAGATAGTTGGAGATGATACATCAATATAGAATCTTGTGTTGTTTAAAATTCATGGAAACTTAATGATAATAATATATGAGGATTTACATAACCATAAACAAAAATTTATTTTTACTTAAGGATATACAATGGATAAGTATAATTGGCGATTCTTATAAAATTAGATCAATGAAGAATCATGTACATCAGGAATGAAATAAAATCGAATAATATCATATAAATTTTATTATATCAATTCACTTAGAGTGTGTATATGGAGGAATCCATCATCCTCATAATATATGAAAAACAACATATATTTAACTTAGAATCAGATTTTTTTCATTACAAAAGACTATCATTCTCTGGGGAATCAATTGTTTATGCTTATAATTGGGTGCTAAACACATTTTCATGGAAGGAAAATTACTTTAAAAATCACATGATCGGTAATGGAAATCACATTTAATCTTCTTCAACATTAGGAACCAGAGTTTCTGCTCACCCACCCCTCCTGTGATTGATATTATCCACCCAAAAATCCTCAAATTCATGAGTTTGCTTGCCCCACAACTCCCCATGCCGAGATAGTCATTTGATATGTCATTATAAGGAGATAAAATGATTAATTATATATCACATAATGAAGAAAAATCATCCACATGACTTATTGTCACATGATTATAGAAGCACCATTCCATGGATAAGTGTGTGGTAGAACATTACCACTAATATATTCATCAATAATAGTCTTCCCCTATGAAGTAGATATGTCATGATTATTCCATAAATATCTTTCAGAGAAGTACTCAAAAATGTGAATATAAAATGCATTTAGATGATTGCCACTAAAAATGTAGATGATAATACACTACACCCTCTTGAACAGGATCATCTTTTTCTTCACATTCATCAACTATTGGAACATAAAAGGGATTGTCTTTAAAAGGCATGCTTGCTGAAAAGTACCATGACTACTTGAAAATGTGTGTGGCTAAAGTTCCAGAAAATCACCATTTGAAGAGGCAATTAATGTATGGATATGTTGAAAAAATCATTTCATCATGGAAAATAGAGAATGGTTTGAAGTAGTTATGCAAGGTCATCAACAAACACGAATAAAATTATGGATCAAAATCCACTATGAAAATGTGTCTTAAAAATACCTTTTTCATGATGATACTCTTGAATGAATACATCATACTCCCAATGTGGATTAATAGATAATAAAGATCCTCTATGATTTTATGATATTGGAGTAATATAAATGTGTTTCTCATGAATAATTCCAACATATTCTGTTATAATATGACATAACTTGACATAGAATTATTTTCAGATCACAGGACTGAATAAGTCGTTGTGAACAGTCGATGAATGTTATTATCAGAAGAGATTCCATTATTGGGTGCAATGATGAAGTTAAATTACTTGTATACACATATAGGGAGACCACAAGTCGGGGAAAGACACTTCCACTCTGAAAAGATATATATTGATTTATGCACAAATAATTATATCACAGGCATGCATAATGTTTGTACAAAGGAGAACATATGAGAAATCCATTATGTAATCATTCTCAAAAAAAAGTTCATAGCCAGTGGTCATCGTCTATAATAGCATCTACACCATTAGTGGAGGCCTCATCAAACCCATCTTGTTAAGGGATGAAGCACTATGTAACCCATCATGTGAAAGGGTGTGGAACCACATAACCTATCATGAAAAGGACTCGATACAAAAAAGATTCATGATTATGAAATGATTGGAACAATATCATAAATATTAAATTCATCAGGTTATCAGGGAATCGAGTGAATATCATTGTTCAGTCAATTCCCATATAGAGATTTAAATATTGAAAACTCAGTTATATTAATAATTGAGTGTAGTGAATCTATATCGGGATATGATAAATATTTAAATAATTTATTTGATTTACCATTATAGCTTAACATGAAAAACATTGAAGACTTTATTCCCAATTAAAATCCATTGTATGATCACCCAAAACACATGAAATATTCATGTGTGTATGGGAATCTCCACGATTCCATTAATATCCTCATTTGAAGAGGATAAATATTCTATGTACTTCTGTTGTGGGATTAGGTTATGTGACATTTATTTAAATTCTTAAAACACTATTCATGAACCCCTCTGTATACATCTTTAAATTGAAAATACCATTTTTCATTTTATGGAATTATACAACCTTGAACATGTGACATATCAATGGTGAGAAAAGATACTATCCCTAATAAATTCTTTCTGACATAGTTTGATCTATCATTGAACATATGACATATTAAATGAGATCCTAGAGATTTTCCTAAAAAATTTCATCATGCCATCATGAGATCCTTCAATGAACAAGAGGTGCATAAATGTCAAGTATATAAACTTCCTTGACAATGTCTGCATGTCGTTATGTGAACCAACATTGATCATGAAACTCACTATCATCAAACAAGATGCTTGAAAAATACAAGATGAGTTTTTCATCATAAGATCATATATTGATCTTATGGCACAATCACGGAAAATCAGTGGCTAAAAGCTGAAAATCCACCGTAAATAAGAGGGAAATTACCAAAAGGATGAGGCCTCTAGAATTATTAAATATCATTCCACTAATCACCAATGTGAGGGAATGTTTTCCATGAAAACAATTTATAAAACATTTGAAACACCTAGTCCTTCGTAAAATAAAATTAAGAAACAAAAGGGGAGGAGGTAGAAACAAATCATGGTCGTAAATGGAATGTGATGATATCCTTACAATAATAATGAAACTGTGAGACACCAAAATAATGTTTTCCTCATCTCATGATTGTTTTCATGTCATCCTCATAGTGTGAAAGGCCTTGGTTATATCCATGAAAAATCACAATTCCTCTTTTCCTCCCTACCAAAAAATGAATGTATTTTTCTATGAAATTATCTCAAATTTCTATAGAACATTTATTAATATTATGAAACATAGTAAAGTGGAAGAGTATAGGTCTTTGGAATTACTCAAACAATCTCACATTAGTATGGACCTTTGGAAAATAAACAAAATAAATGGTATGAATATGATCCAGGAGCCTCATGTAGTCATATAAATCTTGTGGCATGCAAAGGATATCTGATCCATGGCTTCATGAGAATCCCTAAAAAGTAGAACATATCCCATGACTCACCTTGGAAATCCATCCTTACCTTGTGAAATTCCCTAGGTGAGGCTTTGAGTGTCTCATAAAATCCTTTTCAAGATGCATTTTCATCTAAAAAATTCCCTTGAACTTGTCAAAAAAACAATATCAAACTCCGTTATAATGTTCACATGAGTCAAATATCCCCATTTATTGGGAATAATCCTTTAATTTAGGAATTAGTTGGATGAAGTCACTATCACTAAAATTCCATGGATGCTGTCAGAGAAATCCATGATAGAGACTCATGAAAGTGTGTGGCACTAGAACCCTTTTTCGACTCCGATCTGGACTAACATGATATAATCCTTTCAAAGAATCGAATAAATGGGGTGGTGAGTCCCGTAATACCCCACCCCAAAATCTAAAATAGTGTAGATCGTGAAAAATACTTCTATAACATTATGTGGGTGGTATTTTCTTACAAAAATGAATCGGATCTAGAGAGGATTTCATAATGTGTATATTCTCATGAACTGAATGTCCTTTGTCATGTAATATATCAGGGAACAGTATGAGAGATCATGAACCATGGAAAAAATCATTGTGTGATCATTCATAGATCATGTGAAGGGATTATTTTGGAACATGTGAATAACATCCTACAAATCTACTAGATCATTCGATATGTAAAACAATGTGACACTGGATAAATCAAAGGCATTCGAAACACAAACCCTGGAACAAATACTAAATGAGGAAGAATTGAATGAAAACCTATTTTTCACCCTCATGTGATTCTATCAAGATATCTATGACATGTGGATAAACTAGGAAAATTCACCCTAATCTCAAGATGCTCCTTCAACATGATTTTTGGGTCATGAAAAATCCTTTGGACATATCAGATAAAGTCACACGGTCCCCCTTGGAACATCGCCATAGTATTTTATGGCACTCTAGGTTTGTCACCAAAATATTACGATGTCCTTATTATTTACTTCCTCAACCATAAAATGGCTCCTCCTCATCTCAAGGAAAGTCTCATGGTAGCACCCAATCATGGTAACTAGATCATATGACGCACGTTGGGAAGGCTATCTAGATTTTGAGATTCCCTCTACACATTTTGTCTAGGAAATTCAATGTAATGACCCAAACACTCATCAATTCAAATTCATCTTGTTCTAATTAAATGAATTATTATGTAAAATGGATATATAAAATATTTACGTCTTCGGTTTTATAATTTAAAATACTATTATGGATTCTGACTGTTGCTAATTTAGTAGTTGAACAAGGATCACATGATTTGTATAATTATAGGGCTTTAACAAATCCAATTTAATCAGACAAAGGATGATATTTCCTCATCGAGTAGACTTCCCCGATATGATTCCCATTTATCGGAGCTCGGAAAGGAGGCGGCATCAATTGGATTCTCTCTTGACCAATCCCAAGCTAAGCTTCAACATGTTAAGCATGGACAAAACCGCCTACGAGATAAGTGGAAGTTGATAGAGAATGCCACCCGAATGATGATTTCATAGCCACCCCCAGTCTATCACCATCAAACACCATACCCTTAGGTCATATTCGGGTGTTATAAGGGGTTATGTAACAAGACCCTAGTACTATGATTATGTACATTATTTTTTTATATAGAATATACATCCATTTTATTATTGTAACTTTGTCAATAGTTTTCAATGAAAAAATAGCAGTTTTAGTCAATTATGATATATATTTTTATTATTTAATATATTTTTGAATTAAATAATATTTTAATTAAGTATTATTTTTATATTACTTTTCATATAACATAAATGGCCATATAATTATTATGAATACAATTGTGATTTTTATTATGGTTTGAAAGCTATTTTTATCAAAACACATGAATTTTCAAGAAATGTCAGTTTTTAGTTTAAAACAAAAAATTTACATATTTAGAAAATTATTTTGATAAACATAATATTATTTTTGGAATCAGTATGCCAAAATTATCCAATGGTGAATTTTTCATAATTTTTTGAGATAGTTGAATTTTTGGGTAAAAATTAAATACTGTTTAAATATATTATGTGTTTTAAAAAATCATAATGACCCATTAGTGATGTAAAAAAATAATATTTGTGATATGTTATAGAAATATATGTTTAATCCTTATTATAATGTGATTTTAGATTTACTTGATTTATTTTACAATGTCTTAGTGGACCCTCCAAGACTTATAAACCACTTTGTCTTTTTTACATTGTTTTCCTTGAGAGTGTGACTTAACTCCACATGAGAAAGCCTAATATTTTAAGAATTTAGGCCACTAGCCTTATAAAATATTGTTTTCAACTCCCCTTTATAAAAAAATATCGGATTATTTGTGATTTTATTAGTTTAATGTGTGGTGTCACAAACCAAAATTAAAAATAATGCCTTCTCATTTCCAATATAAACCCACCAAGGATACCACATCCTCTTCACTCAAATACTTTGAAGTTAATATAAACTCTTCCCTCCACTCTATATAATCCTATCAAGGCATCCCTTTCTCCCATGAATCCCCTATCAAGCCCCTCCCAAGCCTTTGGGATCACTATTACAAGTAAGGAATTTCTTCCTTTATCATTTTAGAAAAGTTTAATAACAATGTTATGTCCTTTTATTTTCAATTATAAATGTTTGGGTATGGTTTCAAACCTCCCCCATACATCCCTATTTGTTTTTAATGAAGAAATAACCCTTTATATCTCATTAATTCCTCCCATGTAGACCTGTTACCATGCCAAAATTTTATAAAGAATTTCTCTCTCCTCATTTACATTCATGCCATTATTTTATATTATGAATCTAAAATTCCATTACTCATATTGGGACATGTATCTACATGACCCCCTTATTATCCATTTCATTTACATATAATGATACACCCCATTGTCTCCCATCAACCATTTTTATAAATTCTTATGTCATGCCGTTATGCTATCGAAATTGCACCATGATTTTCCAAGTCAAAGTCATTATGTAGTGAATTCCATAACCATTTCTCTATCAATGGTATTCAACTATATGAAAATTTACTTATTTTATAAATAGTTTCATGTATGTATTCCACATTCCATTATCGTTGACTAAATTATGCTGTTGAATTATTCCATGTTGTATGATCCATGTGGCACACTTATGCATGAAATGAAATGTTAAAGAAGTGTGTTCCCTGATAGCACTCCAATGCATTGGGTAAAGATTAGTATCATGATATGTAATGTTAAATCTGGGTATAATCATGATAATTCATGTGAAATTTGTGTTTAATAAGGATTATTCTAGTGAAATGATGGTTTACTCATGCTCTATGTTCAATGATCCTTGGCTCATGCTAATACAACGTTAAGTGTTGTTTCCACATTTCCATGTTATGATAATCATGCTATATCATTCCTTTATTTTCATGTTTCACTTGTGATAAATTGATATACCTATTTCCTAGAATGTATTTTAATTTTCATGTTATTCCTTGTTTACTCCCTCACTAACCTTTATAGCTCACCCATTTCTTATGAATGTTCTCAGGTTTTCCCATGCAATGATAAGTAAAATGGAATGTAGTGGTCATTCAAAGGAAGTTTTCAATAAAGATGTCGTATTTTATGTTTAAGTAGTTATGTAATGTTCCTATACCCCAAAGACACTAGATATCTAGATCTTCGATTTTTTATCAAATGAATATTTTATGTAATAAATCATGTTTTAATGTGTAATAAAAATTAGGGTTGTTATAGTTGTTATCAAGGGATAATAGTAGTTATTTTTTGGATTAGGATTAGAAAACACTACAGAAGACTTAGATACAAGACTATGTATAATAATAACAACCCTAAATTTTGGTGAGTATTTATTAAATTTTTTATCAAGGAAATACATCCCTGTCTGGATATGATTAGGTTAGTGGAGGCTCTGGAACAGATGTACATAATAGTGAAAACTAAAAAAAGGAGTTTTGGGCTTGACCTTGGGTATCTTGATACACAAAAACGGGCCTTCATGTACTCTTTTTTATGACACTCTAGGAGGATATAATTTGGTAAATTCAAATGAATAATCCGAACCATTATTAAGGGAATTAAAAAAATCATCTAAGAATATAGTAGATCATAGATAACATAGAGAGTAGCCTAAATATTCATAAGTTAAGGAAATAAAATCTATTTATATGTCATCAATATTGTCCTTCTATTACATTTTATCTATTGACCCTAACTTCCCTTTTATTCCATCCAATGGCCGGTAACAGGTGGACTTGGGCTATCAACCAATGTGAAGAAAAATGTGATCACTGTTCTAATGGGATGCCCAATCTGATGGGAGCAGGAATCAACATATTGTCATGATAATCTCCCAGTTAACTCAAGATTTGAATAGAAACACGTGCCAATAGGTATCTTCAAACCCCCTAATAAATAAAAAGTTTCCATTGAGGGATTGATGAGACAAATGCCTCCTACTTTTAATGGATCATAAGATCCCTCAATCGCCGAACAATGGATCAACACCATTGAGAAGATCTTCTACATCCTTCAATGTTCCGAATAAGAGAAGGTTCTTCTAGATTATTATCATATGGATGGTGAAGCTGATTAATGGTAGACATTTACCAAAAATATGAAGCCTGAGGAAGAGATTAAGGCATTGGAATGGAAGGATTTCTAGGAAATATTTTTTGATAAACATTTTCCTCACACCCTCTGGCTTAAGATGGAAATGGACTTCTTTTCCCTCAAGAAAAAAGACGATGAATCCATTGGAATGTATGACGAAAACATCACATGGATTGTATGATAAACATTCATATTTTTCATTAACTCTAAATGCATGTTTGACTGCATATTTAGTGGGCTCAAACCTAGCATGCAGAAAGCCCTTGAAATCCGTGACTTTGACATCTTTGAGGAAATTGTCTGATATACCCTCAAGGACAAAATGGAGATTGAAGAATCATAGGGTATCATGGGGATAAGAAGTGAAATGTGGACATATATTATGGAAGTCCAATAGATAAATCCAATGTTTCTACGACAATTTATCACCCCACTTTGCAATTGTGTGGAAAGAAGAACCATAGAAATTTCTTAAAGGGGATGAGGAAATGCCTTAGGGGTGGAAGGGAAGGGCACCTAGCCATTAAATGATGCAAGGAAAAACCCATGTCTACAACATAGGATAGGAATTCTATGTTCAAAACTCAATGTGGTGTTCATTTCTTCAACTGAAAAGAACTAGGGAACCTTGACAATTAGTTCCCTAATCCATGGGTTTTTTGAGGCAACCAAAAACCTCCAAGGCATCAAGGGAGATCTTTTTTCTATCACTACAGTCAATGTGAACTCCAACAATGAAGTGGTGACATGTATGGTAGTTATTCAATCAAGAATAGTTAACATAGATTTTGATTCAGGTTCTACAAATATTTTTTCATCTGACAAGTTTAGTAGAAAAATACCAAAACCACCACAAATCATTGAATTAAAGATGTTGATGAGTAAGACAAATGGTTAAATCATTGAATCCCATTAATATAACTCCTCCCCATCATAATCAGTGGATTTAAAATCCCAGAGAACCTGATCCTACTCCCTCTGGTTCAATTTGATGAAATTCTTGACTAGGATTGGCTTTCCTTATATAGAGCTAACATAAAATTTTTTGAGAGGGAAATCACTCTCCATATGGAGAATCGACCCCCAATTCAATACAAGTGCAAGGAAGAAGATGAAAATTATTTTGCACCGTCATCTTAAGTGTGGATATTACTACCCTACGATCATGCGTATTTGGCTCAGATGATTTAGTCTAAGGAGGCTACCATCCTTGATGACATGCCTATTGTGAGGGAATTCAGTGAAGTGTTTCCCCTAGTAATTTCATGGTTTTCCTCATATAAGAGATGTTGAATTATCAATTGATCTTATAACTGGGGAATTTCCAATATCCAAGAATCTATATAGAATGTCTGTTTTGGAGCTTATGGAGCTGAAGAAATAACAATAAGAGAATCAGGATGAAGGGTTTATACACCCAAGTGCTTTGCCAAGGGGTGCAGAAGTCCTATTCATCAAGATGAAGGATGGGTCAATGCACCTTTGCATCTATTATTGTGAGATTAAAAAAATCACGATAAAGAACAAGTATCATCTCCCATGAATTGTTGAATTATTAGATTAGATGTATGGAGCACAATACTTCTCCAAGGTAGATTTTTAGTCAGTATATTGTCTAGTAAGGGTGAAGAAGAAGGATATCCCCAATACTACTTTTTGTACAAGATTCAAGCACTATAAATTCATAGTAATGCCTTTCAAACTCACTAATGCTCCATCAATCTTCATGGACTTGATGAATAGAGTCTTTAAATATTACCATGACAAATTTGTTGTAGTCTTTATAGATGATATTTTAATATACTCCAAAACTATGGAGGATCATGATGAGCATCTAAGAACTGTTCTAGAGACCTTGAAAAATGAGAAGCTCTATGCAAAGTACATCAAGATTGAGTTCTGGTTGAAGGAGGTGTCATTCATGGGTCATATCATAATAATAAATGTGATATCTAGGGATCCCTCTAAGACAACTATAATTGAGGGATTCTCAGGGCCTACATTAGTAACAGATATTCATTGCCTCTTGGGGAAAGCTGGATATTATCGCTGATCTATGACAAATTTCTCACGATTGTCAAACCCTCTTACCAAGATAACTTGAAAGGGAGTCATGTCTCCATGTAGTGATGAATGAAAAGAAATATTCAAGGAGTTTAAAAGAATGATTACAACTACACTCGTGTTCACATTACCCATGAGTGGATGTATTTTTGTGGTATTTAGTGATCCTTCAAAGAAGGGCCTGGGTTGTGTGACGATGTAAAGTGACAAAGTGATAGCCTACACCTCAAGGAAACTGGAAATCCATTAGTGAAACTATACCAATCATGATCTGGAGTTAGTGGTTGTGCTCTTTACATTGAAGATCTGGCGATATAATCATTATGGGGAGATGTGTAATATATATATCGATAACAAGAGCCTCAAAAATATATTCAAAAAAATATAGATTAATAAGAACCAACGAAGATGGATTGAACTCATCATGGATTTTGACTTCTCAATCCACTACCATCCTGGTAAGGAAAACAAGGTGGAAGATGCCCTCAGTAGAAATAATTTTTCATCTTAATCAATTACGGTAATTGAAAAGGATCCATTCTTCTTATATTTATAGAGGATGGACAAGGGAATCATTAAGGGTGGCACATTATCATTCCTTTCTCAAATTATTGTTCAACTGTCCCTCATGGAGAAAATAAAGGATGCTCAAAGAAAGGATGTGGAAATTATGAAAAGGGTGGAAGCTATAAGAAATGATAAATCCTTAGAGTTCGTGGTTGAAAGTGATGGAATTGTGATATTTGGGTCATGATTATGTGTACCATCTGATCTATAGATAAAGAAGGAGATTCTAAATGATGCACATAGCTCAACCTTCTTTATTCACCTAGCGAGCACAAATATGTACCAAGATATCTGAGAAAACATTTGGTGGGAAAATATGAAAAGGGATATTTCTGAATATACATTATGTTTCCTAGTATTTCAACAAGTGAAGGCTGAGAGGAAAGTGTCTAAGGGGATGATGCAACCACTACCCCTACCAACATGTAAGTTGGAAAACATTTCAATGGACTTTGTCACTTCACTTGCAAGGACATCTAGAGGAAACAATGTTATATGGGTGATTGTGGATCATATTATGAAGATAGATCAATTTATCGTGATTCAACAAGATTTCTCAATGGATCAAATGGCACAGATATACATCAAATAAGTGGTAAGGCTACGTGGAGTACCACTATCTATTGTATCCAATCGTGATCCTAGATTCACCTCAACATTCTAGAAAAGTCTCCAACAAGATCTAGGCATTGAATGTCAGTAAAGCCTATCATCATCAAACTGATGGCCAATCATAGTGAACTATTTAGTCACTGGATTATATTTTAAGATCATGTTATGTGGACTTAAAAGGACGATGGGACCAGCATCTCCTACTAGTTTAATTATTATACAATAAAAGTTTCTATGTGAGCATAATAATGGCACCATATGAATCCCTTTTTGGGAAAAGGTGCAGAACATCGGTGTGTTGGGATGACGTTGGTGAGCGAAAGCATCTAGGACCTCAAATGGTAGATGTAATTGTGGAGAATGTGAAAACCATATAGTAGCATATCAAAGCAGCTAAAAGTCGACAGAGGAGTTATGAAGATAACTGTTGATGAAACCCTGAGTTCAATGATGGTGATATGGTATTTATACGCATATCTCCGTGCAATAAGGTCATGAGGTTTGGAAATAACTGGAAGTTACCTCCTAGGTACATCGGCTCGTTCCTGATTCATGATCGTGTTGGGGCTGTAGCCTATCGACTAGAACTTCCACCTGCGATGGCCAAAGTACATGATGTATTTTATGTATCCCTCTTAAGGAAGTTCATACCAGACCATTCACATGTTCGCTCTTCATGGGTAGTACAGTTAGAGGATGATCATTCATATAAATAGTAACCATGGAAGATATTATATCGTAGAAAAAATTTTCTACGAAATTAGACAATGCCCCTCATCAAGGTGTAGTGGAGAAACCACATGATTGAAAAAATTCCTTGGGAATTAGAGGATGTAATGAAACAAAGTTACCTACATAATTTTTAGTGTGGGAAAAAGAAAATCTCATGGGTAGAATTTCTTAAGGGGGAATTTTTTATGGACCCAAACATTCATTAATGAAAATTCATCTTGATCTAATTAAATGTATTATTATGTAAAATGGTTATATAAAAAAAATTCATTTATTTGGTTTTGGATTTTAAAATACCATTACAAATTTGGAATGTTACAAATATAGCCATTAAACAGTGATCACATGATTTGTATAAATATAGGGCTTTAACAATCCAATTTACTCAGAAAAAGGAAGCTATGTACTCTTA
The DNA here is from genome assembly GCA_963277665.1 of Viscum album. Classification (NCBI taxonomy): domain Eukaryota; kingdom Viridiplantae; phylum Streptophyta; class Magnoliopsida; order Santalales; family Viscaceae; genus Viscum; species Viscum album. Next base: position 1,671,469,681 of record OY728138.1, read on the forward strand.
TAGTAGTATTTCCCCGTATGAAGCCCATTTTTCAGAGCTCAGAAAGGAGGTGGTGTCATTGGGCTTCACTCATGACCAAGCCCATTCCGAGCTTCAACATGTTATGATCGAACAGTACCACCTACGTGAGAAGTGTATGTTGATAGATCTTACCACACGACCGATTCCATCTAAGTCACCCAAAGAGTTTGTCACCATCACACACCTTACCCTTCGGTCATATGAAGGTGTTATAATGGGTCATGTAACAATAAACTAGTACTATTATTATGTACATTATTTTTTTATAGATAATATCCATTCATTTTATTATTGTTACATTCTAAATTGTTTTTAATGAAAAAATAACATTTCAATTAATTAAGAAATATATTTTGATGAATTAATGGAATTTTTAGTTAAATAATATTTTAATTAAATATGATTACTATATTAATTTTTATATAATACAAATGATTGTATAATTATTATGAATACGATTGTTATTTTTATTAACATTTGAATGTTATTTTTGTCAAAACCCATGAATTTTCGATAAATGTCAGTTTTTATTTTAAAATAATAAATTCACATATTTAGAATATTATTTAGATAAAATGACTACTATTTTTGGAATCAAGAAATTGAAATTATCCAATGGGGATTTTTTCATAATCTTCTGAGATAATTGAATTTTGGGTAAAAATTAAATACCATTTAAATATATAATGTGTTGTATGACATCAATATGACCCATTAGTGATGTAATAAAATAAAATAAATGATATGTTTGGCCAATATTCGTTTTATAAATCAATTAATTTGATTTTATATTTTTATGATATATTTTGCAAAGCCTTAGTGCACCCTCCAAGACTTATAAAACATTTTATCTATTTAAATTATTTTCCTTGAGAGTGTGACTCACCTCTACATGATGAAGCCTAATATTTTAATATGTTATTCCATTGGACTTATAAAATATTTTTTCCCACTCCCCTTTTGCAAAAACCATGGCAAAAAACCATGTGCTGGTTTATGGTCTTGATTCATTTAATTTGTGGTGTTCCAAACCTAAATAATAACAAATTCCCTATCCTTTCCGATATAAACCCACCCAAGATCTGAATTCCTCTTCACTAAAAGCCTTTAGGGTTCATCCAATCTCTTCCCTTCTCTCTCTATAATCCTCCCAAGTTTCCCAAGATCCAAATAAGCCTCTCTCAGGGCCCTCACAAGCCTTTGGAATCACACTTCCAAGTAAGGGATTCCTTACCACCAACAAAACCAGAAATTTTATTAAATAAAGGAGAATAATAAATGCATGAAGGGGATTGAATTAGGGAGGAAGAAAATAATGATGTCCAAGGGAATCACCTAAAACAATAATCACAATATCTGGGGTCAAGGATCCCATGCTGGAGAAGGAGACAAAATCATCATTGTGAGGAAAATAGGATGCAAGGAAGTCTACCACTTTGTTGCCCTCATGCCAAGTATAAAGTAACCTGGTGCAGCTATCCGTGAGAAGATTGCAGTGCTGGATATGATATAAGATGCTCCATGGAGTGGAGCTGTGATCCATTAGTGCATTGTAGAGTATTTTGGAGTCGGTTTCGATCTCTGACATTAGTAGGTGATTAGACATACTGAACTGAATTCCTTTCAGAAGTACCCAAGCCTCGGCCTGCAAGGAGTCTCTAGTACCAAAGCAGGAAGTGTACGCTGGTACCACAATACACCTTGAGTTAAGGATCATACCACAACACCTCATAATTCATATAGCACATGACCCATCATAATTGATCTTTAGCCAATTGGATGGTGGTCTCCAGCAAATCCATCGACCCTGTTGATGCTAACCATCAACTTATACCAAAGTAGATGCCTTAGAGGAGGAGCTTCCTCCCAATTTTACTAGAAGACCCCCTGGTCTGCTATCATCCATTTGTATCTAGTGATCAGGTCCGCCTTTAAGTACCCAACTCCTTCAAAATGAAATTTGTTCCTCTCCTCCCAGATACACTAACAGCAGGCTGAAAAAACAATTGCCCTCGCCTGCTTTTCTATGTTATTAGAGCCTAATCCATGGAACTAATATTGTAGTAAGGATTTTCCAGAACCTAATGGAGATGGTAGGCTGGAGAACTCCCCGACTACTTCCTAGACAAAACTGGCCCATTCTCTCTCAAAGAATAAACGTGAGGTGGTCTCGACACAGGGGTCCAACAGCAAGAACATTTGGAAACAATTGAATCCTCTTTCCAACGGACCTCCTAATTTATCGAGATGGCGTGGCATCAAAGCCTCCAAGTGAGGAAATTATAATTTGGAGGAATCCTTTTCTGCCAGAGTAAATGGCCCCATGGATCCTGAGCTTGGGCGTCCTGAAAGATCGACCATTAGGATTTAACAGAAATAGATCTCAAAGAGGTAACCTCCCCCATACTTGTCTCTTTATGTTTTAATAATGAGATCTCCCTTTATATCTCATTAATGCCTCCCATGTACAGAAGTTAACATGCTGAAATTATATAATGATTTTTTCCCTTCTCATTTACATTCAAGACAATATTTTGTATTATGAATCTAAAATTTTATTACTCATGTCAGTACATGTATCTATATGACCCATTACATATTATTTAATTTACATATAATGAGATAACCCATTCAGTCTCATCAACTATTATTATGAATTCTTATGTCACGCCACTATGCTGCTGATATTGCACTGTGATTTTCCATGCCAAAGTCATTGTGTAGTGAATACCATGCCCATTTCTCTATCAAGGGTATTCAACTGTATGAACATTTACTGATTGTATAAAGAGATTCATTTACAAATTCCACATTCTTTTATCATAGAATAAATGATGATGTTGAATGATTCTATGTTGTATGATCTATGTGGAACACTTATTCATGAAATGAAATGTTTAATAAGGGTGCACCCTGATATCACTCCAATGCATTGGATAAATATTCGTATCATTATACGTCAAGTGAAATGATTTTTTAGCTATGATAATTCAATTTAAATGAGGGTTTACTCATTCTAATTCAAGTGCAATGAATGTTTACTCATTCTCCATGTGCAATGAGCCTTTTACCATTCTAATACCATGTTAAGTGTTGTTGCAACATTTACATGTTATGATAAACATGCTAGATCATGACTTTAAGTTCATTTTTCTCTTGCGCTACATTGATATAACTATTTCTTAAAATGTATTGTAATCTTCATGTTTTTACATGTTTACTCCCTTACTAGGCTTTATAACTCATCCTTTTCTTATGAATTTTCTTAGGTAATCCCATGCAATGCCAAGTTGAGGGAATGTAATAGTCATGTAAATGAAGTTTTCAATAAAGATGTTGCAATTAATATTTAAGTCATTATGTAATGTTCTTAATCTATAAATAAACTAGAACTCTTGACCTTCTATTTTTTATTAAGTGAAGATTTTATATAATAAATCATAATTAAGCGTGCAATAAAAAGTAGGTTTGTTATAAACAACACCCTCTGGTAGATGTAAAATTTACTCTCACAAAACCCTCCATACATTTCAGATAGCTCTTGTGACTAAATATAGGTAGGTCAGCTGAATCGTGTGAAACCTCCGAGATGAGTCATTTGGGCCCTGCAATAGTTACAAAGACTGACTATCCAGGTCCTATAATGTCCTCTAAATAATTCATCCACGATCATGTGAAAACCTTGGGACATGACCTTAGGATTATCATATGTTCCCAAAAAAGTTCAAATGGATCATGCAATTTTCATTAGACATGTCAAAAAAATACTATGACATTTTAAGAAGACAATCAACACATGTTATGTTGAAAATCAACACATTATGGGTAGGATTGTAGGATCGGTTAGGTAGGTAATCCTAGAGAATGATAAATTTGTGCACCATTAGTGCGTGAACCCCAATCCAAGGGAAACATCCATGTGTAATCCCAAATATAATAAACTATGAGAACACTAAATCCTGCCACAATTGGGATATATAGGACTCCTTTCTATGGCATGAGTTCTATATCAATTTTCCAAAGGGATTTCCCAATACATAAGTCCATCACCAACCAAGAGATGAAATTGATCGTTTTCCATCAGTTGTTTGTCACATGGATCATAGATAACAATGTATTAAGGAGCTAAAAATCAAAGTATTTTCATCATATGATTCTATAAAGGAAAGGGAAGCATCATTATATAATCACCAATCAAATAAACTATGAGAAATCAGATTCATTCCATAATCAAGATACGTAGGATGCCTCTCCTGGGCCTGAGCGCTTTATAAAATCTCTAAATGTCTATCCTAATATGTTATTCCCTCAGCCCCAAATGATGACATTGACCATTTCTTGTCCCTTATTTATCACACCAATCATAGCTCATGTGGGCTTAGGGAGCTTAAATAATCATATCATTTTAATCATAAGCCTCTACAAAGGCATGGTCAATGTTAATGTGTAATCCCCAATCAAGAGAACTATGATGACTCTAATTTCTTTCATAACTAGAGAACTATGTTGAATGTCTAAGGATTGACCTCCGTATTAACCATCTAGGTGCATTCTTAGTGCATAAGTCCCACAAACATAAGAAATGAAATTCATTACTTGTATCTCATGTTTCGCATAATGAGAATAGCTCATGTGGGCATAGGGATTTGAAATAATCATGTCACCTTCCTCATAAACCGCCATAATGTCCTGCGAAATGACAACATTTAAGAACCAATGAGTTTCAAGATATATGATACTCTATATAAGGGAATCGACCTTTGTGACAGTTTGATGTTCTTAAGTGAACTTTGAGAACTCTGATTCTTTTAATAAGCAGGATACATAACATGTATTTCAATAGATCAACCTCAAATAGACACCCACATCGGTGTAAGACCCTCCCTAGATTCTAACATGTCAACCATCAGAACCCATTCATTCACATTGACCAATTATTCTACCTGATCTACTACTGGACGAAGAAATCATATGAACTATGAAAATTATGATTCTTCTTATAATCAAGATACATAGGACCTCTTCCTAATAATAATCTTGAATACCTTGTGTCCTATAACACCTATAAAATTCATGTATGCATGACTTTAAATTACACATGTTCAGCGAACTACATGGTTCTTTATTATTAAAATGACCATGATACGTAGGAGACCTAATAATAGCTCAATATCCTCCTCGATACATCAACTGCCTCCTTGCATGGAATAAAACTCTAAAGAACATGGATAATAGCTTCATCCAACAAGAAGTCACAAATTACTCAGAATGGGTAGAGAACCTCATATACAAAGAGATAGATTCAATAATTATAACCTATTATTTTTCAAATAAAATAGAGTTTTACCATCATATGTTTATCAGGGAAACTCATCATGTATCAATATTAGAAGGTTATTATCATAAAAATCATAAATTTGTACTAGATTCTCATAATTTGTTACAATTATCCCCAAATGGGTATGATGTCATTGACCTACCATCATCTCGACCAATGTGAGTCCCCAAGAGCCATTGGTCCTGAAAACCCAGATGACCACCTACCTTTGGAAATAATACAAAACCTAGTTTTCAATGGAGGAACCATTATAAGTTTCTTGGGAAGACTAACCAAATGGAAACCCCATTGTGAGTGACTGAGCAAGGCCTAACCCCCTCCCACCATAATATAACATTTATGTGCATCACATCCGCATCCCATCCCTAACGAAACACTAGGTTAGGGTCATATTTTTTTATGATAGTACATAAATTGTTCTTCCAAGTGAATCAACATTAAATGTATGTTATATAATAATGGAGAGATCCACTCCAGTTATTTTAACCTATTCTCTTTTGTTGATCGATTATGACTCAGTATGTTAAGTATCACACGAGTCTGAGGGGTTTTTTAGGATATGAGAGTTGTTCCAAACTAAGAAATATAAGATCCACTAGAGTCTTAATATAGTGGGAAGAACACAATAGGATGAAAACTTGGAAAACATGGTCTTTAAGGTGTTCGTAATGGGATATATCCTTCTTACTGCCCCACATGACCCTGATCATAGTGCTGGTTGGTAAACCTGGGTTATAGGTCGTGTGAAAAATGATTGATGAGATTCTAAATATTATATGATGGGTTTTTTTAGAGACATATATGATAGTGTTTGTGGTGTTCCATAGTTTTTTTAATACTTTTAAATGTGACCCCCATGATCATTAATCTTTTTTCCAGTGGTTAGAGTCCTATAGTCACTTCAGGTGTTTCATTAGATGTCAAGATGGTTAATCCAACTCATCTATACCAGCTCTTTTGGGTAATTCTATTTTAGATTTTTTTATGGAAATTTGGTTTTTTATTCATTATCTTTTGGTGTATGGGGTTTCATTTTTAGTATCAGATTTTTCGAGTATCATATAGTCAAGTCATCTAGGGCTTTATGGGGGTAGAGTTTATTAATGGTGTAAATAATTTTCACACACTGACCCTATAATATTAACTATTTTTAATAATTTGATCATAAAGATTCCCCTCTTATGAGTTTTTTGGTTGGGAAAAGTTTATATTTTTAAGTATTGTTTTTTCATTATATTGGAACAGTTGGTTCAAAGTTAGTATATATTGTAAGCCACTAGTGTGAGTCATATGTGGTGTTTTGGAAAAATCAAACCACGTAGTTATCACACGGTTTCCCTGGTCATGGAATCTTACCATGCTGGGCATATAGGGACTCCAATATAGACATGTGTTTTGGTGCACAGTTATGCCAACCATGCGGCCATTCCAAACATTGTTTCGAGGATTTAAAAATAAAAATTAAAAAATATATTGTCATTATTTTTATTATTATTATTATATTTTTAATATTTTTTTAAAAAATTTAAATTAAAACACAGAGGGGTATTCTTCCCACCCCTCTTTTCGATTGTGCACCATCCCATGATGGGTTTCCCCTCATGGGAAGCCCTGCCTACTTAAAAACCATGTTATCCACCTCCATACTTCTTATAGATGGTTTTTTTCATCTATGATCATGAGTGAAATTTCCTCTAATAATTCCCTTCTAATATCATCCTCTTTAATCTCCCTTAATTTCATGCTTTGAATTCATACGCCTTATGGTGCACATGAGAAACCTGAGACATAACCTAATTTCATGTTTTCATTTTATTGGCTCTTGGTTCCTAGGCTATATGATGCTCGATTAGGGTAGGTTCTAACCAGTAAAATCAATGTTAGATGGTTCACCATAGTTTCTGAGGTTCATTTTATTTTATTCTTCGGTTTTCTACTCTTTATATTTATGAAATTTTAATTTTTTTTATTATTTACAGAATCTAATGACTCTTGGAAGGAGGAATTCATGTATATTCCTAGGTACGATCATAAAGATCTATATCCTCATTGTACATATTCCATAATGGTGAGGTGAATATGTTAACTAGTTCAAATGGTATGTATATATTTATTCATGTGAATGTGTATATGTGTGTAAGTGCAAAGAAGATTCAAGTTGTCTCTATTGAAATAAGCATGGTTTGAGGTAGGTTCCCAATTCATATGGCATTAATTAGAATTCCTTGATTGCTGGAGTGTTTTAGAATTATCTATTATTATTATTTGGTCTATATTTTCTATGATAATTAATTTTTGAACTCCAAAATGGCAATTTTATTCAATTAATATAATTTAGCTCAACATGAAATGTGAGTTTTTTAGGTTAACATAAGTTTCTATCCTTGTATTGTAAAATTTAATTTTTTATTGATGTTTGATTGGATTCATATATGATATTACATTTAAAGGTAGTTTGGCATGTGTGGTTTATTTATGTATTTATACGAAAATGGATTTGATCTCTTATAATGTCTTATATTATATACATCCTTCAAAATAGATGTTATATGATGGGAATCCACGTGGGTTTCCTACAAATAAAGTGGGTATCTACATAAGTGTAGTTGGGATTTGAGCAGGGCATACATGTCAACACCCATATTTGTCCTAATCATGTGATGGCCTCCTCGAATCTCTTATAAGATACAGGCCTAGGAAGGAAGGCGTAATATTGATATTAGAGAGACATGTTCTATTTAGTTATAATTAGATAGACTAGATCACCATAGAGTGTCCATGTGGTCATGCAACCGATGAGGCTAGTTAAGAGAAGACAAGTTGGTTATTGATTGTGAATCACCATGATAGGCTTATTGTATGAATCAGAAAGGAGTATGCATTTGTCTACAATACTTGTTGTCTAGGTATATCCCATGATATTTTATTAACATGTATTCTCCTATACCTCATTTTGTGACGGTTTAATATAATGGTTTTAACATTATGTTTTCAATATAAACTCTTATTAAACTATTAGATAATTTCAATCCACTTTCAATGACTTTTTTCATGGAGGTAATTCTTTAAACACATTTTCTTCCTTATAATGTGTTTTATTAGAAAACCATTCATTCTATAAAAATTTTCTTAAAAAAAAGATATGAAAATGTTTATTTTAAAATTATTACATTGTTAAATTTTTATAAAAGAAAATAAATCCTTATTTCAAACACATTTATTTCATTAAGTGATGGAATAGTATTATTTTTAATGGTGATGCATATGGCGTGATCTATCTTTTGGTTTACCTAATGAGCATCTTGTTGGAAACTCGAATAATGAATTTTATATATTAGGCTCTTCTTATTTTGGTTCTATCTTATCGAGAGCATGGACATGTGATTTGTGGTAGACCATGAGGTTACTTGGAGGTATTTTCAACCATTTGGTTTTACTTATTCTCAACAACCTATGTTTGTTTTACTCATGTTATTTATATTTATTTTTCTATTTTCACAAGATTAATTGTTCATAACTGAGTATTCATAAGGCCTGGTAGTAGTTTCCAACCTTGGGGGATTAAGAATTCCTCAATGGGTATTGTCATGGTCTATTTTAGGTGACCTCATTAGGGTCACCAAGAGTTAGTTCATTAAATTCATCCTTTTTAAAAAATTCAATATTGTCATGTTTGGAAGAAATTTAAACGTATTCGTTTTAAATGAACATTATGAAATTAAAAACTCATTCAGACTGAAATTGAAATTAAAATTAGTATTATTTATAACATACATTATAAGAATTAATTTTCATTTTAATGGATGAAAAAAATATGAAAATCATTAATACATTTAAAATATTGTTTTTGAGAAACACTTGAGACCACAAGTCTGCCTCACCATTTATGTATGAAAAGTTATATAAAATAAACTTATATTAATTTATAAATGTCTTATGAAATATAATCTGGTTTATTACCTTCTTATTATGCATTGATTTTAATTTATTATCATTACTTATATAATAATTTATTTAGTTACCTTCATGTTAGTCTTTTTAATGTTTCTCAATTCATAATCACTAAACAACTTCAGTGGATTGACCATGGTAAAACAAGTCACTATTACATCATCATTAAAATGTTTATCTGGGAATTATAGAAATTTTTAATATTGAAAATAAATGTTTAAATCCATACATAAAATTTATACATAAAAAAATGAATCACATCACTTTTTAGAGGTGATAATCCACACACACATAAATAATGTTATCATTTTTTCAAAAATGAAATTGTATAAAATTTATGATATAATATCTTTATCAAATAATAATAAGTCGTTGAATACCCAGGAAAGTTCGGATCAGGCATGCCTGATTCCCAAAATTTATTAAAAAAAAGTAAAGGTGAAAACAAGAGGCAAAGACAAGCAAAAGAAAACTACAACCAATAAAAACCATAACCCTCACCATCACCAGAGTCTGACATCGCATCAGCATCAGCAGATTCCCACTCTGACGATTCATACTATTTAAAGAGTTGGATATATTGTTCCTTTCGTTTTAACTATTCCGTAGAAAGTTTCTCTTTGTAGGGACGTTTACCATTATCTCTCCTACCAGCATCAATAACAACCCCTCTACCTTTTTTGGAGGCAGATCGCGTCGACACCGTTTTAGGCATATCAGAGTAATCCCTCCTTGGTCTTATTTTGATTGTATTATTCGTATGCTCTTCCCTCTCAGAGGCTCCCTTCTTCCCACTCATAAGGATATCGCTGTATGAGATTATAGGTGCATCATTCTCTTTACCGTGATTCGACACATCACCCCATTTACCATTTACGATGGAGGAACCATGAAGGCAACCTCTTTCCTTCAACATCTCCAAGGAGGTTTGTGACGGCCTCATGTCACCTGAATAAGACAAATTTTCATCCTTAGAAGCTAGGCATGGAGAGTCATTACCCTGCTCAACATGATTCTACAAATTTGCAAAACGATTGTGAGTACTAAGAGTATGCCTATCATTATTAGCCCCTGAAATATCCCCATACAGTATAATTATAATAGATTGATCAGTACCATGGTCTTCTTGCAGGGGGTAACCATGTGACTCCACATAATAACCAACCTCATCCATGTTGCTCTTACCCAAGTCATGCATAATTCTTACAATGACCTGACTCACTGTCAAATTTCCCATCACCTTTGTTTCCTTTTCCTTGGCAGTACCATGTTCACTACCTTCTGCCACCACAAGTGAACCATGCTGCTGTCCGGCCATGCCGTTGATGACCAAAACACCTTGGACGACATCTGTATGTGATTTATGTCCATAAAAAGCTTCCATTACCCCATTAACATCCTTTGGAGTCTCCTTGAGTTGTTCAGAATCACCCCCATTAGTTTCCCATCATTTTCCTGCTCTAACCCATGTAAGACATGAGCTTGGCCAACAGAGTCATCCACAATCAGCACACTTTGGGTTGCTTCTGCTTCTGTTCCCTACCCAGTATTCACTACCAGAATAGCAGTACCATTCCCCAGATCTTCTAAGAGTCAGTCTGGCAGAGAATTAACAATCCCCTATTGAACTGATCCTTTACAACTCTTACCATTGTCCAACAGAGCCTGCACCTGCTGATCATCAGCATCCTTCCCTGTCAACCCAAATGTCTTCTTATCGTTTCCCCTTCTATAGACACTATCCATATGCCCAATCAGAAAAAAATTAGAGCAGAAGTCAATCCACTGATCAAAAACAACCGGCTGCTGATACCGGATCTTTCCACCAGCCTCAATCCACACATGATCAACTGGAGGTTTCGAAACATCCACCTCTACGCACATTCTTGGGTTTATCGGGTGGGAAACCGCATCAGTTCGTGAGTCAACATAGAGGAAATTCCCCACCATGTTTCCCAGTACACGCAAAAATAGTCATATTTTGAAAAGGGAAGGGAAGATGTGGAAGACTTACCCAGATCGGAATAATCGAGGAGTCACGGTTGAAGTAGAAATCCTGGCACCACCGTATGAGACTAAATCCAAATTCACCGCATCTCCTTGGAGTGAAGGATAGAGCGGAAGCAAGGTCATCCTGAGAGGAACACCACACTATGATTTTCCTTCTACCAAGAAGCCCAATAACCGCCCGTTCTTGAAGACCCCACTAGTCAAAGACAAACTGATCGAAAGCATCCACCGAGGGTCGACCTCTCCTGAAACGCGCAATCAGAGTCAGATTAAGCAGACTCTCCGCCTCTGTGAGCTCTGATGCCGAAAGGGATAGCGAAGGCGCACCATCTCGAAGACTAGGGACCTTCGGCTCCAGAAAGATCGAAGGAAATCTCGGGATCGCATCAGGGTTGGTGAAAGGGGTAAAAGCGTGATGCCCATCAACAAGTCGAGGGTCCTTCCCCCTCACACCGAGAAGTGGCGGGGGGGGGGGGGGGGACGCCGAAACCCTCATTAGGGTTACGCCTCCACCATTTTCGCCAAGAGCTCCCACATCGCCTCCCTTTCAAAGTGGTTAAATATAATATGTTTTCATTATATATATTATTATAAATATAATTTTTATTTATAAATAAAAAAACATAACCTAAGAGAGGTGGTATTCCACACATACTGGGGAATGATATTTATATTATGTATTGGATTGTTAGAGAGATGAATAAATTTTATAAAATAATTATATTAAAATTTTGGAATATTAAAGAAAAAATAGTTATTTTGTATTCAATTAATAAGATTTTGTGGAGGTATAAGTAGAAACAAACAATAAATTAATATATTATGAGTTATACCATCTGCTCAATTATATCCGTTTTCATGCAAATTATATGTTATATGAATAATTTTTTGAGAATAAAAAGGCAAAAAAATGGATATCATTATTTTAGAAAGTTTTGGATAGATCTTGGATGAATTTAGGGTGCTCAAATGATATGAGTATTTGAGGATAAGTGGTTCCCCTTTCTATGTGATGGGAGTTTCACACTTGTAGTCTTTCAATGAATTTAAACATATTAAAGTCTTATTAATGGGAATGGTTATTGAAAAATATAAAAATTCTAATTTTATAGTAATGAGGATCAAAATCCCATCATCAAAAAATATTTATATTAAATTTTTTGAATTTTCAAAAAGTATTTATATTAGTTATCCTAATTTACCCTTTTCCATGGTGACAAATTATTACCACAATTAGTATCTATAATGAAAAAAATATGAAATAAACTTCATTTATAAACATAAAATCTAGATTTCATGTATTCAATCAATTTTTCATTAGTCATTTTTCTAGGAATTATTAATTACATTTAATATTATATCAAAAAATAAAATTACAAAATTTGAATTGAAAAATTATTTTTTAACATAAAAATGAACTTACATAAAATCAAATATAATGTTGATTCGTATTTAATTATATATATTATTAAGAAATAAATGAAAATTTTGTTATATTATAAAAAAATTCAATATATAATTATCCCTTTAGTTTTCATTATAAAAAGGAAGTGAAATACTAGTTTGTCAAAAAAATTATTTTTTACTCTTTTCGTGGAAATCAATCATTTAAAAAAACATAAAAATTGCCTTAAGTATATATATAGTATGATAATATCAACATTGAAATCCATTTCATCCAACTAAATAAAAAAATATATGATTAACATTGAAATAAAATAATTTAATACATTGAATATATTTTATTTGAAATAAAACTGTTTCAAATATGATAAAAACATTTATTTAAATTATTATAGTTGATGTGTCTCTTTAAATTATAAGAGTGAATATTAATAATATAATTTATTTATTTATTATTATTAGTAATAGTGTTTTCACATTCTTCCAATAATAATGAAATTGCAGCATCACAATTTTATTCTTCATTTTAACAGGTAGGGAAATTTTTTCACAATATCCTTTTTGAAATCAAATGTAAATTTCATAATCATTATTTTATTCCACTAAAATAATGCATGGTGAGTTAAAATAATCGATAAAATCATACGTATATAATCTTGAATAATATTGGTAGTCTTCTATTATAAAATATTTTCTTCTTAATACACTGCCTCAACTCTCAAATCCTGAGATGCATCAAATAAAAATAATATTTTCAGTTAAACATGAAAAGAAAAATTTACATGATAGAAATTTTTAGAAAGTAGTCGTTGGTAAGAAAATAATCCCAACATTTAAAAAGTTTCATTTTCAGTAGTATACTATGATATTACAATTCATTTCATTTCAAAATGCAATATACTATTCAAGAAGTTATTTTTTTTGGAATATATGATTTCTAACCTCAAATGAAATTCCATTACAAATTCTATATGAATAACTCTCGTTCCAGAATTATATTACCCTAATATGGTGTTGAATAATATTTACATTCTCAACCATTTAATGAACCCTATCTGGTATCAAAAAACATCATTCATTGAATTAATCCCAACATTTTGGACTCTGGCACCACATTTAAAATATTGACGTAAAATGAAATATTATAATACTAGAATGAAAAGTGTTTTTAATAAAATTTAAATAATTAACAATAATTATACCATATTCACAGGTAATTTAATATGAATTTTTTTAACATATCCTCTAACATTTGTATAATTCCCTTTGTCTATCAATCTGATTGATTAAGAAATGTTGTACTAAAACATAATTTTGAATAAAATTAATTTTGATGTCCTTTTAAAAAAATTAAAGATTAATAAATAATTACTATCATATAAAGTAGAAAGAGGGACTCAGTGTAATTGTATTGATTCTTTAAGATAATTTATAAAAATTTATTCCAAAGGAATAATATCTAGATTCGAATGAAAATTGTCATATTTAGTCAAATAAAACTCAATAACACAAATCACATTATAATATTTAGATTTTTTTTTGTAATACGACATATAAATCAATGTATATATCCTACAGTTTCCACTAAAGATTTGTAAAAGTTTAAATCATCTGTTTCTATTGTTTTCACCCCATATTAACCTACTAATAATTTCATCATTTTATGGTAAAATATTCAATATCGTTCATCAATACCTCCAAAAAATGATATTCATGAATGTATCTTTATGTATAAGTACTCCATGTATGTATAGAAATGGACTTCTATAAGCCTCACATAAATCATTTTTACCATTGGATAACATGGCACACAACCCTTTTCTAAATCTCATAATACCAATTATTGTAAAAAATATATTTGGGAATCATACCCTTATTAGCCAACTCTATTATTTTATATAAACATCCTTCTTTCTTTTTGAATATTTACTATTATTTTAAATAAGGATAACTAATATATCACTTAAAAATAGTAAAATTCCCTATATATAATTTTTTTTGTTAACATTCATTAAACCCTCATACAATGGATTAAATTTTGAATATATCATAGCCAATGATTCATTTTATTCATTTGAATGAATATTCATTCTTGTTTTATTAATTGGATGATTGTAAATTCTATAATAATAATCATTTATCAGTTATAACCATCATTTCTACATCATTTTGGACTAGTTTTGAGTAAATATATACACATAATGTATTCTGGTATGAATATATTTCACATGTTTTCTTTGATAAAACATATGTCCAAATTATTAACTAAAAAACTCCTAAAACAATTTTCTAAAAATGTATTTGGTAATTATGTTCCTGGATTTTCAATTAGTGTGATGAATATCAGATTACCTACTCAACTAGCATAAAAAACCACGCACCATCAATTAATTTATGTTATGGACAAAAACAAAATAGTTCATGTTGGAAGGGATAATATCAGATAATTATCCAATCTTCATATCTGTAGTTTAAAACATCCATAACATTCATTTATGTTGATAAATTTTTATACATCTCACATTTACATATACTGTGTTCAAGATAATAGTGAAATGTTTTCAAAAAACAATTAATCATGACCCTATAATACATGAAAACATTGAATCTCATTTGAATATTTATCTCACCAAATGTCTCCCACAACCATTGTTTGAACATGGTGAATAATTATGCAATCTTTTCAAATAAAATGTCTACGGAAACAATAATTTTGTAACCAAAATTAAAATTTAATGGAATTTCTAAAAATATTTAATATATATTATATCTAAAAATAATCCTTAAATACCTTTCATTATCCTTGAAACTTTTATAATAATCCAGAATGAAATCAATAAAAATTATAAAATTTATTATAATAACCAAATAAAACTTTATTAATAAGATCCATGAATAAAATTGGATCACTAGTAACTTATAAGTGCATAAACAAAAACATATAATTTATATACCTAGTATGAATTTTCATCCTCATAATGTTTTCATAATTCTCTTTTAGATAATGATATCCAATCTTGATATCGATAATTAATGATTTATATGTTCCCATATGTTTATAAAAAAAGTCATTTATTTGAGGAAACATATATATATTGTTAAATTTAATTTAATTTTGTTCCCTATAAGAAATGTATATGATTTGGGAAAAAATAATATTTTTATTAAATAATATTTGAACATTCTTATGTGAAGTTCAATGTTCAAAAAACCTATATTCCAAAAACTATTCTAATTTATTCTTCAACTCCAACAAATCAAATGGAACCATTACATATGGGTGATTTGAATTTATATTATAATTATGAACATGTTAAATAGTAATCTAAACCAACCATTCTATAAAAAACCCAAGAAAAACGTGTAGAAATATTTCAATGTTTTCAATTATAATGGTAATGTCACTAATGTAAACAAGTTCACCTTTTTTGACAGTATTCAGAAGATATCTTTGTCTTCCACATTGAATAGATTATTCATATTTTTGAAAGGTTATCATTGGAATAAATAATTATTATATAAAAATCAAATCCATATTTAAATATTTAACCTAATATCCTATGATTCATAATAAATTGTGGCAAGATAAACAAAAATCAAATCCATATTGATAATAATATAAACCCCAATTGTGGGGAAAACCATTCAATTTTTGGAAAAATAATTCAATAGATAATAATTGTAAGACTGATATAAATCATTTTTTTCTTTAGTAAATAGACTATATGTTTTAAATAAATGTTCCTTATCAATATATTAATAATTTATTACCATTTTACATGTAAAATACTCAGAATAAAATAATTTTTAGAACCAAAATTAAACAAGACTTTAGAATAATCTGAGTAAATAAATAATATAACTTTCACCACATTATTTGATCGTATGAAATTTTTAGAGAATCTCCCAAATGATGTTTCTGTGAACATATTTCTATAAACATGGTGATTCCAATTATTCATTCATTTCTGGAAACACACAATAGAATAATGTCCCATTTCATTACAATTAAAATATATCAATACCTGGTCTTCATATTTGGTCTTACCAATACTGAGGTTCCTTTGATTTCCCTAACAAGCCAATTTTCTAGAGATAAGAAATTGGTAACCTCGTGTATATTTAATTAAACATACAAATTATTATACATATCACACTTTTCATAAGAGAAAATTATTGAACTCTTACCTTATAATTTATTATATTGATACATTCTTATTTGAAGACACCCTGACCACTAACACTATTTATTATGTTGAAAGTCAAATAAGTCCTTGAATAACATATCTAAACATCATAAAAACTCATGTAGATTTTAAATACATTGTCATTTAATTTTCATTGATATCATGGATTCAATATAGAGTATATCCAATCATTTTTACTCTCATGGTATTCAATGATATTTAGTTCATACATGGAATAAATAATTATATTTCCTTCAATGGTGGCACTAAATTCATTCTCATCTTTCATCAGTTCCTAAAAATTTATTTATATCATAAACAAAAAAATCCAAAAAAAGTAAAGTAATTCTCATTAAAAATTGATTTCAATACCTTGTACTTGATAACATGAATAGCATCATTGTCCATGGAATTACTAATTATATACCACCATTGACCGTCTTCACCTTAAACATAATATATGAAATGAATATTATATTACTTTCTAGAATAACCGAAAACCTCAAATATCATTTCCAATTAATTAACACTTCCTTTATATACCATTGATCATAGTTTCCTCTAATTTCTAGGGTCTACTGGTTCAAGAAATGATACACTATAAACCTTTTTAAATAAACAGAGTTAGATCACTATCTAGAATGGGTACCACCATTAAAATCCTCCACCTACTGAGTTATTGGAACAACAATACATTCTTCTTCTAAAATTATATTTTACTAATTTAGAATTGAATTATCTTATTTATGAATTTCTACTTTATTCGCACTGTTTCCTCTATAGAAAAACATTCTTAAAGATCAAAATATTATATACAGCAATATAGTAACCTTAAATGTTTTAAAATGAAAATGAAATTCATGGATTACCATCCCATATAAATAATTACTTATAAATTTATCTAAACCTTTTTATAGATAAAAACTATAACACCCCATGATAAAAAACAAATAATAAAATGATTTATTAATCATTTTTTCTCTGTCCGAAATACCGCGGATCATTTAGTTTAGAGTTCTTTGGATCTTGGATAACACTTTTATATCAAAGACACGAAATAAACTATGTAATCATCAAATCAGTATAATTTTTTCCATATAACAAGGATAATTAAATATAAATTATAATTTCATTATAAAAAATTTTCACTTCATTAATTTTTATTACCCATAGATGAAATTTAAAATCTTCTTTAGTTTATAAAGATCCTTATGACATATGAAAAACATTTTCAAACATGGTTTGAGAAGAAAATGTCACTAAGTGAGAAAAAAATAATCTAACTCACTAGTAAATTATGAACATCATATATTAATATTATAAATTTTTTCCATTTTGACATAATAAAATTAAAAAAAATCATTCTTATCCATAAAATATAATTCACTACACAAATATTTCCACAAATCATCTTATAACAAATATAAAAGGATTACTAATAATAATGATGGTTTCATCTAAAACATTGTTACTCATGAGAAAATTTTTCGTGTAGATCTTATTTTTCATCATAAATATTTTCATAAACAATCCATTAAATGGAAGATTAATATCATCCATTATGAATTAAAAAGGAATCTATATTAACTAATTTTATTTAATTGGATATATATATAAGTGACATTGGAATAATATTTATAGAACCCCACAAATTTAATTAAGTTCCTATTTATTTTCATATATTGAGTATATAATGTTTTTGGGATATGTTGGGGTATGTTTAGAGGGGTTTTAGAGTGTTTTGTGGATTTTTTGGAGGAGAGTAGTTAGTGAACGATTAGTAAAAACCATGAAACACCTCTAGAAAACTATGGAATATAAATAATAGGGATATATGTAGGTGAAACATCAACCACATGCTTTGGAAAACCCGTGTGGCCAACCAAGGGAAACTATAAATTTGATTGGAAGGGGTATGACGCATGGTTAGTGCATGACTTTGCTAACCATATTCCCTAGCTATGCATGACTAAAAGATAAATCTAGAAACATTGGATCGAGCACATTTTTTATCCTTAATGTATTTTTTCCTCTTGTTATACCATAAATTTAATTCTTCTATTTTAAAAGTTTGTTGAGGCCATTCTACAAGATTTGGGTGTAATATACCAATGATTCTTGGTGAATTGTTCCCCAGATTCATTAGAATGTACCCATTCATTTTTTCCATTGTTTTATTTTTCTTAAATATATTTGATTCATTTATATAATCCTTCATGGATATATACATGGGGTGGAATTCTAATCATGATGGGATTTAACTATTTTTAGGTTGGGGAATAATATCAATTGTAGGGTTCGAGAGATTCAACATGTTTAAATTTATGAATTTGGAGTTCTATTTATTTTATGCATAGTTATTGAGGTTAGTGGATTTACTCTTGACTCATATTATATGAAAATCATGGCTTCATTACAAATTTAGTTTTTTTAGTGTAATTTATTGTAAAAAGTTTGTACATTTAATGATAATTATGTATTATGGAATTGTGAATATTTGGTTTTTTGTTGAAAGTAAATTTAGTAACATATTTTTAAAATATTGATTTTAAAATGGATGTTTAGTGTTTATGGATGGGAAAGGATTTTCAATAAAATGACGTTTTTATTGAAATGATTTTGAAAAGACTGCATTGGCATGGTTGTTGGATTAAATGGTTATGTGTGGATTTTATAAGATAGATAATGGTCCTAGGGTCATACCAACAAAGGGATAGAGTATGGACATAATGTTCCATTATAAATGGTAACACTTATATTGAGTGTTTGTGGGTGTGTGGGGGTGTGAAATGGAATAGATTATGCCAAATGTATTTTAGAAATGGATTGAATGACTTGTTTGGTTTCTTTCTTTAGAAATGGATTAGGTTTTCAAAATTGATTTTTAAGAGATATATTTTATGTTTTGATGTAAACTATTGATAAGTTTTTTATATAAATTTTATTATTTAAATATGATAATAGGTTCATTACTAGAGGTATGAGTAGGGAATTAACATTGGGAAAACATATTAAGTTTCACTACACTCCCACTGCATGGGCACTTTGGTGTGTTTGTAGATATTTTTTTTCTGGATAAAGGTAATGTAAAATTATCTAATTTATTTATTGATTAATTATGATACATTGGGAATGTATTATGGGGTTGGATCTTGTATCATGTTGGGAGTTTTGGAGTTAGTGTATTTGGAGTATTTGAGTTTTGTTGGATTTGTCTTCCAGTTTTTTTATTCTGATATAGTTTCATTGTTATTTAGTTTAATTGTATAATTATTTTTTCATTGAGATTTATTACAATTTTATCATGAATAATATATTTTTAGGTCTGATATGATTATCATCGTATGGTTGTTTTATATCCAATTGTAAAATATTCCTGAAATTGGTAATAAAGCCCTTGGAATTCATTTCTTGCCTTCAGTGTCTTGGTGATGTCACCTAAGTCCATTTATTATCCCACCACCTTCTCAATCTAATGAGGTGGGGTGGGATGTTATAATTAATATCAGTTTTTTCAATCCTTGGTTATTAGTTGTGTTGGTTATGTAGTTGAAAATAATTTATTATTAGTCCTTGTGTAGGATTGACATGAAGTATTAGAATTTTTTTGGACATGTAATGTAGAGAATAAAAAGGTATATCTATCATATTTATGATTAAATTTTACTTACATGTGAGTTGGGTAAAAATAGGTTTGAGACACATATAGTTGTTGTAAAATCATTTTCATGGGTTTAGATGTTGAGAAGACCATTTCATTCATTTTGGAAATGTATTAACATAAAGTGTTCATATTCTATTTTGTGTAATGATATATGATTTGGAGTTCAAGATATTATTTTTTTAAAATGATTAAATTTTTTAAAAATGTTATATTTTCAAAAATTAATGGTTGTGGTGTTTTTAAAATAGATTGATTTTCAAAAGCCTGGTCAAATTTTCAAAAAAAGGTTGAAAAGAGAATGTGTTGACTTTTGAAAGTCCATGATGTTATAGTTTTTTTATCAAATATTTGACATTTCTATGACTTTAGTTTCTAGATTATGAGAGTAAATGGAATGTTCTATAGAAAATGGAACATGGTAGGCATCGAAGAAACCAAATGAAATAAGCTACTGAGAATGTGGTTTCACCAAATCCACACATGACCAGATAGGTGGTTCATAGTATTGTCCTTAAATTTCAAGATGTGGATTAAGATAACCAATGGAATGATCCATGGAGATGGTATTATATTATTTATTTCTAGAATCAAAATCAACCCATATTTCAGTGTGATTTGGAACCACAAAAATTATAGTTACAATTGATAGGATTAATCAAATATTCGATTTATTTACCATAATATAATGATTGAAAGTAATTTTTTAGAAACTTACATGCTTGTGTATCTTTCATGTTTTTTGTGGGATTAAGTATTTCAGGGTAATTAGAATACGATATATCCTTGGGAAATTTTGAATATTTTTTCAAGAAACAATTCTATTCTCACAAATTTAGGATTTCTATAATGATGTAATTTTCATCATGAAGCATGAAAATATATCAGTAATAGAGTATATGGAAAAATTCATGAATTTAGTCATCTTTTCAACAGTTATTTTTTATTGTGATTCCTAGAAGGACCTCATTTTTGAATCGTGAGTATGAACACAGATTCTCCCAAAGATTTTATTTAATTGTATAAATGATTACATAGTTATGGTTAATAGAGAAACTATGCGAGAATAGAGAATCATTGGAACTATGAGATACATAATAATGTTTATACCTATGGATACATATGGGTACAATTACATTAGGAATAATTTTCTAAAGAACTCATATTACTAGGGTAGTGTAATGACATAGATTTAGATATATGGATGGATGAATCTTCTTCATAGATCTAACAAAAGGCCTTTATGTTTTCAGTGTGGGGTTTTGAATCACATGTAGTGAGATTTTTTTGGAACCCTCTAAGAATTCCACAATTTTAAATAGATGTTGCATCACCCACACTATTGTTACTGTGCTCCCAGGATGGGTGTTTGGGACACATCTCATGTTTGATAGATGTTGTATGATTTGATGGGTTGTTAGATGAAGAATTACACTCATCAGCATAATAGAGCTAGCAATGATGATTTGAGGAATACCATGTCTCCATAACAAGATAATTATCATCAATGTTTTAAAATCCCAAGTGTAGTGAGTAATCAATTGTATGGAATTGAGTAGGTGATGTTGGACTATCAATTTGGACCATTGATGGCGATTGGTATGATTATATTTAACTCATCCATTTTGAATTCTTTGTTTGATATTATTTCATTCCATTTCATTATTACATCATGTTTTATTGATATTATAGGTTTAAATTTTTAGATGATTTTTCCAATTTTGAAACTTTAAAATCCTCTTGGATAAAGAAAATATTGAGACCTTATGTGAAAATAATGTTCTATAAGAATTTGTGGAGAAATATTTCTGTGCTATTTCTCTATGAATGAGCTAGATATTTATATTACATTATGTGGTGTGGATTTATTTCCAATGTTCAAAAATCAAATTTATTTTTATACTTGAACGATGAGTTTTATAACAATTGATAGCATTGAGAATCACTTTAGAGGAGGGTGGAATGTAAAGGAAAGTACAATGGGATTTTTGGCACCATAAGTTCAAAAATATATCATACTAGTTAGATGTGTTGACCTTGGATTTAGTGGATGACATTGATAAAATTTATTTTCAATAATATTTTTAACAGTTTTTCAAAATTTTCCAAGTACTTTTCAAGTTTGCCAACCATGTGATATGTGTATTTTACAATTGATTTCCTCACAAGTAATAATCATATCTATATTATCTCTTTATAGATAGAACCAATAGAATTAAAGAGACTATAAATTTAGTTAAAAGATCTACAAAAACGATTCATTCAGAAAAATATATCCAAATTGGACCCGCCAAAGTTTTTTTTTCAAAAATGAGGATGGAATCCTTTGGTTCTGTGATGATTATTATATGATTAACCAAGATACGACGATAAACCATTATCCGCTTCTACACATTGGTGATCTATTCAATCAATTGAGTGAACTAGGGGTCTCTAAAATTTACTTATTCTAAGGATATCACCAATTTCTTGTTTGAAAATATGATACTCCAAAACCATCATTCATGAGTATATAAAAAAAATTATAAGAATGTGATTAGGCATTTTGGTCTTACAAATTATCCATCAGCCTTTATGGAATGGATGAATTGTTAAATTAAAAGTTATATGGATTCTTTTATGGTGGTTTTTGTGGAATACTTATTAGTGTATTAGTGGACAAGGTATGATAATGAGAACCACATTAATAAAATGTTAGGAAACTTACTGCATCATCATATGTTTTCAAAATGATCAAAAAAATTATTTTTAGAATCAAGTAGTGTGATTCCTAATCCATATAATCTCTAAAATATGTGTTTTTATGGATCCAAAAAATAGAGGATGATATCTATTAAAAAGCACCAAATAATGTGTTTGAGATTCACAATTTCCTTTTAATTGATATTTATTATAGATGTATTGTTGGTGATTTTTCATGACCAGTATCATCTATGAGAGTTTGATGATGGGAATTTTATGATTCTAATAGAAGGAGGAATGTTAGAAGAAATTTTGGGAGCATAAAGTTCATTATACATCAAAATTGATCATGATATTGATGGAACTATTAAATTTTATGTCACATATTATAATGATTCAAGAACAAGGTTGGGATATGTTTTAATGAAAGTGGATAATTTTGTTTCTTATGGTTCATGACTGTTATTGTTTCCTGAAAATAACTGCCCAACCCATGATTTTAAATTAGGATTTTAGTCCATTAATTGAATACATTGCATCAATACCTCTTTTCTGATAAATTTAATGTGTTTACTGATAATAATATCTTGTAAAAAAATATCCCATGGATATTTGATTCTAATAAAAATATGATGGATTGGGTATCATTATTTTTTTTAATTTGAGATGATGTATAAAATGCGTAAAGAAAATTAAATGGAGCATTCATTAAGATTAAATTCATATATTAAGTATGAAAATGAGGCTTCAGAATAGTTGTTGTTAGAATCAATGACAGTTGAAATTTAAATGGATTTGGAATACTGAGTTAGTGTTTATATTTACATTGGTGTTTTTTTATTCGTGATTTGTTTTAGAGGGGTAAATATTCCCCAAAACTCTAATTCAAAATTTGTGGATATAGTGTCAAAAATCAATGGTTGGGATTGAATTCGGGGATGTAAGCTATGCATGAGTTTAATGTTGTGGTTTAATGAGAAGATGGTCATACCATTGGCTTTTCAGAACAACACCTTTGTACTTACCACCTTTCAATATGGGACTTTAATCATGGAATACATTATATTTATAATGCATTTAATTCACAGTCTTTGTTGGCGGCATGGAATAGAAGGTTGAATACTTTTTTAGGAGATGCCTCACCTGTCAACAAGTTAAGTTAGGGAAATAGCTACCAATATGTATGTTGTTGTTTTTACCTATTCTTATATGTAAATAGGAGTAGATATCCTAGTATTTTGTGAATTTTATCTTATGAACATTTTAGAAACATGATTACATATGTTTTATAGTGGATAGGCTCTTTTAGTCAGCCCATTTCATCCCCATTGATGAATCTTATATGGTAGAGGAATTGTATAAAATAAATACCCAAGAAGTGGTAAAGTCCAATAGTATACAAATATTTATAGTATATTATAGAGAATTTAGTTTTATTCCATGATTTATCAAATACTTAAAGAGATCCCATAGAACATAATTGAACTACAATATGATGAATCAACCATAGAAAAATGGGAAATCTAAAACTATGATAAAAAAATTAGGAGAGAATCTTTGGGATTGTGTAATGGATTTGGGTGGCTCATGGGAAGAGAACATATAGTTTTGGGAGTTCTTATATAATAACAACTTTTTTCCTTGATACATGTGGCTCATTTTTTACCATTGTATGGTTTTCCTTATCATTCTCCACTTTGTTGTGAAGAAACATGTAAACCTTAAATGGTTGGGGAAATCCTTGTGCAGAGACAACATAAAAGATTTAGTTGATCTAGGAAATTATAAAGACAAGTCAGTGATATCAAAAAATGTATAACGTCATCATTGATGGTCATTGTAATTCGAGGGGAATGATATGTGTTCTTGAGAATCACTTTATAGATCCACCATAATAATTTTGGGAATCAGGAAAAATTATATCATCAATACATATGGCTCTTTTTATTACCCCATTCTTCAATGATACATTTCCCTTTGAAAAACATAATAGCTTGTGTTGTACACAACTCCGAGTTGTAGCAGACCACGATAAATCAAACTAGCCATTTTAAAAGTAGTTATGAATAGAAATACCGAATTATTAAAATTTTATAAATTTTAGTTTTCAAAATGGACATCATTTTTTGGATTTGGATTATCAAAATTAGATTATGGTGAATTTTTGGTATTTTCTCTGAAAACATTCTATTTTTGATGAATAGTGAAAAACACTGTGTTATTGTTTAAAACCGACATTTATTTATATAATTATTAATTTTATTTAAATATATTTTAAATTAAAAATAGATATATAATACCAATATTAGTCCAATATAATTCATTAGAGTCATTTTATAATAAGATTAGATTTATAAAATTTTATTCAACTTTTTAACATCTTTTACCCACCTTCTAGGCACATTTGAAAATTTAAAAAAAAACGTAATATTACTTCATTAAGGAATTGAATTTAAAAAATCCGAGAGACATGGTTGACATAAGTAAGTAAAATGTGGTTCAATAGGATGAAAACAAATTTTGGTGAATAGTAACTTTTGTATTTTATTTACCACGATTAAATATAATAAGGGTAATTAATGGTAAAAATGATATTATAATTACCCTAAAACATGTCAAAATTCTATTTTATAAGTTTATATCTACCTAAATAAACGTTTTAAATAAAATATGATCCATTTTATCCACTTTGATTAGACTAGTGAATTTATTATTATTTTATTTAAAGAAGATTTAAAAGTTTTAAATTCAAATTTTAATAACTAAACAATTTCATTATAGGGTTATACATACGATAATTTCAACTATACATATTCATTATAAATATTAAAAATTTTCCTACCTCATGGTATTTTATTTATTATCTTTAAACATTAAATATTTAAATATATTTATGACACATTGATGATGAAGTAATTAACTTATTAATAAATGATTAAAATAATTGATATTATAAAAACTAAAATAAATGTAAATTGAGACTTTTAACACATTACAAGAATTATATATATATATGACATGTTAGGGTTCATTAAATGAAATTTTTTTCACAGTAATATATAAGTTGTAACTTTCACAAAAAACAAATAGTAAATAGTGTAAAAATTGACATAAATGTGTTTTTTAAAATAATACTATATTACAAAATGTTATAATATTCCTAAAAACCAAATTTTAGTCCAAGGGAAGTAAATAATGTTATATATGTCAATAATGATCCACTTTAGGTTCCCTTGTATTTTTATAGTAAGATTATTAACCATATAATATAAAAATACAAGGAGACACGGTAAATGTTAAACTATTTAACCAAGAGTTACAAAAAAAAAAGATAAGGTTAATATAGTGACCAAAAATTAACTAAAACATATTTTTTTGGAGGTTTTAGACCCATCCCTACCGTAGACTCAAAAAAATTAATTTATTGCCCTTATAAACCGAATATTATTTCATAATAAAAAAAATATTTCAATCTTTTTCTAAAGTGACCCTCACCTCTCTTATAAAAGGGTACTTCCCCTACTATTAATTTCACACCTCCAAAGACTTTTGGCTCAGCCAAAACCTACTAAAATATACTAAAAAATACCCTCAATTCAACATTTAGGCCATTAATTGATTAGAGAGCCATTATAAGGAGCACCTTTGATCAAATTAAAAGGAAGCACCCCAAGAAGTGGTAATTATTTCATCACCTCTTTCATTTTTTTTCTTCTTCCAATTCCTGCTTCTTTATTGTTTAGATACCAAAATAATAACTCTAGTACCTTCTACATAATGTGATATAATTATAAATATTTTACAACCATATTCCTTATTCTATCCATCCTATGAAAGATAAAGTCACCATACATGTGTACGTACGGCTTACCGTGTCCACGTCGTGGTGTAGTTTGTCATTCAACATTTTATTATTTAGATGGGTATAATAATGAGTTTAATTTATGTAAATAAAATATTTAACATGTTAATGATTCAGTATATATTATATACCATCCAATTTCATATTATTTTACCATCAATAAAATTATATTGTTGCTCGTGCATACGTACGGATTACCGTCTCCACGAACATGTTAAGATTCCTTCCCCATCGTAACCAATAAAGAATAATTTTCTTATGATGATTTAAAAATAATGATTAGGAACATAATATCATTATGGATATGAATAAAATACATTCTATCCATAATATACAAGACTTACATAACAAAACATATAAAGGAAAAAAATCCATTAACACCAGAAACATTGATTCTTCTAAAATATTATTAACAAATCAAGATTAGAAGATCATATATGATACCATATTTATATATGTTGTTATTTTATAAATTAACAAAAATGATTTTTACCATTATAAATTAGTTTAACACACCCTTGACTAAGGATTAATTAAAGGTAAGGTTTAATTTTACAATCTCTTTATTATCTGAGGATGTTACTACGTAAGTATATACGAGGACCACTTTATCTTCAACATCTGTGTTTCTTAATAATCTAATTCAAAAAAATTTACTAATTACTAGACTATGGGTTAATGTATTTTATATAATTTTTTTACTATTTATAAATTGTTTTTCAAGGAATCTTTCTATCATTTTCAAAAAAAGGTCCATTATGACCTTTTTGACAAATTAATGTCAGAATGTTTTTTAACTTATACAGTGGGTGCAGCTATTTTCTGTCATTATAACATTTTCAAATCTTCCCTTAAAATCTTATAAAAATATTTTAAAAATAAATGTTTTATTTTATAATAATGTGACTTTTAAATGATTTCAAAATAGACATAGATATATCTATCAAATAGTTTTGATTTTATCTAATTCAACATACTTTGATAGATTTTACACTTATATGATGTTGATTTATTACGATAAAATCTTCCATATTGTATTGAAGGTTTTTGATATGTTTGACTGTGGATGTGTTATTTGTATACAATTTACGGTTTATGGTTAATGTATTGACATTTCATATGCAAGTTTTAATATGAATGTTTATATTATGTTTCAACATTTCATATGTGGAATGCATTGGACTTAGTAAGTGACGGGTGGATCCCGCTATAACTCCTCGATGCATCAGTAGGTATCATGAGACAAAATAGTGTCTTGCCATAAGGTCTTGAAAAAATCTTATTTTTTGTAATGTAACGAGTCCTGGACTGTGTTGTTATGATGTTCAGCATTACACATTACATCATTATGAAATTAGCTATTTCAATTAACTATGTTTATTTTACTAGTAGAACATAAACATAAATATGTTAATGGAATTATTTGATTTATCTTGGCCATATTATGTTGATGTTTATGTTTAAAACGATTTTGGTTTAGTCTTATACATTGCCTTTAATTTTTATGCTTATTTATGATAGTTTCTGCTATATTGTTATCCTTACTGAGAATCTGAGCTCACCCATTTCTTATGTTTTCTTTTTCCCAGTATGTGAAAAAGTATATTATGATTAACCTTTAGGGATAGGGAATAAGGATATTTGTGTCTTCAACAGTGAAATAATGTTGTTTTTCTTTATTCCAGGATGTAATGGAAAACATATGTAAATATATAGTTCTTCCAAGGCTACTAAATTGGTCGGTCATTCGGGACAAGATTCCTTGTATCAGTACAATGTTATATAACAACGTGTTGACTCTAGGTAACTGGGGTTGGGGCATTAATGTTGGTATCAGACGAAGTTTTGTACTAACCTTGGAAATTGGATTTAGAAAAGCTCTGATTAGAGAACATTACCCTAAGATAGACTTTGAGGATTAATATAGAAAAACTTCATAGAAATTTGGTAATGTAGATATTTTGTAAATTTAACATGAAATACATCTCTCTCTAGATACGAGCAGGTAGAGGTGGCTCTGGCACATATGTACCTACGAGTGAAAACATCGATAAGGAGTCTGGGTCTTGTCCAGGGGTATCCTGGTACATGACAATATGCCTTGATTCACTCTTGGTTATGAAAATCTTGGGGGATATTCTTAGGATAAATCAAATTTTCTTTACAAACCATTATGAAGGATTTATTAGTAATTACTTCCTTAAGAAATTTTTTTGTAGGATTAAGGATTATATCAATAAACTGTTCAATTTATGTTATGTGTTTTACAAGATTGTTATAATGTATTGTGATTCCTAAACTAATCTAGTGTATGCTATTATTTAGAAATGGAATGTAGTGTGGGTAATGAAAATAGTACCAATTCACACAATCCATGTAGGGATTTCACTCATATGCAATATAATTATTTTGGAGTTGGTGATGCTACTGGTGCTAATTAACTTATCACTGTACTAGGAAAAATCACTAAGGTTATGAATAATAACCTTACCCATATATATCTCCCTGATCCACAATGTGTAGGATCAATGTTAGACTACTTCATTAGGAAACAACCACCAAAAATCAATGGGAAAAAATCCAATTGTAGCATATCAATGGATAAGTTCCTTAGAGAAAATATTTCAGGCTTTGACAAGTAGCAAAAGGGAAAATGTTGTCATTTTAGTTTATCACCTCACAGAAGATGCATATCAATGGAGTTCATTAATTCAAAACACAAAAGAGGATGAAGATGTATCAAATATAGAATGAAGGGAGTTCAAGGTGACTTTTTTTTAAAAATACATTCCTCGTGACCATTGAGCGGATATGGAAATGAAATTTCTGAGTATAAGGAAAAATGAGGATGACAATAACACAAAGTATGAGGCTAACTTTAAAAGGATAGAAAGGAATGAACTTATTATATACATAACACAAGGAGTATGATTGATAGATTCTTTGATGGGTTAAAACCATTTATCCGTCGAGCATTAGTCTCACAATCCTTATCATCATACAAAAATATAGTATCATGTGCTATAATGATATAAAATGAATTCTCTAAGTCTTATGAATTTAAAGAAAATCAATAGAAGAATAGATCATCTGATCACTTTAGAAATGAAAATAATGGTAAGAAGGGAAAGGTTGAATTTTCATCCTGTAGTAAATGATGGAAGAAACAACCCGGTACATGCCTGAAGGGAATGGGAGTCTGTAACAAGTGTGGTGAACAAATCTTCCAAACTCATGATTGTAAGGGAAAGGAAAAGGTTTTCAGTGTTGAATGCTACAATTGTAAAGAAATAAGGCGTTATGAAAATTAATGTCCCATGCTCCAAGTGAACTTACCTTAGAAAAGGCCAAGCGAGAATGGCCAAACTTATGTGATATCAACTGTAGAGGTTTATGTTTCGAAAGACATGGTGGCATGTACATTAATCATTTCGTCAAATTTTTTCCAATGATTGATTTGATTATGTATCATCACATTCTTTCATAACTTCCCAATTTTTCATGAATATTAGATATTTACAATTTCATTTAACAATGTAGTTGTTAGTCAAAACTTCTAAGGTAAGTATCATTGCAACAATGTTTCGTGAATCAGTTACCATTGTAGCATATAAAGGTGATTTATCTGCAGATCATATTGTCATACCCATGATTTACTTTATTTTAATACCCTTTATGGATTGTCTTTCGAATCATGATTTGAAAATTTATTCTATGAAAAAATGAGGTTACATTTTTTTGGTGATAAGGAATGCCTTATTATTAGAGAAGAAAAATCACCATCTATGTCTTATATAGATCCACCTTCAATAACAATACTAATTTCAATTATTGGGGAGGAAGAGAGATAAATAACTATGGGTGAGGAATATAATGTTCAAATAGAGGGTGTACATATTGTGCAATAATATATTGATGTGTTCCCAGAGGATTTACCAAGACATCCTCTTGAATGGGAAAATTAATTTCCCATTGACTTAATTCCTGGTTCAAGTCCCATATCGAGAAACCCTTATAGAATGGGAACTATGGAATTAGTGGACCGAAAGAAAAAACTCGATGAATTGAGTAATATGGGATTTATTTACACTAGTGTTTCTCCATGGGGAGACCCTGTTCATTTTTTAAGAAGAGAGATGGATATATGAGGTTGTGCATTAACTACAGGGAGATAAATTCTATAATAATAATGAACAAGTATTACCTATCTCACAATGATGATTTATTTTATCAATATCATGGAGCTCACCATTTTCCAAAGATTGACCTTCGATCAGGATACCATCAGTTGTGTATGAAAAATTAAGACATTCCAAAGGTAGTATTTCGAACTAGGTACGTGCATTATGAGTTTGTAGTAATGCCTTTTTGATTGACTAATTAAACCTATGTTTTCATGGATCTAATGAATAGAGTTTTCAAGGAATATCTTGATGACTTTTTGTGGTATTTATTGATGATATTTTGGTATACTCTAAAAGCTACAAAGATCATTTAAATCACTTGAGTACTATTATAAAGACTCTTAGAAGTAATGAATTTTATGGTAAGTTTAGTAAGTGTGAATTATGGCATCAGGATATTTCTTTTATTGGCCATATTGTCTCTAAGGAAGAAATCTCAATTTAATTTTCTAAGTCAAAATAAATACAATAATGTCTAGAACATACAAGTATAAATGAGGTACACAATATTATTCGTTTAGTAGGTTATTATCGGTGTTTCTTCTAGAATTATTCCTGATTGGCTAACCCATTGACCAAGGTCACATGTAAAGGGGTTAAATTTTTTTAGACAAAATAGTGTGAAGAATATTTTGAAGAATTGAAGAAAATATTAGTCAATGATCCTATTTTGACTCTACCATCAGGTAATGATGGGTTTGTTTTTTATAGTGATGCTTCAATGAAAATATGTGGTTGTGTCCTTATGCAGAATGATATAGTTATTGCTTATGCATCACGACTACTAAAAATTCATTAACAAAACAATCCTACTCATGATCTTGAGTTAGCAGATGGAATTATTATTTGGAAGACACTAAGACACTATCTCTATGGGGAAAATGTGAGATATTTACTAATCACAAGAGTTTGGAGTATATTTTCTCATAGAAAGAACTGAACATAAGGAAAAGGATATGGATTGAACTACTCAAAGATTATGATTTCACTATACACTACCACCCGTGGAAGGAAGATAAAGTGTAAGATGCTTTGAGTAGAAAAGTTCATGGAGTTTTGAACATGATGATATTTTAATGGGATCCTACGTTCATGTATTTAGTAAATATGGATATGGGAATAATCAAGGAGGTGAAAAATCAATACTTTTTCAAATGGTTTCCATATCATCTTTACTAGAAAGGATAAAAAGTTCTCAGATTGATGATGAGGAGTTTCAAAAGAAAATTAAAGCTTTGAATGATGGGAGATTGATCAACATTATATATGAAGATGGAATTTTGAAATTTGGGAATATTTTTTTTGTTTCCGATATACCAGATCTAAAAAGGGAATTGTTGGATGATGCTCATTGCTTTAATTTCTATATACACCCTGGTTTCTCTATGATGTATAGTGTTTTGAAGGAAATTTTTTGTGGGACCACATAAAGAGGGAGATTGATGATTATGTTTCCAGATGTATGACTTTCAACATGTGGAAGTTTGAAGAAAACATCTTGGAGGAGTCATTCAATGTCTTCCCATACCTGAGTGGAAATGGGATGACCTTACAATGGACATTGTCATAGACTCCAAAATTCTCCTAGAAGGAATGAGGCAATATGGGTCATTGTTGATTGTCTTACCAAGACAACCCATTTCCATTCTATAAGAGAAGATTTAAAACTTTAATGTTTAGGTTGACTATATATTAATGACCTTGTAAGACATCATGGTGTACCCCTAGTGATTGTTTCAGATTGTGATCCCCGTTTTACATCAAGATTCTAGAAAGGTATTCAGAATTCCCTAGATACTGAACATCATTTGAGTACTGCCTACCACCCTCAAACTCACAGAAAATTAGAATGGAATATTCAAACCTTAGAATAAAAGTTCATATCTTTCTCACTTAACTTTCAAGTTATGTGGGATCAGTATTCACCTCTCGTAGATTTTTTATCATAACAATAGCTTCCATTAAAGTATTCAGATGACATGATAAAATGCATTATATGGAAAGATATTTTTCACACAAACTTACTGGTATGATGTTGGTGAAAGAAAACTTGTAGGAATAGTACTTGTTCTGGAAAAAATAAATTTTTTGAATATTATCGAAACCCACATCAAAGTATCTCAAAGTAGTAAAAAGAGAAATACTGATAACCAAAGGAAGGATTTGTAATTTCATGTAGGTGATCTTGTTTTTATGATGGTATCTCCATGGAAGGGTGTTATATGATTCGGTAATACGGGAAAATTATGTCCTAGGTACATCGTACATTTCGAAATTCTACAATGAGTTGGAGTTTTTGTATAATGTTTGGCAATGCAGCCAAGTATCTCTACAGTTCATGATGTGTTCCACGTATTACTGTTGAAAAAATACTTGCCTAGACCAATTCATGTACTCACCTATGATGAAATAAAACTATAACCTGATCTATCTTATTGTGAAAATCCTTTCAGAATTCTTGATACCAGAGAACAAGTGTTGAGAAATTGGAGGACTCATCTAGAAAAAGATCATTGGAGAAACCATAAAATGGGAGAGGCAACATGGAATCTTGGGAATCTTTTGATGAACAACCACCCAAATCATTTTATGAATTAATATTCTATAAATTTTGAGGATGAACTTATTTGAAGTAGGGGATAATGAAACACCCCATGCTTCCATGATACATTTCCCATTGAATAATACAATAGCTTTCACAATATGCATGATCGAGTTATAGCACACCACGACAAATCAATCAATCCATTTTAAAAGAAACAATGTATAGTAATACAAAATTTTTAAAAACTTATAAAATTTATTTTTTGGAATGGACTTCATTTATGGATACGTAATATAAAAATTAGCTTAGGGTGAATTTTTGGTATTTTTCTGAAAACATTCAATTTTTGATGAATTGTGAAAACCACTGCTTTATTGATTAAAAACTAATTTTATTCAAATAAAAATAATTATTATTTAAATATATTTTAACGTAAAATAAGATACATAATACCTATATTAGTCCAATGTAATTCATTAGAGTCATTTTATAATAATATTAGATATATAAAATTTTATTGATCTTTTTAACATCATTTAACCAACTTCTAAAAACATATTCAATTTTTCATAAAACATAATTTTACTACATCAGTGAATTGAATTTCAAAAATCCAAGAGACACAGTTGAAATATATATATATATAATTTGGTTCAATAGGATGAAAATAAATTTTGGTGAATAGTAACTTTTGAAATTAATTTACAACGGTTAAAAGTAAATAAGGTAAATAAAGGTAAAAATGATATTATAATTACCCTAAAACATGACCAAATTCTATTAGATAAGTGTATTTAGACCTAAATAATCATTTTTAATAAAATATGATCCTTCTTGATCCACTAGGATTAGATTAAGACATTTATTATTATTTTATTTAAAGAAGAGATAAAAGTGTTAAATTTAAATTTTAAAAACTAAACCATGTTAATATAGGGTTATACATAGGGTAATTTCAAATATAAACATTAATTATAAATGTAAAATTATTTCCTACATGATATTATTTTATTTATAAATTTTAGACATTACATAAATAAATTTATTTATGACACAATGATGATGGAGTAATTACCTTATTAATGAATGATTAAAATAATTGATATTATAAATATTAAAATAAATGAAAATTGAGACTTTTGACGCATTGAATGAATTTTCTAGGTTAATTTGACATTTTAGGGTAGAATCAATGAATTTTGTTCGAAGCAATAATGTTTTTATGACTTTCACAAAAACAGATACTAAATACTGTTAAAATTGACATAAATTAGTTCTTAAAACAAATACAATATTATTAAATGATAAAATATTACTAAAAATCTACGATTCGGCCAAGGGAATTATATAAGGTTATATATGTCATTAATGAACCACTTTAGTATTTCATGGCATTTTATAGTATGTTTATTAACCATATAATATAAAAATATAAAGAGACATTTTAAATGATAAACTATTAAGCCAAGAGTTAAATATAAAAGATAAGGTTAATATGGTGACCTAAACCTGTCTAAAACCTATTGGTTGAATGTTTTTTGACCCATACCCACCTTATCCTCTAAATAAATCCATTTGGTGCGATTATAAACTGAATATTATTTTATAATAAAATAATATTTCAAGTTTTTTCAAAAGTGACCCCCACCTCTCTTATAAAAGGGTACTTTCCCTTCTCTTAATTTCACACATCCAATGCAATTTGTCTCAGACAAAACCTACTCAAATATCCTCCCAACTACCCTAAACCCAACCTAGAGTCCATAATTTGATCATAAAGCCACCCTAAAGACTAATTTTTATCAAATCAAAAGGAAGTACCCGAAGTAGAGGTAATTATTTCATTAACTCTTTCGTGTTCTTTTCTTCTTCCACATCCTCTTTCATTGTTGTTTACATACCAAAATAATAAATCAAGCACCTTATACCTAATGTGATATTATTATAAATATGGTAAAACCATATTCATTATTATATCTATCCTATGAATGACAAAGTCACTATACGTACGTATGTACGGCTTACCGTCTCTACATTGGGGTGAAGTTTGTTATTCAACGATTCATTATTTGGATGGGTATAATAATACGCATAATTGATGTAAATAATAAATATAACATTTAAATTATTCTTTATATATGATATAAAATCAAATTACATACAATTTTACCATCAATATAATGATATTATAGCTCGTGCATACACACAGATTACCGTCTACACGAATGCGATGAGATTAATTCCCCATCATATCCATTCAAGAATAATTTTAATTTGATTATTTCCAAATAATTATTAAAAAAATAATATAATAATAGATAATAATTAATTAAATTTAATCTATAACATACATGACTTGCGCAACAAAACATATAAAGGAAAAAGATTCAGATAACACCTGAAACAATGATACTGCTGAAATATTATTAATAATGCAATATTAAAATATCATATATTATGTCATATTTATATATATAGTTCTTTTATAAATTAATAGTGATGATTTAACCATTATATAGGAGGTTAATGTAACCTCGACTAAGGAATAATACAAGGTTTGTGTTAATTTTATAATATCCTTATTATCTGAGGTTGTAAATAATAAGTATCTGCTAGGACCTCTTTAACATCCACATCCATGTTTCTTAAAAATGCATTTCAATTTTTGTTTCTAATTACAAGACTATGGGTTAGAGTCATTTAAACCATTGTTTGAATATTCATTAAAGTTTTTTAAAGGAATCTTTCCATCATTTTTAAACAAGGAATTTTATGACCTTTTTGACAAATTAATGTACGGATGTTTTTTAACTTATACGGCGGGTGTGGAAATTTTCCTCCATTATAAATTATTCAAATCTTACCTTAATAGCTTATAATAATATTTTAACAATAAAGGTTTTATTTTATTTTTATGTGACTTTTAATTGATTTCATGATCGAAAGAGATATCTTTCTCAAATAGTTTAAATTTCATCTATGGCAACATCCTTTAATGGATTTTAAACTTTTTTGAAGTTGATTTATTATGAAATAGTATTCTATAGTGTATTGAATGTTTTGTGATATTTTTGACTGTGGATGTCTTATTTTTATAAAATTCATGGTTTATAGTTATGGTATAAATAGTTCCTATAATAGTTTTAGTAAAAATGTTTATATTATGTTTCAACCATTTCATACGAGGAATGCATTTGACTTTGAAAGTGATGGGTGTAGTCCATTATAGCTCCTCAATGCATCTGTAGGTATCCTAAGAAAAAATAATTACATGGAATAAGCACCTGACAAAATCTTATTTGTAGTCTTGGAACAAGGCCTTTACTATGTGGATATGATGTCTGACATTATTCATTCCATAATTATGAAATTTGCTATTGATATTACTTGTCATTATTCGACTAGTATAATATCCATGTGAATATGTAAATGGAATTATTTGATATATCATGGCCATATTATGCTTAATTATAAGTTTAAAACGCTTTTGTTTTAGTCTTATACATTTCCTTAAATGTTTATGCTTATTTATTATAGTTTCCGCTATATTTTTTTCCTTACATAGCATCTAATCTCACCCCTTTAATATGTTTTCTTTTTCCCTGGATGTGTAAAATTATATTAGAATTAACATGCATGGATAGAGGAAATGATATGAGTGTTTTCAAAGGGCACACAATGTTTTTTTTTATTTGATGTTGTAATGTAAA
Source organism: Viscum album (assembly GCA_963277665.1). Taxonomy (NCBI): domain Eukaryota; kingdom Viridiplantae; phylum Streptophyta; class Magnoliopsida; order Santalales; family Viscaceae; genus Viscum; species Viscum album. The sequence goes on from OY728138.1 coordinate 1,671,507,236, forward strand.
ACTTATGTATGTATATAGTACATCCAAGGCTACTAAACTGATCCGTATTTTGGGACATAAGTCCTTGTATAATGCCAATGTTAGGTAATAATGCACCGAATCTGGGTAACTAGGGGTGGGAATAACACTTTTTTTGATAATTTAATAGGTTGGTGATGTTGCAAACTGGGGGGAATTACCATCATGGTTCATATTAGTTATTAATTATTTTCATGTATCTTATTTAAAAAAATTTAAGCCTAGTCCTAACCATGTGATTGATGGGATCATGTTCACCTAGAGTTAGATGCATCATCTGTTTACTTGATTTTATGGATTTTGGATAGAAAAGAGATATAACTTAATGGAAAAATCATCTGTATAGTGAGTGTTCTATTGTAATATTTTCAGAATCAGAAATTCTTATGAATTTTATAATGTAATGGATGAGAAATGACCCATAACCAATCAGGGAAATTATGGTTTTCTATATTTTGAGAAAACAAATTCTAATAATGGGGAGCTTTTATCACCACCAATTTCATGTAATAAACCATTTATTTAAATTTTTAAATATATAAAGTTATTGGGTTATGTTTGGGATAGTTTTGAGGAGTTTTCAATCTTTTTTGCGGCTTTCTCGGAGGTGTATGGTTTGAGAATGTTTTCGTAGAAACCATGAAACACCTATTGGACACCATGAAAAGTTAATGAGAGGGATCTATTATGGCGTACGAGTTTCCCAAATCATGAATCCACCCAAGAGTAAATATTTTTGTGGGGAAGTCATAAGGTGCATGGTGTTTGAACATTTTTCTAACTGTGCACTGTTATCATGCACCGTTAAAAGTTAAAGGTGAAAGTTAAAGAACTAACTCAATCTTGATATGTAATGGCTAATTTTTCATCTAATTCAACCATAACATGAATTAATATATTCCAAGAGGATGTGGAGACCATTAAAATTGATGCAGAAGTAATATTTTGGAGGTTTATATTGTGTTTAAGATCCTATTTTTGGTTGTTTTCCATAGTTTTCTTCTTCTTCATTGTCTTAGATTCATGGATAAAATCCATTGGGGATAGATCAATAGTTTTTATTCCATTATTGGTGATATTATTATTTCAATATGTTAGGAAACTAGATATAAGGGTGGTTTTGTGAGTTTGAACATGGTTTTATTGAAATTTTTTGTTATTATTCTTTTCTCCCATAGTTTCTAATGTAGGTGGAGTCACTATTGACCCATATTATTATAACGTGAAATATTTATCTAGGAATTTATTATGAACATTTCTTCACTACCTAATTATGGCGGTTTTTGTAATTTTGAAAATTTGGTGTTTTTTGGAAAGTGAATGTAGTAACATGATTTTAAAATGAATATTTTAACATGTTTGTTTGGTTTTCATGCAAGGAAAATGGGTTTAAATTATTTTTTTGTTTTATTGATATCATTTTTAAACATTGTATTGGCATGGTTATTTGATTAAATGGATAATTATGAATCGAATGTGATGAGTTCTTGTCTAGAATTAACACCATAAAAGAAACAGAGTATGGATGTGAATGTCCATTGTGAATGGTAATGTGATGATTGAGTTTGGGTGTTTGGAGGTGTAAAATTGAATGGGGTATTCTAAATTGAATTTAATAATAATTATAATTACCTATTTGGTTTATTTATTTGGAAATGGCTTCAGTTTGAGAATTTTTTTGGCATGGAAAATGTTTTATGTTTGGATATAAACTATTTGAATGATTTTTATATAATTTTTTATATAAATTTTAAAACATATTCAATTATAGTGGCATGAGTAGGGTTATAATTTTGCGGAAAGTAATTTGTTTTATATTAGGACACAAATAAAGGAAAACTCTCTCATTACATTATTGATTCATTTTGAGAATTTGAGCATGGATCATGGAGTTAGATCATTGAGAATGATGGGATCTATGGAGATGATGTCTTTATATTATTTGAGTATTGTGGGTTTTTTCTTCATATTTTTCCTATGGTATATTTTTTGTGGTAGTTTTGTTTTTTGTTAGTTGGTAATTTTTTTAGTTGTATCAAATTTTTATCAGGCATATAAAAGTGTTTTTCTAGTTATGGTTATATTGGTTTTGTTTTTTTACATTCAAAGGTCAGATAGTGCAAAAACATTTAATGACGCTCTTGAAATTTATTTCAATCCTTTAGTGTCTTGGGGATGTCAATGAAGGCCATGTAATATCCTACCATATTCTCAATCAAATGAGGAGGAGATGGTTGTTAAAAATAAATAAATATATATATATTACAATCACTCTATCATCATATATTTTAAATGTAATATTATACCGTATTAATAACATTATAATTCCTTATAGAACATAATCTATACCTAATGAATTATAGAGAAATATCGGTCTCAAATATCATCATAAACAATTTAAATTAACCATAACTAAAATAAGACATGTTGAATCTTGAATTTCAATAAAATAATGTCATTTATTTTTCCATTCAACACATATGTGGATTATCTTTTGATCATCATGAAAAAAAGTATACAAATCATACTTCATTGAATACTCTTCAACAAAAAATTACCATTAGAATAAGAAATATTATATAACTGGGAAAAATACTGAATAAAATATTTTGAATCATAAAAATTGATAATAAACATTAATGATGGAAATTATTCTCATGTCTATTATATGAAAATTATTCCATTTTAATTTTTTTAAAAAATGTAAAAAATATCCAATTGGAAAACATTTAGAAGATGAACATTTAAAAAATCATAAATCATTTTAGACACCATTTCAAATATATTTTAAAAAATAATAATTATATTTAAAATATTCTTGATACACATTAAATAATGTGTTTCTAGATGAAAAATATAAGAAAAAATTAAAGGTTTTATAATAAGTTTTAAAATAAAAAAATTTCCATGATTCTGATCCCCCATATACACACTTTAACTCCTATATAAAAAAGTATATCTGTTTTATAATTTATTATGAAAATTTTTCTTCTGTATTATATTAATAATATTCCTTTTATTTCATTTATTAAGATTCTATATAATTTTATTTATTTATTTATTTATGTTCATGTCAGATTTTTTTAAGACGTTCAATTCATTATTAGAAAAAAATTAGATGGATGCATGTAGTCCAATTTTCCATGGTTCCATCATATATAAAATATTATAGATTCAATAAATATAATTTCTATGAATTGAATAGAATTTAAAAATCATCCATAAAATGGAAAAATGAAAAATTAATCGCACCACTTTATATAGGTTGTAATCTAATGGTAGGAATGAAAGAAGTAATCATTTTACAACGTATAGAAGGGTATGAAAATATTTGACATGTTTTCTTTTTTAAAATATATATATTTATTTATTATAATGAATATAGTTTAAATCTTCTATTATATTTAACCGTGTGAGGATGTTATGGGATAAAAAACACATATATTTATTGAGATGGTGATCCAAATTTATGCACAAATGATTTTTTCATTAAACATAAATTGGAGAACAAAATAAGAAATTGTTTTACCATATATATAATGAAATTTTAGAAGATTTAATATACTTATATTATTATTATATCATGTTTTATGTAAACAAGAATGAGGTAGACGAAAAAATAAATGTAAAATACATGGCTTACAATTTATTCTATATCATCAGATATTACACATCAGCTTCCATATGATTTCATACATGACTTTCCTATTGTGAATAAAATGACCTCTAGAACATCGGGAGATATTTATTGGCTATTTTTGATTTTTATTAGTATAATTATAAAACTATAATGGTGTGAGTATGGGAGGAGAATTTTTTTCCATTTATAAGTGAGTGGCGTGGAAAACATTAATTTTAAATAAATTTTAATTTTAATAAATTTTTAATAATGTTAATTTTTCTTAAAATTAATACAATTTTTAATCTAAGGTTATAATAGTGAAAATTCCACCATCCAATAAAAGTTAAGATGAAATTTTTTTCCATTATAATAATTTATTTTACGTAATTATCCTTATTTACCATTTATCCTGATGACACATTTATAAAATGGTTAAAATTCAAAATGAATAGAAATTAAATTGTACTTATAATTAGAATTGAAACACATGAATCCATATTTGGAAGAAAATTTAAATATTAAATGAGTATAAATAGAATAACTAAATTAAAATAAAATTTTAGAAAATGCAATGAAAAATAATTCATATAATATTTTTATTTTAACCATAAAAATGGATTTTTACAAAAATAAAATAGAATACTGATTACTATTGAACTATTAAGATTATGTTTCACTAATTAGATGTTATATTACATTATAAATACTTATAAATAGAATGTAACATTTATTTTAATTAATTTAATAAAATGAAATGAAATGTTTTTTTAAAAAAATGTCATTTTTAACCCTTCACTCAAAAATTTGTATCTTTATAAATATCCCATATATTTATCCCTAATATGTATTTTATTTCTCTAATTCTGAAATTGTTTCTATTTTATTCAATTATAAATATAAAATAAATAATTTTAACTTCTTAATAAAAAAATACATTGAAATCATTTTAGTTAGATTAAAATAAATTCTTTTCCAATTTAAACATTATATATAATTGTTATTGTCATTATGTATCCATAAATTATAATTTTTCATATTACTAACACATTAAATTTCTTTATTATTATAATTACCTAGGATTTCACACATAATGTAACATTTACATTTTATGGGACATTTTAGGATTAGTGTTTTATAGAATTAACAAAAATATTTAACCAGTAGAATAGATGTTCATTATATGAAATTTACATTTACTTACTATATAATAATATACTTAATCAATTAAAAGTTGAAAATACCTCACAAAAAATTATATAAACAAGATACATTTTTTAAACATCATACATATAAAATGTTTACATAGCATGGGTAGATGGATTTATAAAATTCAATGAACTCAAATGATTTGTAAGGGAGAATAGAAGTGATGAAATTAAATGATCATAAGTGGGAATAACATGACAATTTTGGAATAATCACATTAATTATGAAAATTATATCATGAAACTCTTTGATCACAAAACAGAATATCAAGCAGGGAGTGACATAAATCATCTTTAAAAAGTGTATGGAATCATACCTAAATAAACCTAAACCAGGATAGAAAAACATATGTATAATATTATACCTAAAACTATGGCACGTACTATAGTAAAAAAATTGTTTCGATAGCTAATACATGAGATAAAATGATAAGAATACAAAATATTCTTTAACTATAGAATATACATAACAATAAAAAACATTACATTCATGAGCCACAATATCATTTCCAATTCTTATGGAAAAATTTAATAATATTATCATGTATTATTCACATGATATATCATCCTTCCACCAAGTCATTGGATAGTGATGTATAATTTCACCTACCCCTCAACTATACATCTAAATTCAACAAGCAATAAATCAATTCTCATATCATAAATAACCTATGGAGTGAAAAATGGATTTATTTTACACATCATAATAATCCACAGGGAATAAAATTTAATTTATTAATTACATAATATGGAACCCAAAGAAAGAAAATGGGGTTCACATGCTTGTTAAATGGACTCAAATAATTAAATTAATCATCATTTCATTAATAATCCAATCATGATAATCCCATGGAAAATAAATTGGTATCCAATGATATTTTTTAATATTATAGTAAAAAAACCCATCAATACGGAAAATAATTTATATGGTATTTATGTAATATAGAAAAAAGTTATATAGTTAAGTCAGAAACATCCCCAATTAATTTATGTATGGAATCCTTGTCAACAACCTTCATAAAAAGGAAATAAATATATCATGTTCACAATGAAAATAAAATAGAAAAAATAAAAAGGAAATTTAGAGTGGATGACCAGAAAATAAAAAGGTCATGAGGGATCATTTAATTGATAGAAAACCTCTTTTAAAATTAATCAAAATAGAGTTTTTGGATGGTAATAATATCCTCTATAAATAAAATTATATGATAAAGGCCAATATCATGTATTAAAAATTAATTTTCAGAATATTTGAAAAATCTAATGGGAAATGAAAAATATCCATTATAATTTGAAATAAATTTTAGATATTTATTTAATAATTCTTCAAGAATAATATTTTTCTTCAAGAACTATAAAACCCCTTAGAGAAGGAATCGTAGAAAAAAATGTGGTGGAATGATATGTTCACATAAAAAATGAAAAAAATAAATGTTTCTAATGTTTTGTTAAAAAAGAACCCCATGGAAAGTGAAAAATATTCAATCAACCAATTTAATGAAGGTTTGCTATAGTAAAATTACAATAATCAATTATTTTTTCATAGAAAAGGACAACCAAAAATCATTCTATTAATATATACATGAGAAAATGGAGGTTCCCAAATAAATATAAAATATAATCCCATCTTACAAACAACAAAATAATATTAAAGAATGGGGGAAATGAAATTGGATAAAGAAAAGAAAAAATGAATGAATTAATATATTAGTGTCAAATTATTACGTTTTAGAGAAGAGAAAAATTAAATACCAATATTTATTATCATTTAATAGAAACCCCTATCTACAAATGAGATTAGTGATGTAACTAAAATTATATTGTTAATTTAATAATCATAGGATATTAATATGAAGATCAGGAAGTAAAAATTAAAATCAGAAGAAATATTAATTAATTTATATATGAAATATATTATTTTGAATAAACTATATCAATATTTATAATGGTGTTCCATATAAATCATGTTCTAATAAATTAAATTTGATACAAATAACATTATAAAACTGTGAAAAAAATCAATCTAAATCCCCATGAATGATCTTAAAGAAATATAAAATTAAATACCCTGAATAATGGGATGAAAATGATAAAAAAAAATAATTTGGTATTCTATACACTAATACAAAGAATTTATGGGGCATAATAACAAATAAGTCTTATTAGTGAAAATTTATTAGAATTAATTGTCACATTGCATTCCTTCTTAAATAAATGAACTCTATCCACATGTATGACAAATTTATATCACTTAATAATTATTTTTGAAAATTATTTAAAACTATAAACATTATAAAATATTATTTAAAACTATTCTCAACATATATATTTGTTAGTAATTATTTATTTTCAATATCTGGTGGGTGTAGTCATGATCGTTTTGAATTTTTTTTTGAAATATGTAAAACATTTATCTTCTCCAAAAGATTAACATTACTAGAGAATGAATAGTAGTAAAAAATGATTCTTTATAACTATTAATTGAGTTATAATTATGTTCTTTGGTATTTTTGGTTATGATCATTAATGATGAATTAGTTGATGAGTATGCTTCAAATATTTTTAATGAATAAATGTTTGTTTCATAATTAACGAGTTTGATGATATTGTTATAATTAAAAAAATAATGTAAATATAAACATATTAATACCATATAACATCATTAGTTTTGTTCTCATTGTTATACAATATACTATTTTGGATAATGTTTCATGTGTTTTGGTTTAAAAAACCTAACATGAACATACTATAGATAATTTGATTAACACGAAGATATTTCATTTTAATAAAAACATTTAGGTGGAATAATTGTATCAACTAGGTTTTATTATAATGATATATAACATTATATGAGAACTATAATAAGATGTAATAGATATGATATTATTATATATTATGAATGCTTATTTCCCTCTAATTTTTCTAGGTTGATAATGTTCAATTTACAATGATCATTTTTTTCATATCATTCATTGGTCATCCATTTCAATTCACCAGAACCTTAATAATTATATAAAAATCATATATATGCATTGAAAATGGTGTTATAACTAGGAAAAAAAATGTTGTAATGTGTCATATCCTAAGGAATCAGGGCCCACCTGGATAGAGATGAGCCTAGTGTGACACCTCAATCCATCCTCTAATGGGCTAGGGGCTATTATCAAGTGATGAGTAAAATAATTCTGAAATTGGATGCCTAATCCTATGTTATTAAACTCATGAAGACAACAAGAAACATTAAATTGTGGAGAGGTTTAAAAAATACTAAACATATTTCATTTAAACCCCACATGTAATATCCTATAATTTTAAATCAAAAAACCATAGTGAAGTAAAAAATATTAAAGGAAACGAAAACACATCAAAAAATTAGGTCTCAACCTAATATCAACTATTGGAATCAGATTTTTGTAAGAGATATCGAGTCATTATATTAAATTCTAACAACTAATCATGATCATCTCTACTATAGAAAACTATTCCCCTCTGAACTCACCATCGATTTATCATTCATATATAAAAGAAACAATAGAGGGGAAAACCTCATATAGGTTTGAAGACCCACAATATTGTGAGTATATACATACCCAATAAGATTCCATGATTACAAATTTATAAAAAGATAGGGACTAAATATTTGTCACAAGAACCCATAAGTAGAAATGAAATAACAACACAACATAAAGGCTCAAAATAATCCCAGATGATAGTGAAATTGGATATCCATCCCTATAGCCCATATATGAATTTGGAGTAACCTACAGCTCTAGTGGTCTATCCTTGATTTTTTACACCACAAATTTCCAAAAAAGAATCCATGTGATGGTCCAACAACTCACCACTATCATCCACAATAGAGTATGAATAATCTCAAGTAGAGCACCATCTCCCCTATAGAGATTGAATATAAGGGTACCACCCCATAAATAGAAGACATGAACCATGTCTAGTATGAGTGGTATCCAACTCTACCTGTTTGACATGTGTGGGGTTACACACAACCTTGTGCGATTGGGGGCTTCCAACCCTAATAAACAATAATGATCACACCTGATCACTATGAACAGAAAAGTTTCACTAAAAGAAGAATCCTAAAAGAATCACCCCCATTATATCCTTGATACCAATGAAAATTATACCATCATGACTAACCTAGAAAAAAACTCATGATATGCTACTAGTGGGCCAAAATCTAAGTCATAGATAAGGACATACCCATTTTTGATGTCACTAGAAAATTACATGTCATGTATGGGTTATACAACATGTGTCTCTATGTTACCAATGAAGCATGTTACTTCTCACCCATAACTATACACTATAGATGTGACCATATACACAATCCCTATATGAGTACACGGTAATTCCCATATACACTAGTCACGTCTGAGTACACATTTCTACATGTGTAACATGTCTATGATTGTTTTCGAGTCCTTTATTTTCTTATAAAAACATGGAGTATACACAGATCCATATTCAATAGGTTACATAGTGTGTATGGGGTTATATATGGTGTCTGAAATTCATCTCCATCCAATATATTATTCATCATAGTAAGGGGGATACAAGGTGTGTTCTATTCGGTGTAGACACCATGAATGTTCGTATGTTCCAAAAACCGATTAAATATTCATTCATCTCACCCACTATACCACTACAACTATGTCTATCTTGAATCATGTTAGGGGACACAAATATTGGTCCAAAAATTACTGATTCTTCACCAATGGTCAGATTACTACCACTTGGATCTAGTGAAAATAATCCCATCATGACACACCTCTCCCGTGGATGAAGATTCGTGGACCTACCTATGATCTATGTCTCCATCTCTTACAACCCACATCCATTTTAACATCATTAATCATTACATCATTCATGCATCATGCATGAATTATGCTGTTTGACCACTCTCAAATATGACATGAAAGTGTAGTACTACAACCATATCTGACAATTGAGGAGAATGATAATAATGGTGGAAGATATACATAACCACAATGTGAATTAATTATTAAACAATGAAATCTCATCCAATGATAAAATAATCATAATTTTCATGGGTGAATATAGGGTACAACATTGGTATAATAAAATCATTAATGCCAAAATATGGAATGGATCATGAAAATGAAATGAATATCATATAAAATAAAGCATATAGAATAATACCTGTTTATAAAATCAATTAGGTAATGTGCCCTACCTCAGAATTGGACTAGTCATTATAGAAGAATGGGATCTCTGTTGATGAATATGAATATCTTCCATGTTTTTCATCCGACTCAAGATTATTACCTATCCATTTGTTTTCATTCTTCCATGCTTATCTATAATAAATAACATTTACTCCTACAATATAATAAAATAGGTTTATGTGGATAACCGAATTGATTTTCTAAAATAATAATCTAGATAAGAGGACATAATTTTATGGATACTAAAATAAATAAATAAATATTTTAATTATTTACTTATTATATTCTCAAACATCCATCTTCCAATGAACACATGACACTAACCAATTTTATGTCACAATGTGGTTGAAACCCATGTTTCGGAGACAATTGCGCTATCATATTTTTATTGTGAGTTCCTAATATATAACTAAAAATTATCATGCACATAAAATAATATTTTTAATATTTTTAATCTATTAATATCATTCCTCTATTTGTGGTGTAATCTCAGCCAGACTCAACACCTTGTTTTTAAAATATTCTTTAAATGAATACAATGTATTATATTGAGAAAATTTATTTGTTACATTTTCAAATCCATCAAGTATTTTCACCAAAACAAATTCTACATAAAATTGATGGGGTAATAGTCATGTAACTTTGTCTCACACTCCCAAGAGGTCTTATGCACACTCTAAGTCTTCCAAAGCACACAATCTAGATTGATTGTTTCTCCATAAAGTGTCATCTCTAATGGATCCTCGATTTAAATCAGGTTCTAAAATGGTGGCTCCTTCATGGATATCCAACATTCCTCAATAAATAATTTTTATTGGTTCATGCACTTATCACCGCAACTACGACACTTGCGGGATGTCATGAACTCCTTTCAACTATGGGGGTTAGTCCATGTAGTAATAAGCCTCTCCAACCCTTTATTATATATCAAAATGCTCATTTTACATTAAGGGTATCCTGAATCCCTAGCCAAATATCTACAATTCCAACCCTATGTGGTCTCTCTGGAAAACAATTTATCCCTACATAAATTTCAAAGGACTATGATATCAATATTTGTAAAATTTCAATCCTCTCAAGGATATTCTCATATGATCATAGATCCCCTATACCCTATCTATTATTTCTTTCACCAGTTCTATCCCAACATGTGATGTCAATCATAGTCCTACGTAATGGTGGGAAATAGTGTCTCCTATACTAGGCCTCGAAAGGTGTCATGATGGCATTTTGGAGATAGTAGTTATTATAAAAAACACTAATAATATAAATTGAACATCCTATATTTGGCCAAAGTACAACACACATGCGCACAACATATCCCTCAACACATGGGTGAACTGCTCAGTCTTCTTGTCTATCTAGGTGTGTAATGATGAACTCATCCTCAACTGCATCCTAAAATACCCTTCAAATACATTCCAAAACCATTAAATAAACCGATTATCTTGGATAGATACAACTTTCTAGGGTACCCCATGAAACTGAATGATCTCCCTTTTGTAAAATTACCAGAAACCCTCAATTGAACTCTACTCCCTTATATAATGAATGTGTGCCAACATGGTACATCGTTCAATAATAAAAAATATCTTTTAATTGCTTTTGATTTTCCATGGAAAAAATTAACAAAATACATCCATAGTCCATCCCACTTCTGCTTCAGAATCTCAAGTGGTTGTGTCAATCTTATCAGAACCTGATGTCGAGACTTTACCTACTAACATGGGATACATTAATAGATGAACTATTCATTTCTATACCTCATGAAATCCCACCCAAATTTCTAAATAATTTATTTTAATATCTTTTCCACACCTTAATGAATATCCAAGATATAACAATACAAATATTACATGACATCCTCAGACATCATGATTGAAACAACCATTCATCCACAGAAAAGGGTGATGTGGTCCCCTCCTTTAGAAAATCCATATAGTGTATCTTTTGAGAACATTTGGTAACATGTAACCTCATAGTTAATTCCCCCCCCCCAATTGACCCTTCCTGAAACATTAATGTAAAAGAGATGTCAAAACATTTTATTGAAGAGATGTTATAACCCTTTCTTCCATAAGGGAAAGTCATAATGAAACCAATGACATAGATACATTCCCAATCATATGAGAATAATACTTTATACAAAGTTAATCAACTACCATGTATCTCATCCCATGAGTATTGAAAATCTCAAAAATAACAGTACAATGGGACTCCATTAAATGAATCTATCTCAGTATAATATATATCTATGTAAAAACATACTTGAACTTTTTTAGTTCAATTTAAACAAAAAAGACTCACCCATAAAATAGTGCATCCATATCTTCAAAATTAAGAATATCACTGCTAAATGTTGGTCAATATTCCCAAAATTCATCACATGGGGTCTTGTCATACTTGACCCATAAAAAATTTATTCATACCACTACACTATCACGCAAAAGATCCTTGATCTATAGGCATCATAAAAATAATTACTTGACAACCACTTCATATATTTTCAAAATTGGTGATTTTTTTAATATCATGTTCTGATCTTAGATGTCTCTGTGACAATTTTCAGTCAATGAATATGGATTCCTGTTATTCTTTAATGTAGCCCATTTTTTTAAACCTACTAAATTCAACCACTTATTTCATATGTTACACTAGTGAGCCCAAAACAATATGTACCTCTGACACACACTTGGGTGACTCCCAAGAAAAAACTAAATTATCTACCTAATATATATCAAAACCATGCTCAACAAAGAATTTCCCTTTAAATTAAACCTCTTGAATTTTTATCTAACTCTGTGGGAGATAACTAAAAATATTGTGCTCGTTGAGTAGGTCCTATACTATCCAAAAATCCCTTATGTGCTCCTCCTAAAATATAGTGTATATGATAATTCCAAAAATGAAGAAAACCATGAATAGGTCTAACCGTGGATAGATGATCGAGTAAAATTTTTTTCAATAGAGTAGGAAAAATTTTAACACCAAAAGGCTTCATGATTAACTCATAGTGTCCATAGTGGTATCAGATTTTTTTTGGAATATTAACCTTGTGAGCCTTCAAGTAGTGGAAAATAGACCTGAGATCTATTTTTGAGAAACAACTCACACCATTTAACTAGTCAAAATGGAAATAAATCCATGAATAGGTGTACTTGTTATTTATCTTTACCTAATTTAGTTTACAATAATCCACAAAAATACTCAAACTCTTATGTTCTTTTTTGAGGAACCAATTAATGGAAACATTGGCTCTAGTAAAACCATACTCTAGAAGTTCTCCAAACTAAACCCTCACTCCTAGAGCTCAGTGGGTCCTATCATAATTGATATAGAATATATCTATGTAATCCTTACATGAACGTTAATATAGAATTTATTTTCCCACCTTTGAGGTATTCCTATGATATCTATATGAAATACAATCATATGGTTTACTAATAATGATGGATGCATATTCCAAGAGATACCTCTACACCGAGGGATAAACAGACCAACTTCTAGTTGATAGGTTGCAACCTGTAACTAAAAATTACTACCTATGAAGGAATTTTGTATCTCTATCCCAAGAAGGATAATATTATCCAAAACATTCAGTGAAATAAAACTCACCTACGAAGATATTATATCTAGGAACTCATCGTAAATTTATTTCTATACCCAATATAATGTGATAAGGTTTTACCATGCTGACAAAGAGATCTCATGGGAAAATATCTCCACTGAGTTCCAAATCACACTACCGAAATCTATGTGATATTGATGAGTCACTCCCTATAGAAACCTCTATCCAAATTGGTTGGGCAATAGTCTCATCTAGAAGTTCCATAAACCACACAAGGTACATAGAGGTAACAGAATGGATCAAACATATGTGTTCAAGTACTAAGTAATATGTATAAAAGACATATATCTTACCACAAATCAACTCATGAGTAGCCTAATCATATCACTCAACAGCCTTCAAAAATATGAATATTCAACTTCTATCACTATATGAATGATTTATGATGTTAGGTGGTGGTGGTAGATGTATCTCATAACATCATCCTATAATTATAGATCCTCTATTGAGATCTACACCTACTCCAAATGTAAAACCCCCCCTAGGGGCCACCATGATCATTCGTAGGATATTCCTAATCATCAAAATTCTCCAATTTTTTTATTCTATAAACAATATTTATATCATCCCTATTATATCTATTCTAGAAAAAAGGAGGAATATCACATTTCCTATCACATGAAAAAAAATCACACATCTCACTGTGGAAAAGATCTTCAATAAGAGAAATGTTTTGTGGAACAATGATTCTTAGTATATGAATGGGGAGGTTTCCATTTCCAAGACACTAACATATGATTTCTAAAAGATTATATAGATGTAATATTTCCATGATTCATTTTTCTTACACCTACAACATGGGGTCCCACTTCTAGAATTTTCTTGATAACCTGATCATGCTATGGAACTCTATAAATTGAAAGAATGCATCGAGAAACCACACCAGAACCGATGTATCAACAAAGGTCTGTATCAAACACATGTGACTAGCATAATACATCCTATTTTCTATCGATGGAATATCATTTTTGGTTTGGGGACCTCACATACTATTTAGTCAATAAATTTTCCTTATAACTTTTCCATTCCTCGATGTTTTGAAAATCACAAAAACATTATCATATGGCAATTTATCTTTCAATAAGGATTATTTTCTTATGGAAAATTTCCATTCTATAATTAAAATTTTATCCTTACCATGGTTTTCATTTCCTTGTTTTATGTTATCTCAAAAACAAGTTCATTTTATAACTATGTAAAAAATTGGATCCTAATAAACAATTATGGTATCTTATAGTTCCAAGGATATCGAGTCTTTTTTTTAGAACCAGAATTCTCAAAAAATAGACTCTGAATTCTCAGAAATTCAAACTCTAAATTCTCTAAAATTTAGACACGGAATTCTCTGATATTCAAACTCCAAATTCTCTAAAATTTAGAATCTGAATTCTTAGAAATTCAAACTCTGAATTCTCTAAAATGCAGACTCTGAATTCTCCGAAATACAGACTCTAAATTCTCTAAAATTTAGAGTTCTAATTTCTAAAATTCGGACCTTGATTTCTCTAAAATTCAGACATTGAATTCTAAAAAATTCAGACTCTGAATTATCTAATATTTAAAAACTGAGTACCACATAATTTAGAGTTTTTATTCCTTAGAATTCAGACTCTGAATTCCTTTGAATTCAGAATCCCAAATCATTAGAATTTAGTCTCTAGAATCTATAACGTTCATATTCTAAATTCTTTTAAAAATAGATTCTGAATATCCATGTTTTCAAGAATCTAATTGTTTATATAAGTGGACATTGAATTCAATTTTTCTTTAGACTCTAGATATTAATATTTTGTTAATCTAATCCATTTTTTCCTTGCACATATTTTTTAAAAATATAACGTTGTCGTACAATTGGTTTCTAGATAACCGTTGGTTGAGTGACACATGTACAAGTCCCTCTGAGATTCAAGTAAAAATATGATTGTTGGAGGAGGTAATTGACTATTAAAGTTTTTCCTATAAATAAGAGCTCATTTGAACGAGCTCAATATCAATGAATCATTCTAATATCTTAGATATTAAATTCTATGTAGTGATTTCTATATATAAAAAGACTTCTGTGCCTTATGTGTTTCATGAGAATCTTCTAAAGCTATTAGAACCTTATTTAGCTGGGTTCGTGTTTCTCTTCTTGTCGCTGACTGAAATCGAGAGCTTTAGAGCATAAGAATGAAGAGGTTCTGACTACCTTAATAATCGATGGATTACAGGATTAAAAAGACAGATTCCAATATTCTTATCATGTTCTTACCCTGGTGTTTGTATGATAGACATTCTTGAATGTATAAATCAAGGGACCATTATACATAGTTGTTGGATACCCTACTCTTTGGGTTAAAATATTTCATACTTGTTACTTGTAATTGTTTCATGTTTTCTTTCCCCTACAATTTTTTTAAAGAAAGAAATAATTGTTTTCCTATAATTTCTTATACTTGTATACTCTGGTAAATAATATTCTATATACATTTAGGTAGAATCTCTCTTTATGTGTACTTTTCTTATGTTTCATTTCTGGATCCATTTTTCCAGACCCTAATAAATTTTGTTTCATATTTAAAAAAGAGGATTTGTGAATTTCCTTGTTTAAAATTGTTAAATGTATATTTACTTAAGGTTAAAAACAAATGTTTTTAAACATACAATTCACCCCCTCTTGCAATTCAGCATCTACATACAATATTTTGATCCTACAATTGGTATTAATGGAAGATATGAAATACTTCTACTTATATATATGTTTTATTGCTCATGTATTCCTTGTTCTAAATTTTTCTTGCTTAAATTTTCTTATTATTTTTTAGAATTATGTTTTTTATATTTTTTTATTAAATTTTATTGTGTTAAAGTACCTACTTATAAAATGGCAGGTATAAATTTTGGTTCCACTGACAATCATAATCCTAACAGACCACCAATTTTTTATGGTAATGTTTATGATTACTAGAGAGATAAAATGAACACTTTTGTTATTAACACGGGAGTAGACAATTTTTTAATGCTCACTGGTGATTAAAAAATCCCAGACAATGAAGTTAGAACCTTCACCGACCAAGGAAAAACTAAATATCAACTAAATATCAGGGTACAAAATACATTACTATTTTCTATGACCAGGAATATATAAAGTCAAATATCTTCTTATCGAGCTACCAACTGCTTCTGGAAGAAACATGAGGTTACACAATTTGGGTCTTCTAAAGCGATAGAAACTAGAAGTGGTATGTTACGAGCTGAATATCCTGGATTCTTATTTCCTTACGGAGAACCTATATGCAATGTACAACAATGATTTATGACCATTTTTAATAGTCTTCAATCTATGGTAGAAAAAGGAATTGATGATGATGTTCTTGTAAATAAGATAATTTACATCTTGCCAAATGAGTGGGAATCAAAAAGAGAAGATATTACTGAGAATATAAATCTTTCTAATATTACTCTAGATGAGTTATTTGGAACCCTTCTTTAGCATGAAACAAGGATGAAGGGAGATGATGATTTCAACAAAAAGAAGAATGGAAATCTAAGTGTAGCCTTTTGTACAACCATATTCAAGACTATGGAAAGGGTTACAAGATCTATGTCTAAGAAAGTCATTGATCTATCTATGTATAGTGAATGTGAACATTCTGAAAATGAATGAGTGATTCTTTCTCAATGGATAAACAAGATATTGGTAATGAAATATTTTCTATATATATATAAAATGAAGGATAGAAAGGACAATAATGATTCGGATGTAACCTATTAGGAATGTTAAAAGGATGGACATATCAGACCCAATTGTCCCATAATTAAAAGACAATATAGGAAGGAAAATAATTCTAAGAGGAATAGAAATAAGAATTACAAATCTAAATGAAAAAAATTATTGTTGGTTAATGATATATGGAGTGCCAGTTGTGGGGACTCATTTGATGAATCATCATAGTATAAATTTTCTAGTAAGAATATTATTGGTCTACTAGACAAACTACCAATTTAAAATCATTGCCTAATGGCCAATGTACGTAATGTTGAATCTATCACTATTATATCATTGAATGAAAATTATGATGATAATAAATATTATAAGTCTTCAGATGAAAAATCTTCTTCTGATGAAGATAAATCTTTACATTCTTATGAATATTTTTCTAGGTTTTCTAAATTTCATGAAAATGAGAATTCTAAACTCAAGAAAAAACTTGAGAAACAAAATTCTAAAATTTATATTTTAACTAAAGAATTATCATATCTTTCTAAGAATCATGAACATAATTTTTTTTATCTTGAACGTATTTCTAAAATCTTTTGGGAATTTAATTATGAGAAGAATAATATTTTTAAGGATCATAAAGATGTTATTTCTAATAAAAATATTTTAGAGCCAAAGTCAAGTGCTAAAACTAATAACGTAGATGATAAGAACTTGGTTATTAAACTAATGTTAAAAATATTTTCCATAAATAAATTTCATCCAAACATTAACTCTGGTTATGAAATCTTTCTCAAGATATAATCCAAAATTCATCATTTAAGAATAGTTCTGGATTTCTTTATAACCACTCGAAACCAGTTTTTAGTAATAATTATTTTGTTCCCTAAAGTTATCCTTTCTTCACTAAGTGTCGATGTGGTGGAAATTCGCAGAAAATTTTTCTTTAAATAAATCCCAATATTTTGGTTTTCATAAATCTAATTTTTCTATGAAAATGTGGATTCCTAAAATTTTACATTATAAAATTTCTTGATCCAAGAACGTTTGGATTCCGAAAGTTTAACTCATTCAGTTTCATGAAAATAAAGAATGTACCAAGAGAAATAAATGGTACATGGATTGTAGATATTTCTGACATATTACTGGAACCAAAAATTTCTTTTACAGAATTATCAAGATGAAATAGGGGAAACTAACTATCAGAGATAATGCTCAGGGATAAATTGTTGGTATAAGTATCATTGTTCTTATTGAAAAAACATTGATTTCTAATTTTTTTGTTAAATGTTATAAGAACAAGCTCATTAGAATAAGTAAATTATGTGATGAAGGTTACCTTGTGAATTTAAGAACGATAAATTATTATTACACAATTCAATGAAAGAGTATATTCTATCTTCCCATAAGAACGAGAATGTATAAACACTAAACATAGAAGACCTTAGAATATAAGACAAACCCTTCATTAGTGTAATAGAAGATCAATCATGGTTATGGAATAAAAGGTATGAACATTGTAACTTTAAGAACCTATGAGAACTCTCAAATAAAAGACTTGTTAATGATCTACCAAATCTTATATTTGATTATTGAAAACATCGTGATCCTTATCAATATGGAAAGAAACATAAAACATGTTGTAAATCAATCAGTTATGTCTCAACATATGATGCATTACAGTTTGTTCATGTGGATCTTTTTGGTCCAACAGAAACTAGAAGTATCAGAAAAAAATATTTCGTATTTGTTTTAGTTAATGATTACACTATATTTACATGGTTCTTTTTTCTAGACATGAAATCTGATTTTTTTTATTTCAAAACATTTAGAGCCTAAGTGAAAAATGAGAAAAACCTTCCATTGATAACTATTCATAGTGATCAAGGAGGTGATATTCAAAATTTAGATTTTGAAGCTTTTTTTAATAAGAAATCCATTTCTCATAACTTCTCAGCTCCAAGAACTCCTCATCAAAATGGTGTTTTTGAAAGAAGAAATCAAATTCATCCAGAGATAAATAGAACCATGTTGTTTGAATATTCTATTTCTAAACACTTTTGGTATGAAGCTATTATTACTAATTTATATACTATAAATTGAGTTTTACTCAGAAAGTTTCTTAACAAAACACCTAATGAAATGTGGACTGGTCGAAAACCTATAATTTCTTACTTTAAAGTATTTGGTTGAAATGTATTCATCTGGAATACAAAATATAACTTACATAAACTTGCACCCAGTTATGATGAAGTAATTTTCATAGTCTACCCCACTACTTCTAAGGCCTATAATGTTTTAATAAATATATTTGTACTATTTATGAAATAGTGGATGTTAAATTAGTTGAACACGATCCTTTTGTTTTTAAGTAAAACAAACCAATATCCTTGGATGTATTTTCAAAAAATGATTATCTAACATTTATAGAATATTCCTCTAATAAGGAAATTGATCAATAAAATCTTTCTGAAGAATTTACCCTATAATATTTTCAACCATATGATAATGAAAATGTAGTAAAAAACCCAAATCAGTTGTTTTTTAAGAATCATCATAGTTATAGTATCACGGCGATGTAAATAAACCTTTTAGGACAAAAAGTTCCTTATTAAATGTAGTAGAACATAAAAGATTCCTTTCCCAATTAGAACAAAAAAAGCAGAAAATAATATTTTTGGTGATGATGATTGGATTAAATCCACAGTATAGGAGCCAAAATAATTAAGGAGGAACAAAGTTTTGACCTTTGTTGAAAGACCTAATGAAACTTATTTAATTAGAGTAAAATGTTTCTTCATAAATAAGCATGGTGAAAATGGAATCATAGTACGAAATAAAGCACGATTAGTTTATAAAGGCTATAATCGAAAGGAAGGAATAAAATATGAAGAAAAACATATTCTCTAGCATCTAGACATGAATATATCCAAATTTTACTTGAATTTGCATCATTCATTAGTTTTAAACATTTTTAAATGTATGTAAACTGTGATTTATTTAATGGATGTGTTCAAGAAGAATATTATGTTGGAAAACCTCATGATTTTTAAGACACAAAACATCCTGAACATGTTTTCAAAATTACCAAATCTTTATAAGGGCTTAAATAAGCTTCTATTTCCTAGTATGGCAGAGTTATAGTATTTTTGTTACAAAAAAATTATACTAAAGGAACTACTGATCCGAATATTTTTAAATAAAATAATAAGAAAAATGTTTTTATTATTCAAATATACATTGATGAAATTATATTTAGATCAACTCATAAATATTTATCTGATTTATTTTCAAATATAATGAAATATGAGTTTGAAATGAGTATGATGGGTGAATTAACATTTTTCCTAATTTTAAATTTTTTTCAAAATATAGATAGAACTTATATACCACAACATAAATATATTAAATATATAATTAAAAACTATGTATTTAAAAACACTAAAAGAATAAGAACATCAATCAGTACCACAAATTCCCTTGATCATGATGAAGCTGGGAAACCAGTAGATCAAACATCATTTAGATGTATGATAGGAAGTTTACTATACATGAAAACTTGTCATCCAGACATAATTTTTTCAGTATGATTATGTGAAAGATATCAATATAATCCAAAGGAATCTCATTTAAAAGTAGTGAAAAGAATTTTTTACTATTTAAATGGAACCATTGATATATGACTTTTCTATACCTCTGTAAATGATTTTTTTAATATTTTTGAGACACAAATTTTTGTGGATGTAGAATGGATAGAAAAAGTACATTACGATCTTTTCATTTATTATGATATTCATTAGTTTCTTGGTCTCTATAGAAGAAATACTCAGTATCATGTTCGACTACTAAAACTGAATATGTTGTCACTAGAAGTTGTTGTGCCTAAGTGTTTTGGATGCAACACACACACTGACTATGACATGAGTTTTACTAAAACACGGATATTGTGTGATAAAAAAATTTCCATTTCCTTAAAAAAACTATACACATCCCTCTCATGCAAAACACATAGATAATAGGTGTCAATTTCTTAGGGGTTACACTCTTAAAAGATACACTATTGTCCAATTTATTAGAATGAAAGACTAATTTGCTGGTATTTTTTCAAAATCCATACCCTTTGATAGATTTGAATACATTAATAAAATTAAAAATTAAAACCGCAAGGTAATCTTCCATGTTAATTTTTTTTGAAACCTATCTCCTTACATTAAGAAACTCCTTTTCATAGGGGTAGTAATTTTTTTCGTAACCAAAAATATTTTAATGAAATTTTTTGTAATCAAAATTTTATTAATCAATTTTTTCGTAACAAAATTATTTTTGTAATATTTGTTTTCCTCTCTAATTTTTTTCCGAAACACAAATTTCTGGAACCTAATATTTCCTTCACTCAATAAATTTATCAGGGTATAATGTTCTTCATGAAGAATATTTTTTTATTAATGAAATTTTTTGTTTGGGAAATCCAGAAGGTATGTTTCATTACGTAAATTTTCATAATTAAATTTTTTACTTGTGGGTATTATTATCATATATTAATGAAAATTATATCAGATTCACTTTCCTTAAATCCAAATTTTCCTTAAAACCTCAAATGATCAGAACATAACAAATCCATTTCAGCTTTTATCTAAAATGCCAAATCTTATTGTGCTTATTTCAATCATTGGATCAAATCAAGAATTCAAAACATCACTTTTATGCTTATATAATTACCCCCTTCTCTTTGTCCCAAATTTGATTACATGGATTTATGTGTAGAAGCTCTACCTCTCTTAAAAATCCTCATTCTATTTTTCAATGTTTTCTTAGAATCTAGATAACGCTGGAAGTCTCCCCGATGAAACATATGTCTTCAACTAAGGAAATCAAGGATTGGAAAATATACAGGGAAATGTTAGTTGACCCATTGTTTTTTCACTAAGTCCAATTCCATGATTACGAAAAATATTATACTGAATGGATGGGAGAGTTTTTGCATAGCCAAAAAAAAAACTTAAGATCTGGTTTACCCAGACTTGCTTATAGAATTTAATTATACAATCGGTTTCTATAACGAATGTAGAAGAGAAAAATTCTCCTTCAAGACCTATGAAAAAACCTATTCCCCAACCATCAACTTGGAAGCAATTATTTTTGGAGTACTATATGTAGGACAATCAATTTTTTGTACTCACAAGATTCCAGGTCCTTCATGATTCTACAATAAAGAAAAGGAAATTGAGTTCCTTGGACTCAAAGGAGTAAAATAACAAAATATCAAACACATTTCAACAAAAATCATATTGTTAGAATTATGGGTACATGGGTTTTTCATTCTGAAAAAAGGAGATAAAGACTCTTTAACGAAAAGTGACATCTTTATTTGGGATTTTTTGGTTTACCCGAGGAAGATAAATCTTCTGAAGTATATCCTTCTAAAAATAACCAACATGAATAATGGAACTCTAAAATACAAAATCATCTTGTAGCCAACCATTTTTTCTAATTTCATAGTGCTATGCTTAGAAATTTTCAAATTTTATTACATCACTAAGCCAATAAATTTCAAGATCACACTAAAATGTGATGATACCTTAAGGATAATGAATGTTGGTTTTAATACAAAGTACATAATTTTTTTGACCTTTTAGAAAGATAACTTTAAGGTCATTATATGAAAGTGGAAGTAGGAGAGAATTCTAGGAAAGACCAGAAGAATAGAAAGAAAAAATAACCAGAAACCAAAGATAATCCTAATGTTCTTGAAACTCAGTCAGCTCCAGCAAAGCTAAAAAAGAAAAAGATTTTTTCCAGAGGTAGTGATATAGAAATGGAGGGAACATAAGAAGAATAAGACAAAAGGGGACCCTAGTTTTGGCCTAGATCCTCTTGAGGAAAAATATTTAAAAATTCATGTTTCTAAAGAGTACGAAAGTCAATAAAATAGAAGAAGAAAAATAAGAAAATGTCAGAAGCTGAGATCATTCAAGAACTTCTCAAGGATACTGAGAAGGCCTCTCAACAAATTCTGGTACCATGAATATTTTATCTAAGAATCAGTACCAGTAGAGACTCTAGGAAAAAATATGTCAATTCCATAACATGAAGTAGAAGAGTAAATATTCTATGAAGAAGAAATATAAGAATATGAAGAGGAAGATGAAAATGAGAGTGAGGACGTTATAAATCAAGTGAATGTATATCATGAGAAGGAATGTCCTCCTAAAAATCTTTCAATCTGAACATCACATGTTGATTCAACCAAAATTAATCCTCAAGGAAATGATGATGGACATGATGGTATTGAAAAATCTTCTAATGATGAGAGTAGCCACCATGATTTAATTCATCCTACTGATGATATGTAAGATGCTGAGAAAGAAGTGGTTGATGAAGATAATATGGTAATAATTATTAATAGTGACCGTGAGTCTCAAAAGGTTTTAGAGAATATTTATAAAGTGGATTTAAATAATATAGGTGGTTTTTGATACACCTACTAAGGTTGTAGTTATAAAAGAGAAAAACGATGTTGGTGTTTCATCCAAGGGAAAAGATGAAGATCTAGAAAAAAACCCTTACCAATAAGGGAATTAGATTACGAATCTCTATCCTAAATGGGTTAGGATTTTGTGGTGCAGTCTTTGAATAAGTTACTAACCACCATTCCAATGTTTCCTAGTATTTATTCATGATTCTATATACTTCAACACTATTTCAATTAGAAGTTATATTCTGTATGATTTCTCATGGAAAAATTCATTAAGCATGAGGAATATTTCAAAACATTTCTTATTGGATATGATTCTCATAGAAGAACATGTAAGGAAATTAGAAAGTGGACTAAAAGTACGATTGAATAAATAATAATTCTTTTTGACATTCATGATTTTGTGAAAAATTATTTTGATAAATATGATGAGGGAATCAAGAATCCTTCTATGAGTTTTCCAGTGAAGTTGAACCTTGAATAATTATCCCAGAAGCAAGAAGATAATGATCTGAATGGAAACATAAATTCAATGGCATTATTTCAAGGATATAAAGGGAACTCCAGATATAGTTCGATGAAATTTTAAATCCCCAAGAAGAGATAATGATGTCTCAGGAAGGAATTATAATTTCTTACGATGAAAAAAATAAAGGCTTTGGAAAAGAAAAATGAGGATCAGGAATACTTTCTCAAAAGGTTTGAGGAAGATCATAAGGAGCGTAAGAAGTTGGTGGCTACATTGAGGAAGATCATGCTGAAGGAAATGAAGGAAAAAAAATTTCCATTCAATTCTTATCTTTCGATGTATTACCCTATATAAATATTTCTAATCAAAATGAAAATTTTGTTTCCTTTAATTTATTTGTATAGTTCTAATTTTTTTGGTACCATTTTTTCATTCACTATATTCATTTTTGAAAATCACAAAGGGGGTGAAGGAAATGAAAAAAATAATACTAAGTATAAAAGAATATAATGTCTTATGTAAAGGGGAGTTTACATAGAGAAGACTTTTTATTCAAGAAAATAGAAAATCTCTATAAGGTAGTCCAGAATACGATCTATAGGGATTTAAAAACCTATGGGGTAGTTATTCGTATTCATCATGATTCAAAATTAAATGGAGAAATGTTTTTATTTTAAAGATCATAAAGAAAATTCATATTCCTTATATAATTTTTCAAAAGGTTGTTTGTGCTTTCCAAAAAGAGGGAGATTTTTGAGTCAAATAGGTTTCCTTTTGACATTTCCATTCCTCTATGTCCTGAAAATCATAAAAAGAGAATCTTATGGAAAATTATCTTTCCATAAGGATTATTTTCAAAAAGAAAATTTCCCTTACCTAGGGAAATATTTATCCTTACTTGGATTTCATTGTCTTATTTTATGTTCTATCAAAACCATGTTAATTTTTTTACATTGTTAAGAATTAGAATCCTTATAAAAAACCTCAGAATCTTATAGTTACTTGGATATTGAGTCTTCTATTTTTAAAATTTGAATTATTTGAAATTTAGAATCCGAATTCTTTGAAATTTATTCCCTAACTTTAATAAAATTCAGAGTCCAAAGTTTCTGAAATTCAGACTCCAAATAAATGGAAATATAGACTCTGAATTCTCAAAAATTAAAACACTAAATTCTATGAAATTCCAACTCCAAATTATCATAAATTTAGACTCATACTTTTTTGAAATTCAAATTCCATAATCCTTTAAATTCAGACTTTGAATTCCTCATAATTCAGTCTCTGAAATCATTGGAATTCAGAATCCAGAATATTTAGAATTCAGATTCCTAATTCATTGAAATATTAAACCTGAATGTCCATGTTATCAAGAATCTAATTGGTTATATGATTAGACTCTAAATTATATTTTACATTAGACTCTAAATATTCAGATTTGGTTATGGAAATCCATTTTTTACTAACACATGATTTTTAATAATAAAATTATGTCATACAATTTTTTCTAACCATTGGCAGAGTGACACGTGTATAGGTCCCTACGAGATTTGTGAAAAAATATGATGATTAGAGTAGGGAGTCGACCATTGAGGTTTTTCCTATAAATAGGTACTCATTTGAGAGAGCTAGTTATGTATGAATCATTTTGATATCTGAGAGATTTCATGCTGTTAAGTGATTTCTAGAGAGGGAAAGACTCTTGTGCCTTGTGAATTTCATGAACATCTTGGTCATAGGTGAACTTATTTTTCAGATTTCATCATGCGACTTCGATTGCTACAGAGTACAATCTAGGGCTTCTAGGGATAGAAAGACAGAGGTGTCAACTACCATCAAGATCTAGGGCTTGTGGGGATAGCAAGATACATTCCAATATTTATATCAAGGACTTACCCAAGTGAGGGTAAGACAGGATTTCATGAAAGTATAAATAAAGGGACCTTTATACAAGGATTGTTGATACCCTACTCATTGGGTTAAAAATTTCCTACTTGTTACTTGTTATTGTTTCAAGTTATATTTCCGCAGAAATTTTGTTAAAAAAGAAAGTATTGTTTTTCTAAACATTATTATTCTTTTATACTCTGATCAATAGAATTCTATGTGCTTTATGGTAGAATCTATATTTAGGTAAACTTTTCCTAAGATGCATTTATGGATCCTTTTTTCTAGGCCCTAAAGAATTTTTTTTTCATATAACTAAAAAATGATATTTGAATTTACCTTGTTTAACATTTTTAGACATAATTTTCCTTAAGGTTAAAAACGAATGTTATTAAACATAAATTTCACCCCTTATTGTAATTGAGAATCTAAAAATACTATTTCTATCTTACACATAATACATTGTGACTATAATATCACACATAATATACTCAAGATGATCAAATATATGCACTGAAAAAAAGAATAAATATTTATACTCATTTTGAAATTTCTACTAGAACACTACCCAAGAGAGATTCTTCTCATCATGGGTATTCATAAGTAGAATCCACTAGAACCATTTTTCTCTATGAAAAAGACTTGATGCAATCTTAACCTTCTAATAAGTCAGGGTCTAAAAAATCCTAATGACATTGATCACTAAATCGAGCGATTCCTTCACTTCCTAAGGATCTATCTCTCCATGAAACCTAGTGGGTCTATTTTTTTATATAACATTACACAATAAGATTATAAAAATCATCATATATACCTCCAATACCTATAATAATTTTTGAATGAAATCGAGACACCTCCAAGAACATTGAGGGAAAACCACATGTTTATGTTCCTAAATTGAGGCCTCCCCAATAAATTGATCATCATCCCAATCCTATATCTGCTTCCCACTTATTTTAATGAAGGATAAATCATGAATATGAATTTACTATTCCATGGATAGATGATAATATTATGGGATCTTGCTCAAGATGTAAATTAAGTTCAAAAGACCCAATATTATATGATGCATGAAGCCTTTGTTCCTTATATCAAAAGCCTCATTATTTTGAGTCAACAAGTAGGTATTCATGTACCTAATTAATGGATACATCAGCCACCACACCAATATTGGTTTCCCTGATCTGAAATTCATTCTCAGGTCTCTCTAAAATCACTTCCCGATGTTTCTGATCAAATCTTAATAGAATGTTCAAAATATGAAATCCAACTAGAGGAAAAGGCAACTATGATATCACTCTATCCAAACCCAAACCACCAGGACCCTTCTATATATATATTATCTAAGAGTGAACCCACAATCCCTTCAATATTTTCCTAGTTGTCAGAACAAGAATATATTATAAAAAAGATGAAATGGGAGGCCTTAGTCTATAATCCTAATCTCACATAGACAACAATCTTCATCAAATATTGTGTAGTGATATTAAAATAATTAAATTTGAATGTTTTAACCACGCCAACAAATATAGGAAAGAATCAAATTTAAACACCTAAATACAAAAGTAATATGGATAAATACATCCCTACAATGAAATGAGGTTCCAACCTCACTAAATTTAGAAAATGAGAATGTCTACTGATAACCAGTCTCACAATATTTGGGGTGAATATTGAGAATATTTAGAACTACATAGGGAAAAATGCTCATCCAAAATCATACCCGTTTTTATATATAAGAAAATAAAAAACATGTATGGTTTTGTATCATTGATATATTTTTATGAAATGGATTTTTAAAAAATTTGATTTTCTTGATACCATGTTCTACACACAGTAACATGTTTAGATGAATTATAAAATATTATTTGTCAGTTATAACCAAGCCATTGAATGGGGATGAGTAATAATGACTATCTAATTTCTGAAATAAATTTAAATATCTAATGAAATAAAAATATGTTGGAATGTTTTTACAAAAATGATAAATTGTTTTTACAAAAGTCACTTTATTCTTCCAAAATACACCATCTTTAAAAATATAATTTTTTATCTTTTAATGACTGAATATTAATTACTAAAAGTTATATAAAATTTATTTAATAAAATGAATATATGTTTTGAATTTATGATGTAAATATTTTCATTAAATTATTATTTATAATTTACTTAATACATTTAATTTTCCAAGAATAGTGAAAATGTTAACTTTTATTAAAAAATATATTTTCTTTTATAGTCAATAAAAAGAAAAAAATTATGTATTAGATTAGAATAAAATTTTTATTAAATAATTTGGATTTAAATTATAGAAATTATTTTTTTTAAATAGAGTTTATATATTGAATTATTATAAAAATATTTTATGTTTAATAAGTTTATTTTTTCAGAAAATTGTTTTTCTTGCTATTTTCTTAGTTTTTATTTTAAATGTAATTATAAAAATTGTCTTCTTTTTAAACAAATGTTAACCCTGTTTTAATTCAGATAGTCCAAATTTAGAAATTAGGTCTATTTAATTTTTTCAAAAATCAATAGTAACCTTTGTAAGTCTTCTTTCCACAGTAATGGGTAAATTGGGTTATTTAAGTAAAAAAGAAAATTTTAATAACTATAATATGACTCGAACAAATGCCCAAATTTGGTGGGATTAATTAAATTCTAAATTAAAATCCTAAGGGTCTTAATTTATTTGTATAACTATTAATTTTATATGAATATTACATATATATTATTTAAATCAAATAAATTCACCAAATTCTATTAAATATCTCTTATGTTTTGGTATGAAGAAAAAGTATCTGTTGAAAGGATATAAGGGTAAATTTTATATTAAAATAAATATTTTCAGGATATAAATTTATTTATGAATTTTTAGGCCACTTGAATGAGACTATGTTTTCTATAAAATTATATTAGATGAAAAGTAGAAGATGTCACATTTATGTTTAAAATAATATAACATTATCAAGATATGGTTTTCTAGATGAAATTTTTTTACTTTAAATTTTAATAGAAAATATAAAAGATTTCTCTAAATCAAGGTATTATAATTTTTTTAGCAGTGAAGAATTAATTACCTTAAATAATTACACTATGATGATGCAATAATTATTATATTTATAAAAAATCCAATTAATAATATTAAATATATTAAAATAAATATAATTTGTACTAATTTATGAGATGAATGAATTATATAGATGATAATGAAAATTTAATTTTGTATTAAATGATATTATTACATGTTGTCTTTCTTTATTTATGTTCATATTGATAATGTAATTAATAGTTTCAAAAAAGACACTACTGACATTTTATCAAAATAATATATCATTAAATTATTTAAAGATCATAAAATATAATTAAATAAAAAAATTGATATTATATGGAAAAATATTTCATAAAAACTTCATATTTGATCCAATTTATATTTCATAAGAAAATAATACATCATTTTAATGTTGAATTTTTTGTCATAGTTAAAATTAAAATATATTAAATAAGTGTTAATCTAAATGATACAATTTGAAATAATAATAAAACTTGTATAAAATATAATTGTTTACTATATTAAGGTCTAATGTTAACTTCACTTCCAATCCATGTCCATTTTGTGTCATTTGGATAGAAAATATATTTTTTATAATATAATATTTTGAGAAATTTAAAAAGCCACCATCTCCTAAATTATAAAAGCGCAACCCTGTCTCTATTCATAAAAAATATTAATAATTATATTTAAGCCATACCCTTAAATTTTATATTTTAATCATACCTAAATACATTATAAAGGTGTTTGCATTCTCCAAATACTATCCCTGGATCCCTTTAAAGGAGATCCAAAGGTGCCGTTTTGAAGAAGAGGAAATCGCTCTAAACAATCACTTATTTCTATTATTCATTTTATTCTATAAATATATTATGATATTAATAAAATAATAACTTCAATTTCATAAATATTATTTAATTTAAATGTGACTATTAAAACACCATTATACACCCTCTTTCCCATCGAACAGGAAGTGAAAGTATCACTCATGCTTTCAAATGACTTATCGTCTCCAAGTATAGATATAGTTCATCATTATCTCCATCATATACGGATGGGAATTATGATAATATTAGTGATTATATATAATATTTATTTCCTAAATATTTCTCTATAATTATAATATTACTTATTGCTTTTCATCATCTAATCTTTTGAGAAACAATAAATTCGCTCACGAATATGTATTGACTCCATCTCCATGATGCGATGCAATTATTTTCACCTATATTGTCAGGAATGGTAATAATGGCTATTTTTATTAACATATATGATATATATAACATAATAATGACAATTTAAATGTTTATAATTATTTACCTTTATTTTAGTCCATTATATGAATAATCAAAACATCATTCTTGCGTATATAGCATCTACCACCACTATGAATAGTGTAATTCATTTTTATGTCCTTATGTTTTATGAATGAATGTAAATATTTATATATGATATGATTATTATTCCATGTTTCACAGTCTTGATGTTATGATACCAAGATTAATGTAGAAGGACTAAGGCGACCAAAATGAATTGTTCTTGGAAAATGAAGAAGTTATCACTTAGAATAGAAATTTTAATAACAATTTATTAATAAACTGGTGATGAGATCATATAAATAATTAATAAGCTGTTTGATAATGTCAATTAATAAATTTTTAATAATAATAATAATTATTATATATTTTTGAACATGAAAAAATAATGATGATCCTTTAGATAAGGGAATTCATAACTCAATTTCCATCCACTGGGCTAAACTACTATTTCATTGATTATTTCATTATATAATTATTTTTTAAATGAATTTTGATGATATAATGTTATATTTAAACAATTTTTCTTGGAAATTATATTTAATAGTAATAACCCATTGATTTAATTAATTCCCACTTCAATGAAAATATATTTTAAGGGGTTCATTTCAAAATGCAATAATTATACAAGATTATTTATTATTAAAGTAACTATTTGGAAATGTTTTTCATCCATGTGAATGTTTCTTAAAAATAATTCTAAAAAATCTTTATAATTTTTTTATAATAATTTTTACTCATGTTAAATTTTAATGAAAATTTTTATTCAAGGAATCATTTTTTCATTTTCTAAATAATCTATTTTTTGACATTTCCGAAAAAAACAAAAAAGAAGTAATGATTTTAAACTTATTCAAAAAGAGTAGATTTTATTATTTTCATGATATCTTCATTCATTTAATATCAATTTACATTATTATAAGTTTAATTTAGATGAAAATGATTTGTTTTCAAAATGCATAGCTTTATAAAAATTGATTTGAAAATAGAAAAGTTGGTTTTCAAATATTTATTTCAAGTAATATTTTATAATTACATTCACCAACAAAAAATTATGATAATTATTCATTAAAGGGGATATTATTCAAGGAAGGAACACACTTTTTTGTGGTTTTATGACTATGATTCCATGATGTCTATAAAATCCATTTCATTTTCATGAGATATTTTATTATGAAATGTTTCTGAACATAATTTCATTACATCTGTTACGATATGATGAACGACTTTTTCACATCTAGAACACATATGTATGGTTTTAATTATGTGACGAGTGGGGACAATATTTCCTTCCAATTAATTCGGTGTTTATTTATACCTATAGAGAAAGACAAAAGAAGAATAGGGAGTGAAATTGTTTCAGTAAGGGTCTTTTTTTACAATGATAGTATTGGGAGTAATCCATGATTTCGTTTTTAGAGTGAACAAATTAAACAATAATAGTTTTGGAAATGATCCTATAAAACAAATTAGATGATTTTATTTTCATATTTTTATTCAGAAATTCAATTTTTTATGCCAATTAAATAAACTAATAGCTGAAGTTCCATGATTATCTTGTTTGATATGTCTTATGAACTGAAAATATTTATTCAATTATTCATGACTATAAAATTGTATATGTATGGTATGGTTTTAAAATTTTATTATCATGTTCTCATACACATATATTCTATTTATGCTTATATATCTCTACAATTTTCTTAATTAACATCTATGATCACTGTTTCTTAGGATTACCTATTCTGGTTATGATGAATGGTTTTTAGTTGGAATTCTAAAAATGAATATATTTTTTTAAATAATAAAGACCTTTCTACATACAAGAAGTTTTTTTCCATGTTTAAAATGTCACTAAATTATTATAGTCATATCCAATAATTTTTTCTAATGTAATGAATATTTATATAAAAAATTGTAACATCCATGTATGAAAATACTATTTAGTTATAGTTGGTAACAAATAAATGTTTTAGAAAACCCTTGGAAACCTGTATGAAAAAAGTATTAATATCCATAAGTGTAATTCTATGTATTGGTTATAATACTAAAATGTTGGTAATGATCATGAATAGCCTAGTATTATACATTATAACTTATATACTCAATGTAATTTCCCTTCACCATATTGTTTTCCAACTATGATTAGTGTTACGTGCACTATAATTTTGGACTTAGTCAATGGATATGACTTTATGGGACTTTATTAAGGATAAGTGTGATTGGAAATGATATTATTTCCTTCCTACGAAACTAAATGTTACTAGAGAAATAATTATTAATCATGTTTATATACCCAGCCAAATTTCTCATGTTATGAATCAGGCTGGACTTAAAAATAAACTATGTAGGAAAAAACATTGTAAAAAGTTCTTCATGATGAAACCTCCACTTTCTATTAGTGGGTCTTCTAGTAAAGTAGTGGTTGAGTAATGGATCATTACAGCAAAGAAAATATTTTTGGTTCACTAATGTTCGGAACATGAGAAATCTATTCTAGATATCAAATGTTTCGATGGTTAAGTATATCAATGGTGGAATCTTGTCAACAATACAAGGAAATTGGATCAAATTGACTCCATGGATATTAGTGTGTTAATGAACATATTTTTCAGTAAGTAATTATCTCGTATTAATAGTAAAAAAAGAGAAATAATTCCCCATGTTAATGAAAAACGATGATGAATCTATCGAAATCTATGAAGGATATTTTACATGATATGTGAGGTTTAGTTATAGTATTATTATTCAACCAGAATATAAGGTTGATTGATTCTTAAATGGTTTAAAATCTAGTTTCCAAAGGTAATTATCCTTTTAGTACATGAATTGTTGTAATGAAATCATTCTATGTTCCATATATTTGGAAATGGAGGATAGAGATTTATATGAAGGAAATGGTTTTGATAATAAAATGATATGGGTGTTTAAATGAAAATATAAAACCCATGGAGAAGACAATATGAGTTTTCCTTATGTTCAATTTGACGGAAGAAGCATAGATTAAGTTGTATAATTGATAATGATAAATCCTTCAGGTGTTGAAAGGTAGGTCATCAGAAAAGTTAATGTTGATGTGATGGGAATTCTGTTTTCTAATAATACTAATAGGGATAAGGAAGAACTGTATAAACCCTACACATTTAAATGCATCATGTCAATGGAAAATGGGAATTTTGATAATAAATTCTCAAATAAAAGGGTTAATTATGAGGGTCGACATCGAAAACCCCTTAAATCAAAAGATAATTGGAAATATCATTTGGTTACTACTGAAAATATTTAGTTAGAAAATGTTATGGTCAAATGTTTAAGTTTTTATTTATTGTAATTTATGAAAAAATTAGATTTAATTTCATGGTATTAGGTATAATGAAACAACTAAGGATTTGTGCAATATTATTTTACCATAATGTTTTTAAATCATATGTTGAATGGTACGAGTATCCATGAAAATTGACTAAGGTGGTAAGGTGAAATATGTGGAGAACACATGATTATGGGAAGGATAAATCTTAGTATTTTCATGATTTTAGTTAACTGAAATAATGAGGTATTTGATTATGAAAAAAATAAATGGGATAGTATTGATGAACTTGGAACATTTGTGTAATATGATGAAAATGTGGTTTATGATATCATGGATTTAGTGTATAGAAGATTCAGAATTATGATATGAGGTAAGAGTTAATTTTTGAAAGCATACATGGTTTCAATATTATTTTATAGACATTAAATATATTAACATGTTTCAATATAATAAATCATAATTGTTTTCAAATGATTTATGTGAGATAATTAAGAGTTATGTCACGTTGTTCTAGGGATTAATGAATTTTTTTTTATAATTAGTAACCATATTTTGAATGTCTTATATTTTAATCATATCGATGATTCATAAGGGTAACCATGTATGAAATTGATTATATATTATTTTTAGATATTATTAAATTAATTGACCATAAAAATAAATTTTTTGTATTTGATAACATGTGATAACCATTTTTTATGATGATAATTATAGATAGAAGAAATAAAATTTTATCCCATTATGGACCTTTTGATCAACTAGTTCATCATTAATAAAAAATTCAACTTCATTTAAAGGAGTAATAGATATAGTGGAATTTGATCAAGGAATAACCAAATAGTGATTTTTTATTATGAGATGAAATCAAGTATTTATATATTATAAAAGGATTTTGAAATAAAATTTTATCATATTGTAATTATTTTTGAAGATATCAATGGAATTTGAAAGACCTATTTGGCCTATGGATTTTTGGATATTAACATTATATTGACCCTATTAACTATCACTCTCCATTAATTCATGTTGATTACTCTTCCCATCAAAATATCACATATAATGTTTTCCATAAGTATAAACCTAGTTCTGTGTTACATATGGTAACCATTATGTTTCCAACATCCCCTTTTTATGAGAATGGTTATTAAACATTTTTCTATAATGTTAGATTATATAAAATAAGTATTAAATATTAAACCTTTTAAATAATTCTGTCTCTATGATACCTGGTGTTGTGAGCAATATAATGTTTATTCAAATCGAAAAAATATGTGCCCCTACCTAGCCATTAAACATGTGGGAATAAATATGAATAAATATTTAATTAATTAAATTTAAAGGTTTAACTCAGAATGAATATATTTTTATTTTCTTAGTAAAATAATTATTTTTTATTAATGTCTCTGTATTCTTCAAAATTTCCGTTACTTCAAAAATACATTTTCATCAAAAATACGTCTTCTTCAAAAATTAATGTTATTTGAAAATGAGATTTTCTCTTTTTATGATAGAATATTAATTTTTAAAAGTTTTCTAAAACTTATTTAACAACATTAACAACATTTTATTAATTCATAAAGTAAAAATTATCATAATATTATTTTATGATAATTTTTTAAAACATTTATTTTTGAACAAATAGGGAAAATACAGAATTTCATTGAAAAATGTATATTGTTTTAAACTATTTAGAACTAAAAATTTTATTTTTAAATTATTGTAAATATTAAGTAGATATTTTTTATTCAAAATATTCAAATTAAGTTTTTTTAAAGTATATTATTCATATATCTATAATAAAATCAATTTTAATTGAAAAAAGTAATTTCAAAACAACACATTTTCAATGATTTTGACCTATATATTTTAAATTAATTTCTAATACTTCTATTTATTTAATTCTAAAAAATGGATTCAATATTTTTATTCATAAATTCAAACTATTTTAAATATGTCCCTTTAATTTTTGGCCAATTTGAATAGTAACCTAGGTTGATTTTATTACTATGGTAAAGGGTAAATTGGGTAATTTTTTTAAAAAATAAAATGATAATTACTATAAAATGACCATAAAACATGAAAAAAATAATTTTTTTATTATAAATTGGTCTTTAACACATATTTATCTATATTTAGTTGTTTAATGGAAACAAGTCCCAAAAAATTACTTATATATTATTTAAGTCAAAGAAAGCCGCACAATTTCACATTATTTGTCTTAAATATTTCATATGTTTTTTCATGGGTAAAATGGTAGCCTATGAACAAATATAAGTGTAAATTATTAATTTTATAGAATTATTTTTCTTGATATAAATTATTTTCTACTTTTGGGGCAAGCATAATGTGATTACGATGCATAAAATATTATGTTTATTAAAATATCAGAGATGTAACATCCATGTTTAAAATAATATAACATTTTTATGCAACTTTTATCTAGAATATATGTTCAACTATAAATATTCTTATGAAATATTAATGATCTATCAACATCATGCTATTATATTTTTAATTTTTAATGAGGAAATAATTACCTTAAATTATTATATAACGATGATGCAATAATTATTAAATTAATTATAAAAATGATATTAATAATATTAAAAGAAATTATACTTTAATTAATTAAGGTGAGAGAAAATTTTATAAATTTGTAATACATTTTAGTGGTCTATTAAATCATTTTTTCATGTTTTCTTGATGTATTTATTTTATTAATGTTAATGTATTGAATATTTTTAAAATTAAAGATTATAATATTTGATCAAAAAAATATATTGTAATATTATTTAAAAATAATTAAAAATAATTAAAAAACAATTTTATTATAATAGGGGAAGAAATTTCATAAATTTTTTCTTTTATGGTGTCATTTACCTTACTGAAGTAAAAATTACATCATTTTAATATAGAAACATTTGTTACTATAGTTCAACTTAAAACTAAAATTATTTATTTACAATGCATGAAAGGAAAGAAAACATGCCATGGGACATGATTGGGTGACCTCCACTCTAAACCCCAACCCCCCTTACACCGTAGGCGCCTGCATGGTGCTAATGGATTAAAAAATTGTTAAAATTAAAATAGGTTAACTAAGTATTAATAGAAATGATATGATTTAAAATAAAAACAATTCATAAAATATATTTCATGATGATTTTGAAACATAATATAATCTTATCTTTATATCCATGTCTATTTCAAATCATTTTGATAGAAAATGTTCTTAATATAATTTAATATGTTTAGAGATATTAAAGGTTCTCCTCACCTCAATTATAAAAATACACATTATCCCTTAATTATTTAGAACACATTGAGAATTATAGATCAACCATTCCCAACCATTATCTATTCTACACATCCAAATCCGTGTTCTATAGGTCTTTGGATTCTCAAAATACAATCCATAGAGTCATTGAGTGGTGATGTAAATGAGAGATTTCAAGAATATGTGAAAAATCTAACTGGTCACTTTCTTTTTCCACTCTTCCTTAAAACATAAAAATATGTTATGTTTAGAGTAAAATCATATGATCATTATACTCAATATTCAAAAAAATTATTATTATAACAAAAACACCATTATACACCCTCCTTCCCAACAAATAATAAGTGAAAGTATCGCTTGTGCATAAGTTCATCGTACCGTCTCCATGTAGTAGTACATTTCATAATTCATCACCATATTTTATGTATGCATATTATGATTGGATAAGTTATTATATCTAATATTTATAATATATATATATACATAATTAATGAAAATTTTATTTTTTCCTTTTCATCAAACAATTTTTTTAGAAATTATAACATCGATCAGCAATATATACAAACTATCATCTCTAGGATGTGATCTGATTCATTTTAAATTATATTTCACATGGATATTATTAGGGATTATTTTTATAAACATATTTATTTTTTAAAATAATATTGATTCTATGAAGGTTTATTATTTTTTACATTTCATTTATTCCATTATATGAAATATTGATACAACGTTCATGTGTACGTAGGGTCTATTATCTCCAAGAATGGTGTAATTCATTTTTATATCCCAAATTTTTATAAAAGATTATAAATGATAATATACTATATAATTTTTATAAATTTTTTAAAAATATATAAATAATGAGACCAATATCAATGTATGATTACCATGTTAATCAAACAGAATCATTCTTGGAAAATGAAGTAGTTATCACCCTAAATTGTGATTTTAAACAAATTATTAATACAAAAAAGATGATATGTTACAAATAAATAATAAATAATAAGATATTTTTATATAATAAATTTATAAAAAATACTTATTTCATATACATTATTTTTAATGTGAATAAATGTAGAAAAATTATTAATCTAAGTGAATTATTAACTCAATTTCCATTCATTGGATTAAACTACTATTTCTTCGATTATGTCATTCTATGATTATATGTATAATTATTTTTATTATATAATGTTATATTTATAATTTTTAATTTAAATTTAAATTTAAAACAAATAGTCTGTTCATTATATTATTATCATTTTGATGATATAATATTTTTAATTGTTTATTTAATAATAGAGTCATTATTTGAGATTTTTTTTATTGAAGTCTCTATTTGAGAAAATTTCTCTTCCATATCCAAGGTTTCATAAAATGTTTCTGATTTTTTTTTTAAATTTTATTTACCCATTTTTGATATTTTTTCAAATATTTTTTTGAATTTTTTTTTTCTAAACAAGGTATTTTGTGACATTATCAACAAAACAATACTGAAGTAATGTTTTTTAATCATATAAAAAATGATAAGATTTTCCCACTACTATGATTCATTAATTACTTTAAACATACTTTATAATAATAAAAGGTTATTTTTATATGAAAAGAATTTTTTATTCAAATGCGTGAATCTTTAAAAAAATTATTTATAAATAAATATTTATTTATTTTTCAAGATTTATTTCAAGTGATCTTTAAAAATTAATTTCTAGATAAGATAACATTAGTTTATGTTACTAATTAATTACTGGTGACATTTTTTAGGGATAATATAATAATTTTTTTTTGTGAAATTATGTTTTTTATAGTAGTATGTTTTCAGATTTTTTTTAATTTATATGAGTTATGTTATATTGAAATGTTTATGAAACTGATTTATTAACATAGGTTCAGATATGATAAATGAATAATGTTATAATAGGCCACATATTCATGGTTTTATTTATGTTATTGGTGGGACCTAAGTTTCCTTCCCCTACATTCAGAAATGATTTATATCTTATGATATAGACCGAACTAGAATGGGGAGTGAACTAGGTTTGATAATGAACTTCTATAAACATGATAGTATTGGGGGTGAAAATTGACTTGTATGATGGTTTGGAGAGTATAATCATTCAAGTATTATAGTATTAGAAACGTTCCTTGATCGTATTTGAAGATGCCTAGGAAGGTGGAAACAGATATTCTTAATATATTTAATCAGGATAAATCTAAATCTGAGTGGGAGGTTTTTAGTGGCTCTGATTAGTTAAATGATATGTCATATTATGATATCTAGGCCTGTTGTTAGGTGTATTAGGACATTACTTATTGTTTGATCCCATCCACCTCTTTTCTATACTTTTTATTTCTTCTTAATAAATGGCCATAAGCGTTGCTTCTGACTAAGACTCTTGAGTATTAGAAATGTTCCTTAACTACTAAGAAAATTCTATTCTCTTATTATATTTTTTTGTAAAATTTATGACCTTTTCCAATGTTATACTGTTATAGCTCATTTTATTTGATTATATTTTTATTTTTGCCTCATTAAATTACAGTTTATATTCCATGAATCATAATTATGGTCTTTACTATTATGTCTATGGTTTTAAAATATTATTCTCATGTTCTGATAAACCGTTGTTAATGTTATACTTATGTATCTTTTTTTACGCTTACTCAGCATCCAATCTTAACCTTTACTATGGTTCTATTTCTACGTTTATGAAGGATGTATTCATGTAGGAGTACTAAAGGAGAAGATCTTTATGGGAAAAATTTGTGATCATTCCCCATACTATAACTTTGTATTCCAATATTGCAAAATCTCCAAATTTTTATATTCTTTGTGCATGTGATTCAGTAATTTAAAGAATATTAATATAAAAATATGTAATATACAAGAATGAAAAATCTAGGAAACTATAGGTTGAATCCCATATAGGGGTGAGTATGTAAACATCTTGTATAATGCACCAAATAAATTGGTAAATATAAAGATTCAAGTATTTTAATCCCAACCCATATGCATAAGGGAAATGAAAACCCAATATATAGAATTAATAAAAACCAAGATAAAGAGAATGTGGTTCACAACATTCCTATCATATATAATAATTATTAGTGTCTTAAAGAACAAATGGTCCATATATTAAAGATTGTATTAGTCACAACCACAAAACAATCATTGTGGAGGACATGCACCTCATAGATATGGTATACAATGAATTAGTTAAATTGTCCTATTGAGGACTCACTACCTACCGAAGCATGATGAAAGGGAATCGGTGGGTGTTTCACCCGTTAAAATGTGGTCATATACCTTATAAAATATGCGTGTTTCAATCTATACCAATGTAATCAGTATATGGAGCCCACACAATGGTGTAATAGAGGGGTTTCAAACCTTAATAACACTCTGATAATCAAAACATATTATTTTTCCTGACAAAGCGTCCATGAAATATATTTTTTTGCTTTAATCACCTCAGGTTGTATCCATGAATCCAAATTTAAGGCCACCATCACATCCTATATGGAAATTAATTTAGTATAGGGTAATGTTTGTCCCAAATTTGAGTCCTGAATAAGTGGATACACAAGTTTTATCTCTCTTAATAGCTGCACTATGTGTATAGTGAATTCACAACATGTTTCTACGACCCCATGCCTTCTTTTTTCTTTCAAACCCTTCATGTGTACTCTGGTTGGGCCCATCTACACTGTTTGTGTATAGGAACATGGATATTCTTGTATACATTGGACATCACGGAGTATAAGGCAATGGACATGTAGTCTATCCATGCATGTGTTTCTAGCTATTTTCATTCCCATTTAAACCCATATTACACACCATGTTGCTAATAGTATTTCACACAATATATATGGGGTTATACAAAGATCTTAATATTTATATTCCCCAAATACCCTTTCTTACATAGTAAGGGGGAAAGATGGTGCGTGTTCTTAATATTACACACCATGTTTTCTGGGATTTTATAGATATAGAAGAAACCATCATGTTCCTCTTCCACACCACCTCCATTAACATTTCAGTTTTGATTCACAATGAGGGATATGAATCTATAGCTATACAAGGCTTATCCATCATGGGTTGAAATATTCTAGCCACCATATCACAATGGAAATCTTCCCATAAAATTGTCCCTCTCTAGTGGATGAGGAACCATGTAGTGAAAGGATCGAATCTATAGCTATACAAGGCTTATCCATCATGGGTTGAAATATTCTAGCCACCATATCACAATGGAAATCTTCCCATAAAATTTTCCCTCTATAGTGGATGAGGAACCATGTATATTTCAATGATTTGATCCTTTCGTCTCCATTATTTGAAATTGATCTTCCTTTAAATAATTCTACCTCCTCCCCTCTAATAATTAATGGTTATGCAACGAACTGCATATTTTTTATATCATTCATAAAGAGGATGTATACTATGTATTATAGTTATAATAAATAACATAAACTTATTCATTAATTTACTTAACATTCAATCCAGTGGTTGTCATCAATAGAATGATTGGTGCCAAAAACAGTTATGTCACACCTTGGGTAAACCCCACGTTCCATGATCAAAAAATGAATAAAATTCCCCATTTGATGTCAAACCACTGGAATGAGATTTTATCTAGAAAATATATTATTTCATGATATAAATTTTTTAGTATTTTTAATATATCAATATCATGCCTCTATAGGCCTTTGAATGTCATGATGATATATCACATGACTATGAAATTGATCATTAAAATAATCTGAAGTCATAAATAGAAAATATAAATAAATTATATAATTAAATAGAAAATCATTATAAATTAAAAATTATGATCAACATTAATTGATGCTTACGTAAAATGAATTATAATTATTCAGGGAAGTAGTAATTCCAGACATGATGAAATGTAATTTATTCGGTGAGGTAAATGGGTTAAGGTTTGTTAATTGTTATTATCATATAATTATAAAATCCAGAATAAAAAAAAACACATCTATCATTATATCATAACTAGTAATAAAATAAAATTTCAACTATATAATAGAAATTAAATTTAAATAGGAATATTAGAATCCACATTTAGGGATTGAGAATTCAATTAGATTACTCCTTATAAATGGAGGGTGTCAGATAATATCATGTGGTCAAAACAATCATAGAGAGAAAGGGGAATCATGGGGCTGGAATGTAAAAGGTTTTTTAAGAGGATTCCAATTTTTTATCATTATTTAATGGGTGGTGAGGGAACCCTTTTATAAGTTCGAGAATGGAACTATTTTAAATATTTCAAATCAATATAATGATAGATAATTTTTCAATTGACATGTGGAATTAAAGACGGAAAAGAATAGAGTGGAGGATTAGGAATGGTTGAACATATATCATCCACTCATCTTGAAACATGATTTAACATATTTAAACCTAAGTACCCCTTCTTTTATATTTTTCAATGTTTTAAATTTTAGAGTGGTAAATGTTTTAAAATTTTCAATTTACCCTTTTTTCAGGTAACCAACCTTCCATGATCAGTATGTATTATAACTAGAATGGAAATATCACAGGACCTCTAATGAGATTCCTTGTATTCTAGAGGGTTCTGACTAAAATAGAGGGTTTATTATTGTACTATAAGGTGCATAAACACCCATTTCTGAGGGTGAAATAATAAAAATATAACCAAGAAATAATCAAATTAGGTTATTCATAAGAATTAAATTATCAAATAATGATATGAAAAATGAGATGTACTATACCAAAATGCACAATATAAGGTTCTTCAACTGGGATGATCACATCTACAATAAATTATAAAGGAAATAAAGATTCATAAGCTACATGATAGCTCTAATAAATATTTATTTATTGTTTATAGACTCTAAGTTGTCCTTATCATTTATAAAAACATGATCCCCTTCCAAACCTATACTAGAAACCGAGTGTGATTATACCTGTGGAACCATGTATAATGGAATTCCATGAAGTGTTTGAGAACAAATCTTAGTAGGGAAATATTAATTGAGTCTTATATACAACGAAATGTTTTTAATATGCTTATGTTATATTATTTGAAGAAATAATTAACAATTAAAAAAATAAAAACACTATATTTCCTAAAGTATGTGATACCATTAAACCATAACTTCATCGATCAGTTATTTATCAATATAGATCTATATGTGATGAATATTCTAATTACAACAGCATAGACTACAGATAAGGTAGTATTCATTATTATAAAATATATCAATATATGTTATGTTTTCTTTAGTATAACATAACTCAAAATATGGGGGTATTTGTTAGTAACACATAACTACCTAAAATGATATTTTTGTCTCTATCATAGAGATCCTAAAAAAGGTTTTTTTAGGTATCATAGACCACCCATTATGGGTGTTTTATTTTTAGGATATCACAAATCAAATTTCAAGGAATTTCATAATATAAATATAATAATACCTTTCTCATATAATATACTATAAATTAATATAAACTCTTCATTGATTATGTTTATATATCATTAAAGAAACATGGTATAACAAATAAATAGATGACCACAAGAACCTATATAGTATATCATCTCTATTATTACCAAAAATAATTAACAAAATAAAATGAATAATTTCCAATAATTGGAATTATATTCCATTATGCATTAAAATTTTATTTATAACTAATTTTATCATAACTATAGTAATCTCTCACATACTTACATGTCCGGTTAGGGTTTAAGAGTAACAAATGACACTCTCACTACCCATTAACCATTACCCACTCCCAAATGCATTTCCAAATAGCTAGGGGGACCTATGATGGTCCCTAATTTCACAATAAAAATATAGAAACCCACGTTGGGTTCCATTTCTACACCTCACCGCATTACAAGCCATATAGGCAGCCCAATTTCATTACATTTATCCTAGTGGCTAAGGGTATCTCATGGTCCTAAATTTCACAAATGGGTGAGGACACCCATATTAATCCTTCAATAACCTAATTTAAAGAAGGAATAAAAGTCCAAGAAAATATAGTTAATCAAACATCATAGCATATGGGACACAATATAATCCTGCAATAGGTGCATCAAGTCCCATCTAGTTCATTCTCAGCCATCTGCAATCGAAGTATCAAGCCAGTGCACATGGTCATTGGTGGACTAATAAACTTGTTCCATTTTATTCATATGTGAACATGTTTTTTTAA
Source organism: Viscum album (assembly GCA_963277665.1). Classification (NCBI taxonomy): domain Eukaryota; kingdom Viridiplantae; phylum Streptophyta; class Magnoliopsida; order Santalales; family Viscaceae; genus Viscum; species Viscum album. Next base: position 1,671,551,609 of record OY728138.1, read on the forward strand.
ATTTATTAATACAATTATGAATTTTAAATAATATTTGGTGATTTTATTAAATATATATTCCCAATTATGTAGTAGAGATATGACACGTACACATATATCATAAATTAATATTCCTAAAACTATTCAGTGATAACCAAGAACCACCTACATAAAATGAGGTAAATATGTTTATTTAAATAGTAGAGTAGGTCCACATATTCTTACTATGCTCCATACATGATCCACAATAATCTCAACTCATCACCTGAGAACATATCTCTCTACATACATACAAAATTTACTAAATTGCAAAATTTATAATTAAGGAACATTTTTAATTTCAAATAAATCGTTTCCTTCTAACTCATCGGTTCTCCAAAAATCATAGAATCATTTTCCAATGTAGAACCATCAATCCCAAGACCACCACTGAACATAAACCGAGATAGATACCAAAATCAAACATCTATTTAAATATTTATTTTAATTTATTTTACTAAAAAACACATTATATTTGGTGGTGAAATACATCATCATCAAAACACCATGAGTATATATGTAGATAAGTTATATTATTTCCTCAAGATAGGATACATCAATTTCTAAGAGTATCAAGATGATTCCACCTTGATTTTGTAGAATCATCCATGAACTATATCTCTGAGGGAAAAAATTAGTGAAGAAGGAAGATAATGATGGAGTCCAATAAAAGTTGACTATCACATTGAATCACCATGAGGAAATAAATGGAATTCTCAAAAATAAATGGATAACCATAGGGGATGGATGCTCGAATTGTCATTGTTTATTTACTCAAATGATGGTGATGGGGGGATATCCCCATATAAAAACATAATGCTAGAATCCAAGAATGACTCCATTAATTCTCTTAGTGATTTTATTTCTTGGTTGGCCTAACTGAGCACCATTTGTAAATTAAGAACTATCAAACATGACTCCCTTCACCGAGATGGGTTGCACATTATACAAAACAAGTCACTGACCCTGCAAATTAGTAATAATCCAATTTGAAACATTTATCATGGTTTAATAAAACCATCAGAAAACCATGAAATATTTAATACGTCAAAACCATGCTACACAGTTCACTTTAGAATCTATTTATTTTTATCATAACCATGAACTAAACATTTCGGACAACCATTACCTTTAGAAATAGAATCGGAATATCCTCATACTCATAGGGATACATGGGTTCTTCTATACAATGAAAAATAAACCATGAACTTATAAAATAATCCAGAAAACACATGAAACATAACCTAAATCTCTCATGACTCTCCCAATAATCCGATGAACCAATTGGACATGTGTGTTTTCTTCAAAACCATTTCAGATAGTTTCCTATCAAATTTAGAAATTTTACAAAAGTCCATGCACTGACCAGTCCAAGAAACTATTCCCTTTTGAAATGGAACTAAAATCTCTTCATAATCCGGGTGTTTCACGGATACTCCTAAACCACACACAGTAAGACATGCACTAGGGATATAGTACTATAATAACTCCATAAAAATTACCTGAAACTCGTCATACACACCAAAGAATCTGAAGCACCTATCAAGCCTAAAAACATTTCATTAAAATATGTAGTATTATTTTTAAACACTTCATTTATAAATATTAATCTCAGTTATTAAAATATACCCTATATAGTATTTAAAAAAAATTTAAATTCCCTCTAAAATTAAGAAATAACAATTGAGTGGGGATTTACAACCTCCCAATGAAAATATATCTCGTCTTTATGATTTTTCATCGACCATTACACTATATATCCTAGAATTTAAATCTTGTTAATTCATCACAGTATCACCATCTTCCATCTACAAATACCAAACATAAAACCACTATGAAACACCAATCATGGGGAACTATTTACAAAATCATGAGACACCAATACCTATCATCAATTAATCACCTTGGTGGCACTATATGAACCCAATATAACCTAACAAACTACAATGTCAAAAATCAACTAAAATAGGGTCATATGGTCCTCCCCACTATAATACTCTTTTCCCAAGGCCAAATACAACATAAATTATATGAGTACCTACCATCTAATCACATTTCTAGAATAAAATATATTTTATCAAAAAACCCTTCTAATTATAAAAATTTAATACACATAAAAATTTGATATTCCTGTCAAAATTTTTATCCTAGCACATCCAATTACATGAATAACCAGCATTCAGTCCTTCTATGGGTTAACATTCTCAAATACTGTCAACATTAGTTTTTGATAAACATCTAAATAATATGTCCATGATTTATTTTTTAAAGAGGAATCCTAATAAAATTTGAAAATCTCCAAAATAAAATCTTAACTAGAATCTAATTGTAATACAATGTTTTGATCCTCTATTATCAAAAATTTTCATAAATCATTTCAATAAACTCCAAATTTATCCGTGTCTAATCATTTTTAAATCACATTATTTCATCCCGATCACAATGATGAGACTCATAATAACCAATATATAATATCTAATATTGTACTCCACATTCACCAATGACTATGGATGAATCTACACCCCATTATTTTGTGGTATCCCGTGTCCAAAACAACCATTTCACTACTATTATTAGGCCCCCATGCTCCCTCTCATATGAGGGCTATACCATAATGACTAACATTCCAATATCCTATATTTGAATGTCCTTGTTGCCTCAAATAATGATCAAATTATAATTCACCGAGGCCCATGCTCCTAAATAATAAAAAAAATGACAATATGTAGTTGAACCTACTCATAACTGATGGTTAACACAAAACATTATATTTCAATCATTCCCAATTCAATGAAAATCATCAACTTGAAAAAACTAAAATCATGTAAATAGTGAAGGGAACACAACCAGACCACACTATAGCTAAATATTGTCAAATTTTATCGTAATTAAATAGATATCATTCATCTATATCATACTCAGTATCTTCATTGGAAATTATTCCCCTTAATCAAAAATCTCCACCACTCGTTATTCCACCAACAACCACTACCAATGAAAATTTCAACACACCACACCAATAACAGTATGTGTCACATATATTTCCAATTAATATAATAATAATATGATAATATACTACCAAATCACAATTCATTAACTTGGTATCCCATGATTCACTCATCATTGAACTTGGTTACTCATACACCTACTGAATTTGATTCACATAAATCTAGAATCACCATAAGTGCACCTCTTTAAAATCAATTAAATCACTAGTGTTATGATTCAACATAAAAAAAATCAATCATCTAGTGTTGTAAAAATTTAAAATCATCTACTTACTATCTCACCTCATATGGGAAAATGTTAATTAGGAGTAGGTTCCAGAACCCAAGATTTCATTCACATCAAACTCATCCATGACACAAAAAATTATTAGAATCAATGTTTTTTATATCAAGAAATTTTATGGCATAACCAATCCAAAAACATTTCAATAATATACCTAACCAATTATCAAACCCCAATGCATTCTTTGACCCATATTTGTTTCCTCAAATACATTAATAAGACATTTCTAACCCCTCTCAAATATTTCCTTTAAACGTAATTCAACATCAACTCACTAATGTACATGTAAAATATAATGGACTCTAGGACTCCCACCTCATCTAATTAGATATGAATCTCATTAATCTAGAACTATGGGGTTGTTATAATGCTACTAACCCAAATACTAACATACATACCACATACCAATCCAACCAATCTAGTTTCTCACATACATCAGACCTTAAATAACAAAATCACCACCCACTTGTAAGGAAATAGACACCTCCAAACATTAACACATTGTACTCTTATATGGATTATTTGGATACCTGTCCAAGTATACATACAATAAGAATCTACCAATAGATATATATATCAAATGAATCATATATTCATTTTCATTTATGTAGAATGTGCTTTCATGCTATAGAGGATAAAAAACATATTATTCTACTAAAACAGTAGATAATATTACATGAATAAGAATTACCACTAAGGGGTATAAAAATATGTATTAATGTTAAAAAAACTAACACATTAGGTTCATCCCATTTCCAATACATTGAGGGGTTATGTTTTCATAATCATTAAGGATATCACAATAGATATGAATAATGATCAATTAGAAGGAAATATATGCTTGTTTGTCTAGAAGAGTATACTTCAACCAATTTAATGTTTAGGATGACAAATTATGAGGTGTTAGTGATAATTTAAATAACTGACACTCTATATTCAGTGAAAAAAATAACCTTTATAGGCCTACATGTATTGTATATATAATGATGAATGATACACTGCAAAATTCAAAAAAAGGAATCATAAATCTTAAAAATTATGTATGTCACACAAGGTGAAAATCATATAATCATAACATAAAATATCCAAAACATTATCCTATCCCAGGTAATGAATAATTATTAGTATAAATAATGTACCAAAAATTGTATCCTGAAGTAGAAAAAAATATATGAATCAATAGTATATTGTTTTTAGACTATATAAAATATATTATGAGTTACAATACTATAATACCACATTGTAAACTCTGGAAATAGATTAATAAGATCTGTAATTAAATTAGTAGCACCAAGTGACCTCAAGCACACCTCCTCATACACTAGTGGTTGTAGATTAGATTTTGGGTTATTAAATAGAACTATGATGTGATTATACCCCTTGAATCCCAATAAATACCAATAATAAAATAACTAGATATCATATTAATCAGACTATACAAAACAATATATAATGTGAACATGTTATAATTAAAGAAAGGTATCATACATGTTAGAATATAGGACTAATCAACTTCTCATCCAGTCACATCTATAATAGTAATAAAAGAATAAAAGAAGATTATACTCTATAAAAACTCCAAGACATTCCCCTTCAAATTCTCTAGGTTTTATGTTTTTTTACTCTATTTAAAAAACCCTACTGGCTTCCAAACTAGTAGCTATAAACATGTGAGTTGATTCATGTGTACAAAAATTCAATGGAATCTCGATTATGTTGTGTGTAAAAATTCATAGTAGGACACCACTAAAAAAGTCCTCTAAATACAGATAATGAACTAATTAGGTCATGTTTCATGATTTGAATGAATAATTTAATTAATTAAAATAAAAAAAACCACCATTGATCCCTGGGTTGATGACCTAATAAAACATATTTGTTTTAGCTAGTGTTAGAATTTATTTGAACATGTCGGGATGACTAAAATAACCATCATACCATATAACTCCACAAGTGAGTTTTTGTTTTTATAAAAACATCATTATATGTTGAGTATTCATTATATTTTGGGACCACCATGCATAGGTATTATCACTGACCTCCATAATGGGAGACATTTGTTTAGTATCTCGAATCTCTCTATAAAGAGGGTTTTCTTTTATACCACATACCTCCCAATAAAGGGAGTTTTCTTATGTATTACATATTAAAAATTATGGTTGATTGCTTCATAAGTTATCATATACCACCATGTTGGGAATTTATAAATATAAAAATAAAAAAACACGCCATGATAATCTTCCACACATCAATATAAACACTTCCATAATGTAATTTGAAATTTATTAAATAAATAGGGCATTAAATGATTAAAAATGAAAAAACACCTAGAAGTAATGATATACCTATGACTAAAAAAATAAATAAGGAACACTAGAATTATAACACATGAAAAATACCCAATTTCATTACTGTTTTTTATTTTTATTTGAAATTCATTTGATCATAAGTACAATATGAACTCATAGTTTTAAAACAATGGATTGGGTTTTAGAGTAACTCTTCAAAATAAAATTTCTTATTACACATCACTCAATCTAATTAGGGTAATCATATAACATGTAATTTACGAATTCCCGTATGTCATAGTAATAATGACCACCTCATGAGGGTTCCATTTCCATGCATGACAAGGTCACAAGCCATGGAAGGACGTCAAGGTTATCCCATATATCTTACAGGGTTAAATATATGCCATTAATCCTGAATAGAGTCATGTATCAGAGTATTATTTTACAATCCCTTATAAAGGACAGCCAAGTCCTACATGGATATGTTCTTCTATTCCATGTCCATGATGCCACTAAACCGTTTCCCAATGTTGGGAACCCAGATGACCTTATGTATGTGTACCTGTATGCTATAGCATGCCGATAAGAATTGATGTTCTAATATGTCATGTAGAGTGACTATAACCATATTATATGACTAATACACGGTAGATAAAATACAAAATAATGGATATAAATAAACAATAAATATGAATTTCTAATGATTTCATAAAACCCCGTACAATCCCACACCAAAAATCTAATTAAGCTATGTCATTTCATTCAGTTCGATGTGCAATGAAAACTAAAAATGAATAAAAACTGAAGGATACAAAAAATAGTTTCCTACTCCACGTCTAAACCCCTCATCTATATACATCCCATGCCCAAATTAACCCTCTACCATTGGTCTTGTTCCTTTTCCTTGACCTGTAACCATGGAATCGTCTTAGGTACCCAATGGGGGACTGAGAAATGTGTGAGTAAAAATTAGTAGGCCACCAAAAACAATGCCTAAAAAATATATATTCTAAAATTATATTTTATGCATTTACAGAAAGGATAAAAACTTAAGAAAAATATAAATTGGTTACCATTCGTTAATAAAATTCACATAAACAATTTATATCATTTGGTTCATGGGTGAGGGAATCAATTTATTACACAATTAACTATGTGATTCAAATACTTTACATAAGGTGATAGTTCAATTTAATTCTAAAACAAGTCAAATCACATCCCAATCAATTAAACCACAATTTCCTCTTAGCCTCAATATAGGTAGTCTCATTTAATGAAACAGATAGGGTCATATAGCCTCAGTCTGGCTCCCTAATCAGTGATTTCTTGGGCTGGGGTTTAGAGCTCTAGTTCAATCTGAACCATAGGTGTAGAACCTAAATTCAATACCCCATATAAAACCAATCCATGTGTATATGCTTATTTAATGGTTTACCACTCTTAATAATTTGGAAAAATAATTATTGGACACTCAAACCATTTCCAATTCATAGTTCCTTCAACAAATAAAACATATTCATGCCATAACCCATTATCTCATTTCTTCTTTTGTATCATATCCCCATTAACACATTTTGTATTCACATGCGCTTAATTCTTTTACATGTTTCCATGAAAACACATAAGTAATTTGAAACATTCATTCACATTAATTTCATATGTTCACATTATATTCAACACCCCCATATGATATGCAAAAAAATATACATAATTAATGTTAGTTTAATTTCATAACTCAAGCTACATGTCAAATAGTTATCATGGTATCTATGTCATAACAATTAAATTCTTCACATAACATTGCATTTTTCAAGATAAAAAATCTGAATACCCCATGTCTGACCCTTTACCCGATCAAAATCCATATCAATGCATCCCAAAAATATCTTCATGTGTCTAACTAATCATTTCTACAATCAATTTATCATATATATATTGGAAAAAATGGGAATAACAATGACACTAAACCACAACTATAAAAATCAATTTGAATATGGGAAATAACTTGTTGTCCACCTACCAGATTTACAAAGATGATCACTCACTTAACCACATCCCATAACATGGATTCGAACACCCTTCATATAAAAAACTAATATGTCCTAAATATTATATTTTTATGGATTTAGAAGATGATGATTGATTAGGAATTCCCTATTCTAAAAATATATATAATATGAGTGTTCGAATCACCTGAATGTTATATCTATACAAAATGGTGCTGAAAATGGATTAAAAATTTGGGATACTGATCCTTGGTAAGTTTGGTGCATTCTAGATTACCAGTAGGTAATCATGGGGAAGAATAGTGGAAAGTCCCTAGTTAGATAACTAAAATCCTAGGATAGGAACTGTTAAAACCCCACTTGTAATGGGGAACATGGATTGGATGCGAAGTTTGGAAAACAATGCACCAACCTTGAACCCCCCATCTATCCAAAATTGGTCCAAGACACATATCATCCTAGGTACCCCACATGGATTGGGATTCCACGTCATGACTGTGATGAATGGGTCTAAACAATTCCCAACTTTTTGGACTCCACCTTGAATTTTTTTTCTTGATGTTTTCAACCCTCCTCCATTGAATCATGTTTTGGGAGGAAAATTACTATTAACCATGAACCAACCACAGAACATACACTAGATGGAAACATTAACCCATTTATAATGTATCGAACCCCCGGTACACCAACTAGGATCCTCATACGCTCAATAAACATTCATTTAAGTAACTTAAAGAGAAATAAAACAAAATGTAAATAAGAACGAACCTCAAATTGTGGCTGGGATCTTACATCACCACAATCCTATAAAGTCATTTCCTCTAGCTACACTCCCATCAACACTAATAATCAAATGTAAAAAAATATCAAGCCAATGGGCCTTCATCTCAGTCTCCATCTCCCATTTGTTTCAAAATATTACCATGCTTCCATAGAACTCAAACCCAGAGAATGACCATTCCCCATAAGAAATTCTAACTAGGACCTACAGTACAAAACTGATGATCCTAGAAGAACACATCATCGTAAATCATAACTATTATCAATATCAATAACATGATATGGTTTTGGGTGATACTGCCAATGCTGGGACACATGAAAATCATTGTGCATCCCACCATAACACTATACAATAACTAATCAGTGTGCCACAAGTTTGATCCTTTCTATAATATCAAATTACTCCATGTATTTGTGCTCCATAATACCCTTTTTGAGTCCTATAGTGTCCCAACCTTGGTGAAACCAGAAGAAACACACAATTACCCACCATAGACTGAATTGGTTTTCAACGATGACCATCATAGGACTTATGACTACCTTTTACATTTCCTTATGTTTCTGAATATATAGATCTTGTTCTGATATCTCTTGAATAAGACTCAGCCTAACCACTCAAATTCTCTACCCTCCACAAAACATAATGGTGATCTATAAGGAATACTATAGATTTCCTCATAGGGTTCCATCTGAATTGTATATTGGTTACTATTTCTATAGGAAAAAAATAAGAACCATGTTCTTCTCCCTCGATCCTTCAAATTATATGACACATTCCCTCAATTTTTCCTCTAGTAAATGAATAGTATACAAGTGATACCATCCATATACTAGTGGAAATCCATACATATAAAAAAATAGTGGTTGCAATGGATTTCATTAAATTCTACCAAAAAACCAAATTAAACTACAAATCATGATATGAAATAATTAACCTTTTCACCACATGGAACCATACTATATTTTGAATGTATAATTCCCCCATATGATCAATTGTGACGGTCTCTAAAATTGATAATAAATATGCCACATTTTTCAACTGATCCACAACTACCCATATCACATCATTATTCCAAGGGGTTGTCAAAAGAACCACTAAAAGATCCCTTTTCACATTATCACATTTCTATTCTAGAATGGGAAAAGGATGTAACAACCCACCTATTCACTGATTCTTAGCCTTCACTTTCCTACAATTATTTCATTGCATCATAAACCTGCATCCTCACACTTCATCCCTAGACACACACACTATCTATGAATATTAAGATACATTTTGTTCAAACTGGGATGCACATACCACATTAATGAATGCAACTCACACATCAACTCTTCCCGAATACAAGTATGAAAAGAACATGTCCACAAACATAAATTTTCTCATCCCCACCAATAATATAATCATATGGTGATTTTACACCTTTAACTATTTCCCTTAGAGAAAAACATTGTTGATCCTCATATTACCTCCCCTTGATCAAACTCAAAGTGGAGGAGTCAACTACAAAGGACGAAAGAGTCATATGTCTTATACCATCACGTACCTCTACATTCATCTTATCAAACAAATCTATAATTCTCTAATTGGAAGTAGACACCCAGACCACATGATTTTGAGTGTTTTGACTCAAAGAATTTGTAACACAATTTCCCTTCCATGATGTGTACACTAGCTCAAAATTTAATTACTATATGTATTCAACCATTATTCAATGTCTATTATTAATTTCATGGTTGGATTTGAGGTAATTAATGCTTCTATGATTGATATACATTGTAAAACTTTCTCCCATCAAGTAATTCTACAAACACATTTCCACATAAACAACAAAATCCCATTCAAGATCATGTATAGGTTAATTTATTCTTTGGGGCCTCAAGTGTTGGGACCCATATGAGACTACCTGATCATTCTACATCAACACTTCCCCAATCCCAACACTAGATGAATTTACGAACAAGGAATACTATTTATTTAGATCAATTAGGAACATGATCAGTCTAGAATTCAGGTGCTTCATTAACTCATGTAAGGTATTTTAACACGCCCTATACCATTCAAACATGATTCCCATCTTGGTCAAACCCGATAGTGGTGCATTCAAATGGGAAAAGTCATAGAAGAGCCTTTGATAATACTTATACAAGCCACAAAAACCTTGGACATCATACACATTCTTATGCTTCACCTAAGACACAAAATTGTTCAATTTCTATTAGGCCACTAACACACCTTTCTAAAAGATGACCTTACAGATGAAATGTACCATGTCAATATATATATGACACTTTGATATCTTTTCATATATCTTATTCTATATTAGATTAATAATAATTATTTCAAGATTCTTTTTAGTGTCATCGTGATTATTAAATTACACCATGATGTCATCCACATAGACAACTAAAACGAATTTAAGTATATGTGAATGATTCATTTAATTACGGCATTAAACATAACTAGCATATTATTCAACTGAAGTGGCATCTCAAAAAAAATCATATAACACATACCTAATCCTAAAGGTAATCTATAGAATATAATATGGTCTCACCCTCAGCTGATGAAACCAAAATCTGAAATAATATTTAAAGTACACAGAAGCGCCTCTCAGTGGGTTAAAAAGAATATAGATCCATGAAAGCGGGTATCTGATACTCCCAAAAAGTTTCACTAAATCCATTGGGCATGGATAAAATTATTAATTTAATTGTATTGTTTGTGTACTAACTAAAAAGTCATAATATATTAGATTTTTGGTGACGATCCCAAAGAGAGGAAGGAATGCAATGAGGAAAACTCTTCACAAAAGGTTTTCTTTCTTCAAATTTTTATTGATTTTATTAAAATAATGTAGTAATTAATATAAATTGAGAAACATATTATAGGGAACCACATTCTAGTGATGGTTTTGTAAAATAAATTAATTCAAATCCACCTAAAATAAATAATACAAATAGATTCACAACTAAATAATTATTTTAGTAATAGGATTTGTCATTATCTATCATTATAAACAAGAATTTAAATTCATAATGGTCATATAAGTCAAAAATAGTTAATGTAATCTATGTTTGGATTCCCAAAAGAGGAAGTGTAATTCCATTCATTAGCCTCAAATAAAATTTATCCTTCAAATTCGTTTTCATTCAGTAAAGATGTAATATAGTCAATAGATCAATTATGAATAAAATATATGTTTAGGGAAAAAAATATAATTTTGAATTCAATCATCTTTAATAGAGATATAAAACCGAACAATTATGGTACACAACCTCTTTAAGCATTTCATCCCTCCCCTATGGGATTTATCCAACCATTTGTGGGTGGTCACCTACGATGACTAAACCCAAAATCATAGGTAATAGAAAATATAACAGTGGATGAAATTTTTAATGAATAAAAAGATATAATGGAATTAAAAGATTAAATAAACGAATCAAAAAGAAAAAAGGAAACTAATCTATGTTAGGTCTGAACCCAATGGAAGCCTCTAGATGGTCGTGTCTCATGCCTATAATGGAGTTACTAAACTCTTGAAAGAACCCCATATAAATCGGCCAATATAACATTTACAATATTCTATAGGTAATAATATATTTTTAAATTCCATTAGAGTGAAATATTTAATGTATCCGTCAGGGATACACTAAATATAAGAATTTTTTAGATCTGCTCAGGAAATTTCACACCGTGTAATATTTTAAATGACTTGTAATGTGTTGGTATTTTCATATCATGTAATATTTTAAAAAATGTTTATTTTAAACCTCCAATATAAGAAAATCTATTTTATCATGCCTCTTCAGTTTCTTTCCTCTAGAAGGGTCCATGATTATCTTAAAATGCTATTATTGTTTCTCTTTACATCACTCATGGAATGAAGAAACATTTGGTTTCTAAAATACCATTTTTTCCATCATATGATCCAAATGAAGGTCCAATACAAGAATAAAAAAATATAAATATTATGAACATATCTTATATCAACTTAATTTACATTTAAGAACCCATAAATGTATAAAATAAAAACTAAGATATCAGAATTGGTTCTTAACATTCGACTGATTAAGCTTCCTATAATTGAAACACAATGCCAATGAGCCAAAAAAAATTATTTGAAGAAAACACTAGTGATGACCATGGTGATGTATTGAATGAATAAACCACTAGTTCACCAATTACCCCAAATGTGTTTTATGATCTAGGAATTCTTCCAGTGCAATTTCTATATGGGGGAATGGAAATTGTTTCTGTTTCTAGTAGAAATTCTATCATGATATCAACATATCTCTTGGGTGGAATCCTATAGAATTACATTAGAAACACATAATGAAAATGATCCACCACATGAGGGAAGATACATTTCTCTAATATGATGTCATCAAGCATAGAACATGCCACTTTGCCTATAATCTCACACAACTGCTAACAGACTCGGCCTGCATGGCCTACTTAGATGTCTCATTACCCAATGTTTAAGATAGTAATTCTCTTCGAGGGATGTGAACGTTATGATATGATAGTAAAAGAAAATATGGTCTTTTTATAACACCATCCAATTGCTCCTTAATATAATACCAAATCATATAATTTCCTGCACAAACCAGTCCTATAGGAAACAGTACCCACCAACTACATCATAAAACTCTTTACACTGTCAAATATTATATACTTATACTCCTAGAGGTGTATCAATAAACATGACCCATAAAATATGTTCCAACTCTAGAAATAAAACACTATAAAATTGAATATACATAAAATAATATGAGGAACTTGTATCAGATAAAGCACTAGAAGGCATGGAATCTATAATAATTTTACCTCGACTGGTCGACAACCCAACCTCCCCACCTCCTGGTGTGGGATGATCTTCCTGAAGGTTACATTCCCATCTACCCTAGGCTATGATATGATTTTATAGTGCTTCAATACTCTAATAATATGGATTCTCTCACCCTAAATTAGCTTGTCCTCCACCTTGAATGGTGTTGTCTTTGGATCTCTAACATCCTTCCTAATTTGGGAAAACATACACCTTTTATTCACTTTAAATCTTCCTTCATCTTCCATTACATCCCATCTATTGAGTTTTCATTCAAAAAATATAAAAAATCCCCAACATGCATCACTCTCAGCACAAAATTGTTGGTTGAGGACACTTACCATGCATGTGCATCAGCCTACCACATGGATAGTAGGATACTTGGTCACTAACCTAATAGGATGATTATATTCTCTATGTATTCTTTCTACTACTATCCTGGTGAAAACAATCAATGTGGAACTTTTAGGCAATAGATGTTTCTCCAGTGGATTTATTTATTGGAACTAAAAGTCCCCCACCATAAGCCCCATGGAATTTCCTTCTAAAATAAGGGCCTGGTCGTCCACATTAAAAACACTATTTAAGTGGAGGATATTCGACTTTGGAAAAATCTCATATCTATGTCCATTCTATAAATGTATAACCCTAGTTGTTTCATCCCCTGCCAAAGTTGAAACCAAGAATTGTATGGTAGTGAATACGCCAACATAGTCCATCAATATCACAGTTACCTGATTAAAATTCATAAACATTTTTTCCTTCTGCTACCTCAAATTATCGAAATAGAAATTTTCCATAAAATTTTCTTAGAAAACCTTCTACAACATACCCTTTTCCTTCTTAGTATAACCCAGGATATCCCACCAAAATTTTTCCTATCCTTTCAACATGTATGTTTCCAACTTCACTCCATTATTTGGAAGAAGTCTCCATGAAATCAATAATCATCTAGATGCATCATATCTGGAACTCAACTAACATACGCCCACTCTATTTATCAAAAATAGGATGGTGTTGTATCTAAAAATCCACAGTCTGTTCAAACATAATACGCATGATCCACCATTAATATCATTCCATCATCTACATAAAACATGCATGGTTCTCATGGGACTACTCTTACTTTTGGCTACACTCGATCATCCGGGATTCATAATCAACTTCTGAAGGAACATCCTCAGTAACATCCATTTTTTCCTAACTAGTACACATCATTGTGATAGAATTTACCTATAATAAAAGACTTTCATCTCAAAACACAAAACACAAAATATCCATAGTTGAAAAAAAGACGGCTGTGCAGTAGGAATGGACATCCCTTTCAGTATACACCATCCCCAATAAAAATGGTTTTATCTATACCACTTTCATTTTTCATCTCTAACATGTGGCATGGTTAACATGGGGTAAATCATCTCACACAACCTTGTGTATTTTAATTAATCATCATTTTTAACTGCTTTCACATCCACAATGTATATATTTCTAATTTAGGAACCATTCCATATTTACACCTATTACAACCCAAAATTTAGCCTATTTATTAATATCTATTAGGAACTATATTTTAAAAATTCTTGTACATTACCTTTTTTACCATTTACATCATATATACTAGAAATAACATCCTTAAAATTTTAAATGAAAATGAAATGCATTATATACTTCATGTCCCACACATCCTCCCCATGTGTTCCTACCATGATGCATGCCATATATATTACTAGGTTTTGATAATTATTAATGAATGTGAAACCTCATACCAAATTATTAATGAGATATATTTCAAAACATTAACACATCACACAGTGAGTGCATCACCCAATAACAAAATATCATCAAATTGTAACAACACACATCAATAAAAACAATCCCACCCTAGGTACATGGGTTTTCCCTCACACATGGGATAGTTACCTCCATGAATTATTTCATTGAAAAGGCCCAAAACATACAATTATCTAATAAACCATCCCCAAATATCAAGACAACATAAATGAATGAACCACCTCTCTCACCACATTCTAATTTCCCCATCTTGGATTCCACTATATCAGTTTCCTGAGCTGGTTTTCAACATGACCTCATGTGCACCTCTCTATATGGAAAATGACTATGAATAGACATGTTGGACTAATAAGACAATGTGGGTAGACTATAACCTCTTTATCAGGGTACTATGTAGAATATAAAATTCCAAATAAAGGAACAAAAATATTCAAAAACGTTGCATTACCAACTGTTACGCAAAACTGGGTCCAAGCCCACAACAAAAAGGTAAAAATAATATGTCATGTAATATAGTGACAACTGTAAGGGAAATTTTTTTTTAATCAAACTGATGAATTAAAAAAATGGGTCCTGAAACCACATTCGGATCCCTCGTCCCAACACATCCCATGCGAAAATTAACCATCAAGCATAGTGCATTTACCCTTGTCCTGGATATCAACTATGATATCTTCAATAGTACCTAATGGATGGCCAAGAAGTGTGTGAGTAAAAATTAGTAGTACACCACTAACGGTGTCTATAAAACATGTAGTCTAATTAGATTGTGTATTCATGTAATATAAGGATACCTTAGTGTGATGAAGATAAATCTGGTTTTATTAGTTAATAAAATCCACAAAATCATTTTACATCATTTGATCCATGGGTGAGGCATTTCATTTATTTTACAATTACCTATGATAGATAATGACTATGAAAAATTGGATAGGTCAACATCAATATCTCACTTGGGGAACCATTTCACACTCAATTACATCACACTTACCTTGGGTCCACAATCTAGGTAGGCTTATCCAATTAAACTTTTAGGGGAATAGATACTTCGTCTGACACCCTATCTCGTGCATTTTAGGGGTGGGGTTTGAATCATAAGATCAACCTAAATCATTGGTGAAGAACCTTAATCAAACACCCGACATAAAATAATTCCATGTTTCCATGATTCAGTAATCATTTTAAACATATAGCAATTCAGACAACATACTCATTGAACACACAAACCATTTTTAATTGATAGTTATCAATACATAAATCAACAATGTAACATAACCAAATAGCGTATTTACCTTTCATGTATTAACACATTAAAAAGGTCCCCATTCAAATGGCATAATATATTAACACATTTCCATGAAAACTAATAATTAATTTAACAAATTCATTCCCATTCATTTAAGCCATTGAATTCAAATGAAACACCCCCATATGACCCACCAAAAAATGGAAACAATTACCATTAGTATAATTTCATATCCCAAGATATTTTTCAACATAATTCTAATGATATCTATGTCATAAAAATTCAATTATTCACATTACATTCTAATTTCCATGTTCAAGAAGTAGCTCACCCAATTGCCATAACTTGACCTGGTCCAAATCAACCACAGCGCATCCCACATGGATCATGAGGGGTACAACTAAATATTTACCAATTAAATTAATCATATCTATCAAGGAAAACAAATCCTTCAACTCAAAATCACCAAAGAACAACTACATGAACATAAAAACCCAATATGGACATGGGATGTAACATGTAAACTACATTCTTTGATTCAAAACATGAACACTCAATTAACCTTTTCCGAAGACTTATATATTATCACTCTTCATATCCCAAACCTACGATACATTATTAAAATATAGTTCTATGAATTCATAAGAAGAATAGCTTACACTAATGTGTTAATCTAAAACAATGAAGGAATTAGACAATTAGACTAACCCGGTGTTTTGATATGCACATAATAGGGATCTGAAAGGGTTTAGAAACGATCCATTGGAAGAGTAGTGTGTTTGGATCACCACTAGGGATGATGAGGTAATAATGGAGAAAATAACTTTGTTACATCACTTAAGGACCGATAAAGAAAAATGCTAAAAACCCACTTTTAAAGGGGTCCATTGTTTTTTCCTTCTGGTTTTCCAAAGTATTTGTCACCATCTGTCTAAAATGGGGCCAGGTTATATGGTATCCTAAGGAGACTACATGGTCTGGGTATAAATTTGGTGACTATAATGAATAGTTATTTAATATACCATATGGTTTGGCCTCACCCATTGCATGGTTTGTTAAACTGTGAACCCCTCCTCCTGGAAAGCATGGTTTGGGGTGCATGGTTACTACTAACCCTGCGCCAACCATGAAACATGCACTGGACGGGAAACTTCTTCCCTTTATCATGTCCTAAACCAATAGAACACCACCAAGCCTCCTCACAAACTTTCTAACAACAAACAACATTACCTTAATTACAGTTAAACCAAAACTTATACAAGAACATAACTCAAATGATTTCTGTGATGATACTAGTGGTATTTATTGTGTTATACACTAGAGCCACCAATTATCATCCAGTATAATTTCGTTATTCTTATCCTCAGACATATTTAAATGAAGAATTAAACTAGTTAAACTGGTCTACTATGGGTTAGAGAAATTTATCAAGTTGGTTTAGATTATAAAAAGTTAGTTATACTATTTAGTTCAAATTTAAAAATATAATCAATGAAGGGGGTGTTATTCCTTATTTGTGTGGTTACACATGAACATGGTCGATAAATTATATTTATACAAAAAAATTATGTGAATACCAATGTCAAAAAACATCTAATGGATTTGTTAACTGTGATAATATTTCATAGAATATCTGTATAGGGTCACCAATCCTCTTCTGTGATCCACCCCAATACAAGAATATCACCCAACCTCCACACTCATTCCAAAAACTCAAAATTTAATAAATAATATATAAAATTAATCAATTAAGGAACTTAATTTCATTATTTATGATTTATTATTCAGTAATTGTTTTCCAATAACCATCAATAGTTTAACATAGAGTTCTAGTTATCCCCAATTCATCCATACATTATGCTGAGTAATGGCCCCCACATACACCTTCATTAAAATCCTTAAATTTATTTATTTTAATAGAAAAACAAAACATAATTGGTAGTGGAAAATATAACCATAAAAATAGTTTTTAGATGAGGGTATATGACATTACTAGGCATACTAGAAATATCTTGGATTTGAGTATCATCATATAATCATGATTACACTATCATTAGGTGGCATCCACCAATAATACCTATCTTATAGGTAACCAAATCTATAGAATATGTAAGGATGTGAATAAAGAAATAAAATTTAAATTCAATATCATAATTTGTTTCCTCTAAAATTCATTAAGTATGACCAAATTTAAATAAGAAGAAAATGGGGAAAAGACTAGACATGTTGGGGTTGGTGCGGAAAAATGAGAGGGAGGGGGATTCCCCTACTAAAAACCTTAGGGTATTAATCATAATTTTTTTTATGATCATAATTATTTGAAAAAAACTTTTTCCAAACCATGTTCTAATGTTAGAATAGGTACTATAGAAATAGATAACTTTTATATGGATTGGCAGTATGATTTAACACATAGTGAACTAAGAAACAAAATTGGCACTATCTCAATCTGCCATGTTATTCAGGTTTGTCCTTCTATCATGAACAAATCCCTATGTATAAATCCATATAATAACTCACTGTAGAATCCAAATTAATTAAGAAATAGAATTTTACAACCATTTTAGTATATATCCTCTTTTATAAAAAATTATTAAACTTGTTCACACTAATGTGGCTATATGGTTTCTCTTAAACTGTAAAAACCAAACCATGTTCCAAGGGCATGATCCCCTAAAAATCCTAAATCATAATAGGAATATTCCTAGACTCACCTACTCATTCGTGTTGCTTCTAGATCCTCCATACATAACGAAGATACAGAATTTAAGACACTTGAACTCTTAGGTTCTTGATCTGAATCTCAATTCAAAAAATGGAACTTCCACTATATGTTTAAAAATACAATATTATCTACATAAAAACATAAATCATGAAGGAGAGGGGTTTTAAATACCCAAAATATAAATATGAACTAATTATATAAAATTTACATTCTACTTCCTAATTTAGAATCCATTTTATTTGTTTTATTTTTATAATAGTAATAAAAAATAAATTTAAAAGAATAAATTTAGAGTGTATTTAGAAAACCAATGTCATTAAAAGTCACATAAATGTCAAAATACAAAAAATATTTTATGAAACCATTTTTTCAAATTTTTAATTTTCATTATAAAATATAGAATTATTCTAGAAATGGGTTTTTAAATGTAAGAACCAGTGTTTTTTCGGACAGTCGTTTTGAGTAGAAATTTTAATTTTTCTATTGGATGCTCGAGAGGGGTAAAATGGTCATTTTACTCTACCATATGATCTCAGATAATTTTTATGAGCACTATGTTGGTCTTGGAATTGGAATTTTACCCTAGGATAGAAGTTTAGAGGAAATCTGAGCTGTTCAAATTATAGCTGAATATTTAATATTTAATATTATCAAATTAAATATTAAATTATTCACGCAGGTTCATTTGGAAATAACATTTAAACAGAGCATAGGATTGATATTAATTCTGCACTGTTGAGTCCGGAATGGGGATTTTAGCATACAGATGGTATAAACTCATGTCTGGCCTCAGGGGCGGCCCGAGCCCCTTTTTCATCCTTTTCTACTCTTCTTTCCTTTTCTTTTCTTCTTTCTTCCTTCCTCATCATAATTTACAATGCTACATATTAACTCCTACATGTCTGTGTATTTTTAGGGAATTTGGATATTGATATAGAGAGAGAGTTGGGAGGAAAGAGGGGTACCGATTCGAAGCTCTCGATGCGCTGAGTGAGAGTGTGGCATCCGAGAGCCGTGAAATGAACCGAAGCTTCGACAGTTTCCACCAGAAGGTAGGGATGTTTATGTTTTCTCCATATATACCCTTTAAAAATATTTTTTTATGTCTTTAAATCCATATATTTTTTGATTTTAAGCCCACGGGGCTCGATCTAGTGTTTTAGGGGAAAAACGGGTGTTTCTGGTGTTTTCAGGATTTCCCGTTGGAAAACCTAGAATACATGGCATGTATTCTAGGGGTAAATGCCATGTGTTATTCCCATTTGGGGAAGACAAATTTTTCTTATGTACACTCCATGTAATTTGAGTACACTACATGTAGTGGGTGGCTGTGTGGCTGGCTGCGTGAAATAGAACCCAGAATAGTTGTTTTTAAAGAGTACACATCGTGTACTTTGAGTACACATCGTGTAGTGGTACTTGGGAACATGTTTTAGTGAAAACACACACAAGGTGAATTTTTTGAATATTAAAAGACATGTACATTAAATTACATGCCGTGTACTACAACACATGCATGCCCAACATGCTCTGGCCATGTGCTCTGGCCATGTACTACTTCAATTTAGTAATTTTGGGATATCTTATGCTCTGGAAGTAAGAATTGGGCATGTGAATAGTCAATTATGAGCATTTTTCCATGTAGATCTCAATGGTGGAATCATTTTTGTATTTATAGGTCATATAAAGTAAATTTTTTGGTTTCTATTTAAATGGATGGGTTCTTCCTCCAGTTATCATTTTCAATTGTCACATGAGAGTGAGACTTGGCGTGGATGATAGGTTGGGTGTTCGGACCAACTTAGTTGAGACCTTTAATAATAGATGAGATATGAGATATCTCTCATAACCTATTCTTGAGAGGACTTTCCACTTTTGAGATGATCCCCACTGGCCTATGATTCTTTGATACCAGGTACTTCTAAGGATCCCCTGAGGGATGCCTTTGCTTGTGTGTTAACCTAGGGAGTCCCTTGTAGGATCTCTCTCTTGATCTTCTTTTGGTAGGAAACATGTTATGTAATTCCTATGTTATAATTCATTTGGGGATATCGTATAGTATTTCTCCCTTACTCTTCTTTAAGGATCCATTATTGGATTCCTTCGCTCATGTTTACCTGGAGGATCCCGAGTATGATCCCTCATATGTGTTTGACTTGAGGGACCCAGCGGGTGCCCGTTGTTTGACCGACCCTGAGTTGTTACATTGGGTCCTAGTAGAGATGATGATCGAGTGTCACCTATAACCCATGCCAAACTAGTAAATCCATGGGGCTATGGATGTTTGTTGGGTTGGGCGTTTGGGCCACCCTTACTACTTGTTTATATCTGACTGTGTTTGCTGATGTTGTAGTGTTTACCAGAGGTGCTTCCCAGTTGGTGGCAGCTCAGCCTAACACGATGCATATTTCCTATTTTTCGGGAAGCCTACTATTCCTTGTTTTCTTATGTAGTGGTGTTTTTATTGTAAATAGTTTTTTTACCTTACTGGGGATGTGTTTTCCCATGTTGCTTGATTTTGACCATTTGGTCTTTCATTGCCTGTTATGCTACCTTGTTTCCAAGACTAGTATTATTATGAAGGAGTGGTTGTATTTATGAAATGAAGATATTTTGTAGGATGTTATCCACATGGTTATTGAGGTTTACGTGGGCCGTTACACGATTCTATACTTGCTTGACTTACATAGGGTCGTGATAACCTAGTGTAGTAGACCATAGGGAGAATGGATGTAAGGGCCTCTCTTGTGTGTCTTTATACTTATATGATGAAAGAACACTGGGGGAATTGATGTTTGGTTCTTCCCTAGAGTGTCTGTAGTTCCTCGACGCTGGCCATAGGGGGAATTGACATTGAGAGCTTCCCCAGAGCACCTTTATTACGAAACAAGACTATAGGGGGAATTGATGGTGAGTGATTCCCCAGAGAGTCTTTTCTTTAGATAAACTAGAGGGGTGAGATTGTGTGTGATTCCCTGAGGGTTTCTTGTGTTTCTAGGTAGAACTAGAGGGGATAGGCTGTGAGTACATCCTAGAGGGTTACCTATTCTGTTATCTTCTTGCTTGTGTGTGATTGGTTGGACCAGTGGGAGAAGGCTGAGTGTACTTCCCAGAGGGTTACTTTATTTGTTTAGATTTTTCAGAGACATAATTCCGGTGTTGGCCGAAGCAGGTACATGTCGATGGGATTACTGACCTAGAGATCAACTTAATGATACATGACATGAGTGAAACGACGTCCAGCTCAATGCCCATGCACATGATGACCAGATCATCGGGCTTATGGTCCCAAGGATCGACTGTTAATGTTTTTCTTGTTATTTGAATCACTTAATCATGAATATTTATATTTATGTATATGTGTATAGGAATGGGACTATTCATGTGTAAGTATATAGATATGTACATTCATGGTGACACTTACCCAGTTGACAGGGTTTACATACCCTAGGTTCGAATGTGGTTCCATGTTTGGTTTACTTCTTTTGTTGTGTTCCAACTAGGCTGAGAACGTTGTTATTGCATACACAAAGCAGCATAGTTATAGGTTTCTTGTCGGGGATCCCTACTGAGATTATTTCTCACCCCTGCATGAGCACCTCGGTGTATGTGTAGACCTTATGTCTGATTTTCAGGTTGATCACGAGTTGTATAGTCGACAGGGCTGAGGCCTAGTGTTGTATGATCGAGCGGAGATACTTGAGTGGTTTTACTGATCGAGCTACTGCAGTTCGATATTATCTGGAGATTGAGTACCTGAATTGGCATTGAGTTAGTATCACAGCCCTATACTTTGACATTCGGTTTCTTTTGTACTTGTATCAGTATGGTCGGCCTGGTGGGTGACCATTGTAGTATTGTATTGTATAGCTTTTTGGGATTTTAAAACATTTTACTATTATAACTTGTTCTATTTAAGTTGTTTATCACATTCAAACTATGTTTACTTTCTGTTGTGTATGATACATAGTTATTTCTGCTGTTTTATTACTCTGGTATGTGGTAATAGTCTTACCAATATCACACCCTAGGCCCTTACTTCTAGTCGGTAGCCTTCGGGCGTATGGGGAGGCGCGCTTGAGGCCTTGTGGCGAACCAGCTCGGAGCACCATTTTAGTGGATTCCGGGTCGGGACGTTACAATGCGGTATCAGAGGAGTTTTCTTTCATGGTCATTACTATTTGGTATATGGAAGACATGAGTATTAGGAATGTGTCGGAACCTGTGATGGATATCGGGATGGTGCATCAATAACACTTGTTCTGATAAGAAGTCCCAGTTTCCATGGTTTGGGATTGCTGTTCTGATTTTGCGATGTTACAGTTGAATATTATTTTTGCCTTGAGAAGCACACATGTTTTGTGGTGTTTTGATTTACTATGGATCTATGGATCTTGGCCATTTGTAAGAATCCATGTATGGATTTTGACTCTTGGCCGGCAAAGGCAAGAGGCATCTCATGCATCATACTAGGCACGTAGGATTCACAGCATATAGGCCTGCTGGTGTGTGTTTTTACTGACAAATGAGATATTTGGGTCTGTATACACATATTTTTTACTCCACTGGCAGGTTATGTGGATCTATGTTGAGGAATTGGTGTGAGGATGATGACTCAGTCCTTGTGCAGAGGTGGTGCAGTGACCCTAGTTGGTCGATATGGAAAGTGATGCCTTTCTGTTTACCCCCTTTATTCGGTGTTGTTTCTCAGGTCTATGGTAATCTAGTTGAATATATGAGTATGATGTCGATAGATACCAAGGCATTTCTTATAAACTGGACCACCTTCTGGTATTACTGTGTAAATATACCCAATGGGTGTTAGCTAAGCCTGTCTCTTCTGTTTTGGTTTTGTCCTCTAAGGAGTAGTTCCTTATAAGGATGCTCAAAGAGGATTAGGGCCAATGTAGGCTATGTTTTAGTTTTTAATTTCTTTGTTTGTTGTGATCTTTACCGTCTTCTACGTGTTTTGAATCTTTTAGGCTAGGTGCTTAGACCTTGTGACCCATTTGTAAGGCTTTTTCTGTAGGGATAGGTGGAAGACCTAGAGACCCTTGGTCTTTAATCGAACACTTGTAGTTCAATGTATATTCTGTTCTATGTCAACCTAGGTGTGAAATGTTTTCCATCTTTTTCCAACGCCTTTTGACGGTGTTGTTTTTCGTGATTGGTTTCGACGAGTAGGCATGTTTGGCTGCCTGGCTTGATCGACTAGTGTTTATGATGTTGCTGTTGGAGGTGGCATCATTTCAATTTAGGTCAGTGAGTGGCCTGGTGCGATCTAAGGACCAATATTTCACGACATTCTGTAGACTCGGATCCCAGAAGTTGTGTTGAAATGTCCTTATGTCATAGAGGTGACTTTTTGAAATATTGGATTACCATGAAATGGTTGACCCGTGCTAGAATCCTAGTTGGGTTTTGGCAGGATGTTAGCATGGCTCAGAGCGAGCTGTACATGCCTTCAGTGAAATCATAGTGTACTCTTATTAGAGACAATCATGTGCATTCTTAATTCATCTTGAGTGTGCTGAGAGATCTTCGACCCTACATCGATCTCCTTTTTTATTCTTAATATTCATCTATGTGGGGGATGGATCCTGTTCTTGTTGTGCTCTCAGAGAAGTGTAAGGAAATCCATATGGTGGTGAGTGAACCATTGGCCTTTTAATGGTGTTTTTCCTTGTTTATGTTAAACTTCAATGTTTTCCAGTGGGCTTTTGATCTTGGAGTTTTCTTTTAAGATGATTCTAAGGGTATTCCTATAGAGGGGAGTACCGGTTTGGTTGTTGTTGAATATCTTCTCTGTTGAAGGTGGTTGTTAACGCTATAAGACTTGTCGTTGGACAGTCCAGATAGCATGGTTATTCAGATGGTCGGGATTGGGAGCATGGATGCTAGTCCTCTTACTAGGCTTCTCATGGATGATAACGTTTATGGTGGGGAGTTTATAAAAACCCTTGTTTTTTTGGACAACCGTTTTGAGCAGAAATTTGAATTTTTGCTGTTGGATGCTCATGAGGGTTAAAATGGTAATTTTCTTCTACCAGGTGATCTCAAATATTTTTTCTAACCTCTCCGTTTGTCCTAGAATAAGGATTTTACCTTGGGATAAATTTTCAGAGAAAATCTGAGTTATTCTAATTTTAGCCAAATAGTTTATATTTAATATTATTAAATTAAATATTAAATTATTCATGCAAGTTCATTTGGAAGTAACTTCTAAATGAGGCCTCATATTGAGATTACTTTTGTTCCATTGAGTTTGGAATGGAGATTTTAGCCTAGGCAAGGCCTAAAATCATGTCGGGCAACGGGGTCGGCCCGTGCCCCTTTTTCTTCCTTTCCTTTTCTTCTTTCCTTTTCTTTTATTCTCTCTTCCTTCCTCCTCCTTCTTGTGAATGCTCCATATTGTCTCCTACTTGGCCATGTATTTTGGAGGAATTTGGAGATTGAGAAAAAGAGGGACAGATTTGGGAGGCAAGAGGGGTATCTATTCGAAGATCTCAATGCGCTGAGTCGGCGTGCAGTAACTGGGTGCCGTGAAATCAACCGAAGATTCGGTGGTTTCTACCCAAAGGAAAGGCCCTTTATGTTGTCTCCATAGATTCCCCTTATAATTTTTTATGTCCTTAAATCCTTATATTTCTTGCGGGTAAGCCCATGGGTCTCGATCTGTTGTTTCAAGGGTGAAAATGGGCGTTTCGGGAGTTTTCAGGGATTTCCCATCGGAAAACCCAAAATACATGGCATGTATTCAAGGAGTACATGCCATGTGTTCTTCCCATTTGGGGAATACAAAGTTTTCTTAATTACATGACTTTTATTTTGAGTACACGTAGTGTAGTGGGTGGCCGTGTGGCTGGCCGTCTGAAATAGAAAATAGAATAGTGGTTTTTAAGGAGTACACACCGTGTACTTTGAGTACATGCCGTGTAGTGGTACTTGGGAATGTGTTTTAGTGAAAAATAACACGGGGTGAATTTTATTGAATAGTACATATCATGTACAGTAAGGTACACACCGTGTACTACTACACAGGCAGACCCAATGTGCTCTGGCCATGTGCTTTGGCCATGTACTAATTCAATTTAGTAATTTTGGGATATCTTATGCTCTAGAAGTCATATTTGGGCATGTGAGTAGTCTATTATGAGAGTTTTCCCATGTAGATCACAATTTTAGAATTCGTTTTGTATTTTGAGGTCATCTAAAGGATGTTCATGGGGTTTATATCTAAATGGAGGGGTTTTTCCTCCAGTTATCGAGTTCATTGTCAATTGAGAGTGAGACTTGGCATGGATGATAGGTTGGGTGTTCGGACCAACATAGTTGAGACCTTTAATATTAGATGATCTTTGAGATATCTCTTGTAACCTATTCTTGAGAATAATTTCCACTTGTGAGATGTTCTCTTCTGGCCTATGAGTCGTTGAGAACGAGTACTTCTAAAGATCCCCTATGGGATGCCTTTGCTTGTGTGTTGTCCTAGGGAGTCCCTTGTAGGATATCTCCCTTGTTATTATTTTGATAGGAATCATGTTATGGAATTACTATATTGGAATTCATTTGAGGATCATGTGTATTATTCATCCCTTACTCTTCACTAAGGATCCCACGTAGGATTCCTTCGCTCATGTTTACCTTGAGGATCTGGAGTACGATGCATCTTATGTGTTTGACGTGAGGGACCCAGCGGGTGCCCATTGTTTGACCAACCATGAGTTTTTATGTCAGGTCTGGGTAGATATGGTGATTGGTTATCACCTATAACCCATGGAAAACTAGAAAATCCATGGGGCTATGGATGTTTTTTGTGTTGGGCATTCGGGCCACCCTCACTATTTGTTTATATCTGACTTGTTCTGTTGATGATATAGTGCTTACTAGAGGTGCTTATTGGTTGGAGGCTGTTGATCATAACAAAATGCGTCTTTCTTATTTTTTGGGATGCCTACTATTCGTTGTGTTCTTTATGAGAGGTGGTTTGATTGTAAAATAGTGTATTTTACCTTGCTGTGGATGTGTTTTCCCATGTTGCTTGATTTTGACCGTTTGTTCTTGCTTTGCCTGTTAGGCAGCCTTGTTTCCAAGCCTAGTATTGTTTGGATGGATTGGTTGTATTTATGAAATGAAGATATGTTGTATGATGTTAACCATGTAGTTCTTGAGGTTTACTTGGGCTGTTACACGATGCTATACTTTCTTTGATGACAGGGTCGTGAGAACCTGGTGTTGTAGACCTTAGGGAGAATGGACATAAGGGCATATCCAGAGTGTCATTGTACTTATACTATGCGAGACCACATGGCGAATTGATGTTGAGTTCTTCCCCAGAGTGTATGTGGTTCTTCAAAATATGCTTCAAGGGGGAATTGATGTTGAGTGATTCCCTAGATGGCCTTTAGTACGATATGAGACTATAGGGGGAACTGACGATGAGTGCTTCCCCAGAGAGTCTATACATTAGCTAAACAAAAGTGGTGAGACTGTGTGCACTTCCCAGAGGGTTTCTTGTGTTTCTAGGTAGGACAAGAGGGGATAGGCTATGACTACATCCTAGAGGGTTACTTGTTGTGTTATCTTCATTCTTGTGTGTGATTGGTTGAACCAGAGGGGAGAGGCTAAGAGTACTTCCCAGAGGGTTACTTGTTTCATTTTAGCTTGTTCAGAGACATAATTCTGGCATTGGCCAAAGAAGTTACATGTCGATGGGATTACAGACCCATAGATCGACTTAATGATACCTAACTTGAGTGGCACGACATCCATCTCAATGCCATTTCACGTGATTTCTAGATGATAGGGCTTATGATCCCAAGGATCGACTGTTAATGTTGTTCTTGTTATTTGAATCACTTAATAATGAATATTCATATTTATGTATATGTGTATAGGTATGGGACTACACATGTGTACTTATATAGATCTAAACATCCAGGGTGGAACATTCCCATTTGACAGGTTTTACATACCTTAGGTTCGATTGTGGTTGCACATTTGGTTTACTTCCTTTGTTGTGTTTGAGCTAGGATGAGCATGTTTCTGTTGCATAAACAAAGCAGCAAAGTTATAGGTTTCTTGTCGGGGTGTCCGACTGAGATTATTTCTCACCCCTGCACATGCACCTCGGTTAATGTGTAGACTTTATGTCTGCTTTTCAGGTTGAGCATGAGTTCCATGGCCGATAGGGCTGAGGCCCAGTGTTTCCTGATCGAGTGGAGCAGTTTGAGTGGTTCTACTAATCGGGCTGCTGTAGTTCGATATTTTTTGGGAGATCAAGTTTGTAGATTGGCTTGGAGTTACTAGCAGAGCCATGTACTTTAACATTTAGTTTCTTTTGTACTTGTATCTGTATGGTCGGCCTGGTGGGTGACCGGTGTAGTATTGTATTGCGTAGTTGTTCGGGCTTTTACAACATTTTACTATTACAACTTATTCTATTTTAGTTTTTTATTGCTTCTAAACACTTTTTACTTTCCATTGTGTATGATACATAATTATTTCTGTTTTTTTGTTACTCTAGTATAAGGGCATTGTCTCTCCACTATCACAAGCTAGGCCCTCGCTGCTAGTCAGCAGCCTCTAGCGTGCTGGGAGGCGCGCTTGAGGCCTTGTGGCGAATCGTCTCGGAGAGTTTAGTGGATTCCGGGTTGGGAAGTTACAGTAAATATATATTTGATATTTTTATTGTATTAATGTCCTTAAATTCATTATATATTTAAAGATGGTATTTTACACAATTTACCTAAAAATGAAATGTTTTTGAAAATCCAAATGTGGAACACTAAGATAATTTTTGAATTATAATTTAAAAAATGATATTTATTCTATCCAATTAAAATTAAAATATATATATATATATATATAACATTATAATGAAAATAAAATATATAAATACAAATGAATTTTTTTGAAAAGTGGAATTTTAAAACATTTCGTGTTATTAGTATTAATCCATATCAATTACTAATTTAAATAATGTGACTATAATAATTAATTTCGGTCAATTTACATTTATATAATTAATAAAAAATACTAAATGATATATTTTTTTGAAATGAAATTATTATTTTTATCTAAACACTCTTTAACATATACCAACAAAATCAACTCATTATATTCTATATATTATTTTTAGTAGTAAAAAAATGCATTTTTGTATTTATATGTACTTAATATCATATTTTAATAATAGTATTATAATTAATAATTATAATATCAAAAATTCATATGTATTCCTAAAATAATTTAATATCACAATTTTATTTCATTGTGAGTTATATTATTTATAATTTACTAATAACTAATATATGAGTCGACTATTGTTTTCCTATTAGATATATATTATCAGACCATATTATCAATTACTATATTTCCATTGAATATATTTATAATTCATTTATTTTCTTCATATATACATATCGGCTTAATAAATCAATTGTTCATTAAAATATCATATTCCAAGGAATTCTTCTAATATAATATAATAGCTTTTTTAGGATTATTTATTTATTCATTATAATTTTCACATTATGGGTTTCTTTATGATATTGGTGATCCTTATGATTGAAATGACTCTTTGGGTTTCATTTTCAGGAATATTTTTTTTCTTTTCTATCTATAATCCACTATTTATTTATAAACATTTCATATTTTTATTCAACCATGTTAAGAAATTATATATTTTGTGTTCTATGTAGTTTTATATTATTCGGTGTTAATTTTCCTATTATTAATTACTACTATTTCTTAATTTTAATTAATATATGATATGACACATTTCCTACTAAATATCAAATCCTTTAAAATAAATTAATCTATTATAATTATATTTTTACAAGAAAAATTCTTTTTAAAACCCTAGGGGGTTAAAATACCCCCTTTAATAAATTTAGTAAAGGGAATTTAACTCTTCCAAACTAATTAAGTATTAAAGGGTACCATAAAAAATAAACATGAATATTAGTTTAATTTATAAATGTATTTCATCGCCACTATATTTTTATTTACTAATGAACTCATCTTTTACATCTTAATAGAAATATAACAAAAAATTTGCTTTTCTTTAATTATTGGCTCTGAATACCCTAATATAGTTGGTGAAATTTTTCCATAGGGTTTTTATATCCATTATTTTATTAATAAGTTATTTTGGGATGATTTGTTGATGTAAATTTCCAATGAAATAAATTATAATGTCATTTATACGAATGATGTTAATCCTTTACTAATAAAATCTCAAATTTTTATAACAGATGGATACAATAATGTTATGGCGGAAAACAAAAATTCATTATATATGATTTATATACATGAGAGTAAAAAATAAATCTTATATATTTTTTGATTAATAATAATACTTATGTTCATTTGGATTGAGATTCAATGATCATATAAATAATTCATTTTACATAGGATTCAGTAGAATAAGAAATAAATACGATGATTATATTTTAATGGTTCTTGGTAAATATTCTTCATCCTATATCATTATTGAAATACACTTCTATAGTTGCAGTTTCAAGAAGAATAAATTATTTACTTCAACTAGAATGTATCTAATTATCATCATACTTGTTATATATCCCTTGGATTACTTTATTGATTTAGATAATGTACAATATTCTTTTATTTATGATATTGAATTGTTATAAGAAATTTTCTATTAACTTTTTTTCCAATAACTATGTCCACAAAGGTTATTATTTTATATGAAAATTAGTTTCCCCATTAGTTATTATACCATATATTAAATATAATCCAGTTCAATTGAGATATTTTCCATTTTTTTCTTCCACCATTTATAATATGGAATTAATTGAATATTCTATCTTCATCGTCATCATTATCGGAACATATTTAAATCTATATCATTATATTCCTTAATGTGTTTAGAAGAACTACTATGTTTTTGTTGACAATCACATTTCATGAAAAATGTCTTTTCTTAATCATATGATTTCTCAGTCAATATCTTTTCCCGTTATATTTTTCATTGTGAAAATTTCATCATTACCTATTGAATCCATTGATAACTTGCTTCCATCATCCTTTAGTCATTACTATAGAAATACATAATCTTATGGGATGGAAAATTAAAACAATAATAGAATTATTATATGATTTATAAAATCAAATATCATACCATCTTCCTATATGAAATTATTAGATTATTTTTTTAATTCATACAAAATTACTCATAGATCAATATTGGTATCTTTAGGATAGATTGTCTCATAAAGCATAAACTAATTTCATAACCACAAAAATAAATCATAATGTCTAAAAAGGGTTTTTTAATTTAACAAATAATATCCCCTTGGTGTTTTTAGAATTTTAGTCTTAGGTCCACACATCATGCCCTATAGTGATTATTGAGTTGATACTCAACAAACCATTTTTATCACTCCCATGTGTATTTGTTTCATAGCCACAACAACATTCTGGTATCCAAACACATTGTTTGTTTTAAGTAGAATAAAAAAATCTATAATTTACCAAATATACATGATGTTTTATAATAAATTGTTGTATCCATTAATATTTCATTAATGTTATGTAATCTTTACCCTAGAAAAATTCTAAATTACATTGAATCAAAAACATGAAGGATTCTTTGTACCTTTAAAACTATGATCAACCATAAAACATCAGTTCTCATGGATATGTCCTTCTCAATTACATTACATAAATAAAATATGAATTTTTAATATAATTCTAAGTACTTTTGGTTTAGTGTTTTAGATAATTATAAAATAGAAAGTGACTAAAATATCATGTCTATTTTAATTAGTGGATATTTTTCTCACATTAAAAAACTACTTAATCCCAAAAAATTATTCAACTTCTCCCCTATATACTCTACAAAAGAAAGTAGTATATAAAAAACATATATATTTCTTTCATTATATTCACGGGAAGTGTAAAAATAATACAATTTTTTTTATCATAGATATCATGTTAAGGTAAACATATTGGATATAAATTAATTATCACATTTTTCATAAAAGATAGTAATTAGAAACAAGATTCAATATCCATGATTATTAGATCAAAACATATTCATAAAGAAAATCCAAATAGTATAGCACAAGAACTAAAACAGGGATAACACACAATCATGAGTCACATATATTTACCAACCCTTAAAATAGAACACAATTTTAACCATATATATACCACCTTCATTAGACACAATCAATCACCCATGTTTGAAAGAAACTAAATTGTTACCCCATTTACATAAATCATTAAATTTAAACTATTATCTAATAAATTAGATAGTGATAAAGGACCTCATTAATCAGTTTTCCTTTCATAAAAATGCCTTATGAAATAAATAATTTATAATTTTTTAAAGAACACATAAAATAAAATGGGCTTCATTTATCACAATATAGAACCCTGTAGAAATCATTTTGGTTTTATATATTTTTAAAATTAATTCATTGTAAAAAAATATTCATAATTACATAAATAATAATAACATGATAAATACATGAAAAATAAATTTGTATCCAATGAAATTAAACCCCATTCTAGGTAAATACACATAAATTAGGATAATAATGTTTGTGGTATTGAAACCATATAGATAATGTGAATATGTCAAATTTAGTAGTTTTTGAAAAAATTCAATGTATGACCTAAAGGTGAACACCTTTATACCATTGGAAAAAAATAAATTTACATAGAAATGGAATCATGAGATAAATTTCTTATTATTCAATGAATCTGATTAATCACAAAAAAGGTAAATATAGATCATTTCTCTTATATATATATATTTTTTCTAATTTTTGAGAAGATAGGTAAAGAATAATAATGTAGGTATTGAATACCATTACATGAATACTGTAATATTACATTTAGTGGAATGAAAAGATATTTTTTATCATGAATAAATTTTATATTAAAATTCATAAAACAATGGTTAAATAATTTACAATAAAAAATTGAAAAATAACATGAGTTTTCAAAATTTGGTGAAATGAATTCGTTTGAAATTGTTTTACAAATAATTTTCTTTCAATATTGAAATATATAATTTCTATGTGATAAATTCAATACATTTTAAACTTATTTTAAAAAATATACGAAATGAAAATATATTAGATATTTTAAAATATTAATTTTTTATAAATTCCTTAGTTTTATTATCTTGAGAATATCATAATTATTTTAAAGGGAAAATGGGATTTTGAATATAGAAAATCTATCTATGATACATAAAAAAAATTATATTTTAAAACCTAAATATTTAAAACCTACATTATAAATTGGTTAATAAAATATCCAATTGAATTTTAGTGATGAAAATTAAGAAGATAACATGAATTTATCAATATTAGAGTTCCTAAAAATAGTAGAAAACGTTAGTGGAAAACCATTATGGACATGAACAAAAAGATTCCTAAATAAGAAATGTTATTATTATTATTAATAATATATTTTTAATAAGAGAGAACATTTATAAATTAGGTAGTTATTTATTAATATTAGTTATTTACATTGACAATAAGAATAAATTCTATATAATAAAGGATAGTTTTTTAAATAAATAACTCTTTAATATTATATTCATCTATGAATATTTATGATTAGATATATCCGAAATTGAGTCAATGCACCTTTTTTAGATTATATAAAATCCAATTAGAACCCTATGAACAATATGATTTCAAAGGATAAATTAAATAACATTAATAGTTTAAAATACTAATAAAAAATATTAATCAGTCATTAGATACAACATAATAAGGAAAATACGATGCATAATAAGAATTAAAACTCAAGGGATTAAAAACTGAGATAATAAACTCATAAAATATATCCAAAATTATATTAAAGTGATCGAATCTAATTTATTATAATAAACCACTCTCTTAATGACTGACTGACTAAAAATTATGTTTTTATTATTCAAACACTCTCTTCATCACTGAAAATAGAATATTATGATTTTTATAACCTTGTATAAAAAATGTTTATTATTATTCTGAACATGTATATTACTTATTTTCTATCTAATTTCAATATTGGGTTGAGTTGTTCTAAATGCTTTGAACTATTTTTTTCAAATCATATTTATTCTTAAGTTAGTGTCTCTTTATTTGGTAATTTTAGGGAAATTACATTTTTACATAATCATAAACACATAATATCACCTTTCAAGAATAAAAAAACATGATTTTCATACTTTCTTATAAAAAATTTAGTATTTGTGTTCCCATATTCATCCATGATAATGTTTTATATCATTGTTCATGTTAGTTGTTTTATTATCCCAAACATGAAAAAAAAACAAAATTCGATGGGTGATTATGATTATGAAATTTTTTATTTTAACATGATATCCTTATAAAGGAATAATAATGATTATATTTATGTTGTTTTATAAGTATTTGTTATATATTAATAAATATTATTATATAAAATATTCATAGATAAAGAACAATATACATTAATTTATGTATGTGGTAGTTTTTACAGTGTATGTGTGATGTTTTCATTTTCAGAAAAATGTGAAGAAGTAAAGGTGATTTATATTTTTTCACCATAAATTAATTATTATATTATATATGATACATTTATTCTTAAATTACATCCTTATAACCTATGAAAAAGGATTGAGGGGAAAAAAATATTTCCCTTTGTGGATATAGTACACATCACAACACATGATTGAAGTTATTTTGTTTTCCCATGTGGATTAGAATAAATAAAAAAGAGTTGTTCAGCTAATAAAATAAATCATCATCAAACTAATGATATTGAGGTAGTTATATTAATATATTACTGGTATTTTATGAATATAATGATCATTAATAAAATTTAAGGACAATATAATAATTACATTGAGACATTAAATTTTCTATTGATGAATTCTAAATATTTGGTTGACTTTTGAAAAATTACATTGACATTGGGTATTTTAAATCATAAGGGGCATCAAGGGTAACATATTTTAGTAGTATTTTATTATACATTTAATGGAAATTTTAGTAGTAATATGGTGTAATAGATCCACTTTAATACATGAATAATATACACCTTTATTGAATCCCATATGTTTCTAGTGATATCTTTTCACTATTTATTGGTCCAAGGCTCTAAAAGATAGAAATTAATTGGGAGTTGAGTGGGATTCGGTTGACCAAAAATAGCACAAATATTTGAACATAGTTTCATAAATGTTATTAATTATAATTGTTTTATTATAATTTAATTTTTCCTTTTTATCATATTTTGAATATTTTGAGACATTAACCCTTGAATAGTGTATCTATGTCAATGAAAATTAAATGGGATTCAAACAATTTAACTTTTTATCATTCATAAAAGGGGATCACTAATATTATTTCAACAAATAACTTTCTTATTAAAATATCCCTAAACCCCTATCAAATTTCCTTCTACCAAATTTCAATACTATATCTTAAATCCACTAGTAACTACAAATTTTCCTTTTTCCATTATTGGATTTGTTCGTCAAGAAGAAGTTCACAATATAAATGAAATTATATGTTATGCATGGAAATTTTTATAATTATTTCTATTACTATATTTCACTAACCATATAAAAATAAATAACTCCCAATATCTTGTAGGATTATTTTTAGTTATATTATTTGAAAAAAATTATTTATTACTTCTCGTTAACCTATAAAAATAAATGAGCATAAATTTCTCTTTTTAAGGAATACAACCACTAAGAAGTGACATATTATTTTTTTCACAAAAATATATATTCACATATAAAATTTATATAATTGAATACTAAATGTGTCATACATATAATAATGATATATATAAAAATAAAAATTACAATCCAACATCAGTTTCTCTTATTCTTTGGAAAATTGAAATTTTAATCATGTGTTGTATAGAAAAACATCTTAATGAATTAACATAACTTATTGTATAGAATAAAATTTCTTATTTATTAAAACAATTTTAAATATGATTCACCACTTGAAAACATTTAAATTATATAATTTTTATTTTTTTATAATCATATTACAGAAAAAATATACAATTTCATTTCCATAATTAAACATTGAACTATGGTATTTTCATCTTGATAACAATTTTAAATGAATGTTATAAAATGTTATTTTTATGAAATACATTGTTAAATTGGTCACTAAGAAATTTATTTTTATTATATATAATTTTATGTAACATTATTAGAAATTGAGAAGTGTGGAATGATTTTTCAATCTCTTTTTTCAATCCCTTGAGACATTCTAGGTAATACACACCATATTTTCATTTTAAGGGTTTATATACTACCATCTTAATATTCATTATCATGGGTCTATAAAAATTAATGTTATTTTATTTTTAATTTGATTTCATATCTTTTAATGGGATTTAATCCTAATTTATCTAATGTCTTAAGGGTTTAATTTATTTAAATTTTTCTACAAAGGGTCATATTCTTTCTTAATATAATTTTAATTTCTTGATTTATTTTATCCTTTCATTAATTTTTTTTATAAATTTATTCTTTTTTATAGGATAATTATTTCTAATCATTAATAACCATATATTTTATAAAAAAAATAAAATAAATTTAACAGTTCTCATCGAATAACTCCAATTCATACGACCATTTTTTTCACCCAAATCAATATTTTTTTTTCATATTGAAATTTTCCACTTTTTGGGATCTAAAATTTCTATTAATTAATTATATCCTCTTACTTCTCATCATGATGTTTTAGATGATAATTTCAATTATCTATTTTCAATACAAGGTTTTAATAACTATATTCTAAAAAATTATAATGTTATCCATATTATAGATGTATTTATTATCTTCCACACTATTGTTTCTCAATTAAAAAATTATATATTTTCTAGGAATACATTTTTTTACCATTTTTTAAAAATTAAATAGTTAATATATCACAAAATTTTTTCCCAAATTTTTTGTATACTCACTTTCTAAAAGAATCTAATGAATTTCCCATCGATACAATCTTTTAAAAAAAATAATAAAATAGTATTAAAAATGTTTTCAGAAGAATGTATCATTCATTATTTTTCATATTCATTCCCATGATTCATGGTTTTACAATGTAAAATATATTTTAATTAATCAATGATATAGATTTGAAATATTTTTCTTATAATAACTCTTATTATTATTATTATTTATAAGGAAAAAACATATAGTTCATCTATATTTATTCTTCATCAATCGATTAATTACTTACCAGTGTTTATTAAAATGGGTAATAATAAATATCTATAAGATAAATAACTACTAATGGACCTGACATTATAAATTACCTAAAAAACCAATTATTTCCTTAGAAACATTCATTGTACCTTTTAGAATTTGAGTTTTAGAGAATTAGGAAAAAAACATTTATTAAAACATCATTTCTTTTTAAACTAAGGAAATATTTTTTTCTCCATATCTGCAATTGATAAATATATAACATGTTTTCTTAATATCCTATTAACTCTCCACATATGATTCTCTTATAAATATTAGATATATTTTCTATTTTTATAGCCTGGATATATGAAATCATAAAAAATTAAAGTGCTCAAAAGCATAGTAACTGTGATAATAATTGACAAAAATCAACGCCAAAATGTGAGAATAAGATGTTCATATGGATATAATAATTATATATATGAATGTTATACCTAATAAATAATTGGTCCTATATCATTTCATAAGTAATGGAATAACATATGAATACATCTTGAAAATTGAACGTACAATCTACAAAATTATATTTATATAAATTTTTCACACCCACAAGAATGTGGAATGATCACAATTTTGAGTCAATCACTTAAACCCATGATTGCGAGACAACATAATTATACCCTTAAATACATCACCATTGGTAGTCACACATATAAAATTGTTCTTATAAACAGAAAGATATATATACTTGGGTATACATATCTCATGATATTAATTCATTTAGCCAAAAATTATTGGTATACATGTGACCACACATATATTTCATCCATACATATTTGTGCCACTATAATTAATAACTCATCTTTTCATAAAAACTACAGAGAAAAAAATAGTTTTCTTATCTTTTTAAAATAATATAATATAATGAAAGCATTTATAATTAAATTAGTTATAAAAACATATTATACATGTTGAGAAATGGGTATCCATATAAATTTTTTAACATCTTATTTAAATAA
The DNA here is from genome assembly GCA_963277665.1 of Viscum album. Lineage (NCBI taxonomy): Eukaryota > Viridiplantae > Streptophyta > Magnoliopsida > Santalales > Viscaceae > Viscum > Viscum album. The sequence goes on from OY728138.1 coordinate 1,671,589,780, forward strand.
CCACAAACCAATATAATACTAGAAATAGTATTTAATTTGTTTATTAAAACAGAATTTGGTTTAGAAAAAAACAATTACATCTCAATAGATGTATGTAATATTTTCTAAACCCCATTAATAAATAGTGGGAAATATACAGTGTTCATAACGGAATTATATTATGGAAAAAATAATAAATAGTCAATTAATTGGAATGAAAAATCTAATATTGGATACTTTATTCTGAAATTATATTTATATAATCTATCATGATAAATAAGGTGGAATAATTTCAAAAATATACTCAATTATACATAGGTATTTAGAAGAAAATTAGTGAACCTAAAACCCCTTCAAGGATTATTATAAAATTTAATGTGGAATAAAGAAGTATACATGATCTTTGAAAACAATTCTAATTAGAATAACTAAAACTTAGTAAGGATATGGTTTAATTTAAAATTCATAAAAAAATATAGAGAAGTGTTTTATATAAAATTAATATATTAGAGGAAAAATTTGTTCACATAGAAACCTGAACAAAGATTCTTTTTTCGAAATCAACTTATACAAAAAAAGTAATTTTTATTATATTTTTAAGATGAAAATAAAAATAATCTAATGTTAATTAAAAATGGAGTTTTAAATTTTTCGAAAATAAATTTATAAGCATAAAAATAATACTTTAAAGAAAAATGAGTGGATACGAATTTAGTTATTAATTCATTAATATAAATTTTGTTGAAAAAAAATCTCAATTAAAATTATTATATTATATGAAATTTAAAAAATAGGAAAATAGAAATAAAAGCACTAATGATATATAGAGTAGAATAACATTATTTTGATATTTGAATAAAATATTAAAAAATACCACAAATTAGTAATTATTTTAGTGAGATCTCATTTATGATGTTTGGTTTTTAAAAGAAACCGTATAGATTGAGTAAAATTAATGTCCAACCATTTATGTAAGAATGTATCCAAATTGAACATAAAAAAGAATGAAATAAATTTAATTTCATGATATAATATAACATATTGGTAACATATACACAACATAAATGTGAATTTTTTCATTATATTAAAAAAGGCTCAAAAATTGTAAATGTGTCCTAGAAACTATTTTTGTAATATAAAATTTATCATAAGAATCATTTGAAAATCATGATATAATGAAGAATGATAAAACCATATAAAATTAGGATAATAAATTAAATATATTTATTAGGTATAATATATCAAACATTTAGTAAATGAGATGACTGTGAATTTTTTTAACATAATGAATAATGATTTAGTTATCATAAACCACTAGGATATTATAATAATTCAATTCAAAACTCTATAAAGGAAATGATTCAAAATGTTATAGTAAATTAAAATAATTATTATATGATAATGATTCAAAATTTTATAGGGTTACTAGATATACCCTTTAAATGAAAAAATACTGTATAATAATAATTATGTGTTAATGAGATAAATTTGAGAAAAGAAAGCTTATCGTGGTCCTGACTTTCTCTATAATTTTATTAACATCCTGAATGGTGAAAATATGAATATTAAATACTTTTATAGATCCCTTATTTATCTATATTTAATTTATATTTGACTATATATTATTATATGCAATTTATAGATTATATAATTTTTATCATTTTTAGTTTTGGGAAAATTGAATTGGTGTTACCTTATTTTTTAATTTTTGCGATTGAGGATGATATTATAATATAAGATAAATAAATAATTTAAAACTTCCATTAGAATAATATAATCACTATTTATTTAATAAATAATAATAATATTTGTATTTAAGTTCCCATAGTCTTCCATGGTGTACTTTTATAACATCATTCACATATGTGGTTAAATTGACCCTACCAACAAAACATTGTAACTCAATGGGTGAGTACGATTAAGTGTATAATATCATTATAATATAATAAAAAATAAAAATATTGATTTAAAATGGTTGTTAAATTGTATTTTATGACGTTTTTATAATTATAAATTTCCAAATTTAAAATAAATGGAATTATATCATAGAGGTGTTAGTCGACACAACACATTGTTAATGTTCTCTTTTCCCACTGAATGATTATTGATGAAGGTATATTATAGTTTTTATAATAATAATTATATTCCTCATTCTCATCATTATAATCGGTGAGGAAATATGGTGTTGAAAAACAAAATACGTCACATCGTGGTTGTGGTAGTCAATGAAATGCATGAATGACATTGTTTTTTCTATTCTATGTGGATGGGATGAAATAAATTAGATTATTTCCTATAATATAAAATCAACTCACAATACTAATTATATTTAGGCCATTATAATACTATTTTTTATAGGTATAAAAGATAATGATTAAGATGAAAAGGTTAATAGTAAGTAATACGTAAGTCAAGGCCTTGAACATATTCCTGATGTGAACCTCGTAATTAAAGGACATATAGAAACATTTATTGACCATGGGATATAAGAAATTAAAGGGAATTATATTGTATTATAATTGGATATAAATTCAAGAATATTTTTACTGTACGGTGGATCATTGAAAGGGTAAAACTGATCCATTTTTATAAGTGAATGAAATTGATCTTTTTTAATACTATTTACTTCGAAATTATATATTATAGTATTTGAGTGTACATGACTCAATGATTTTGAAATAATGTGTTTTCGGGTGATTTTGGATTCAAAAATACACAACCAAGTATATATTACTTGTTTTAAACATGTTTTAATCCATTTATTCTTATATTGATACTTCATATTTTTTTTATTTACAAGGTTAACTAGTTTTCAAATAATAAAATTATTTTTTACTAAACATATAAAAATCCCTCTAGATTTTTTTGTGAGGAAAATATATGTAATATCATAATATTAAAATGAAATTTAAAAATTATATAAAATTAAATCTTAAATCATGAATATTTCAAGTAGAAAAACATTTTTTGGAGAAAAAATTATATTTTAACAATTATGTATTCTTAATAATATTTATAATTGACTTCCAATTAAATGTTTGATAATGTAATTATATATTTCTTCAACACCATATTATATTCCAAATTTAATATTATCTAATGAAATTTATTAGATAAAAAACTCAAAATATTTATAAGAAAACATTGAATATTACAATATCAACAATATCAATATAATTAAGATTAGTCAATTAAATATTATTTATATTTCTAGTAGATAAATTCACATAGTCATATAACAATAAAAAAATATCTTAAATATTGAATGAATATTTTTATATTTAATTTCTAATGGTTTAAATTCATACTTATTAATGTGAGAACATAAACATTCTTTTATATTGAAATATTTATTTATTTTCACAATTCATAAACATGTTTTTTATATATTCAATATAGTATTTATAAATGATTTCTATTTATTAAAAAATATATAAATTTATTTCAAATAAGGTTTCATAAAGATTTAATTCATTCTTTTGTTTTGATAATGTTATAAAATATACACTTTTTGTAAAATGTGTATTTTTATTATTCACATAAAAATAAATTATTTTTTAAAAATATTAAAAATTGACACTAATATATTACTTAAATTTTTTATCATAAAATAACATAAAATATTTCAAAATTAATTTCTACTATTTTTAATTTATATTATGAAACAATAAAAAATATAAATGGAATATAAATTTATTGAAAAATGGAATTTTAAGACCTTAAGTTATCTTAAGGCAATTCCAAATGTATTTATAATTGATTAAATTTTTTTAAATACCTTAGGCATTATTCTTGTTTTATTTTTCTTATATAATACATCTAAGATTGTTTAATTTTATTGTTATAGGTGAAAAAATCTATCATACATTGTATAAATTCAAAGGAATGTTTATTCATAACTCACAGTATTATTCATTCTCCCCCTTAAATAAATTTCATGCTCACAGTTGTTAATAATCACTTACTAAAATAGTACATAAGTATCTCCAAAAATAATAAGGAATCAGTATATATATTCTTTGAAATATAAGATTTTCTATATTATAAAATATTAGGAATCATGTGCTTTCCCTTTAATTGAAATGTAACAAATGTAGATTTTATCTTCAAATAGTTATGATATATACCAAAATAAAACTAGATAAAATTTATAAATTGATTTTATATTCGTTGGTTTATTAATTTTTTATCTGAGGTTTATTATTTGATTTTATTTTCCTGTCTTGTAAATTATCATGACCTCTATGTAAAGAGATATAGTTGAGTTATGATATAAAAACAAATTTGACTATAGGAAGAATTTTAGGGTTTTATAAGAATCATATTCATGTAGTCATATATAGGAAAGGATATATATAAATTGAATATAAAAATATTTCTTTTAAATTTTTTAATATTAATTCATTATCAATTCAACAAGGCGATAATTTTATGTTCTGAATAACAAATTTATCTATAGAAGAGTATGTTTAAGAATATATTTACAAAATAATCATTTTTTTCTGGTTGATTAGTATTCCTCATTCCATGTAATTTTATAAACCCTCTTCCATAGTTATGGTTTCATATGATATACATTTTCATGAAATTTAGGGTTTCTATAATCATTTTTAACCCTTATATTTGGGAATTGACTTAGAAAATTTCCATGATTGAAATATATAATACATTAAACTATTATTTCTATATTTTAAAAAAAATATTTATTTGTGGGATAGATAATATAATAATATTGTTTGAAATAATATTCTTTATGTCTTTTTTAATTTCATTGACCATTGGGTCATACAATCTTGGAGAAAGTCCTCAATTACCAAGGAGTCTTCCAAGGGAAACCTCATGTTCTCAACATTAATACTTTTTCTGAAACATAATTTTATAATAAATTATTTCATTCCCAAATATAATGTTTTAATTATAATAAAATGAAATATGTTTTTTTAATAATAAATTTTTTTCTAAGGAAATAATTATTAACCACCTATCCCATTAGGAACCAGCACACTAGGGGCCCCGAAACTACCGGCAAGGCGACTGTTCCACCCCCAGCCCTTTTTGAATAGGAGGGGATGGAGATGAGTTTCAAGTACGCATCTCAATGGAAATTGAGTCTATATCTAAAGCTATTTTTACACATTATAATATATCAATCAACAATGTAATGCATAATAGAAACATACAACTGATACCAATATTATTACGTAAAACTAATTCCCACATCAGAGTACAAAAATTATATGACAAATAAATATGTTCTAAACACTAACCCAGAAGAACTATAAATGAGACTAACCTTCTAGAAAAGATGTGAAAGCTACCAAAAAAACTCCTAGAACTGACAGTTGACATAAAATACCAATTATCTTATCTTTCTCCTTACCCAACATAAATTTTTCAAGAGGAATTTCATCTATATATGACATGACACATGTGGGTAGAGCCTATATATGTGTGATAATGACATTCCTAGTATGACATGGTGGAATCTTTGTACATAGAGTATAAAGAGTGTCATCATATAATAAAGTGCATCATCGGACTTGATATAATTAAGATAGACAATAGGACTCAAGGTAAGTCCATAACCATATTGATGCCCAAGTATTCCATATGTGGAATCAAGTTAATGCCCATATAGGAAACTCACTCCCCAATTTTGAATAATAGTATGTGATATCATTTGAAATATCATACCTATATAGACACTCCATGAAGAATTAAACAATAAAACTCCATATGTATTGATACCAAGATATGTGATCATGTCAAGGATCTGTGGGGATTTCTAAAACTACTCACACTAAATACACTAGAATGGGGATCACATCACCGAAATTTTTTTAGTAGGATACCAAGCTCAAACTTGGGAGTAATTATATAGTATAAACAACTTGGAACACAATGGTATATATGAATATATATGAGACTAACCTATAATGGGGATCACTCTTCCTATTCTCCAAATGAGTGGCCTCAGGGTGCACTCATAATGATGGATCAATAGAACAATCCCTATTGATACATGACTATTCAAATGAAAATGACGGATTTCACCCATACTTAGAGTAATAGATGACATACATAGGTATTAATCATTATTTGATTTCTTGTTTATATATTCTAATGTCCTATATCCTATGCATGTGTACTTATAATGTTCGCATATACACCGGTCATGTTTTGGTTTCTGTTTTGGGTTATGTTCAAGTACGCTAGTCATTATCACGTAACCATGATATACACATCAATATAGCTAGGCCAGTGTACCAAGTGATTCCCTTAGACATTTACCCAAATTTGCATGCCAAGTATCCATTATCATGTCACAAATAATTTGGCGTCTCACATGGTTTGTGATTCATATATTTTTTTAAACACATGTTATACAACAAGGGGTCCACACTGTTTGTGCATAACATAACTACACACCCCATAACTCAAAATGTTGTAGAATTCAATAGTTCTCACATGTATATTCCCATGAATCCTATTATTTTTTCTTAAAATAACCATGAAACTCAAATGTGATGTTTACTGAACAAAAATCATAATCAATGCATTGATTTCATCCACCCGATCGGCGTGCAGATCTCCCCCCATTAGCCCGCATCCCCAAACACTATAATCTAAAAAAAGGGACCCTAATAATTTCCCATACATCTTTCATAATTATCTCATAATTGACTTTCCAACAATCTCAAATATGGACACACAAAAATGACTTTTCCAAATAAATGTTGATTGCATAATGATAGATTGTTGGGTGTTTTCAACCCACATCTAAAATGAAATAATTACAATGATATTCTAAAGATCATGGAGACAATATAATGAAATAGAGATCATAGAAAATATGTATCTAACCTTGTTCATTTAGGCCTCAATAGATTTAATTAGGGAAACTTTATTTTAAGGAGTATTAAGGATTAAAAATCATTATCAATTCAAAATTACAGGATGATAAATCATCAATAAAACATAACTCCATTTATTACATCATTATGACCTAAATTTTATTTTATAAGATATACAAAATCCCTAAAACAATATTTTCACTATTCATTAATAAAATAAAGTATTTTAGAAAGTTATAATAAATTCACCCTCACATAATTTTGACATGATAATACTAAAATTTATGTTTATTTTATTATATAATTATCAAAATATGATATTTTTAAATTTTAAATATAATAATCATTTTAATAAAAATAGTAGTTTGAAGGCACCGTCAAATCATTGGCACATATAAAAAATTTCCTAGCCTATTATGATTTTTTTCATTTTTTATTTATGTAAATGTGTTTTAAAATATTTTTTCATTATGAAATATTTTTTATGATACATTTTTTATAAATATTGTAAATATATTCCAAAAAACATAATTATGGTTTATTTATGTCAAAAAATACAATTATCAAAGTCATCTCAATTAAAAATATATTTAATTAATAATGACTATTATTAAGAGTAATTGAGGAAATATTTTTTTTAATAAAGTGGAATTTTCATATTATTTAACACATTATAGACATGTATCCCACTGTTAAACCTACATATTCCCTAAGGGAAAGGTGTGTGATGGTGGTTGTTTCGTTGGGTGCCTTGGCTAGCATCGACCGGGTAGTCATATCTAATAAATTTAAATTTTCACATATAAAACAGTATTCAAGATTCACTTATTGAATCTCATCTTGTTCTTGTTCAAGGGTGAACCCCAATGAAAATGCATCCCTATGATGTTCTAAAAAATGGGATTCAAACGGAATGAATCAACTATTTGATGTGTTCTATACTCCTTCCAGTATCAATTATACTTTTTAATTACTACTTAAAAATATAATTATAAAGGTTATATTATCAATCGAATGTATAGATTATAATGTTAATACAACAGTCAAATCCCTACAGTCACATTTCTCTATATACCTTAGAAAAACCTCTTCATTCTTTCACTCAAAAATAAATACACTTTATCTTATGGTTATATGATAATTTTTTACGATATTTATTGATTTAATAATATTATATTTTTTTATAGTTTTTTTGGGGGGAATAATGATTCTAGTATATTGGTGTGATCCTTATATTTCCAATTTCACTTTTCTATTTTATATTTTAGTCCAATTGTAATGTTTGTAATTTTAATTGGTTTCATAGCTAGCTAATGTAATGATCGTTGTTAATGAGATAAAATCATGTTGGATTATATTTATTTTATATTTGTATTATATATAATATGTAAAAACATTCATTTATGAAACAAATATAATTTATAACATTTAAGATGATATAGATTTTATGCTTGCCTCTACATCAGAGTACATCAAAGACCAGTTCTTGAGTTATTGGAAAACATCACTTACTCAACATAAATCTTTGGTTGTAACATGATTGGGGAGCTCATTAAATTTTTATGAAACACGTGAATATAAAATTGAAACATATTCTTCTACACTAAAGGCATACCATTTTAGTTCAATGAAATCAATGGTTTATATTTCCAACATAAATGGTTCATGAATCTCATAATGTATAATAGAAACCACGGGAAGTTTTATACCTCATAAACTCTATTTATTAGTTCCCATGTTATTAATTCCACAATAATTTACATGTCTATATATACTTCTTATTTTTGATTCTATGTACTAGGAATTGTACATATCACATCCATAACTGACTCATATATATGAACACATAAATATCCTTCTCAGTGAGTATGTTTAGAAACATGTGGATATTTCACATGTTATCCTCCTCTAACATTAAGGGAACTAATATGTAATCAATGAATAATTCAATTAAATGTTACAAGAATTTTAGAAGGATATGTCTTATAAGTCACATGGAAATTTTTATGGACTTATTTATACTGAAGCACATCACTAAGAAATCATGTTGAATATAAAGACATTATAATGATGTCTTTAGTATATAATAAAATCATACTTAGTTTCAGCGATAGCAGAATATGAGTTCAATATTCGAGAGCTACCTCACACCTATTAATTATTAATAGTTTTCATCAATTCTAAAAATGGGAAACACATTCTGAATGATCACCTAATTCGGATCAAAATAATCTACCCAAAACCATAGTCTCCCATCCACCTTTTTGGTGAAAAATATCATGGAATCCATTGGGGACACACCATGTCTAGAAAATTACATCCTTTGAAAATAATCTTTCTACATATTCTTCCCTAATGTACCTAAGGGATCCATTTGATACAATGGTGTTAAAATCCTAGAAATCACATGATTTATGTTAATATATAATTTGATCTCTTAGTGGGGAGGTAATACCAACACATCCTCAGTGAGGACAATCTCAAAATACTTCACATTGGTTGAAAGATAAAATCATTCATCATCTATTTCAAAAAAAGGTAATATAAGTTAAATGACGTATAATTATTTGTATCCACCAATGTATGTGCACATCCTTGTTTTTTGGGACATAATTCTCAACAATAAGAGAAAATATTGTCCCATTTATGTCGATGCACTTCATCCTCCTCTAAAAATATCCATTATATTCATGAAATATGGAGAGGCATTCCATTCCTAGAATGATTTACTAACTCAAGATTGAAACCACAATAATAACCCATGAAAATATCTCCTCTCCAATAGTCAGGTCACTATATATAAGGATTATATGATCAATGAATCCCCTCTATAAGGAGTATTTAAGTACAATGTTCAAGAAAATGGATCCATTGTAATTTTAAGATCCCAAATTACATATTTGGAAAGAAAAAGTGTCTCAAAACATGACATATTAAAATAAATAATAATGAAGATATGATAATGATCATATCTCAAATAATAACTTTAGAATTTTTTCATAATCTTGTACTTTTTAAATCTTCTATATCCCTTGACCACATTCTCCATGAGATTAGAATAATCCATCTAGAATGGTGGTGGAGACAAATCAAATCATCAGCCACCACCTTCACCTATACCTACTCCTTTTCCATGTCCAAACCCCACAAACCTCCTTCTCTAAACATTGTTTTAACTTATTAGGTATATCAGCCATCTTCGTGTCTCCCACTATTCATTTTAGACTATCACCTGTGTTACTCACCTCATATAATAGGATTATCATTGCCTCTGCCTCAAATAACTATAACCATCCATAGATCCCTTATGTGAAAACCCTCTATCCTAAGAGTGTCTCTATAAATTCCAAACACACATATATCACTTGGCATAACATTTCCTACTATCATTTATAGTCTCACATCTAGAGTTACCATTACCATAACTAAATGTTGGTGTTTTATTAGTAGGAAAACACACACTATAAATGAATTTTATATAACCCCATCATAAGAAGGAATGTAAAGAGGTTCACATTAGACTACATATCCATGAATGGTCCATGATCAAATGTTATTTCTCAAATAGGGTCATCGAAAACATTTCCATGGAGTATAATAAGATATTACTGAACCTCGACACATACCCTTAATCATTAATTATTCTTTATTGAATCTCGATAATCTCTTGGATCCCTAATTCTCGCAACAGATCTATATAGAATACCTCTATAAGTAGATCCACAAACTCTATCTATATTAATGTCTCATAATCTTACATATGAGTCCTGAGAGACCACCATCACATATTAAATCCTTGTGGATGGTACATCACTTGTTCCTCCATTTTATTGTTTTGTGTTCTGAATGGAGAAAAAATATACCAATTACATCAAGACCATCCATTTCATCATATTGGTCTAGCTCACATTGGTATTAGTGTGGTCACTTTCTCCAAGACACAGGGAGTAAAAAAAAGTTATGTATGACCACTACAACATATATAGTAGAAACCTACTACTCGATGGGTGGAGGTAAGAAAAAAAATCACCCATACATACCACATCTAATACTAGTCACTAAATTTACGTATCATCACTAGATAGGTCATCATCATGATCATACTATGGGATCTAAGATGTTTTTAATTATGGAGGTATCTTTTGTAACATAAGTTTCTATAAGGATAAAGAGTATATATGTGGTGATGACTCTATATGTACATGGAATCCACAACCCAATACTATATGATACATGTTCCCATGTTTCCCCCATAATAAATTCCTACATGTACCATGATGACAAGTTGGTTATAATTTTTTTAGTGAATGTATACATTATATTCCACACCAAAACATGGTTCCCCTATCATGAGATCCTAGCTAAAAAAAATATAAAAAATTCCACCAATTCCCAAAAAATTACATATAGACTGTCTCCAATATATAGTCCCTTAATTATGTACATTGATATCACTCTATCACAACAAAATTCACTGGGGACCTTCTGGATGGAGGCATCTAGTGATAGACACCCCAAGCCCACCCCAAAATAGTCCATAGGATACAATAATTTATTGAGTAGAAATATCAATAGAAATGGAGGCCTTATCTGAAGGTACATTTACTGACACACACAAATTTAAACACCAATTAAATGTAGAATAAAAAGTAACAACTGATACCATGATGCATTGATATCCATTACTATCATGTCACTCTAATAATCACTCATTCTAATGGAATAACCATAATGACAATTTCTAACAAATATCTTAGGATATCCCTATAACAAGTTAACTCTTTGTCGTTAACCAATTAATTAGAGATATATCTCTCAGTAATTATTTATATTATGTTATACTGGGCTCACCAGTTATTATTAAAATTTAGCAATAACCACAATATATTCATAACACATAAATGCATTCAGTTTTCAATATATTAATATCTATTATCCTTTCATAGCTTGATTTACCAGTTGAATGGAATAACATTCCATGATAATCAATTTGAAAAGATTATAATACAAATTGAGTATGTTTAGGGATGGTATAGTTATAATATAGCTATATTTTATTATAAATATCATCAAGTATTGATGTTGTTTATTGAAAACATATCATTAAATCATCATTGAAAACATTTGTGATGAAAATACACATTCTACATTGAAAAGAACTTTTAAAAATTGAAAATCCAAAAAATACTATGATAATACAATACATTGAAAATAACCATGGAAATATAAATGAATATTAAATGAAACCTTTTTTAATTATTGAGGAAAAATATTCTCATTTTATAAATGTTAAAAACCAACATTATTTCCAATCTTTATTTAATGAGAGAAAAAAGTGTCCTATTAGGATTATGTTTTGATGTTTTGATTTAAAACCATTAAAATATGGGTAATAGTGATGAAAATTATATTTACCAAATTATTTATGTTTATAAAAAAATTTCCATAAAGAAAAATTTGATATTATAATTACATAATATAATGATTCCCCATCTAAAGGGAGATAAAATATTGGTATTACATTCAAAAATGTTTTTGATGTTTCTTTTTTTAATAAGGAATGGAATGAAAAAATATAAACCAAAATTTTAACCACTAGAGAGAATAATATATGTGGTTCATGAAAATAATATCATATTATATAGTCTAAAGGATTATATAAAACCCCTGAAATTAAATGAGATTTTACTATAAAACTTTTATCATTTTGGTAACATTGAAAATAAAAAATCATTGAATGATACAATATGATATGGATTTAAAAATATAATGATTTACATGATATAATATGTATATATAAATTTATGCGTATTTATGTACACTATTCAATAAAATCAAGATTTCTGACCACAAACATGTCTGGTGAAAATTAAATTTAGACAAAGAAAATCCTTAAAAGGTTACACCATTTAAGTGACAATTAATCCTTGAAGTGTTTATATTAATATATATAAATACACATAAAAAGGAAATATAATATATATAAATTTATATATCAATTCATATATAATCCTTTAAATTGAACTAAAATGAAAAATAGTTATAATCCAATTAATTTAAATTGAGTTATGAAGCCCCAAGCCACTTGAAAACATTCGTGTTATATTACATTGGAATAAATATTATGAGTGGTAACTTAAATATGATGAATTTTTAATTATTCAAGATATTAAATCTAAAATTGACATTATATAAGATCATATAAATGAAATTATTTTCATAATAATAAATAATTCAAAAAATAATACATTTTTTGAATGAAACGCCTTTAAAATAGTCAATAATTTCTTACATGACCATTAATAGAAGTATAATTAAATTATATAAATTAAATAATTATCTAATTATTTAAATGTTTTTATAATTTTATCTTTAAAATAATTGATCATTTTATTTCAATTATATATACTATATTACTTTATTAATTAAGTTCAGATCGTGTGTTCGTAGGATGTTTGGTAAATAGTTGGAAAAAATGATTGCATCGACCATCATGTTAAAAAAATTAATAGTGCCATAATCTCAATAATAATTAACACAAAATATTAAAATAAGTTATAAATTAATTTAAATTTTATACCACACCATTAACAATGGTGAGGTAAAATGAATACAATACAATCTTTTAGATGGTAGGTTGTAAATATTCATGGGTCAAATTTTTTATTTATCTACAAAAATGAGGTAAATAAGGTCATTTTACTTTTTAAATTATATAATTATTATTATTTCAAATAGATAATATTAATCATTTAAATATAATTATATATACAACCAATTTTATATGGTGATGAAAAAAATCACAACACTTTGTGGAGGTGGTAATGCACATGTACACATGAATGCTCTAATGTTTTGTTCAATGGATTGAAATGGTAAAACTTTTGGGAATTTTTTTTATATATAATAATTATTTCTATATAATATATATATATATATATTAAATCCACCATTATAATCATCTATGGGAGGAAATGATGGAAAAATAATTACATCAACTCATGATGTGGCAGTCCGTTGTAAAAATAAATAGTGGATTAATTTCCCATTTTATGGATGATGAAATGCATATAGATTATTTAAATAACATAATATTGTCAATATATATGCATGATAGTTTTTTTATTATTTCACAAAGTATTAATGATATTTGAAGGTATTATAAGAAGAAATAAAATAAAAATGATTGGTTTAGAACTATACCTTATAATAAAAAAAATTCATGTTTTTCCTAATTCTTTATTAGGATAGTTTTCTGATCAAAGTAGGTAATCTAAATCATGATGAAATGTGTGAGATATTTCTTTTATTAGTATATAAAAAAAATGTGCTCAAAATGTGCTAGAAATATAAGATAAGTGGTTCCCTTTTATAAGTAGAGGGAAGGAAACACTTGAATTATATAATGTATTTAATTAACATAAATTATTAATCACATATTCGTGGATCATAAATGATAAATATCTAAAATATAGTGAGTATAAATCTAAATCCTCTCATCTAATAAAATTTTATCAATTTTATAAATTTTTTTCATACTTATCTCATTGTTTTAAACCCTTGTTAAACCTTTTGAAGATTACTGTGATTTAAAAAAAATTACAAATAGGGGATAAAAAAGATACTATAAAAGTTCAAGTGGACCATAAAAATAATTTGATGATATAATCAACTACATACCACTCACATTGATCAACATATTTGTTTTTATTTTTAATCCATGTGATAAAATATTTCTTATTATATTATATCATTAATTTCATTTTGGTAACTGTTCATTTTATTTCGATTTAATGTAATCAATATTACTATAGATTTTGAATGTATTATTTTAAAATAGTAATAATATTATATATATATATATATATAATTATATTTAAACAATTACTCTTTACTTTTAGAGTTCTTCTGACCAGTTATTAAATTTTTCTATTACTTTCTTAGGAAATATATTGACGTTGCATAAGCATTTGAGATTTTTATTATTTCATTAGAAATTAAATATAAAATAACAAAAAATAGTAATTTTAATTTTTTCAAATAAACTATAATATTAATCACATCTTATTTTAACCAATACAAGAACATATTATACTACATAAAAATATAAGGACTGGCATTTTTTTACACAAAATAATATATTTCATTTAAAACATAGAAAAAAATTTCATAATAGACAATATTATATGATGATGGTTGAATCTATCTCACATTAAAAATTCAATGAATATTTTAGTTCTATTTAATCTCCATATATAAATTTGTTAACATTAATTACCTAATATACCCATACAGAGGGGACTATTATTTTCAATAGTTTATACTCATAATGACAAGAGATAAAGAAAACCTATTTATCAAATTTGACCATCATAAATCTAAATTTCGAATCCATATTTCATCATTCAAAACCTTTGTATTGAAAATGTATTTAAAAAAACAATAAATCCTATGAAAAATTCTTTTTTGAAAAAAGGGTTATAAAACAAAAAATGTAATTCTTCTAACATTATATATATTTATAATTATTATGAATTTAAATATATTATATCCAATTAATTTAGTTTTCATTAATTTCAAATAAAATTTAATTAATAATGATTCTCTTCATAGAAAATAAATTATTGTTTTACAAAAAACAGTATTTATCACTATTCACTATAAAAACAATCATTTGAGAAAAATCACCAAAATTTCAATCTATGATGATTTATATATGATGACCTAAAAAATATATTCATTTTTACATAATAATATTTATAAATGAGTTATAATTTAGTTATAATTTTTTATAAAAAACTCACACAAAATATTTTTTATAAAAACATTATTTTTGAATCATAAAATGACTTTATTGTAAATTGAGTTGTTATTTCCTAAGATCTTATCAGTAAATTTTTATTTATTACTTCCATTATTATAAATATATATCATTATTGGGATACATATTTTCATATCCTCTTATTTTTTAAATGTGAAACATAATATTTCATGCATTTATGCTTGGTGATTCATGTGGTGTACACTATCCAACATACTATTATTTTAAAATAAAATAATTTTACATTATATTTTCATTCATTGGTTGTTGGGAGTTATCCTAGATTCCATTCATTGATTAATTATCTAAAATATTTACAATACTTGATACCCTTTATCTATTCCTTGGGAATATTATAGTTTTTATTCTCTTGATTTAAGTGTATTGCCCTTTAGATTTACTAAATACCTTTGAAAATCCATTTATTATCCATATTTTTATTTTGATTGGATTATTTATGAAAATATGAATTATTTCATAATGTGATTCCATTATAAAAGGATATAAAAGGCTCATTTCATGGTTTCCATATTATATGATAATTTATTGACTTCATGTGGCACTTGTTTGTATGGATGTATGATGGTGTGTGACATATATCATCCCCCAAAGTTTTGGATAAAATATTAGATCACATGATATATTTTTATGTGGGTAATTGTAATATTTATCTCACGTGTGGGTGCAATTTTGATACTCATAAAGGTGATGTTTCCCTATTGTATTATTACCACTAATGTTTTATACATATTCCTAGGACTATGTTATGATCTCATGGATAATGTATATTGATTAATGATTCTACACTCTTTTGACTTATTACATTTTTTATTCTATGTTTTATTATATGACTCATGGTTTATCATCAATTCCCTATTCGGAATGATTTTCTTTTATACCATGATTATATGCATATTCTTGAATTAATCTCAGTAATTTTCTTGATTATTCAAACATAGGTTTATCCTTAATGGTTGTTTTAGTGAACTAATTTTTTATGTTATAATTTCCATTGGTTATGATGAAAAGTAAAATATTAATTTTATGAAACAAACCATGATACTATAAGATAATAATGTTGAACATAATTAAAATATAGAATATAAATTATTATTTTGAACATTATATTTATCAGTAACACCAATAGTTCCCATGTTTATTAGAAACTAATGTGTATTCATGAATACTTTTCCCTTGATATAAAATCATTTCTAAAAATTATTGAAGGGTGATTAAGGAAAACCGAATTCATTAATGAATACATAAACATTCTATATGAAAATAGTCATTCAACATATTTGAAAGGACTTGTGAGGATAAAATTGGATTTATTGAGATCTTTATAAACAATCCATGGAATGAGATTTGATTTTATTCATCACATCATAAACAATGCAAGAAAATAAAATGGGTTTTCTATAATTATTTAAATGTATTCTTGTAAAGAAGTAATTTATAATGACATTACAAAACAAAACATGATAAACCCATGTAAAATGAATGGCTATCAAAATATATTGATTAGATTTCTAGTTAAATACACTTCAAAAATGATAACAAAGCATACAATATTTAAACCCTACAAATAATGTGTACTTAGTTTTTTAAATAATTTACACTATCAATTTCTCAATGGAATATAGGTGAACACCATTTAATTGAAGTATGTAAATATATATTTTTCTCAATGAAAAGGCATTGGAAGAAATGTTTTACCAATTCATGGTGGATGGATAGAAAACATAAAGTCAGTTATAGATCTTTTATTTTATATAAAATAACATTATATTATTAATCTAAAAAAAGACATTGGGTGGTATCATTTCAATAAAATATTTTTTCCTAGATAATATAACTCAACATACAATGATAAATGAAAAATAAATTATATTTTTTTAGAAAAATCATAATGGACATCATAAATATCATTAAACATTTCAAATAATTTTAATTTAAATATTTTGTTAAAAAATGGCGAAAAATAATTTCTTTTACCACACATGAAAACATAGTAAAACATATTCATATTATTTGATAAACCTAATAGAATGAATTGTTTACACATAAAATGTTAGAGTTTATTTTGGTTTGCTGAAAACAATCCATATAATAGAATTATGAAAATTTCATTAAAACATTTAATAAATGTTGAAAAATATAAAATGACCAATATTAATTAATAACTCATATATAAGGAAATTTATAAAATAATCAAATGAATAAGAGTTAATAAAAAAGGTGGTTCCCATTAGGAAGGGAAGTACTAGGTTGGTTTCCTTACAATAGTTGAATAATGATCCAACGGAGAAATAATATATGAAGAATACATATTAAAACTCATGAATTAATACATTATAATAATATTATAATATTTTTAAAGAAAAATTACACATATTTTGTAGTTTGATTATCATTGAATACAAATATGTATTTAAAAATATGATTGGCTATGAAACCATAAGATTATTTTTAATGTATGTATTGAATGATTTTTAGAGGACGATCATGAAATGAAATTAAAATATCATGACTCAAAATATATTATATTCATTAAAATAATTTATATCTACATACCCAATGTAAATTAAATAATTTTGTGCACTATCAAAAATGTCTCATTAAATTTAATTATGTGAAAATATCCCCTTACAAACTTAGAAACATCAGATTCAAACCCCCATGAAGGATATGATATAAACCGAAGAAATAAATGTGATTAACACAAAGAGGATCATGTTACTATATATTAAATAATAACTAGATAATCTGTTAAAAATAAAACATTTTTTTACAATAAGGATAATGATTCATGGGATGAGAAATTGATAAAATAGACTCTTATCATGTATTATTGAATAATTAAATGCTCTATAACCTCATATATGAGAAAAATAACCAAATTAAGCACAAATATTATAAAACATTCTTTTACTATACCCAGTTTTTATAATAACAGATTGTCAATATCTATATTTATGAGTTGTAATTTTTTTCAATATTAGGTGTGGGTAGTCTTGCTTGTTTTGAAAATTTTTTATTATAACGATCTTATTCTTTTTTATCCCAAATTACATTATTTCAATTTCATTAAAGTCACAAAATATTTATTATAATTATTTATAATGTTACAATTTTATTCGCTATGGGTTTTTATGATCCATAATGTTGAATTCAATTATAAGAATTCGTCAATCATTTTTAATAAACCTACATTGATATTTCCATTGATGTAATTAATATTAATTTTACCATTCAAAAATGAAAATAAATTCATTATTTACATATTTTTGTTATCTATCATCATTAGTGAAGTTCAAATAATTATCCATGATTCTACTTTAGAGTATTTTCAAATAGGTAGTGAAATTATACAAAACATGCACATGCCTAGTTGAGTGGATGATTATGTGTTCAGATTGTAAAATATCTTTTTCATTTGGAATAATGATATTATTTTTGTGTTAATAGAATGGTAAATCATAATATAATATATTTAGGATAATAGGTAATAGATATTATTTTTTTATATTTCACCCCAAGTTATATCAATGAAGATAAACATGATGACCCAGATTCTTGAGAAACATATTATCTTTATAAAAAATGTTTCTTCATTTATAAAATATTAGTTCCAAGGATTTTAAATATATTATAAATAAAGAAATAAATGTTATGAGTAGGAAGCTATATTATTGAATTATTTTTTCAATGATTTATTTTATCTACAAAATTAATATTATGATTTATTTTATTCCCCTTCCATGGTTCTTAATATCTTATTTGAAACCTCATTATTAGATGATCATTAACTTATCAATGGGGGTTTTTTGGTTGTTTCAAATGAAAACGTTTTGTGTACGTTTTTTTCAATGGAATGACTTTGGGAAGTTTAATGGTTTTAGAATCATTCACACCATGTTCATTATTTTTCAATGGCCTCAAATAGATTTTGTTCATAGATCCAAAAAATAGAGTGGTTCCCTTATAAGGTATTTTTTAAAAAACTACTTTTCAAAGGATAGTGTTCATTGGGAAATGAATCATAGGAACTCATATTATTTGAGAGAATAGTATTTCAGAATCATCACACCCTTTGGGGGTATTATTTCTTATGTTGTTAATCTATTAATTATTTAAGATATTTTTTATAACCATTTCTTAATTCCCAAGCATGACATATGTCCCCATTTAATTAAAATAAAATTTTTAGAATACAAGGATTTAGAATTATTTGTATTTTTTGGATGTTCTATAATTATGTTATTAGTTTTCATGCTGGTGAGAGACCCTTGATTTTTTATCATTACAATTTTTGTTGAAATTTACATAGTTGTGTGCATTAGATTTTATCATAATATTAGAGATTAGATTTTTTGCTTAGGATAAATCCCATTAGATTTTATTCATATCAATCCTTATTAAAGGAATTAGAACCAACATAGTTAAATTCCACACAAAAGGAAACACTATACCATCTAAGTTAATGTGATGATGAATAAACCATGTAGTTTAATGTCATGCAACTGGGACGTCTATGCATAAGGTTCCCAGTGAATTTTTTCTGTGGGACCTATGCTTAGGTGCCCTAGAAACAAGAAATATGTGTTTGATCATGGGTTAGACAAGAACATATTGAGATTTTTTCTATGAGATAAATTGTTTAAATATAGGTTATTGGGATTGAACCACATAGAGAATTTATACGTAACACATTTGGAACAGAATAAAATTCCACATAGTTATATTTTGAGGACATGTTCTTATGTTTTCCCTCTAAAATATTGAATATTAAAATGTGGCCCTATTAGAGGATTATATAAGTATTTTATTTCTTACACCATATAAGAGTACACCCATAAATATGGATAAATGGCATAGAGGACCCACACATATAGAGTCCCTCTAGAGGAAGGCGAAAAGAATAGCCATAAAAATATTCTCTTCCTAAACATGAATCTGAATATATGAATTTAATTATCATTGATATCTTATAATCCCACAAAATACATGCTTAAATGTGAGAAACATGAATAAGTGGAATATTAATTAACCCACACAATCATCTTCTCCAACTAGTGGTTAACAGTGCTGTGATGGTAGAAGTTGAAAGGGATTTGGTGTTATTATTTACACTATACCTTCATATGTGGTATGGTCACATAATAAAAACCACTTAGATATATCCAATAAGAAAATTGATATGCGATACTCCATGGGGGATTCGTTTCTAGATATTCCATAGAAGAGTGGATAATAATCTACTAATAATCAAATGGAATGGATAGTGTTCTCAACTCCCTCACATCCAAGAACTGGTGGTTCTTTT
This sequence comes from Viscum album, assembly GCA_963277665.1. Classification (NCBI taxonomy): domain Eukaryota; kingdom Viridiplantae; phylum Streptophyta; class Magnoliopsida; order Santalales; family Viscaceae; genus Viscum; species Viscum album. The sequence continues at coordinate 1,671,610,760 of OY728138.1, forward strand.
TCCTAGATACCTTTAGGGATGCGTAAGGCCCTAGCCCTATTTTTTTTATTATCAGGTCCCTAGAACTACCCTCATGGTTTCATTCCTCGTGAATAATGGGAGGCATAACTTCATGAACATTTAGGATCCTACCTTTCATGTACGACTACTATGGCACATCTCTAATTTAAGGAATGAATTACCGAATAGGATACATGTTATTTTTTCTCTCAACATGGTCATGAACTTATGGAGGCTTTGGTAGAGGATTAAATTTTCTCCCCATCAGATGAGTGATTTAAAATAAGTGGATACGTACCATTAGTATCATGATATTGGGCATTAAAGGTGACTCAATCAGGTCATGTCTTGTCGAGCATAAGATTATTCAGGCATGGTAGAGCTTGGGGGAACTCAATGTTATATAGATACGGTAGGGCTCCTAAAGAAATAGTTTCTTTGGGTGATTGGAAACATAGAAAACAACACTTAGGAAAGGCCTCACTATAAGAATCATGGGTTTCCTTATGTTTCCATGTAAGTATCATTAAATGGTACCATATTGGTGGAGGGAACATCAAGATATTTCCTGTCAAATAAGTGGGAGGGGATCCTCATGCATGTTTCATGTATTTCAAAACAAGGAGGGACTTTTATCCCACTATAAACAATAACTCAATCAACTCTCCAGTTTTGGAGGGCATCTTTACGTATTATTGAGGGAATGGGAGATGGGTTTGTCAAACAGAAGTTGTAAAGATTTGAATAGTTTTCTAGTCCTTCATATGAGGATCTATAGGGTACTATTTATAGGAAAACATAGGACCCTAAAAAAATTAGGTATTCCATTTATGTAATTGGTGTATTAATTTATTATTCTTACCATTAATAGGGGTGGATAACCCTTCATATCATTGTCGGTGGGTCTGTATGAGCCATATGGCATTCTAGATCATTAAATTAAGGCATAATTATGTGATTTACCTTAATCTTTCATAGGAATATTCACATAGATAATACATGAGTTATTTTAATTGAATCCTTTCTTCCACTGTGACAAAATAGAGTGTCAAAAAATACCAAAATCATGATTGGATATAGTCAGAATATGAGTGTCCAGTCATGATTTAGTGGGAGGAAATAATTCTTGGGGTTATGAAAGTCTTATTTGTAGGCCCTTCAAAAAAGACCTCTATGAAGTCCTATTATACAGGTCCCTTATGTCTACAAATATAATATACCATCTAGATAATTCATCCATCCACATTCATTTTCTTCTACTCATATTGGTAGGTCATATGTATAATCTTAGAACATTTTTCATTCATGTACGCCTTCTGAAGCATGTTCTTCATGCAAGAGCTCGGTATAACATTTTCAACTCATCATAGTTCTTTGGTTATATGGACTATGTGAGCTCTCAAATGTGAGGTACCTATAAGAGGTATCTTTCATGAGTTATGTACATGATTTATCTAGGTGAGGTTCCCTACATTGTGAAAATTTCTAAAAAGAAGAATTTAAAATTAATAATAAACATAATGTGTTATTGCAAAAATTCAATGATGTTTTTTTGATTTATTTCCATATAAAAGATATTATACATGTCTTAGAGATGATAAAATATTTTGGTCAAGATTAATATATCATGTGTGACTCCACTCTCCTAGAATGAGAAAATCACATGATGTAGTATCAACATGAATGTCTACAAAGTGACTCTTTTTCACTGTATAGTCTTGGACTTCTAAGATATTACCTCATACTAAAGGCTCATATTTCCTTAATGATTTCTTTTTTCATGGAATATATATATCTTCCCACTACTAATATCTCATCTAAGAGATTATTCATCATGTAAGAAAATTTTACCAATTCTTCTTTCTTGCACCAAATCCATTGTAGCATGGACTTAAATTTTTACACATAAGATTCAAAACATGATGTATATAAGTCAACCATATATGCATCTAATAAAAACTAGTCACATGTTTGGAAGGAGGATTGGATCTTCATCTCTAGATGAAGGGTTTAGCTTGAATTTATGTGGTTGTACTGCATGCACCAAACATGTGTAGAATTCAAGAATGAGCTACAAGATGTCATATTTTATGAGGTTGTTTGGGTGGGTAGAACATATATTTACATGAAAGAAAAAATAATACTTTTTTTGTTGATTTTATGTATCACATAAAAAAAATTCAATTCACATGAAACATGGCTATGAAGAAAAAAACATGTAGGAAATATTTAATATCTCTAGAGCCCATGTCCTCAAGGATATGTATGATTCTTTTATCATGTCAACTATATTTTTGCATGGTAGTGAATTCATTCCATATTTGTACAATGATCTGTTGATGTTTTCCTGGAATATTAAGAATGAATATCCTCTCCCAAGGGGTAATATTCTTCCAAAATCATGGATAAAGCTATTCCTTAACACAGAAGAAGAAGGTTCCTCTTATCATCACCCTATGGGATTCCCCACTATAGAAAATTAGATCACTCTATAAAAACTATAAACTATAATTGAATAGGGGAAGTATACACATTTGGGTGATAAATCCAATTATGAGTATTATGTAGGGACATATTTTGTCAGCTTCCTCACGATGTGGCTCTGTATCCACCTATTTCTAGACTTGGAATCCAATGATGGTGTGATACCATAAACATATATTATGTAATTAAAAATAGAATAAGTGAGCCACATAGGTTAAATTCCCCTTTCCTGGCAAATCTTTACCATTTTTACTACGTTTTTACATCTTCATGTCACAATTTATAATTTTTGGGCTATATCAAGTGTTTAGGTGGTGGATTATTGCACACTATAGCTCCTATGCTTTACTATGTGGATTACAGGTCCCTCGAGACCAGTTTCATCCATTCAATCATGATTTTTATGGTATCCATCCTACATAAATCATGATGATGTCCTAGGGTTTCTGAGCACATATGTAGAGTTTAACATCATCCTCTATGGTTACCCACATACTAGGGAATTCACTAACAATGTAAAATTAAAAGAAAATATGAGTTTTTTTATGATTGAATTTAGATATTGAATACAATTGGTTCATATTCAGAGTGAGATCACATTTGAGGCATATGATGAGTAAACATTTACACACAAATCCATGTATCTACAAAAATAATGTTCTTCTCCCCATATTCACGTTCATCTTGAGAAACACCCTTTGGTGTCCCATTAATTACATTACCTATTAGACTTTAAGGTATCCCAAATTTCAATGATGGAACCTATATTACGTGAACTGATCGAGTTGGAATCTGGGTATGAACGTGCTTGGAATTCGTCATTCTATAAAGGGTAATTAATGATAATAATTTCTCATTTTTTCTCTGAAAACATATTGTCATGGAATTCATGGAAGGAATTATCTATGAAAAGTTCATGATGATATAGCTCTAAATCCTTCAAAGTGATCTTGGTCAACATCCATACAGAGGGCCATGGTTGAGAATGCCACATCATCTAGGCCATGGTGGTATAGTCATCACCATTAGGAGTATGCCTAAGATTCAGTGACCTAGTTTCCTATGAGAGTATAGATACCAAAACATGATCCAATGCTAAATGATTTAGGATCTTCCTCACAACAAGTCACATTAGCATCTGATTATTTATGGCCCTTGTAGATTCATTCTTTTTTATGAATAACCATTGACATTGGAGACATGTGGGTATTTCTACAGGCTGTCATGAGAATCCCAAAGCATGAGGATATCCATGAACCTTCCAATCTTCAACCCAAAATAAATCTTACTAAAGATGGTAAAATATGTTTTGGATATGTAAATTTTGATATATTACGGTAATGAACACATCCTTTCCACAAATTGGGTTTTGGAAATTATCAATAGAGTTTAAAGATAGGGGTGTCTAGTATATTTAATGAGTAATGAGGATACTATATATATAATCATGTATAACCCCTCTATTTTCCTTTCTTATTTCCCTCAGTAATTAATCATCATTAATTTTGGGAGAATATTGAAGGACCCTAGAAAAACATGAGAGAGGATGAGTGAATTAGGATTTCATATTTTTCATTAAAAGTGATGGATCATGTTCCTACATTGGTAGGAATTTATTCAACCTTTTTGAAGGTAATTTTTTTAAATTTAAACATTCACATACTGAGAGAATACCCAACAATTTTACTTGATTCACCAATAAGGGTATTCTAAGGAGAATACACCGATAGTGTGTCGGTCATAGAAAAATCCACTAGTCGTCACTATTTTTGGAAAAATCAATTTTAGACATAGTAACACTTTTACAAGAACACTTCCTTTACAACATTTCAATTATATCACACTACATCCCACAAAACACATTATTCGACTCCCTAGCTCACTACATTTGGTGATTCCTTACATAGTTTACCAAAATAATTTTCACTTCAGTGAATTTTAAATATATTATTATACATGACTGTCATGAAAATATTATTTCACTATAGACCTGATTTTATGAACATTAAATGTATTGTTCCCCAAAAAAAGATGTTCAAAACTATCATCTGAGAAGTTCCTTCGCTCTGCTCATTGCCTTTACAAAGTAAAGTGCCTTTGTGAGGCTAACTTTGTTATCATGGAATACCCCATCATCACGATTCTCCCATTTATCATTATAATTGGAATCAATCAGACATAACAAGCCCTTCATGAGTCTCAATCTCCCACAAAAACCTAAACTCGTGAATCTCTTTCCCTTCACAAAATTAGGGTGATTCTGACATTTCTACTTTTTTTGTTTTGAATGGAGTTACGTACCCTCATATATATAGTATTTTCCATTCAAAAGGATCCACCACATCTTTTCATATTATTTTTATCCTTAAAAACATACTTAAATATCTCCTCATTTATGAATATCCATTGAGATTTTTCATTTTCAGGAAGATCTATGTCAAAGCATCGAGCACTCATGATGCTCTGATTTTTTGTAATCTATGAGAGCACCATCAAATCATCACGTGTTCACCATGTTCCTCTTCATGAAACATAGTCTTTTAGAAACCCATGAAATTATGATATTTTTTATGATTTGAATACCGAAAAGATCCATTCACAATTCTAGCCTCTTCCTCCGGATTTTGACCCCAAAAATTTTCCAAGCACTACGAAACAAATACACCTTCAATACTATATTCCACTTATACTATAAGATTACATTCCATGAAAAAAACCTAATCATCCATGTTTGGATTGACAAAAAAACAAACTCAACTCTACTTTCCTTGTATAATTTCCATGGATATAATAGATATGTCTCATATTTTGGAGTCATAGAAGATGTGAAAACCAGAATGGACCTCCTATCACTGAAATATGGCCCAATGGGTAGCCCTCTTGGAGTAGTAGAAATATATTTTGAATACTGAGACCTAACCCTGGTTTTAATGATGATGGTTAGAGAAATGTAGAGATGGTTTTATCAAATGAACCCACAAGTGTTCATGAGTGAGAGGACTAATTTTGGCCTACCACCATCTTGGTAGAATAAAAAAAAGATAGAGAAGAGGTTGGCTTAGTGTATGCCCTCTAAAAAGCCTTTTCAATATCATTTTAATCTTATGAATCAGCCAAAACACATTTTTACATTATTATCTTTTAAAATAAATGCTTCGCAGTCCTCCCTTATGGGGACATTCATTGGTCCTTGAAGGATCGAGGGGGCATCCTATAGGAGGAATAGACTTTTGCTAATGAATATATCCCTTTGAAAGATGAAATTTTTATAGTTTCATCCAAGTATTCTATAGTAATTATAGATAGGGGATAAAATCATTGTAAAGTGATATTTATATCATAAGGTGTCATGTTCTATTAATGGGTGCTTTATTCCTTGTATTATTTATAATATTCCTCATAAAATATTGGATCTTGAAATAACCACCACAGACCCAGTATCCACTCTAGAAGGGGATAAAAAGCATCCTAAATGATCTGATAATGGTTTTGGTGCTGAGCGTGGACCTATTGGGTTTGAAGATGTTGTTCATACTGAGAGGTCAAAAATGGTAATCAACAGCGAAGCTAATTTGGGCCATGGTCCATACATCTCTAATACCACAAATAGTGAGAATATTTTAATAGTTGATGAAATGTATAATGAAACAACATAACATGAGGATAGGTTATCAAATATTGTCATTCCTTTCAATTTTGAGGAGTTCCATGTCCCTGATAGAGAATTGGAGGGTTTTTATTGTTACTTTACTTTTGTTTTAAAATATAGCCGGCCACGTTTCAGTCAACTTCTTACACGAGAGCTCAAATTGTATAGTTTTTTCTACTAATAAAATTGCCATGAAAATTCATAACCAAGTTCCCCATAACCATTCTACATTCATTAATGAGGGATTAATACCTGATAATCCCATGTATGGTGAACCTAGAGGGCCCTTCATCCTAGTCACTGGGAAAATCCTAGAGTATTCCACATGTAAAAAAGTTCCCTACTCAGATTACTGACACCTTGAGTAATAGGGAGTCATTAATATTAATATTTAAACAAAAATATTATTGTATTTTATTTAATACATTTTATATTTCATTGTAATTTATTTCTATTATCCTCCTAAAGTTGAGTATGGGAGTTATTTTATGTCTACTACCATCATCTTTGGAAGACAATCATGGGATGGATGATTCAATTCTACCTCACCTAATACGGGTAGGTGGAAGTGATACTATTTCAAAGGGATTAGATCAAGGTGGCCCAGTGAGTGCACTAATACCATACTGTATCTTTCCTCTTACATTAGAAATGTGTTAAACATGATGAAACATAGTACCTTTTCTCCAAAGAACCAAGTGGTGTTGAGAGATATTGGAAATATAATCTTATATAAAGCATTAAAAAATATTCCATTATAACTCTGTTGACTACTAAATGTATTTTTTGTATTCAAGTATGGAGGGATTGATTTAAGTAATATCCACCATGTTTTAATTTCAATCATTTGTTGATGGTAGGATGTGTGATGATGGCATTAGGATGTGGCACAATTGGTAGGACGGTTTAATGATTTCAGAGTTATTATATCCAAATATAAGCATAATAATTCCATGTATGTGGAAAAATATTAGTTTTTTCATGATGATAAATATAAAAAAAAATTAAATTTCTCCTAGAAGAAATATTTTTTATGAGGGAACACATGGTCTAACTCCATTAATCCTTGATGGGGGACAAGGAACTTGGAATATATTCTCTCTATGTTGGTCTAGAGAAACATATTCATAATTAATATTATTTTGAAACTCAATTGGTTAGGTTTCAACAAACTGAAGATGATTTCTAGTCTATAATCCATCATATCAAACCATATGTTGAGGATAAAATATAAAATTTGGGAAACATTATCCAACTTGTGGATGTTTCTTCTCATTTCAGTACTTGAATGAAACATATTTTTATTGTAATCAAAATTTTAATCATTATTTTATTCATAATATTCATAAAATAAAAATTAAAATGTAGCACTTGATTAGATTTACTTGAATTTTAATTTCATCGATTCGGTGGACGAAGATATCTAGTTTTTTCCTACTCATCAAACCTAAACAAACATAGCACTATTATTTCTTGTTACAAATGGAAAACCATAAAAACCTTAGGTATTTTTTTCTATCACCCTAATTTTTTATATGCTCAGTTTTAATAATAAAAATTGGGTGAGACATAGGTCATTCTTAGGCTTCCATTTGTGAGTATTTTCTTCAAATTAGTTTCTTGCCTCGAATGCTTTCATTTCTATATTCATGACTAATACATGTAGGTAAAAGTTATAGAGAACTGAGACATGACTTTTACATAGGATTCCCATTGAATATTTTCAAAAGGAAAATTATTGTGTCTCTTTTGTGTGATGTTAAATATCAGATATGTTGGACAATTATGACTGTTTCTTAAGAAAAACATCTTTGACCATTAGTTTTTGACTGCTGACCTAAACAAGGTTTGTTATCATAGAATGTCTCAACATTTTTATGATACTTAGAGGGAAATTATGATTCAGGTTATAATGATTCTTAGATCAAAAACATAATTTGATAAAAATATAAGTTTAATTTCCATGGACCATAGTCGAAAATGAGTTTCTAGCATAACACAATCATTGGGGTTTACAGAGAAAGACATGGTATCTATTAAAGAAGAATGTAGCTCTCTTGGAGAGGCCCTTTTGATAAGAGACATATAAAAATACAACTACTATGTAATACTGTATAGTTAAACAGTGTAATCCTTGGGATGATAGGCCATTTTGTGTTTAACTTATAAAAATACCAATGGGGTGTATTAATTCATAGTCAGACGAATGTATCCTGAAGAATATTTCATACTATCACTGATGTCTAGGTATTTTATGATGATCTGCAACTATTAAGACCATGAAGGGTGGGTCACTAAGGGAATGTGTTTTAAATTGAATATACCATCGGTATTGGCTTTGAGTAAGAATGGGAAACCATACCGACATGAATTAGGACTGTTTAATGGAGGGTACATTATATTAGATGACTGCCATCATGCGGTGGCCCCTCTAAGACAAGGATTAATGCATCTGGGAGTTTAATGTTTTTTATTAGGACCTAGACCATGTAGTTTAACTTCTTATGTTGGGTACATTGGGGATATAGTTTAAGGGTTTTAACATTAAATAATATTATTTATTTCACCCTTTCATAGTATACTTTCCAATAATACTCCGTCAGTTTTACGTATAATATAGGGAAGTTGGTAATATTTAATCGAGGGGTTTCTAGATAAGAAAAGTGATATGGGATGAAGATGTCATTGTGGATTACAGAGATAGAATAGGTGTTTCATGGGGATGAATATTACTCTAGTTTATTGTCCATTTGGTGGGATACTTTTTCAAATCAAAGTAGGGTGGATTACTATATAGTCAACTAGTGTAATCATCTGGCTAAGATGCCTTTTCTGTGGGAACCCTATACAAATAAAATGATTTCATATCACTACAATGTCAAAAAAGAGGTCTCTAGGAATCATACATTGCACTATCGATTGACAGTGAATGATTTTGGAGATTCCGATTATCATATAAACAGATTTTGATTTGTGGGAGGAATGTACATTAATTTGGGAATATAATTTCAAATCAAAATTTTCAATAATTGGGAGAGACTATTTCCCATCGTAACTTTGACCCATATTTTGGAAAAGGGAATTTTATTTTTAATGTTTCTACTATGCCCATGGATTAGACCCGGCCATCACTATATATCTTTTTTGGACGAGAATCAAGCCAAACACTGTTCTAGAAAATATTCATTATACTAATTATATTCTTGTGTGTGGAAAGGGTCACTTTTTTGGATATGAGCTCACTAATGGGGTGGGAAACAATATTTGATCCTCTTATGAATAGTTGATTCATACATTAGAGAGTTGTCAATTTCTTATATTGCAGAAATACTTGGATGTAAGAACTGTGTATCACTACATATCTCATAAGAATGGGGGTCAATGAAAATAATGTTATTAAATAACCATGTAGATTAAAGTCCTGCGGAAAGGACATGGGTTCTCGAATGTTAAAAGGAAATATTTTAGCTAGACCCATGATTTCATACCTGATTTCCACTATGAATCCTTCCATGGAAGGAGTCAAGATACTCTTTTTCTATTATTTCCATCTATTGTGTAGTTTAACATTATGTGATAAGGACATCCGTTGTTCCTTTTATAGTATTATTATTAGGTCCAGAGTAAACCTGAAGTAGACTAATATCCCATCATTATATGAGAAATCACTTTACCAAAATTCCTATTTTCTATATGATAAATGTTCGCCATGGAAAAGAAGTTGTGGAAAAGGTTTATTTTTCCACATAGAGAAAATTATTAGGATGGATAGGTATATTTTTATCTTGTAGTGGATGGACTGGTTAGCAAGATCCGATCCACGCTACATTGTCATTGGAATGAAAATCATGGCACATGTAGTTCTTTTATATCAACACTAAGTAAGGGCGGAAATAAATATGCATTATTTCTTCATACGGTAATGATTAATGTTACGTGGTGTGAAAAAAAAGGCCTAAATCCCCATTACTATTATTCTAGAATTTGGTGAATCGATGTGTGATAGGAATCTCATGTTTTTGACATTACCCTTCCTAAGAGAGTTTTACAATGCCTCTTATATTTGTTACAGTACCTAAGAATACATTCTAACATTATGTGTTGATGATGTTTTCATATAGATTATCTTCATATTACTATGATGAATTGGTGTCTGTAGTTTAATGTAATGTGGCTATGACAATTTTTAATGATAATGAGTAGTGATGCAAGGATGAGTTTTTTGACGATTATCAAGAATGATTAATATGTGAAGGGGGAAACAATAAAGAATAATATTGGTGGTTACCATATTCGAATTGATATATGGGATAAAAAATTCATTGGGATTACACATATTGAAGAGGAATCTCTTGGGGATGAATAGACCATTGGTTTGTAATCCCTTCTATTGTGAGACTTATATAATGCCAATTGGAACATATTACTACATCATCAAATAGTGTATTCCTATTTTTGATAGGTCCCTTTGGTGGGTGAATTATAAAAATACAACTGGGGTGTATTACAAGGCATTTATAAAATGGATTCCTCAAGAATTTGAAATTCTCTCACTGATTTTTTAATAAATGATTATAAAGATCCAAAATATCCAAGCATAAGCAGTATGATTTGAGAAATGTAAATGTCCATGTATAAAGAAATCATTTCAATCAACATTATCCATGAAGTATGAATCATCCTATTATAGATCCTTTTGTTATATGTGGGTGAGGAATCATTCTATTTCAATGAAGGGATCTTGAATGAGGGAACCTGATTTAAGGAATCCTACAATGATATTTTTTTGTCTATATGATTTGGGAATTATTATTTTTCACTATGGTTGGGTGGAGTACATGAGGTATAAGCATCAATATGTGTCTCATGTGAATGATAATCAACAAACACGTTGTTATAAAATGGATCCATGTGTAGTTTTATACCATAAAAAAGTTACTAGGAATTATTTCTATATTGTGACCTAGGATTGGAGATCTAGTCATCACTATTTATCTTATAATTATTTGAATCGTGAAGGAAATAAATCATTACTAATTAGTTATTGGATACCTAGACCGAAGATTATGATCTACTTAAGCATGGATTGAAATGTGTCACCATTTTACATCACAAAACAAGGACATGAACTATGTAGTTTTTTGTTGTGTTGTAAGTAATTTGTTTTCAAATATAAATACATATGACTAGGGTTTTGAGATATTCATTTTAATTTCCTACAACTCGTAATACGATTTCTTCTAGTTTTGGGTCGTACAAATGGATCCCTATGGTGTGACTTATATGTTTTTTCATACATGACCCTGATGAAAAATATTTAATAGGGGAGGAAAACCCATGTGGGATTGGGTAGATCCATTCTACATGTTTAGTGCACAGTCTATAAAATTATACAGGCTCCCTAAGTAACTATTCCAACTATCCCCTCTTGGATAGAGGCTGGAGCACTATTGGACCATGGTTTGGAAAACCATGCTACCAAACCATATGCCTAATTAAAAGTGGTAATTTACCCTTCCCCCATCAATATTTATAAATTCTAACAAATATTTCACATCATTTATTCTCCAGAAAACCTAGTGAACAACCAAAACTACCAAATCTTCCCAATGATCAATCTATTTCATTTCTAGGCCCTTTGGAGTGATGTTTGTTGTGGATTAAATCATTAGGTGTGTCTGACACTCATCTTCATGCTCTTTAACCAATTAGGGTTTTAGATTCGTTATTCTTTATTGAATCCCAAAAATCCTATTTTCTATAACATCTTATGTTAGGGATTAGAATGTTGCTCAGATTTAACTTAAAGGATTCAGTTTGGAACATGAATTTCTTTGGAATCAGGGTATCTGATCAAAATTTTCTATCCCATATTCTTAATGGGTGGTTTATTTGTATCTAGTTGTTCTGTGGGTTTTTTTCTTATTGTGAATTTTATTATTTAGTAATATTTCTAATATTTGTTGGATAAATGGTGGATTGATACCCTCATGGTCCTTGTGGGATGTGTTGAGAATTATTAAACCCATCATAGGGCCACCCATGTGGTGTTCCATTACTCGAACATAGAAACTACTAATTTTAAGAATAGAATTGATTTGTAGTGAAAAAGATACCCTAATAAATGTGTTGAAATTTTGTTTTTGGGTTATTAAATAGAACAAGAGTAGTTGTTTCTATTTTTTACCATGTCATAAAGAGTTTTTTGGAGAATTTTGAATGGGTAAAATGAATTAATTTGAATGTGTTAAATGACCTATGGGTTGTAATTGAATCATTTCAGTGAGATAAGGCATCTAATCTGGATAGGTAAATGGGTACAACATAATTATGGTTTATATATTTAATACACTATGAATTGTTAATGATGTTTGTATTAACTGATTATGGTTTATCTAAATGGATTATGTAATGAATTATTATAAAATCTTGTTCACATTTCTTAGTGGTTTGTGGGATATTAGAATGAGGATCCTCCCCTGAGTCATGTTTTATTAAGACTCTAAACCCCACCATTAAAATGCATTGTATAGGGAGTCAGACTGAGTGTCTAGGCCCATAATATTTTTATTCGATAATACTACCGAGAATGATTCCCCAAGGTAAGTGAAATGTAATTGATTTTTAAATGGATTCCTTAGTAAGATAGGGAACTAGATTCATTCCCTTATTAATATAAGTTGAACAAAAGTGGTTGTTTTTTTATAAATTAATTTACTATCCCTTGGTACAAATAGGTAATTGGTTTGACTAAACAATGATAATTAATAGAACCCACTTAATCCTCTGTTTATCTTCTTATTATTTTAGTACATGCATACACGGTAAGATGGATTTTATATTCATCATACACCTCTAGTGGAGGCATAATATGTTATACTCACACCTTACTTAGTCTGACATTGGTTACTAAAGTAGATTTTATGGTTGTAATTTAGGACATGGGAAAATGCCTAATGCAATAGGGTTTATTTTGGTATGGGTTATCTATAGAGGAGGGAACCAAACATTAGGTAAAAACCAATTTTGGGATTCTTTAGATTATGTTCTTGCAGTGGTTTTATTTATATTATATATTGTCTTAAAATTACATAAAAAAATTTCTTTTGTTAGTGGGATGTACCCAGTTTTTGAAAATTTTGGAAATGCATGTTAATTATTTATTGATTGTTTCTTCCTTTATTTCATGTTATCTATTATGGATTTCTCCAAAAAAAAAGTTTGTATAGCCTCCCTAAATTATCTATTAGACCCCAACTACTAGTGAAAATCCTATAACATACATGGAGTTGTGCATGAGATCATGGGGTGACTTAACATGCGGCACATGTTTTGTGGCCACCATGTTGGGGGTGTTACATATCTTTATTCAATTACCTATTGCATCATGGAGGTGTTGGACAATTATTACTCACTATAACGCATTAGAATAAATTCTCAGACTATAATGAGGTTGTAGCCTAATCCATTGTCAATGAAATTATCCCATATATAGACATCATTTATCCTTTCATATATATAAAATTGTCTGATATTCCTATATATAACAATATCTTTATCTTGATCCATGTATGAAATGATCATGTGGAAAATTTAGATGATCTATCTCTGCACAATATACATTATGAGTAGATACGTCCAATAAAAATTCCTTAGGGATTAGAAAATCATTTTTGAGTTGTTCCAAGAGAATATATGATAGAATTTCTGAATACGGGATTGAAAAAATGGATACCACTAGGGACAATTTAATTAAAAAATCATACTTCTGAGAGAATGTTTTTTGATTCATAGAATAAGGATAGACATTTACAGGCATTTTAGAAACTCATGTAACTGATGAAGTTGGATTAGACTTTATAAAATTAGTTATTAAAACTTTTTTCCTTATTCGGTTAGGTAATATTGGTCTACATTTTTCCCAAGGCTGATTTGGATTTAATAATCCTCTAGAAAATATTCTAGAACAAATAAAGTTATGGAAATAAATTTAATTTATTGAGGGAATTTATTTCTTTATCTAATATCGCAGGAGGGATCTCCCATGAGTTTCAACCATATAGATGGTCTGGGAAGGGATATCACTCGAGCATTAATTTCATATGAGATCTCATATTATCATATATCCTTGTCCATTAAAGATTCATCCCCAAATTATGCAATTAAATATAGAGAAGTATAATTCATATTCACACTAATCTCTTAATAAAGGACCCACTACGTGAAAAATATTAATAGGGAAAAAGATTAACTCCTCATATGATAATAACATCTTTTGGAAGGCTGACTCTTCTTGTACAATTTGGTGTGTTGGTGACCATGATTTGGGGACTAATGGAATATAGTATTACATAGTAAAATCCAATTTTGGAAATGGTATAGGTTTATATATATATGTTGTATTCCTTCTCATTCATTAATTTCATTCCCTTGATGATTGTCTTTTGGAGTATTGTGGTGTCGATGGATTTTTTAGGTTATCAAAAAAGTAGCACGGTTCATAGTTGGCTATTTCAATAATGTTTAGAGGGTGTCATGAGTCTAGTTGATCGTATTTACAACCAAAAAACAACTATACATCTATGTAAAGTTTTAGGAACTTCATACCATTCACCTTTCCCATATTGTCTTATGGTAGAAACACACACTACCCAGGCTTTAGTATTTCCCATCATTTCATGTCATGGTTCCAATATTTTTTATTAGATGTCATTGAGAAAAATCATTCCTATATATTTTTATCCAAGTTTTAATATAATTGGAAATTGTTTTTTAGCTCATTGAGATCATCCTTTTTAGGCCCTTTGATCTTTATAAACTTGAGAAAGTTGTTTTCTAAATCCATGATGAAGTATCCATGGACTTGGTCATCTCAAAACATATAACCGGGTTATTTAGATCCTCAAAATTGTTTCCTCTTCTAATTAGTTATCACATCATGAGTAAATCATTGTGGTTTATAATACTCGAGAGGAGGGGAAACATTAAATGACCTGAGATTCAGTGCTAGAGATGGGTAATGGGTTGGATTAAATGTAATAGATGTATCCTCTATGTTCCATGTTCTATTTCTATGACCTAATAGAATTACGTGGAACATGTTTTTTGTACACAAGATAGAAACAACCATTTTTCGATCAACTACATTGAGATCCAGAATCCCTATGACGTATTTTACAAGAATGAGTTTTGTTTGTAACACATTGTAGTGGAAGTCTATATATATAAGAAATAATCTCCTTAGAGAAGCTCTATATTTAGAGATTATTTCAAACCATTCCGTTGAGAATTGACATATGATACCCTCTAATTTTTTTTTTTTTATTTTAAAATAATGAGTAAAATTTACTTTATCATTATTTTTATAAATTTAAAGAGAGTCCTTTAACCGAGATCTTCCCATAATATGATTGACTATGTTGGAAAAATGGTGTACCATTCAGCATATATTTCATGGAGTGCTTATATGAATTTTCATATTTTTACTACTTCTTATTTTTAAAAGGACCAGAAAATGGGATCCCAATAGTAAATGAAATGCATCAAATTATTCCCTAGATCCCCTGAACGAGTAAAAAGTGGAAATTAGGGCATCCCAAAATTTGGTGGAGGATGGGTTGTATCTGATCATTCAAGTAAATAATATTTAATAGAGATAATGGTGCACATTGTTCTTTCATTATTTTAACCAAACTATCAACCACTCAATAGTTTTGTGTAGAAATTGTGGGATGTTTGTTTGAAAATCAGTTTCAATAGAGGTGAGGGTAAGGTCCCCTTTGTAGTCTCTTCTTGTACCCATTGGGGTATCCGATAAGGGATGGACTATGAGGATGTTTCTAAACCCACACTATGTGTGTGCCTAAGGGATGTAACTCTTGATATCTTTCTACTATGTGGTCCAATTATTTTATTCATTGGAATTGTGTATCAAGTAGATATTATTGATTTTTTTCAGTTTCGGGTGTGATCAATGATTGTTTAGGTATTCCTTTTTAGAATGAAATTCTAGGCACTCTTTTTATAGTTTGTTTTGTAAAAATGTTTCCATAGAGTAGTTCTATGTTGAGTGTTATCAACTATTTATTACCATCTACTTGCTAAGAAATTCATTCCTCATGTTTCATGAATATAATATATTTGGGAGGTGGTGTGGTGAAACCTTTCCTTTTACCTTTTTTCGTGTATTCTTATAAAGGAGAAAAAGGGAGTGGTTTAGGGAATCTCGAAATTCATGGAAACTATCTATTTCTGGGTATGTACACCTCAATCATTCATTTCAGTGTTGATCATATTATGAATAGAGAATTCCCCGTCCAACTCCCACACATTGTCCTCATCTCTTTATATGGAAGTTAGGGTTGGTTTTAATGAAATTCACCAATATGTAACACATTTCATGAATTTCATTCATATCCTTGTAAGACTTCCTTTGTGTGTTTACTCTACGATGACATGTCCTCTCCTCCTATGATTCTCATTGAACTATATATGATTAGAAATCTGACTAAAATCTCCAGACAATTTTTTCATGCATTTTTTAGGATTGGACACTGATTCATGACATGTGATGAACTGGGATGATTAATTCTATAGACATCCCCCTAATAAGGAGAACATTACCTTTCAATGAGGACATGTTTCTTGAGGTAAAAATAATCCCATCCATTTTTGATGGACAAGTACCTACTCCATGTCAATATCCTTTCGACCATAGATTACAGACCTCAAATGTTTTTCTAAAAAGACATGTCAACCCTATGGGGGGTCTCTTGGATTACCATGTCTTATACTATCACAACTACCTTCTTGATTTTACAATGAAGTGTTATAACATAGTCAAAGTTCTTTATATAGTTTTTACATCAACCACCTAAATCTGATGAAATTTAAACCATTTCTAACATTATCACAATATAGTGATTTTATTCCCTTGTGATCTAGGATTTCTTGATATTATATTATTCCTGATTCATTTTTTTTTCAGTGGCCCACAATCTTATAGCCTGAAGACATTGGGAAATTTTTAGGGCCTATTTTTTCTAACTATAAATTTGGTTCCAAATATAGTAACTTTGTTTAAGTTAGCTTAAATATATGAAATTGCACAATGTCCCCTCCAAGGGTCTTTGTATTGGGGATTGTGGTGAAATTTAATTATTTATATCCAACCCATCCTCTAATATAAATACTGTATTGTGAATCAATATTAAACAGACTAAATCCTTTTGATGCACTATGATATGTGTGTAAAAGGGATCTTTTTGTAACATCCCAAAATATTAATAAGAAACAAAATGTGCTAAAATGAACTACTAATTACTATTTGAAATTTATAACCAGGATATTAAACTTATTTTTTTCACTTCTGTGTTTTGAATTTCAAATATCGAACATACATAGTTGTAATCAGTAAGTTATTTAGAGTATGATAAGAAAAACATAATTTTACTGAATAGTAACATACCCTTATGAATAGTAACATACCATTATGAATAGTGATATAACCTAATGAATAGTAACCTTACATATGAAAATATATAAATAATATTCATGTTGAAAATATGATATACCTATATTTTAGAATAAGTAACTGAATGTTTTAAAACAGGTTTTAGATAATAAATTATGATTTTAATTAAATATCAAAATAATAATATTTATAAAATTATGTTTGAGAAATGGGAATCATTTTTTAAATCTACCCGTCAAAAAATGGTTGGGGTGAATTTTTTAGATTTTTTTGAAATACTTGAATTTTTGGTGAATAGTCAAATATATTAATTTATTGTATAAATACATTATAATTTAAACCCACTATTCCTGACATCACAAGTGATTTAAGCACCAAAATATGAAACTCACATGCCTTATTTACTATTCATGTCCATGGAATACTCACTATTCCTTTTCTTGTGGGGAAATAATAAATTAATGAATTTTATATTGAGAAATCCCCTCTCCCCTCTACTATAAATACCACCCTTCACACTCTCTTTTCCTAATACCTATCAAGCTTTAAACATTGACTAATCTCTACATAATAATATTTCCAAGAACCTTCCCCACGTCTAATAGCTTCTTGTCTCATCAAAAGACAAAGCCTAGGTCCCCTAAGGAGTATCTCAAGAGGAGAAATCAAGAGGTAAATTCCCCTCCTCTTTCCTTTAATTTCCTTTCAATTTCATGTTATTTCTTTATTATCTCCCCACCTATTTTCATCCACATGGTATGGAAAATCTAATGTCATTGATATACTAGAATTTAATGATACTAATGGGATTGTATACCCTCTAACCCCTTTCTCTACATCCTTTTATTTTATAAAAGAAAATGTTGTTCGTGAGGTGTTAATCTATCACCTTCAAGAATGGCATGTTTTCATTTTCCATTTCAACATTCAGATCTTGTCATGAAAAGATTATTATGGTTGACCAAGAATATTTTATATTTATTATGTTCTATATAATGTGGTGTAACTAAATTATGTACATATTACTAAATGAGTAATTAAAACAAGTTCATTGTGGTCGAAAAACCGCCCAAATTAACTCAAAAAATCATCATTTAATTATTTTCTAATGATTAATCAACCTAGTATATAAAATAATAAATTATAAGATCATTCAAACTCCTATAATATAATTAATTATATTTAATATCAGTTCTGGATGTTTACCCATGATCTACCCACACATAAATTTATGAATACAAGTGAACCGCTCAAGAAAAACAATAAAAATAAACATTCCCAATCAAGGTTTTCAAACTCTATAACTCATCAAAAGGCACATAAAATAACTTAATGAAACTATAATGAACCATATTCCTGTAAAAAATGTTCTCTAATTGTTAATTAATGAATCTAATGGGGTTATACATTATAGTAAAGCAAAGAAAGTGCTTGGATACAAGGTGAGGGAAAAATCTGGAACCAAATATTCCTTCTTCAGGTTCTCCCACATTCACTCCACTTTTGGTATGGTCACTCCTTAAAAATAATTTTTTCATCATTATCTTTCCTTTTCTAGGATATACATGTATTATAATGAAGTTTATTTCAAACAAATATTTATCAAAACAACTCTTCTTTTAAAAACAGACCATTTATTTATCTCTAAAGGTTTATGGTTATCGTATGTAGTATGTTATTCTAATTTAATTTTGGGAACCCAATGAATATAAATGTGTTAATATGAGATGAAACCTATTCCATTCCATGGGTTACATATGTTAATTTTTTATATATGTTCATTGTGGCATGAATTATGTATGATAATGTTATGATGTGATGGGTGTTCCTGGAATTATATAGTGCAATATGAATGTTTGAATGTGGAAGGTGTGACTGAAATTATACAACTCTCCAATGAATTGGGTAATGTGATGAATCTCATGAGTTATTTAAAATTATGTGTGAAAAAGATTCTATATTTGTTCATATGTTTGTTTTGTACTTTACCAATAAGAGATGATGTTTCATTTTTATGCATTGCAACATTTCAAGTCTCTTATTAATGCTTCCTATCATGTTAATGATCCTTTGCCAATTTTATTGTTATGCTGACCCATTGTTATATTGTTCTTATCTACCCTTTTTCTAGGATTTCAACACACCCCTTTTTGGTGTATACCCCCAGTTGATTATGTGTACTAAAGATCTTTCAAGGGACAATAAGAAGCTAGAGAAGAAGGAATTAAATAAATGTAAATGTTTTGGGTTGTAAATTTTTATGTATGGTTTGTCTAATATTCCAGAACCTAGACCGGGAAAGGTCCTCAACTATATAATGTATTGTGTATTTTTTTCTTACCTTTTATATAAATCAAATACACAGCATGATTTAGTCCTGAATCCGGAAGTTTGGGTTTAGGGATTTACAATTGGTATCAAATGAATGGTCTAGACAACTTTGGATATTATACATTGTCAATTAGGTACACATAAGAAAAAAGTATTCCTTAATTATCAATATATAAATTTATAATTATATGTACAATGAATGAATTGGTAGGGAAAAATTCATATAAGGGTGGAAGAATGTAACATCCCAATATTTTAATATGAAACACTATATGCTTAAATGAACTACTGATTACTTTGTAAAATTTATAGTCATGTTTTTAAAATTATGTTTGTCACTTCTGGGTTTTGAATTTTGAAAATCAGACATACACGGTTGCAATCAGTAAGTTATTTGGAGTCCAATAAGAAAAATTTAATTTTGGGGAATAGTAACATACCCTTATGAATAGTTACATACCCTTATGAATAGTGATATACCCTAATGAATACTAACCTTACCTATGATAATATATAAATAATATTCATGTTGAAAGTATGATATATATGTGTTTTAGAAAAATTAAATGAATGTTTTATAACTGGTTTTTGATAATAAATTATGATTTTAATTAAATATTAAAATAATAATAGTTAGAAAATTATTTTTGAAATATGGACTTCATTTTTCGATTCTACACCTCAAAAAATGGTTGGGGTGAATTTTAGAGATTTTTCTAAAATACATGGATTTTTTGTGAATAATAAAATGCATTAATTTACCATATAAATACATTATAATTTAAACCCACTATTTCTGACATCAAAAGTGATGTAAGCACCAAAATATCTAACTCACATGCTCTCCTTACTATTATTGGTCATGTAAGACTGATTTTTTACTTTTCTTGGGCCAAATAGTAAATTAATGAATATTATATTGGGAAATCCCATCTTCCATCTATTATAAATACCACCCTTCACACCCTCTTTTCCTCTCACATATCAAGCTACAAGCCTTTTTTAAAATCTGCACAATCATCTTCCCTAGCCCCTTCCCTGGGTCCAAGAGCTTCTGGTCTCATTAAAAGACTTATCCTAGGCCTCTTATGGAGGATCTCAAGTGGATAATTCAACAGGAAATGTACATTCCTCTTTCGTTTAATTTCCTTTTAGTTTATAGTTATTTTCTACTTCTCTCCCCACATATATTCATCCACATGGAATGGTAACTATAGTATCAGAAAAATAATGAAATTTTGTGATACTAATGGGATATTATACCATCCATCCCCTTCCCTACATCCTTTTATTTTATAAAGGAAAATGTTGTCAGTGGGGTGTTAATCTATCACCTTCAAGAATGACATGTTTTCTTTTTCTATTTGTACTTTCAGATCATGTAATGAAACCATTTTTATTATTGAACCCTAATATTTTATATGTATTATGTTTATTTTAATGTTATGGAACTAAATGTTGTACATATTACTAAATTATTAATCAAAACAAGTTTGTTGTGGTCGAAAACCCCCCAAATTAACATCAACAATCACCATTTAATTCTTATCTAATGATTCATCCACATGGTATATAATATAATCAATTATAATAACATTTATACTCCTATAAGATGATTAATAATGTTTAATATCAGTTCTATATGTTTACCCATGCTCTACCTGAACATCAATTTTTGAATACAAGTGAATAGCTCAAGAAAAACCATAAAAATAAACATTCCCAAACAATGTATTTAAACACTATAACTCATCCAAAGAAACATAAAATAACATAATGAAACCATAATGATCCAAATTCATCTAGAAAAGGTTTTTTAATTGTTAATTAATGAATCTAATGTGGTTATACAGGATAGTAAAGCAAAGAAATCGTTTGAATACTTGGTAAGTGGAAAATCTCAAACATGACTTTCTTTCTTTGGGTTCTCCCTCCACTCCATTTTTGGAATGGTCACTCCTTAAAAATCATTTTTTCATCATTATCTTACCTTTTTGGGATACACTTGTATTTTAATGAAGTTTATTTCAAACAAATGTTTTCCCAAAAAACAATTTTTTTCAAAAACACACAGTTTACTTCCCACTCAAGTTTGATAGTTATCGAATCAAGCATGTTATTACTACTTAATTATGGGTAGCCAATGTTTATGACTGTGTTCTTGTGAGATGAAACCCATTAATTTCCTGGGTTTTATATGTTCGTATTTTATATATGTTCATTGTGGCATGCATGATAAATGATAATGTGATGATGTGATGGGTGCGCTTGGAATTATATAGCTTAATATGAATGATTGAATGTGAAAAGTGCACCCAAAATTATACTGTGTTTCAATGCATTGGGTAAAGTGATTAATCACATGACTTAATGTGAAATTATTTGTGAACAAGATTCTAGATTTTTTCAAATGTATGTGTGTTAGTTAACCACAAAGACATGATGTTTTATTTTTATGCATTGCCACATTTCACGTCTCTTATTAATGACTCCTCTCATATTCATGATCCTTTGCCTATGTTATAGTTATGAACACATATTGTTAGGTTATTCATATATATCCTTTTATTGGGATTTTATCTCATACCTTTTTGATGTATATCATTTGGTGATTTTGTGTACTAAATATTTTTCAAGGGACAATAAGAAGAAAAAGAAGAAGAAAATAAAAATATAAATGTTTTCTATTGTGAATGTTTATGAGTGGATTATATAATCCTCCAAAACCTAGACCAGAAAAGGTCCTCAACTGTATAATGGAGAGTATATTTTTCTATTACCTTTTATATAAAAATAACACAAAACATGTTTTATTACTGAATCTAGAAGTTTGGGTTCAGGGCTTAACACTTTTCTTTTATCCCAATCGAGGATATTTAGAATTTAAGATAGAACAAGGTCAATTGGGTAGTTGTGTCACATATATTACCCTGAAATAGTTTGGAAATTCATTATATGGTAATGTATTTTCTGATATGTTGTAAAAAGTGTTCCCTATATTAGGGAACATTTCATGTACAAAATATTCAAACAATTCCATTGGATTACTATATTGGGGGTATCAATAGGATAAAACCTGATAGGTATGTCTTATTTTTCCAATTATTTTCTCATTTTCATCATGTCTTCTTCATCTTTTTCTATAGGCTCTTCAATATGGTCCACCAAATTGTATTCTTTCAAGATACATTATTATAGACAAAAATGTTGTTATGTACTTTCTTTTTAATATTGGATGACCGGTGGTTGACGGGTGGTTTATAGAATAATTATTTCCTTGTTATATCTTATGTCTTATAATTTGTTTCACTTGTCAATGAAAATCCATCAAGAATTAATTGCCTCATTTTCTGATATACCACATGGTAAAAGGAATATCTCATCATTAACTCACTAAGGGGAGGACCTCCTTGATAGTGTAAAATTCATTTATAGGTAGGAATACTATCATTGATTGATGTCTAGCTATAATGAGATTTACTACATAATATGCCCTAAGTTGGACCTTTCGGGTGGATGATAGGCAGGGTAGGGCCTTTTTATTGTTTGATCTTCTGTCCACACTAAGGGATTATATGGTTCCCATGAAGAGATAGGCTATTGAGATTAATATGGTTCTGGATATTAAATAATATTTCATCATAGATTAGCTCATAATTTTCAAATCATATATGGTGAGGCTTCTTGTTGGAATTGTCCTTGTATGTGGCTAGGGCCTCTTTCTATGGAAATAATTATTCATCCATGGAATCATGATTGGTTCGAACCCATGTTCCTTCTAAAAATTACCATAATGTTTCTAGAACATTTCCTGGGTTGTCTTCCTACATTGGAGTGGCCATTCAAATATTTTGGTTACCTCTTGTTAGAATAGGGGTATGGACACATTCCAGTTCTTTGTATATCTTGGTGGAAGTTGGCTAAAAATTCTTCTATATCAGAGAATATGTGTGTTTATACTCTAGAGTGACACATGGATGAGTCACCTAAATTTTTAGTATGGAGTTATGTGTCCTCCACTCTTCCACTAATAGTGACTTTATTATATGGTGACATTTTTTTATCATGTGAGAAGGAATTTCTATCTATAATTTTAACATTTATAGAATGTGTTCGGTAACATCAAGCAGTTTGAATGGGGAAATATTTTTATTATGAAACTAGAGCAGAGATGTGTGCTTACTCCAATCCTCAATTCCTTCTAATGGATTACTAAAGTACAAAAGAGTGGGATAAAATAATGGGTATGCCCCTAGTTTTTTTCTATCATTCACTGAATGGTTTCTCTATGTGCTTCTAGAGGAGGCCTCTAGTAGGCTTATGGAATGTGGGTAGGTTTTCATGACTCTTCCTAGTATGCTGCCAAATTTCAATGGCAGAATAAATATTTGAGTGATGGTGTCTGTGCCTTCTCCTGGATTTTATCCATTTTTCATTTTTTGTGATTCCATGGATGTTTTCAAATTGTGTAGGTAGGCATAGATGGTGTTCATAGGTGTTTGTGCCTACAAATGTTTTTCTGCACATTTCGGCTGGAATTCTGTATGGGTCTGGTTAGGTTAAAGTTTATGTCCAATGTTTACTATCTTATTTTGATGGAATGATCTTAATGAGTGGAAATAGGTGTAGGAACATACCTATACACTACTCACCATCCTTATGGGGACATCATCCATGACCATGTCTAGATGTAAGAACCCATTCTTCTTATAGGTGATGCTATTTATGGCCCATGATATACCTCTATAATATAAGGGTGGAATTGTTTGTATTGTTCATGGGATATTCTCACCAAATTGTTGGAGGTATTAAGTGGATCTACATGCTTCTAGACCACAATCATTGCAAGTGGTACAACTAGTTTGGATTCATATGCTTGATGGTAGGTCGTGTAGTCTCCAGGGTCGGTATGTTGCAATTTTATTGTGCTCCTGGACTAGCACATTTGGGAACCGCTATTATAGATACTTCATTTTAGATAATTTACTCAACATAGACAAGGAACCAACATGAATGGTATCTAAGGGATAAATTTGTGAGATCTGGAATGACACCATTTGGAGAAAAGAGAATTATTGTCGGAGGTTGTTGAAATCAAGGTGACAATCCAAAATAATGAACCTCCTTAATTAAATATATAAATAAACAAAACATGCATAATTGATTTTACTATTTTTCCCTTCTTTGTTTAAAGAATGATATAGTCTAGCTAGTTAGGGGGCACTATCATCTTGGTTAATTATTCACATTGGGTGGACCATTTTGTTTCTAAACAAAAAATGTTTTCTGTGTTATTTATAACTGTATAATTATGCTAGTTGGAATAGTTGCATAATAATTAATTCCAATTTCACTATTTTGACTGATCTCCTATGGGTTTAATTAATGGAGATAAAAACACAAATTGGTTACCTTATTAGATATGTTTTATGAACCTAAATTTCATTGTTAGGTGTTCATTTTTCTATGAAAATTGTGGAATCACATTGGATGAGGGGATGGGAGGTCAAACTCATCACACCCTTTTGGGGGAATTATTGCCTACTCTGTGATTATATTAATTATTTAAGGTATATATTGGAATGATTAATTAATTACCATATATAACATGGGTATCCTTTTTTATTAACAATCTATTATTAGCATCCAAGGATTTATAATCATCGATATATATCCTTAGTTCTCTATAGATGGTGCCCTTTTCACACTAGTGAGAGGTACATTGGTACTTTATTATTATGAATTTGGTTTTATGACACACAGTACGACGCTTAGAATTTTATCATAATACAAGGAGATTGGAGTTATTGTAATAATGGGATCAGGCCCATGATATGGGTATCCAATGTCTCCTCACGAATGCAATATAATACGGCATAGTTTAGTTCAATATAGCGGGACACATCATAAATTTTAAGGTTAAGTGATAAGGACAAAACTATTCAATTTAAGGTCAAGTGGAAAGGATGTATTGGTGGAAGGTACATAGCCAAATTTTAGTGTAATGGTTATGTAGATGTGTCCTAAAGAACCTTAAAGGTATTTGGGGTCCCATGATACACATCACTCCATTGGGAGTGTGTACTAGATACAATTTGGGTTGATTTGAGATTTTTGGATTTGACCTTAGAGAAGATTCCCCCATATCCCATTTAGACTAGAATCAATGCCCACATAGTTTGGTTATGAGGACCCACCCCTATAGAGGTCCTATGCTTGAATATGGTCCTTTGAGTGGATTAAAGAATTATTTTATGGATTACACCATTTCTGAGGATTCCATTCCAGTTCAAGACAAAGATTTTGGGACCCATGCCAGTGGATGCTATATGAGGGAATAAGAGAGGAATATATGAAAAATATTATCTACCAAGAAAAGAATTTGACTATGTTAATTTCATGATCATAGTTATCCCCAAAATCCAAATGATCCATGATAGAATGTTAGAAAATATAGGAGGTGGAAGATCTGATAGGCTGCACAATCTCCTCTATCTGCTTTTGTGTGAGGCCATAGAAATGATAGAAGAAGAAAGGGTGTCCATGTGCCTATTTAAACTCTCACATCATATCTAAGATAGTCACATGGGATAACCTACCATGTTCTGGGATATACTAAATTTATTGGGGATTACTCATTGATGTATTCCATACTCATAGGTCTAGAGAAGAAATGATGAAAAATCACTAACCAACAACGTGAAAGGTAAGCATGGTCCCTACCTACCCCCTTGAAACCAGAGGTCCCCAAACATAGAGGAGATTAGTTAAGTGAAAGGACCTATCCCTAGTGTGTGATAATAGTATGTACTGAGAACTAAACCCATGTTCGGGTTCCCTATGGCCAATACTATTCAATGTTGCATGCACCCTGGGGATCATACCCATCAGGTATGATTTTTTTTGAAACATATGACATAAGGAATGTATAACTGAATAGTAGACATGATTGTGTGTCTCTATCCATTTTCATGAATGTCTATATGATTGGTTGGAGGCTTGAATCCCCCCTCAGACGAGGTATCCATTGGAATATGAGCCTTGTCATTGGTGTATTATAATTTGTCAGAGAAGGTGTCCCTCACATGTAAAGGATTTGTGAGAAGAGAGTGCCTCGTATGAGGTAGACCATGGAGGAACATAATACACACCATTTAGGGTGGGAATATTTCATTTGGATATACATTGGGAAATTGAAAACATGGGAAATACTTGGGAGATGCCTTTCTCATGGAAGAAACGGTTTCCTCTAGGGTGCCAAGAAGGGTTTCTCATTGGTCCCCTATTTAGGGAGGTAACTTAATATAAGTTCTTGTACACTTTGGGGAGGGGTAATCAGGTAGGTATATTGTGTTTCAGACCACATAGGCACTCTTATCCCATTACCCCCCTTAATTCCATCATATATTTACCTTTTGAGGGCTACTTAAAATATTTTGGAGGTCATGGGAAAAGTTTTTGTGCGACCGAAGCACTAGGTATTCTTCCTATTTATTAATTATCATAATAAAGAACCTCAGGTCCTTGTTTATAGGAAAACATGGGACCCTGGTTGAAGGAGGTGTCCCACATAGGTACCTGACCTAGGTGTCCCACGTAGGTACCTCATGAATTCGTGGATAATCCTTAAGATCCACACCAGTGGGCCAATGAAAGCCTTCTGAAATGTAGTTTATGTTCACACAAGCTAATGTAGGAAATTTCCCTTTAAGCCATATTGGTTCTATTCACCTATCTAATAATATATTTATTATTAAATAAATATTTTCATACCATTTGACAAAGCGGAGTGTAAAAAATGGTCTCAAATTCTAAATTCTTGAGACATGCTTCTTGTTTTTAGCTAATTATAATTTATCTTATTTATATATATTAATTTTTTATATATAAATAAATATCATTCATGGTATTTAAACTAACATTTCAATATATTTCTCCATAAAAGTATTTTATTTAGTTGATTTTAAAGGTGTAAGGGTTTTTTATCTCTAATTTTCACCCATTGAGAGATACGTTTTTTATATGTCATGGTTTATTTGGAATAGTACATCAACTTCTACTATAATAATTCATATAATTATCCTCTCACTATATATTTAATTTAATATTTATAATTAAATTAGTTCCTTCTTGGGAGTTTTATTTGACTTTTTTTAACGTGATAACTGTTAATGTTCATGGTTTTCAAATTAGTGATATATATATATATATATTTGATATTTATCTTCATATTTTCTTATATATGGTGAATTAACATCTCTATATACTAAATTTATAATAAATATATTTTATTTCATTATATTAGATAATAAATTTAAAACAATAATAATATATATTGTAACTACATTAGATTTCATGAAATATGTTTTTCAAATAAATTTAATTTCTTTTAATAGATTGAGTTACACAAAATAAAATGTTTTAATTATATGAATTATAATATATATATATATATACCCAATCAATAATAAATTATCTATTAATTCTTATTAAATAATCACACTGTTTTCAGAAAACATCCTTTAATTATTCAAAAAATGATTCCTTTAAAAATAAATTTTAATATTTTTATGTGTGAATAGAATCTATATTTTTTAATAATTTTAGTTAATTTATTTTATAAAAAATTTATCATTTTTGAAAACAACATATCACGAACATTTAATCATGAAAATTTTAAAATATTATGAAAATATAGATTTTTATTGAAAATATCATCTTTAAATACTATAATGTCTATTCATTAATTCATTTAATTAGAAGTATGATTGTATTTTTGATTTTTTAATAAATTTAAGTGTGATACAATTTATTTATAATTATATAATTTATTTCATTTGGATAAAAATGTATCATTATTCAGATAAAAATATAATTTATTTCCTAAAAAATCATTTTTTCTAAAAAACTATTTTTATGTGCATAATGTTTTCAATTTCAATTAACTAATGTAACCACTAATGAGTAGTCAAATAAAATAAATTCATTACTTATATAACTATTTTTATTAATAATATTTTTTATAATGATAATTTATATTCATAGTGTTGACATGAAATCATCTGTTCCCCGAAAAATGCATTTTCCTAAAAATTAGTTTTCATCTATTTTTTGAAAGATATTTTATAAATAATTTATGAAGATTTTGGAAACATTATTTGAAATCAGAATCTGAATTTATGAAATTTAGTTTTTAAAATAATTATTGTTTGAATTTTTTAGATTTTTAAGATATGATAAATCATTCAAAGAATAGTAAAAAGTAATGAATTTATTTAAAGCCTTCATTTTAGTTCAAAAGTATTAACAAGATCCAATTTATATTAATATTATTTTAAATTTAAAATTATTTATTTTTATTTTTATTAATTCAATTTTGGTCATTTTAATAAATTTTGAATAGAATTTTTTTAAAACTTTTTATACTTATAAAAAAATTTCTTTGGAGAATTGCTTTTTCATCGCACCTTCAAGGTTAATTTATGTTACATTTGTCCACTTATATGAATATAATTAAGGAAAATTGATTCCATGATTGAAATAATAAGACTAAATATAATTTAATATGTTAAATATAATTTTTATTCATAATTTATTTTAAATAATTTTAAAAAATTCCTAATCACTTTAAAGGTTTAAATTTGTGTTTGCGGGTAACATTTTCATTTGTTAAAATTATTATTTCCATAGATATATTATTATCCTAAAAATTTGGATATCTTATTTATAATCAAATTTTCTCGATTATATACTAATAACAATTTAACTTTTCTGATTGAGGGATACATCTTCTTGGTAAATAAATAATAAACTCATTACCAAGGTGGAAACTATAATTGTAAAATTATGAAAACATAATAGATTAATAATAACATATCCAAATTTGATTTTTTGGTGTTGGAGGTTTTGTTAGACCATATAATCCCTAAAATGCAATAATTATTCATTTTTAAAGTACTTTTGGTGATTTTTAATACCCATTATTCAATAGTTATGTGTATTTAAAAAATTGAACTCCACCTCAATTATAAAAGGTCATTACAACCCTCAATTATTCATACATCCTTGGCCACTTTCCTCCTCTACATTGTGAATCAACTTATTTTTTTCATCAATTACTCTAATGTATTTATATAATGATTTATTCATCATATTTTACTGATATTTATTACGTATTTATAAATCTAAAATTATAATATCACATATACCTTTTTAATTCAGTTCTAATGGGATACAATAACATCACTCGTGTGTATGAAGAACTACCACATTACGATGTGATGTGATTTTCTTTTTTACATACACATTACATGGAAGGAAATAATTAAAAATTAAATTTATATATGTAATATATATTAAATAATAATGACTCTAAAATGTAACATTTTATTTAACTTCCATTCTTTCCATAATTTGAGGAAATGCAAACAACATTCATGCATATGTAAGGCTTACAATTTCCATGGATGGTATAATTAACAATATATCTTTATATTCTATGGATTAATATAAATATATATATAACTAATATATATTATATTTACATAATTGATAAAATTACAGATATAATGGAAGAATTATCCTTGTAAGGGGATGAAAAATAAAAACAAAAATATATATGTAAAATGAAATAGTTATTACACAAAATGAGATTTGAAAATGATATTTGTGAAAAAATGGGTAATAAAAGTTTATAATTAAATAATATATCATTTAATATACATTATCATGTATAATTAATAGATTTATTATACTCTATTATTTATTATACAATAGGTTTGAACATATGCGAAGGATGTTGTGTTTTAAAGTCATTAATTGTTATTTGAAATTGTCCTCCTAGGGACATTTATTTTTTTACATACCTATCTTATTTTATGTGGTGTATATACAGACTAATTGATATGTTATACAATAGATTTATTTATTCTCTTAATATTAATTTTTTTATTTAAAATTACTATTTCATGGGGCATTGGATAAAAAGATTGATAGAAACCATGTAAGGGATTTTTCTCCAACATTAATTTCAAGGGGAAGCATCCCTCATACGAATCATGTTTCTTTTTTATGGTTTATATAAATCCAATTAATTTATTTTATAACACATAACATGATAATTGTGGTATACAAATATCTACAGAATTTTTATTCATTCATTGAAATTATGATTCAAAAGACACAAAAGTGGGAAGGGTTTAATGTAACAATATAATTATTTAAAGGGATTTAGTACGATAAGCTTCCAATGATGAGATCTTATGATATAATGTCAAAAAACAATTTATTTTTTTAACATATTTTTATTTTTTTAAAATAAATTTTTTCCTTTCATTTTACTCACTAATATTACTGAATATACTAGAATTTTTTTTATAAAAATGTTCCTTATTTCCATTTTTGAAGGACAACACTTTTTCATTCAAATAAATATTTATAAATTTGTTTTAATAAAATATTTATATATTCATATATTATTATTTAAATAACTTTTTAATTTTTTTAATTTATTTTAATAAAATTAAAGTGAATATTTTTTTTCATTTACACATAAGGACCTTATGGCTATCAATAAACTTTGAAAGAAATCTTTCTTTTAACATGTTCCACATTAATAGAATTTTCACCATAAATAATGATAAATGAAATATATAATATTTATAATTTTAAATTATTAATATCAAAAATGTTTTTAAAAATGTTTTTTTGAAATTTTGGTTTTAAATAATGATATTAAAATTTCAATGATTATTTCCCTCAAGAAATTTTCTGAGTGATATTTCAAAATAATTTTCCATCTATGATGACATAAATAGATGTTACTTATTCTTTAGTAGGTATATGATCCAATTTTCTATCATTATTCCTTCTATGGATAGTCAATAATTATTATGATGATATTTTTGTAAAACAAATTCATATTCCCTGGCTTATACTTTGACATATGGATTAGATGATTATGATAACCATTTCCTTTATATTTTTTATGCCATGATTTAAGGATAATGAGAACCTTCCCATTTCATGTGTTATGATATGATGACTTATTTATAATATTTTGGCACAATTATGTAAGGTTTCAGTTATGTGACTATGGGTACATTATAATAAAGGATGGTGGTTATGTTATAACTAATGACATTGGTTATGTTAAAACCCACAATGGTAAATAGTTTATTAACAAGGATTGGTGGGAGATATATTTCCCTTAAATTAGTTTCATAAATTATTTTATCTCAATAGATAATTTTTTTAAAAAATTCTATAGGCTTGATCCGGAATTTGAAACAGACCATTTCTTATTATCTATATTGATAATCAAGTTATGATGCATGATCCAGAATGTCTGTAGTCTTGGTAGTTAGCCATGAAAATGAAATAGTTTCTTCAACTTTGATGGGACCATACATTTATAACAATAAATTATAGTTCATGACTAATGGTTGTTTAATATTCTTAACTATAATTTCATTCAGTGTGATAATTGTTTATTATATGACTAATGTTTATGATCTATGATAGGTTGGGTATGATAATTGTAATGTATGATCATGATATAAAACTATTTGTCTTATATCATACATTTATATGATAACAAAATTATATGTATCATCTATAACCATATAGATAATTTGATCTCACCCATTCATATGTATCCCAAACCCATGATTTTATGATTGTTTTTAGGTGTGCTACTCTTTTAAATAGTATAAAAGGAAATATTATTATAGGAGATGTTGATTATTTTTCAATATATATTAATATGTGTTCCTAATATCTAATTAAACTAACACATTATTTCCCACATGTGTGCATTTAAGAATATTATTGAATACTTTTGTAAAAATGTTATATTTATTTTTAAAAATCCTAGGTTGTTATAGTTAGTAATAGAGATAATGTTTAGTTATCCATTGGAAACTAGGATGAGAAAACATTAGTTAGATAACTAGGGTTATGAATAAGGATGTTTATAAGGATAAGTATATGTGTAATTCAATGTATAGAAACATATCATGTAAATCTAGTGTATGGTAGATAAATTTATTTCCAAAAATTGGATCCCAATAATGATTCAAGAAATTGATGTGGCTCAAAAACAGTTATCCCTATGGGTAGTATCATTGAAAAGGGTGAAATTATTTAGAATCAATCATCATCCGATTCTTGGAAATGTACCTTTCTAAACACCTAGTTTGACACACCCATGGGATATGATTATGAAATTCAAAAAAATATTATAAACCTTCATGAAGGATTTTAATAATCATGTTCATGGATGAACCTGACTAAACCTATGATGTCTAAGATTTAAATTAATCTTTCCTTATTTTGACAACATATTTATAATGTTTTATGGGTATTTTATTATCCACTTTGAATATTTATTTTCAGAATATGAATATTGGTTTTAATAAATAGATTTATATAGAATGAACTACATTAATTTTTAATGTGATTGAATTTTTTTTGAAAAGCAACCAAATGGGATAATCAATGAAATAAAGATTATTGGGATTAATCCTAATTATTTATCACAATATATGAATAAAAATATGCACCTTAATAAAAAATATATCTCTCCAATGAAATAAATATAAATTCCATTAGGAGCTCCAGTCATGGAAACTATAGAGGATAGAGTATTTGTAATCTTATAACTCATGAATGTTGGAAGACGTTACCCATTACAATATCTTTGAGGATCATGATGATGTTTTATGTGTGGATAAGAAGGAAATGTAGTAAATAACTTCCAATTGACAGTGGAATATATAGTTATTTAAATGTATGTGAATAATTTTTTGGCAATCTCATCATCAATCGATGAATGTTTAAAATATGGAATATATTATAATTTTTAAAATCGATGTCCTATAAGAAAATATTAATAATAGGATCAACAAAATTTAACATGTGTAGGCTTTTCTGTTGAATATGACAATTCAAAAAATTAAATTTGAAATTGACGAAGTATTAAGGAATAAGATGATGAAGTATAGTTAATAGTTTAAGAATGAATTAGAATAATTTAAGTGATTATGTATTGTAATTTAATAATTAGGTAACATTTATCATGAAATATATATAATGTTTCTAATATAGTTTTCTTCAGTAAGAATTATCAAGAACACTTTATGTGGTACTGATGACCAGTAAATTTATTTTTAATGGAAAGGAGATATTTTATAGGAAAAATATGATTAAGTTAAGATAAACATAAATATGTTCCATATTTTGAGAAATTATTTTTATTTTTGATAAAGATATTATTTATATGGATAATGTAAATAATATTGTATTGATATCCTTCGAACTGAATAATGATTAATTAAAAAATTGGTTTATGTTTTCTTTAATAATGTTCACTACATTTTTAGATTTATGGAATATCTCTAGTAATCTATATTTTATTTAAAAAATTAAGATTTATTTTATTTTTTAATTAATTTTTAATGGTAATTATATTTATTACCATGTTTATAGGGAATATATGACCAAGGTATTCACATATTTGGTGTGTGATAACTAAGATATACTCTATGATATTTGAGTTATTAATGTTCTATATATTTTTGAAAATTTAATATACATTATTGAAAATTATTAAATAAGGGATTGGTCATAAGTTTAGAAATTCATGGAATTGTTAAGGTTGAGAATTTAATGTGGTTTCAAAGATAAATGTATTATTTCACATTATGAATTTTTGTTTATATTAAATAATCAATTCGAACCATTTTATCTTGGATAATAAATAAAATATTGAAGGAATGAATTGTCATTATTTATTAATATCATGCTCTGTTAGTGATTCAACTATGAAAAATTAAACATCATTTTGTAGAGTAAGTGATGTATTGGAAATTGATCAAAGAACAATAAATAATAAGAATGTGAATATTAAATAGAAATAAATCAAGTGATTATATTTTCTCATTTTTTTATCTTGATAATAAAAATTACCTCAATAATACAAAAAAGGATCTTAGGTCACAAATATATCATGTTACAATACTTTTTCATGAATTTACGGTCATTTCATCACAAATTTGGATTATTATTTTGTGGTCTCTAACATTATCTTGATAATTCTTTTAATTGTGATAAATTATATATAGAAATTACTTTTCAATCATGTCCTTATCATTACTTCCCACTAATGTATTCCTAATTGGAAACATAGTTATGTATCTTTTTATATAACCTTTATATTTATGATTACCATTATTTTAATTTTTTTAAGACATTTTTATATGGTTTTTCTATAATATAATTTTAAAATTTCAAATCCTTGTTTACTCGGATCGAGATCAAATTATGAGAATGAATTTTGTTTTATAACGGAATAATTTAATACCTCATGATTTTATAATAAAATATCAAAATTAAATTTAATTTTGTTAATATATTTAATTACAAGAAATTTATGATTTTAATGATCCACATTATTTAATATATTTATATCTCTTATTAAATACAAATTTATCAATTAATTATTATGAAATAAAAACAAAGTTTTAAGAAAAATTGTTTTATGCTTCAAAAATGAGTGTCCTTAAAAATGATTTTTAATAGTTTTATTAATGGATAATATTTTTAGTTTATAACCCATTTTCAGACTATATTTAATAAAAAAAATTCCATTTTACAA
The DNA here is from genome assembly GCA_963277665.1 of Viscum album. Taxonomy (NCBI): domain Eukaryota; kingdom Viridiplantae; phylum Streptophyta; class Magnoliopsida; order Santalales; family Viscaceae; genus Viscum; species Viscum album. Next base: position 1,671,646,352 of record OY728138.1, read on the forward strand.
CAAATCTAATCAAAATTATCTTACATTTTAATAATTTTCTAAAATGATTGGATTATTAGTGAAAATATCATTACTATACATTGTCACTTCATTTTATTAAATTAATTAATTTAATTTCAAAATTATATTTTGGATGTTTCAATAAAGTTAAAAATGTTCTATTTTAATTATAATAATATAATAAATTCCATTTTTATTATAAATTTTCATGATTTTGGTATAAATCTATTTTTTTCTTGAAAACATATTTTTTAAATGTTGTTTTTAATTCATATTGTTTTTAAAATTTTAATGAGTAAAATAAACCATAAAATAAATTAATTGAAATTAAATATATTGACTATATATCTATACATATAAATTTAAATTCACATAATGATTATAACTAATCATACAGTAAATATAAAAACTTATTTTCAATTAAAAAATGATTTTTCCAGAAAACCATTTTTCGTCACATTTTGTACATTTGATTAGTAATTAATTGATAATTCATTTTAAAAAAATTATATGAATAAAAAATTATGTTTTTTAATCTATTTTTATAAATCACATTTGAGTTTATTTTTTAGTATTTTCTGAAAATAATAAATTTTCAATTAATAACTAAAAATACTGATTTTATTTAAAAACAAAAAAAATTTTAAACGAATTTTCATGATGATTTTATTTTATAATGATTCTAAAACTAAAATTATTCTATTATATATTTATTATCTTAATTTAGAGCATTTGAATCATTTTTATTTTTAATTATTTTATGAAAACATTCTATACATATAAAAATTTTCAATTTGCAATACCACTATCTGATCATGTTTGTGGGATTAAATTTCGATTAAATAATACTAATTTTGTAAATTTAATTTGGAAAAATGGATTAAAAATTATAAAATATAATAATTAATATTTTATAATAATGAAATTATTTTACAAACTAATTATTCTAAAAAGGGGAAAATTAAAATTCATTCATAAGGTTAAAATCGGTGTATTCTTGTTAAATGATCTTGTGTTAAAATAAATTTTTCCAACACGTATTATTTTTTATTTAATAAGTTTGATATAATATCCAGATTCATTTAGACTAAATTATCTAATTATACTCATTTAATTTTTAGTATGAAGGGTCAAATAACATAATTAAATAAATAAATAACTGGTTAGTATGGTTAAAACTAAAATGGAATAGTTATACAATAATAAAGGTTATAGAATATAAAGTTGAACACATGAATTTTTTAATATGTTTCTATCAAAAATATTATCCCTCCTTTCCTATAATAATCAATTTTATATGTAATTAGGGTGAGAGTGACATCTCATTATTGAATAAATTTGGGTGTTTAAAAATATGGCACTCCTCCTCAAATATAAAATAGAACTTCTGTTCAATATTCATCACACATACTATGAAATTTGGTTTCAAAAACCCTAAAAACCCCTCCATAACATCATTATCCATTTTCTTGAGATAATGGTAATCTGAAAATAAAAAACCCTATGGACTTAAATACAAGATCTAATAGAAGTTACTATGTGGATATAATTTTCTTCACTAAACTCTATTATTTATATCTTTTCATTCTAATATTACTAATTTTATTATAATTAGATTTTTATAAAACTGGAATCTAAAATATACTGATATATTTTCACATTTATAGATTAACCTATATCCATCTCTTGTTATATCAAATGGTATATGAAACAGTCGATCGTGTGTATAGTGAACTGCCGCCTCTCAAAATAATTTAATTCAATTTCAATCACAACCTCTCACGGTTATATATATTTATTTATTTAAGTTTTTTATATTAATTTTATGAAATAATAAAAAAATTTATTGATAATTTAAAATATACCATATTAATTTCCATTTTTGAAAATATGATTATTTCACTCATGCATACGGTATATTACTTCCTCGAGAAGCGATCTGATTTTTTTTATTTTCACTTTTCCTGGAATGTATTAATTATAAATTTTGTAAATATATGTCATATATAATAAATAATAATGACTCTATAATGGTGAAAAATTATTTAACTTCTTTTCATTATGTCCATAAAAATGGAAAAATCATTCATGTGTACATATAAACTACCCATAATAGGATTTGTGTAATTAATTATACATTTATAACATTTAGAAATAACTATAAATACATATTTGATGAATATATATTATATTTATAACTTTTTTAATATTTTGGAGGTTTTGAAACTACAATAAATATAAAATTACGTAAAATAAAAAACCAAAACATACATTGAACACAAAACCATTTTTAACAGAAACATGGATATTACAAGAAAAAATCTAATAAATGATTAATAAAATGTTTAACTTAATAATATATTGTATTATATATTAGATCATTGGTTTGGAAAATATTTTTCATAAACCTATGTTTATTATACATGTGGGTTGAACATGGACGATGAAATTCAAGTCTTAAGGTAAAATATTTTTGTGTCAAATTTTCTTCTTAGTGAAATATGCTATGTTATACACCTCAATTCGTTTATGAGGTGTATATAATACACATTTTATATGTTATTTACTGAACTCATTTATTCTGATTATATCTAATAAATAATTTAATGAAATTATTTCACAGTGATTACTATTCAATAGTTTTAAAAGCGTGTAATTGTTTTTTGACTCAAATTATTGTTGAGGACCACATTCCCTAGACAATACATGTTTTTTGTCATGAATATAATTGAAATGAAGTTATTTTATAATACATTTCATTATAATTATGGTATTTAAATATTCATCTAATGTTCTTAGTTTCATAGGGAATATTACTCAAAAAATACTATTGTAGAAACTATTTAATGTTATGATTTAATTATTTAATAAAACTATTTTTTATATAATTCAATTCTCTAGATTTTATGATCTACCTATCTAGATAATAAATTAATTTCCTTTCCGATAATTCTTTATTCGAAAATAAATTATTTCATTTCATTTTTATTTTGTTATGGATTAAAAATAAAAAAATATTTTTTATAAAAATTATCATTATTTCTCTCTTCGATATGGAAACACATTTATTATGTACCCATGTTTTCTAGAAAATATATAATGAATGATTTATCTATTATTTAACTAATGTGTAAAGAAATTTTAACCCACTATTGAATTTTTACTAAAAAAATGTAAATATATTATTCATGTGATTTTACATTCACTGTCTTTTTGAGGTTACTGAAATGTGAAAAGAATATTTTTGTTAATATGAATGGCATGAATTAAATTTTATTCTTTCAAACAAATTATTTAGAAAATTCCTTATAAAATTCCAAGTATATTTTCAAATAAAATTTTTAAAAATTTTTATATGAATTTATTGTTCTAAAATTTATTTTTTATATGGAAAGGATATTTTATTAGAGAAATCTTCCATGTGATCTTTAAATATTATTTTCCACCATAGATGACATCATTTTATATTCTTAATTATTTACCAAGGATATTATTAAATTATTCCATCATTATTCTTTCTCCAGATTGTATATGATTAGGACTATGAAGTTATAATTAAACTCATTCCTTTGAAAGCAGTTCTAAAATAAAGAAATGATGTGTTTTTTATGACACCCATTTTATTTCAATGGGTTGTTCTAAAATGGTATGTTTATGATAGATACATTTTTCATGGGTTATGAAATGATGATTTTTTTCATGATCTTATATAACTTTTATGTATGTTTTTTTATTATGTGACAGTGGTTAGATTATGACCTTGGATAGTGGTTACAGTATAAATAATGAGTTTTGTAATGTTATAACCATGGAAAATGGTCACATTATATTTAGGGATGGGTGAAAAAAATATCTCCATCCATTTGTTTTGGTAATTATTTATTTCTACTGATGTAATGATTGGAATAAAGTCAATTGGATTCATCCACATTGGTAAACTTTTTGGGATTGAACTACAAGGGGAGTTAATTAATGAGGCATGATCTAGCATGTTTCTAAGTCTTGGTAGTCATGATTAACATATGAAATAGTTTCTAGACCTTTGTTGGTGGCATGATTTTATGACATAAAACTATGATTCATAAATTATGATAATTTCACACTTTTTTGAATCATGAAAATTATTATAATAATTCATTACACCATGGACCATTTTTATGATCTACAATAGGTTGGGTATGAACATTATTAGTTATTTTCATGTTATCATGTCGTTATTTTTTATATTTTACCTTAAAATTATCATATAATGATACCTCATATGCTTACCCTTTATTAACATCTGAGTTCACCCCTTCATATATTTTATTTTCCCCATGTTATGAAAAATGTATTTAAGAAGAGTCTGTCTATAAAGAGTAAGAAAAGGTAAGATCTTCATGGGATATGTTTAAGATAATTTAATAAATAAGATGATTGTGCACCCAGTCTCAAAAGACAATAAACCATTACAACCATTGGGAATGTAATTGTGAAATTTAATGAATATTCATATAATAAAAAATTATTTTAAATTTTAAAATCATTGGTTATTATAAATATTATATATAAAATATAGAAATAAATTCGTAATGTATTAAAAATGTGATCAAGAAAACATATTATTTTTAATGGTATATTTTCAACAAAAGTCATTTTCCATTTCATATCATATTTTATGCAAAATATATATTTTACAATTTTATAAATAAAATATGATAAATTATTTTCCTTTTTGGATTAATCATCCAAATATTATAGTGGGATAAATTTTTATAATTTCTAAAACAATTTATTATTAAGGTAATAATGAAAAATATATCAATTTTTCTAATAATGTAATTTATTAAAAATATGTGTTTTTCAAGAAAATATGTATCTATAAAATAATATAATCCACATAAAAAACTATTTATATTTTATAAAACAAATAATTAATGAAATTTAAACAAAATTAAATTTTAATAGAAAATTAATTTTGTGTTCGCATATATCAAAAATATTTTTTATCACATTTATAAATAAAATTTCAACAAATGTGTTTCATATTTAGGATGAAAATATGTTATTATTTTATAATATTAAAATAATTTTAGGCATAAAAATTTGTATTAAAGGATTAATTTTAATGAATGTGATAATGGTAATACTATTACATTCAAGGAAATATTGTGTTAATTTCTTTTAATATATATATAACCAAATAATTTAATCTCATATAAAAAATAAAATTTATATAATTTTTAAACCTTTATATAAATATATTATCACTCATTTGATTATTAATCAATAATAAATAATATTACAAACTCCTAATGTTGATAAAAACATTTTTCTATAAATTACTTTTTCAATCTATTATTTTATTTAATTAAATGTAATTTTTCTCATATATTGTCATTTGATGGGAATAATTAACGGTTAAATTTCTTTCTATCACACTAAAATTTCTTAATATGATTTTCTTTATATGATTAATAAGAAATTATTCACATGGTTAAAAACTAGTTATCCAGATAAATACAGAAAAAATGTGAACATAAAATTATAATAGTTAAAGAAATAATAAATGGCTTAGAATGTGTTTAAATAACATTTAAGGCATTCTAAAACTAATCACACCAAAAAATGATTATGAACCTATGAATTAATTGAACCTTGAATTGTATAATTATATCATTGATAGTTAAATGGTGTCCCAAAAGTGACATTTTCTTCAATGATTAAAGAAAATCACTACCAAACAATTAATAAAACACATTAACTTCAAAATATCCTTTCTATAAAACCAAATATTATTATATTAAAATTACCATTCATTTATTAAATGCCTTGGTCACTATGTGATATCCTATTTTCTAAAATTATATAGAGTACATAAAGAGGATGTGAAATGTCTCGACATAAGTACTATATACACCATACCATTAAATCATAGTTTTATCTTACATATATTCCATAACCATAGTAATATAATGAAATCAGTATTAGTATAATATTTATATTGTTTTATATTAATGTAATAACCCTTTTTTATTCTTTCCCATCAATATATAAAAACGAAAGAATACCGATAGTGTGTGGTGTGGGCTACCTTCTCCATGAAGAAAAATAATTAATTCTACAATAAAATCTCTTGTTTCTAGTGAGAAGGAAGGAATTGAAAAATAAATTATAAAAATATAATAAATTTATTAATGTATATATAAATTTTTTAAATGTCATGAATTTACTCTCATTCATTAAGAAATTAAAAAATTTAATGTGTGTTGTGTGGACTGGTAGTTCCATGAAGGACTATTTTTTAATGTTCATTATGATTTTATGTCATTATAAAAATTACATAAAATGTGATTCAAAACATTAAAACATATAAATATTATCCTTATTAATTTTATATAAAAATAATATAAAAATATTAAAACTTTATTAACCATACCCCACCAAATTATGGCACACTCATTTTTTGGTCGCTCTAACCACCAACATTACCGATTCTATATAACATCTTCATGGTTGGATATCAGAAATTAAAAACATAAATTATTAATATAATAATAAAATAATCATTTCATTATTATTCAGGATACTTTATATTATTATTGAATCTTAATTAAAAATATCATCTTCGATGATTAAATTTTTTAAAATAAGACATAACTGATTCTATTTTCACTATACAGAAATAAAATATTAATGGAATGAGAAATGTGAATTATAAATAAAATTTAGAAATATATTATAGTAAATTAAATAATATAAAAATTATGACATTTGGATATGAATAATTAATAACTCATCCTTTATGATATTAGTTCAAAATGATCATGGGAATGAACTTCCAATGTTAAAAATTGAAAATAATATACTAATTTATTGGTAGAGAATAATTAAAATTTATTTTTAAGTAGGAAAAAGATATAAAAAATGTTCTGAAATATTTTATTAATATATATTTTTTTATAATATATATTCTTGTTCATTATCAGATGTTAAGAATTATGGTAATGGGTTTTTACTTGAATTTTGTTCCCTTAACAAACATTCCATAATACATAATACTATCATTGTAATAGGGTATCTAATAACCCATTAATATTTTTTTATACTATCAAAATTCATTTATGTAGTGTTTCATTTAAAAAAATATCATTTATAGGGTTTTGATTCAAATGTTTCTAATATTGTATGGGGTTATGAGAAATAAATGTTGTTCCATAGAGTAAAAAACATTCTTATTTAACACTATGGTCTAATGATGGTTTATTTTTATAGTGAATACTTTTTATTGAATTTCCTCCTTATTTTTTGGCGTTATAAATTTCATCCATGTATAATAATTATAAAATTATTCTTACCTAATAAAATATGTTACTGAAAAAAATTAGTCTGACATCATATTTCTTTTTATGCAAAAATTTATATTTATGTTGTGTATATACTGCATATTATATTTATTATATCTTGAATTATAAAAAATTTATGGTGTCTGAGGATCAATTACAACATATTTCTCCTTAAATTGATTTTATTTAGAAGTTACTCAATATGATTGGTTTATTTTCCCAAGAACATTTTTAAATTGAGTCTCTTAAATATGATAAACTATATATAGAATTTATAATGTAATTTAGTTTAACATTAAAATTATTTTCATCCCCAATAGTTATCATTGATTGTCATTTTATTCTCTCCTCGTTGATTTAAAGTAAATATATAGTATTCTTATAATGTGGTTTGGTTTCCATCAAATAAATTTAAAAAATATAGAAAATGAAAAAAAAATTATTCATATTTTATCTTCAACTCCATTTTCTATGGATATTAATATTTTTATTTAAAATATTTAAATTGGTCGATTTCATCTACCGTGATATTTTTTTCTAATTTTTAAAATATAAAACATTTTAACATTTTTAAATACATGTGTTTTCAACAAAATAATCCCATTTATCATTTTTGTATGAGTATAATAGTTTTCTTGATTTATAATATTATATGATATATTAACTATATGATATCTTGGATTTCAAAATAATTTATTTTGCATCATGTTTTATAAAATATTTCATTTAATGACATTCATTATATTAAGTATATTAATTATTTCCCATGATTTGTTTTTCTAAAACAATGAAAATTTCATTTTATTTAGAGTCATTATCGATTCAGATATGATATTATTGATCAATGATACTCTAGAAATGATACCATTAACCATTATTCTCTACCTAGATTCGTTTATATCCTTATATTTGGAGTAATGAACTTTCAGCTCCTTTATTTTTCATAATCAATAATTATGTACAAGTGTTATTTTTCTTCCATTTTTTTACTGTATATACACTCAATTTTCCAGATTTTTACTCAAGGGTGTTCAAGTTCTTCATAAATAGATTTATTTTGGAAACTATTTACTAAATAATATATCATTTATTTATATAGAGAAATTCGATATGATCTATTTTTCTTGGTTAAAGGGTATTTTTTTGATGTTATAATAAATCATTGGATAAATTCTTTTTTCCACAAGTGTATCATTATTAATAATATTATGAATGGTATATTTTCTTTAAATCTATTTGAAGTTTCCATGAAAACCTTATTCTATCCATGATTGTTTATGATTTTTTAAATGAAAAGAAATTTCAACCCATGGGTTCGTTGTGAATGAATTTAATATTTATTTCTAGTGGTGCATTTAACTATGGATGAATGATAGGTGAGGTCATGTATAGTCCCCAAAAGAATTGGTTTACTATTTTAATATCATTATACATGTATATATAGATAGAATTAATTTCTTTTCCTGAATGGATCCATGTGATTATCTCACAATGGTGATATCTACACGTGTATTACTATATTTTTCATAGGAATTGGTAGAATTTTGTGAATAATAATAGTTATGGTTATCAATGTTAATTTGTTTTCCACATTCTTATACTTATTAAAATAATATCATTATGATCCCATAGATTTTTTTATTGATTCATATCTCTGCAAAAACATGATTCGTTTCTTATGTAATTCCATTTAGTATTCCATGGTGCTTGTTTTATAATATACACTTTTTTGTTTGATATTTAATGAAAATTGATTGTTCTCATATAAATATATTTCGCTTTCTTATGATTATTGAATTTTATTACATTTGTTTTATCCTTACTATGAATCTGAGATCACCTCTTTCTTGTGATTATAGGACCACATTTTACAAAGATTAAAAATTGATTAAACGTCTAAAATAGATTCTTATGTGGTAAATTAGTTTTTAGAGGTTAAAGTCTTGTTATAGAATAATGATTTTCACATATTTTGGGGAAAATGTAAAATATTTAAAATGGATCCAAGTGTCATTTTGATAATTTTAATCCTATGTACTAAATAAAACAACAATAAAATTCATGGGAAACTATTGAAATGAAATATTTTAATTCAATCATAAAATCTAGAAGGTCATATCATTTGGGATCCAAAGATGTTATTATAGTAGTTATTAAAAAAATTTGATTTAGTATTTCAGTTGAGGATAATTTAAGGGTTAATAATTTAATGATGATCATAATTTCATAGGTATAGAGAAACCGTTATGTTATTTGTTGTATTATTGAATATTGTATGTATTTGGGTAAGAGAAAATTTATAAGTCTCGAAGAATAAATATAAGGGATTAGTCGGTAAATAAGATAAAATACAAAAAAAATTATAAATTAAAAATTATGTTGTTTTCATATATTAACATACTTCTATAAACACTATAAGTGGTTTTAGGCTATGGAATAAGTCTACATAGGGGTAATAACCCAAAAATGTTGTATTGGTTATTAACTCTATAAATAATTGGTACACGATAAAGAGGCCTAATAGACCACAAGTATTGAAACTACCTAGGGATATGAATTGGTTAAATTATTATCTTTACAAAAAAATAAAAATGATTCCTTATGTTAAATAATTATGAAAACATTTATAAGATAATATAGAATTATGAATCATATATTCATTCGAGGGTGATTTAGGTTAAGATGAATGCTAATGTAATAATTTAAAAATGTATGATGGTTTATGAATGAATTTTTTAGTTAATTATGTGATAATAGTTCCCTTATGGTACTAATTAAACACCACTCATGATTAGTTTCATTTTGAATTAGTGATGGTTGAATCTCAAAGGACATGTGTCATCAATAGTTTCCTTAGATAATGAAGAGAGTCTATTAATAAGAAACCAATGGAATAAAAGAAGGTGTTTCATAAATTATGATCACCCTATATATAGTATAAAGAATTATAATTAATAACAAGGCTTTAATTGTGTTCCAGTGAACTCAAATCATGAGGCTAATAGAATATTGTGAATTTCCAGTGACAAAGAGAAATAAATAAAACAATATCAATATACATCAATTAAATAAATATGGTAATATGGTTCTAGTAGAATGACTAAAAGAAACTAGTTGGCAATTTTTTATTATAAATGAGGAAATAGATAATACATTTGTTGAGTAAAATAAAGATATCAGTGGACACTATTAATTGGAAAATTTGTTCTTCCAAACGTTCCACTGAAATTTAATATCATAAATGAGGGGAACATGGACATTATCCATTTTAATCCTATAATACAGTGGAAAATGAGGGTGTTTTAACATGAAAAATATAATTCAAGGGAATTATATGAAAACAAAACTAGAGAAGTCAGTTCCAAATGTAATATGGAGTGAATGAAATTGAACACCCACTCATGGACAATGGGTATAATATTCATATATTATTTACAAGGCACGTTTAAAAGAAGTATTTTTTCTATGAGAATAAAATCACCACCCATATGAATTGATTTTCAATTATTAATAAAAGAATTTACTTGTATTATTACTTTATCCTATGTATTGTATTACTCCCCAAAATATGAAAATAGTAGTGTGATTATTTATCAATCATTTTTCCTTAGTCATGTTTTGTATCATATATTAAATAGATTTCTTCTCTTATCACAGTGTTCGTAATAATTTCCATTAAAAAATCCACATTTAAAGTTAATTTCATTATCACATCTTAATAAAATCATGATAATAAAAACACTATGGAATATTTCTCAGATAATATTTTTTTTATTTGAAGAAAAATGCTTAAAAACTAAATGTTAGTTATATTTCTATTATTCAGAAAATGATGAGTTCCAAAAAATAAGAAATATAGATTGAGAGAATCCACATTAGATATAAAAAATTGATTATAGAAAATCTTTTGGACACACTTAACTATATTATTAATTAGGAATATTAGTATTGTGATTAAATTATTAACTTAATATGGGAGAATGATATAAACCAAATTTTACTATATATTTTATTAAAAATATTTATTTAAATATATTATTATACACACAATCCAAAATTAAAAGGATCATTGATATATCATATAGGATCATTTTAACATTAAATAAACCTATCCTGGATTAAAATATAGTAATTAAATTAGAATGCATAAAAATTGGATTAAGAACACTTACAATTTTATATGAGAATTTTTAAATAAAACGAGTTTTTTCTGTATAATATATTTTTAAATATAATATATATATATATATATAATAATTTTATAAAATTAAAATCATAATTGGATTATGAATTTCAATATTAACTTTGGGTAATTTTTTGATGTTGTTTTAGAATATTTGAATTTATATAAACAATGATAATACATCAAATTTTCTATTATCAAATTTTTGATAAATTAAGTGTTTTTGAATAATTTTGTCAATATATATATACTAAATAAAAAATTTAAATATCAAATTCATTTAATAATATATATTTTTAATTTTTTGTAATTTTATGTTATTTTTTACTCAAGAAAAATCTTTTTAATCTATTATACTAAGCAAGAGTTTTCATCAATTATATAAATAAAATAAAATTGGATTTAATAATTCCTATTATCATTTTTTTATTAGTTAATTCGTTTGATTTAATTTTTATTTATAATAGTATGACTTCTATGAATAAATATAGAGACCCTGATTATTGTAAAACCATTTTTTTAAATAAATATTTTATTAATATTTTATAATTTTGATCCACATAAATAAATAAATTACCTCCCAAAAAATCAATAATATTATTTTTTTAACTAATATAATTATATATTATGAAACATTAAATTATTAATAAAAATAAGACAGGGCAATGAACACTTAATGGTATACACAATATTTTTTTAAAATCATTTTTTATATAAATTTTTTTATTTATAATTTTTTTTATATTATTTAAAAATTTAATTGGATTATGTATATGATAAATTTAATTTCGAAAATAGATATATGTATATAATTTTAATCTTATATTTTAATAAATAAATATATGGGTAGATTCTAGGTACCATTGTAGAATAATAACACGTTAAAATTAAAAATAAAAGAGTAAATGACTTCAAACTGTTGAAAATATTTCTATACATATTTGGTTCTGTAATGATCAAACCGATATGACCATTAAATCAATTAATATTATTTTTTGGTACATTGATCCTTGAATAACATAACGATATAATTTATAAACAAATGGTATTGTTTAATGTTCTATTTTCATCCGTTATAAAAGGGATTTACTTAAACCTGATAAACTGTAAACAGTCCCCAAAAATTAAAACTGTTACAAGTATTACTGTTATATTAGTCACATTCTTTCTGTATATCCCCATTTTCACACATGTCATCCTATTTCAATCAGTTTTTAGGAGTTCATCATGAATAATATTAGGATCTTGACATAAGTATTATTTACTCTATATTTTTTATTTATAATCATTATCATCCAAACCTAAAAAAAGTATAATAATTTAATGAACTCAACTTCATTAATATTATGATGTGATATTATATTATCTAAAAATAAAAATTATTCCAACACATCCATTTTGGAACAAAAACAATGTCAACCATTGGTTTTACGGACTACTACCTCCATGACGTAACGTTTTTTTTGTTTTTCAAATTGATTTTAGTAATTTATCTTGGCTACATAAAATATGACAAAAGAAATTAAATACAACTAAATATTATCCTTATTCCGCTTTAATAATGATACTTTCTAAAAATAATCAATTTCATATAAATACTCACCAATAATGTTATAGTGTCTTCATGTTTGGGTTGGTTTAACAACATACATTAAAAATCCTATAAAACATTGTAAATAATGACTATGGGAACACAAATAATATTATTATTATAATTAAAAAAATTATGATATTTTATTGTTTATTAAAGGTTCTATTTTTTCATTAAATTAGTATAAAAACATCTTCAATGTGCACTAAAATTTAAAAAAATAAGGCGACACCAACTCCATTTTCACACAAAATTACTAAAACACTGATGGAATGAAAAAAATATCACTATAAATAAATATAATTTATCTATTTTTTTAAAATTTATATTCAAGTAATAATTATCTTTTAGAGATGAATAATGAATAACACTGCTTTTATTAAACAATTTCAAAGCATTCAAGAAAACAAACAACGAATATTGAAAACAAATAATAAATAAATGTTGTATGCAAAGAGAATAAATATAATTGAAATTTAATCAATATTAATGATATAAATATCAATAATAGACATATATCTTATTTAGTAATTTCTTATGCTAATAATTGAACATTTTTTTGTTACGAATTAGTGTATGGTTTTCTTATAATAATTTTTAATCCCTTAAAACATACATATTATTGTAAACCATGTAAAATTTATAATGGTGTATCTAGTAAAACATTAATAATTTTTATTAATATAATATAATTATTCATTTTATTTAATTTTTTATTATAAACCAAATCTATCAATTGGTTGTATTTAAATATTTCTAATGTTACAAGTTTCTATTCTAACTAAATTTTCATCCTCTAGGATACAAATATTCTTATTAAACTCTACGAGGACAATTTGGTTTATTATATATTATGAATATTTTTTTGTTTCATTTTTATTTTATTGGTTTATATAATTCATCTTTATATCATCATTATCAAATGATTATTATGTCAATGAATATGTAACTTTAAATTATTTCACAATCTCATTCCCAATTTCATGAGCATAATTCTTTTTTTTTTCTTATTTATATTTAAATTTGGTATATAATTAAAATTTATTATAATATATAAGGAATTATTTTTCATTCATGGTATTTTATGTTTAATTTCATAGTTTTTCTCTATTAACGGATTTTATTTACATGTTACTCAATTCATTGTGTTTCTTTCGACAACATAATTTCAAATTTGAGATCCCTAAAACGTGATAACCCATATGGGGAATTTTTTAATTCATTCATTAATATTTTCCAATACATCTCATAACCTCTAGTTATCTTTTTTGAGATATATTTTCATAATTCATTTCTTTGAAATAAATTTTTCTATTAATTTAATATTATTTGTTTTATAATAATATAATTTAATATGGTTTACCAATATCAAGAATGTTTATTATTATGAAAGTGAAGTTCTTAATAAAACTCTTGATTTTTTTCCTCAAAGTCATTTTCCTTTGAAATATCATATGATTTATCTATGATATTCATAAAATGATAACATCCAACTTATTTATCTATATGTAGTATGTAGTACAATTTTTTATTAGAGGACTAACATGTCAATTTCTTTTTATTTCCTAATCCTCCACTGTATATAAATGGGAGTTTAATTATGATGATTTTCCAATGTAAACACTCAATAATTCCATACCATGACAGAAATTTATTCAACTATATTCCATAAATATAATTTTAAGGAAATTATTGACTTAACCATATACCCATTATCTATGTGGTGAAATTACAATATATATATTATAATGATTGAATCATATTTACACAGAATGTTTCATAATATCAATGGATGATAGTTTATTTTAAATGATTATATCTTATTATGATTATATATAGATATGTGAATAATTTTTTCTTGTGACCTCCATTTTGAAAGGATATGATGTTTATATTATATCTATAGGCCTTCAAGATTTGATTAATGAAATCCATTCCTTTATTAGGGGTAATTTTTAAAATGATTAATGTTTGAGTTCAAGTAGAACATATATGTATGGAAGGATAGTGGGTGGAGTAATTTATTTCCTCGCAATAAAATGTTTATTTTTTTAAATCTCATGAGATTTATATACGTAGTACAAAATTAGTTGTTTTCAATTATGGTCACATGTGTGTGACTCAGGAAGGTGATGTATATGTGGCTACGATTTATTTGTATTTCATGCATGTATTCATGTTTGTGACTCATAAAGGTGATTTTTCATTTTGAAAATTTCTATAAAACAATTTTCATCCTATAATATTGATATTTTTATAATATTGTTGATATAGTTTGTTGAATCATCTTTTAAAACTATAGATTTTATTCATTTATTATCCCATTTTATACTCAATAAATTATAATTTAAGATATGAAATTAATTTGATATGATTATATATATGTATACATATTATATATATATGAAGAAATTATGTTGACTTATGATATTTGATCATTTTCATGAATATATACTATTACAATTTCACTCATCTCCCCGTTTTCTTATGTTATTATTTCCTTAGATTATAAGCCTTAGAAAATATTGTAATTTATAGAAGAGTATTTTATGTGTACAATTATATATATATTATTCCAAATTTGTATAGAATAAGAAGTTTTTTATATATTTTGAAACATGTTAATTTGTTAAAAAATGCATGAATTTTGATAGATAATATTTTAACCAAATTATCTACCACTAAAAAAAAAATTGTGTAAGAATGAATTGTAATGATGTATTTTATTTACAAATTGTAATTGATGTGTTCATTTCCATGGGGATTTATAATTTATTAATGAGAGATATATTGTTTATATAAAATTTATTGTAGTGAGATGATCGAAGAATGTTATGGATAAAATTATCATTAGAATTACAACTCATAATAACTGAAACAAATCACAAAATCATTTGGGTTTGTTTCATTGAGTAATAATAATAAAGAAATATATTATAGAGAACATGTGAAGATTTCTCCATATTAGAGCACGCATATATTCAATTCTAGACTTCCCAAAAGTTACACCTATTGTTGTAACTACTACAATGAGATGATAAAAAATTGGTGCATTAAATAAATAAAAAAGGGATAAATCATGTCATCATTTCATTAAGGGAGATATCATAAGTACATAAGGAAACATAAACATTGAAAAAATATCATTTCAAAATGAGTAATAATAATAAGAAATAATTGATAATAAGAAATGAATATAAGTATAATTAGGATACATATGAATGCTCTACCTAATAATGATTTGATTATAAATCAAGTCATAATGAAATATTCACGAATCAACAAACTGTAGAAAAATTATTTAATAAAAACAATATTTGAGAGTGTAACATTATAATATTATAAGTATACGAGAAAGAATTTAGTATAACGAAAGATCACCTATGAGAGTTACATACTTTCACCCACTGTTCCATGAATCTAAATTGTGACTGCGTATATATTTCTCAGAAGAAAATGTTAAGAAATTGAATAATGGTTGATATAGGACCCCACCCATAATTCCACCACACTTCTGTGTTCTACTTTAAATAAATCATAAATCATATTATAATGAACTAATGGAATGAAAATTGGTTTAATTCATAATATTATAATAACTTAATTGAAATATAATGGGTTACACATCCAATTGATAATTTATTTTATATAAAAAATTCATAATTAAATAAATAATACCAAAATTAAAATCCCATGGAAAATATTTGGGTATCCAATGATATTTAGTAAAATTAACAAAAAATATAATTTTATCAAGAAAATGATTTAAAATTTATTTACACCAAATAAATAAAATATATATAATTTTTTCATTAATTTCCCTAATTAATAAATGTATGTAATCTAGGATAACACTAATAAATCAATTTAAGAATATATAATCAATTGGAATAGGAAAAATATTAATAGAAAACATATCTTTATACATAGTGGATGATTTGGAAAGAATGGGATGTAATGGGTTATTATTCTGATAGAGAATATTCAACCCTATCTAACCCTACGAAATATGTTTGATCATATCATTAGAATAATATCAATGATAAGACATAACATTTGTTGATAGAAGAAATCATAGAAGAAAAATAATTTTCAAGAGTTTTAGAAAAAATACATATGAAATAATACACATATATAATATATTGAAATATTTTTAAATGAAATGAATTATTAAAGGAAAATATTTATTTTCATTAAAATGCATGAAATCATTGAGGTAAAAATTCATAAAAAACAAAAAAATGAAATTTAAATGTATATTAAAAAAAAATGTTAAAATAAATTATTAATTTTGAAAACTAACCATATATAAAATGTTTAATTGATTTTTATTTGAAAAATTTGAGCTTAAGGTCAATGAATATGGAAATGAAAACTTTTATCTCCTTAAATAAATACAGGGATATCTAAAAATTGTATTTAAAGATAATAAAAGAGCATAAAAAATTTATTAACATTTAATATTTTTTAAATACATTTTTTGAAAATAAAAACTCTCTAAGAAATTATAAAAACAATTTTGTATCATGATGATGATAAAACAAAAAAAACATTGATAACTATTAGGAAAGAAAATTATTATCAATTTATTATGATATAATATATAAATTCCACAAATTGGTTATGAAATTTGAGAAATAATTATTTTTAAATGACGTTAGGAAATAAAACATAATGGATTGAGTAACAAATAAATCATATGAATTGAAGTTGAATGAGTAAAAATATTGAAATTAGTTACCATTTTTATTGATACATCATAACATAATATGGAAAATAGTATGTATACACAAAATATAAAATTTAATTGTATCATACTAAAATTCATGTCTCATGAAATAGGAATTAAGTCCCTGAATCATGTTCAAGTAGCAAAATCATTGAGGTAAGAATCATTTTATAATGATGTTGTATAGAATTATTATAGGACCACATAAATAGAGTAGATAAAATGAAATTTATTCCTTAAGTAAAATAAATAACCCTTAAATCACATAGTACAATAATAAAATTTATAAATTAATAGAATAAAATTGAGGTTGCTCACACAAGCACACATACGATGTTAGAATCATTCTAATAAAAATCACTATAAAGGGTGGATTCAAATTAATCATTAAATAAAAAATATAATCAGTTTAATATAATTAAAAATATCAAAATTTTAGTGGATAAATAATTCCTAGGAAGTCATGTTCTACAATAAAACGCATCTCTTATGAAAAAAGAGTCAAAACAAGAAACCCTTATCACAGCACGGATTCACTATGTGTGTGTGCATAAATACAAGAATAAAAAAATTATGTTTATTAAATATCTTTGTATGAACCTTATTCACATATATTTAATTTTATAAGGACAATTTATGATTATATTTTATTTATTTGTTAATAGTTTTATCTAATGTTATAATCTTTGAAAAAAATGGATTCTTTCAACTTATTTATTTTATTTTTTAATATAAGATAATATTTTAAGAATAAATTAATAACATTATACATAATTTTTAAATCCATAAAACGTTTTATTTTTTTTCATAGTAATTTATATTAATATTTTTATATATTTTCCCATAGTAACCCATAATATTGTTTTATAGCATCGTTCATGTATGTGGTAATATTGACCTAAAAAATAACAGAATATAACTCGATGGATGAGTGTAATAGCCTAGAAACAACACTATAGGATATGTCTCTAAAATATTATTTTATATATTTTTATCCTAAAAATGTAAAAATTCAGTATTTCGACATAAAAACATAAAAAATAAAACCTAAAAAATGAAATATTTGAAAAATTATATCATTAATGAACTTTTAGGGTTAGATTTTTATAGAATTATGAAAAAATAATCCTTAAAAATACCCCTATCTATATGTTAACGTTTCTTCCATATTCACTAAGATTACATTATTTCATAATATTTCTCCAACATCTACAATAAAACATTACTTGTATTAAACCCTTATCGAAAGAAATAATATCACATCAATCCTCATATCATGAGAAAAATGAAACATAAAAATGGTGATCTAAAATTATAACTAAGGGTAAACATAATCATTAACAGTTGAATGTAATTAGTGAGAATAATATGAGAATAAAGGTATTATTATATAATCAAGGTTTATGAGACTAATTTAAGATAATTCAAATTTATAAATAACATGATCATTAATCCTGAAAAATTGAATAAATCATTAAAAATGTATAAGTTATTCAAAGAAATAATTTTCATCCATGTAATGTCAATTATGATCAATGGAAATGATTAAATACCATTATCAATGATAAAGAATAATATTTTACTATCATGAATAATTAAATTCATTACTAATCTAAAATATAACTAGACACAAATAAAACCTATTGGAAAACACACACTAGTTAAATCCCCCATTATTTCAGTTATAGATAGGGAACATTATCCAATTCATTGGAAAGCTATCTAGGCACAAACATCATATAATATATTTTTCAATCAACCTTGGTATTTGATTTATCAGGCTAACCCAAAAATCACGAGTTATAATGCGCCAAATCAATTTATATATGTTATATCAGGATCACCCATAATCACCAATATTTTCAATGTACAATTCATGAATAAAATATTTAGAATCATTCACATTTAGACATAAAAATACTTAATGATAATTAATTGCATTATTATCAATAGAAAATAAGAAAGATTCATGTCATTCTCATAATCAATCCAAATAAATAATCATTTTGGTATCATTACAAAATATTGATTGTTGAAATTATAAAACTTCAAAGGATATTTATGTTAATTTGTATAAATTTATTTAAAAGATCATTAAAAAATTCTTCATTAAAATACATTCATTCACATTAAAATTAAAATTTAAAAAGAAAAAATAAGAAATGAAAATTATTGTCAAAGAAAATATCATTTGAATCATATAAATGAATCTATATGGTAAATGGTGGAGGTGATTGTGGGAAAATCCATTCATTTTGTGAATGATAAAAACAATCATTCATTTCAAAGATTAGTTAAAGGTATTATTAAGGTACCAATGTGTAAAACATTAATATGTTTTATTTCTATAACATTCTAAATTATTGTGAAATACCTTTTTAAATTTATTAAATAATTAATGTATTTTTATATAAAAAACTTAGAAAACATGGAAATGAAATAGAAATAATCCCAATTTAATATAAGATACATGACCAGTAAACATTATAAACAAATTCAATGATGATTTGATAAATAATATGAATGAAAATAGAAGTTAATTAGGTAAAACAAATTCATAACTATAGGATAAGGATAGAGGAATGGTTTAATAAAATATGGGAATATAATTCCCCCCAAGTAACCTATAAAAAATCTCAAAAATAATGGTTATTATAACATAATTCCTTTACCACATAGGTACTTTCTAAATTATAATCCTTATTACATAATAACATTGAGTGAAAATTTTAATATCACGAACATAATGAATTTCATTTTATAATATTTAAATGGGAACGTATATACATGTAACTCCCTAAGAATTTAGAAGAGTAACTTCATGTTCAATAGATTAAATGATAGGAAAAAAATGGTAGAAAAAATTATAACAACCAAATACTATATGGTATATTTAATTCTAAATAAATTCAATTTGTTCTATATATGGTGATTCACACAACTCAATGTTTGAAATGAAACATAATAGTCTATTTAAATATTATTATTTAACTATAACTATTATAACATTTATGTTTGGTTGACGGGTACGAATAGTACTATCCACTTAATTAAAATTTTATTTATAAACATAGAAATATAAATAAAATTATTAAATATTTATTAAAAAAATATGTATCATTTGAAAGATATATAATCTAAAAAAAAATGTATTTTTTCTAAAAGGCAGTTTAGTTATGCTTGCTTTCAATTTTCTTAGAATTATTTTTTAAAACCTATAGAGAATTTAAAAGTCAAAATAAAAAATGGAAAATAAATTTCAAAATTATTATTGGGTGAATTTTTTAAAATTTTCTAAAAAGATTAATATTTTGGTTGATAATGAAAAAATATATTTTTAATGAAAACAACATTTTTATTTAGAATATTCCCAACAAAAAACATTATTTTAATTTATTTTTATTTTTATTTTTTTAATGTAAGTTAAATTTTAACTAATTTAGTTTATTCAATTAAATTTTATATTTAAATATTAAAAACCCATTTGATCATTTAGTGGTTATTCTTTGGTAGATCAAAATTTTTTATGTGTGAGTATGATTATTTAAAATTTAAATTATTGTACTTTTGATAATTAAATTTGGAAAATTGTAATAAATATTTTTTATTAAATTTTTTTTATATATAATAAGGCTATAGTAATTTATAACCAAAAACTTATTGAGAATAGTTAAAATTATTTATCATGGTTAAGGTAAAAACAAGTTTATTGGGGGCTGAATAATGAAAAAAAGGATAAAATGAATAAAAATTTTCCAACTCCCATTTTATAGTGATATTTCTACCTTATCGTGTATATAATTATTTAATAAACAAGTTTAGAGCCATTTTTCATGTGAAAAATGTGGGTACTCAATATTTGTTTTCAAAATTATCATGTCTGTCCTCTCCACTTTTTTTTAAAGGATACCTTTATCCTCTAATATTTTCATTTCTATAACTTGTCAGTTCTTCCAGTAACTACCCAAATACTATCCATAATCCTCTCCAAACATCCTATATTCCTTGGTATTATCATAACTTTAACCTAAGATGACTTTTGATACAAACCTAATGAATTTTCCCAGAGAAGAAGAAACATTTTAGATAGTTTTTTCCCAAATTCAAAGACTATTAAACCAATATAATATAATACCACCTATATGTTCTATATACTGATACATTATAATGATAATTTAATAGACAATATCAATATCATATTCCATCAAAATGGATTTGAAATTTCGATGATCTGTGTGGTGGACTATGGGGACATGAACTAATGAAATTATTTTTCCATCACCACCTATAATAGTTCAATATAATGATGGATTTAACATATTTTTATGATATTTATGGAAATATTATATTTCTATAATTATTATATCACTTATACCTTTTTATGTTTCATTTCATGGGTGGATGTAACAATGTCAATCATTTGTGCAGTAGACTACTGCATTGGGAAGCAATCTGACTAGATTTTTGATTTATGATTTACTTATACAGTAGTGATGATAAATTAAATTAACATATTTTATATTTAAGTACTACAAATAAATATGAAAAAAATATCACATAATTTATCCTTCATTTCGATCTGTTGAAAAAATAATAATGTTTCTTATGCGTATGTGTGGACTAGCACCCCCACAAAGCGATGTGAAAAGTTTTTCATTATATTTTTCCATGGGTTGTTACAAGAATATATTTTAATAAGAAAATTATATATATTATAATAATGATACTGATTTATTTAATTAATATTTATTTTTATTTTATTCCATCCATTGAGAAAATGGAAATCGTGTTGATGTGTATATACGGTTTACCATATCCATGGATGATGTAGTGAATAATATATCGTTAAATATAATATATTACTCTAGATAAATATAAATATTATATATTATATATATATATATGGTTCTATATTCTTTATTTTTTATCCATGATCAATGTTAAAGGACTAAAATTACCGATCCAAATTATTCATGAATAGCTTAGACATTATCACCCAAAACACTGATTTTAAAAAATATTTATTAATAAACACATCAAAAAGGAATAAAATTAAATCATATTTGGTAGTAAATAAATGAATATTTTTCAATAATATATTTATAATATATTTATATTTATTATAATTGATGTAGAGAAACTTGAAAAGGAAATCATATCTATAGTAAGGTTGTATGGTCTCACATTTATCTCCACAATACATAATCAAAATTCAGAACTAATTCCATTGTATAGAATATATAAATATATATAGGTATAAATTATTTAAATAATTATTCTATTTAACTTCATAAAATTTAATATTCCATTCTATTTTATTTCATTCATGTGGATTAGGATTTAAATGTTACCAAAGTGGAATGGGTTTATTTGTCAATCGGGACACTACATATGATTTTTTACGTTAATGTTTCCCATGGGGGAAATATAAAAATATTATTTTTTTAAATGAATTTATATTCCTCTAATATGGATATTAATTATGTTTTTAAATTAATAGTACAATTTCATCTCTTATTTACTTAAAATGAATGATATTTTTTAAGAAAAGATAACATTATTTCTCTCTTCAATCAAAAATCATTTTCATCAATATCCTTGATTTTTATAAAATTATTTCAATATCATTTTTAAAATTGTAAAAATTATTTATTAATATAATTTTTCACATTTCTTACTCTTCTAAATTTTACTTGAAATGAATGATCGTGTCATTTTCTGAATGATCTTATTTTTGTCATTTTTAAAATATTGTGAAAAGACTATTTTTTAAGTATACAACATTAACATAATTTCACACTATCATAAACACATAATATTTATAAAAATACATTGTAGGTGTCAATGGTTATTTTCAATGATAATTATATTATTATTATTTTAATAATTTAGGTTTAAAAAGTTATTAAAATTAAATAATTTATTTTTCTAAAAAATGTTTTAAAGAAATTCTTATACTATTTATTTTCCTTAATGAAAAAAAATTTATTTTAAATATTATATAAAAGTATATTTATTTATTTAGGCCCACCTTATTCATTCTCTAAGACAAACTAGCATTGTTTTTTGGTCGAGTTCTTACAATTTTTTAGGATTTCTTGGAATAAGGCCTTAAAGGTATGGTTATAATGTCCATGATTATGCATTCCCTCATTATGAGATTAGTTATTGTTTTCTAGTAAGATTATTTGAATAGTTATTTTATCCATTTCTTAGTTTTATCATCATGTGAGTATTTATATGGAATTATTGAATCATTGTTTTACCCCAACAAACTATTCTCAAGTAATTGGTTGAATGCAATCTCTTTTAGTTATTTAGCATTCCATATTGACTATGCTTATTTACTCATGATAACCTCCCCTGTGTGAATACCCATACAAATACTTTGAGATGACCTCTTTATTATTTTTCCTTACTCTGGAATCAAATATGTGAATTATAATTTAATTATCAGGATAGGATAGAAGAAATAATATTTCACTCGAAGAAAATAATACGTTATATTTTATGATTTGAATTGTAATCTTAGATTCATGTATGTTTCTATTATAACAATACTAAAAAACTAGTTGGACATTTGGGATGTGTTTTACTGTGTCTTGGACCGATGTAATAATGTAACCACATACTCAAGGTTACTAGAGAAAACATTCTTATAAAAAGAAATTAGAGAATCATTTTTAAAACCCATGGGAACTAGATTTTGGAAAATATTTATTAGGGAACATAATCATATGAATGACTTTGAGGATAAATATATGTATAAAATAAAACCATAATGTTTTATTAAAATATATATGATTTTTCTTTTCTATAAAAAAGATCTCTACTTAGATAATAAATGTTTACATGGATCTAGAAATCATGTACCAAGGGGTATTAATCCTGATACGTTCACCCTAGTCATGACTCTAGTGTTACATGCTATATAAAAATGGTTATTATTATAAACCCTTTTGACACTTATTAGGGGATATTCTTGGAATAATTTACCTTTTATTTTCAAAAAAATTTTTATTGATTTGAAAATATTTTTATGACTTAAAACGATAACAAATATTCCTTGATTATTGTTATGACATTATCAATGCATAAAAATTTCAATTTCTGTTAAATATTTCATTAGTTGTATGATTATACATTATAATTCATATTACTATTTTATAATATATTATATGAAATTTTTTACTAATATATATCAATATATTGAATGGTAACCGTACCAATGAACGCACTCTGTTTATGGATTACCATCATATGAATGAAAATAAAGTTGGTTCTACAATTGTAGATAGAACCAGTAAAATTATGATTATATTGGGGAAGATGACTCATGTAAATAGTATTAAACATTATTTTATGGATTATTTTTCTCATACACTACTTGGTATAATAATTTTAGAAAACTTCATGAATCAGAAAACTCTAATATTTAATGGGACTATAAATCTATGTGTAATTGAAAAATGGAGATATACCTTAAAGATGATATTTCTATCTCTAGGATATAAATGGAGGGAGAATGATATCATTTAATTTTATAATCTCATAAGATCTGTGGATCAATGGGTTTAATTGGTTAAAAAATATAATGATGAAGAATAAATATTAAATAAGAAATTGAGGGATTTTAATGAACTCTTATTGGAAATGTAGTTTCTTCATTGTCAATGAGAATATATGGAGATATAATTCAAGATAAGAAAAATAGAGGGGGTTTAAAAACATTCCTTATTTGAATCCAATATTACAAGTTTGAAATTTCAAGCTATAGGCTATTTTTGTAATACAAAAATTAAGATCGACCATTTTTATGGGGTAAATTGAATCCTTTGATGGGAAATAATCTCCCACACATTCTCATCAGGTGAGGACATATTATTATGTGCTATAAAGATAGAAAAATAAATATCCACTCCATATATATTCAAAGAGAAGAAATATAAAAATAGGAATAATGATTAAATAATGTTAAATAGAATAATAGAACGAAATATTTTACCACCTGTGGAAATCCTGGAAAGATACACCTGAGTACTTTCATAAAGGGTATTCAAGTTTAATAAAATTATGGAGATAAAGGCCACCATTATATTTCTTATCTTTTGAGATAGTAATTATAAATTGTTTTTATAGGATAGTATTTCTATCTTTGAAATTTGTGATTGATTTTATGGATTATGTTATCTTTGATGTTGTTTACTATATTTTTTTAATTATTGAATATATTCAATAATAAGAGATTGTATTTTTTTTATTAATTCATGTTTTCATTAAATTTTATATGGTGGTCATAGTATTCCCATATTTTTTTAATTAAGAAATACTTTATTCTATTTTGGTAATATATTGTTATGATGATTTTATAAATTTGGATACCTCCATTCTTAATGTTTTTATACATTTCATTTGGCTATTTATATTTTGGTTGATTCTTATGGTCAGCTATATATGAACTCGATTAAGTTAAATTTTGGGATATTATATTAAGGTATTAATTATTAATTAATTATATAAGACAACTTTTGATAGCCATTTTTTAGTAAATATAGTAGGAATCACCTTTTACTCTTTTATGGATCTTATGATAAGTTAAAATTTAATTAAAGCATATCAGACATCAAAAACATTCTCTCAGATAATATCTTTTTGGAGTAAAATGAAGTGTACATTTATTAATATGCAACAATTATTTAAATTTTAATTATATTTTATGGTTTTATTTATTATAATATTAAATGGATTCCTTAATTATAGTAAACAAATATTGAAACAAAAATTTCATAGTTTTACCTTCATTTCTAATAAATAAATGGTCTTTTAAAACCTTATCAGTTTGTAGTTTTTTTGCCTTTAAAATACTATTTTTCATTTATTTTGATATAATCATTGATCTCTATCACCCACCATATTTATTTGTGTATTATACTATTCTCTTTGGCCAATATCTTATATTCCATCCTATGTTCTTCTATATGAGAACCTAGTCATGTGTTTTTTAAGACAACCATTCATATTTCCATTTCTCACTTACTAATAGGATGTTTTATTAACCCTATTTTATTTGGGTTTCCAAAAACGAAATATTAATATATCAAATCCATGATAACAATGATAAATGTCATATTTTGAGGGTGTAATTTCTTTTATCATCCTAGAATATAATATGTTGAGATTTTAAAAGAGTATTATCATGTATTTAATCATATATGACACACAATATTGAACATATATGGTAATGTAAAACAAAACTAAAACAAAACATATTGATTTTAAATTCAATTAAATATCATTAGTAGATTTCAATTCTTGCTACAATGATTTCAAAAAAAATATTATAATCTAATAAAATATTATTATTTAAACAAAACCATTATAACATAGCTGTTATGTGGATTGATATGAACATGGCTAACTAAATTATCAAATTTATATTGTTTGACCTTATATAAAATAAATAAAATGCTTTTACATATAATAGGAATTAGATAAGAATTACATGAATGAAAAATAAATTTTTTCTCAAAATCCCTATTTCTAAACGAGTTGGTTTAGTTGCAAATTACAAAATATAATATAAAATTCATTTTTAATAACCATAGATAATTTAATTGAAAAAATGAACTTTTTTTCAAATATAAATATCAAAATTATTAATGGGTGAATCATTCATATTTTTTTGAAAATATTAGTTTTTTATTAACTGTGAATATAAAATAAATGAAAACTTTATTTTCATTTATAATATTTACTATGTGAAATTATATTTTATATTGAATTTAAATCAAAATTATTTAATGTATATTAAAATGTTGAATTTTGTGGATTACATAAGTGCTAAAGGTGCACAATCATTCTGCATCAGACCCAACTTCGAATTTGGGTGGGCGCATGTACTATTATAGTACTGTGCAGGCGGTGATGTAAATGATGAAATAAGAAGGTGGTGAAATAGGCATGACACAGGAAAGTAGTGATGAAAATGATGACATGTGAAGGCGGTGAAATAGGTATGACATAGATAGGCGGTGACATAGGAAAGATGTTAGCTTAGTGATGAAGGTAAAATAATGTAGGTATGATGTTGCACTAGGATTTTGGGCCATGTTATGAGCATCATGCCCACTGGTCCTAATGTCCATGTAATAAATAAATAAGTCTTGATGGGAGCGATATCTCACTATGGTCTATGATCTGCCTATATAGACTTTGTGTGTGGTGTTTGTGTGTTTGAATGTAATTGTACCCCCATGAACATAATATAAATAAGCATGTGTAAATTTAATTAATAGTTTCATTTTCATTAATTTGATATTTAATAGTTATATAAAATATTTTTAAACATCTGGATTTTTTTATTTGAAAATCATTTTTATACACGTTTATGTGTTTCATTTTAAATTGAATTATACCACTTCTCTTAGTCGAATTTGTTAAAATTTATTATAAAATTTTAATCATCATATATTATATATATGTTAAAAATATTTTTAAACCAAATTAAATACTGAAAATAGTTAACATTAATTACATAGGTTAAGGTAAAAATATGTTTAATAGGGGTTAAACTAATATGATAAGGTTTAAAAATGAATTAAAACATGGAAAAATATCATTTGATGGATGTATTTAATATTTATAACATATAATATTCTTGAATGATAACTTTTTTCTCCATATTTCATTGGTAGTATCTGGGTACAGTTTATTCTTTTCAATAATTCCATGTGTGTCTTCTCTGTCAATTATAAAAGGCCTCCCCCGTATCTATTCCACTTCATGCATCGAAAATCCCTTGGATCATCCAATCCATTCCTAACTCACATTATATATCCTACCCAAAAACCTATAGGACATTTATTTATCACATATCAATTGTTTTATTCATTTTGGTGTATACATTTTGTGGTTTCCTCAAGAAGAGGTAATGTTCTTAAAAAAATGTTTTTATTTTAAATATATATACATATCATTAAAATTTAATTAAATAATGATGAAATAAAAAAATATCATACATATTCTCAAAAGCTACTATTTTATTAGAATAAACTATACCAATTTCACTTCCTTCAATTATGAAACTAAAACGTTGATCATATGTCAAGTGGACTACCACCTCATGAAACAATAACAACAATTTTCATCACCACCTCTCATTGTTTTATATAATGAGTGTATTTAAATATTTTTATGTTAATTATGAAATTATTATACTACTATAATTAATTTTACACATATTCATTCTTACTTTCCATTCTATGGGAGGATAAGACATCATCACTCATGTGTACAGTAGACTACAGTCTCACAAAGTGATGTGATTCTTTTTCTCTTAATCTTTTCATAGAAGGTATAACGTAGATAGATAATGAATATATGTTATATATATGAATGATCTATACATAATAAAATATCAATTTATATATACCTTATTACCTTCCAATATATTAGATAACAATAATAATGCTCTTTTGTACGTGTGGACTACCACCTCCACATAGTGATATGAAAAGTTTTCCTTTTTATTTTTACATGTATGGTAATAAGGATGTAATTTATTAATATAATTAAAAATTGTTAGATAATAAATATTATATACATTTTAATTAATATTTATTTCCTTTTTTCCATCAGCCAAAAAACATAAAATAACATTCAAGTATTTGTACTGTCCACCATATCAATAAATGATGTATTTCATTTTCAATCATTAACATTCATGAATTATTATAAACATAGTATTATATATATAACATTTATATCATTTTTTACATTTTGGATATTATGTTACCATGCTAAATACAAAAGGTTTTTCATTACCAAACTAAAACCTACATGAAATTCAAAACAATTGTTTCCTGAAACAATGATTTTAACATAGAAATTTTTTTAAATGGTTCATTAAACACTATACCTAACTCATATATGGTAGAAAATATAATGTAATGGTTATCTAATATATGTATAATAAAAATATTTTTTTACATATGAGGTATATACATTTTTTATGGAAATCAAATATAAGGAAAGGACTTCTAAACTTACATTTACATCCATGAGAAATATTCGATATACACCAATTATTCATTTGTGTGTTTTATATAATTCCCCAATAATATTTTATATCATGACTATATTTTCCTTCTAGAAATTTAATGTTTCTTTTAAATTTATATTATTAATGGGACTTATGATTCAAATGTTACCAAAGTGGAAAGGTTTAATTTCACAATATCATAATAATTCATGAGTGTTTTTGTTTATGTCTCCATTGGGGAATTTATTTGATATTTATATCTTAAAATAAATCAATTCTTTTATAATATTTCTATTCAAGGAAGTTTTTATGTAATTGAAAATTATTTCTTATAATTGTTAAATTGTAATTATTGATAAAATGTTTTTAAGAATATATGACATTGTTTCTCTCCTCGGTTGAAATTATTTTTTCTTCCAAATACAAGTTTTATATAAAATGATTTAAATAAGTTTTTTTCATTATACAAATTATTTATTAAAGTAATTTATATTAATTTTTTACATTTTAATTATAAAAATTAAAGGACAAATTTTTTTGTTTTCTGATTGAAAAACTACTTAAATGTTATATTACTCTACGTAATTACTTGATATTGGAAAATACAGAATGTATGCACTTTCCTACCATCATGGTCATTCAATGAGTTAATACCTTTTTTAATTATTTTAATGTCTATTTTTAAATAAGTTAATATTTAAAAAATATTTTTTTTCTTTTTGTTTTAAAATTAGTTTCAAATAGAAGAGGATATTTTCATCTAGAATTTTTTTAATACCTCTTTTATTGTATTTCATTTCATTAATGGAAAAACCATTTAATTTACATATACTCCAATGGGGATAAGTTTTATTGAAACCGCCATTATTATTTCACTATATGGATTATAATGAATTTTATTGGAGATGTTCTATTTTTATATCATTCTACATGTAATTATGAATGATTTATTTTTATGTTTATTAATTGTGGGATGTATTTAAATATCATATTATAGTTTTAAATAGTAATATCTAGGTTGATTACGTCTCACATCATTAAAATCAAGAATTAATTAGACTCTGTATATAATAGGTTGGGATCTTTATTTCCACTTAATGCATTAGAAGGATTCATAACACAGCCTAAAATATGTTTTTTTCCATGTACATAAAAAGTTATTTAAGATTTGATGGCACAAGCACTTCAAGATATGTTTATGTTGTTTCTAATTTTGAATTCCCTATTTATGAATTTTTTATTAATGTTTCATAAGAATATTATATTAGTAATAATATAATATTTTTTTTGTTCCATACTCATTTGATATTTTTATATGTTATTATTTGATCATTATTTATGCCTTTCATATTATGATCTTGTAATTTAAGGGATGGAATGTGTTTTGGTTTTTTACCTTTCGACATTCAAAATGATTATTAATTCAAGGTAGCATCCATTATACAGATTCCACTATTGATCATTTGATCTCATGAATTCCAAATGTATCATTACATATGATTCCAAAATGTGTATTATTATTGATATCCAGGGTTATTATAGAGGAAATAATTATTCAGTTAATGAAAAAAATGATTCATTTTTTGGTGAAATGTGATATTCATGTATGTATCTAGTTTTCCAGGACTACTAAACAATACATTTCCATGAGATTTTTTAACTTATATCCAGTGATAATGTTATAATGTCACCACAGATTCTAGGCTACTAGGTTATGGGTATTTACAATACCCAATATAAAAAATTAGTTTCATAATAATTAAATATCCCTAATTGAATTTAAATTAAGAAAAAAATCTCATACCAATAATTCCATGAATTCATTGTATGTCCTTTCACTCTTAAAAAATGAAGTCATAATTTTTTTTATATCATAATAATTTTTTTTAATTTTAATCCCATATCCTTAATTCCTTTGTTTATTTTACTTTATTATCATATATAATTATTAGATTAGTTAATTCTATATCACGCCTTTTGAGGGAATTTGTTTCATTAGTTGGAAACAACTTAGTTGTGTTGACTATGGTCAAATGGATCACTATTTAATCTTATAAAATATAAATAATGAAATAATATCATTTTCATACATCAATTATACTTCTAAAAAACAAATATGAATTATCATGAAAATAATGAACGGTTTTACAATCATAGAGACAAATAGTCATATATATACAAGAATAACTTTTATATTTTTCCACGATCATTATAGAAATAATTTAAGTGTTATTTTATCATTACATAATTATAATAATATAAAAAATAACTCATTATTTAATTAAATACAGTTAATTATATCATCTAATTATGTTATGATAAAAAAGCAATAACATCACTTTATAGAGGTGTTGGCCCATATGTATGCATGAATGATGATATCATATCTATATATATGGAAATGTAAAAACATAGATGATATATAATCATCTAAAAATGTTTAATATTTCATGAATATCAAATATAAACATTAATTATAAAACTATTTCTAGTTGTGATTTGTGGTGATTGAAAATTAATTACAACATTTACAGAGGTTATAGTCTTCCTCACACATGAACGATGATTTCGTACCTCATTTGATTGATTAAGAGAAGGATATATGTTATTTAATTGTAATATTAACATCCCAATATATGGAATATTAATGTGTAATTATTCTATCTTGTTTTATAATATATTAACGAGGTATAATAAGAAATTTAAAAAAAATCTTGGTGTACATATATACATATTTTTCAGACAACCATTATTGTTTTACAAATTAAGACCTCTGTGGATGGTATTCTACCCAAAATAAGACATATAAAACGTTGGGGGTTAGGAATGAAATTGGGTAGGGTATGTCTAAATTAATTCCTCTTTTATCTATGATGAAAAGCTTGTAGGAGGTTCCCTTTTAAAATAGAGGGGAGAAGATCTCTTTGAATTTCATAAAGAATTAATTTAATATAAATTATGTTTCATATTCAAATGTCTCTATATTAGTATGATTATAGGATATGGTGAGGAAATTAAAAATAATCTCATAGAATAAAAAAAATTTCAGGTGTTGATTATTTTTTTATCCTTATCCTTTTGTTTTGTTTCACATTTACCTTTTTTGACTATTTCCTTAATAACAATGTTTCTACACGTTATGGGTCTATAATGTTAATATAAAAGGACATTTTCTATAAATTGGAGAATTTTTAAAAATTATAACCAAAATACTAGTAAATTGGATGAAGTTATTATTTTGAGTAATTTTATATCATTTCATAAAATTATATTTATTATAAATATTAATTAATGTTAATTTTGTAACAAATAATTGGATTCTACTTTAAAAACCCCAAGATGATGATGAAACATGAATATAATCTTTTCACACATTAATAAGTTAATTTTGTCTAATTTTTTAACCAATTGATTAGTTAATATTATATTAAATTTAAATATTTTAAAATCAATTAAATATTTTCTATTAATTGAATTATTACAATGTCAGCATTACAAAATCATTTATCGTTATTATTTTATCACTAAAATTTATAACAATTTACATTAATAAAAACACATTTATCATTAAAATTACTATTTATAACGGAACCTAGCTTCTTTTTCCCATATGTATTCCATTTATTGTTCAAAAAACATTTTGTTTGAAATTTTTAACTTTTTTTAAAATAAATTAAAAGAAACAAAAACATCATGCGAATTTTTAAACAAAAAGTTATATATTAAAATTTTAAATGATTATCAGTGAAATATATTGAAAAAAAATTAATTTTTTTTACATTATATCCTTTATCACATTATTTTTACCCTTAAATAATGCATTCCCCCTCTCCTATAGGGATAATAATTTTAGATCACCAATTATCATATTAAAAAAATGGTCCTATTTTCAAAATTGTAACCACCTAATTCTTAATATATAATTAATTATTAATGATTCAATTCATACAAGTGGTATAATTTAATATCTAATTAAAAAATCATATGATGACAAAAAATTGTTTAAAAATTACTTTTCAGTAGAAAATTTATTTATACTAAATTTAAGAATAAAATTAATAAAATAGAATAACATTGGATTATGATTAGTAATAAATATCGAATTAAATTTTAAAACTAATTGAAAATATATATTTTCAATATAAAAATCATTAAATAATATAATGTTTTAAACAAATCTTGTTATTTTTTCAATATGTAATATGTATTTTTAGATAAATTTCAAAATTTCACATCAATCCAGTTTTATAATATTAATTTTAAAATTGATTTATATTTTTTAATATTTTTATCAATGTTCTAGAAACTAAAGATATTACACTATCACAAAGAATCATTTATTAGGAAATTATTGTTTTTTTGAATAAGATGAATTTACTAAATATTGATTTATTATTTCTGATGCATTAATAAAAAATTGAATTTATTATGACCTACATATATATTTCATAATTATTTTAATAATATGTATCCCTTCCAAATCAATATAAAGGTTATAATAGTCATATTCAAATAAATAATTGTTATGGTTTGTTTAAGCTCAGTGTTGTGTATCTTGTACAATTTCAACCATAATATTTATTTTTTAAAAAATAAAGGATATTACATTCTCCCCCACATTATCAAATAACTTAATTTTACTTTTAATTTGATCTCCATTATTAAGATTTTAAAATTTCAAGCTACCTTTTTTAAAGACAACAACATTAATAGAAAATATAAAACATCCTTTTAAAGAAGGGAAAATTAAATCTTAAGATCTTATGTAAAATAAATTATAGGTTCTAAAATAGAATAACATTAATGGGAAGATTAAATATGGGTATGTTAGAAAAACATAATGACCAAATAAATATGGATAATGAAATAGATCATTGATCACAAGAATGGGATCCATCATAATAATGTTAATGGACTCAAAACCATATATAAATACTTTTCAAAGATACTATAACTACATGAGAAATAAAGTTAATATGATAACTTTTTTGTCGAGTGATAATTTTTTTTAATATTAATAAACTTATTTACCATCAAAACTATGAAAATGATTAAATATTTTTACTTGAAAAGTATAATTTTTTTAATAAATTTACACCACAACATCATTTTTTCACCTAATAATGAGTATTCAAGATGAATTTAGTTTTTCCTAAATCCCAAAAAACAAAATATAGTGGATCATATAATTTTTAAAAGGAGTAAAAGGAATTGTAACTATCATTATTCACTAATAAAATCCAAAATGGTCAGCATAATGTAAGATTATTTCAAAAAATTATAAATCTATAATGTTTAATAAGTACACCAAAGTATCAACAAATATCATTCCATAAATAAATATCATTTAAACTAATATAAATATTACAAACACGGATTAAAGCCTAATGATTAGAATGATGTGATCAAATATTATTCTATGTTTAATTTAAAATTTTTCTCTAAATAACCTCATTCATTCTTGATGTCCCATATTAAAAATTTATATTCGGTAATCACATAATTTCAAAGATATGAAAAAAATTTCTATAATGAAAAAAACATATATCCCAAAAAAAATAATTAACATAAACATTGATTAAAAATTTAACCTCAATGTTTATCCCATTACTATCTTATTTCATCACAAAAAATTTAATAGGGTGAATCCTTAATAATACTTCCTGATAAACTGAAGGGTTATATAAATATTAACCCAATATAAAACCCATAAAAATATAATTAGACCCATTAAAATTCAATCACATAAAACATCAAAATGGGTGTCTAATAATTTTAACTTTTGATTTACCTTAAACATATAAACCCAAGATGGTATTAATAAATATTTGGATAACATCACATAAAAACCCTAATCATAAATGTTTCTAAACCCTTATATATTTCGAACTGTACTAGCATAGAACCCACAATATCATGTTTGATGCTATATACATAAATTATTATTGTCTGGATTCATATAGATAAACCTGTTATAATTTTAGACATAAAAAATCACAAAATACCATGAAATTATCGGATCACTTACATAATTTATGAAAATTTACTTTTATTATATTAGAGAATTAGGATAAACTAATACAAAACAAAACCCCTATATTTATGATTTATTATTTCCCATATTCACCTATATTTTATTATTTCACAATAGGTCATTAATGTCTCCCATAAAACTCTTGACAAATGAATCTATTAAGGAAAAAATAATTTAACACAAATGGTCTAAATCTGTAGAAAATGAATCATAATAATTGTGACCTCAAATGCCCAGTAAGGGAAAAATTACATAATAAAAATTCAATGTCATTGG
Organism: Viscum album; assembly: GCA_963277665.1. Taxonomy (NCBI): domain Eukaryota; kingdom Viridiplantae; phylum Streptophyta; class Magnoliopsida; order Santalales; family Viscaceae; genus Viscum; species Viscum album. The sequence goes on from OY728138.1 coordinate 1,671,682,530, forward strand.
TGAGAATAATATGATAAGAATGTTATCATGACATAATAAATGTGAATTATCAAAAAAAAATTAAATTCATAAATAATTGTTTCATTAATTAAAAATGGAATAAAGCATTAATAATATAAAAATTCAATAGAGTCGATAATCATGAACCATATTATTGTAGTATTGATCAAATTAAATCATTAAAAAGTCCATATATAGAGTAAATAGGAATTATATTATGATATATATAATTATCATTATATCCCTTGTAAAAAATAACTCTTAACAAGTGAAATACATAAGAGAAATGACACTATATAACTCCATCATTATTTCCTCTAAAGGCATTGAATATTACCAATGTAGTGAAGTGTTATCTAAGGGAACCAATATTATAAGATATATATGGATCTATAGTTGTATAATATGTATTGGGATAACACATTAATCATGTTTAATAATGGGGAACAAACATTTTTATTACCTATATTAGGCACAACCTTCATAATCAATTATGTCCAATTAATGTTTAATAGTAAAACATTTAGAATCAGTAACTTTTCAACATAACAATAATCATTGTTAATTCATTACATTATTCACCAAAGTAATATTAATGGGTTTCATGTTATTCTAAAAATAAATCCAATTAATTAATAAGGATGGTATCATGAAAACATTTCCCCATTGAACTGTAGATAACATCAATGGTTGTCGAAGTTGATGAATGGGAATACAATTAAATGATCATTAAAAAATTCTTGTTGAAAATTACATTTTCACTAAAAAAATAAATATCTCAATAAAAAAATTCACTTAATCTGTTGGGAAATATATATTTTTTAAATAAACATCAATGTTTTAAAGTATTCCTCAATGATATTAAATGTCATGATTGTAGTTAAATCCATTCATGTGGTAAATGTTAATGATGGAGATTCATTTTAAACATTCTGTAAAGGGTGTCTAAAGTCAACCATTTTTAAAAAATTAAGATGATTCCATTTATAAAACATTTAAAATAATGTCAATGATCATGTGAAATATAAATGAGAAATTAGTTAGTTATTAAAAATAAATTGTTTAATATGGTATATAAAACAATGATATATAATAGAAAATTCGTAATCTAAAATAATACACAACATTGGTATAACATATAAAAAAATATTGATTTTATCATATTAATTATGTGAGAAAAAATAAATTAATCATGTAAACTATAACACCCCAATATTTTGTGAAATATAATTTTTGAATTAATTTAATCTTTTTAATGACATGCATTTCATGTTACAATGAATATATCTTATGTTATATGAATTAACAATATTTATATTTCTATTTATGAACATAATTTCAATATTTCACTAAAAACATATATTATCATAGGGTATATGGAACAATATGTTTATTTTTTGTAATATATAATGTCTAGTTCCTGTGAGAACCAATATCACAAAAATGACATAGTTTTACCATACTACAACATACTATTAAAATTATTAATAAAATATTATTATAGTTGACATCTATATGTTGAAATGGTTTATGTGAATAAGATTAATTAAATTATGAAAATATGGTTTACACATGTATATTTGATGAATTATTTGGTGATCAATTAACTATATATGAAAATAAAATCCTTTTGAAAATATAAGAAATCATTTGTTGGAGAAATATATTTATGAAATAATTTTTGGAGAATAAATAAATAATTAAAATAATAATGATAAATTATTTTAATGAAATATATATATTCTTATTATATTCATTTTACTGTTTAATTTTATTCTTATGTGTTTTAATGAAAAGAGATAAGAATAAATCCAAATTTATGAAAAAAGGTTGTATTTTTCTAAAATATAATTCTACCATCTTTAATAGAGTGCCTAATTTAAATATAATTTTTGAAAAATTAAATATTTTTATTTCAAAAAATAAAATTCATTTTTGAAATAGTAAAATAAAAATTTACCTTGGTGAGTTCTTTGTATTATTCTAAGAAGTTTACTTTTTTAATGAATAGTTAAAACCGTAAATTTTAATTCAAAATTTATATTTCATCTAATTTATTTATATTAATAAATATATTTTAAATTTATTATAAATAAAATTTAAATTATAATTAGTTCAATTTCTATAATAAATCCAATTTTGGTCATTTTAATCAACTTCACATTTAAATTGTATATGAAATCTCTTAAAACAGCTAAATATTTTTACGTTAAAAACTATCTTTTCTGTCCTTTCTGAGGAAATACTTTTAAAGTAATTTTGTAAATTATGTGTTCTAAATTTGGAAAAATAAAGTCAATATATTTAATTAGAATAATACATAATTTCTATTAAGTTCATATTTTTTCACCAAAATGTTTATTGAATGTAATTGAAATTAATTAATTCAATTAAGGTAATAATCAGTTTACATAGTAGTTAAACAATAAAATAAGGGGAAAAATAACCTAGACATTTGACCAAAACCAATTTTATGGCCACACGGTTTTCTACCTCCTACCTTGGTTCAAAAATGGTCCATTATTGGAGAAACATTATGTAAGATAAACATCTCTATAGTGTTTACCTTTTTTGTATTTACAAAAATACCACTCTACCACTTTAAAAGGCATCTCAACCCCTCACTTATTTAAACCTAGAAAGACCAATGGATTGGGAAAAAACATATAAAAATATCCTAACAAATTCCATCCCTAAATTTTTAGGAGACACTTTGGGAATAAATCCAACCAAGGAATCCCTTTGGGTCCAACCAAATGAAATCACCCAAAAAAAGGTAACAACCTTCACCAATAACTTTTGTATTATTTAATTCTCCACCAACAAAATTATTCTTATTACCTGATTATATAATAGCCTAATAATCCTTAATATAATGGTAGTTATTTATTTTAATGGTATGACCTGCACTCACACACACTTCCATCAAATGGTATATGCAATCATCATACGCGTGTACAGAGGACTACCACATTGTGAACGAATGTCGTAATTTTTTCAATTACTACCTTTAAATATTGGGAATCATGATGGAACTACTGTTCTTATAAGGTATATATTATATATATGAAGTAAATATACTTTTATAATTATTATATAACTCATAAATTCATGGAATCTATCTTTTGGGAATACGATAACTTTATTTGGGGTTGTGTGGACTATCGTCTTCTCAAAGCGATGTGATTCAATCATGCATTACAAGGAATTAATTAAGGATGGGTTGTATAATATTATATTATATATATGAAATAATAATTATAATTTAATTATAATATATATAAATAAATAGTTCATTTACATTCATTCTTTCAACTTGATATGAAAATGGAAGCAAAGTTCATGCATACGTAGGGCATGCCGTCCCCAGGATTGATGTATTCCATTTCATATTTCTATTTATTATATATTATTAAAAAATATAATGAATAATTATATATCATTTTTTAATCACTTTTAGACTATTAATAAAAGTAAATCATTATCTATAAAAGATGGTCATGAATAACAAGTCAAAACAAAGTGGTTAATACCTGAAACATGTCAGTAACATGAAATTATTAATAAATGAGTAATATATAGTCAAAATAAAATAATATTTGTTATGATATATAATAATATGGAACTTTTTTATATTTATAGTAAAATTATAATTATTTTACATGTGGTTCTAATGTGTAAAAAGATAATGTCAATACTTGTTGTAATGGTTTTCTTGTCTCAATTTTATTTAAGTGATACTTATGACATATTCACCACTCATTTATTTTATGTGTTTTATATAATAATAAAAAATTTATTATATTATTATTATAATTTTATTTTATGGGTATTTACCTATACCCTTGATGATATATCTTTCATGGGGTTTATGGTTTAAAAGATACCAAATCAATATGGTCATTTTGTATCAATTTTCCTTCTCTAAGATGCACATTATTGTTGTTCTCCTATATTATTTTTAAGGTGTATATAAATAAATTTGACATGTTATATCATGAATCTACATATATTCAAGATAATTTAAGCTTCATGTAATTTTATTCTTTCTTGGGGATTATGATGCACATTTACCAAGGTGGTGAGAGTTTGTTGCTATAATATCATCAATTATTGGGAATATTTTTTATTATACATCCATTGATGAAATATTATCATCTATATCTCAAGGTATCTCACGAATTTTCTTCTCTTATGTTTATAAATGATAACTTAATTTAATGGTACCATCAATACACTATTTTTTAATTTTGATTATAATGACCTTTTAATAAAATATGTTCCTATTTCACTCTTCCGTCGAAAATAACATTCCTATTAAAACCATTCTTTGAAAAAATGTTTTTTCAAGAATTAATAATATTCTTATGTGATTTTAAAGACACTTTTTCCCATGTTTTAATTTTTTTAGACAAAATAAAAGTATTATTCTTATAATTTTCTGATCGAATCACTTTTCCAAATATATTATGGTGTAAAATGAGTGTTCAACATGTACATATATAAGTGCTATCATGACCATCAATTATATGAATATTTCTTTTCATGTTTATAATGTTATTTGTAAGGAATTTTTCTCTCAATGTTTTGTTAAATTATTTTTTAAAAATATATTTTCAAGGAAAAATGTTTTAAAAATATTTTCAATTATTATTTATAAGCTTACAATGTTATTTTTAATGAAAAAAGATGTAATTTTTTTTCTAGATTTCTTTTATTTCAATGACTTTTTTATTTAAAACGTATACCAAGTTGTATTCAATATTAATTTATATGTTTTCACGAATACATTAAAAGAATATTTTTTCAATATTAATTTGTTATTTTTCAATGATATTTTTAAGGGAATGTTTTTCAAAATGTTTTCATTCTTCCTTTATATGTTTTCAAGGTTATTTTAAATCAAAACATTATAAAAATTGTTTTATGTTTTAAAATTATTTTTTCATTGTGGAAATGATATTATCTTAAATAAATGTTGTATGTTTTTTTTAAATCATAATTCATTATTTTTCATGTTTTTTTTAAAAAAAATTGAAAATATTTTCTGTTAAAAAATATGACTTTCAAAGATAGGATATTTTAATTTTGAAATGTTCAATGTGATCTTTCAAAATACTTCTCCATATAAGTTGAAATCCTTTGAAATGTTTTATTATTTTCTTGGGATTTCCTCCAAGTGTAACATTATTATTATTTCATTTAATGGTGATTTTTGTGTGACATAATGCATATGAAACCTGTTTCTCTCCCATGGGTAACAAAATGATAAAATCCTTTTCAATCCCTTGTCCTTTCGTGGGTTATTCAATGATGAAATGATTATAAAACCTATATATTTACCATGAGTTATGAAATGAAGAAATTATTACGACATCCATTTAATTTCTTGGTATATGAAAAGATTTTTTTAAAACCCTTCACTTTTTATAGGTCATGATATGAGGAATATTTTATTATCCTGTTCCACACATATGTGTGATTCATTTTTTGATAGTTGGGACCTATATATCCCACCCTTTAATTGGGTGAATATTAATATCACATTAAATAATGATGGGAAACAAGTATATGGTCTTGATAAACTATGGGAATAAGGTATAACATGATACACTATAAGGAAATGACTACAACATAGGATAGTGGTATTCCCCTCCATGTAGATTCACCCCCCATTAGGTGTACTGATGGGTTTCATAAATAACCCTTGACTTAATGGTAATTATTTTACAAACTTATGTTTATTTCAAAAATTCAATTTCATATTTAAATGTTATTTTATCAAGGATTATTCTCTTAAGTCCCTTATAATTAATTTCTTATTAAATACCAATAATTATGTTTTGACTATTTAATACGATCCTTAATATGAAAGGTCTGATATTAAAATATTCTTATCATGATATCATACACTTTTCATCATGATTATGCTTACATATCTTCTTTTTTTCCCTTATTAAGCATCTTATTTAACCCCTTTATTTTGTTTCCACTACCTTGGTTATAAAGGCAGGTTTTAATTATGAGTACTAAATGCGAAGATATTTATAGGAGTTGTTGGAGATATTTCACTAAATTAGAATAATGTGTTTTTTTTCCAAAGAATCAAACCTTTTATAGTCCTGAGTCAAGTACTTTTCTAATGGGAAGAATATTCATCTAAAATAATTTAATATTCATGTATGTGAATCTTGGGCCACTATAGTTGATATAATCTTAAAGGATTATTCAATATTTTTAGACTAGGTTGATTAAACATTAGTGAGATACCTAGGGATATTTCTGGTTATATTTTTTGGGTTTTATCTAAAGATAAGTCTAAGGATGGTGAAATGTTTAAGAAAATGTATCATAATTTTTTTAAGATATAGAGTGATTTGTTTTCAAAAAATAAATTTCATTCTAGAAAAAAACTGATGTGTCTCTATCTTGGATATATATTGGTTTAAAATCCTTGAAAACACCATATTTATCATGACTCCATCATAAACTGGTGCATAACCATGATCCTTGCAGCACGCCAGGTCTGAGACACCCCAGGTATATGCTTTCAGAATTGAAAAACTCTTTATGAACAATAAAGAAGGATTTAAATATAATATGACTATGAATAACCCAGTATAAACCTAATGATTCATGTATTAATTAAATTTTTCCCCTTATTTTAACATCTTGAAAGTTATTTTTCATTATTATGAGTTTTCCTGTTGTGATAAGTTTTTCTTATACTATTTTTTATGGTATTAGTTAATAAGAGGAACCCAAATAAACTAGGGTAACATTGAATATAACGAACATTTTTCTGATGAGAAGTAAAATGGGAAGATAATTGGAATAAAGGATGTTCTGGTTATTCCTAATCAATTTCATGGAACATGATTAAAAATATATACTTTAACCATTTATCAGACGCATCAAATAAGAGATGAAAGGATTTTTCTGACAGTCCAGGTAATGGAGACCTTTGATGATCAAATATCCAGTTTCTATTATGTTATGAATGTTGAATGAAACAACTATGTGAATGTATTAGAGGAATGAGATATTTTTTTATTGTGGAAAATAAGAACTCAAATCAAGTAAATCCAATGGTTAAATGAATAGTTTGGTTAATGAAATGAAGGAGAATAATGGTCTCCCTAAAGTATCATCAATTATTTAATTAATTAAATATTTAATGAATGGTAATTATAAAAATTGATGTCCTAAGTGGAATGTTCCAAAAGAGAATCATTAAGGCGGTACAAGTAATGGTTATATTACTAATGATGATGATACTATATGTGAAATGTAATAGGGATGAGTTATTAAGTAATTTAATGAGGTATCCTAGATAATGTCATAACGATTCAGTGGGATGATCAATTTTCTTTATTTGGATTCAATAATTATTCTATATGATTTCTAATATATATATGTATTGTACATATTATATTTTTTCATAAAGGATTTATAGGAATATGTCATATTGTTTTGATGGAATAGAAATGTTATTTAACATAAAGTTAATATTCATGGGAAACAAATGATTATTGGAATGATAACCATTAACATATTCGTGATGTTTTGATAATGATATATGGATATAGTAAATTATATGTTACTAATTACGATGGAACTAATTAAGTATGTTTTGACACATTGGCTTATGATATCATAGAAGATGTTTAAAACATTTTTGGACTTAAAAAATATATCAAATAATATTTTGAATAATAAAGTGTGAATGTTTTCAATAAGGATTTATGTTAATTACAATTTTCAATAGAATACATGATTAAGCTATTCACATATTTGTAATGTGACAAACAAGAGGTTCTTTTTGGATTATGGGGGATTAATCCTAAGATGTTTTTTTGATAAATTGAGTGACCTTATTTAAAAAGAATTGTACTCTTATATTTTTAAATGGTTATAATAATTACCATTTATGGAATGGTTTATGTTAAAATCGAGATGGTATTTTATAGATTAAATTATTATCTCCCCAAAAAAGGATTCATGCATATTGGATAATAGTTCTAAAATTATTGTTTTGATAAAGACAAATGGAATAACCTATCACCATTTTATGGATCTCATGATATGTTAACACTTTAGGAATGATAAATTTACCCTCATTTTTAGGAATGATAAATTTAACCTCATTTTTTGGAATAATATCTCATGTCGAAATTTATCACGCCACAACAAAGGGTGACATTTTCATGAAATCATGTAAGTAAATCTTCTCTTGAATTTTATTCAATACTAGGAAAAGGGGTCTTGAAATAAAATTGTGTCACGTTATCATCATTTTTATGATATCAAAAACTTTTTTCAATCCTCCATCCATTATGGATTTTTGATTGTTAATTTTATCCTAACCATGTTCTCCTATCACTCTCCTTAAAAACATGGTAGCCATATTTCTCTTCTATGTCCCATTTTTCACATTCCATCTATTTTCCCCTATATAGAAACCAAGATATGAGCTACATTAGAGAAACCATTATAGTTCCATCATTCTCTTTTAAAAGTTTGATTTGAATCTCATTTTTATGATATGGGTTTCTGTGAAAGAAATTTCAGGTACTAAACCTTTTATAATCTTGATGAAATTTTTGGGTAAAATTAAATTTAAGGGGGGTAGAATGTAACACACTGAGTTTTTGAAAAATATTTGTTTCAAATTAATATAATATTTTTAATAACCTGAATTTCATGCAGAACTTCATATAGATTGTGTTATATTAAAGCATGAAGTAATTCTTTCTGTATAAACAACACCAAGTTGATATTACACAACACACTTCACATAGATTATATTTTTTTATAGTCAAAAATATTTTCATCTTGTGTAATATACAACTCCATGTTCCATCGACAACATTCATGACATGCAAGACCATGTTTTACTAAACCACAATGTACTATTAATAATATTATTAAAATATTATTATATTTACCACCAATCCATTAGAATGGCAGTTATTAATAATTTTAATTATATTATAAAAATATGGTTTTCGATTGTATATAAGAAGAATTATATGGTGTCCAATTAACTATAAATTCAAATAAAACCCTTTTAAAATATAGGAATTCATTGGTAGGAAATATATATTTATGAAATAAAAAATATATTACCTTAAAAATTTTATGATAAAAATTTTGAAAAATTGTTGTAGTGAAATATATATATATATATATATATATTATTCATTGAACTATTTAACTTTCATATTATGTCTTTTCTATACAAGGGATAAGAATAAATCCATTTTATGAATAAAAAGATTTATTTTTATGGTATGTAATTTGACCACCTTTTAATAGAAAAACTATTTTAAATCTAATATTGAAAAATTTATAATATTAATTTTATAAAATATAATTAATTTTGTATATTGTAATTTAAAAATTTATTTTAGGAGGATTCTTAATATTTTTTTTGAGATGACCCGTTTTTTGACAAATAGTCAACATCACATAAAATTAATTGAAGTATTAATATTAATATCATAAATTTATATATTTAAATTATATTTTATATTTTATTTGAAGTTTAATTTATAAAACAATGAATCTGATTAGTTCATTGGTATAAATTTAATATTGAAATTGTATTTTACATTTTTTTAACTTTTGAACATTTTACTTTGAAAAAAAACATTCCCATCTCGTATTGCGGATTAATATTAAGTTAATATACAACACTTATGTTTTTGAAATTGTGAAAATATGATTCCATTTTTATAATAAACCTAATTAATATTTTATATTAATGTCAAATAATTTTTTTACCTAAAATATTAGTGTCTGTAATTAAACTTAATTACAACGATTATGGTAATATCTAGTTTACTTAGTGGTAAAACATTATATTATAGAAAACATAACCAAAGAACGCATCCAAAAGAAATTTTATGTAAATATTTCCACAATATTTTCTCATGGATAGAAAGAGGATCATTATTGGAGACACATTATTTAAGGGACACCTCTCAATAGTGTATACCTTATTTTATTTATAGGAATTATACTCCTCCTCCAATGTAAAAAAGGGAACTCAGCCTCATCCCTTCATCACACCTCTCAATACTACAAACTCAGCCAACAAATATCCAAATATTATACCAAATACCATAGATTCATAATGTATTCCTCACATTGGGCTTATATCCATCCAATAATGTCATTAGTTCAATAAAAAATGTGTCACCCAAAGAAGTGGTAATATCCTTCAACAATAACTATTTTTTTTATTTTTTTATCCACCAATTAAATTCATATTATTCAAAGAAAATATAATAAACATAGTATCCTAAATATAATAATATTTTTTATGATATTGTAATGGCCATAACTCAAACACAATTCAATCAAATGGGATACACTATTATCATTCGTGTGTACAGTGGACTACCGCCTCAAAAACTGATGTCGTTTATTCATCCATTTTCTCCTTTCAAGGTTTTGAATCAGGATATAAACAATATTTTAAAGTAAATATATGATTCTTATTATCGATTTATTCTTATTTAAAAATTATAAAACACAAACCATTATGCATTCCATTTTTTGGGAATATAATAACTTCTTTTGTGGACGTGTGGATTACTGCCTCCTCAAAGCAATGTGATTCATTCACACAATACATGGAATTTATTATGGATGGGTTTAAAAATCATATATTACATATATAAAAAAATTAGTCTATTTTAATTAATATATATATATATATATATCATTTACTTTATTTATTTCAATAACACAATAAAAGTGGAAACAATGTTAATGCATACTTATGGCCAACCGTATTCTTTAATGGTGTATTCCCTTTCATATTTCTATTTTTTATATATATTTTGTAATATTTATATTATGAATATATAATGAATTTATATAGTTTTTTAATTTTGGGAAATAAGTATACCATTACCTATATAAGTGGATCATGAATAACAAGTCATTACATCAGTTATTGCCCGAAATCTAACCTTAAAAGGAAATTGTTAATAAACTAAAAAATATAAAGTCATATTGAAATAATATATGGTATGATATATTATAATGTAGGTTTTAGGTAGAATTATTATAAACATATAATTATTATATATGATTTTTAAATTTGTTATAAAAAACACAAGACTTAATCTAAGTGTTTTATAGTTTCTCTTTTATTTTTGTGATAATTTTTTCATATACACAACTCGTTTAATTTTCATGGTGTATATACTAAACATTAATGTATTATATGATTCATATAATTTATTTTTAGGGGTATTTACATATCCATTTTATTATCTATATTTCATAGTGTTTATGGTTCGAACGCTGCCAAATCAGTAAGGTAAATTTGTTTCAGTTTGACTTCTTTATGAGACATGTTATGTTGTGCCCCAATATTCATTTACAAGGTTTATATAATACCCTTAGACATGTTTAATAATGAATACAATTATTTTAATGATAATTTAAACATCATTTAATTTTATTCTCTCATGTTTTTCATGATTCAATATTACTAATCTGGTAGCAGTTTAATGTTATAATCTCATCATTCATCAGGATTATTTATGATTATATTTCCATTGAATAAATATTATAATCTGTATCTCAATATCACTCCTTAATTATAGTGTATTATGTTTATTCATGATATCTTCTTGTAATGGTTCTATTTTTCCACTATTTGGTACATCATATAATTAATAATATGTTTTTAATAAAATACGACTTTATTTATCTCTTCAGTCAGAAATATGTTTTCCATCAAAAACATGTTTTAAAAAAAAATAAAAAATTTATAGTATTCTTTAAATTTTTTTTAATAAAAAATTACCCATGTTTTTTTACTTTATAAAAATGGCTTCAAAAGGAATCTTGTTTTCATTTTTTGATCAGGGCTATTTTCTAATCATTTCATTGTGAAAATTAATGTTCAGTAAGTATTGATTTTCATGTCATCATGACTATCATTTTTTTAAAGCATACTTTCCATGTTTACAAGATATTTTTAATGAAAATATTTATGTTAGTATTATGTAAGATCGTTTTTTTAATTTTTTTCAAATAAAAAGTTTTCCATTATATTTTCAACATTTAATTATATAATTCCAATGATATTTTTATATAAAAATGTTTTCATAATATTTTCATGTTTCCTTTATAAGTTTTCAATGAAAATTTAAATGAGATAGTTTTAAAAACATTTTCAAGCTTCCTTCATAATATTTGAAAGATATATTAAAAGAGATGGTTTTCAAAAAAATCATGATTATTTTATATGTTTTCAATGATATGTTCAAAGAAAAGGTTTTAATAATGTTTTCATGATTCCATTAAATATTATAATATTATTTTCAAAGAAAATTTTTTTTAAAATCCTTTCTGTTTTCAAAAGTGTTTCTCATTGCTGAAAGTATATTTTCCTCATGAAATATTTTAAATTATTTTTAAATGATTACATCATTTTTTTCAATGTGGTTTTCAATGAAAATTAATTTGTAAATACATTTTTTATAAAATAATATTTTTAAAGAAATTATATTTTATATATGAAATGTTCCATGTTATATTTGAAAATCATTCCCTATCTATGATGAAAATTTTTTAAATAGTTTATATACTGGTAATATGATCCATGGACACCACTGTTATTATTTCTTTGAATTTTTTATGTTTTATATTAAAAGTTATTTATGAAAAAAATTTACTCCATCGTTTATACCATGATAACATGATTATTAAATATAATTCCTTTCAAAGGTTAATTTATAATGAAATGGTTGTGAATCCAATTTGTTTCCCATATGTTATGATATGATGAATTTCATATGAAACTCATTTCATTTAATTGGTTATGGTATAATGTTTATGAAACCCAACACATTTTACAACTCTGGATAAGATCAATGTTTTAATATATTTTTTCATACATATATGTGATTTCATTATATAATGGATTGGGTCTATATCTCCATCAAATCCATTGAGTAATGATTTATATCTCATTATATAATGATAGGAAACAAGTCAATGGGCATGATCCACTACGGGAAGATTTTGTAACGAGGTCCAATATAAGGAATAGAGTGAGACTGGGGATGGTCGTGTGTCCTACCTAGTAGGTTCATTCCCCATGTAGTGCCCTGATAGGAGTTTTCAATAAGCCTTGACTTAAACTGAATTATTCTATATTCTTCTGTGTGTGCCAAAAATTCAATGTCTTATTACTATATTTGTCTCTCATGGATTATTCTATTGATTACATTATGATTCTTGTTTGATGAACAACCAATATTTGTGTCCTGACTTATATATATGATCCTAGATATTCATGGTATGACCTTAAAATGTAATTATCATGTTATGTTACATTTATTCTCATGATTCTAATTATATATCTATTTTTTTATCGTTCTGGTTCATCTGGGCATGCTTATTTCTTATTTTTTTTTCCCTAGGTTATGAATAAAATAATTTAAGAAGGCGCACTACATGGTAATATATTTAAGGGAAAACTTTAATATATTTCACCAAATTATAATAATTGGTTCTATGTTTCACAATTTCACTAAACTATTTCGATTATGGGGTATATGCTTCTGTTATGCGCTAAATATTTATCTAAAATAATGTAATATCTATCTATATTAGTAATGGGTTACTATATAAACCACATTAAAAATTATATAAAAATAAAATGTATCTTTCTTATGAAAATAATAGCATATGATTTCCCACATAAATAACGTTTGACATAATTTATCCTAAAAATAAAATAGATTGTAACATAACTCCTTTTATAATTTGGATAATTTTCTATTATATTCCCCCTAAATAAAGATAATAAAATTCATGATCATGATGATATTAAAGATATAGCACCACAAAGGTTTAATATATACACCTTATAAAACTAATTATGTTCATAACAATATAATATTCCCAAATGAAAGTGAATTGTGAAAAATATCATACCTCAAGTCCGGACATTCCATGTATGAACTTTAACTCCGGTAAAATAAACATGTATCATTTATTTTATTTATTAATAATATTTTCCATGTTTAATTATTTAAAATTAAAAAATTTATTTCATTAATATTAATAATACATTCAATGTCTTAATCATTTAAGTCAATGACTAGTATTTTGAGTCTATTTGTTGCATTTTTTTAATCATAATCTAGTTATTTACCATAATCAAAGGGTTCATGATTAAATAATATCCAGAGTAGTAATCAAGACATAAATATAATTTTTAAATATTATTTATTTTTTAAAACAAATATTAAATATTTTTATGAAAACTAAACTATGTTATAATCCTGATAATGGAAAGTTGTATGTACGCATGAGTAACATTTCCATATTTTAAAAATATTTATTGAAGTAAGGTAAGTAATATTTTATATTTCCATAATTATAATAATATCATAAAAAATATATAATTAATTTTAATAAACTTACATATATCATCCAATTATGTGCTGATGAAAAATTAATGACATCGCATCATGGAGGTGGTAGCCCACACATATGCATGAATACAATTTTCATTTTTCAATGTATTGAAAGGTATGAATTTAAGTGTTTTATACTATTTTGATGAATGATAAATATTTAATTTATGTCATATATAAATATTAATTCCATAATTATAAAATTTTATCATAAGTTATGTTGGAATATAATTGTATCGGTTTGTGGGGTGGTAGTCTACTGTACACACAAACAACATTTTTGTTTCCAATTTGATGGAAGAAAAGATGGTTATAGGTTATTAAATTCACTAAATAAATTAAAATATGATGGAAGATAGTTGTATTATTATTTTATAATTCATTAAAAATATTTTATTGATGTATAAGAATAAATTAATAATTAATTCCTGGTTAAGATCTAAAACTCCTCTTCAGACAACCTCCTTTTCATTAGACCTAAGGACAACCACATTTGGTATTATGACCGAAATAAGAAATCTAAAAAAGTGGGAAGGATGTTAAGATGGTATTTGGTTATATATTTTCCAAATAAATTATTTCAACTGTGAATAAAATATTATATCAAATACCATTTTATAAGATATGGGAGGGGAACTCTCTTAATTTCATAAAGTTTTAAATAAAGATAAATTTATTTTATTTTGCAAATTAATCCAAATTTATGTGATGAAATTATGAAGATTACTAAATGTAATATCATCGAATAATATCTAGAAATTTTAATATTATGATCATATTGTTATCTCTTTGGGTTAACTAGCCTAAACACTTTTGACAATTACGGTGAAAATAGTGGTTTTACTCTATACAGGTCAATATAATTACAACAAAAGGAAAAGTGGTACATAAATGGGTCATTTGTTTATTTTAATCCATATCCAAATCATTTTGAAAAATTTTCTAATTTTTTTAAAATTTTAAATCACTTAATAAAATAACATTTATTGTAAAATGTCATTAATTCCAATTTTGGAACTATTCATTTAATTTGACATTTAAAACAACCAATAAAATTTAATTCTAAGATAATTATTCTAAAAATACACAATAAGTTATGTGTATATAAAAAATTGTGTAACACATTTATTCATTTATGTTATCCAAATAATAATATTTTAATATAATTTATTTTATTTTTTGAAATTAAATAAATATTGTGTCAGAGTTGCAAAATATTTCATAGTAAAAATTTATTCAATTAATTTTTAAAATAAATTTATATGATCAAATCATAATTATTTAATTTACTATTTAAAATAGAACATTCATTGTTTTTAACCCACTGTTACATTTTTTATGATTAAAAAAATATAGCAACAATTATTACATTGTGTTACATAAAATATTATAATCGTCAAACTCAATGAAATATCAAAAAAAGGTCATATATTAAAATTTTATATGATGATACATTAAATAAACACATACTTTTAAAACTAATAATGTCATTGGGTTACATTACAATAATCTTCATATTATTTTCACTCTTAAATAACCCATTTTACATCTATTATAGTGACAATTATTTATTATGGTTACTACTCATATTATGAAAAAATAAATGGATATATTTACTAAATTTTGGACAACTATATTCAAAATAATTACTCTTTTATTAAACTTTTAATTCAAAAAAATCATAATTTCATTTAAAATTAAATCTATAAAATGATATATAATGAGATTTATGGAAAAATTTCTTTTTATGTAAAAATTTAATTTAATCCAAATCCTCGTATGAAATTATTTATAATGTCTAAAATCAAATTTTTTTTAAATATAATGAACTAATTAACATTCAAAACTAATGTAAAATATAATTATTCTATTTACATACTTTTAAGGGAAATAATGTTTTCTATAAAAATTTGTATTTTTCACTATTCAATGAAATATCATTCCTTTTACAAAAAATTTAAAAACATTTCTATATTTACATTTTGAAATTTCAATTAATATAAGCATATCCTTTTTATAAAATATATTTCTAATTGTTAAAAAATAAAAAATTAAACAATTCTATCAAAAAATAATAATAAAACTTTTTTTTAATATAGCATGTTTTTCAAGAAAAAAGTTTCAATAAAAAAAATTTATTTCTTATTTAATAAATATTAATAAAAAATATTATTTATTAATATATATATATATAAATTGTTACTACTCTTAAATAAAACATATTTAATGGTCATACAATAACTATCATATTTAAATAACAATATTTTGGGCTCTCTTTAATCTCAGTGTTTTATACATTTTACCATATCCATGATAGTGTTTATTTTTATAAACTAATTATATTACAGTGATAGTTGATAAGTATGTGTATAATATCATTATAACATAAAATTAATGATAATATTTTGTTTTAATTTTTTGGAATATGATTTCATTGGGTTTAGATAAAGAACATGAAACGTGCTGCTAAACGAAAAATGGCACATCGTTGAGTGGTAGTCTATAAATCACACAACTATCAATTTTATTTTAATAAAATTGAGAATAAAAAAAGATGGATTATAATTTTTCACCTCAAAATGGATATTATATTATGATGTCAAATTCACTCTCAAATTACATCACTATAACAAGTGAAGATAGGTGTTAGTGAAAAACAGAAGTAGTCACTTCATGGAGGAAATATATTCCACAATGCACATTCAATGTTAATTTTATTTATAACTCAATGAATATTAATAAGTAAGTCTTTATAAATTAATATATCAACATAATATTATTGTAATTATATAGATTAATTTATATTAAATTGATTATGGTAGTTTTGAAATGGAAATATTACTAAGATAATGTATGGTGTAAGTAATACTTACATTAAAACATTGATCTTCCACATAATGAACATCCTGGAATTGAATGAAATGGGATAAAGTTTAATAACAAGAGGATCATAACATTCAGGGGTTATCTAGGAGAGTAAAATTCAATATATTTATAAATATATTTGGAAGGGAATTTGGAACATGGAACGGGTGGATGGGATCCCCTTTTATAAGTTATGAAAGGGTAACTATTTGTAACACCAGTTAATTTTCTATGGTACCATTACCCAATTAAATACTAAAGGACACGAAAATATAAAATTTATGGAGTGTCAGTTTATATTATTTAAATAAAGCAACAATCATGTATTTCTGCATATGTTTTAAATAGGTTTGATGTCATTTACTATTAAATTTTTACATTTATTTTTTCTATTGGGGTATTTATTTTTTTCTCCCATGTAAATTATATTCTAATGAAAATATAAAATAATAATTTCAAAGATATGGGTTTCGGGATTCTAAATTTCTTCTTGATTTAAAACAGTTAAAATTTCATATAAGAAATATTTAACTCTTGTATTAAAAATTTAAAATATTGAAATCCCATTTTTTAGAAAAATATTGTTTTTACAATTAACAGTTCATAATATTATATAGTATTGATTTCAAATATAATTTATTTTAATATATTTATATATTTTGTTAAGAATAATATTAGTTTCATTATTTAATATAGAATAAATTTATTTAATATAAAAAAAATTACACATCCATCATATATTATTTCATTGAAAATAACTCTTTATCCATTATCTAATCTTTTAACATTTGTGTTAATAGTATCAATTTTTTGATGAAAAATGAAATTTAATTTATCTAATAATAAGATATAACATATCACAAATATGAAATCCATTTTTTCGATTTTTTTTCAAATTGGTAAAATATAATTTATAATGTATGTGAATAATAATAATATGAAGTATGAATTATTTTTTGAGTTTACAAAATATTAAAAATTTAGTTTATATATTCAAATTCTTTTAAGTTGATTCTTATTAATGAGAACATATATACATTATAGAAAAAATTTATAAATCATTAATAAATTATTGTATTTTGTAAATGTTAACAATGTGATATATTTACATACAATCAGAATTTTCTTGATTCACATTAAAGTTAATTATTTTAGAGAAATATGAATTGTCACACATGTATAATTTTGGATTTTTTATTTTTGAATTTCTTATATTGAAAAATTATTAACATTTTGAATTTTTTTTATTTTTTTAATATAAAATTAAATATAAAAATAAGGAAATTTCTTTTTTGATAAATGAACTGTTAAAACATTATTTATTCTTAATCAAATTTTTTAAATTTATAAATGGTTATTAAAAATTTATCATTTTTTGGTAATATTGTTGTTTTAATATTCAATATAATATATCTATGATTGTTTTAGTTTCCTGTTTCATGTGAAATAATTTTCCATAAAGTGTTTAAGAAGAAAAAATAATATTAATATTGTGGGTCCTTACAATATACCCCCTTATAGTGGATCATGAAAATTAAATACTTTTTTTCAATATATTCCTTGAACAATAAATCCATTCCACAAATTTTTGGATGATTAGTTGAAGAAATAGTTTAGTTTCTTATAATATTATCTCTATAAACATCTTACTTTTCAACAATATTTAACATTTCTTCTTAACTGATCAACTCAAAACCCCTCTATAAATATCTCACTTGTTATAAACTTCTTTTTATATAGGTAAATGAAACATAATAAAGGGGTGATCATAGATTCTCATTAATAAATCCATAAGAGAATACCAATGACAATCATAATCCTATGAAATTTATATATATATATATATACACATATGGCTTGAGACAATAATCTAGATCTATGGACATAACCTTAGTAAAACATAACAACGGAAAACATGGAGAATGATACATTAACAATCATAACATATGTACATTTTAAAACATGATAATATACCACCACCATGATCACGAGTTCTATTACATAGTGTATCATTTATCATAATTTTCATCTCATAGTGGACCAGTCATTAATCACCTATTTCCCATAGTGGATCCATATTCTCTCACCTTTGTACATTAGAGGATCAATAATGCAAACTTGTTTTTAATTATCGAATTATATATAAATCGTTACCATTTACGTTGGAGGTATATATAGGTCCCAACTATCACTTAATGAAAAACCATACATATGTGCGAAATAGTATATTGATAAGTCAATATAATATTTAAACCGAAGGAATAAATTGGGTTTTCATCAACACATCATAATGAACTCATGTAAATAAAAAATTGTATACAAAATTTCAAGATGATATCTACAAAATTAATCATTAGAATTTAAAATATTGATTCCCAAAGCTAAATATCATGAATATTGAATTTTAATAAATCATTTATAGGGTGATACAAGATAATTAACATTCTAGAAAATATGTACATTATAGAAAAATATAAATTAATAATAAAATAATAGAAATACATAAAAAATTAGAAGATCGTTTTTGTAAAATTTGATGATATTGACACATGTAATATATATTTTTTTAAAATTTTACCTTTTAGAAATTTTAAAGAAATAAATTAAAAAATTAGTATTTGAGTTTACACTACTAAAATTTTATATATTTGTGATGGGCAATTTACGACGGGATCACGTCGCAAAAACACTATTGCGACGGGGTCACGTCCTAAATATCTAGTTGCAAAAAACGGCGTTACAAAAAGGTTTTTTTGTGACAGGATCATCACAAATAGATCTAAAAATAAATAAATATTATATACAAGAACATTTCATGATGTCCCCATCGCAAAAAGTATTTTCGAGGGGATGTCGACCCATCGCAAATAGCTTATATGTTATAAACCTCTTACGACGGGCCCGTCGCAACAAAGTTATTGCGACGGTAAGGCAACCTGTCGAATATATATATATATATATATATAATTATTTATTTTCAACGGGCCCCCATCGCAAAAGGCCCCGTTTAAAATACTTAATAAAAAAATATAATATAATTATGATTAATGAAAAAATAATATTAATATTATTAACATAATATAAAAATAAATAAAAAATATTAAAATTATCAATATTTGAAAATAAAAAATAAAATAAAAACACAATAAAATTATCATTAATGAAAAAACAATATTAATATTATTAAAATAAAAAAATTAAATAATATTAAAATTCTGAATATTCAGAAAAAAATATAAAAAAATTATGAAATATAATAATAATTATTAATATTAGTAAAATAATCAATCATTAAAAAATATAATACTAATAATAAATAAAATAATAATAAAAACATATGATAAAATATTCGAACCAATATAAAAAACCAAAACTGTAAATAGTTTATATTACAAAAAGTGATCAATTCAAAAAAATTTAACAGAACAGAAAAATCATTGGCGGGTAGTCTTCTGGAGGAGATATAGGGACAGGAGGAGATGGTGGAGAAAACTTTATCCCTAAACTACAAGTCTGGTGGTGCATGTACTCCATCTGCTCATGTTGCTGCTACTACTATTGACGCATGTCCTCCTCGTAATGCTGCTGTTGTTGCTGCCATCGACATCTGTCTTCCTCGTGCTGTTGTTGCTACTACTGCTGACGCATCTATTCCCACTACTTATGAAAACTCTATATATGATCAGTTGAGCTCACAACTGCTCAAGATACTATGAACAAAAAGTTGATGCCTCTCTACGAGACCCTCTCGAGCTGGACGCTAACATCGCCGCAGTTCCATAATAAGTCTTCTGAGTCAAATGATAGTTGATACCAACTACTCGGCCCTTCTCTAAGGCATACTGGGTCACCTATATCCATGCCCCCTCATTGAAATTGTGGTCACTAGTCTGATCAGCCGTCTTAAATGGACTTTCAACCCGTGTCTGAGAGGTCGCAGCCTCATATGACTCCTTCAGTTTCAATTAGAAATTAATATAGAGAAAATATTATATGCATTTAATTTTCAAATTTAAAAAATAATACTAACCACATTCTGACACTGGCAATCACCTCTAATCTCTCTAGTGGCTGGATCATTGTACATACTTCAATAAACGTCGTACTCCCTGATATCGGGATGCTCGACTGCCTAAATAAATATAAAATAAAATGTTTATATTTAATGTTGTATAAAATATTTAAAAAAGATATTTACTAGATGCTCTCTATACGTACTGAATGTACAACTACCAACTCGATGTGTCACCTCCTATCTCCCCCTATTCTACTGGCCTAATAAATGTCTCCTCTGAAATCCACCACTTAACCAGTGTCAACATAATCCATCCCAAATGAGAGATGGAATGTACTCTTGTCCGTGAGTTCTACATGGCTCAACAAATATTGTCACTCATGATTTCTTAATGGTTATCCTTCTCAAAATGTGAAAAAACTGATGGAAACACTCACACATAGTCAACTCCCATGCCTCGTTGATAGCTCTATGCATGCTATCATTAATGTGATACCATAAACCCTACAAAAAAATTATAATATAAAGTTATTAATGAAATAAATTTATAAATAAATATTATTTATTTACGTACAAGCCAATTATTGAGCATTCCAAGCTGCACATCAACAGGAATATGTTCCCATGTGATCCATGGCTGAGAAAAATAATTGTGTAAGATAGTGCTCCCCTGTCCAAAAGCTACATTAGCAAATCTGTGGATAAAGAACAAATAACCAAACAATTAGTATATAAATAAAATAATGAAAGCTTATAAAAATAATCAGGTTTTCATACCTCAGTGTGTGTGGATTGAAACAAATATTTGGACGTCGCTAGGGGATAGTGTTAGGAATCATCAATCGTGCAAGACCACGCCACCTCTATGCACCCCCTGAACCGCCAGTAGGCTGAGGGATAGATGATACCAAATCATCCTCAACCAAAGGTACCTCAGCCTATTCCAAATCACAAAATAGATCAGGGTCCATCTGAAACAAAAATGATTGATTTTATTAGATATTTAAAAATAACTATTACATATAGATATATATTAGTTATTATTATAACTAACATTTAATTGTGTCAATGTTCACCATCATTATAATATTCATATCTGATGATTCCAGTTTCTTTATATTCAGCATCATCATCATCAATATCCATATGAGTTTTAGTTTCATCATATCTTTCCATTTCATATTCATTTTTAACATCATTAATATTATCATCATCAGAGACCCTTAATTGGGGGAGTCTTTATCGATATTCATATATCTTTGTGAAAAAAGATTTATATTGAGTAATTTCTTGAAAAATTTCAATTCCTTGTACTTCATCAAAGCCACATTCAGTTTGAGTAAAATAATTTTACTGAGATTTCATTTTTATTATGCTCCACCAATCACTCAGGTCTCTTGAAATCGCATAATACATTGTGTAATATATTTTATGTGCCTATTGAGCTAAAAAAATGGTTCATTTAATGCGAGAGGACTTTTATATTTAATATCGACGATTCTGTGAATCAGATGAACACACAAGCCTCTCTCAGTATCCATCCACCGACATTTAAACATTGTTATTTAATTTTTCCCTAGATAACACAGTTCAATAATTTCATCCAACATGCCATAAAATTCAACTTATGTTTCTATATGATGTGATCCTCCCAACGTCAGTTTCTCTATGGTGCCAAATCAGGAGTTACTTCAATAGCATCCTGAGTTTGAGTTCGTTGAACAGAGGGACCTACATCAACATGTACTAAATTTTTAAACCTTGATGGATCTGAAATCAAGCTATTAGTATCTTCTCTCGAACTACATTCACCATGTTGACACCAAAAAATATTATCTGGTTTAAAACAAACCGTAAGAGATGTCCCCTAACCTTTTCAAATGTGTTAAACGTTCTCAAAGAAAATTATTTACAAGGACACATAATTGTTCCTCCTCAAAAAAATTTAGGATTTGATGATGAAAATGTTAAGAATGCTTCCACACACACAATATATATAAGATTTAAACAAGAACTGTTTGTATTTTTATGATGATTTATCCAAGCGCGATCATCTAATAATGAATGTTTTCGACTTCTTTGTTCCATATTTTTCTACAAAATATAAAATCATTTCTGTTTTAAAATAATTTGAATTTTGAAAAACCCTATCCAAAAAAGAAGATAAATAATTAAAACAACTTCTTATTACTAATTATTACTATTTATTACCAATTATTACTATTTATTACTACTTATTATTAATTGTTACTAATTATTACTAATTATTACTAATTATTTCTTTTTATTAGTATTTATTAGTATTGATTAGTATTTATTAGAATTTTTTAGTATTTATTAGATTTTATTAGTATTTATTACTATTTATTACTATTTATTAGTATTTATTACCAATTATTATTATTTATTTCAATTTATAACCTTTTATTTCTACTTATCACTTTCGTTAATATTAATTACCATTTATTACTATTTATTACTATTTATTAGTATTTATTAGTATATATCACTATATATTAATATTTATTAATATTTATTAATATTTATTACTATTTATTGATATTTATTACTATTTATTAATATTTATTACTCATTGTTGCTATTGATTACTATTTATTAGTATTTATTAGAATTTATTATAATTTATTAGTATTTATATCTATTTATTAGTATTTATTAATATTTTTTAAATTTTATTAGTATTTATTACAATTTATTAGTATTTATTAGTATTTATTAGTATTTATTAGTATTTATCACTATTTATCAGTAGTTATTAGTATTAATCAGTATTTATTAGTATTTATTAGTATTTATTAGTAATTATTACTAATTATTTATAATTATTAATAATTGTTATTAATTATTACTAATTATTACTGATTATTACTAATTATTACTAATTATTACTAATTATTACTAATTATTACTAGTTATTACTAATAATTACTAATTATTTCTAATTATTTCTACTTATTGCTAATTATTCTTAATTATTGCTAATTATTGCTAATTGTTGCTAAGTAATGCTAATTATTCCTAATTATTTCTAATTATTACTAATTATAGCTAATTATTACCATTTATTGATATCTATTCATATTTATTAAAAATTATTACTAATTATTACTAATTATCACTAGTTATTCCTATTTATTACTAATTATTACTAATTATTACTATTTATTAGTATTTTTTAGTATTTTTTACTATTTATTAGTTTTTATAACTATTTATTAGTATTCATTACTATTTATTAGTATATATTACTGTTTATTAGTATTTATTACTATTTTTTGTATTTATTACTATTTATTTGTATTTATTAATATTTATTAGTATTTATTAGTATTTAATATTATTTATTACTATTTATTAGCATTTATTACAATTTACTACTATTTATTAATATTTATTAGTATTTTTAAATATTTATTAGTATTTATTTAAATTTATTAGTATTTATTAGTATTTATTAGTATTTATTACTATGTATTAGTATTTATTAGTATTTATTTCTATTTATTTGTATTTATTACTATTTATTTTTATTTATTAAAATTTATTAGTATTTGTTTCTCTTAATTATTATATATTACTAATTACTAGTATTTATTACTAATTATTAGTATTTATTAGTATTTATTACTATTTATTACTATTTATTTGTATTTATTACTATTTATTAGTATTTATTACTATTTATTAGTATTTATTACTATTTATTACTATTTGTTACTATTTATTACTAATTGTTCGTATTTATAAGTATTTATTATTATTTATTAGTATTTAATAGTATTTAATAGTACTTATTACTATTTATTAGTATTTATTAGTATTTATTACTATTTTTATATATTTATAATTATTTATTACTATTTATTAGTATTTATTACTATATATTAGTATTTTTTTAGTATTTATTACTATTTATTAGAATTTATTAGTATTTAGAAGTATTTATTAGTATTTATTAGTATTTATTTCTATTAATTAGTATTTATTACTAATTATTAGTATTTATTACTAATTATTACGATTTATTAGTATTTATAACTATTTATTAGTATTTATAACTATTTATTAGTATCTATTAGTATTTATTAGAATTTATTACTGTTTATTAGTATTTATTACTATTTACTAGTATTTATTACTATTTATTACTAATTGTCAGTATTTATTATTAAATTATATTTATTAGTAATTTTTAATATTTATTACAATTTATTTTTTGTTACAATTTATTAGTATTTATTACTATTTGTTAGTATTTATTACTATTTATTAGTATTTATTAGTATTTATTACTGTTATTACTGTTTGTTTCTAATTATTACTATTTATTTTTTATTATTACTAATTAGTGTTAATTACTATTAATTACTGCAAAATACTGTAACAAATTATTAATTACCGCTAATTATTTTTATACATTACTAATTATTGTTAGTAATTATTAATTATTACTAATTACTAAGAATGACTACTAATATTTTAATTTTATTATTACAAATATATATTTATAACAAAACAATTTAAATCTAACTTAATTACATATAATCAAAAATAATTAAAATTAATATAAAGAAATGAAATAAATACTAAAATAAATAAAACATAAATACCTTTAAACTTGATCACTTATAATTGTAGGCGGCCTCACAACTTCTTCATAAAAAACATCTCTAAAAATTTTCCACTCTAAAATCAGAGTTTACATAAGGAGAGGAATAAGGAATTCCGGAGAAAAGAATAAAAAACAGAGGGGGTATATATAGGTTAGATTAGTTGCGACAGAAGTATTTTCGATGGGAATCCCATCACTAATAATACTTATTCTAACGGGACCTATTGCAAATACCTTTAGCCGCATTAATTACGGTTGACAGTTAAAAAGTTATTTACGATGGGCCCCATTGGAAAAAATAACATGCCGACACACTATTTGCGACAGGACAACATCTCGTCTCAAATAAGTTTTTACCGTCGCAGATTATTTGCGACGGGACCCATTGCAAATACCCTCCGGGGCTCAAACTAGTTGTGACAGGGGATCCCCTGTCGCAACTAGGTCTCATCGCCTCCTAGTATTTGCGATGGGCGGTGCCAACCCATCACAAACACCCTTTCGCATGGTTTGTCACACAAACCAGACCAATCCTCACATAATTTTTAACAACGGGGCAACTATACCCGTCACAAATTTTTTGATTTTTGCGATGGGTTGGTCAACCCGTCACAAATAAACTGTTCGATGGACTATTTATGATGAGATTAAATCTCATCGCAAATAATGGTTTTTCCCATAGTGTAATTCTCAATAATGAATACTTGAAATGCTATAAAATTTTAAAAAGGATGAAATGAAAATTTGTTTTAAATTTTTTTTATTTTTAAAATAATTTTTAATCATGTGGTATTGGAAAATATATTTTGGTTTTAAAAATATGAACTGAATTTTTTTAAATTATTTGTATTTGAAATTTCATATTCCATAAATAAACATTGGGAAAGGGTTAATGGTTTAAAATGATGATATTAAAACATTGGAAAATATTTATTATTAAAAAAATAAAATAGTATACATTTTAAAATAAAATAATGGTAATTCAAATAAATGTGGTTTAGAATATAAAATATTTGATTTTGAAATCATTAATTTTTTTTAAT
Organism: Viscum album; assembly: GCA_963277665.1. Lineage (NCBI taxonomy): Eukaryota > Viridiplantae > Streptophyta > Magnoliopsida > Santalales > Viscaceae > Viscum > Viscum album. The sequence goes on from OY728138.1 coordinate 1,671,709,539, forward strand.
ATTATGATATATCTATTTTTTAGACACCCAAAATGAAAAGAGTATTATATTTTTCCTTTGAAAATTGGAAATGGTAATTATGTAGATAATTGAAAATAATATATATTTTTATTCCAAAAAATATAGGACATTAGTTGGATGGAAAATATTCCAAAGGCTAAACAGATCTAAAATAATTTATTAAAGCTAATCATTTCAATGTCAATTTTTTTTCTAAGAATAAATTTCTTCAATGAGGGTGATATCAATAAAAATAAGTAACATCCAAAGATTTACATATGAAATATCACAGAGTAATAGAATTTCAAGTATAAATAAGGCCAAAAAGATCTTAAAAAGTAGAATTTTTTTGATAGAATGTGAATGCATTTGAGACTTGAAAGTTATTATGACAAAAGTAACATACAAATAAAATCAACTAGAAAAAAAGATATCTGAAAATTGAACGTATGATAAAATGAATGAATTCTATTTAATTGTGTAATGAATTGAATAATGAGATGTTGGGTCCTAAAATATCAATAAAAATTATTGATTTATTTAGATTAATTTGGAAAAGGGTAGAAAGGAAGCATCAATACAGACTGAGGAAAATTGAAAAAGGTTCGTAAAAATGATGACAAAATCCCTTCATGGACCGTCTCTCTACATGGTAGTCTGTAGCTTCCTAAAGCACCTACGAACTATATAGTTCACGGGATGGAGATGGTGGTTCCAGTCCCATAAAACCTAATCGAAGTTGTTTGTGGGAAGAAGGAGGCGTTTTCCACCCCAAAAAGGAATATTCCCCATTAGCTAACTAGTTCGTGAGATGAGATAGTAACATCTTCTCCCAATAAATGAAACAAATTAATCTGCAGTACTGAGGTAGTGATCTATGCCCCCACAAATGATGGACACCTTTTAGTAATGAAATCCCCACATATTGATTCATCTGAGGGAATTTTATATTCAGTGGGCTCTAGTAAAATTATACTCATAGGCCACTATGAATAATTGGCCATGCCAATATTTGGTCCCTCTTCTCTTATATAAGTAGACCCAAAGGGGAGCCTAAAAAGAAATGGAACCACACCTAGAAGTATGAACTCAAGAGTGTTTAAGTAAGGCAACATGAATTCCAGAGTCGTTAGATGATTCTCCATAGGTAAAACCCACCACATAACATTAAGGAAGAATTAATATATCAACTGGTGGTCCATGGAGTGAAAGTCCCCTTGTAGACGCAATCCCTTGGGGCACAAAATGATAATTCATTTATAAATAAAAATACCACATACAAAAAATTCTATGAGGGTGGATCCCAACCCCTATATTAAAATTTTATGCAGGAGGAACCCAGCCCTAAGTAGCAAAATGCTATATAGGCTGAACCTGGACCCATGGAAAAAAACACTATGTTGGGGGGAACATGTCACTATAAATCTAAAAGCTAAGTGGTTTGAACCCAGATCTCCAGGGCACAATTCTTTATAGATACCCCCTTAACTATATAGATACCAACTATAAGTTGGGAACCCCATCCCACATATGAAGACTCTATGTGGAATGGGGTATCCTAGGGTGTTTGACTCTCCATCTCCCAGTATTCTCTTCTATTATATCATTATTCCCCATATTAGACTGATATGAACCAGTATTCAATCATCCAGCTAAGGCCCCTTTCTAAAGCCACCTGACATGTCTAATATGATCATTGGGAACATCAACACGTCCTTTCATGTTTACATATACATTGTAAAATGAGTCGTGTTGGTTTCACCAGTAATAGGGTAGACCCTTACGATGACCTTGGGTTTACATTCATAGGGTAACAAGGGCTCAGACCACATGCAACTACCATGATCCTCACCATTCTTGGGATTCAAAGGAACAAATGTCCATTCCTTTTTATGGGGCACAGTATTTAAGATCCCTCCCTTTCCTGAAACCAATTTTAGGGAACTCCTCATGAGGTAAACCCTTAACCATTCTTATAGGACATGGCATTTTTTTTCCACTTCACCAATACCTAGGACATATCCATATAGATCAGTAAATTTGACTATCATAAGAATAAAAATAAGAGAGGAAATTGTAGCCTTTAAATCCCACCTCTTTATCATTGGTATCCATATCTATCCATCAACCGATAGGGTGACATCATGTTATCATTAGATCAACAAATTCTTCTTGTTTCTCACACTGATAGAGACTCATGCGGGCCTTAGTTTTAGTGGTGATTATAACATCTACTTGATCCAATACCACACGTCCTTCTTCCATGTGAAAGAACCAATAATATGGACCTCTTAGATGGTATAAGTCTCGAAATCATACTTCAAGCATCAAAGGGACATATTCCCAATTAAGTATCTTTAAATTGGCCTCCCATATGGTATAAGTCCTAAAACCATAATTCAATCTACATGGGCCTCTTCCATGAATACTCCACAATTATTTGGGCCTTATACATGATATAAGTCCCTAAACCATATTTCAAACTTAAAAGGGCCATATTCCTAATGAAACATCACTAAATGGGAAGCTTCCATGAGTAAGCCCAAACTAGTTCCCACCTAAAAGAAATCTTCTATTTGTAATCCCCAATAATGCCCCAATTTAAATGGGCATCCTCTAAGGTGAAATTCCCATTGCAACTGGATGAAATGTGCTTTGATTTCCATCTAACTATGATATATAAGAATCCTCCATTATTTCTAAACCGAGCACCCAATTCTTCCACAGGGATATATGTTCCATATCCATGGTAGGGTCATATTCACCTACGTGACTATATCTTTTCTAGGCCCCTCTAGCCTCCTAAGAATAAGTCCCACACCATCCCTAACGATGAACCATTTTCTTGGACATCTTTTCTAAAATATATTAAACTGCATGGTTATGTCCTCATCACATGACCATAAAAGGTGGTGTGTCTTGTTAACTGTCACCGAACTACATGGTTTCTGACCCCTCTCATGAGTATACATAGGAGGCCAATTTCATGGGATCTCTCCCTACATCAAAAAAACTCCCATACCTATAGGATGATGACAAACTCTATATCACCCCATCATGTGGATTTAAACTAATGTCTTCATAGAAAAGTACCAAATGATCATTGATCTGACCATAAAAGGGTAACATAGATGGAGATCCATTGATATATAAAGATCCCTCCATTGATTGAGAACCTGTGATACATAAAAATTAATTCAATCCTATGTCTAGTGATAATGGAACATTGCCTTAGGGTAATCCATAATATACATATTTGTGAATTAAAAAAATATTCATGATCATATCTTAAGGTTATATGAGACTCACTGAAAATGAAAAAGTTCTCCAAAAAAAGTGTGGTAATCCCAAACTCCCATCTTCTCAACCAATGTGACTTCTCTAGTTCCATTTTCCAAGATATCCAATGAGATAATGTCTTTGGTATGTAGGACCCAAAATCATACATATAGGATCCATTTTGTGTTTTCAGATCCGTGAACAAAACCTTTTTGAGGCCACTTGAAGACGTTGACCCTAACATCAGTGATTGTACACCATTAAGACATTTTTAATTGACTGTTCATAACCCTGGGAACAAACCCATATTTTATGGAAACAAAATGGTTGTCAAGGTGTGAATCATTGTCCAAGGTGGCATATTACCCGTCCTTTATCCTCTTTCACATCCAAAATGGAAGAGGGTCAAGTGAGATGATCAATTACACAAGTGGTAATGAGATGATACATTCATTTTGTTTTCTCATTTATATTTATCACATATATTTCAAGAATGATTTAAATCTTCCTTAAATCCAATGTAATCTCCCCAGTTCTTTAGAAATGTGTGTCTGTAACTACACAGGTGGTCGGGTACTATATAAAGAAGAGGATTCCATCACTCGCCCATCATCTTCAACGTTGGGTCTCAAATTCACTGGTTAGTTAGTACCATAATAATTTTACCCTCCCCACTATAGAGTTATATAGAGAATACATCCCATCAATAATTTTCTTCTAGAAATACACTCACAGATGGTTTAAAGTATAGAACCAAGAGGTTCCACTAGCTGTATCAAAACATTTTGGGAGTCTGTCCCTGAAGCATGACTATAAATTCCTCCCCTATCTTAGGGTGGCTAGTGAATTCATCACCAATGACATCATCATTTCAGCATATGGGTCTCCCAAAGGGAACCTAAAAAAACTATCACCACTGATACCATGAAATAAAGTATCCTCACAATAAAGTGGATACAATCTTAAGAGCCCCTACTAATGTGAAGTGGACCCAGGTAAGTAGGAATGCCCATAGAGAGAGAAAATCAAATATTTAGGAGTCAGTCATCACACATAATCTAGCTAAATAATATCATCGTGAAAATATGGTGACAGACCGTGAGCAGAGGTATATTAATATTCACCATCATTATGTTCGTCAATCAAATGTGATGGAAAATATATGAAGTAGTATATTCCAACAAAGGCACCTGAAGCCCACTTTGTAAATATAGTGTCAGAAGAGAATATTTAAATCCTTGTTCACAAATATGACATCTATAAATCAAATACTATGGAATTCAAATAGATATAAACCCCTACCACTACTCTGCAAAACCACTGTGCACATAGGGTGGAAAATTACAAGAAGATTCATATTTCTTCAAATAAAAATCATTCGCATCATTCAAATATGATGGAAACCAAATACTAGTAGAGTAAAATTCCTATGGATTCATATCAATCTCGTTATCTAAAAAGGGCAGAAAAAAAGTAGACAATGATCCATGTTTTAAATTATGAATCCCAACATCCAAATATAGTGGTAATCCGTGAAAATATCTAGCATACACTAGTGAAAAGTTAGGGGAAGACTCATATCATTTCACTCACACAGGGGAACTATCCGCACTTACTAGTGGAAAATAGATGACATGAATAGGCAGATATTCCATATTCAATATTGGAATGAGAATATTTTCCTGATCCATTCAAAGACGCCTCTTCAAAAATAATTTCAAACATGGATGATTTGACATCAATTCCTGATCATATCAAATAGACATTCCAAGATGTAATTGTTTCTACATAAGTGGAAAGTAGTCGAGCCCACAGTCCCACTTCCTCAAGTGTGGTGACTCATCCGCAAAATGAGGTGGTCATTCCGGAGTAGACAATCATTCCTTCTCCCATATAGGATTATTTTTTACAATATCCCACATTAAATAATTAACATGATCAGTAACAAATACCTCCTCTAACTGGGATACACGGTTCACTTCAATGGATAATCTATGGAAGGCATATATCTCTTATAGAACTCAGGTAGCTCTTAAACATATCCTGATAACACTACAGGAGACATCCGAATAGACACTCATATATGATGTTCATCACCTACAGCATGCAGTTCCAATTACCTTAAAGAGTGAACCCAAAAATTACCCAAGCAAAAAAGAAAACTAGGAAATGAAGAGCATCTCCATGAGCCCACATAGCTGAAAGTTGTAGTTCATAATGTGATTAAGCACTTATCCATGGTGTCTCAAGTTACATCAAATCCATTACCAAATTTTGGAAATAATATTATAGTTTACAATGGTACTACCCATAATATTTTTACCTCTAGATCTGAAGGACCTCCCTGAAGAACATATCATGAAGGCTTTCATTATGGAAAAGAAACTATTGATCATTGAATCATATCTCTTGATGAGTGTCATGGTAGCCATCCTTTTGTCAGGTTCACTGAGAATAAAGTTGTTTCTCCCAATTTTTTCATCTTCCTTGAAGGTCCTCCCCATTTTATAGGATACAAAAAATCTCCCAACAGTTATACATAAATCTATACTAGTAGTCCTCGTCATTGTGGCATGAACTATGAAGGTCCTCCAAATAGTGATGTCTTATTTCAGTAAGAATGTCCCCCTAGTTTTTGTTTACTCTGATGGCCCACTCTATGGTATATAATATATAATGACTCACTTATACCAAGATTAATGAAATGGTTTTATTCCATTCCATTGTGTCACCAACTATGAATGTCTTACCCACAATGATGTCTTATTTTAGTAAGAAGGTAATCTCTTTACAATCGTCTTCCCCTATGGTCCTCCCCAGTGTATATGATATGGAAATTATCCCTATATTTTAACATCGATTTATGATGGTATTCCTCACCATGGAATTAATTACTGTGAAGGATCTCCCTGCAGTCATGTTCTATATCAGCAAGAAGTTCCTCCCCCGGGATGAATCGAATACAAGAAATCCCTCATAGGTAGAGGCACATAGAGGGATGTGCCCAAAAATGATTTTTATCCTATAAAAAAATCACTCTCAATTATTATATGAACTGAGTCAATGAAAATTTTATAAGTCTCCCCCATACCATTCACAAATCAATTAGACCCTTATTAGCCCTAATACATGTTACAAAATCATCTTGAAGAATTTATGTTGTATAGAACAAGTAGATGATTCTGTTATGGAATAATGAAGGTAAATATTTCTCATGATAAGAGAACTGGACAAGGATGACATACCAAGTATGTTTTGGCCCATAGTAACTTATTAGTTCGATATAATAGGGGATTTTTTTAGATTAATGGATACATAACATTCATCATAATCTATGGAAAACACTTTTCCACCTAAAAGAAAAATTCATTCCTTACAATGGGTGCATAAAACCTCTAAAAATAATGGGAGATATTTTTCATAAAATCAACTAGGTTTCCCTACCATTTTTGTAGTGACCACAACCAGAGGGGTGGTAGGAAGATTATCAACTATCACACCTCAATGAATTTTATAAGTTTCATTATCCAATCATTGATTCCACACCTGGTGTTCATATTCTGGGATGGGGAGAGCATGGATCATTTCATTTGACCCCACTCCACATTCAAAAAAGCCCCATTATAAATGGTATCCTGTAATTTCATTATCTGAATATGGAAATGAGATGAAATCCATGCATAGGAAATGTGATATTATCTGCAAGAATGGGCCTTTAATAAGTCTCAAAACCTTAGGGTTGATGAGTGAAAGGAATTAAAAAACTCATGAACCAGGAAAATGAGAACATTAATAAGGCTTATATCATATGGGAATACAATCATCAAGCACTATTAATTCCCTTAAGGATAAAAAATTCATGTGGGAAAACGACATCATATTGGTCTCACACTCAAATGGGAATGCGTGACATAATTAAGGTGGTAATAAAATAACCATTCACAATTTTACGGGATCATCCCCCCTATACAGTGTTGGGATCTTTGTTAACATAAATAATACTGAAAAATTTGTTCAAAATCACAATAAGAGAAACCCCAGTCCATCGATTGGGGGGGGGGGATTTTTTACCTCATCCACACTCTTAGAAAATATTAATATATTCCAATTTAGAGAAGATGAAAAGTGTAGAGGTTTACTAATATGTCCCATATCGTGAATCATTTCCCCCAAAATGGAGTCATATATTATTGTCGTACAAAGGTTCCCTATGAGTTACTCTTCACCAAGAATACCAAGGGGGATCCCATATTTGATGGAAGAGATCAAATAAAGGATGAATGTAACCCTCCATTACTTTAACTACTTGTATGCCATCGACAATGCTTTATGAATTCATGAACGTCATGAATGTTAATCCTGTAAACCACAATAAAATGATCTAAATGGAAAAGATAAAGGAGATGATACTTATTCCCATAATCTAATCCACAATGATAATGAAAGTGTGTTTACTTGGAAATAGAGTTTCACATTTAATTGGGGTGTTCCCACAATCAATCCTTAATGACATCCTCAGTGAATCCCTAATAATGAATGGATTAAATATAAGGTCATGTATGAACCACATCATCCTCTAAATGAGATAAATCCCTTTTCACTTGAAGAATGATTCTCTTAGACATCATAATAAATATAAGAGTTGAGGTGAATTAATTTTTAATTTTTCTCTGGTAGAATTAATATTGAAAATTATTCAAATGAAGAGATTAAATTTATACTTCCAGTATGTGTACCTTATAGACAGGGGTTTATCCCCAAATATGAAGACAAACCAAGAAACCCACACAAAATAACACATGTTCCAGCAGCCTACCATCACCTATACACTAATATGTATCATGATATCCCTAAATTAAGGAGATTGTCCAAAAAGGTGCTAAAAATCCTAAAAAGATGTCATCAACCAATTATCTGCCTCATGTACTGGAAGAACCATCTTGTGAAATCCCTCCCCTCATTGTGTCATTCAATACATAGGTTCAATAGAGAATGCATCATTGGATTATCAATACCATAAAGTGATTTTAAACTTGATTAGAAGCCATAGAGGAGTTGTGTGCACCAGTACAACCTAAATAGAAAAATTTCCCCAATTGGGTGAATGACACCCATCAACTACCAATTTTTAATAGCCTGATGATTCCAATATTCAATGGATCAGGTGACCTAGAAAAAAATATAACACACTATGCATTTTATTTCTATTCCATTATGAGAACACCAGTTAAACAATAAACTGTGAAAATAATATGCTTCGTATAAACACTACAAGCATTAGCCTTAGAATTGTTTTCCATTTTTCTTGCTTAGATGATAATGTGATGTGAGGATCTCTATCGGTAGTTCCTCTTCCCATTTAGGTCAATGATTCAAAATACACCATATAAAAACCTCGAAAATTGAAAAGAGTGGAAGAATAATGGAGTATTAGACATCATTTACATATGGAATGTTCTTACATACTCTTTGAATCATCGAACTCTAGGAGGTGATACTTTCTATATAAATAAATGTCCACCATGAAGACCTATCAATACCACTCATCCTGGTGAAGTGTACATGTCGGTTCTATGATTTCTCTTACATTTCCCAAATAATGGAAGACTCCATATATTATACAAGGATCATGTCCTAGATAATTCCATCAGTCTTGGGAAAAAGAGTGGTAAAATCTTAAGCACCATCTTTCATGTTTAAGAAATCCCCTGCACCCCATGTAGCTTCATTACATACACTGTATCATACATCAACCCTTGGACATCAGAAACAACCTTCTTCTCAACATTATGAGTGGTGGGTACCCATGAGAAATCAATTATTGTAAAATATGAATAAATTTTACTCATTTTAAGATGATTATGTATGTGGTTATTTAATAGATTCTATGAAATAAAATATTCTCTAGCTATTATAGTTTAAAAACATCATTGAGGAATGTCTTGATGACCAGCTAGATTATTTCACATATCATCATATACTAAGACACACTGTCAATGAGTTTTTCATCTTCAATGACCTCATCTATAAAAATATATATTTTAGGAAAGTAAAATTGGAACTACCACCAGCACAAGTGACATATGTTTCCACTATATCCCTTAATGAAGGAGGAACGTTGTTTGTTGTTATTATAAAGAGATAAAATAAGTTATATAATTGGATTTCATGAATGAAAATCAACTAAACACACTGTATTATTTGATCATTATTGAAATTACCAACTATTCCCTCAGATACTCTTTTTGCAACAATATCAACTTCCTCAACCCCAAAATCCAACAAATGCATATAATCTAAAATGAAGTTTAACTATATTGGTTGGGAAAAGAGCCGAAACAAATATGTGCCACAGAAATATTCACTCTTGACACTCTCATGTTTTATTCCATCATATTTGAAAGACTGGGAACCACCCCACCCAATGGAATCACCAGAAGAAGTTAGTTAAGAAAAGTTATCAAGAAATGTAGAGTTGATATTGGGATATATTAATTTCATTCACAAAATAGATTTATTCTCCGGTGATTAATATGTATATGATCCTGAATACCCCTCACCAAATCTAAGAATTATAGGAAGATTCAAAAGGATGAAAGGTTACTAATGAAGGCACATGAATGGAAAAAATAAAATTTCTAGCTACACTCCTGCTCAAACAATAAATGTCATAGAAAATCATGGAAGAGACCTTCAGCAGACCCATCAAGAATGGGAATATTCCATTACACCTGATAGAATCCACTATTTCTATATCATTCTTGAATATCTATCAGAAGAGAAAAGGTTGTATAATCTCCCTCTGCATAGAGGAAGGCCTACCCAGCCCAACCCACCAAGAATGGGAACACCTCAAGCTCCTCTCCCAGGGTTCAGGACATCTTCATCTAATGCTAAATATCCTAATGTTCTAATGAAATAGCATGACCATACTATGAATCACATGAATTTAGACCATAAGTATGATATAATGAAAAAAATTTCCTTAAAAGTATCCAAACTATTAATCTTTGATGCATAAATTTAGTCAAAATACATTAGAGAGGCACTCATTGATGTTTTTCTAAGTCCCCAGGAGTTTGAAGTTGATATAGCTGCCACCGAAGTCTATCAGAATGATTCTATTTCTATAGAATTTAATGTGTTTATTTCCTTCACATATCAAAATTAAGGAACCATTATATAAGGTCACATAATGCTCTTGTATTTTTTCGATAGGATAAATGGTTTTCATATCCAGAATGAGTTCATTAATAATGTCTCTAGAGTTAATCTCATTTTAGTAAAAACAGATCATTGGATGGGCTGTGATTAACAAATTCTAAAACCTTATTCTATAACACTGAAAATAAGAAAAAAATTAGTATAATCAATTGGTACAAATAAAACCCAAGACCAAATTTTTTGACCTCATAGATGACATAGAAATTCTATTGGTACCAAAAAACCCAGCCTTAAATGTCTTTCTATGAAGGCCTTGGTTGCACAAACATGTAGCAATTCCCTCCCCATTCCATCATTAAATCAAATTATAAGGCCCCAGCCTTAAACCTAACTTAATATTGAGTTATTACAAGATTACACATTGAGGATCTTTTCAGGTTTAGAGTTTTAGAGAATTAGATCATGAAACTTGCATTAGATTCCACATTTAAACAAAGTGGTTACACAAAATACAATATTCATTCTTCCCTTCAATGGAAACAGTATTGAAAATAAAACATGGATTCTTTCTTGACACATCCTTGACACTATCATCACATCATGTACCTTTCCCTTTACCTGTGAAAAACATTTCAAAAACTTGGGATGAGCATAAAAAGCTCAGTAAGGGTTAAAAAAATATGGAATGGAAACATGAGTTCATATATACATAAGAATGAAATCATACTTTACCCATAAAACATAGGCACTTTAACATACCTCATCAAACCATGAATAAATCATAGAAATCATAAGACATAAAGGTAACTGTAGGAATTCATAACATTCTTACGTAGGGAGTAACCCTCTTGGTTACGTTTGGAATACCCATCATAGTATATTCCCTAAATCTCTTCGGAGAAACCTTAACATTTCACTCCTTCGTGTTACCCAATGCATTGGAGAGCTATATCGGGCTCACCCGCCCTTAGTTTATCACGGAACCACCCGTTTTCATAACAATGCCCAAGAACCATAACATAATCATAGAACATAACCTAATCACAAAACAAAATATAACATTCCCACATTGTAATAACAATATAATATTTTAAGATATCGAAATCATGAATCCATTCTAAAAACCATTTTCCAAACCATATAAAACATTTAATAAAGAGATTTTTGAATCAAAGTGTCCCATACCACATTGAAGATTTTAACATTTTAAACCATTAATATCCATATAAATAAATCCTTAAAACCATTTTGAAAACATGGATATTAATGAGAAATATTTATAACAATAAATCATTAAAACATTTAAAACGATATTTTAGTTAAAGTGTTTTTAACAAAATGAGAAACACTTGAATACAATAATTAAGGAATAACATTTAATTAGAACTTTATAATATCATGAGAATAGAGGGATTCATGATATAATATTCCAAAGGACAGTATATACACCATATAAGAGTGAAATGGTGTATAAAAACAATGAAGTCTCAATAGGAATGTAAAATGAGATGAAATCCATAATAAAGAAGGTATCCTTAAATCAAGGATAAATCAATCTCATAATTATGTGTGAAAAATATAAATACACCCAATATAAGTGTATATTGAGTTTAAAACAATCAAAGGTCATTCACACATATTCAAAGGATGACATATTCAATAACTACATGTTGAACCCAAAGAAATCGAAATTGGGTTAAGAAGTTCCCTTGGTAAAATTCGACAGCCTAACGACGTCACATAAAATTTTAGAAAAAGAGTTGATGAGAGAGATAAAGGGTATCTCATCACTTGGAAATAAAATTTACATCAATAAGGATATATGAGGACATATCCCAACATAACAATATGTAAATTAAAAGACCCAACAAAATAAGTCTTTTAAAAAGAGGAGGGTGAAAGGTCCCCTTAGCGAGTTGGGTAACTTTCGAAACGTACACCCCATGGAGGAAGGGGCATACAATGAAGATGTGAATACCCATAAATGAAATTATACTACACAATGTGTATAATAATGGGCAGTACATACACCACTCAATGGAAATTGTGGAAAATGTAGCATAAGTCTCACGGGAATAAAAGTGAGATGAAAAATCCCTTATGAAAACTCGGCAGCCTAACGGCGCCACATAAAACTTACAAAAATGGATTGACGAGATCAAATAGGGTATCTCATAATATTAACTTAAAGTTTATAGAAAGAGTAATATAAAATAACATCCCCCAACATAACAAATAGGAGCTTAAAAGAAGTGACATAAAGGAGAGTACTTAAAAAGAAAGAGAGAGGTTAGATCTCTTACGAAGATTCGGCAGCCTAACGGCGCCACTCAAAACATCCAAAATGGATTGATGAGAGAGAATAGGGTCTCTCATCACATGAACATAAAAATTACAGTAAGTGTAATATAAAATAACATCCCAATAACAAGAAAGATGATATTTTGAGGAAATGACATAAAAGAGTGTACTTAAAAAGATAGAGAGGAGTAAGATCCCTTACCTCGTGTCCGACTTGACTCGATCATTCGTTAACGTCCTGAATAATAAACATGAGTTAATTTATACTTGATTAAGAACATTTTTCAAGATAATTATTCCTTTTATATCACTTATTTCAATGTTATAAACATTATGTAATCATTAAATTAATAATGATTGTTTTGTCGATATTTGGTTCTTAAGTCGAAAGTGGACTTCTTACAATTACATGTTGTTCGTGTGGTCAAAGGTTCCTTATATCTATAATGAAATTCATGATTTGGATATCATATATATCATATATATCCAGAATATACATGTATTTATAAAATCACATAATCATTTAGAGGAATGAAATGAAATGCACCGTTCATGGAGACGGTAAGCCGTACGTACGCATGAACGCTACTTTCATTTCTATGTCGTATTAATGGAATTAAAACTATATGAGAGGTATGTATATTTTAATTCCAGAATTATATTAGTCATTTCGATTTATCATTCATCATATATATCCATTATATATATGTACATATAATAGTACATAATATTTTGAGATAAGAAATGAAATGTACCGTTCATGGAGACGGTAAGCCGTACGTACGCATGAACGCTACTTCCATTTCTATTTCATATTTTCTGGAATGGAATCATAATGATATGAGAGTATATTATAATTCAAGTATAATAACATATATAATATCATTAACTTTATCCTTTACACATCCCACATATGGTATTAACGAATCAAATCACTTTCAGGGGGCGGTAGTCCGCACTTCCTAAAATGAAGATATCGTGTTTACCCATAATGGAAACAATAATGGTATACCATAAATGAAAAATACAGAAGCTTAAGGAAAGCGTAAACATATTATATATCATATATAAAAATAGTGACATCATAATGGCCACCTTTGAAGGTGTTAAATGAGTATTGAACAATCATCGTTTCGGGAGGCAGAATTTCACTATCCACGGAAACCGTATGTTCTTTAACCATTTGATGTAATTGTGTGAGAGTGTAGCTCGAATAAATCTTATAACAACATCCTAGTATATTTAAGATACTGGTTTTGTTACAAAAGAAGTAAATAAAAAGAGTTTAGGGGGTCGGAGAAGCAAAATAAAACAAATGAACATGAGAGAATGAATTACCTTTAAAAGTGTAACTCCTTTTGATTTGAGCCTAAAGGCTTCCTTTGAAAGGATTATGCCCAAAGGTAACCCTCTAGTATGAGGATAGGGTTGTGGAGAGAGTAAAAGGGATTGGTATGGCCGAGCCAAAGGCTTGAGGAGTGTGTGAAATGAGGTAGAGGTGGGGGCCTTTTATAAGAGGAGAGGAGGGGCACTTTTGGAAATCATGAAACTATTATTTTATTTTCAAAAGTGTTTCGAATTTCTAATGTCCCAAATTGATATATTTCGAAGATAAGATGATAGGGATTCGCAATATTCCCATCCAATAGTTTTTGGACAAGTTTAAGTCTTGGATATTACATTATCGTTCCATTTTATTTAAATCGTTAAATAATGAGGTCATCGTTTCATCATCATGATGTCATAATTAAATTAAATTATTTAATATCTAAAAATTATAAAAACAAATACTATGATGTAGGAAATACTTTTAGCTTTCTAATGAATATTTATAGTCAAAAGTTGGACATGTGTAACCCCACTTAAAAACTGTTTTAGTAAAACAACTCGTGTTTGTGTCAATTTAATTTTAACATTAAATAAATATATATTAATGTCATTTTCCAACCAAAGTGGCTCCATGGGGTCCCCAAGTTGACCCATGACTTTTCTTGGTCGGCCATGACACAAAAAATGAGGGTAGGACATGTGTCAAGCTCATCTCATACTATTAAAACATTATTTTTACCTTAAACTACACTAATTACCACTAATCGCGATTAAGAACTTAATAACTTACTATTCACCAAAAAATTATTTTTATCCCATTGAACCACATTTTACTTCTTAATGACAACCATGTATGTCGGATTTTTGAAATTCAAAACAGAAAGATGACAAATTTTCATTTAAACGGAAAAATCAGTTTTTATAACTACCACTTAGTGGTTTCACTATTCATCAAAAATTGAAGTTTTTCAGAAAATCCCAAAAATTCACCCTAAGCTATATTTTATATTCCGAATTCAAAAATGAAGTCTATTTTACAAAATTCAAAACATATAAGTCACATTAATTAATTTAATAATTAATTCCCGCTGTGAAAGCAAATAGCGTGTTTTTATGAAACAATATGTATCAAAAGATTGACACTAGTTTAAGTCTGATTTCAAAGTGAAATTAATTCCAACGACCAATATTGGATTTAATGGTAAAAATATATTATAATTTAACTTTAAAACCAATTCAAAACATAATCTAATCATATAAATAAATTATATTAAAAAGAGGTTTTGAATTAAAATACAACATTTTACACTATTCATTAAAAAAATGAACTTTATCAGAAAAATACCAAAAATTTACACAAAGTAAATTTTGATGTCCCAATTCTTAAGAAGAGTTTAATTTGGTCCAATATAATGTATAAGAGTGAACAAAACTATATTTAATGACAGTTCTCCATCAAAAGGCGATAAGTGAACCTTTAGTGAAAACTAGGGCATATACGCCTAAAATTGAATTCTTTCCGTATTTTAAGCCTCTATCCTTTTTTGGATAAATGTAAAAACATTTAAGAACATATATAATCATATTTTAGTTATTTCTATCCATTCCCGCCAATACAACGGATACATGTTAACTACCATTTAAAATAATATTATTTTATTATTAGAGTGCAACGTAAGATTCCCAAGAAACTCGTTGTTGCGTGTTGGGTACGCCATCGAGCATAACGTCCCCTTTAAAGTCATATTAATATTTTATTCACAAATATGGATAAATAAGAAAATGTCATATTCTTTATTTACCTGGGGTGTTACATCCTTCCCCCATTTTGGGAATTGCATCCTCGCAATTTTAAAATTGGGCTTGGAAACATCCTTGAAAGTCCCACATCGGAACAAGAGTCGGTAAAACAATCACTTTAAAATAAAGAAATATAAGTACAGAGGTCTCCCAAGTTAACCCATACTAGGATTCCATGTAGGAAAACATGGACATGGAGGAGAAAACATAGTGTCATGTTCTGATGGAGAGTGATAGAAAACATGTTTAGGAGAAAGTTAACAATAAGAAAATCACAAACTTGTGATGGGTTAAACGGTATTCGATTCCCCAGTAGGAAAAGTTAATAGACAAAATTTTTGTTTTAAGTTACTTTTTGTTGAGGAATTTATTCATAAGGAAACATAATCACTTATCATGTTGACTTTCAACTTTTACAAGATTCCTTAGTCAAACTCATATTTTTTTCCAAAAGGAGAGTATTTAGGGAGACTTGTTCGCATTAAGAGTACTATAATCAACTTCTAGAGAATCACCTAATCCACAAATTAGAACTATATACTTCCCATATCTTTAGACCGTAACTATAACCAAAACCAAAAAGGTTAGTACAAGTTCAGATAATCCAGAAAAGGATAACCCTTTATAAAAATAAAATCTATTCTTAATCTCCAAATTTGTCAAACAAAACCCAAGGTTCAACAAGGATCATCCGATAAACAAATTTTCCATAAATTTCTTCAAAGTAAACCAATATAAGATTGAAACCCAAATATTTGAAGGATTTAGTCACATAGTCTTCCAAGTTAAACCGTAACATTTATCTCCAAACAACATCAGCTGCTCCTAAAGTCTCGTATTGAAAATTAATTAACCTAATCACATATCCTCCATGATAGGTTAATCATTTTCATAAATAACCCAAAATCAACTTACTCATAATTCATAAAATCATATAACTAGAATGAATCAATCAAAATAACCAGGGACTTCATGTAGTCTAGTGGTAGGTGATAAATACCAGTCGCACTTTGGTTGTGGGTTCAATTCCCACAGCTTTGTCCGACGTGACGGGTTGTCACACGGTCTGCGTGTTGTCCTTTTCCCAAAACTATATAATTCTCAAAACATTTCCCAAAACGAGATAAAATCTTCAAAAATAAACATAACATATTTTAACCTCAAATTTATCTCATGCCTTTCATTTTCCATCATAACATATAATAACCCATAATTACCTCAAAAGTAAGGATCATATAAACCCTAATGGTTACCTTTTTAATTATTACCTGAACATCCACATCGATTGGTCATCTCGTACATGATGCATTATAGAACATACCAAGGTTCACGTGGTTGATCATGACTCCTTGATAGTTTTATTAGAACAACCACGAGTTTCCTCATTGAATACCCCATTTCATCGAGTCTCTTAATCAGAGAACCACCACAGTTTCCGTCAAACCAATTGTCACTTTGGTGCCTGCGAGATCCAGCCATTCACTAAAAACAGAAATGCTAGTGTGAGTATATCAACAAAACAATCATGTACTAATGAGGAAGGTAAACACTAAGATATACTTACTCATTCACTTTATCTAAAACTTTGACTCTATGAAATCCTAACCATTATTGTAATGTTACTTATGCTTAGAGAATACCCTAACCTCTAAATTTATCTAAACCGACTTTTGATACCAACTATAAGGCCCCCGCCTTAAACCTAACTTAATCGTGAGTTATTACAAGATTACACATTGAGGATCTTTTCAGGTTTAGAGTTTTAGAGAATCAGATCATGAAACTTGCATTACATTCCACATTTAAACAAAGTGGTTACACAAAAGACAGTATTCATTCTTCCCTTCAACGGAAACAGTATTGAAAATAAAGCATGGATTCTTTCTTGACACATCCTTGACACTATCATCACATCATGTACCTTTACCTTTACCTATGAAAAACATTTCAAAAACTTGGGATGAGCATAAAAAGCTCAGTAAGGGTTATAAAAATATGGAAAGGAAACATGAGTTCATATATACATAAGAATGAAATCATACTTTACCCATATAACATAGGCACTTTAACATACCTCATCAAACCATGAATAAATCATAGAAATCATAAGACATAAAGGTAACTGGAAGCATTCATAACATTCTTACATAGGGAGTAACCCTCTTGGTTACGTTTGGAATACCCATCACAATATATTCCCTAAATCTCTTTGGAGAAACCTTAATTTTTCACTCCTTCGCGTTACCCAATGCATTGGAGAGCTATATCGGGCTCACCTGCCCTTAGTTTATCACAGAACCACCCGTTTTCATAACAATTCCCAAGAACCATAACATAATCATATAACATAACCTAAGCACAAAAAAATATAACATTCCCACATTATAATTACAATATAACATTTTAAGATATTGAAATAATGAATCCATTCTAAAAACCATTTTCGAAACCATATAAAACATTTAATAAAGAGATTTTTGAATCAAAGTGTCCCATACCACATTGAAGCTTTTAACATTTTAAACCATTAATACCATATAAATAAATCCATAAAACCATTTTTAAAACATGGATATTAATGAGAAATATTTATAACAATAAATCATTAAAACATTTAAAACGATATTTTAGTTAAAGTGTTTTTAAAAAAATGAGAGACACTTGAATACAATAATTTAGGAATAACATTTAATTAGAACTTTATAATATCATGAGAATAGAGGGATTCATGATATAATATTCCAAAGGACAGTATATACACCATATAAGAGTGAAATGGTGTATAAAAACAATGAAGTCTCAATAGGAATGTAAAATGAGATGAAATCCATAATAAAGAAGGTATCCTTAAGTCAAGGATAAATCAATCTCATAATTATGTGTGAAAAATATAAATACACCCAATATTAGAGTATATTGAGTGTAAAACAATCAAAGGTCATTCACACATATTCAAAGGATGACATATTCAATAACTACATTTTGAACCCAAAGAAATCGAAATTGGGTTAAGAAGTTCCCTTGGTAAAATTCGACAGCCTAACAGCGTAACATAAAATTTTAGAAAAAGAGTTGATGAGAGAGATAAAGGGTATCTCATCACTTGGAAATAAAATTTACATCAATAATGATATATGAGGAAATATCCCAATATAACAATATGTAAATTAAAAGACCCAATAAAATAAGTCTTTTAAAAAGGGGAGGGTGAAAGGTCCCCTTACCGAGTTGGGTAACTTTCGAAACGTACACCCCATGGAGGAAGGGTCATACAATGAAGATGTGAATACCCATAAATGAAATTATACTACACAAAGTGTATAATAATGGGCAGTACATACACCACTCAAAGGAAATTGTGGCAAATGTAGCATAAGTCTCATGGGAATAAAAGTGAGATGAAAAATCCCTTACAAAAACTCGGCAGCCTAACGACGCCACATAAAAAGTACAAAAATGGATTGATGATATCAAATAGGGTATCTCATAATATTAACTTAAAGTTTATAGAAATAGTAATATAAAAGAACATCCCCCAACATAACAAATATGAGCTTTAAATAAGTGACATAGAGGAGAGTACTTAAAAAGAAAGAGAGAGGTTAGATATCTTATGAAAATTCGGCAGCCTAACGGTGCCACTCAAAACATCCAAAATGGATTGATGAGAGAGAATAGGGTATCTCATCACATGAAAATAAAAATTACAGTATGTGTAATATAAAATAACATCCCAATAACAATAAATATGAGCTTTTGAGGGAATGACATAAAAGAGTGTACTTAAAAAGAAAGAGAGGAGTAAGATCCCTTACCACGGGTCCGACTTGACTCGATCATTCTTTAACGTCCTGAATAATAAACGTGAGTTAATTTATACTTGATTAAGAACCTTTTTCAAGATTATTATTCCTTTTATATCACTTATTTACATGTTATAAACATTATGTAATAATTAAATTAATAATGATTGTTTTGTCGATATTTGGTTCTTAAGTCGAAAGTGGACTTCTTACAATTACATGTTGTTCGTGTGGTCAAAGGTTCTTTATATCTAGAATGAAATTCCTGATTTGGATATCATATATATCATATATATCCAGAATATACATGTAATTATAATATCACATAATCATTTAGAGGAAATAAATGAAATGCACCGTTCATGGAGACGGTAAGCCGTACGTACGCATGAACGCTACTTTCATTTCTATGTCGTATTAATGGAATTAAAACTATATGAGAGGTATGTATATTTTAATTCCAGAATTATATTAATAATTTAGATGTATCATACATCATATATATCCATTATATATATGTACTTATAATAGTACATAATATTTTGAGATAAGAAATGAAATGTACCATTCATGGAGACGGTAAGCCGTACGTACGCATGAACGCTACTTCCATTTCTATTTCATATTTTATGGAATGGAATCATAATGATATAAGAGTATATTATAATTCCTGTGTAATAAAATATATAATATCATTAACATTATCCTTTACACATCCCACATATGGTATTAATGAATCAAATCACTTTCAGGGGGCGGTAGTCCGCACTTCCTAAAATGAAGATATCCTGTTTACCCATAATGGAAACAATAATGGTATACCATAAATGAAAAATACAGAAGCTTAAGTAAAGATTAAACATATTATATATCATATATAAAAATAGTGACATCATAATGGCCACCTTTGAAGGTGTTAAATGAGTATTGAACAATCATCGTTTCAGGAGGCAGAATTTCACCATCCACGGAAACCGTATGTTCATTAACCATTTGATGTAGTTGTGTGAGAGTGTAGCTCGAATAAATCTTATAAAAACATCCTAGTATATTGAAGATAGTTGTTTTGTCACAAAATAAGTAAATAAAAAGAGTTTATGGGGTTGTAAAATCATAATAAAACAAATGAACATGAGAGAATGAATTACCTTTAAAAGTGTAACTCCTTTTTATTTGAGCCTAAAGGCTTCCTTTGAAAGGATTCTTCCCAAATGGAATCCTCTAGGATGAGGATAGGGATGTGTAGAGAGTAAATGGGAATGGTATTGCCGAGCCAAAGGCTTGAGGAGTGTGTGAAATGAGGTAGAGGTGGGGCCTTTTATAAGAGGAGAGGAGGGGCACCTTTGGAAATCATGAAACTATTATTTTATTTTCAAACGTGTTTCGAATTTCTAAGGTCCCAAATTGATATATTTCGAAGAACAGATGATAAGGCTTCTAAATATTCCCATACAATAGTTTTTGGACATGTTTAGCTCTTAGATATTACATTATCTTTCCATTTTATTTAAATCATTAAATAATGAGGTCATCGTTGCATCATCATGATGTCGTAATTAAATTAATTTATTTAATATCTGAAAATTATTAGAAAAACTACTATGATGTAGGAAATCTTGTTATCTTTCTAATGAATATTTATAGTCAAAATTTGTACTTGTGTAACCCCACTTAAAAACTATTTTAGTAAAACAACTCATGTTTGTGTCAATTTAATTTTAACATTAAATAAATATATATTAATGTAATTTTCCAACCAAAGTGGCTCCATGGGGTCCCCAAGTTTACCCATGGCTTGTCATGGTCGGCCATGACACAACCAATGAGGGTAGGACATGTTTCAAACTCATCTCATACTATTAAAACATTATTTTTAACTTAAACTACACTAATTACCACTAATCGCGATTAAGAACTTAATAAGTTACTATTCACCAAAAAATTATTTTAATCCCATTGAACCACATTTTACTTTTAATGACAACCATGTATGTTGGATTTTTGAAATTCAAAACACAAAGATGAAAAAATTTCATTTAAACAGAAAAATCAGTTTTTATAAGTACCACTTAGTGGTTTCACTATTCATCAAAAAATGATGTTTTTCAGAAAAATCCCAAAAATTCACCCTAAGCTATATTTGATATTCCGAATTCAAAAATTAAGTCTATTTTACAAAATTCAAAACATATAAGTTACATTAATTAATTTAATAATTAATTCCCGCTGTCAAAGAAAATAGCGTGTTTTTATGAAACAATATGTATCAAAAGATTGACACTAGTTTAAGTCTGATTTCAAAGTGAAATTAATTCCAATGACCACTATTGGATTTAATGGTAAAAATATATTCTAATTTTACTTTAAAACCAATTCAAAATATAATCTAATCATATAAATATATTAGATTAAAAATAGGTCTTGAATTAAAATACAACATTTTACACTATTCATTAAAAAAATGAACTTTATCGGAAAGATACCAAAAATTTACACAAAGTAAATTTTGATGTCCCAATTCTTAAGAAGAGTTTTATTTGGTCCAATATAATGTATAAGAGTTAACAAAACTATATTTAATGACAGTTCTCCATCAAAAGGTGATAAGTGAACCTTTAGTGAAAATTAGGGCATATACGCCTAAAATTGAATTCTTTCCGTATTTTAAGCCTATATCCTTTATTGGATAAATATAAAAACATTTAAGAACATATATAATCATATTTTAGTTATTTCTATCCATTCCCGCCAATACAACGTCTACATGTTAACTACCATTTAAAATAATATTATTTTATTATTAGAGTGCAACGTAAGATTCCCAAGAAACTCGTTGTTGCGTGTTGGGTACGCCATCGAGCATAGCCTCCCCTTTAAAGTCATATTAATATTTTATTCACAAATAAGGATAAATAAGAAATTGTCATATTCTTTATTTACCTGGGGTGTTACACAAATACTATAACAATGTAAAAATTGGGACATTATATGTTGATATGGCCTCATTTGAATCAAAAGAGTCACATTACATCGACATAAGTTTATATCATGGTAATGATAAATAACATTTGGCTAATGGTATTGAATTTTTCACCACCCTCTATAGCTTAGAAATGATTTTAGTTGACCCCTTTAGGAATCTTAGTGAGAAATATGTATAATTGATCATCCAAATTGAGCACATTCATCCAAATTTTGAAGCATGTTTTGTAGTCTTCATGATTTTATTCAAGTAAACGAAGACCAATAGTGATTATAAATAAGTTTACCCCCATGAAAATGTTAAAATCTCAGATGAAATTACATTCAGCTCATCCTTATAGATTTTAAAATTCCTTACCTCCCCAACTATGGAGGAAGAGTAAAAATCATAACTTAAAATAGAATAAGACACATCTTTGTCCCTTACTCCATCCTCCCTGTAGTTTCAATGTAATCTCCCATTTGTATCCAGGTCATATAAAGTCTCTTCATCTTCTAGATACCAAGACTGAAAAAATTCTCTCAACTCTAGACAACTCAACCTATGAATTTCCCCCCATCGGAATAAGTGGTTGATGATTAAGATGAAGAGGAGGATGATGAGGACCTTAGGGATGCTCCTTTAATATTTGATGAGGGCATCTCTAAAACCCTTATCAAACATAGGGAAAAAAATATGTGTATAAAAAAAGATCAATGGTTGATCATGATTAGTGCATCCATTTCTTCTAAAGAAAAGGGGTCTGTACCTCCTTCCTGAGGAAACATCGAGATGTATTTTCCCTCAACTAAACAAAAATTTTAGGTCCCTGGGTGGTTACTCACCACCTAGGAATTATAGAGTATCATCATAGTTATAAACAATCATCCAGAAGGATCCACCTGACACATGCTACTATGATAGAGGATAAAGATGAAAAGCCCCCCATAGCCAACATCATTCAGGAAGTCAAATACTCTATTTGGTTGTCCAATATAATCCACCTAAAAATAAGAATGAAAAAAGAAGTGTCTTAATTGATTTCAGGTATCTCAACTGGAACTTCTCAAAGGATGATTTTCCAGTACTGATCATAGAACTATTGATCATTTCAGCCACCAGATGCCATTTTTTCTTTTTCATTAATGGTTATCAAGGATAGAACCAAATCTGAATATCCTGATAAGATGAATATGTCACAACCTTCAGGTCCCCTTATATAGTGTTTTTCTATTGATTAATTCCATTTGGGTTGAAATATTCTAGCACCACATATCAAAATTTCATGATTCACATATTCAAACACATCCATGGATCATTTGTTGAATTATATGTTGAAGTTTTTGTTGTTAAATCTAGATAATTCTTAGACCACCTAGTGGATCTTCAAACCATTTCCAAAAAACTATGACAACACATTCTAAAAATGAACCCCTTTAAATGTGTATTTATAACTACATCAAGGATGTTTATCATCATCATAGTATTCCATAACGGATTTCAAGTCGACCACGAGAAGAAAAAGGTTATCTTTAAAATGTGACCCCCTTTCAAACTCAATGAGTTTAGGGGCTTCAAGAACACATTACCTACATTAAACTCTTTATATTTTTCATTGTAGACAAATTTTTTCCCATCACTTAGTTGATGAATAAATTGGAGACAAATCAATGGACAAATGATTGTGAGACATAATTCATCATCCTCAAGAAATATCTCTTAACCCTGGTAGTGCTAATGTCAGATGTCAATGTAATATTTTTTATCTTGTATGTGATATCTTTAGAGAATCCATTAGGAGTCTTCCTCTTGCAAAAAAAACATGACAGTGGTAAATACATTCCATAATATCTCATTTTAACCATGACTAATATTAAGACTCATTACTCAAATATCACCAAGAAAAATCTAACACTAATATTTTCTGTCCAAAAATTGTGGCAGTACCTTCAGAATCATGAGGTACATTTGGTCTGTTGTAAAAACCATCTAAAACACATCCTTAGCCACTCGATGTTGATTGAGCCTCTATTAAAGTGGTTGATCATCCTTTTGGAGTTGGACATACATTTTGTGCCTTTGAAAGAAATCAATTTATATGAGTTAGTAGATTTTTTGTTAGATATCTCCTTTGTAGAAATGAATTCATTGGATTCCTAATTACCCAATGAAGAGGTTTTCTGTGTTCAATAAGTCCCCCGGATATGGGAGATATATTTTGACAACACATCTAGAAGATTGATATGAAAATGCATGGATGACCCTGAGATTAAAAAAGTGGTGTTGGGAGTCATATGAAAATCTCCATAAAAGGTTGTCCCTCTTTACTCCCCCTTACTGTCAGAGGGGTGCATGAACAATGAGGTCGAATACCGAGCTCTCATTTCAGGGATAGAGTTAGAACATCATGTACAAGTGAAACACTTGAAGATAAAAGGAAATTTAGAATTTTTCAGTAACCTGGTAAATTGTGATTATGCTATCAAAAATGAAGTGATAATCCCCCTATTAGACCACATCAGAAGAATAATGGTGGAATTCCCTTCATAACTAACATTAACTCGTGTCCCCTAAGAATAAAATTTCCAAACTGAGGGATTGGAAAATATTTCCATAGCATTGGATGATCAAAACCATGATGAAATGTTAATCCGCACTACACATTACCAGATGGTCTCACTATTCATTCTACAAAAAAATAGGAAATGTAAAGCCCCAATCAGAGTTAACCAGATTTGGTGCAATATTACATAACACTGGAATGAACACAATAGATAATATCTAGAAGGACTGATTAGTTTAGTTTACTTGGATGTAATAGATACATACATGAGTTTTACCGTACATCATGAAATTAAAAAACAACATTACCTTTGAACACACTTGTATCCTTTATAATATCTCTGAGGGTTAATCATAATATACTTCTTCACATCCAGGTAAAAGGAAAACATAATAAAGGGTTGAACTCATATGCATAGTAAGGATAACAATATAGTGGAAAAAATCATAAATAAGGATAATCATTTAAGGAAATGTATAAGACTGAAACACATGCCTTTTAAACATAATCTTCAGAATAATATTGCCAAGATACATCAAATAATTCCATTTAAATATTCACATGGATATTCTACTAGTTGAATAATGACATGTAATATCAATAGCTAATTTCATAATGATGGAATGCATAATTCTAGAATTTATAACCACATTGTCGATGCCTCCTTCCAAGACTACAAATAATATTTTTTCAAGGCCTTATGACAAGACACTAGTTAGTTTCATGAGACTGACTGATGCATCAAGGATTTATAGATGGGTCCACCCATCCTATACTAAGTCCAATGCATTCCTCGTATGAAATTGTTGAAACATAATATAAACATTCGTATTACAACTAGCATAAATAAACTTTAATACATTAACTATAAATAATGAATGGTATAAAAATAACACATCCACAGTAAGAAATATCAAAAAACCATTATTATAATATGGAATATTGTATCATAGTAAATCAACTTCAAAAAGTGTGAAATCTATCAAAGGATATTGTCATAGATGAAATCAAAACTATTTTATAGAAACATATCTTTCTATTTTGAATTCATTTAAAATTAAAATAATTATATAATAAAACATTTAGTTTCAAAATACTCTTATATGATTGTATGGGAAGCTTCAAATGTGTTATAACGGTAGAAAATATCTGCACCCGCCGTATAAGATAAAAAACATTCTTGCCTTAATTCATCAAAAAGGTTATAAAGTACCTTGTTTGGAAAACTATGGAAAGATTCATTTCGAAACATTTTATAAAAATTTAAAAAGAGTATTAATCTTGTTTGAAAAACTATGGAAAGATTCATTTCAAAACCTTTTATAAAAATTTTAAAAGAGTATTAATGAATTTAACCCATATTCTAGGAAGTAGTAAAAATGTTTTTAATACATTTTTAAGAATCACAGATGTGGATAATAATGAAGTCGTAGTATATACTGACTTATAAACAACCTAGATAAGTAAAGAGATTGTAAAAGTAACCCTTACCTAGTACATTTCCTTAGTTTAGTGTACATTAACCTCTTGTAAAATAGCTAAATCATTGTAACTAAATCATAAAAGTAACACATACATAAATATGATATCATATATGATCTTCTAATATTGCTTTGATAATAATATTTCAGTAGTATCATTGTTTCAGGTGTTAACTGATTGGTATTTATTTATATGTTTTGTTACATAAGTCATGTATGTTATGGATAAGATGTATTTGATTCATATCCAGAATGATATTATATTCATAATCATTATTTTTAAATAATCAAATAAAAATTATTCTTTAATGGTTATGATGGGGAATAAATCTTATTGCGTTCATTGAGACGGTAATCCGTATATACGCACGAGGGACAATATAATTATATTGATGGTAAAATATTATGTAATTGGATGTTATATCATATATTAAGAAAAATTAAAATGTTATATTTATTATTTACATCAATTAAATCATTATTATACCCATCCAAATAATGAAGCATTGAATAACAAACTACACCACGACCAGGAAATAGTAAGCTGTACGTATGTACGTATGGTGACTTTTTCATTCATAGGATGGATAGAATAATGAATATGATATTACAATACTTATAATATCATCACAATATGTAGAAGGTACTGTATTTATTATCTTGGTATGGAAAAAACAACGAAAGAGGGAGTGGAAGAAGAAATGAACTTGAAAGAGGTGGTGAAATAATTACCTCTTCTTCAGGTGCTTCATTTTGATTTGATAAAAAATTATCTATTGGATAGAATTATGATCAATGTAAGGAATATAAGATGAATGGATTGTATTTGGGAGGATATTTGAGATGAGTTTGGCCGAGAAAAATGGATTTGGAGGTGTGAAATTAAGAGAAGGGGAAGTAACTTTTTATAAGATAGGTGGGGGTCACTTTAGGAAATGCTTGAAATTTTATTTTATTATAAAATCATTTTCTATTTATAATGAATCAAAATGGATTTATTCAGAGTCTAAGGTTGGTATGGGTGATAAAACTCTCATACATTAGGTTTTATACATGTTTAGGTCTCCATATTAACCTTATCAGTTAGATTTAACACTTTTATTAAATAGTTTATCATTTACCACGTCTCCTTGTATTTTTATATTATATTGTTATTAACTATACTATAAAAAGACAATAGAACCTTTAGTGGTTCATTAATATCATATATATAATTATATAAGTCCTTTGGTTGAACCATAGATTTTTAAGACTAATATATTATTTAATAAAATAGTATCTATTTTAAAAGCTCATTTATGTCAATTTTCACACTATTTGGTATTTTGTTTTTGTGAATGTCATAAAAAATCTATCACTTTAAAAATATATTTAATAAAACATAACATGTCATAATATCCTATAAATTTTTTTAATCTATCAAAAGTCTCAATTTACATTTATTTTGATATTTATAATATCAATTATTTTAATCATTCATTAATATGGTAATTATTGTATCATCATTGTGTCATAAATAAATTTAATTATTTAATGTCTATGAAATATAAATAATACACCATTATGTAGGAAATATTTTTATATTTCTAATTAATATTTATAGTCGAATTTATATTATGTAAAATCCTATATTATAAATGTTTTTGTTATTAAAATTTGAATATAACACTTATAATTGTTATTTAAATAAAATAATAATAATTGTCCTAATCTAATCCAAGTGGATCATATTTTATTCCTAAGGTTTATTTTGGCAGAAAGAAACATATCCAATAGAATTAGGATATGTGTTAGGGTAATTATAATAGAATATTTACCTTTAATTACCCTATTTACTTTTAACTGTGGTAAATAAAATAAAAAATTACTATTCACCAAAAAATATTTTCATCCAATTGAACCAAATTTTACTTATTGATGTCAACCGTGTCTCTTGGAATTTTTTAATTCAATTCATAGAAGCGGTAAAATTATGTTTTAGGAAAATTTGCAAATGTTCCTAGAAGGTGGGTAAAAGACGACAAAAAGTATAATAAAATTTTATACATCTAATCTTATTATAAATTGACTCCAATGAATTACATTAAAGTAATATAGGTATTATTTATCTATTTTTAGTTAAAATAAATTTAAATAAAATAAATAATTATTTAAATAAAAAGCCAGTTTTATATAATAACGTAGTGTTTTTCACTATTCATCAAAATTTGAATGTTTTCAGAAAAAGTTCAAAAATTCACCCTATGTTAATTTTGATATTAAGAATCAAAAAATGAAGTCCATTTTGAAAATTTAAATTTAATAAATTTCAAAAAATTTGGTATTATTATTCATAATGGTTAGTTTGATTGGTAGTGGTGTGCTAGAACTCGAAGTTACATACAACGCAAGCTATTGTATTATTCAAAGAGAAGCATACAGTGGAGGATTGGGGTGTTACATTCTTCCCTCCTTCAAATTATTTCATCATTGAAATTTATAGAATATTACTGAAAAAAAAAATATTTGAGTTGTTCTTCAACATAAGTTCCTCAGGTTCCCAGGTTACTTATTCCATCTTGTGGTTTCTCCATATATCTTTTAAGAGATGAGGCATCGGGTTTCTTTACACTTGTTCTTTGGTATCAAGAATCCTAATAGGCTCTTCACAATAAGACGGATTGGGTTTCAGTTCTATTTCTTCATAGGTGAGTACATGTGCTTGGTCAAACATGTATTTTATCAATAGTGATACATGGAACACATCATGAACTTTGGAGAGACTTGGAGGCATTTCCAAATGTTAAGCTACAACCGCAATTTTTTCTAGAATTTTGAAAGGTCTGATGTGCCTGGGACTTAATATTCCTCTCTCACCAAATCATATAACATGCTTCCATGGATATTACTTCAAGAAAACATAAATTCCTACTTGAAATTCCAAATCCTCCCTTAGGTTATCGACATAGATCTTTTTCCTACTTTTAGCTTCTTAGACGTGGGTTTGGATAATGTTATCCTTATCTATTGTTTCCTCAACAAGTTTCGGGCCTACAAGTATTCTTTCACCGAAATCATCCCAAAAAGTTGTTGTGTGACATCTCTATCCATATAATGATTCGTATAGTTCCATATGAATACGTGAAGGGAATCTATTGCTATAGGAAAATTCTACCAGAGGTAAATATTGAACCCATAGGCCTTTAAAGTCAAGTGGGAAAGATCTCAACATTTCTTCTAAGGTTTGAATAGTCCATTTTGATTTTCCATCAGTTTGAGGGTGGTAAGTAGTGCTTAAAAGAAGTTTAGTATCTAGGGATTTATGATTACTTTTCCCGAATATTGATGTTAAACAGGGATTACGATAAAAAGCAGTCAATAGGGTACTCCATTAAGTCATACAACTTCGTTAATATGTAGTCTTGCTAAACGTTCAAGTGTAAAATCTTCTCTTATAGCATGAAAATGTGCTGAATTTGTAAGACAATCATTAATGAACCATATTACAACATTTCTTCTAGGATTCTTTAGTATCCCCATGAAAAATTACATCATAATATCATCCCATTTCCACTCAAGTTTTGGAAAAGGTTGAATTATTCTTCTAGGATGTTGTCTTCCAGCTATTACTTATTGAAAAACTATACATCTTGACACATAATTAGCAATCTCCCTCTTCAAGTTTTCCCACCAAAAATATACCATCAATTATCTATATGTCATAGTGATATGACGGTGTGTAGAGACATTGGAGCTGTGAGCATCATCCAACAATCCCCTTTTTAGATCTTGTATATCGGGAATAGGATGCATTTTCCCAAATTTCAAAATTCCATCTTCATATACGAAGTCGATCAATCTCCCATCATTCATAGTTTTAATTTTCTTTAGATACTCCACATAATTATTCTGAGAATTAATTAGCTATTCTAATAAATATGGTTTGGAAACCATTTGAAAAAGTATTGATATTTCACATTCCATGATTATCCACATATCCATCTTTACTAGATCCAAGAGCATAGGATCCGTTTCACCTCTCATCTTGTTCAGAACTCCATGATTCTTTCTGATCCAAGAATCTACACATTATTTGTCTTCCCCAGGTGGTAGTGTATAGTGAAATCATAATCCTTGAGAAGTACATGCCATCATCTTTTCCTCATGTTGAGTTCTGTCTGTGTGAAAATATACATCAAACTCTTTTGATCATTACATATCTTATAATTTTCATTATAGAGATGGTGTCTTCATATATTCAAAGCAATGATTACAGCTGGTAACTATGGATCATGAGTAGGATAGTTTTGTTCAAGAATATTTTTTATCGTGATGCATAGGTAATAACACTATCATTCTACATAAGGGCACAACCAAGTCCTTTCTTGGAAGAATCTCTATAAATAACAAACCCATCATTCCCCGATGGTAGAGACTTGATATGCGCACTGAATAATCTTCTCTTCAATTCAAAAAAACATTCTTCACACTCTTTTTTCCCAAAATATTTATCACATTTATGTGTGAGCTTGGTTAATGGGTTAGCCAATTGGGATAAATTCTGGACGAAACACCAATAATAATATACTAAACCAATAAAACTACGTACCTCGGTTATACTCATCAGTGTTGGCCATTTTTGTATTTTTCTTATTTTAGAATGATCAACATAGATTATATCCTTAGAAACTATATGGACATGAAAGGAGATCTCTTGAAGCTAGAATTCACACTTTCTAAACCTCCCATATAATTAATTTCTTCAATGTATTTTTAGAATAGTGTCCAAGTGATTTTCTTGATCTTCATAGTTTTTGGATGACACCAAGACTTCATCAATAAATACCACTATAAAGTCATCAAGATATTCCTCTAAAAATATATTCATTAGATCCATGAAAATAGATGGTGCATTTGTCAGTACAAAAGTCATTACAGTAAACTCATAATGCTCATACCTGGTATGAAATGATTCATTGTAATGTGTCCCCTTTTCACACACAAATTATGATATCCATATCAAAGTTCAATCTTGGAAAAATATTTAGCGATAGGAAGTTGATCTAATAAATCATCAATTTATGGTAGGGGATACATATTCTATATTGTTATTGCTATAATCCCCATGTAGTCAATGCACAACCTCATAGATCCAACTTTCTTATTAACAAATATAATAGGGGTTCCCATGGAGAAATACTATGGGAATAAATCCCTTATCAATAAACTCTTATAGTTGTTTCTTTAGTTCCACTAGTTTCACAGTGGCCATTCAAAATGGGGTCTTTGATTTGGACCTCGAACCAGGAATTAATCAATGAAAAACTCAATTTCATGTTCTGGAATATGTCTATGTAAAACAACTGGAAAGACATAAACATATTCTAGAACAATAGGTACATACTCTATTTGTACATTACTTTCCTCACACATAGTTATTGCATTATCTTCCTCCCCAATAATTGAATTTAGTAGAGCTATTGGGGGTGGATCTAGATAAGAATAAGATGGTGATGTTTCTGCTCTAAAGATAAGGTATTCTTTATCATCATCAAAAATTGTATCCTAATTAGTATTATAATAAATTTTTGCATCACGGTCCAAAAGCCAATACATATTGTCGATTATATCAATTTAAATCATGGGTATGACAATAATATCTGTAGATAATGAATGTTAATATGCCATAATGGATACTGATTCACAAAACATTGTTGCAATGATACTTCCCTTAGGATTTTAGACTGAAATATCACTTCTTAAATAAAATTGGAAATTTCTAATTTTCATGGCAATCTAAAAAGATATGAAAGAATTTGATGATCCAAAATAAAATAAAGCATTGGCTAAATTTGAGGAAATGATTAATGTACCTGCCACCACTTCATTTGAAGCTTCAACCTCTACAGTTGTGATCCCATAAGCTTGACCATTCTCCCTAGGACTTTTCTAAGGTATGTTTCCATGGAGCTTAGGACATTAATTTTCATAATGCCCCATTTATCTAAAATTGTAGCATTCAACATTGACAGCCTCTTTCTTTCCCTTTCAATTATGAGTTTGGTGGCCTTTTTCACCACACTTGTAACAGACCCCCATTCCC
Source organism: Viscum album (assembly GCA_963277665.1). Taxonomy (NCBI): domain Eukaryota; kingdom Viridiplantae; phylum Streptophyta; class Magnoliopsida; order Santalales; family Viscaceae; genus Viscum; species Viscum album. The sequence goes on from OY728138.1 coordinate 1,671,742,303, forward strand.
TTCAGTAAAGTACCAGGGTGTTTCTTCACACATTTCATGAAGGATAGAAATTTAGATTTTCCCTTCATCCCCTTATTTCTATTTTCAGAGTGTTCAGCAGATCTCTTCTTCTATTTCTTTTCATCAAAGTCGCAAGAGTTTGAGAATTCCTTTTCTTACTTGATAGCACATGAGACTATATATTCATACGATGAGAAGGATTTTGAGACTAATGATAGATGGAGAAATGTTTTTAACCCATCAAATAATGAATCAATATTACTCATTGGGTTATGTATATAATAAATAGAATTCCTTGCCAACCTTGTAATGTAATCCTCATACATTGTGACATTCTAATACTCATTTTTTCCCAGACATAGAAATTGTCTTTCTATATCCACTCAATGGTCACTAGGAATGTATCTTTCTAAAAAATGAAATTTAACCTACCTCCATTCCATGTTCGATACTTCTTCATCCTCTGTGTTTTGATCTAATGACCACCATTGATCCGCATCTCCGATGAAGAGATAAATATCCAGGACAAATTTTCCCCTTTCACTACACTCTAAAGCATGAAATATTTTTTCTAAAGAACTTATCCTTTTCTCAGATACAAGTGGATTTTAGTCCCATTTAATGTTTGTTCTTGTTTCCTCTTGATAAGAACTAGCATTAATCTTCCACATTGTGGATCAGGGTGCTTTATACATGTAAGGTTATTATTCATAACCTGAGCGAGTTGTCCCAGTATAGTGATTAGCTAATCAGCATCAGTTTCATCACCAACTCCACTATAATTATCAAGATTATGATGGAAATCCCAACATGGATTACATGTGTTGAAACAATTTCTATTCCTTATACTAGGTTCCATTTCTAAACAATGGAATATACTAAATTAGTTTATGAATCACAATACATAATTCCAAACTAGTAAAACACTTAATATAAATTGAACAGTTCATGCTTATAATCCATAATCATAAAAAATGTTATTTTTGACGAATTATTTACTAATAAATCATTCATAATGGTTTTTAATGAAAATGTAAAATGTTCTAAGCATATCCCCTAGGAGTGTTGTAACCAAGAGTGCAGAAAGGCCCATTGTCATGTACCGGGATACCCTATGTAAAGCCTGAAAATATTTGTCAGTGTTTTTACTCCTAGGTACATATATTCGAGAGCCTATACTCCAATCTCAAATCCAGTCAAGGATGTTTCTCTTGGAAAAAAATCACTACATTACCAAAATTATAGGAATTTCTTTTTTACTAATCCTCAATGATTATCTTAGGGTAACATTCTCTAATAAATGTTTTTCTAAATCTATTTTCCATGGTTTTCAATAAACATCATATAATACCAACTGTAACGCCCCAAGCCTAGTTACCAAATGTTTTTGAATTATTTCATAGCATTGGAATGATCATAAGAGATCATGTCTCAAAATGCTAATTAGTTTATTTTCCTTGGAAGTACTAGATACATACATGAGTTTTACATTAAATCATGAAACAAAATAAAAAAACATTGTGTCCCCTTTGAACACACTCATATCCTTTAGGCAATCCCTACAGGTTAATAATAATATACTTCTTTACATCTTGATATAAATAAAACATAAGAAATATGTGAGCTTAGATGCTCAGTAAGGATAACAATATAACAGAAACTATCATAAATAAGCATAAACATTGGGGGAAATGTATAAGACTAAAACACAAGCCTTTTATTCTTAAACATCAGCATAATAGGGCCATGATAAATCAAATTATTCAATTTACTTATTCTCATGGATATTCTACTAGTCGAATAATCACATTTAATATTAATAGCTAATTTGGAATGCATAATGATAGACATCATAAACACATTGTCAAGGCATCATGCCATGACAAAAAACAATATTTTTTCAAAGACTTCTGCCTAGACACTAGTTTGTCTCATGAGACCTTCTGATGCATTGAGGATTAATAACGGGCTCCACCCATCACTTAATAAGTCCATTGTAGTCCTCATATTAAAAGGTTGAAACATAACATAAACATTCGTATTAAAAATAGATTACAAAATGTTAATACTTTAACAATAAACCATGAATTGTATAAAAAACACATCCATAGTCAAACATATCAGAAAACATCATTACAATATGGAATATTGTATCATAATAAATCAACTTCAATCAAGTGTAAAATCAATCAAAATACACAGACATATATGAAATAAAAACTATTTGAGAGAAATATATCTTTCTATTTTGAACTCATTCAAAAGTAAAATAATTATAAAATAAAAAAATTTATTTATAAAATATTCTTATAATATTGTTAGGTAAGCTTACAAGGTGTTATAATGGTGTAAAATACCCACACCAACCGTATAAGTTAAAAAACATTCTTAACTTAATTCTTTGAAAAGGTCCTAATGTAACGTGTTTGGAAAATGATATAAAGATTACTTTCAAAAAAAATTATAAAAATCAAAACAAGGGTATAAATGACTTTAAACCATAGAGTGCGGTGGGTAAGATGGAAGCCTCCAGCTAATGGGTAGAAGCTGAATGTGGATGGTTCATGCTTGGGAGGAATCATGAGGGGTGGTGGTTTGATTCGGGATTGTTAGGGTTCAGTTCTTATTGCCTTCAGTGCTTATTATGGACCAGGTAACTCTATGAGTGTGGAGTTTAGAGCTCTTCTTTCAGGCTTGATTGTATGCATGAGGAAAGGCCTCTGGGTGATGGAAGTGGAATCAGATTCGGAGGTTCTGGTCAGATTTCTACAGGGAAATCACGACATCTCTTGGGATTTGACATATGTTTTTCATAGGGGAAAAGCGGAGACTAATCAGGGAAGGATGGTTCATCATAGTCTGAGGGAGTCCAACTTTGCGGCTGACGCGTTGGCTCGTTAGGGCAGACCAGAGTAGACTCTGGTGGTTTTTGATAGTCTCAATTCTCTTCCATTGGAGTGTGTTAATGTGGTTCGAAAAGACTCTCTTGGCCTTCATTATTTTTGTCCTCTGTGACTTGTAACCCTGGGTTTTAAGGTAATAATAAAAAATAACTTTTAGTCAGTATAAACAACCTCAGATAAGTAATGAGATTGTAAAATTAACCCTTACCTTGTACTTTTCCATAGTCGATGATATGTGAACCTCCTTTATAATATTTTAATAATTGTTTTTAAATTATACAAGAACCACATACATATATATGACATCATATATGATCTTTTAATATTTCTTTGTTAATAATATTTTAGTAGTATCATTGTTTTGGGTGTTAACTGATTCATTTTCCATTATATGTTTTGTTACATAATTCATGTCTATTATGGATATGGTGTATTAGATTCATATCTAGAATGATATTATGTTCTTAAAAATTATTTTTAAATCATCAAATTAAAATTATTCTTTAATTGTTACGATGTGGAATGAATTGTGTCACGTTCGTGGAGACGATAATCCGTACATACACATGAGTGAAAGTATCATTCTATTATTGGTAAAATCGTATGTAACTGGATGGTATATCATATATACAAAATCATTAAATTTTTATATTTATTATTTACATCAATTATACTCATTATTATACCCATACAAATAATAATTTGTTGAATAAGAAACTACACCATGAGTTGAAGACGGTAAGATGTACATACACATGTATAGTGAATTTTTTATTCATAAGATGGATAGAATAAGTAATATGGTTGTACCATATTTATAATAACATAAAATTATTTATAAGGTACTGGAGTTATTATTTTGGAATGGAAACAACAATGAAAGAGGAAGTGGGAGAAGAGAATAACTTGAATGAGGTGATGAAATAATTACCTCTTATTCGGGTTCTTCCTTTTGATATGATCAAAATTGCTCCATAGGATGGCTTTATGATTAACGTAAGGAATCTAAGTTTAAGTGAGGATAGTTAGGATTATATTTAAGCAGATTTTGGCTGAGAAAAATGTCTTTTTTAGCAATGAAAATAAGAGAACAGGAAGTACCCTTTTATAGGAGAGGTGATATTCTCTTTAGGAAAACCTTGAAATATTATTTTATTATAAAATAATTTTTGGTTTATAGTGGCATAAATTCTTTTATATCGAGGATAATGTGGTTATGGGTCGAAAACCTCTCAAATAATAGGATTTAGAATAGTTTAGGAAACCATATTTACCTATTATTTTATGAATAACTCTTGGTTAAATAGTTTTCCATTAACCATATCTCGTTGTATTTTTATATTATATTATTAATAAACATACTATAAAAATCTAAGAGAACCCCAAGTGGTTCAGCAATAAAATATATGTTATTATATAAGTCATTTGGAAAAAACATACATTTTAAATACTATTATATAATTTAATAAAATAGTATTTGTTTCAAAAACTCGTTTTTGTCAGTTTTGACACTATTTGATATTTGGTTTTTGTGAAAGTCATATAAACTTTATCACTTCCAAAAAAGTATTTAATAAAACCTAGAATGTCATATTAACCTATAAAATTTGTGGAATTCCTCAAAAGTCTCAATTTACATTTATTTTGATATTTATAAATTCATTTATTTTAATCATTCATTAATAAGGTAATTACTCCATTATCATTTTGACATAAATAAAGATAATTATTTAATATCTAAAAATTATAAATAAAATAACATTATATATGAAATCATTTAATCTTTCTAATGAATATTTATAATCTAATTTATATTATTTATTACCCTATATTAAAAATGTTATTAAAAATTGAATTTAACACTTTTAACTCTTCTTTAAATAAAATAATAATAAATGTATTAATATAATCAATTTGGATCAAGGAGGATCTTATTTTATTCATAAGGATGATTTTGGTTGAATAACACTTATCAATTTAATTTGGACATGTGTTAGTGTAATTATAATATTATTTTTACCTTTAATTACCCTATTTATATTTAACTGTTGTAAAAAAAATTCAAAAGTTACCATTTATGAAAAAATTATTCTCATCTGATTGAACCAAATTTTTATTTACTGATGTCAACCATATCTCTCATATTTTTGAAATTCATTTTATAGAAGCAGTAAAATTACTTTTTATGATAATTTTCCAATGTGCCTAGAAGGTTGGTAAAAGACGTTATAAAGTTTAATTAAATTTTATACATTTATTCTTATTATAAAATGACACCAATAAATTTCATTCAACTAAAATAGTTATTATGTATCTATTTTTACTTAAAATAAATTCATATAAAAAAATAATTATTTAAATAAAAATTCGGTTTTAAGAAATAACGTAGTGTTTTTCACTATTCATCAAAAATTAAAAGATTTCAGAAAACACCAAAATTTCACCTGAAGATAATTTTGATATTCTGAATCCAAAAATGAAGGCCATTTTGAAAAATAAAATTTAAAAAATTAAAAAATGTGGGTATTACTATGCGTAAAAGCTAGTTTGATTGGTCGTTGTGTGCTAGAACTCGATGTTGCATACCAGCACAAGCTATTTTATTATTCAAAGAGAGGCATACCATAGAATCATGGGGCATTATAAGAAATCGATGATATTATTACCATACTTAGGCCCTACGATCCTACCCCCATATGGATGACCCCCTATTGTGGACTACCTTCAAAAGGGAGACCTCCCTCTATATAGCACCAAAAGGGAGAAAATTAAAATATAGGGAGTTACCTTTTTTCCATATGACAACAAAAATCAAAAAAAATATCTTCTATAAGGAGATCCTTGATAGAGTACTTCTGATGTGAAATGAGGGAGGATAGACTAATGTTGTCGGGAAGACATTTCATAGTGGAGCTTGTGGTTCCCGCCAATTAGTATCTGAGATCTCCTATCAAACTCAAAGATGTGGATACTGCTACCCAACTGTAATATTGGACTATACTATATTCACCAAAATGTGCCATTCCTTCCAAGTTCCTGATGATTTCATCCACCAACCCCTGGAGTAAATTTAGATAGGCATGCACTCCTGTCCATTTTTCATATGGGGAATTATTGTTATGGGACCATATCCTCCAACTACAGCAAGTAAATTCAAGTATACTCTCACAAAACCGAATTATTTTCCAAATTCATAGAATCTATAATCCAAAGACTGTTTTTGGAAAGAAACATTATCAGCTTTGTGACATACAACATCAAAACCATATTTTTTGTACATTATACAATACTAATAGACAACGAAACTAATTTTTTCCCTCTTGAATTGGATATGTTATATTGGGAGCATGATATCATGCCCAATTATTTATCCTACTACCATTAAGTAGATAACAGAAATATATATACCATCAGAAGGACCCTATCAAATATAAATCTGAATATTGTAGATAATTATAAAGAGTTCTGGTTGGAAAATATCCTCCATACTTTGTGGGATTACAATACCATGACCCACAATGCCACCCACGAAACCCGATACTAGTTGGTCTATGGGACCATGGTGTTCATTCCCCTTGAAGTTCAATTTACCTTGATCCATGTTTATAACTGTGGTCAATTAACTATAAATCAGAAATCTGAAAAACTACTGAAAAACATACTATTACTCGATGAATATATTTTGAATTAATTTTTCCATTTGGATGTTCACAAAAACTGAATTGCATGAGCAGTCGACAAAATGTTCCACCACATGTCTTTCCTCAAGGGATATATGGAATTGGTTATCCGGACTCCAATGATACTCCTAAAGAATCCTCCAAAGATTGAATCCAAATGGGTGGGAGCTTACGCTTCACATAAGGTCTACTCCAATGGAGCACAATTCCAAATTTCAATAGATGGGAATCTCACTACAGCTACCCCCAACACAAATTTCATGAAGAAATATTTTATGTAATTACATTCCCATATCCTTATGAGACGATTATAAACTATATAGCATACAGTTCCTTATTTCATGATGATAATATTCATTGATCCATCATCCTTAACACAATACAATGAACTCCATGGAACCCTAATCCATGTTGCATGATGAAATGATTCATTGTACCCTCATCTTTACCGCACGACAAAAAAATTCATGGGACCCCCATTCTTATCATGTGTTGATAAACTGTATGGAATCTATTTCCTTACTGCATGATGATAAACTTCCTGGACCCCTCATCCTTACTACATGATGATAAACTACATGAAACCCACGTTCTTACCCAATGATGTTAAATTTAATTGTGCCCATCTCCTTATGCCACGACGATATGTTGTGTGGAACTCTTGTCCTTACTGCACTATGATAAACCACATGGCACCCTTTTCCTTAATGAATGAAGATAAATTGCATGGAACCCTCATCCTTACCATGTGATGATAAAATGAATGGAACCCTCATCCTTACCATATGAAGATAAGTTACATGGAACACTCGTCCTTACCATATGATGATAAAAAAAATGGCACACTCATCATAACAATACAATGTAAATTATCATGGAACAATCATCCATATCACAATATGGTAAATTGTGTACCACCCTTTTCCTTATTGGATGATGATAAATAACATGGCACCCTCATCCTTACCACAAGATCAAAAACTCCATGGTATAATCATCCTTACTGTATGATAATAAACTGCATGGCACCATCATCCTTACATAATGATGATAAATTGCAAAGCATACTCATCTTAACCACATGTACATAAACTTTACATATTTTTTACTCACCATCTGATGTTAAACTGCATTGGGATCAACATTTCAATAAAAAATTCGCCTCACATATTCTAATTCTATATCAGAGAATTCTGATATGCCCTCGATCACGTGTGAGATCCATATCCCTATAGGAATTCCATTTTTCCATAACTACATGTGGGTTGATTGATTTGATCATGGAATATGTATTGATTCCTAGACCCTATGACATGGGCCTAGCCATGAACAATGGGAAAAGTCACCTCCTCTTCATATTGGTAAAACCTATGTGGATAATTCTCATACTTAACTACAAGTGTCTTAATTATTATCATCACATGATACTTAGTTACACATAGAAATTGCATGCTAGAGAAAAATTCAAATTTCCCTCCATCATGGGAAGATTATTTTTCCATCCTTTGGCCTCCAGGCCTTTATCAATATAGGTGTTATACTAATTATAGTTCTAAAAAAATATCCTTCCCATATTTCCTCATTATTTGATGTTAACCTATAGGGAAATATGATTCTGTCATCCATGAGGTCATAACCATAAGCGTAAGTAATATAACATTCCACGTTCAAGAACTATGTAAGGCATGATTCCCATTTAATGGGATACGTAGTGATTCCTAGTCCTATAGTATGCATGTAGTATTGATATCACTAACTATGTTCCCTTAATTCACATCCACATGGGATACATAGCAACAACCTGACATTTATTCCTAATGCCCATCCATAAATACATTCAACTTCTTTTCCTCTTGAACCGTGTCTTCTAGAGTGTGTGGTGTGGAAAAGGGCCTCTTAGGTCCTCATTCACATTAGGTCAATAATACTATTCCATGAACCACCCCATGGAACCATTAATCTCCATAAATCTTTACAAACATGAAATTAAACTATACTACTATCCATCCCAGCCATATGATGATAAACTACATAGTTCAATCACCCAAGCTATACGAAAATAAACATCATAGCACCATACTTTTTCAACTTATGATGATTAACTATAGAAGAACCATAATCCTCACTCCATTACATTAAACTTCAAATTGCCATCATGATTCCCTCACCTAAGAGGACATCACGCCCAACATCAATCATCCCCTATTCCATGTTCAAAATAACTACATATGGCTTGATTACTATTCACATAGGATTTATATTGATGCTCGGATCCCCAAACCAAGGCCCATCCATGTTAAAAAAGTGGAAATTACCTCCTCCTTATGTATGTGTTAGATAAATATAAGGATAAGACTCCTCAAAAACATAATATGTCTTTATTCTTGTTTTGGAAATATATTAAGTTCCACTGAGGAATCGTGTCCTTGTCTGGGACATGGTAAAATTAATTTAAATGAAACAATATTCATATATATTGTATGAATTTTTATATAAGAAATCTCAGATTTGGGTCCTCGTGTGTAGATCCATAAATTGAAAAGAAATCCCCCCATCAAATTTGATTCTAATCTATGTATGGAATTTCTAGCACCATGGAAAGTTGTAGTCTGAATATACCATACACTCCCAGACATATCCCATCCATTCATCAAACTATATAACCCATGATAATTAAGATCCTCATAAACATCCATGACCATAAAAAGTGAAGGGAAAGTGTCATGAGGACATGTTTTTTGGACTATACATAACATTCCCTAGTCATATCTGCATAAGATTCCCATAAAAAATTCCAGTCCAAAAAATGAAAATTCATCCCCAATAGAATCTTTTTTACCTCTATACACCCAATATAGATTCCATGTCTCATATCATTTCTCTAGATCTTAGAATCCCAAGAACCATGAATTACACTTTCCATCCTCCTCGCATCTATGACATGTCAAAACATCCCGACCCGATTAACTACAATGTACTCATGGTTTCTATGACAAGTGGTCCTAGAAAGTTGACAATAAAATGTTGGACCCCAATAAATCCTCTCAACATGACACGAAATTATAGGGCCCATGACATAATTGAATGAACAAATAAATTAATGACATTGGGAACTATGTTTTGACCGATTCCCTTCATCACAAGTTTCATAATGACACCGGAACCTCATACCTCAGGTTCAAATATGAGATATAAATATCCACTAATTTCTTGTTCATGGGTCATAACAACATGATTATTTTCCAAAGATAAAAATTAATTTCCCCCCATGATCATATAAATGAAATAGATTTGTTTAGGAGAGTACAGTATGAGCTTACCCACTTTGTTGATCTCGTTTTCAAAAAAATATACCACTCCTATGTGTAATCTATATTCATATGGGAGAGTATAATATGAGTCTCATCCAATTCATGAGATCATGACCATAGGTAAATTCCGTGTTTTCCAAAAAACAATTTTTTTAGAACATGGGGAACCTTCCAATAACAATTTATGGATTGATTCCTATCATTCAGTGATATGTACTCGTGTCATGATACCAACCATAGTTTCCCTTTTCCTTCAATTAAGGTGATCAATTTTCTTATCTTAAGACATTAAACTATATGTATAATGTTATTTCCTCCAAATATTAAAAGGAATGTGTTTTATAGAACTATGTATGACTTTATTCCCACCCATTAAAGATAATTAGTGACACTTGAATCTAAAATATTGGGTCCATGCCTAATATGAAAAAAGTGTCCCTTCCCAGTTCATGGGTCAGACCTGTATAGGGTACCTCCTCATACATGGATATGGGGAAAATCTATAATTATGTTAGGGAAATTGTGACCTATAATTCCCCTTTCATGTTCAAGAACCCTCCCTTCATGAACTATACACCATGTCTGTAATTGTTCTAAACCTCATAAACCTCTCTATCCATGGGTAATGGAGGGACAATCTCCAAAGGAAACATTTAAATGAAAATTAATAATATACCACAGTTGGATCTATATATGTTGACCAAAGAAAAGTAATGTCCACAAAAAGAAAATTCACCCCTATGAGAGTCTTTTTCTAAATCCATATTCCACTATGACATTTATATACCACAACACTCCTTAGATTCGGAACCCCCTTATTATAGTTTAAATCCACCTCCTACATTATGTTTGAAGATGACAAAACATTACTAGTAAGAATACCATGAAAAGGGTGAACCATTTACCCTTGGGTTAGAGAAAAGTTATCAAAAAATTTAAATCTCTTAGGTCTTTGTTGTAAAATTCTAAACTACATCACTCATTTCCTGGTTGAATGATGTTAAATTTCACCGTGATCCAATCCACATTTACACAAGCCATGTTTTTTTGGGATTAGTTTCCCATTCATTCTCAAATTAGTTATATATTCCCTCATATTTTTCTTAAATCATTCTCTTAAAAAGAATTCCTTTATGGTCATGGAAAGTTATAATCTCCATAACATTTTTAGGCCATTAGAAATGGAGGGTCAGTGTCCTGAGGACACCTTTGTCTCTCTAGACCCAATATGCACCAGTTGCCTCTATATATGTTTCTCATAACAAGGACTATAATCCAATGGAAAAAAATTCTTCAAGAGAGGATTTTCTACCTCCATATTCCCCAGTTACATTTTGTTTTAAACCATTATTACGGTAAGACCTCATGTACTTTCCCCATGTCACATTTCAAATTAAAAAATTAAAGAACCAAGGTCATGAAAAATTCCCCATTAATGCATGAAATATTATAGGATATTATCGATCTATAAACCTTGTTGGGTCCCTCTACCTACAATTCATGATCAACATTGTTTGACCTAAAAAATAAGTGACAGTTGTTATATTTTCAAGACTATAAACAGCTCATAAAAATAGACACAAAACTCAATAGGGGGATAAAAACCACAAGTCACACCTTGGGTAAAAGTCAATTATCAGCATTATAGGAATATATTTCTCATGGTTTCATAGTATTATTGAGAAATAAAAAATTAAAGAGGAAAAAAATGTTAGTTCTAAAACAACTAATGGGAAGCCGAAGAAGAAGTCAAGTTATATCCCTGATCCCACACGACATTTCTCTAAGTAAAAAATTTGGTCTATAACAGAAAAAGATACAATGTTCATAGAATTTTTTCAAGTAACCCTTGAAATAATAAAACAATGCTCATCGAGTCCCTTTTATTAGGAAAAAAATAGATTATTATCCAATTATTGATTCAGATAAAAACCAATTCAATTTTTGAATATTCTCATAGTCATCCCAATCGGAACACTTTGTAACGGGGGTAGTTTTTTGGGTCCTCAGATATTTTCAAAAAAGATGGAGGAATTTTGATAAATTTTGAAATGGGTAGAAAGGAATCCCAGAATATGATTGAAGAAGATGTTTGATGGGGCATGACTATGAAGCACAAACCCCTTCAATGACTAATTCTCTTCATGGTGATCTCCTGATTCATCAAGAACATGCGAAATTAATAGTTTTTTAGGGAGATGTAGGTGTGGTCCACAAAAATGAAACCGAATTCATTTTTGGGATGTAGGTAGTGATGTAAACTCCCATAAATGAATATTTCCCTTGAGATTACTAGTTTGTGGAATGATGTGGTACTTTCGTCTCAGAGCAAACGAAAAAAGTTTATTTGTTGGATCGAATTGGTTATCTCCATCTCATCAAATGTTATCTCCCTTTCATGAATGACATTCCACCCAACTACGTCAAATGTGAGTAAGTTATATTTAATAGGATCCTTCAAAATAAGGCTTGATTCCCACCACAAATGACTGACCTTGATGGTATCCAATCCCTATGCACTTTTATATGTAGATCCCAAGGGGGAAACTAAAAAAGTGTAACCACATATAGACATAAAATGATGAAAAATGATGAATAGTTCTATTAATGCAATAGATTTTCGATGATCCCTCACATGTAATACCCATGAAATATAATTAAGATTAAAATAAAATGTTAGTGGGTTGTTTGGGATCTTAAAGTCCATTTTCCGACATAATCTCATGAGGTGAAAACTGATGACCCCTTTGTAAATAGGCATCTGCATAGAAAAAATTCTATGTGGGTGGATCCCTACATCACATAGGATAATTATACACATGTGGAACTTGGAACATCATAGAAAAATTCTAAATAGTCGAAACCTATCCCATGTGAAGGAAAAAAGTAACATTGGAGGAACCCGACCATGTGAATCGAAGCACTATTTGGAATTAAATGAGGTCCCCATAGAATAATTATACACAGATCACCCCCTTGCATGTTTAAAAACATGAAACGTAGAGGGAACCCCATACCAAAAAATAAGATGCTACGTGGAATGTGAAATCCTAGGATGTTCAACTCTCCATCTCCCACCATTCTCTTTCATTGTTTCATTAGTCCCAATATTGGCCACTTTATGAACTAGTATACTGTCATTAGACTCATTCCCCTTCCACAACTACCTAACATGTATGGTAAGATCATTGGAGGCATCAAAATTTTCTTTCAATCTTGCATACCCATGGTATGTTGAGCCACATGGGTATCCCCATTAAAAGGTAGGACCCTTAGAATGAACTCTGGTTTGCATTCCTATTATAACAATGATTAGAACCGTGTGGAACTAATGTGAACCTCCCTACACTAGTGATTTAGAGGAGGAAATTCTTTCCCTTTGATGATGTATTTTTTTATCATACCTCTCTTTCCCAGAATAAATATTAGGCATCTACTCCAGAGGTAACCACCCAAACATTATTGGAGGAGGTGGAACAAATGCTTCTATTTTCATCTTTTAAAGAGATATCCAGATAGTTCACAAAACATAACTCTCATGGATTTGAAAACAAGTGAGGATATTTGTGCATTCAAAGGCCCTCATTCTCTACCATTGGGCTCCATCACCATATATTAGCGAATATGGTGATATCATGTGATCAACATATCTTCTACTTCCAATTATTTATCAAATAAACCTTGACTCACGTAGGCTTATAGGTGAGTTTTGATTATAACATATACATGATCACAACCCACATGGGCCACTTCCGCTCCTTATACCCATTAAGAGTAGCATTCTACATGGTATAAGTCCTGAAACCATAATTCAACCTTCAATGGGCTATATTCCAAATGAAGAAACACTTAATAGGCCTCCAATGTTGTATAAGTCTTGAAACCATACCTAAATACACATGGAGTGTTTCCATGATATGGACCAATCAGATCATCATTCTACATTTTATATTTCTTGAAACCACACTTCAACCTTCAAAGGTCTATAATGCAAATGAAGCAGCACTAAATTGGAATCTTCCATGCAAATGACCCAAACATGTCCCATCAAGTGGGATGAACCATGTGAAAGACCTTATCATGTTCCTTCTAGCTCATCCCTACCCCGAATGATGTCCCCTAGCATGAAGTAGCCTCAGATGGCAGATGTGGCATCTGATTCTCCTCACATCTGCTCGAAAATACATCTTCAGGTGTCACAGTGTTTGCAGTGGCTTTTTTGCTATGAGATTGGTGCGGTCTAGTCTGTTTTTGTTGGATTCGTATCGTTCCAAGGTCATCATCAACATCTTGGTCCTGTATGCGAATGCTGATGGTCATCACAAGAATGATCAGTTTTGGTGGTGTTCTTCTCCTTGTCAAATCGATTCACAATTCTCAGTGGGTTTGGTCTGTAGTGATATTTTTGTTTCTTTTTCCATCGGCACTACATCTCTTTGTTTCCTCTTCCATTTCATTGTTCACCTTTGCGCATGACCCCATCTTTGTTTGATGCGATAGATTCTATGATGTTTTGGATTGTGTTGTTTCCTTCAGTGAATTTGGATATGTTGGGGTGCTCTTTTGGTGTGGTGGTGTGATTTTCTTGTGGTTCTTCGTGTTTTGGTTTTTGGTTGTCACTTAGCCTGAATGGGAACTATGTTAAGTTCTTACTATCCATAAAGTGTTTTATTTTAAAATACAAAAAAATGCTTGAGGTATGTCCCAGTTCCCGATAGGGTCTTATTCAACCAAGATATTGAATCTCTTAAGGGACCCTCTGGAAGCCTCAGAATAAGTCCCATAATATTCATGACCAAGAACCCTTTTCCTAGACTTTATTACTATATGATGTTAAATGGCATGGTTGGTTCCTCATTCCATGACTATAAAAGTTTATGTGTCCAGTTAAGAAGCACAAAAATACATGGGTTCTAATTCCTCTCATGAGAATATATAGGAATATGGTTTCATAGGATCAATCCCAACATAAAAAAAACCTCATCCCTCCTATATGATGATAAAAATCAAAGATCCCCATAACACAACTAAAAACTGCCTTCTTCCAAGTAAACAACCAAAGTATCATTGAACTATCCCCCAAAGGGTATCATATATGTAGAACCTAAAATATATATAGAACCCTCCATTGATGAAGAACCTCATATACATATAAAATATTATAGACCCATGATTAGTCATAATGGATAATTTTCTTAGGTTAATCCATAATATAAACATTTGGGAGATAATCAATAATTCATGAACAAATATTAAATCTATAAGAGAGTATCTAATTAGGAAATGGTTCCCCCAAAAATGGTGTGATAATCCAGAATTCCCTTCACTCAGATAATTTGAATTATCAAGCTCCATTGGCCATGATATCCAATGATCACCTTCATTTGAAAATTTGGTCCATCAATCATGGATTTGGGATCCATTGGGGGTTTTTGACTCCAAGAACAAAACCTATTGGAGACCTTTAGAAGTCCTTTTCCATTACGTAAGTTATTCCACACCATTCAACCCCTTACAATCAACCATTCCTGAATAGGGGTATAAACCCACATTGTAGTGAATCAACATCCTATAAACCATATGAAACATACTTGGTGCATAATAATAGCATGTTGTATTGAATGTAATTTGATACAAATGACCATTAAATCATCAGAAAATATCAATTCAAAATGAATTGAAAGAAATTATTTAAAAAGAAATAACAAATTCCCTAAATAATAGAAGTATTATTACACAAAATTATAATTTGGCAGTAGACATAATATTCATTACGAAAAGGTGTATAATAGGTAATATATTTTAGGGAGAAAAAATTTGAGACCTAAGACCATTACAATATTATATTGGTTCAAATCTAATCCCCTTAAAGGATATGGATTCAAATAAAACCATTACTTCAATGAATAATTATAGGATAATGATAAAAATAAATAATTTTCTAGTATATAGACTACTATAATGAAAATGTGGTGTATGGTAATAATTATATTTTAATGGGTGAATATAAAATATAAGAAAATAACACAATTTTTCCCTTCTTAGTTGAATGTAGTCTATGACCCTTTATATTGTTACAGTAACCCAGGATTATCATACGTAGATGTAATATATTTTTCTATGAATATGAAAAAAATTTCATAAAAACACTTCTAAGGAATAAATTATATTAATCTATTTGGAGAAAAGGTTCACAATTTTCTAATTTATTAAATTATCTTTAGAATATGTTATACTGATCTTACCCTATTGTATTATTCACAAACATACCCAATAAAAAATATTTCTTCATAACACCGGGAATGGAATCATAAAAAATTTGAGATAGTACGATTAGTAAGATTAAAAAAGGGATATAAATATACATAACATAAACATGAGGGTATGAGGACATGAGCATAAAATATAAAAACCATACCCTATGTATGATAGATAAAAATATTGTCTCATTACAAAAACAATTATCATTTCATTAGACATGAATCAATGTGAAATCAATGAACAAGGACAATGAGATAATAATATTATAATAATACCATGATTTATGGAAAATAAATAATCAAATAAAATATTCTGTCAAGGCTATCCCCCAAGGAATTCATGACATGATTGGTTTAGTCTAACAAACCATGTAACATATTTAATATTGGGATAAAAATACCATGTACCCTCTTTTTGGATTCATATAAACTCACATTTTCCCCATTAACATACAAGGGATAACTTCTTGTGTACCCTTTGATATTATATAACATTAATCATTACCCAATTCATTGGAGGGAGATATAGGTCTCACCCATCATTTGATGAAAATCACACATATGACTTCCACAATATCATAAAAAATTCATCAAACCATAACCCATGAAAATATATGGGATTCTTAATAGTTTCATCATTTCATTATAGCATACCTCATGGAAAATATGTGATATTCATAAGAATTGTATCATGGTATATCTCATTGAAGATCTATTTACAAAAACATCTTGCCTTCATAAACATTAACCATTTAGAGAAAGAATAATAATAGTTTCCATTGATCATATCCCCAATAAATTATATATAACATTAAATTATGTTATCTCATATATAAAAAAATTTAATTAAAAACCTGAACATTTCTTGAGGAAAATAACATTTCCACTTTGGGAAAATATTTTTAAAACAAAAAAAAATTCATTGAAAAAATATATTTAATGATAATTTATAAAAATTCCTAGGGAAAATAAGTTTTAAACATTTTAAAAAACTACCAAATTTTTAAAAGAATTTGGGGGGAAATTATTTTTAAAGATAAATAGGTTTTAAATCACTGATACAAATAAAGACAATTTGTCAAAAAAATTAATGTCAACTCATGAAAATATAAATAGTGTAAAAATAAAGTAAAGAATTTATTCTAATTACATAAACATAGTAGATGAAAATTCATGAGCTTCATCAGATATGGATCATAATATTTATACATTGGAAGCATAGACCTAAACAATCCTGATAAACTATGAGATTGGACAATAAATACAACACCAAAATGGTATCGTTCAATCATAATACCCATAAAGAATTAAAATTAAATGAAACATAAAATATAAAAATAATTAATAAATTAATGATATTAAATTTCAATATGGTAGTATATAACCCTAAAAAAGTTTATAGATGCTTAATATAACATATGTCTCAAAGAAAGAAAATTGAGACACAAATCACTAACCACTTTTGTATTTTTGAATCATTTTCCCCCATAAAGAGTGAAACAAAAATTGATATTTAAGTACTAAAAATATTAATAATATCATCAAAAAAACACATTCATGGGAATTATATACACAACATTAAAGACTCATGTGGTGAATATAACATTTTTCTTACTGAAAATAAACATGAGATAGAAATCCAATTCCATAATTATTGATATCTTTCATACTAATTCAAATATCTAGTAAAATAAATATAATTGTATTATACGTATATTAAGAAACCATACATATCTATATATTTTGATATATCATTTAATTATGTCCCTTTATTACCTTCTTATTAAAAAATCCATATTAAAGTCACATTTCTATTAATAATCTCTTTTTTGGTATATGTATTTATTATTAATTTGTTTTCTTATTACATTGATCATGGTTCCATTATATCAAGAATAATAATAATGAAAGAATTAAATATTTTCAAAAAAATAATATTTTTAATACCTTCCCTGAAATATGGTTTTGATTAATGATGTATGTTAGGATCGTCAAGACGGTATGCCATATGTATTCATGAGTAAAATTTCAATTTATTAAGGATCATTATTAAAAGAATGTAAGAAATATATTATAATCTGAGAATGAAAATAATATAACTAATAATTTTTTATTTCTAAAAATATATCTATTCACATCATCCATCTTGTTTGGTGATGGAGAGAGAGTCAAATTTCATTGTGAAGGTTGTAATCCACATGTACACAAACAACATTATCATCTTTTATTGAATGAAAATATAATAATGAAAAGGGTATATAATATTTTAATTAGGAAATGTATTGATTTAATTTAATATTTATTTCATTTATAAAACATATATTTACCATTAATATCTATCATGAATGGTGTTATTGAAAATGAATCATATCTTTTTTTAAGGGGGGTAGTCTTCCGTACACATAAGCAACGTTGTCGTATCTCCTACGTAGTGGAATATAAAAAAATTATATATAATATAATGACAAAATAAGTATAAATATGGTAAAAATATAATATATATACTTTATACACATATATATACTCAACAATGAGGTGATGTACTTGAAAAATCCATTACATCGGTTCGTGAGTGGTAGTCATCTATACACATTAACGATGCTTTTGTAAACCGTTTGATGAAAGTGGAAATGGTTTTATGTCATTACCATAACAAAAAAAATTCAACATTTTTCATATAATGATGATATTATATTGGAATAGTAAAATAATAATTGATTTTCGTGAAGGTATAAATAAAATTAAAACACTCATTGGAGAGAATTACCTCATTTTCAGGTATCCTCTATAGATGTTCACAAAAATCCTTCCTATGTTCAATTTCATCCCATAATTACAATTATAAGTTGATATGAGGGACTTAATGATGTTCTTTTTTAGGTATTATTTATATAGAAGTTGTATTACTGTATGAAGAATATAAGAGAGGGTGGAATTCTATTAGTGTAGTGAGTGGTACACTATTAATTTTTGAAATAAAAAAGGAGTACCCACGTTTTTCACATGAAAATAGAACAAAATGGATAATTGTAGATTATTAGACATGATAAGAAAGAAATATTTTCATAATTGTAGATTATTAGACATGATAAGAAATATTTTCATGATAACAAAATGGATAATTGTAGATTTTATACAAATTTTTATATAATTTAAACAATAATCTATTTATTTTTTCCTAGGTAAACCCATTTTTAACATAATGACTATAATTAATTTTTACTATTTTTTCTATTAATTTTGGTAAAATATAAAGATTAACATATTAGATGATATAAATAATTATGATTCAAAATATTATATCCATTTTTACAAATTCAAATCAAAAAATACAAAAAATATAATTTCAAATTAATGGCACATACATGATAAAAATATTGATTCCCCAAAATAAAAGGGATAAATAATTACAATGTTTTTATATCCAATTTCAATATGTAATTGATTAAAATGAAATAAAATAAACAAATTGATATATAAATGAACAAATTTTAATTTAAAATATAATTTAACTATATAAGTAATTTCAATGAAAATGATATTTTCAATTAAAATTATGTAATTCTCAATATTCATAAGAAATTTAATCATTTTGAAAAATCACAAAATTTAACCATAAGTTAATATCAATAGGATTATTTGAATAATGGTTTCAGTTTTATAAAATAAATATTATTAAATATCAATAAATTAATTAATCATTTTAACACAAAAATAGTGAAATAATATTTCAATAAAACATATTTTGGAAGAATATAATTACATAACTAAAACATTATTGATTATATACTATGAATTAATAAATAAATTTATATTGAAAATAATATTAATATATATATATGTAATATATGAATAACATTTTTCACACCAACATATTTAATGGATACATTATCATTTTTGTACGTATATTAATATTATTTCATGTTTTCTTAAAGCATGAGGTCGTGTGTCATGCATTCTATCGATGAAATTCATTAGTTCAAGACAAACGTAGTGTTTAATATAACTCAATATATATAAAAATATAAATTTATTAAAAAACATCATAAATGTAGGGATGTTACACTTCACCCCCGTTAAAATGAATTTCTCCCTCAAATATTTTTTGGTTATCAATGGTTTGACATTTTAATGTTCTTTCATAGAAACTCAAATCAAAAAAACTGTAAAGAAAAAATAAAATTGAAAAGGGAAATTGAATGTGAGAAATTATTTTACAATAACACAAGATAGGTTTAAAAATATTAGAACATATGTATGAATTTAAATGAAGGAAATCTAATAAAAGCATATATTTTTATAAACAGTGATTGAGATATATGATCATGAAGAAGATGGTGATCAAAAGAAGGTCAAAGGCCAAAAAATCATAAACCAAATATGAATGAAAAAATATTATTAATAGTATAATAATTATTATATAATGTAAAATTTAATTTAAATATCCATTTCTTAATTTTGGAGTATTCTATTTTCATCTTCACTAAGACTTTATGAAATGTTACTTACTAGATTTCTTTTTATTTCGGAGGAACAACTTCGTCTTTTTTTCTGATTTAATAAAAATACACATCATGTCTTACTCTGTGATAGTAATTGTTTTCATGTATGAACTATTAAATAACTTCCATAAAATAATGTTAAGTTATTACTTCTATATCTTTTCATTATTAATATAAAATGGTTAGTACAATTTCTACATAAATCCTCATATAGAGAAAAAATATATTAATCATTGAGACTAATTTAAAGTATAAGATAACCATTACATTAATTATAATAATTATCAATATTCTAAAATATAATATTTATAAGGAAGTAACCGAAATCCCTCAAAGGAACATATCATTAATCCCAAAAATACCATAATTTATCTCTTGAATATCAGATACCACATATAGGAATGCATTGTTAATATATTTTCATGAAACATGACAATAAATCTAATTAAAATAAAACCTCATTAAAACATACATACTTACTAATTACTAAATTAATTCCAATGATTTATGAATATATTTTATAATCCAAAAAATTCATAAAACTCTAAAAATGATAACACAAACTTCTTTGTTAATAAATCACTAACAAATTCTATCTTTTTCAATACTATCCAGTTTACATTATTCATATCAATAATATCCTCAACCCAATATAATTATCTGGATCATATTAAAGGTTTTCATTCCCTTAATCATGTGTTTTCTATAAATATTACCTTTCTATTAAATTACATGTTCTAGTTCATCAGCATCATTAAAAATATTCTTTCACATCCATATTGAATAACTTGTACTGAAAAATCCCCTTATATTTTAAAATTATTAAATTCCAAAATATAAATATTTCATTCATATGTATTCTTTATCAGACCCTTATCTAGTATTCAATATCATGTTCTTTAATATGACATTCTTTTCATATATCATTCATAGCCCCTTCATTGTCAACAAAAAAAATCATCACCTTTAAAACCTTGTATATTCACTTCATGATATTTCCCCATAGGACATATATTTTCATTATGAACATTATTTCCACATTTCAAACATTCAAAAATCAATTATATATTAAGGATAGTGTTATTCACATCCACACTGTTATCCAAACTCTAAATTTTTTACCTATAATTACATCCAGTATATCCTCCATTTCCACACTCTAAAAAATATTCTCATTCTTCTATGAAATTTCCTTGAGTTAATCATTCAAAAATTCTTATATATAGGAAAATAAAAATTCATTTATCTATTCCCTCTATTTCCAAAACGTTCCAAAACATATCCTTCCCTTCTTTTTTGAGTCTGTGTATATTTGGTGGATCAATGTTAATCATGTTCAATGATAACTAATTAAGAATAATAAAAACATCCTTAACTCTAATAATTAACAAAAATGGAAAATTCATAGAAAGTTTCCCATCACATTTAATGTTAAACCATTTCTTTATTGGTCTAAAAAAATTTTAAAACTGAAAAACCATAGTTCTTGAAACACTAATGATAGTGGGAATCAAAATAATCATTAATATCACTAATAATATTTCATAGTCAAGAAAACTTTTTAAAATATATGAATCCTTAGTTTTATCCTCTTTCATTCATTTCCATTATCTATTTAAATCCTTTGTGATGGTTTGTAATGAGTTTGTGAATTTATAAATCATATACCTCATGAGCATCAAACTGAGTGTTCATTATGGCCTATTGTCATGAACCAGAAAATGATCGAGTATATCTCAATGTTCTCTTTTTGGAGTTATTATCCTTAGGTACATATAATCTAGATCCACATATACATGACGTATCATTAATTTTATTTAATTTATTTGAAACCACATTTGATTTATTTTACCAAATCTATAATACATTTTTCAATATAATGAATCATCTTAAGAAATATCCCTATAAACATTCCACATCATATCCCTAGAAATATCACTAATGTTTTTTCAACCTTATTTTAAATGGTTAAAAAAACCATTCATATAGTACCAACTATAGTGACTTAGGCTTCTCATATTCTAATATTACCTATTATTATACTAATATTACATATATTACACAAAAACATGGCTTCAGACTGAAATAATTTATTTTAATTATAGTTTAGGTACTGAATCATATTATTTGGTCAATCATCCTCAAAATATCACATAAGGATCTTTCCCTTTAGTAAAATTCAAAAAAAGTAACTTACTCAAAAATATTCTTCATAACCTAGTGAAAGAAAATATATGGGAGTGTGATCGCAAATGTGAAATTTGGGTAAACATGGTAGATACATAAGCATATCATGACCATAAGGGTATAAAAACATGAGTATAACAAATTAAAAGAATTAATTACATATAAAATATTATAGTATTGATTTGCGTAATAAATAATAGAAGTTATTAATAAATTAATTATAAACAAATAAATGAACTTTCATGAAGAGAGAATAACACGAGAATAAGACATAGATATGAGGTATATAAATATTCATAAAAATATTGAAGTCAAGGATACACAACAAGGAATTAATATATTGGTAGGATTGCTATAACCAACCATGTAACAACATTAGTACTGGAATAACCTCTAATGTACCCTAATTTTGGATTGGGATAACCTCCCATGTACCCACTTTCAATCTTGGTATTACATCTTATGTACCCTTTGAGATCATAAAAAATTCATCATTACCCAGTTCAATGGATTGATATATAGGTCCCACTTGTCACATGATGAAAAAAATACAAACATTTCCCTATTGACCATAAAAAATTATCATATTACAAACCATAAAAAGAAATGGGATTCATTATTAATTCATCATTTAAATATAACATACCCTATGGGAAACAATGGGTTTGATAAGAATTATGTCATGGTATATCCTATTGGAGAGAAACATCTTTCATAAATATATTTCTATCATAAACATAAACCATTTAAAGAGTGTATAATATGATTTCCCTAGATCATATCCCAAATAATATATAATTATCAAAAGATTATTTCATCTCAGAGGGAAAATTTTTATGAAAGATCACATCGAACATATCCTGACGAAAATCATTTTCACATTTGATATCATATTTTAAAGCATAAAAAATTTAGAATCATTTTCATGGAAAACAATGTTTAAGTATCATTGAAAAAAATTATTTAGTAAGATATTATTCCCCCCTAAAAATCCATTTTATTTTTTAAAATATTCTTTATAAAACATCATTATGGATGAAAAAATGGTTTCAACCGAAGAGAGAAATACAATTGACCTTTTATAAAAAAACATTATTTGACCTCTTATGTAGATAAAGAGAAGAAAATGAGGTGAAATCATGTATTATCATGATATAACTATAGTATTATCAAATTAAAGAGTCTCTTGATAGTTGGATCATAATATTTGATCCTCATAAGAATAACCTGAAAAATTCTATTAAATAATCAGATTATTACATAAAATGATTACCATAATGGTAATGTTGAATCATAAGCCCCGGGGAATAATAAAATTCAATTAATCAATAAACATAATTATAATCAATAAATTTATTATGTTATAAGTAATTTTTTTATATATACCTCATAATATAATGTAGTTGTATAACATATGTCTAAAATAATGAAAATTTGGACAAAAATCTCATACAACATTGGTATCATTTTAATTGAAAATACAATCAGGTAAAGATCCAAAAATGGATATGTAAATTAATAATAATTTTAAGAATAATATTTATAATTTTTATTAATGGAATGTATATACACTATATAAAAGAAATCATGGATGAATATGGGATATTTCTCACAAAAAATAAAACTGAGAAAGAAATATGACACCGTTAGTCTCAAATAAAATTGTACTCAATATAATATCTATTTAAATAAATACATTCCATCTAAAAATATATAAAATAACCATAATTATATATATAATACCAAATATTATTTTCTTATGTTCTTAAATTACCCGTTTATTTACAATTCCGTGTTAAATTCATGTTTTGGATAATATCCACGTTGTTTTTCATATATACATTGATTTATTATATTTCATCCTCTAACTTTGATAATTTATTAATTGTCTATGTTAATATAAATAGGAAATAGTTTTTAAATTTAAAAATAAATTATAATTTTAATACCAATGATGAACGACTATTTTTAAAAATGTAGTATAAGATGGTAGGTCATTCATAAACGTGACTAACATATCCATCATTCTATAGTCATTACGGAAAGTAGGTAAGGAATATATTATCATTATAGAATTTTCATAATATCATAAATACTATATTATATATTTGAATATACTTATATATATCAACCATGCGGTGTGGTGATGAAAAAGAGTCATGTCTCTTTTTGAATGAGGTAGTCTACACTTACACGAATGCCATTATACTCTTTCAGTGAGTGAGGGGTAAGAATGAAAATGATATATCATCTCTTAATAATGATAATTATGTCATGAATTTCATATTTACAACATAAATAACACATAAATTTATCTTTATTATCTTCCATTAAAATTGTTAGTAAAAAATGAATCACATCACTTCATAATGTTGTAGTCTGCCATAAACAAGAGCAATGTTATCATATCTCCTATAGAATTAATGGAATGTAAAAAAGGTATATATGATATAATTACTATATATTTATAATTATTTTTTAATTATATATATATAAATTATATCCATCATCATACCCAACTATGATAGGTGGTAATGGAAAAAATGAATAACATCGGTTCGTGAGGTAGTGGTCCATCATACACCCAAATGAAAATTTTGAAACACATTTGATGGAATTGGATAAGTTTTTAGGTTTAGTGATAAACATAAAAACATGTAATTATAATATATATACTTGTTATATTATATAATAATTTTTTAATAACAATTTATGGTGGTGAAGGACTAAATAAAATAAAAAATCTTGTTGAAGAACATTAACTCTTCATCAGGTATCCTTCTTATTTCTCCACCAAAATCCATCCTATTATAGATTTATACCTAAATTAATGCCTATACGATTAGAAGAGGATGTTTTTGCGATATATTTCAGTATGTAATGGATTAAAAAAGGGTTTTATGTTGTGTGTAAAAGAGGGGAGGGGTGGCCTTGTATAATTCAGATAAGTGACACAATTTAATTTTTTAAAAGAAATCGGTGAAGAAAAGTTTCACAAATGAGACAAGTATTAAAAAATAATTGTGATATATAATTAAATATTATAAATACAATATGTGGTCGGAAAATATATTTAATAAAAATTATATATCATTGTAACCCATATAATTTTATTTTAACCCCCGACAAACCCATTTTTACCTTAACTGGTATGATTAATTTTTATTATTTTCACTATTAATTTTGGTCCAAAATTATATTTAACATATTAGATAACAAAATTTATTTAAATTTAAAATATGGAATCCACTTTTTTGAATTTAATTCACATAATTTGAAAATATTAATTTAAAATTAATCCAATAAATGTGATAAAAAGTAGGTTTTCAATGGAAAAGTCATCAAAAGTTTAAAAAACAATTATATAAATTTTCAACATTGAATTCATTACAATAATAAAAATTGGATTCAAACATATATAAATCCAAATTAATATATATTAATAAAAATCTAAATATAATTTTAATTTAAAATTAATTTAATAGAAAATGAAACTTTCACTTAAAATTTATTATTTTTCAATATTCATCGGTTGTATTAACTTAGAAATGAGTTAATATAATCATTGAACAAATATAAATGTTTATGCTGAACTATTTAATTTTTTTTAAATATTAATTTTTTTTATTTTATATATTTTAAATAATTAACATTAACTCTTCTGTAACGTAGATACAGTTCTTGTTCAAGTATATGAAGAATAAATAAATTTTCTTATTTAATAAAATAAATATAAGGAAATTACCAAAAACATGAAAAAATATTTTTCTATAAGAAATTATCTATCACTATATTAATTTTATTTGGGTTTTGGACATTTTGGACCAACATGTATCAAATTATTCTCATTATAATATTTTATTAAATGGAATTCACGTTGTTCACACCATAGTTTTTAAATTTTATAGTATTCTAATATAATTGTTTCAAGAAGATCTTTTGGAAAATAAATATTATTTTGAATTATAATAATATTATATTATTGCGGGAATTTTTTTTAGGGAATAAATTATTTTTGTAATGGCATGAACATTAATGATGCAGTATTTATTTAATTAATAAATAAATAAAATTAATCATATTAAAAATATTAAAATAAATATAATTTATGATTTTTAAGTTAATAAATGATATATATATATATATATATCATTTTTATATAATATAACAAAATATTGGATTTGAATTTGAAACATTGTTTATATTTTGAATTCATAGTTATAAATAGTATTTAATTTGACAAAAATTATTTTCCGTGAAGAAAATAATTTATGAAATAACGTAAAATTCAAAAAAAAACATATATTGAAAAATGATAAAATTATAAAATTATTTCTAAAAATTTAAATACTTTGATTTTGAGTCCTTTTATAAGTATTTAACCATATATTAGACTAAATATATTTTAATATTTTATGTAATTATTATGTTTTCCTTCACCTAAATTATAAAAGGAGACTTATACCTTTCAAAATTTCGTCCCCCAAAAGCCAGATTTCTTGACTATCCTCTGAAAAAGTCCCAAAACATGAACCCTTTAAACATTTTATTTCTTCTGTTCTCACAAAATGTCCACATCCATGTTCATAAAGAGGTTCTCAAGGATAAATTTTAAAGTGGAAATTTTCTTCTTTTTCTATTTTAAATTCATTTTAACTTCTAAACTATCATCACTCTCCATCCCATGTTTCATGATAAATAAAATGTCATAAATATGCTGTATTTTGTTTTTTAAATGGTATATAAACCATAATATCTATTATTTTTACCTTTTAATTCTTTTATATGAAATTTTTGTCCAAGGTGTGTAAATTCACCTCTTTAATTGATGATGAGTTTTCATTTCCCTTTATGGCATTCATAGGAAGTTAAAATTCAATCATAATTAATAAAATTTACCTAAATATATACGTTCACACTTCTGTAATATTATTTATTTTTGATAAGTATGTTTATAATAAACATACCATGGAACCCATGAAATGAACGCACCCAAAAAAATGAAAATAACAAAATAGTGATAATAAATTGTTAGAAATATGTTATAAGAAAATCATTTAAGGATATATAAACTTGATTATAATTCAAAACTAAATAAATAAAACTATTTAAACCATTATTCATGAGTTTTATCACTTTTTAAATAAGTGGATCCATAGGAAAGGGAATTTCAGTTTAAATTTTCTATTTTCATGTTATAACTATTTTTATTCAGGAAATGTATTTTTATTGTACAACAAAATTTTATTTTACATATCCCATGATGGTTTTCTGTTTTTTATTTTTACTTTAAAAGTTTAAAAACTTATTTTTATATAAATTTATTTCATTTAAAACTGTGTGAATTATTTTAAATGATTTCAAAAATGAAAGATTTATTTTCCCGAAGAATGTTTCTTTTATGAAATATTTTAGGTGTTATTAAAATGTTTTAGTTATTGGGAAATGTTATGATGATGGGTGGTTTTGTGAAAAAATAATGGTGGGTGAGCCCGTTATATCTCTCTAATAAATTGGATAAAGGGACCAAGTTAATTGGTTATGTTTTTCTTAGGAGATTATGGGAATATAATCCGATGTTTATTCAAAGTGTAACTATGATGGATACTCCATGTGTAGAATGGAGAGTAAATTATTTGTATGACTGATATGAAAATAATTCAACCAGAAACCATTTCTAAGATACATGTGATTTCTATGGTTTTAATGAAAACATATGATTCCATAAGGCGAGAAAGAGAGCATATGATATACATTGTGAAAATATTTTCATTCATAGACTAATGATTTCATTCTTCCTATATATATGTTGTATACATTTTTTTGTTCATACTACATTTTAATATATTTCTCAAAATTATCATGGATGATAAATAGAAAATAATTATCCAATATTAAGGTTTTGATGATTTTTCAAAAAAAAAAGAATTCATGTTTTTTAAAACTATTTTATTGTGGAAGAAATTGAAATAATAAAAGTAGTATCCAATTTGTATGCTTATGGATTTTCATGACTTAATTTTGACCTATCTCTATAAAAATATAAATTGAAAATTTATTTGGGAAAGTATAAAAAAGAATTCATAGTTCAGTTAACTAGATTATTTAATGTATAAGGACACGCCCTTATTGAACTCGGTTCAGTAATACATGGATGAAAAGGGATGTGAACCTGATTCAGTAATATAGAGACAAAATGTAGAGTTATACTAGTTCAATAAAGGAAATTTTATAATAATATGTTCTTGGGAGTGCACCCTGATGACTAGGATGGTTTTGGGAGTGAACCCATTCCACTAAGATGGCATTCGTCGTGAGTCTTTACTACAATGAGAATCATTTAACGTGTTCATCTGTTCACCACAATTCTATGTCTTATTCGTATGTTATGATTTCATGGATTATGGTCTTGATTAACTTATGATTAATATCTTATGAGCTTCAAATATTTAAGTAATGATTTATGTTTATGTTCTTGGATATTCATGGTATGATTTTACAATGTTATCCTCATGTTCTCGAACACATATGCTTATTTTATGATTGTGTGTCACCTTTATTTACCACTTCCAAGAATTAGTGCACACCCCTTTTTATGTTTCCTTTCCTAGGGTTGAAAAGAAACATTTCATGTGGGATTACAAAATAGGATGATCTTTATGGGATACTTTGGGGATATTTCACCATGTTACAAGATATTATGTTCAATGTTTTAAATGAATCTAAACCATTATGATCCTCATTCATTTATTTTTTTAATGTGCTTAATATTCATCTAAAATGATTTAATATCCATGTATGTTATGTTTGTGTTTCAATTGAATCCCAATCATATGGTAACCTACTATTAATCCTTATTCGGTCATCCTTGGATTTCCATAATGGAATTGACCCTAACTAATAAGTATTTTCATATCATCTTCGGGGACTACTGATCCTGATTCAAAATACATCAACACTAAAATGGATTGGGAACTCGTTCACTCGGTTACTTAGGGATCATAATCATATTCTCAATTTTTCATCTTATGGAATCTCAATTGTACTTTTATACTGAGATAGATATCTCTAAAGATATCCCTTGATGTATTTGGTTTCAAATATGTGATTATTTTCTTTTCTGGTAGATGATTTTATATGATTACACAATTAATTTATGAAGAACATTCCATATAAAAGGCCATAAAATTCCCCACTGACACAGGATGAGACTATTGGAAATTCTGGAGCAATCAACACCAGAAAATCACATGAAATCATACTGAATTGACAAAGGAAAATATAAATATTGATAGATTTTTTCTTCCCCACAATCTAGGATTGTTTTCTAGTGTGGGTTTCAAGGATTTATATTCAAAAAAATAAAATAAATTCATTTACAAGTTAATTAACATCCAAATAGGATACTTAATTATGTCGAACAATATTGGTCCACTAAACCTTAAATAAATGAGTAAAATTATGGGGGACAGTTGAAATATAGGATATATTAATCCCCATAAGTCAACAATATTGCCCCCCAAAAAAACTTATATCTCACTGAATGGATATAAAAACTAGATATCTTTATTTGTAGTTACTCAAATTTGGAACACTCAAGGTACATCGTGAGGATTTATATGATCATATCCATTGTACGATTGTGCTCAAGATTTATTTTTCCTCCATGGACGCACCCCCTAATTAATTTGAATTTAGTGTTTCTATTCTGGATCTTCGCATGTAAGATGTGTTTATTGATTAAAAAAATGTTGTAATTTTTGTCCACATTGAGAAATTATTCACTATGGTCTGAGAATATAATTTCTCCCCAATATTGAGAAGACCAGCTACCATGGAACATCATAGTCGTTAGGGTAATATACTCCACTTCTCATGAGGACAATTCCACCACATTATTCTTTTATGATTCCCTTGTGATGGGATTTCATCCAAGGATTAAGAACAACCTATTGGTTCTATTTCAATTATTAAAATAAATTTAAATGTCTCTATAATAAAATCCAATTTTGTTCAACCAGCTATTAAACATTCCTTTAATAGAAGACATCATAGTTTTGTGACCCAGTGATGTAGCAAAAAATGTTTTTCATTTTGGCCAAGTAACCTTTCTATGGTTCGTCCATGAACCAGCATACGTAACCCACCATATAGGTTATGCCTATATATTTATGAACTAGGTACCAGAGGTTAAGGATGATACTCTAGTAATGAGTGGAATTGACCAATTGGTAGGTGATATACTTTCTCAGCTTCAGGGGAACCTCTATCAGCACATGAAAGGGGTTGTTCTATATTTTTTTGTACTACTATAATAGATTAGTTATATAGGAGGAACCACATTGGGAAATTATGATTATACATTGGGTATATTTTTTTGAGGTAATATGAGTGAAATCCCATTTCATTCATCTAATAGACCATCTTCCTCTCGGTTTTCAAAATGATGATGTTGGTGATGTAAGTGCAAGTGATGATTATGTCATCTACAAACACCATAATGATCATATTAGATATGTTGTTTCCATGAGTTTTAAAATAATAATCATAGTCACTCTTCATAAACCATATAATTATAAGTCTACTGTCGATACATAACATTCCATTTTCTTGGTTCATGGAAGAGGCTATAGAACACTTTTTGGAGACAAATCACATTGTTCTCCTAGTTTTCAATGATGAATCTATGTCATATCTCAATGTACGTCTCCAATTACAGGTATCCATTAATGAATTCTAATATTACTTCAACATGAAGGAACTCCCACTCTTATTGCATCACCACCACAATGAAGAGACACACTAATTCCATGCATAGAATAGGGGAAGAGACCTCATAGAAGTCAATCCCTTATTATAAGATGCATCGCATAAACCCAATCCTATCCTTTCCTCTTCAAATGATCCATTCTCATCACACTTCACCCTTAATACAAACTTGAACCAAATTTTTAAATGGCTAATGGGGAGATCGATGAGCTCCATTTTTTCATTTTCCTTAATTGACTTCTTCTCCCAAAGCATCGCCTTGAACAATTACTAGTGTTATTATTCTACACCAAAGGAGGATTGATTATTAGCTATAGAAAAATGTAACTGACAAGGTTTGATATCATAAAATTCAAACCTATTAGATGTTGTGGCCCTAATGATGTTGTAAATGGTGAATAACTGAATCAAGGAATAACCATGATTGAAATCAAGCATATCTTCCAATTTGGATGGTGGCAAGGAGAAATCCACTATGGATGATGGTGAAAGAATCACCTCATCCATAGGTGGTGTTATAATGTCTACGAAGCTTTTTTTTATAGGATGTGGGTGATGATACATGGACTATGGTTGTAATGTCCATCTCTTCCACCTTTGGCACATATAATCTAATGTAATCAATAGTGAATTCCTCGTTGCTACTAAATATACCATGTTCATCCTGAACACTCTGGTCCTAATGCTCTTCCTCATCCAAGTTGATGTTGAGAATTTGTTCATGCCCTTGATGACAAGATCATACACAAGGTATTCCATGGATGAGGACTTATACCTAGTAAAAATCATTGACATAATCAATTCATTAAGATTATTTAGGATATCCTCCATGATATTGATGTGTGAAATGTAGCTATGGTGTATATAAAATGTATAAATGTCCATTTTCAATACTAGGATTTCTACGATGTCATCACATAAAGTCCGCGTGCTTGTGGTTAGTTGAGGATGGAGATGGTGGTGGAGATGTCTTCACCCTAGAACATCCCAAGAAGTCCTTTTTCCTTTATCATTATATGATCCATGAATACTCTTTATACTTACATTATTAAATGACCTCATCCTACTATAGTGAGTATGGAGTCTTGACTTTCTGTTTTATCACATGCTCAGTGTAGTATTCAATTATTTCCACTAATGTGATGTTGAATCCATAGTTAGTATATCAGACCTTCATCTTGCACCCTATATCCACCTACACCGTAGCCTGAATGAATTTCATTGTAGCTAGAAACTATTCATTTTTAATAGGAAAATTAATCAACTTATAGAGGATGATCTCATCCATTTGCAGTAGAATGTAGCAGTTCCCTCTTGAAATTATTAGCATGATTGGCCACCAAGGATTGTGTTGAAAAGTTTGAGCACTTTATCTACAATATTCTTCACATTCTTTGGTATATCCACTCATCATTTCTTTATAGCATCTATGTTATCATATAATTGATCCACCTAATCAATCCCTAGATTTCCTCACACCATATCGTGTTAAGATAGATTAAATAGATCCTGGAGACTCTGGTGGTCATTCCACGCATTCCATTGTTATTCCTTATTAGATCCCATTGAAGTCAATTACACTAGATGTTCAATTCCAAGTCTAGTCATTTATATATATCTAGGTAAGAACCTCACCTTGGATATCAGAAAATTCTAATGGTTGTGGATCCTTATGATTACATCATTGATTAGTATCTATAAACCATTCCCATAAAGTTTTCTAATAATAATGATGTCATAAGTGAGGCTCATGATGAATTAAACCATCATGAGAATGCAGTGCTATCTAGATTTTTTGGTGAAAAATATTAACCCACACATGACGATGTTGGCAAAAGAAACATATCCCAACATCATAGTGAAATATAACCAAGATTCAAACTCAATGAAGACAATTTGATACCCATTCATTTGGTTTGTGGCACCAGTGTCGAGGTACCAGAATTCATTATCTCCCACATTCTCCTTATCTAGTTGTGCAAAAAAATCAACTTTTCATGCCACAGAAGGTTGTATCTTGGTAGTAGAATATTGGGAGTTGTGGATTGGAGTTGTGGGTAACCATTAACGGGGGTGAACACCCTTTCCATCAAGAAGTTGGTATCATTGTTTCCACCTTGTGTTTGAAGTATGATATCTATTTTTGGATTTATACAAGAATATATGGCCCAATGAACCATTTTTACATAGCTGCAACATCTTTGGATTAATAAATCATGACATCTTCTATATCCCAATAAATAATTTCTATTTTAATTATTGACACTATCAATATTTCATTATGGTGTTCTATATAACTTGTATCTAGACATGGAGTAGTTGAAGGATGCCGCCATCATTTTTCTCTACTTCATCCATAGAAACCACTCCTCTTCAGTGATGAGTAACTTCCCTAGGGTATTGGTGTTTGGTGTCACCTCAAAATTGTACTATTTCAGCTTGAGTCTCCATGTTATCTCCTCCATAGATATAATTGATATTTCATGTAGAATTTTAATTAAATGAAAAAACTGGGATAACTTGGATGTGATTATGTACAAATAATTCTCAAAAACCATATGTTGAGGCTATGGATTTTCTATGGATTTTGAGTTGGTTGACCAACCCGATGAGCTGCATTTTAAACTTATCCACTAATTCTCCATTATAGAAATCAATGCCTTTATAATCATTGGGATGATTCAAAGCATTTTCCTTTTGAAAGCGATGAATGCTGATGTACATTTTCATGACAATGTAAAAATATTCCTTGGAACATTACATGATGTTGAGTATATCGACCATCTTCAAAGGTCCATTGCATAGGATGACCTCTATCACAATCCAATCCTCTTAGATTTCAATACCACTATGTTGATTACATAACATAGTCCAAATTCTTGGTGTATAACCTTCACCATCAAGAAACAAAAAAATTTATTTATGTTCATAAGGATTGTGTTCATTATGATCCCATGACCCCCTTCACCAACTGATATACCACTAGAGGGTTATTCTATGTGTTACATCCTAAACAAATGATGTAATTTTTCATAGGCTGTCAATATTGAAGAATTAATAAACTATGAAGAAAATATTGACTATTTTTATTGATGAACCACTAAATTCATTGCATTTTAAAATAAATTAGAAAACCATGGATAATCTAAAAAACTCACTATATGTTCTAGAAACACAACTGGAGAACCACTGAGTTGAAAAATAATACTCAATATGTAGCCTGCTTCATTTGAATCTACCATAAATAGATAAAGTAATATGAAGAATAATATCAATAATACTAAGAACCATAGGCATGTAGAGCCCCGTTATTAGAAGTAGGAATTTAATATTTAGAAATTTTGATGTTCATAGAATACATTAATGATTATGTATTTATAAGAATCTTACTTGTGTCCATTACAAAAAAAATAACGATTAAACCCTTAGTAGTCATTATAATTATTAAAAATAAAATGAATTAAAAATTGTAAAAAATAATAATAATACATTATATATAATAATTTCAATTAATGAAAAAAATTTAATAATAAAGAAAACCCTTTAACATTTTCTAATATAGAATTGAAAAAATTGTAATTTAAAAGTGGTTTTCAATGAATTAGTTCAAATAATAATAGTAAATTAACTTTTAAGTAGTGAAATTGACCTAATAGGTATTAAAAAAATGTTACATTGATTTTTTTACCTTGTCCTTATGTAAGAAATATTTTACTTAAGAAAAAAATTAACTATCCCTTGAATGGGTTGGAGAAACCCTCAACCACCCAGAGTACCAATAAGGAGTTGAACCAATGTAACAATGGTCTTCCCAATCCACACAGGTTGCATGGTGGATCTATAGAAGATCATAGTTAGAGAGGTTCATGGGTGGACACAGGTGTAGGGTCAAATGTAATCTAGAGAGAGGGTGTAATAATCCCTCAAGAGCCCATGTGAAAGGCCCCTATAGTGTGTTCTTATGTTATTGGTTGTGATCATCCATGCTCTGATTTTATAAATGGGAACTTGTATGGCCCCCCATATGGATGCGGCATGCCACAGGATGAGATATACATTGTTTGATCAAATTGTGATCATCTAAACCATTCATCTATTTTCTTAATCGCCACATCTAAGGATCGAATTTCGTCCCATCTGAAATAGTAAAACATTGACATCATATGTATTCCTCTTCTCTTCCATTGTGGTATCCTCCAAATTTGGCCCTAGTATGATTGTGATTATTCCAAAACGATAGGCATAATTTGTAAAATATGATTTGAACATCACCTTTCACTCAGTTTACAAATGTATCCATATATATATAAATATATATTTCCAATAATTCTATGTAATCCAAAAATACAGGATTATGAGTGTCATAAAATTATATTAAACACAATCATCTAACATGCGCTGGTTATTTTTTAAACCCCTTTCATATTTTCTAATTCAACAACTTGGAACCTAATATATATATATATATATATATATATATATATTATTTTATAATATAATTTAAATAATTATCTATGCAAATCCAAACCATTGGATGATTTTTTATAATGGGGTACCCAATGTTAATATTTTTTCACACAAAGTAGTAAATAAAATTTTCACAATAATATTTCCATATAAACTCACTTTTTACAAAACCTGTGAACCAAAACCATTCCCAAAACAATGATCCCATAATTCTTGCTCTGTGTCTAGTAGCCAATAAGCCTTAGGTTCAATTTAGGAAAGGGATGTCTGTTATTTTAAAAATTATATATGTGTGTGTGTGTGTATTCAAATTCTGTGCTATTATTTCATAATTTTTATCACGTTTATATTATAGAAAAATAAAATCCCTATTTTATTTTCAAAATATTTATTTGGATTATAATTATTCTATGAAGTCGAATAGTCTATATATTTATTTTCATATATATATATATATATATTATGGAGAATTAATGATGTAATGAATTATTCAATGATTTAATATAAGTAGACTCAAAAATAATTACAAAACACTATTTTTTACTTTTATTATTAAATTATTTATTTTAATAATAAAATGAGAAATGTTATTATTTTATGTATAGGATCTCAATTGATAAATACCAATCATTTTTAGAATGTTTTAATTCATAAAATTATAATTTTTTGAGTGTAATATATTTATATGTATGTGAATGTCATTCATAGAATCAAATATGGCAATCATATAAGATATTATTGACATTACACAAACATTAATTCCTAAATTCACTTCATTTTTTAAGATGACATATTTATGTCTTCTGAATAAGAGCAATTCATTATGAATACAGATTTGAAAAATATATATTTTTAAAATTATTAAAAAAATAAGATTTCAGCATGTAATGAAATTTTTATGATCATTTTCTCTTAGGAATATAATTAATTTATGGATTTCAAATTTTTTTTGTTAGTAGTGAGAATGGTATGACCATTTAAAATTTTTTCATAAATTTTCAAACTAGAGTATTGGATGATTTAATTTGGTATGGGCAGTGGACCCATAACCTATAGGGGATCCTTTCCCACATGTGATATAACTAAGTTTCCTTATAGTTTTCTTTGAGGAAATTTAATATCATGATTAATAAATAAAAATTATTATTTTTAAAATCGACAAATCCAAATTACTATTCAAATGGAATAATTAATTTGAATATATAAGGTTTCCAATGTAATATGTACCATTTACGGGTATTTGAAAAATGTTTTTACTCTTTGGAAAACCCATTTCTATGTATTGATTTTATCAAAGGATAAATTTTTGAAATAAATTTAATATTTCCAAGAAAATTATTTCCAAATGATTTTAAAACCCCTTATTAGGAAAAATAATTATTATAAAATGTTTTGAATTTATTTTTCACAATTTTAGTATAATTTTTATTTTGTTTATAATTCTTATAAGGAGGCCATACATGAGAATATATTTTATTTAATTTTTGAATAACTTTGTTGAATTTAAATATATATGCCTAATTCTCCAAGACCGTGATTAGAAAATTTCATGGTATGAATAATATGTTTCATTTTTTTATAAAAAAATTAAATCATTTTTACTGAATTCGGAAGCACTAGATTGAGGACTTACATTTGGTATCGGACCAATAGTATAGAATTTTTTGGAAAATTAGAAAAAACTAAAAATTTGTGTATTCCTACATAGTAAAATTATTTTCCCATTATATTTTTAAATTCACGGAAGATTAAGTGAACATAAATATTTTATCTTCATGGGGAATTACTTGAAAGGATAATTTTTAATTCATGTTTGAATGATTTCAAATCATCTAAAACCCTTAAAATATCTTGTAAACTCCATTACATGATATCCAATACCGCTGATATTCTATAATTCTTTTGTGGATCAGGTTTTTTCTATTATATCATTTTGTATACACAACGTTCATCCTATACATGAAAAGGTCAATATTTTGAGGTTATTTTCAAATGTTTCACCAAATCTAATTAGTTTTAGGCTTTACTGGAATTTTTGGAAGCTAAAAAAAGGGTGACCACTACAAAACCTATATGTGCTAGGTTTTGTGTTTTAGTTTATATGAGAGACACAAATACTATGAAATATTATAAAATAAGTTATTTCAGTTGTTATATAGGAATCCGGTCCATTCATATTTCTCTAAACTTTATACCGATATACCTCTATCTCAACATACTATTGATGATTACATGAGTATGACCAATGTTTCTCAAGTTATGGATGTAACCAATAAGTAGATTACCGTGGAACTACACTGAGAATTAGTTTTCCTATAAGAAACCATCCTTTTTTGTGAGAATCACCAACATTTGAGATTTTGGTGTAGGTATGAATTAATTGAGACAATTCAATTTTCATAATTTGTAATTTAATAATGCTTTTTATATTGGGACACCAATATTGAATTAAGAACAATCGGGGTTTTTATATAAGTGAATTGTGACTCTATAATTAAATTTATGGGAGGATGAATGTAACATCACAAATCTATAATGATTTTTTTTAATTTTGTGAATGTATATGAATTCAAATAAGAAAAATAAATAATGGAATGGTTA
This sequence comes from Viscum album, assembly GCA_963277665.1. Classification (NCBI taxonomy): domain Eukaryota; kingdom Viridiplantae; phylum Streptophyta; class Magnoliopsida; order Santalales; family Viscaceae; genus Viscum; species Viscum album. Next base: position 1,671,780,983 of record OY728138.1, read on the forward strand.
TATATATAAACCACTTATTTAGTTATATTTGAAAAAAAATATAAACCCACAACTAAGTCAATACTCATTCTATCAGTGCAAGAAACACCATTGGAGCACCACAAAGTAGAAGAGGAATACCCAATGTGTATCCCACATCCTTTAAATATAGCATAAACATGAAAGTTATATCAAGAAGAAAAACAATAACACAAGGAACCATAGGGAATTAGAGAACCGTTATTGGAGGTATGAAATTAATATTGATAATTTTTTATATTCGTGAAATTATTTAAGGATTAGTTAACTATAAATCTTTTATTTGTGTCCACTAAAAAAATGTATAATCATCAGACCCTTAGTACCCATTAGGAAAATTAATAATACATTGAATTTAAAATGGTAATATAATATAATAATAAAATATTTATAATCATATAACTTAATGAAACTTTATCAATAATAATGTAAAACCATTACAATTTTGCAGTATCATTTGTGAAATGTAATTTTAAGAGTTGTTTGAAATAATTAGTTTTAGATAATAATAGAAAATTAACTTTTACAATGGTGTAATTAACTTAAAAGAAATTATGAAAAAGTTAATTGTAATTTGTTTTTTACCTTATCCTTGTGTAAGAAAAAATTTAAATTGATAATAATTTGGCCATGACATGATAGGATTTGAGACAACCTCAACAACTAGGATGACTCATGAGGGATTACCCCCAGGTGGAAAGGGTCTACCCATGACAACTAGGTGGAATGCTGGTTATAATAACGAGCATAGGTAAAGCGGTTTGTGAGTAGACCTGTGTGTATAATATCGACTAATCGGGAGATAGGTTCCTAGTATCCGGTGTATAAGGCCACCTATAGTGTGTAAATTTTTTATAGGATGGGAGTATCCATGCTCAAGTTTATAAACGGTTCTCCATCGACCACTCATTTCGATGTGGGACTATGTGGTGTGATATCCCTATCATTTGATCGAATCAAACTCATCGAAAGCATTCATCCATTTTACCAATCACCTCCTCTGTTGTTTTCTTCCCACCCATCTAAACTAGAAAAACCTTGACTACCTTCATATACCCCTTCTCTGCGATCATGGTGTAACTCCCCGACCCTAGTTACCCAGAGTCGGTGCATTATTACATAACATTGGCATGATCACAAGAAAGATCAAATCTCGAAAGACTGATTGGTTTAATAGCCTTGGAAACACTAGATATATTCATAAAGTTTTACATTACATCAGGAAGTGAAAAACTACTAAAACAACATATTGTCTCCATAATCCACACTATTATCCCCTAATAATATCCCTGCAGATCATTCATAAATTACTTCTTCACATCCTAGAAAAAATTAAACATATAAAATGGGTGAGCTGAAATGCCCAGTAAGGATAACAATATAGCAGAAACATTCATAAATAATAATAAACATTTATGCCAATGTATAACTAAAACAAAAGACTTTTAAACTTGAAATTCAACATAGTGTGGCAAATGTAAAATGAAATAATGCCATTTACTAATTCACATGGATATTCTACTAGTCGAATAATCACATGCAATATCAATAACCACTTTCATAATGATGGAATTCATAATGCCAGACTATCCTAACCACATAGCCAAGGCCTCGTGCCAAGACTACAAATAATATTTTGCCAAGGCCTTATGCCAAGACACTAGTTTGTCTCATGAGACCTACTGATGCATCGAGGAGCTATAGCGGGCTCCACCCATCACATATTAAGTCCAATGCATTCCCATATAAATTTTTTTAAACAAAACATAAACATTTGTATTAAAACTAGCATATGAAATGTCAATACTTTCTCCATAAACCATGAATGGTATAAAAATAACACATCCACAGTCAAAAATATCACAAAACCTTCAATACAATATATATGTTTTGTATCAACTTCAAATAATCATAAAATCCATCAAAGGATGTTGACATAGATAAAATCAAAACTATTTGAGAGAAATATCTCTTTTTTTAAATGATTTAAAAGTCACACATTTATAAAGGAAGTAATTTAAAAGAGATTTTTGAATCAAAGTGTGCCATACCAATTTGAAACTTTTTGAAAGGAATTAACATTTTAAAAACATTCATGTCCATATAAATAAATCCTTAAAAATAATTTTGTATAAATGGACATTAATTAAAAATATTTAGAATGATAAATCTTTAAAACATTTAAAATTCTTATTTTGATAAAGAGTACTTTTAAGAAACTCTTAAAATATTCATTTGGAAATCATTTAAAAGTCACATAATTATAAAATAAAAGATTTACTTTGAAAATATCCTTATAAGCTTGTAAGGGAAACTTTGAGAATTTTATAACGGTGGAAAATAGCCGCACTCACCGTATAAGTTAAAAAAAGACATTCTTACCTTAAATTTGTCGAAAAGGTTAAAAGTGCCTTGTTTGGAAAGTGACGGAAAGATTCCTTTCAAAACACATAAGGGTATAAATGACTTTAACCCACTGTCTAGTAAATAGTAAAGATGTTTTTAAATACATTTTTAAGGAACATGGATGTGGATGATAAAGAGATCCCAGTAGATAATTACGTATAAAAAACCTCGGATAACGAAGAGATTGTGAAATAAACCCTTACCTTGTACTGTTCCTTGGTTGAGGGTAGGTTAACCTCCTGTATAATGGTGAAATAATTGTTATTAAATTATACAAGAATCATATATATTAATATGATATCATATATGTTCTTTTAACTTTTATTTATTTATAATATCTTAGTATTATCGTCGTTTCGAGTGTTAACTTACTCATTTTCTTTTATATGTTTTGTAACGTAAGTCATGTTTGTAATGGTTATGTTGTATCTTTTTCATATCCAGAATGATATCAAGTTCTTAAACATTATTTTTAAATCATAAAATGATAATTATACTTGAATGGATATGATGGAGAATGAATCTCATCACGTTCGTGGAGACGGTAGTCCGTACGTACGCACGAGCGAAAATATCATTCTTCTGATATTAAAATAATATATAATTGGATGGTATATAATATATATATAATAATTATCATGTTATATTTATTATTTACATGAATTAAAAAACATTATTATACCCATTCAAATAATAATATATTGAATAACAATTACACCACGACGTGGAGACGGTAAGCCGTACGTACGCACGTATGGTGGCATGTTATTCAAAGGTGGGATAGAATACTGAATATGGTTGTACCACAATTATAATAACATCACAGTATATATAAGATACCGGAGTTATTATTTTATAATGTAAACAACAAATAATGAAGGAGTGGAAGAAGAAAAGAACTTGAAAAAGGGTGGTGAAATCATTACCTGTTCTTCAGGTTCTTCCTTTTGATTTGATCAAAAGGGCTCCATAGGTTGGCTTTCTGATCAAAATAAGACCTATAGGTTGTAGTGAAGGATGTTGGGAGAGTATTTGGGAAGAGTTTGGCCGAACCAAATGACTTTTAAGGTGTGAAAAAATGAGAAGGAAGAGTGCCCTTTTATAAGAGGGGTGAGGGGCACCTTTGGAAAAGCTAGAAATATTAATTTATAATAAATTCATATTCGGTTTCTAATGGTTCCAAAGTTTATTATTTAAATTTTACGGTGGGGATGGGTCGAGAAACACTCATCCAATATAATTTAGACAGGATTGGGTTACTATATTAACCTTATCATTATGTATTAACTCTTAGTTAATTAGTTTCACTTTTACAATGTCTCTTTGTATTTTTAAATTATATGGTTAATAAACTTACTATATACATCCAAGTGACTCCCAAGTGGTCCATTAATGACACACCTATCATGATATAAGACTCTTAGACGAACTTTAGATTTTTAGGAATTTAATATCAATTAATAATATAATATTTGTTTTAAAAACTCTTTTATGTCAATTTTGACACTATTCAATAGTTGATTTTTTTGAAACTCATAACAGAATGATTACTTCCAAAAAAGTTATTTAAATCAATCCTAATAAGTCATATTATCCTATAAAATTAGTGTAATTCATTAAAAGTCTAAAATTATATTTATTTGGGTATTTACAATATCAATTATTTTAATTTTTCAGTATTATGGGAATTACTACATCATCATTGAGTCATAAATAAATTAAATTATTTAATGTCTAAAAATTATAAATAAAATATAATTATGTAGGAAATATGTTTATCTTTATAATGAATATTTATAGTTGAAAATCCAACATATATAACCCTATGTAAAAATTGTTTTTCTAAACAATATATCATTATGTCATTTTTGTACTTATTTTAACTTAATTAAAATAAAGTGTCCCTATCATATACAAGTGGCTCCATGGGGTCCCAAAATCGACCCAAATAAGCCCATGGTCGGACATGTGTCCACCAATAAGGTTAGGACATGTTTCAGGGTAATTTAGTATTATTATAATATTATTTTTTTAACCCTTATTTACCGGATTTACCGTTAACCATGGTAAATAAAATATTTACCGCAGTAATTATTCAAAATGTCTAAAAATAAAAGTTATCTATTTACACAATATGAAAATACTGATTCAAAATATGGAATACATTTCTCCAAATTCAAAACACAGAAGTGGCAGAAAATAATATAAATTTTTTTTCCGTTGTTAAAACAAAAAATAGTGTTTTTAAGAGATAATAACTATCAAAAGATTGGCACTTGTTTATGTCTGGTTTAATTGTGAAATTATGTCCAATGACAAACATTGAATTAAATGGTAAAAATATATTCTAAATATACTTTAAAACAACTCAAATTCATAATTTATCAATATTAATTATTTGGATTAAAAAAGTTGTTTTTAATTAAAATTTATTAATTTTCACTATTCATCAAAATATGAAAGTTATTTGAAAAGTACCAAAATTTCATCTTAGGATAATTTAAATATTCCGAATCCAAAAATGAAGTCCATTTTGAGAGATATAATTTATAAAATTTCAAAAATTTGGTATTACTATTCATAACGGCTAGTTTGATTGGTTGTGGTGTGTGTTAGAACTCGAAGTTGCGTACAACACACGCTACTGTATTATTCTAAGAGAAGCGTACCATGGAATCTTGAGGTGTTACTTTGTAGATTTTTTTTATTTCCCCATTCTAAATAAATTCATTTAGTCAAATCGAATATATAAAAGTTTTAAATATTGGATTTAAAAAGGGTTCACTATTAAAGTTGGTAAAAGTGCATTTTTGAAAAATACTTCTTTTATCTGAAAAAAAGAATTTGTTCTTACATTATGTCTAAGAAACTAATAATATGGAATCTAAAATTATAATTATTATATAAGGTTCAAAATTTAGTTAATACTATTCATAACCTCTTTTGAACGGCTTGTTTGGTAAGTCATAGTGCGCTTGAACTCGGTGTTGCGTGTAGTGCAAGTTATTGAATTATTTTGAAGAAATAACACACTATGCAATATTGGGGTGTTACATTCTCCCCTCCTTCAATAAATTGCGTCCTCACAATTTTAAATTGTTTTTCGAAAATAAAAGGTTGAAAATAGATAATATCTTTGTGGGAAAACCCACATCGGAAAATGGATTACTAAAATTTAGTCATAATATGAGGAAAAGAGAAATGAAAGGGTCACTACCAAATTATGATCTCGATTAGGAGAACATTGGTGGAAATTAAGGACATATAATTGGAGGAAAAATTTAAATATTTATAGTTAGTGATTGAGGTCATCAATCACAAACAACTGTAAAATTGAGGTCCTTAAATTCATCAGTTTATGATGATTTGAAATACCATCGGTTCAACAAAACATAGGGTATTAGGATAACACAATTTTGGTTTTAGGATTCCGTAAATAAAGTATAAGAATTAATTTCTTCATAGAATAAGGGAAGAAAAAAAAATATATTCTTGACAAGTAGAGTTCCATCCTTAAACTAATTTCTACTACAAACTCATCATTCACTCTAAAAGATAATAGAACGTAAAAAAAATATTCTATTTATCCTATTCGTATAGTGTTCCAAAAAAAACGAATTTATAATTCATCTAACAGATCTTTTAAAAAAACTAAATTATTTAATCCCGGACATCATGTGGGTCAGTGGTAGGTGATACACCCTTGTCACCCTTCGGTTGTGGGTTCAAGTCTCGCGGCCTTGCTGGACGTGACGGGTTGCCGCCCGACCTTCAGGTTTTTATTTTATGGAAATCCAAAATAATCCAAACTAGAACTATCCGAAATACATCAGTCCAAAATTTATAAAGAAGGTAAACACAATAAATATCTTTTTTTTCGCGTAATAACATGTGAACATCTTCATCATGTATTCTTTTAAAACACTACAACATCCTGAATTACCATAAAACCTAATTGATTACATTCATGATCCCTTATTCCTTAAAGAATAATAGATGTACTCCTTCAATCCAAAAATGTTTTAAACCCCAACAATGATGGAATATACAAATCATTAATCATTTTCAAGGTAGTCAAGAATATCCAATATAATTTATCCAAATCAATCATGTATTATTCCAAAATCACTACCTCAGTATCCGAACTATATTATATTTTATCATTCTCTCAACAATATAATTTCCAAAAATTTATCCTGCTATTGAGTCACTTTTCATTATTCCACACAATCTCAAGTCCTTAATGATATAGTACTACAGTACAATCCTTATATACTCCATAATTATTATAACAAGTAAATTGTTGATACAACACTCAAATGACATTATCAACACAAGAACTCTAATAATTCCTCTTCATCTATGGTAGTATCACAACATGATTATTATCCAATAGAATCATTTTAGGCATAGTCTAATGACTGGGACATAGGTTCACGTAGTGTCCAAACTCCTTTAAAATGAAGCATTGTACATTTGAAACCATTTTCTTACCCTTGCAGTCATGTACTTTATGCCCTTTTCCTCCACACTTATAACAAACTCCCATTCCTTTCAATAATGTTCCAGGGTGTTTCTTCCCACAATTATCACATATGGGAAAATTTTTCTTTTCCCTCTTCCCTTTATCCATCTTTCTCTCTTCCATCATTTTCTTCTCTTGGTTCCCTTCAAAGCCATGGGACTCTGTAAAAACATTACTTATCTTATCAACACATGATCTTATTTCTTCATATAATGATAATACATGGGAGACTATTTGTCTTATAAATTCTGGCTTAAGACCATGAAAGATATTATCCTTCATTCTCTTTGGATCATGTGCATTGTTGGAGTTCTCATTCCTTCTACTAGGTGCCATTTCTAAATAATGGCATACACTATATTAGTTTATGAATAACAATACCTAATCCCAAGCTTGTAAGACACATAACATAAATTAAATAGTTTATGGATATAATCCATAATCATAAAAATTTATCCTTTGAGTAAGTATATACTCATAAACCCTTCATAATTATTTGTAAAGAAAATGAGAGTTATCCTATGCATATCCCCCGGGAGTGCCGTAACCAAGAGTGCAGCAAGTCTAGTTGTCGTGCACCAGTTCCCGTTTGAGTCTAGCTCAAAGCGGTGTTTTTGGGTTTTACCCCTAGGTACATATGTGCCAGAGCCGCCTCTACCTGCTCGTATCCAGACAGTGATGTATTGCTCGGAAAACTCACAAACTCTCAACAATACCAAAATTCTAGGATGTTCTTCTATACAAATCCTCGAAGTTCATCTTTGGTCTACGTACTCTAATCAGAGTTTATCTAAATCTAGCTTCCAAGTTTTGTACTAAACATCCTCTGATACAAACTATAACGCAACGACCCCAGTTACCCAGAGTCGGTGCATTATTACATAACATTGGCATGATCACAAGAAAGATCAACTCTCGAAAGACCAATTGGTTTAGTAGCCATGGAAACACTAGATATATGCATAAAGTTTTGCATTACATCATGAAGTGAAAAACTACTAAAACAAAATATTGTATCCATAATCCACACTATTATCCCCTCATAATATCCCTGCAGGTCATTAATAAATTACTTCTTCACATCCTGGGGAAAATAAAACATAGAAAATGGGTGAGATCAAATGCCCAGTAAGGATAACAATATAGCAGAAACTTTCATAAATAAGAATAAACATTTAAGACAATGTATAACTAAAACAAAAGCCTTTTAAACTTGAACTTCAACATAGTATGGAAAAAGTAAAATGAAATAATTCCATTTACATATTCAGATGGATATTATACTAATAGAATAATCACATGCAATATCAATAACCACTTTCATAATGATGGAATGCAAAATTCCAGAGTATCATAACCACATAGCCAAGGCCTCGTGCCAAGACTACAAATAATATTTTTCCAAGGACTTGTGCCAAGACACTAGTTTGTCTCATGAGACCTACCGATTCATCGAGGAGCTATAGCGGGCTCCACCCGTCACTTACTAAGTCCAATGCATTCCTCGTATGAAATGTTTTGAAAAATAACATAAACATTTATATTAAAACTAGCATACGAGTAGATAATTGTGTATAAACAACCTCAGATAATGAAGAGATTGTGAAATAACCCCTTACCTTGTACTGTTCCTTGGTTGAGGGTAGGTTAACCTCTTGTATAATGGTGAAATAATTGTTATTAAATTATACAAGAATCATATATATTAATATGATATCATATATGATCTTCTAACATTTCTTTGTTAATAATATCTTAGTATTATCATCGTTTCGGGTGTTAACTTACTCGTTTTCTTTTATATGTTTTGTTACATAAGACATGTTTGTAATGGTTAGGTTTATTTTTTTCATATCCAGAATGATATAAAGTTCTTAAGCATTATTGTTAAATCATCAAATGAAAATTATACTTTAATGGATATGATAGAGAATGAATCTCATCGCGTTTGTGGAGATGGTAGTCCGTACGTACGCACGAGCGAAAATATCATTTTTTTGATATTAAAATAATATATAATTGGATGGTATATCATATATACAGAATCATTATCATGTTATATTTATTATTTACATGAATTAAAAATCATTATTATATCCATTAAAATAATAAAATATTGAATAACAATTACACCACGACGTGGAGACGGTAAGCCAGACGTACGCAAGTATGGTGACATGTTATTCAAAGGGTGGATAGAATACTCAATATGGATGTAAAATAATTATAATAAAATCACAGTATATATATGATACTGTATTTATTAATTTATAATGGTAACAACAATGAATGAAGAAGTGGAAGAAGAAAAGAACATGATAAAGGGTGGTGAAATCATTACATCTTCTTCGGGTTCTTCCTTTTGATTTGATCAAAAGGGCTCCTTAGGATGGATTTATGATCAAACTAATACCTCTTGGTTGTAGTTAGGGATGTTGGGAGAGAATTTGGGCAGATTATGGCAGAACCAAAAGGCGTTTAAGGTGTGAATAAATGAGACGGAAGAGTGCCCTTTTATAAGAGGGGTGAGGGGCACCTTTGGAAAAGCTAAAAATATTAATTTATAATAAATTCATATTCGGTTTATAATGGTTAAAAAGTTTATTATTTAAAGGTTACGGTGGGTATGGGTCGAAAACCACTCATCCAATAGAATTTAGACAGGTTTGGGTTACTATATTAACCTTATCATTAAGTATTAACTCTTAGTTAATTAGTTTCACTTTTACAATGTCTCTTTGTATTTTTATATTATATGGTTAATAAACATACTATATAAATTAAAGAGACCCCCAAGTGGTCCATTAATGATACACCTATCATGATATAAGTCTCTTGGCCTAACCTTAGATTTTTAAGAATTTAATATCAATTAATAATATAATATTTGTTTTAAAAACTCTTTTATGTCAATTTTGACACTATTCAATAGTTGATTTTTTTGAAACTCATAAGAGAATGATTACTTCGAAAAAAGTCAATGAAATGAATCCTAATATGTCATATTATCTGATAAAATTAGTGTAATCCATTAAAAGTCTCAAATTACATTTATTTGTGTATATACAATATCAATAATTTTAATTTTTCACTATTATGGTAATTACTGCATCATCATCGTGTCATAAATAAATTAAATTATTTAATGTCTAAAATTTATAAATAAAATAATATTATCTAGGAAATCGTTTTAGGTTTCTTATTAATATTTATAGTCGAAAAAACAACATATATAACCCTATGTAAAAATTGTCTTTCTAAAAGATATATGGTTATGTCATTTTTGTACTTATTTTAATTTAATTAAAATAAAGTGTCCCTATAAGGTACAAGTGGCTCCATGGGGTCCCAAAATCGACCCAAAGATGCCCATGGTCGTACATGTATCCACCAATAAGGTTAGGACACGTCTCAGGGTAATTTATTATTATTATAATATTATTCTTTTAACCCTTATTTACCGGATTTACCCTTAACCATGGTAAATAAAATATTTACTGCAGTAATTATTCAAAATGTATAAATATAAAAGTTACCTATTTACACAATATGAACATCCAAATTCCAAATATGGAATCCATTTTTCCAAATTCAAAACATATAAGTGGAAGAAATTAATTTAAAATTAATTCCTGTTGTTTAAACAAAAAGCGTGTTTTAAAGAGATAATAACTATCAAAAGATTGGCACTTGATTATGTCTAGTTTAATTGTGAAATTATGTACAATGACAAACATTGAATTAAATGGTAAAAATATATTCTAAATATACTTTAAAACCACTCAAATTAATAATATATCAATATTAATTATTTTGATTAAAAAAGTTCTTTTTAATTAAAATTTAGTAATTTTCACTATTCATCAAAATATAAAAGTTATCCGAAAAGTACCAAAATTTCACCTTAGGCTAATTTTGATATTCCGAATCCAAAAATGAAGTCCATTTTGAGAGATAAAATTTATAAAATTTAAAAAATTAGGTATTACTATTCATAACGGCTAGTTTGATTGGCTGTGGTGTGTGTTAGAAATCGAAGTTGCGTACAACACATGCTACTGTATTATTCAAAGAGAAGCGTACCGTGGAAGCTTGGGGTGTTACATTGTAGATTTTTTTATGTCCCCATTCAAAATAGATTTATTTAGTCAAATCGAATATATAAAAGTTTAAAATATTGGATTTAAAAAGGGTTCACTATTAAAGTTTGTAAAAGTATATTTTTGAAAAATACTTTTTTATCTAAAAAAAGAATTTGTTCTTACATTATGTATAAGAAACTAATAATATGGATTCTAAAATTATAAGTATTATATAAGGATCAAAATTTAGTTAATACCATTCATAACCTCTTTTGAACGGTTGATTTGGTAAGTCATAGTGCGCTTGAACTCGGTGTTGCGGGTAGTGCATGTTATTGAATTATTTTGAAGAAATAACACACTATGAAATCTTGGGGTGTTACACATGGACTCATTCAACCATTTCCCGCGTTTTATTTTGATTATTCAAAAAAAATTCATGTATAATTTTTAAAATATGAACTAAACATTTCCAATCCTAAAGTTTCAAAGGAAGATATATAAATATAAATATATATCAATTATATTTATATATAATCTAAATAAATGAGATTATGGGTATTTTAGTATCGGAATAAAAAATATCCTCTAACCATTATTCATCAATTTTTGAACCACATACATATTTTCAAATAAAACAACTAGACACATTAAAAATATATATTTCAAATTTAATAAGATGATTCGAACAATTGGACAAGTAAATCCAAACCCATTTATGATTTTTCAAAATGGATATACACAATATCATTATTTTCTCACCCAAAATATTAAATAAATTTTATTCAATGAAATTTATCTATAAAACCTCCTTTTTCACACCCTAATGACTAGAACCATTCAATAAACAATTATCCAATCATTCTTGTACTGTATCCAGCACCCAACAAGCCATTGGTTCATTTCTACTAAGGGAATTTTTTGATTGAAAAAATTTAATAAAATTATATATATATATATATATATTCAAATTCTATTGTAGGATTTCATAATTTTTATCATGTCTATAGAAAAAAAATCTCAATTTTGTTTTCAAAACATTAATTTGGATTATAATACATATATGAAATTCAATAAAGTGTTTATTTATTTTCTATGAAATCCATATATATTTGTAAACATATATTTATATATTTATATTTATATATAAAAATATCTAAAAACGAATGATATAATGAATTATTCTATGATTTTAAATAGTTTGTCTCAAAACTATAATTTTTTTATTAATATTGTAAATTTGATTTTTTTAAATAATAAAATGAAAAATAATACAATTTTATGTTTATGTTAACAGTTTATTTTCCCCATTCAGTTATAGTAATTTTAAAATGATAAAATTTACCATTTTATGGTTGAATTATTTTTATGTCCATCTATGTCATTTATATCATTATATATCACCATCATCTAATATATTATTTCCTTTTTATCCAAATTAATTCAAGTATTCATTTAATTTTTCAAGTAGTTATATTTATGTCTTCTGAATAAGAGAAATTATTTATGAATATGGATTTATCTATGTTATTTTTGGAAATTATTTATTAAATTAAGATTAGTCCATATAAATATATTTTTAATATTTTTTCTCTTATTAAAATAATTTGTGTATGGTTTTTAATTGTTTGTCAGTTACGAGTATGAAATGAAGGACAATATTAAATTTTTTATTTAATTATATCACTAGAGTGTCGGATGATTTAATATTGAACGGGGAGTGAACCCATGATCTGTAGGGGAAATTGTCCCACATGTGATATGGTTGAGTGGCCTTATGTATTTCCTTATGGATTATTGATTATCATGATCAATCCATAAACATTATTATTTTCAAAAACAATAAATCCAAAGTACTGTTTAAAAAGAATTATTATTTTGAACATATATTATTTTCAATGTAATATACACTATTATGTATATTTATAAAATGATTTCAATGTATGGAAAAACCTTTTCAATGTATTTATTTTCACAAATGAAAAATGTTTACAACTAAATTTATTATTTTGAAGAAAATTATTTTCAAATAATTTATAAAACCCCTTGATAGTAAAATTAATGCTCACCGTATATTTTTTAATTTTTATTCGTAGATTTACTCAAACTTTTATTTGTTGTGTATTTCATATAAGGAGTTATCACATGCGAAGAATATTGACTTATTTTTTATAAAACATGGTTAATTTGTAGTGTATATGTATAATTCTAAAAAAATATACTGGAAAATGACCTCATATATAAAATGATTTTGAATTTTCTATTTTCATTTTTTAATAAATACACTAAATTTTTAAAACTGAATATGGAATCCTAGGTTTGGGACATTACAGTTTCCTTAAACGAGGGCCTTGGAATATGTAGATAATTTCTAAGAGTGTCAGGGTGATGGGGGATTTGTAACACCCCAAGCTTCCATGGTAAGTTTCCCTTTGAATAATTCAATAGCTTGCATTATAGGAAACTTTGAGATTCTAACACACCGTGACCAATCAATGTAGCCGTTATGAATTTTAATACCCACATTTTGAAATTTTATAAATTTTATCATTCAAAATGTACTTCATTTTTGGATTCAGAATATCGAAATTATATTAGAGTGGATTTTTGGAACTTTTCTGATAACATTCATATTTTTATGAATACTGAAAAATACGGAATTTTATTTAAAACCAACTTTTCGAATCAATATAATTTATATTTTTAAATTATAATTTTGAGTGGTGTAAATTATAGTTAGATTATATTTTTTCCATTTAATATAATTTATTTCATTTGATGTAATATCACATTTAAACTGTACATAAACAAGTGTAAATATTTTAATAGTTATTATTTCTTAAAAACACGCTTTTTGTTGTGACAACAAAAATTAATTTTAAATTAATTTCTGCCACTTCTGTGTTTTTTATTTAGAAGAATGGATTCCATATTTAGAATCAGGAGTTTCAAATTGTGTAAATAGTTAAATTTTATTTTTAGTCATTTTGAATAATTACTTCGGTAAATATTTTATTTTCCATGATTAAAGGGTAAATATAATAAATAAGGGTAAAGTATAGTATTATAATAATATTAAATTACCCTAACATGTAACCTAATCTTATTGGATGATACATAGATGACCATGGTCATCCTTGGGTTGAATTTGGTACCCATGGAGCCACACCAGAGTAATAATGACATTTTATATTAATTAATTTAAAGTAAAGGCAAAATGACATAAACAAATATCTTTTAGTAAATAAATGTTTACAATGGGTATTATAAGATATCCTTTTGAACTTAAATATTCATTGGAATTCTAAAAAATATATCATGGTAATTTTTTTTATAATTTTTGGACATCAAATAATTTAAATTATTTATGACACAATAATGATACAATATTTACCTAATTAATAAATGATTTAAATAAATAAGACTATAAATATTAACACAATATCCAAAACCTGTCCAAATCTTATTGTATTATTTTATTTCAATCATGAGTCATCTTAATGTTTTTATTAATGAATATTTAACCTTCTGAAACCGAAGCTGAGGTTATAATAAAATAATTGTTTCAAACATTCCTAAAGAGCATGTCCTCTACCTTATAAAAGCCCTCACTTCCTACCCATTTCACACACTTCTCAAGCCTTTGGATCATACAAACCCTACCCAAATATCCTCCCAATATCCCCTAATTCATTCTACAGGCCTTACATTAGTCTGAAATCTAACCTAAGGAGCCCTTTTGATCAAATCAAAAGGAAGAACCCGAATAAGAGGTAATAATTTCACCACCCCCTTTTAAGTTCTTTTCTTCTTCCACTTCCTCTTTATTTGTTTTTTTAATCTATAATAATAACACCAATATATTCTATATACTGTGATGTTATTATAAATATGGTACAACCAATTTCTTTATTCTACCCATCCTTTGAATGACATGTCACTATACGTGCGTACAATTGACTTACCGTCTCCACGTCGTGGTGTAATTGTTATTCAATACATTTTTATTTGGATGGGTATAATAATGATGTGTAATTGATGTAAATAAAAAATAAAACATGATAATGATTTTTTATTATTGTATACCATCCAATTATATATTATTTTAATATCAAAATAATGATATTGTTGCTCGTGCTTACGTACGGATTACCATCTCCACAAACGCAATGAGATTCTTTCCCCATCGTATCCATTCAACACTAATTTTCATTAGATGATTAAAAATAATGTTTAAATTCTTAATATCATTATGAATATGAATAAGATACATCCTATCCATAATAAAAATTACTTACGTAACAAATCACATAAAGGAAAATGAATCAGTTAACATCTGAAATGACGATAATACTAAAATATTATTAACAAATCAATGTTAAAAGATCATATATGATATCATATTAATGTATATAATTCTAATATAATTTAATTATAATTTTTTGACCATTATACAGGAGGTTAATATACCCTCGACCTAGGAAAAGTACAAGTTAACGGTTAATTTCACATTCTCTTTATTATCTGAGGTTGATTTTACGTAAGTATCTACTAGGACCTCTTTATCATCCACATCTGTGTTTTCATAAAAATGTATTTTAAAACATTTTTTTTTACTAATCTATAGTTTAAAGTCATTTATACCCTTATTTTACCTTATATGTTTTGGAATAGATCTTTATGTCATTTTCCAAACAAGGTACTTTATGATCTTTTTGACAAAATTAAGGTAAGAATTCCTTTTTTTAACTTATACATCGAGTACGGTTATTCTCCACTATTATATCATCTTCTAAACATCCCTTACAATCTTATAAGAATATTTCCAAAAAGAAACGTTTTCTTTTATAATTATATGGATTTTAAATGATTTCAAAATAGAAAGAGATATTTATCTAAAAAAGGTTTTGGTTTTATCTATGTCTACATTATTTGATGGATTTTATGTTTATTTGATGTTGATTTATTATTATACAAAACTTACATATTCTATTGAATTTTCTGTGATATGTTTGATTTTGGATGTGTTATTTTTATACAATTCATGGTTTAGAGACAAAGTATTGACATTTCGTATGCTAGTTTTAATACGAACGTTTATGTTATGTTTAAACCTTTTCATATGAGGAATGAATTGGAATTATTATGTGGCAGGTGGAGCCTGATATAGCTCCTCAATGAATCGGTAGGTCTCATGAGACAAACTAGTGTCTTGGAGGAAGGCCTTGACAAAATCTTATTTGTGGTCTTGGCATAATGTCTTGACTATGTGGTTATGAAATTCTGGCATTATGCATTCCGTCATTATAAAAGTGGTTGTTGATATTACATGTGATTATTCGACTAGTAGAATATCCATGTGAATAAGTAAATGGAATTATTTTGATTTTATATTTTCCATATTTTTATGAAGTTTATGTTTAAAAGGACTTTCTTTTAGTCTTCTACATTGCCTTAAATGTTTATTCTTAATTATGAAAGTTTATGCAATATTGTTATCCTTACTGGGTATTTGAGCTCACCCCTTACTATGTTTTATTTTTTCCAGGATGCGAAGAAGTATATTATGACTGACCTTCAGGGATAGTCTATGGGATCTCAGTGTTGTTTAAGGAAAACAATGTTTTCGTAGTTTTCCATTTTATAATGTAATGTAACCCTTATTAATGTATCTAGTACTTCCAAGGCTACTAAACTAATTGACCTTTCGAGACATGATCTTTTGTGATCATGCCAATGATACGTAATAATGCAATGACTCTCGGTAACTGTGGTCGGGGCATTACAATTAGTATCAGAGGATGTTTAGTACAAACATTGGAAACTAGATTTAAATAAACTCATATTAGAACACGTAGCCCTAAGATAGACTTTGAGGATTTGTATAGAAGAACTTCCTAAAATTTTTGTATTGTTGAGATTTTGTGAGTTTTCTAAGAAATACATCCCTGTCTGGATACGAGCAGGTAGAGGTTGCTCTGGCACAGATGTACCTAGGGGTAAAACCCAAAAACACCGATTTGATCAAGACTCAAACAAGAATTGGTGCATGACAACAGGCCTTGCTGCACTCTTGGTTACAACACTCTTGGGGGATATGCTTAAGATAATTCTCATTTTATTTACAAACCATTGAGAAGGGTTTATGAGTATATACTTCCTCAATAAAAACAATTTTTTTATGATTATGGATTATATATATAAATTGTACAATTTATGTTAAGTGTTTTACACGTTTGGAATTATGTATTTCGATTCATAATCTATTATATTTTTTCTATATTTTAAAAAAGGACCCTAGTGAAAGGAATGGAAACCATATCATTGCACACACTACATGAAGGGATTTACCTCTTTCTCAAGATAATTATATTGGAGCTGGTGATACAACCGGTGTTGATCATCTTTTTACTGTATTGGGACAAGTCACTCAGGTTATAAATAATAACCTTACCCATATGGATCACCCTGATCCATAGCATGGAGTATCAATGTTAGATCGCTTCATGGGGAAACAACCACCAAAATTCAATGGGGGTGAAAATACACTAGTATCTGAGCAATGAATAAATTCCATAGACAAAATATTTCATTCCTTGGGGAGTAGCGAAATGGAAAATGTTTTCATGGTAGTTTACCACCTCACTAGAGAAGCTGATCAGTGGAGGTCAATGATTCAAATCACAAAGAAAGATGATGAAGTATAAAATATGGAATGGAGGGAGTTTAAAGAGATTTTATTAGAAAAATAATTTCCTCATGACTATCGAGCGGATATGGAAAGACAATTTCGGAGTTTGAGGCAAAAGGAGGATGAGAATGTCACAAAGTATGAAGATAACCTTACAAGTTTAGCGAGGCATGCAGAAGATTATATACATAAACCAAGAGGTAATATTGATCATTTATTTGATGGGTTAAAACCATTTCTCTATCGAGCATTAGTCTCACAATCCTTCACGTCATACGAAGATATTGTCTCATGTGCTAAAAGACAGAAAAGTATTTCTCTAAGTCTTATGACAATAAATTAATGCAAAAGAAGAAGAGAATAGTGGAGAAAGTGATAGACAAAGGGAAAAATGAAAAGGATTTTTTCCATTATGTGATAATTGTGGGAAGAACACCCTATTACTTTCCTAAAAGGAATGGGAGTCTATTACAAGTGTGGTGAAAAAGGCCACCAAGCATGCGATTGTAAAGAAAATAAAGTTGTTGTCAAAGTTGAATGATACAATTGTAGAGAAATGGGTCATTATGAAAATGAATGTCCTAAGATCCAAGTAAACTTACCTAAGAAAAGGCCAAGGAATCAAGGTCAAGCTTTTTCTATTATGACATTTTAATTGGAAGAATTAATGTATTTATGTTTTTGGACTCATAAATTACATCCTGGTTATAAGAATAATTTGATATATAGAGGTATACAACTGAAGTACTTGTTGTTTTAATTAATTTTTTTAATATGATGAAGGTAATAATATTTTCAGTATGTGACAATAAGAGAAACATTACTCTATCTGAGGAATCTGAGGTTACAATTGATTTTGGAATTTAGAGACCTTTTAGAGAGAGTCCGGTCAGAGGTATTTTGGATAAATTTAATGGTTGGAATGGATTAAGTTGACCTTTGGAAATTATTGTTTATGGTTAGAACATTTCTTATGATTATTTTTGGAATATATTATAATAATATAGTTTTATGAAAAGGACAACCTGTAGGTTGGGTGATAACCCGTCGCGTCGGACAAAGCTGCAGGGATCAAACCCACAACCATAGTGCAACAGGCCTTTATTAACTACCACTAGCCTACAGTAATTCCCTAGTTATTAAAAAAATTCTTCATTTAAATGTTATGTCTTAATATTTGGAACCTTATACAATTAGGATAAATATAATATTTTTGAGTTCTATTATTTTTTGGAGTGAAAGATGAGTTTGTGGTAGAAATTAATTAATGGATGAAACTCTACTTGTCCTATATATATATATATATATATCTTATTCTATGAAGAAATTAATTCTTAAACATTTGGGAGGGGATATTAATACAAAAAAATGTGTTATCCTAATACTGTATGTTTTGTTGAACTGATGATATTTTAAATCATTATAGATCGATGGCTTTGAGGCCCTCAGGTGTACACTTATTTGTGATTGATGACCTCGATACAAATATTTACATTCATCCTCCATTTATATGTCTTTAATTTCCACCATTTTTCTTTTATTTGAGATCATAATTTGGTGGTGAACCTTTCATTTCTCTTTCGTCTAATTGAGTTTAAATTTTATTAACCCTATTTCCAATGTGGGTTTTCCACAAAGGTATTTCCTATTTTCAACCTTTTTCAAAGAAAAATTTCTAATTTCAAGGATGAAATTTTTTAAAGTATAGGAGAATGTAACACCCCATGCTTCCACAGTATGGTTCCCTTTGAGTAATGCAATAGCTTGCATTGTACGCAACTTCGAAATTCTAACACACTACGACCAATCAATGTAGTCGTTATGAATAATAATACGAAATTTTTTAAATTTTATAAATTTTATCATTCAAAATGGACTTCACTTTTTGATTCATAATATTGAAATTATCTTATGGTGAATTTTTGGCACTTTTCTGATAACTTTCATATTTTTATGAATAGTGAAAATATTGGATTTTAATTAAAAACAACTTTTTTAATCAAATTTATTTATTATGTTAAATTATAAATTTTAGTGGTTTTAAAGTATAATTAGATTAAATTTTTACCATTTAATCTAATTTTGTTCATTCGATGTAATTTCACATTTAAACTGTATATAAACAAGTGTAAATCTTTTGATTGTTATTATTTCTTAAAAACATGATTTTTGTTTTGACAGCAGCAATTAATTTTAAATTAATTTATTCCACTTATGTGTTTTGAATATAGAAAAATGGATTCCATATTTAGAATCAGGAGGTCCAAATTTTGTAAATATTTAACTTTTATTTTTAGACATTTTGAATAATTATTTCGGTAAATATTTTATTTACAATGATTAAAGGGTAAATATAATAAATTAGGGAAAATATAATATTATAATAATATTGAATTACCCTAACATGAGTACTAATAATATTTTATGATATATAGCTGACCATGGGTATAATTTGGTTGAATTTGGGACCCCATGGGGCCACATGGGAGTAATAATGACATTTTATATTAATTAATTTAAAGTAAAGACAAAAATGACACAAACAAATATCTTTTAGTGAATAAATTTTTCCATGGGGATACATAAGATATATATTAATATATAAATATTATCTGAAAAGATAAAAATATTTCCTACATCATGGTATTTTTTTATAATTTTTCGACATCAAATATATTAGATTATTTATGACACAATAATGATGCAATATTAACCTCATTAATAAATTATTTAAATAAATAAGATTATAAATATTAAATCAATATCCAATTACTATTAAAATTTTATTGGATTATTATATTTTGACCAAGAGTCATCTTAAAATTTTTATTAATGAATATTTCACCTTTTGAAACCGAAGATGAAGTTATAATAAAATAATTGTTTCAAACTTTCCTAAAGAGCCCCTCCTCTCGCTTATAAAAAGCCCTCACTTCCTACCCATTTATCACACTTATCAAGATTTGGATCATAATAACCTGGCCCAAATATCCTCCTAACATCACCCACTTCTTCTAGAGGCCATACTTCAGTCATAAAGCCAACCTATTGAGCCCTTTTAATCAAATCAAAAGGAAGAACCCGAAGAAGAGGTAATAATTTCACCACCCTCTTTTAAGTTCTTTTCTTCTTCCACTTCCTCTTTCTATGTTGTTTCCATTATAAAATAATAACTCCAATGTATTATATATAATATTATGTTATTATAAATATGGTACATCCAAATTTACTAATCTATCCATCCTTTGAATGACATGTCACCATACGTGTGTACGTACGGCTTACCGTCTCCATGTCGTGGTGTAATTTTTATTCAATACATTATATTTTGGATGGGTATAATAATGATGTTTAAATGATGTAAATATTAAATATTACATGGTAATTATTCATTATATATGATATACCATCCAATTATATATTATTTTAATATCAAAAGAATGATATTGCCGCTTGTGTGTACGTACGTATTATCGTCTCCACGGACGCGGTGAGATTCATTCCCCATCATATCCATTCACGACTAATTTTAATTTGATGATTTAAAATAATTTTTAAATAATTAATATCATTCTGAATATGAATAAGGTACATCATATCCATAACAAACATTACTTACGTAACAAAGCACATAAAGTAAAACGAATCAGTTAAGACCCGAAAAAATGATAATACTCAAATATTATTAACAAAGAAATGTTGAAAGATAATATATGATATCATATTAATGTATATGATTCTTGTATAATTTAATAAAAATTATTTCACCATTATATAGGAGGTAAACCTACCCTCTACCAAGGAAATGTACAAGTTAAGGGTTAATTTCAAAATCTCTTTATTATCAGAGGTTTTTTACGTAAGTATCTACTGGGACCTCTTTTTCATCCACATCTGTGTTTTCTTAAAAATGTATTTCAAATCATTTTTACTTTTTACTAAACTATTGGTTAAATTCATTTATACCCTTACTCTACTTTATATGTTTTGAATGAAATCTTTCTATCATTTTCCAAAAAAGGTACATTATGACCTTTTCGATAAAATTAAGGTAAGAATGCCTTTTTTAACTTATACGGTGGGTACGGTTATTCTCCACCATTGTAAAATCTTCGAAACTTCTCTTACAAGCTTATAATAATATTTCTGAAAATAAATGTTTTCTTTTATAATTATATGAATTTTAAATGATTTCAAAATAGAAATAGATATTTCTCTAAAAGAGGTTTTTCTTTCATCTATGTCAACATGGATTGATGGATTTTTTGTTTATTTGAAGTTGATTTATTATGATACAAAACATCCATATTGTATTGAAGGATTTGTGATATGTTTGAATATGGATGTGTTAATTTTATACCATTCTTGGTTTATGGATAATGTATTGACATTTTGTATGCTAATTTTAATACAAATGATTATGTTATGTTTAAACATTTTCATATGAGTAATGCATTGGACTTAGTATGTGACAGGTGGAGCCCGCTATAACTCCTCGATGCATTGGTAGGTCTCATGAGAAAAACAAGTATCTTGGCAGAAGGCCTTCACATAATCTTATTTGTGGTCATGGCATGAGGCATTGACTATGTGGTTATGAATGTCTGGCATTATGCATTCTGTCATTATGAAAGTGGCTATTGATATTGCAAGTGATTATTTTATTAGTATAATATCTATATGAATAAGTAAATGACATTATTTTGATTTTATATTTTCCATATTATGATAATGTTTTGGTTTAAAAGGATTTTTTTAGTCTTATTCATTTCCATAAATGTTTATGCTTATTTATGAAATTTTTCACTACATTGTTATCCTTACGGAGCATCTGAACTCACCCCTTTGTATGTTTTATTTTTCCCAAGATGCGAAGAAGTGTATTATGACTGAACTACAGGGATAGTCTATGAGATCTTAGTGTTTTCTATGGAAACATGTTTTTTTAGTTTTCCATTTTATGATGTAATGTAAACCTTATGAATGTATCTAGTACTTCCAAGGCTACTAAACTAATCGATCTTTCGAGACTTCAACTTTTTTGATGATGCCAATGATACGTAATAATGCACCGACTCTGGGTAACTGGGGTCAGGGTATTATAGGATCGATGTCCAGCATCATAGATCAACCTCCATCTAATAGAAATTGATTGAAACAAATGATCTATCAATATCCATGAAACACAAGCAAACATCTTGAATGGAGAAAGAGAAAACCATGAACTTTAGAGATGTTTTGTGTACCACAAACTAGGATACTTTTCTTTTGGGGTATTCATTGCATTAAATACAAACACAAAATAGGAGTCTTTACAATATAACTAAAATACACACAAGATCCTTAATGAGGAAAATCCATATTGGTCCATTAAAAATAATAAATGTGGGAAAATTATAAGGGGAAGAAAAAAATTGAATTAAAAATAATCACAATATGTTAATAGTGTTAATATCGTGCATCACAAGATGATTCTCATGTTTTTTTTACCAAGAATCCCCAAGGTGGGGGGATTTAATGGTCCTACTTATCACGTTCTATATGAACATAGGAAAACACTAGTTTTAGGGAATTTTTATCCTTCTCTTGTGAGGGTTTTATTTTATCATGGTTGTTGGAGCTATCTTGTTTAAATGCCCAAAAATCACGATTCATATATTTATAAAGAATTTAATGTTTTATGGTATTATTTTATTTTCTTAAGGTATAATTAGATGAAAATTGGCTAAGTATATCAATGTCGTATTATTAATAAAATTTTATATGTTTAGTAAAAATATTTGTTGTTAATGAAATTATGTTACCATTAATATAAATATGAAATTCTTAGTTCATATTATGCCACCTCCAGAGTCATGATCCCTCTATAACTTACCATATTCAGTGCTTTTTTTGTCATTAGATCAACTATTCAACCACAAAAATTTATCCACAACCAATTATTATTCCACTAGAACACATACTACCACCTGCATTCGTCCACTATTAGACATGAAATAGCTTGGAATCTAGCACGTCCAATAATGCACTTCCTCCAAGAATCTGAAACCACAATGAATCTGCTACCCTATGGAATATTCTACGACGAGGTAGTTTCTACCTCCAACTATGTTCTACCATTAGTTCAAATTTTTTTCCAATAGTTTTCATAATGTTGGATTGTTCTATCATTGATTTTTTCTACCAATAGAATGTGCCACAACCATCCTTAATAATATTTTTATTATTTATCATTAAAATTTAATGATTATAATGTATAGTTTAAGGGAATGAATAATGTTTAGTTATTTAATTATTATTCATAAATAATTTAATGGATTCATTGATTTAAAATTCAGATGTTTAATGTTCTATATGAGGATCAATGAAATATTTATGATTATTATTGAATGGATAATAATTCTTTGTTTTTTATATTTCATAAGTTCTCCCTCATGCACATCAGTTTGTGTGTGACCAAGTGATTAAAATATAATACATTCATCCAATAAGAATTTAATTGCATCTAAGATCAATATCCTTTAATATTCAAATTCTATAGAACTTTGTAGAAGATTAGAATGTGAACCAATAAATAGAAATCCAAACTCCACAAGACCTTTTCTCATCACATTGATAGAAATCTATTTTAGGTCCTCATAAATTCAAATATGAGATCCCATAATCATTAGAGGCGACATAGATAGAGCATCACCTCATCTCTATATCTTTTCATTTTCTCTCATTCTTTTTTTCATTACTTTTGAGATATGTGTTATTATAATATGTTTATTTACACACACTATATTTTTTTTCTAAAATGAGAGAATACATGATGTTATATCAAACATCCCTTATCTGTATACCCATGACATATTTGGAATTGGTACCTACTTTTGTTTTGTGGTATTTCATCCCACATATAACTATTGAAGAAGATTTGAGACATGACAACCTGTTATATTTTTTGTATTTCCATTCCATGTTGTATATCATATTATTGATTATAATAGTCCCCTTGGTTTCTGGGGATCTATATGTGGAGGGATTAAGCCTCAACTTGAGGTTGAACCCCTTGTTTACTCATATCTCTATTTTATTTTTGGTTTACTTCATTTAAATAATGAAAACAATGAATTTTTAATACATAAAAAATTATATACATTGATAGTTAATCATAAACATTGATTATATATAGGACTTAATTTTTTAAATAAATTTGAAAAGATAATGTAATATAAAATATATTTTTAACTAATCATTTATAACCCCTAATTAAATATTTTATATTATAAAACCTTTATTAAAATTATTTTTAGATTAATTTGGATTTTTTAATTGTTGACATTTATTTAAAATTAATTTTAATGAAACTTTTATTGGGAACTCAATTAACCCCCCTCCCCCCATCCCCTAGAGATAGTCACTCTAACTAAATTTTTATGTAAATGTCTTCCCAAATATATTTTTAACTGTTATTTAATTATCTTTTAAAGATCGAAAATTTCTATTATTTATAAATTTAATTCTCTACGGACAATAGACAATAGGTTTATGCTATAAATAGACCTCATTTTTTAATGGCGTGACTATTCTTAGTGGAGCATCAATCTGAAAATTCATATCAAAAGGATGGTTTTTGAAATACGAATTGTTGTTATTAAAAAATATTAAATACCCAAAGATTCTAGATCTACATTGGAAAGAACAATAAAATATGCTTCTAATAATAACTAGAAATAATTGAATTATTTTTACTGTTATTTGGGTGATGAATAATTTAATTGATTTTTTCCTTGGTAACTTCTTTTAAAATTTAGTACCCTTTAGTTGTTTCTCATGAGGATACTTCTATTTATAAAAAATTTCCATAAATACCTACACTATTAAATATGATACTTCTAAAATTGTAATTTAATGATCCTATTTCAGACATGTAACTTAGGTTCAATGAGAACATGAACACAATGTACACATTGTGGAATCTTTTTTTTTTGATAATGATCAGCTGATGCCCTTATTTTGTTGTATACCAAAAAGATAGAGAGTAACATTAGTTTTAATTCAAGAATCATGTGATTTTATAAAGTTAAATATTGAGGCGATTAAACGAAAATTGATGATGTATAATGAAAAACTCAATGTTAATAGAGAAAATTAGTATAAACCTAAAATAAAATCTCTAGCCATCAAATCATCTAATTTGAAACAAAAGGAGAAATTAAAATATGACATTTCAAGTGATGAGGGGTAACCTAATAATATTGATTATGAGGTGTCCCATCTATAAAGATGATTTTAAAATTTCTAGAAGTTGAATAAGTTATTATGGAACCCAATTTATGAAGGTAAATATGATAATAAAGTAAACTAGATAAAATATTTGAATAATTATAATGCTTTAAATGAAATAATATGTTCTGAGTATAAGAAAAAACGTCATTTCAAAGATGATTATCCTAAGATGAAATTAAATAATAAATATGATGATAAATATATGAGATACAAGAATTCCATTAAATAAATATACAATGATTCATAATACCGTTCGAGTGATTCTGACTCAACACAGTAGGATAAGAATTACATACCCAACATGTGTATTATGGAAAAAAAATCTGAGGTATCTTATGTTTTTTCTACCTATTTTATTAATATATTTTATCACTATAGAGATTAAAATAATGCTAATAATATGTAAAATGAAGAAATTTTTAAATGTTTTAGTATGATGGATGGTACATTCAATGAGATAAATGATAAATATAAGATTTTAAAGAAGAAATATCCTTTGAATGCTAATTTTAGAACTTATATTACTGTTGAGAAAGATTAAAATTATCCATTATTGAAATATAACAATGAATTAAAATTTTATAATTAGAAACTAATTAAATATTTGGCAATACTATCTAATGGTATAAGTTCTCTTACACAAATTCTTTGAAAGAATACTACTCTCAAGTACACAAATGGTATTGGATTTCATCCTAGATAGAGGGGGATTGTTACAAATAATATTTTTCCTATTTCAAATTATGATAATAATTTTTACTCTTCTAGACCCAAAAAACTATAATTTTTTCTAAAATTTTAAATATTCATGTTAGGAAACCTATTCTGTAATCATGGGTTCCTAAATTTTGATAACTATAATTTATGGACCCAAAAAAAATTTGGGTTCCAAATTCATTTTTAGTGGACTTTTTTTGTAGGAAACTTTCTTGAAAATATCCAGTAAGAACTTAATATACCTAGATAGTTTTTTTTCTAATCACATTAATAGATATTATTCAAATTTCAGAAATTTTATCAATGTGGAGAGTGGATATGTCACTTTTAGTGACAATTCCAAAGGAAATATTATTGGCACTTTCCAAATTGTTAATGTTAACATGGTTATAATTTCTTGTTTTTTTATATCGTTGGAATAATAATATACTTAGAATTTCACAGTTATGTGATAATTCTTTTCATGTTATGTTTGAATGTAATGACCTTGATGTCTTTGATTCTATATATGATTAAGTTTTTACTACCTTAAAAATGATAATATATTTTCATTTAATTTAGACTATTCTGAAAAAATATTTCCTGACTAATTTCCATCCATAAGGAATATTGTATTTGGTATAGGAAACTAAAGCATTAAAATATTCAATCAATTAGAAAGTTAAATTCAAAAGTTTTAGCCCAAGATCTACCTAGACAATAATTCTTGAATGAGAAAGTCTATGAGCCATGTCAAAAAGGGACACAACAAAAAATATCATTCAAATCAAATAAATAAGTTTTAACTTCTCAATCCCTAGAGATGGTTCTCATGGACTTGTTTGGACCATCAACAGTTTCTAGGTTAAATTTGAATAACTAGGTTTATGTTATTGTAGATGAATTTTCTAGATGTACCTGTGTATTCTATTTAGATCAGAAAATTGAATGTTATTCATATTTTACCATGTATGCTAAATCTGTGTAAAATAATCATAGACATGAGATTAAGACCTTAAGAAGTGATCAGGGTTGCAAGTTTGAAAATAAATTTTTTTAAAGTTATATATCACAAAATGTATATAATTAAATCATTTCATCTCCTCAGACCCCACAATAGAATGGGGTCATAAAAACAAGAAATATAACCATTTAAAATATTTATCAGACTATGCTCAGTGAGTATGGAATACCTGTTTATTTTTTGGTAGAGGATAAGAATATAGATCTCATCATAATCAATGAAGTCTATAATTAGACCTATCAAAAAATAACTCATTATGAATTATGGAATGGTAGAAATCCCAAGCATTATTACATTATTTATTTCAGTTACAAAGTCTTTAATCATGAATCTATTGGAATCGTTGAAACATTTTCTTCTAAGAGTGACAACAGAATATTGTTTTGTTATTCAGTATCATGTAAATCATATTGGGTGATTAATAAAAGAATCAAGATTGTGGAATAATATGATAATTTAAAATTTAATGAGATAGGTTCACATGAGCATAAAAACTAAGTATAAATTCTTGATGAAAATCTATAAATTTTTCATTTTAACTCCAAATGTTTTTATAACTCTATGAAACAAGAAGAGAATTCATCAATTTATGAGGAACAAAACAAAATTGAATGATTAGAAGATAATGTGATAATGAGCCCTTCTTATTTTAGAGCTGGTAGGAATCATAGATTCCATCCTTTAGATTCTATAGTTGGACACCTAGATAGAGGTACACATTCTATTTATTCTCTTATAAATTAGGTTGAACTTCTATTATTCTCTCCACATATTAAACCTATTAGCATAAATGATTTTAGTAATGATTTATTTTTGTTCATTGAAATGTGATAATAACATAACCAATTTTAAAGATGTAAAGTTTGGGAACAAGAATATTGACCTAAGGACACTCTTACCGTTGGCACTAATTTTCTGTTTAGAAAAAAAGTTGATGATTTGGACCCTATAGTTATAAATATAGAAATTTTTTATGCAAAAGGATATAGTTAGTAAGAGGTTATTGTCTATGAGGAGACTAGTATTACAGTTTCTATACATGATGCCATTAAAATATTTCTTCCATATACAACACATTTTGTTTTCAAACTATATCAAATGGATATCAAAAGTGAATTCATTAATTCTTATATAGTTGAAATTTATTTTTTGAACAACCCCATGGATTTTAAAACCCTCATTTTCCCAAGAATGCTTTTAAATTAATTGATGATTAGTACTGTTTAAACAAGATCTTGGAGCATGGTATGATAGACTCAGCTATTTTTTGATTTCAAAATGAATTACACAAGGAAAATATGGTCCTCAAAATTTTATAAAAATAATTTCAAAATATTTTTTGGAAGTTAAAACGTTCTTTCATGATATTTTTTTGAAGATATATAAGAAAAAAATTTGTACTCCTTGATAAAAAATTATTAAAAACTAATTTGAATTAAGAAAAATGGGTGAACATAAATTCCATCATGGTTTTTTAATTTTTATTAAAATACAGATTAATTTATTTTAAATTAAAGTACATACACAAAATACCTTCTGAAGAATTTTTGTTTTGGATAGAACTAAATGTACTGAATCTCCCATGATTACCACAAATAAGATGAATCTTGATGAAGCTGTAAAGTTAATAGATCAAATCCATTATAGAGTTATGATTGGAATCTTTCTATGCATAACTTCTTTCCCACCAGATACCTTTTTAGCGTGTGTATGTGGTCATATATTATATAACAGTCTAAAGAGTATCATTTACATTCTCTTGAAATAATTTTCAAATATCTAAAATATGTAACAAATAAAGGGCTACTATCTCATAGTGGAAAAGTATTCGAATTATTGAGTTATTTAGATGACTATTTTTTTGGTTTCATGTTAGATATAAAAATAACCTTGGAAACATTTAATATTTTGGGAAAGACTCTATTTTATAATTTTTGTAAATAGAAATATTCTATTGATCTATCTACTACAGCAGATAAATGCATAGCTATTATAAGTTATTGTGTATAATTTTTTTTCATGAATCACACTTCTCTATATTATCAACATGAATTTAGACATGTCCTTATAAATTATGAAAAAAAAGTTAGATAAATATCTTTAATAATATTGTGTCTCATTCTAGGAACAATAATATTTATGTAAGACATCACTTTTTGAGTTCTCATTTCCAAAAGGGTAATATAACTCATGAATTCATAGGAACTGGAAATCATCATGTTGATATTTTTCAATATCTGTTGAATTATGGGAGATCAAGATACATCAAAAATGAATTTGGAATGATAAATTTTGTTTGATTCTTAACCTTGGAGATCCACTATTGGTTATACACAATTATAGTGATCCAATATTTGAATGATCTAGCATTGTAATGATCCACCATTAGAATGATATATCTATAGGAATCGACCAATAATTTTTTAATTATTGTTCCTATTTTTAAAAGATTAAATTTTTATTCAATTTAATTATTTATATTTTATTAATTTTTTTTATTTAAATGCCTGAATGATAAATAGAACATAAACTCCTAATTCGAGTCACTCTCTCGCTCTCAACAACTCCCTTCAAACTATTTCAATTTCCCTTTCTATATGAACCATCTAACTTCATGCACCATTGCATCAATTTCCATTTTACTAAAATGGTGAGGATTAACCATCCTTCAGTGTTATCTCTGGAATGATCAAGGACATCTACGAAACAAAATATGAGTATCATGTTCTGCTATTTTTGATCATTGAAAACCCATAAATATGAACCACATAATTGTTTAATGAATGAAGTAGATGAAAATGGATTTTATTTAGAAAATCATTGGTACGTAGGGTGATCTATTACTAGATATGGAAACATTTGATCACAATAAATGAAAAACCTTTTATCATATGATGGTTCAACATTTATACAAATAAATAGATTTAAATTTTTGTGAAAATAAATTTTTCATTTGGTGTATGATTGATGGAAAATTGTTAATTTATTCTTCAAGAGATTAGAATAATTGATTAAATCTATCTCCTTATGGTGTCTCGGATGAGTATCAAGGATCTATTATGAGTGATACATAATTTTTTTGAAGATGTTTTTTAGAGCTAAATGTGGATGGTACTATGATATGGAATGATCCTATTAAATTGTGTGGATAATCCAAATGCTTGGTATATTATGAGGTGGAAAATGAAATGAAATTTTTTGTTTTTTATTTTAGAAAAGATACCGATAAAATGATGAAAGTGATTTGGAATCCTTGAATGAATAAGTGGGTTAAATATAGTGATTTACTCTATGATTTTTTAATCATATTGATAAGTATTCTATACCCAAGAATTTTTTGGACCCTATCATAGATCCAGATGAGATAATGGTATTTTCAGATGAGGAATAAGATGTTTATGTTTACATGGTTGAATAATTATATGTTTCATAAGATAAAGTGAATGTGGATATTTTATTGATGAAGGATGTGATCTTGATATCTCCATGATTATAGAGGTATCTTTTGGATATTCTAGTATACATGTTTCACTCCCTACTAGAAAAGGTTAGTTTAATGAAAGAGATATTGAAGAGACTAATGTCTGTAGGGAGAATAAATTATGTGTTCTTTATAGACCTATAAATATGTTATTCAAGTCTCATATGGTTCTGATAATGGAGATAATGGTGATGATTGAAATGGTAAGGAGGATAGAAATGGTGGTAGACCCCATGACTCAAAAGGTCATGATGGTGATTTTGATGTTCCTGATGATGATGTTGAGTGGAAATATTCACAAAATCCATCACATATTGGATCAACTAGATATATAAGTGAGTAGAGATGTGATCTTGTTTAACTCATTGGCAATGTTACCTCTATTAGAGTTAACCACAATACATTGGTTGAGGGGGACAAATCCCCAGCTTCTATGAGTCACAGAATTGATCCTCGAAATCCAGCCGATATGATTTTTTTAGAGTTAATAAGGCATCACATGATTAGTGGGAGAAGTTCCCAAGGTATGTACATCACAGAATAGACAAATTTGATTCTAAATAATTTAGAGAATATAATGGATATAATAATGATAGGAAATGTTAGTTCTTACAAAATAGATGATGAGGCATCATCCAAGGGGGATACATCCAAAGTTTCAAAATTGCATGGGATTTATTATCTAAACATAGA
The DNA here is from genome assembly GCA_963277665.1 of Viscum album. Taxonomy (NCBI): domain Eukaryota; kingdom Viridiplantae; phylum Streptophyta; class Magnoliopsida; order Santalales; family Viscaceae; genus Viscum; species Viscum album. The sequence goes on from OY728138.1 coordinate 1,671,812,873, forward strand.
AGGAGATGATGGAAGTGATGATGATCACAATATTCCATAATACTAGGGTGGACCTACTATCTCTATTGGTGTTGGGATAGATCCTAATGGATCTTTAGTTGAGATGATTGATGATGCTTGTGAGATTTTATTACTTCTCTTTGGATATACCTGCTAGATCAGATCATGTTGAGTCAGTTATAACTAATAATAAGAGAGATTGTTCAACCTTGTCATCTAGTGCCTCATTGCCTTCAATGTTTGTGGCCATAACTGGTATGGATTTCTTCATAGGGAAACTAATTTTGGAATTCAATGTTATATTTAGATTCCATGAACCTCGTATTAGTGAACTTATTGACGCTGATGCAAGGAACCTTTTTTTAAATGGTTATATAAAAAATTCATCCTATGAATATTAAAATGATTCCATAAGTTGAAATTAAGAATCGAAGAATGTTTAGTAATATGAATTCTATGACATATTTTATAGAGGAGATGAGGAATTCCTTTTCTTTCAGTCATTATATTCTTTTGGAGAAGATGGATATATTACCAGTTGTTTCTTCTACATCATATTATCCACCTCCTTTATAATTAATTGATGTTGATATTATCATATCTGTACTTAGAGAAGATATAAAAGCTATTACGGGTGATGTTAAAACATCTAATTTGGGTGATATTTTCTAGATTTTAAAATATACATATAAATTTAATGGTAATACTATGGTTGAATAAACTCTGAAATGATAGGTAAAACATCACCAAGGATACCAAATACTATCATTCCAGGTTATATACAAAACATTAGTCGAATTATCACTTTTTTGGGAAAAAATCCCTTAATGTATCATTGAATCATTTTTGAGGTGATTGTGTTTGTTGAAAAATTGGACATCAGTGTGGTGATTGTTGAAAAAGAAAAACAATTACATACAAATTTGTTGATAAAGGGGATTTCATGGTGGAACGTCGAGTTCAAGGGTTGTTGTTAATAATCTATGTTTTATTCAAGAATGTCGAAAAAGGAATGGATGATCTGGAGGAGGTAAAAAAAGAACAAATACAAGGGGGTGCTGTTTTCCAGTGTTTGCCAAATTTTTGGGCCTGAAAATCAACAAATGAAGAAAAGTGGTTTTTTGGAAAAGGGACATACGCGCCATGTACTTCAAGGAGAGGAAACTTGTGTGCCTATTTTTTTCAAGATCAGAATGTCAAAATATGGCAAAGGAAAGAGGGTTGCACAGGTATTGGTATGGTCGCGCAGGTGACCTGTGCGCCGTGAAAGGACCTGTGTGCCGGTGCCTAGGAGGGTTGGAAACCTGCGCGCCATATGTTTTTCAAGATCAGATCCTCGGAAAATGGCAAAGGAAAGAGGGTCGCGCATGTGACTTTCAGGGGTAGAGACTTGTGCATTGAGACTTGCACGCCAAGGGGAGACTTCCATGCCGCGTCATAGGTTGACCAAATGCCTATAAATACGGGACCACTCCTCCTAATTTCCAATGGAGTTCAACACTTAGAAAAATCAGACCTCCCGTCATGCAGGTGTGGGGGTTGTGCAAGTGGTTTGTGGTCCCATGGGTGGACTTGTGTGCTAGTGTTGGAAGTTGCACACCAAGTGATAGTTTCACGCCTATGGTGGTCTGGGCAAAGAAAAAAGTGAGTCGCGCAGGTTTGTAGTTGCAGAAGATTATGTCGTGTAAGTGTTTGAGGTGAAATGCACGCCAGTTGTGACTTATACACCGATACTTGCGTGCGGAGTTAGACTTTCATGCCAAGTAAGGTTAATTCCCGGCAGTGATTCAGGGCTGCATGGAGGTTGGAAGATTGCCTAATACCATCGGTTCAAAGATAGATTCAACTACGGGTGAAAGTTGGACTTCAACAGAGCATCTGCATACATAGGAAGATACATTCCTTCATGAAAATTAAGAGACCTATAGGTCAATAGAATGTGAGTGTATTCCTTCCAAAGTAGTGAGAAAAGGAATAGAAAGAAGGTGATCCTCTCCACCAGCATTGATCTAGAGAGAGAGACTAAGGGAGTGACCCTTGGGAAAGCAGTGAGGTGTCCCTAAACTTTGTAAAGGCAGTAAGCCTGGGAATAGATTTGATATATCTGGAACCTTGAAAACAACAGTGTGATTATAGTGGAATTGGTACATCGGCACTGTAACGCACCGACCCAAGTTAACCAGAGATGGTGCATTATTACGTAACATTGGCATGATCACAAAATAGCAAGTCTCGAAAGACCGATTAGTTTAGTAGACTTGGAAACAGTAGATATATTCACTACTCTTACATTACATAATAAAGTAAAAAAAACTACAACAACATCTTGAATTCATATCCCCTCATACTATCCTTACAGGTCATTCATAAAATACTTCTTCACATCCTGGGAAAAATTAAAACATTGAAAGGGGTGAACTCAGATTCTCGGTCAGGATAACAATATTGTGGAAACATTCATAAATAAACATACACATTTAAGGCAATGTATAACTAAAACAAAAGCCTTTTAAACATGAACATCATCATAACATGACAAAAATGAAATTAAATAATGCCATTTACTTATTCACATGGATATTTTATTATTTGAATATTAACATGAAATATCAATAACCACTTTCATAATGATGGAATGCATAATTCCATACTATCATAACCACATAGTCAAGACCTTGTGCCAAGACTACAAATAAGATTTTGTCAAGGCCTTGTTCCAAGACACTAGTTTGTCTCATGTGACATACTGATGCAACGAGGAGCTATAGCGGGCTCCACCCATCACTTAATAAGTCCAATGCATTCCTTATATGAAAAGGTTTAAACATATCATAAACAATGCCCAAGAACCATAACATAATCGTATCACATAAAACACGCATAAAGAAAACAAAACATTTCAACATTTCAATCATAAGATATCAATACAACACATTGATATAACCAAAACATTATCAAAACCATTTTAAATACCAAAATAAAATAAAAGTAAAACATGGTATTTATTTTTCATTTTAAAAAAGTATGGCTTGTAGAGGAATCCGAAACTCAAATAATAGTCACAGTGGCGGAGAAGTCGTTGCCACCGCATATGTAAGAAAAAACATTCCTTTTGTCATTTAGTAAAACCAATTTGTATAAAAAGATTACTTTTGAATAAAAGTAAAATTCAAATGGGTTTATACACTGTATAAAAGAAAGTTGTGTATAAAACAAAAACTAACTCAATGAAAGGAGATTGAGACGATGTCCCTTACCTCGTGTCCGACTTGACTCGATCATTATTTAATCTCCTGAATAATAAAGTATAGTTAATTTCTATTTGTTGAAGAAAATTTTTCAAGTTCATTATTCCTTTTACATCACTTATTACCATTTTATGACCATTATGTAATCATTTAATATAACAACGGTCGTTTTGTCGATCCTTGGTACATGAGTCAAAAATAAACTTCTTATAATTACAAGTTGACTATGTGTTAAAATATCCATTATCTCTATAATTATATTCATGATGTAGATATCATATATATCATATATATCCAGTATATACATGCATTTATTATATTACATAACATTTAGAGGTAAGAAATGAAATGCATCGTTCATGGAGACGGTAAGCCGTACGTACGCATGAATGCTACATCCATTTCTATTTAATATTTAATGTAATGAAATAATAATTATATAAAGGTATATTATAATTCTGGAATAATATAATATATAATATCATTAAGTCCATCCTTTATATGTCCCACATATAGCATTAATGATTCAAATCACTTTGAGGGCGCGGTAGTCCGCACTTCCTAAAATGAAATTATCGCGTTTACCCATAATGGAAATCATAAAGGTATGCCATAAATGAAAAATATAGAAGAATAAAGAAAAAAATAATATATATCATATAGAAATATATATTCATCATAATGGCCACCATGATAGGTGTTAAAAGAAGATTCAACAGTCATCGTTTCATGAGGCAGTAATTTGTCACCCACAAAAAGAGTATGTTCTTTAACCATTAGAAGAAAGTGTGTGTAAGTGTAAATAAAATCCTTCTCATAACAACATCCTAGTATATTAAAGATACTAGTGTTGTTACAAAATAATGTAATAAAATAGATTAAGTGGTCGGAGAAGCAAAATAAAACAAAAGTACATAAGAGAAGATATTACCTTTAAATCGGGTATCTCTCCTTGGTTTGAACCAAAAGGGTTTCATGATGTGATTTCTACCCAATTTATGGCTTCTAGGATGAAGGGAGGAAATTTAAGAGGGTATTTGGGCAGAGTTTGGCCGAGCCAAGTGGCTTTGAAGGTGTGAATAATGTGGTAGAGGTAGGGGCCATTTATAAGAGGAGAAGAGGGGCTCTTTTGGAAGGATTGAAATGTTACTTTATTATGAAATGATTTTAGGGTTTTAAAGGCCACAAAATGATATATTTCGAGGATATGGTGATAAGGTTTCTAAATAAATCCATAAAATAGGCTTTAGACAAGTGTAAGTCTTATATTTTACCTTATCATTTAATTTTATTAAAATCATCCATTAATGAGTTAATCACTGCATCATAATGGTGTCATAAATAAATTTATTTATCTAATGTCTAAAAATTATATAAAAATGTACCATGATATAGGAAATATTTTTAGATTTCCAATGACTATTTATAGTCTAAGAGATCATTTATGTAGACAACATTAAAAATGTTTTACTAAGGTGTTACATACTTTTGTTATATTTTCCTTTCTTTAAAATACAAAATGATAAAATGTCACTATCACACAAAAGTGATTCCATGGGGCCCCTAAGATTGAACAAGGCATACCATGGCCGTCCATTACAAAAAAATAGCATTATGACACATTTTGGGGTCATTTTATATTATTATGAAAATATTTCATTACCCTTAACTAACTGATTTCTTATTAATCATGATAATTAAAGATAATTGTCGTCGTTACAATTCATAATGTTCAAAAACAAGAGTCTTAATTACATAATTTGGACCTTATGATTCCAAATAAAGAATCTATTTTACCAAATTCTAAACACAGAAATTATAGTAATTAATTTAAAAATTATTCCCGCTGTCAAAACAAATAGTGTGTTTTTAAGAAACAATATCTATCAAAAGAATGACAATTGTTTATATCCAATTTCAAAGTGAAATTAATTCTAATGACCATAATTGAAATAAATGGTAAAAATATATTCTATTTATACTTTAAAACCACTCAATATTATAATTTATCACTATAATTTTTTTTGATTAAAAAAGTTGTTTTTAAGCATTTGTTTACTATTCATCAAATATTGGAACTTCTCAGAAAAATACCAAAAATTCAACTTTGGATAATTTCAAAATTCTAAATCCAAAAATGGAGTCCAATTTGAATAATAAAATTTATAAAATTTTAACAATTTTGTATTACTATTTATAACGGCTACTTTGATTGGTCGCGGTGTGTTAGAAATTCAAACTTGCGTACAATGTATTATTGAAAGGGAAGCGTACAGTGGAAGATTGGGGTGTTACATTCTCCCCTCCTTCAAAAAATTGTGTCCTTGCAATTTGAAATTTTTCTTCGAAAATAAAAGTTTTAAAATAGAAAATATATTTTTGGAAAACCTACATCGAAAATAAGGTTAATTAAATTTAGCCTTAATAAGAGGGAAAGATAAATGAAAAAGTCACCACCAAATTATGATCTTGATTACGAGAAAATTGGTGGAAATTAGAGACACATAATTGGAGGAAAAATGTAAATACTTGTAGGGATTGGTTGAGGTCATCAATCACAAACAAGTGTAAAATTGAGGGCCTCAAAGCCTTCAATCTATGGTGATTTAAAATATCATCAGTTCAGAAAAACATAATGTATTAGGATAACACATTTTTTGTTTTAATATCCCGTTCCTAAAGTTTAAGAATTAATTTATTCATAGAATAAGAGAGAGGTATATATATATATATACTTGACAAGTATAGTTTCAACCTTCAACTAATTTCTATCACAAACTCATCTTTCACTAAAAAAGATAATAGAACTTAAAATTATTATATTTATCCTAATAGTACAAGGTTCCAAATATTGACACATACCATTTAGATTAAGAAACCTATTTTGTACTAACCAGGTACTTCATGTAGGCTAGTGGTAGGAAATAAAGGCATATTGCAATATGGTTGTGGGTTCGATTCCTACAGCTTTGTCTGATGTGACAGGTTATCCCCTGACCTATAGGTTGTCCTTTTCTTAAAACTATAGTATTATAATATTAGAAAAATAATCATAAGAAACGTTTTAACCTTAAATAATACTATTAAAAATTCAACTTAATCCATTCCAAACATTATAGTTATCCAAAATACCTCTGTCCAGACTCCCTGTAAAATGTGTCAAAATTCCAAAATCAATTGTGACATCAGATTCCCCTGACAAAGTACTGATTCTCTTATTTTCACATACTGAATATATGATTACCATAGTCATATTAAAACCTTAATGAAAACACAAAGTATTGCAGTACAACCTTTATATATATCACATTATTCTTATAACCATAATATAATCCTTGAGTCAAAATCACCAATACATTAATTATTCCACTTCATCTGTAGCAACATCATAAGATTGTCCTCGATCCCTTGGCCTTTTCTAAGGTATGGTTCCCTGACGCTTAGGACATTCGTTTTCATAATGCCCCATATCTATACAATTGTAGCATTCAACATTGGTATCCTCTTTCTTTCACATGCAATCACAGGCCTAGTGACCCTTTTCTCCACATTTATAACAAACATCCATTTCTTTTAGGCAAGTACCGGGGTGATTATTCCCACAATTATAGAATAATGAAAAATCCTTCATTCCCTTTTCACCTTTATCTGTCTCTTGTTCCACCGTTCTCTTCATTACTTTCTTTACTTTATTTTCATATGATTTGGAGAATTCCTTTTCTATCTCGATAGCACATGAGACTATATCTTCGTATGTTGAGAAATATTGTGATACTAATCCTCGATGGAGAAACGGTTTTAACACATCAAAGAAACGATCTATTTACTTCTTGGGTAACATATATATTCTGTAGAATACCTCACTAACCTTGTAAAGTTAGCCTCATACATTGGGACATCTTGATCCTTCTTTTGTCTCAGACTCAGAAATTGTCCTTCCATATCTGGTCGATGGTCAGGAGGAAAGTATTTTTCTAAGAAAAGCTCTTTTAACTCCCTCTATTCCATATTTATTACTTCATCATCTTCCTTTTTGTTTTGAATCAATGAACACCATTGATCAGCATCTCCATTGAGGTGGTACACTGCCATGATAACCTTTTCCTATTCACTACTCCCCAAGGCATGGAATATTTTCTCTAAGGAATTTATCCATTGCTCAGCTATTAAGGGATTTGTACTCTAATTGAATGTTGGTGGTTGTTTCCTCGTGAAGCGATCTAATATTGATCCTCCATGTTGCGGATCAGGGTGCTCCATACATGTATGGTTATTATTCATAACCTGAGTGAGTTGTCCCAGTATGGTGATAAGCTGATCAGCACCAGTTGTATCACCAGCACCACTATAATTATCTTGAGCAGGATGGAAATCCCTACATGGAGTTAGTTCATTGATACGGGTTCTATTCCTTCCACTAGGCGCCATTTCTAAAAAATTTCATAAACTAGATCAGTTCATGAATCAAAATACATAATTCCATACTTGTAAAACAATTAACATAAATTGAACCATTTATGGATATAATCCAAAATAATAATGAAAATGTTTTCTTTGAGGAAGTATATACTCATAAACCCTTCATAATGGTTTATAAAGAAAATTAGAATTACCCTAAGCATATCCCCTGGGAGTGTCGTAACCAAGAGTACAGCAGGGCCCGTTGTCGTGCACCAGTTCCCATTCGAGTCTAGCTCAAAGCGGTGTTTTTGGGATTTACCCCTAGTTACAACTATGCCAGAGCTGACTCTACCTACTCGTATCCAGACAGGGATGTATTTCTCATAAAAAACACAAAATCTATACAATACCAATATTTTAGGTAGTTCTTATATACTATTACTCAAAATCCATCTTAGGGCTATGTGCTAAAATCAGAGTTTTTATAAATCTATCTTCCATGGTTAGTACAAAAATTCCTCTGATACCAACTGTAACACCCCAACCTCAGTTACCCAGAGTCGATGAATTATTACATAACATTTTCATGATCACAAAAGATCAAGTCTTGAAAAAATGATTAGTTTAGTAGCCTTGGAATCACTAGATATATTCATAAGTATTACATTACATCATAAAGTGAAAAAACATTACAACATCATCTTGTCTTCATATCCCCTCATACTATCCCTGTAGGTCATTCATAAAATACTTCTTCACATCTAGGGAAAAATTTAAACATTGAAAGGGGTGATCTCAGAAGCTCAGTAAGGATAACAATATAGAAGAAACTTTCATAAATAAACATAAACATTTAAGAAAATGTATAACTAAAAAAAGCCTTTTAAACTAGAACATCAGCATAACTTGACAAAAATAAAATGAAACAATTCCATTTACTTATACACATGGATATTTTACTAGTTGAATATTCATATGAAATATCAATAACAACTTTCATAATGATGGAATGCATAATGCCAGACTATCATAACCACATAGTTAAGGCCTTGTGCCAAGACTACAAATAATAATTTGTCAAGGCCCTATTCTAAGACACTATTTTGTCTCATGAGACCTACCGATGCATCGAGGATCTATATCAGGCTCCACCGGTCACTTAATAAGTTCAATTCATTCCTTATATGAAATGGTTTATACATATCATAAACAATGCCCAAGAACCATAACATATTCATATCACATAAAACATGCATAACAGAAACATAAAATTTCCATATTTTAATCACAAGATATCAACAAAACACATTGATATAATCAAAACATTATCAAAATCATTTCCAATACCAAAATAAAAGAAAAGTAAAACATGGTATTTATTTTTCATTTTAAAAAAGTTATGTCTTGTAGAGGAAGCCGAAACTCAAATAATGGTCATGGCGGTGGAGAAGTCGTTGCCACCACATATGTAATAACAAAACATTCCTTTTTTCATTTAGTAAAAACACTTCATATAAAAATATTTCTTTTTTAATAAAAGTAAAAGTCAAAGGGTTTTGTACACTGTATAAAAAAAGTTGTGTATAAAACAAAATATGCCTCAATGAAAAGAGATTGAGACAAAGTCTGTTACCTCGTATCCGACTTGACTCGATCATTATTTAATCTCATGAATAGTAAAATGTAATTAATTTATATTTTCTTAAGAACCTTTTTCAAGTTAATTATTCTTGTTACATCACTTATTAACATGCTATGAACATTATGTAACCATCTAATTTAATAACAATCTTTTTGTCGATCCTTAGTACTTGAGTCAAAAATAAACTTCTTATAATTACAAGTTGTTTATGTGGTAAAATATCCATTATCTCCAGAATTAAACTCATGATTTAAATATCATATATATCATATATATCCAGAATATACATGCATTTATTACATTACATAACATTTACAGGTAATAAATGAAATGCACCATTCATGGAGACGGTAAGCCGTACGTACACATGAACACTACTTTCATTTCTATTTCATATTTAATGGATGAAAATCATAATTTTATAAAGTTATATTATAATTCTAGTATAATATCATATATAATATCATTAACTCCATCCTTTATACATCCCATATACGGTATTAATGATTCAAATCACTTTGATGGGGCGGTAGTCCGCACTTCCTAAAATGAAATTATCGCTTTTACCCATAATGGAAATCATAAAGGTATGCCATAAATGAAAAATACAGAGGAATAAGGAAAAAATAAACAAAATATATGTCATATATAAATATATATTCATCATAATGCCCACCATGATAGGTGGTAAAAGAATATTGAACAATCATCATTTCGTGAGGCATTAATTCGCCACCCAAAAAAACTGTATGTTCTTTAACCAATAGACGAAGGTGTGTGTAAGTGTAAATAAAATAAATCCCATAAAAACATCCTAGTATATTGGATATATTGTTTTTTTACAAAATAAAGGAATAAAATATTTTAATGGGGTGGAGAAGCAAAATAAACAAAAGAACATAAGAGAATACATTGCCTTTAAGTCGGGTAACTCCCCTTGGTTTGAACCAAAAGGGTTTCTTGAAGTGATTTCTGCCTAAGGTAAGGCTTCTGGGATGAAGAGAGGATTTTTGAGAGGGTATTTGGGTAGAGGATGACCGAGAAAAATGGCTTTGATGGTGTGAATAAGGTGGTAGAGGTGGGGGCCTTTAATAAGAAGAGAGGAGGGACTCTTTTGGAAATATTGAAATGTTACTTTATTCTGAAATGCTTTTCAGATTTTAAAGGTCCCACAATGATATATTTTCTAGGATACGGTGATAAGGGTTTGAAATACACTGATCTAATTGGCTTTAGAAAAGTGTAAGTCTTACATTTTACATTATCTTTTCTTTTTATTTAAATCGTTCATTAATGAGGTAATCACTACATCATAATGGTGTCATAAATAAATATATTTATTTAATGTCTAAAAATTATAAAAAAATACCATGATGTAAGAAATCTATTTATATTTAAAATTAATATTTATAGTCTAATATATCATTCATGTAGACAAAATTAATTTTTTTTTACTTAGGTGTTACATACTTTTGTTATATTTTACTTTCTTTAAAAAATAAAATGATAAAATGTCACTATCACAGAAAAGTGATTCCATTGGGTCCCTAAGTTGGCACAAGGCATACCATGGTCACCCTGACACAACCAATAGCATTAGGACACATGTTGGGGTAATTTTATATTATTATGATATTATTTCATTACCCTTAACTACCTGATTACTAATTAATCATGATTATTAAAGATAATTGACGTTGTTACTATTCATAATGACCAAAGACAAAAGAGTCTTAATTAAATAATTTGGACCTTCTGATTATAAATATGGAATCCATTTTACCAAAATCTAAACACATAAATTTCATTAATTAATTTAAAAATTATTTCCACTGTCAAAAAAATAGCATGTTTTTATGAAACAATATCTATCAAAAGATTGATAATTGTTTATGTCCAATTTCAAAGTGAAAATAATTATAATGACCACCATTAGCATAAATGGTAAAAATATATTCTAAGTATACTTTAAAACCACTCAATAGTATAATTTAACACTATAAATTATTTTTATTAAAAAAGTTGTTTTTAAATATTTTTTAACTATTCATCGAAAATTGGATGTTCTCAGAAAAATACCAAAAATTCAACTTAGGATAATTTCAATATTCCGAAACCAAAATTGGAGTCCAGTTTGAATAATAAAATTTATAAAATTTCAAAAAGTGGGTATTACTATTTATAACAACTACTTTGATTGGTCGTGGTGTGTTAGAATCTCGAACTTGCATACAATGCATTATTGAAAGAGAAGCGTACCGTGGAAGCTTGGGGTGTTATAGAAACATTTCCAGTGCATGCTCCTTGGACGAAGCCTAGGGAGGGTGAACCATGTAAAAATTGATGTTTCTTGTGCATATTATACTTTCTGTTTATATTGTGCAATGGCAAAGAGAGATAATAGTGTTTTTCTTACCAGGGAAACAAGATTAGAACGGGCTTTAACTTTAAATTAGTCATACCCTGAATCACCCCCCCTTCTTAGAATATTCACCCTTATGGAACATACACACATCATGTTTTTACCTGAAAACTTATTAATTATACCTATTAGTAGTGTGTTCAAAGAACTGGTATCCCTTCTAATGGTTATGAGTCTTTAGCACAAGTTGTTCAGGGATGAGAAGAATGACTTCTTTAGTTTTATAGATTTAGGTGGAAATATAATCCTACATTTTCTAAACCCCATAAATCCTTTCATGTATGTATCTTTTGTAGAATTTGTTTCACCTAAGACTATTAGCATGTTATCCTTCACCCCTTCACCATCCTCTAATCCACTACCTCTTCAGTATCAGTTGTTTAGTATGCCTTTAGCTGAAGCAATCGGGAATCTAAGACTAGTGGTGATTCGAGGGATGTGATAGACTACCAAAAATATCTCATCTTCTAACTCAGTTCCTCCTACCTCTAGTAAATTAAAGTGATTTATTGATCCTACCTATAGATATTAGAGTGATTCATATAAGGAATAATATTTGATATGTATTTTTTATATCCCTTATTTTCATTTATGATATCTAATTGTATGGCTTATTTATTTTTGTCAAGACTCTTAGTGCCTCATTATCTCATTACTTTATTCCTTATTGTATTATCTTTTATGTAATCCCAAAAGGGGAGAAATTATATGGATGGAATTTTCCTTTAATGTTTATAGTTTAAGTTTGTAATTCTATAAATTTGATTCAAGTTCTTTAGTTTCAAATTTTAATTTCTTCATCACACATTTTAAATTTGAAATTTTATGTAGACGCTTACTTGTAAAATTAATAGATTTATTCGTAATTTTGGTTTACACAGGGTTTATTAAATTCTAAGATTTATGGTCATGAAAAAGGTTGAGAATGTTGTCACTCAATATTTTATTGCTCACAATTCATGATTTTGATGTTTTTAATGAGTTTAATATTTTTTGATAATATATTATTTTTTTAAAACAATAATTTGAAGAAATTTTCCAACGTATAAAAATGTTCTACCATTAGATGGAATATGATATTGTTAGTAAAAATGTGTTGTCGTTAGTAAAAATGTTCTACCATTAGTAAAAAAGTGATTCCATTAGTAAAAAAGTGATTCCATTAGTAAAAAATTTCTACAATTAGTAAAAATGTGCTAATATTAATAAAATGGTTATACTATAAGAAAAAATGTGCTCAAGTTAGTGAAAATATGATGTCGTTAGAATAAATGGGCTATTGTTATTAAAAATGTTATACTGTTAGAATAAATGTTCTAATTTTATCTCAAATATGCTATATTTAGTAAAAATGTTCTATCCTTATTAAAAATGAGCTACCGTTTGTATAAATGTCTTCACATTTATTCAATTATGCTCCCTCCATAGTCATGATATCTTCCAAACATTCCAGGGTCAAAGTTATTCCACCATTACTTCAAATATTCCAATACAATTAATGATCCACCCCAACTCTTCTACCCCCATAACTTGTACTATTACCATATTTATGCCACCAACTAGTGTGAAATTGCCCAGAATCTTATACTACTAGAAATAAAATAACACTAGGAATTCATTACAGTTGTTCATGTGATATTGTTAGTTCAACATCGTTATCTCCAACTACACTACCATTGGCTTATGCTTCCACTGAGTTTTTCTACCACCGGATTGTTCGACCTTCAGCCTTGCTATTGTTTCTATTCTATAAAATTTGAATTTAATGCCCCCAATAGCTAATTTATGGGAGTTAATGTAGTGGGTTTATTTAATGATTATTCATAAATTATTCCACTAATGCATTGATGGTTGATTTAGGGGATTCATATTTTGTATGAGTATCATGGTAATTTCTATGATTAATTTTAATGGATAATAATCATAAGTGCGATATATTTCAGAATATCTTCCTTGTGCATGTAAGTCTGTGTCCGACCTAGATCATACATACTAATAAATTTTTATATGAAATAATTGAATAAATTGAAGATCAAAATCCTTTCATATACTTATATGACAGATTTTTATCAATGGATATCATATATACCAACCGAAAAAACAAAACCCCACAACACTTTTTTTTCAACGGTGAAATCTGTTCATGCTCCTCACACATCAAAATATGATGACCCTCAATAATCTAAAGCATCACATAATTATAATCACTTCATCTATCTATCATTTTATATTTTTTATTCCTCTGTTTTCATTACATTATTGTTGTGTGGCATTTTTTCTATTTATTTGCACACACTATCTCATGTTCTTGAACTAGAGAATGCCTAGTACTCCCTCAAAACTCCTTTATCTATATACCCAAAGAAACTATGAAAGTGGTACATGTGGTTCTCGTGTGGTACTTATTCCTCCATATAACTATGGAATAGGCTTTCATCCTGGAAAACATGTGTGGTTGTTTTTATGACTTCTCTAGACTGTGGATCATGTTATTGGTTATAACAAACTTCTTTATAGATGGAGATTTCCAAGAGGATGGGATTATGTCTCAACTATAGACTGAATCCCTTTATTACTCCAAATTTGTTTAAATTTTTTTCCTTCATTTCAAATTTCATACTACAATTTTTCTAATAGGAAAAAAATTATAAATTGATTTTTAATCTTAACCAGTGTTTATATAAAGGATTTGATTAAATAAATCGATTTTAAAAGTTAAAGTAGAAGTAAATATTCATTAAACTGATCCCTAATCACTATTTGGGAAATATTTTAAAAGATAAAAATTATATTAAACAATTATTTTTATTAACTTGATTTATTTAAATTGTGGGATTTTGTATTATCATTTTTTAACTGAAATTGTTTTAGGAACTTAATTTTCCCCTCTTAAGTTACTCACTCCAGCAAACATTAGACATTACGAGAAACTGTTATGGGTAGTGAATCATGATAAAATCTTTGTTCTTAGGGGTTTTTGTTCTTGTCTCACCCTCTACTCGTTCAATCGCTCATTCCCTCCATCCCACCTTCTTATCATTGTAATCCTACGAGGAAAATCATTTTATAGATTATTCTTCTACCTATGTGATGGATTATAACTCCGCCAAGATGTTGGCTACATGTGATCCTTCTAAAGATCCACTCCTTCCAATTATTTCTTTGAGAAAGAAACACTATTGTAAGATGAAGATATAGAACCCTTGTAAACCATGGTAAAGATATATGAAAATAACTTTGTAGATTTTCTATAAAAACTCTCTAATAAAAGATGGTTGGGTTCATAATAATTTAGATGTTATTCCACTTTAAATTACCAATTACATCACCAACTCTTCATATTGTATATTCATTCATGTAATGTATGAGGAGTGGTGTCCCTATAATTATAGTGATAATTTAGAAGGAGGTTGAAACTTTTAATATAGAAGTTTTAACTCTTATTGATGTAAAAAATAAAAGAAACACCCTCAATTTTCTAGTAAATTGATTTATCTATAGTTCATGAAAGCTTATCCCATTTACAACTACACCTAGATTACAATGGATGGTAACATAGAAATCGATTTTTCTAGTTTCTCTTCATAATATATGATTTTAAGGTTACCTTAAATAATTGTCTGATATAACTCGCTATTATGAAAGGAATATTAGACTTTTTTACAAGATGATAAATATTTAATGAAATAGTTTTTATGTATGGATGATTCACTTGATTATTAGAGGTGATTTTAATCTATTATAGACTCAGCTGAGAAGAATAGTGGTATACCATTCTCGTGGAGAAACATACATCACTTCGGGTACATCATAAAATCTTCGCAACATATGGAATTGTGTTTCTCTAATGATGAATTATCTTGGTGAAATAATTAGAGGGAATAAATGATATTTTGGGTGTAGTTGGATCATTTTATCTCTAATATGTGTGGATTTGATTGTTTTCTGAACATGAAGGTGGTGTACTGACCTAGATATATTTCAAATAATTTTTCATTGATTTTTACGACCACGGATCTTGATTAATGTCTAGAGAAGTTTATATTTTCTACAGTTTTGACCCATTGTAATGAATTTATCCATTAGGTGGATCTCAATTTGTGCTCGTATACACCACTTACTATGTGGGTTATTCCTCATGTAAAGATTAAAAGTCTTTATATGTCTTTATTGGAAATAGATTTGATACTTAAGACCTCTTGTGCATGTTTATCTAACCTTAATTGAATGATTCAATAGTTGTACCTAGATATACTATTTATATGGTATGAGAATATATTCAATCTCTTGGATTCCAAACAAATAGAATTATCAGATCTCCTCTAGAAAGAAAAGATACAATATAGAGAAAAGAATAAATTAACTTTCTCATGGGGGTATATTTCAAAATAACTTTATTTCATGCATGTGTCATTGAGAAATATAGGTATCAGCCACTTGACATCCAATGTGATATTGAGTAATTCATTAATAATACTGGCGTACTAGGAATTTTGGCTCTTATAACACAAATTAACATAATAAAATATTAATTACATAATTTTTTATAATAGTTTCACTTAATTATATTACTATAATATTTTAAGATTGTATTTTTAGAGAATTATTAATAAATATAGCATAAAAAATACTTAAAATTATAATATTACTCTTCCACATAATGTACATTTTTCACAAAAACTTGATTTTTTAATTTAAACCCTTATTTTATTCAAAACATATCTTATTATTTTATGTCAAACCCTCATATAAGAATGAAGTACCATTCTATAGTTCTTACACATCCTTATTCCTTATCAAAAAATCTGAAAATAAGGAATGAAAACAAAATCTCAATATGGGATATTAAAATAGGGGAAACATATTATTACATTTTTTTATGTAAAAAATAAAATATATAGCTTTTTATAATAACATTTGAACAAAAAAAATCATTAAATTACCTAGGAAATAAACCTTTTTTGACAAATATATAATAAAACATATCGTAATTATTAATAAATGAAAAATCATAATCATTACAGTTTCTTATAAAATATGATCACTCTTGAAATTTTTTCTTGAAAACCCTATATTCAAAATTAAACTGTTTATACACATTCCTTTTAACATAAGATAATCAGATTAAATTATGAAATAAATATATTTCTATGAAAAAGTCACATCAATTCATAGAAAAAATTATAGGTACTTTGGGACATCATCATTATATCACTCTTACAATCACGCTTATAATTTTAATAACCCACATAATTAATCCAATATATATTCCCATGAGAACAAAATCATTACCTAATTAATTAGAGAGTTATATATATATCACTTGTCATCCTTAAATAATATCCAAGCAAAAAAACATAAATAAATCACATATAATCTAACATTTTCATCATAAAAACTCTTATAATATAATTTTGAACACATATATAAAATAACGCTCATGCTTCATACAATAATTTTGAGGAATAATATTTTTTTGAAACACCTAAAATGAAAAATTCCATGAAGTTTAGGTAATAAGACTTTATTTAGGAAAACCATGAAAATTTATAAATCAATATTCTAAAATAATAAGGTTCAGGTCCATGATGGAATAAATTCCAATCATGTCATATACGTTTAAAAATTATTTTGAACTTAGGTACAATGTCTCAAAGGTGATCCATACAAAAAAATGTCTAATTTCCCATTTTATATATTTCTAAATATATTAAAAATCAGTTGAAAATTATAAAAAACTTGACTCCAGTAACCCGAATCTGGAGAAAACATTATACATTCGCATATATAAAATGGGTAAAATCCTAATGGACCAGTCTATTTAGTAATTTTGGAGAATCATGAAAAACATGATACCTGTTTTATATAGGGATATTAAAATAAAAAAACATAAATTGAGAAAAAATCCAGATGTGAACTCATTTGAATAATTTTTCTTCATATCCCAGGGAAAGGAAAAAAATTTATTGTGGGCTAGAATGCTTAGAAAGGGTTATGTAGAACGAAAGCTATAATGAATTGATAAGCATGGTCAACATGTGAAAGTAAATAACTGAACACAATTTCTATTTAAATTACATAAATATCATGAAAATATAAGGAATAATCAATATGTAATCTTAATTATCAAAATACACATTCCATTTAATCATAATCATGACTATCATAATTAGATAAAAAATCAATATAACATGGTAAATTACTCAACAAATATTCCATTCAATCAATAATGAAAAATTGAAATGTATCTATATATAATATCATTGTTAAAATATCATAAATAACAAAAAAACTAAATTATCAATAATTTTTAAGACTAATTATTGAAATCATGATCTCATGCATGATGACACCTCTACATTCATGACCCATAATAAGATTGTTTAAAAATATGGGTTGAACCTATTTAATTTGGAATGAAAATTTGTCTTATGAGACCTACTAATTCATCTAGGAGATATATAATTATAGGCCCCAATAATCAATTAATTTCCAAATGAATCCTCATATATCAAATAATAAATTTTATTCATGAATCAATATTATTTATAAATAAATTTTTTTATCGAGTAATGAATAGATATTTATTAATATTTCCCTAGTAAATCAAATAACATTCAAAGCATACATTGTATGTAAAAATGATATAAATAATAGAAAATAATCATATCAATCATAAAATAATATTTATATTTATGATAAATTTAATTTCCAATGCAAAACCATCACAATAAAGTGATTTTTATAATAGAAAGTTAACAATCACAAAATAATGTGATATTATACAATACATTTTACCACATGGTAATTTTCAATTCGATTCACATTAGATTAAATAATAAAAATTAAAACATAAAATGATATTACTTATTACTAAATAATTATATTACATGTAAAATTTTAATTATATAAACCATGTGAAAGAAATTTGGTGTATAACAATACAAAATGTCTCAATGAAGAGATATTGGGATGAAGTCCCATACTATAACTCTAACTCGTCACAAATATTCATTATCTTTAGAAATAATTTTTTTATAATATTTAATTTCATAAAGACACATTTAATGCTTATAATTCATTTTATTTCACTTATTTACATGTTATATTTAGTTACCTAATCAATTAAGTTTACATCGGGTGTTTTGATTATATTTAACTTATATATCAAAAATGATTTTGGAAGGCTGACTATTAGCATATGAAGAAATTATTTCATCTTATCATGGTTAATTGTGCTGAAATAATTATCATATTTATAATTAAATAATAATATTAATACCAAACAATAAATAAGTTTTTCATAAATTAAGTATGTTGTGATCGGGGAGATATTATGTCATACGTACGCATGAGTAACATTACCATTTTTCAGCGATCATTGTTGAAAATAGGTAGGTAATATTTTATCATTATAGAATGATTATAATATCATAAATATATTATTATTTCTCTAATTTGCTTATATATATCATCCATTATGTGTGGTGATGAGAATATATTCACATCACATAGTGAATACGGAAGTCCACAGATACATGAGCGGGGCTATCATATTTTATTGATTGAAAGTTTAAAATTGAAAATAATGTATTACCTTTCAAGAATGATAAATAATCCATTAATATCATAATTATGTTATTTTTTATCACATAAATTCATTAAATTTATCCTTATCACCTTCCATCTAAGCTGTTTTTGAACGATGAATCATATAGATTTGTGAGATGGTAATCCAATGTATATATGAGAAATGTTATAGTAACCCTTATGGAATGGAAATTAAAATTTAATATTTGATATAATGAAAACAAAAGAGTGGTAATTTTATGAATATCATATATATATACTTTATAGTCATTATCATAAAATATTTTTATAGGAGGTAATGAAAAAATGAATGACTTCGGTTCATGAGAAGGTAGCCCTACGTACAGAAGAATAATGATTTCATACCCCATTTAATAAAAGTAACGATGAATATTGTTAATAACCTTAACATAAAAAAATAAAATTATATTTAATATTATGATTTTTTTATATCCTCACCGTTTAGTAATAACTGAGTTATGTGGAAAAAAGAAATAAAATAAAAATTCTCCTTGTAGAGCATTACCTATTCTTTGGGTAACCACCTTAGGTTGGCATCAAAATGCATCCTAGGTTGGATTTCTTCTATGAATATGGCTTATAATATGTGTTTATGGAAGTATGGAAGTCAATTTTGATGTTATATTATGAAAATAATGGTTTTATCGTGTGAGGAATAGAGGAGTGGAGGAGTCCTTTTTAAGGGAAGTGAAAGGAATACTTGTTATATTTGGAATGAAAATGGTGTACCCACATTTTTCAGATTCCAAAAGGGTTAAAAATGAATTATTTTCATACCATTATAGAGTCTAAATATGGTTATACAATAGATTATATATATATATATATATATTTAGTTTATTTGGAACCTTTTTTTAGTTTAAGCCTTGGTAAACCTATTTATACCTTAATCGCAGTAAATAATTTTCTTATTTTTACTATTCATTAAGGTTAAAAAATAAGTTAAAATTGATATATATTATAAATTAATATGATTCAAAATATGGAATACATTTTTTCTAATTCAATTTAATGAAATGGAAGATATTAAATTAAAATAAATTCCACATACGCAATTAGAAAGTTGGTTTTCAAAGAGAATATGATCAATAGTTTGCATAGTTTTTATAACCAAATTCATTAAAAAATGATTATATTTACATAAATTGGTTTAATATATGTAATGTAATAAGTTTTACATTAAAAAAATTTAAAATATAATTTAAACTTATACATAATTCAAACATAAAGTCCATTTTCAATTAAAATTCATTATTTACACTATTCATCAAAAAATGAAATATTTATTAAAAAATACAAAAAAAACTAAAATTATTTTGGTATGATGATTTAAAAAATAAATATAATTTTATAAAATAAATTTTGTAACATTGGTAAAAATTAATATTAAATAAATTTTCAAAGCGTGACTAAACTGTACTTTATAAAAAAAATATTTTTTTTGAAAACAATTCTTTTTGATCGAATTGATTCTTATTTTTAATTGCACTTAGTGGATAAAAAATATAAATTTTTTAAATATGTATTTTTCATAATTTATTTATTCCTATTCATTTCCACTAATTTAACAGTTAGGTTGTAATTTTGATTTTTCAATTATATTTTAATTTAGTATCTCATTTTGTTTTTACTAAGTTCTGTGTGCATTGAAAGTTACCAATATAATTAAATTCAATCTAAACGAAATGTATAATAAAGTATTGGGTTGTTAAAATCATAAATCCTAAAAAAATTCCATAAAATTTATTCAATACTAATATCTTAAAATATTGTTGTAGTTCTTCTTCATAATATCCTATAGTTCCCACATTGCTTCCTCCATTTTTTTATTTATGCAATGTACCTTTACTAGTAGATATGTCTGATTCCAAAACTCATTATCTCTTGTATCAAGAAACGTGATGGGTTGTTCATTGTACAATAGATTTGATTCCAATTCTATTTCATTATAGGTGAGAAATTCTTTTGGGTCTGGCATGCACTTCCTTGATAATCATATATACGGGACTCATCTTATGAGTTTGAGATATTTGGTGCCATTTCTAAAAGATAAGTAACAAATCAAATTGTCACTATAATTTAAAAGGGTCCCATGTACTTGGGGATAATTTTCCATTTCTTAAAAGAATTATAACCCCCTTCCATGGATATAATTATAAAAAACATAATAACCCTCATCGAATTCCAAATCATTCATATGATTATTAGAATAAAATTTTTTCCAACACTGAGTTTCTATAATGTGAGCCTGGATAGATTTTAAATTTTGGTTTATATCTTAAATAATATATGGTCTTATGAGTTTTATTTAACAAAATCCATCCCATCATGTAGGAGTTTGATATTTATTTCCATATAATGTTTCATATGATTCTATTTAAATACTTGAATGAAATCCATTATTATAAGAAAAATCTAAAAAAAGGAAAATACTAATCATGAATACCTTGAAATAAATGTGATAATTACCTCAACATGTCTTCCATTTTTTTAATATTCCTTTTAGACTATCCATTAGTTTGAGGATGGTAGGGAGTGTGAAAATGAAGTTCAATATAAAGAGCCTTTTAAAGATTCTTCTATAATTTTAATCTAAAATGGGGATCATGATCTAACACATTTTAAAGAGGTTCCCCATAAAGCCATATAACTCCACTAACATAGATCCTTACGAGTAACTCAATAGTTAAATATTATCTGATAATAAAAAATGTGCACATTTTTTTAGGTGACCAATGATAACAAATAGTACATCATTATTTCTAGGAGTCATTGATAGTACTACAAAAAAGCCAATAGTAATGTCATATAATTTACAAATATTAATAGGACCATGTAACATGACTCATCAAGGATATTATCTCACATTTTTCAGTTATTAAAAAACTCACATCTGCATACATAATCAGTATTTTACCCCTTTATGATATTCCACCCAAAAAATCTCTCAAATCCCAATAAATATTTGTGTTGCCATAATATATGATAATCATACAAAAATTACATTCTAGGTTCAGGTATAGATATGGAATATAATGTCTTTCCTAATTTTATAACACCATTTTGACAAATGAAATCTGCTAATTTCCCATCATTCCCAGTTTTAGTTTTCTTCTAAAATGTATCATCATCAAGATGAGAGTTTTTTACCTTTTTTAATAAGTATAGTTTAAAAATAATTTTAGAAATTAGTGATTTATAACCTTCCTTAATAATTACCATATCCATATTTACTATATGTATGATCATTGGAGGTCTATCAATTATTATTTTGGTCAAATATTTTCAATATTTTCATCTAAATTCATCAGTTACTTTATTTCTTTTCCTTGGGTGGTTTGTATTGATCAATAATATTCTTTGATTAGATCGATCCATCACATTTTTATCATATACATATCTTTCTATGAAAATATATATTTTATAATGTTTGGATTCATGTATTTCTCACATATTTCACCATAGATATAATGTCTCTATATCTTAAAATCAAATATTATGGTTTCTATCTCAAGATCACAGGTTAGATAGTTCTATTCATGTGTCTTTAAATTCCTGGATTCATATACAACAACATTATAGTTTTCTAATAACAAACAAACACTTCCCTTTTTTAATGCGTCACTATATGTCAAAAATCCATCATTTCCACATTGTATATTCAAAATCATATCATTGTCCAATCACTAATTTAGTTAATCAAAACATTCTTCACATTCCTTTTTCCAATAAAAAACTTGTCCTCATTATGTGAAATATTTCACAATAGGATATATAATCATGAAAATTTATGACGGAATCACTTATTGTAAATTTATCTACGAATGAAACTATGTTCCTCTATTATGTTTGTTTTTATAGGTCATTCTATAAATTCCATCATCTTTGTAGGATCAACTGTTATTTTATACACAGAGACAATATAGAGAATAAAAGAAACTTCTTAAATCAAAATTCACAATTACTAAAATTCCTAGATAATTTTTTCCTTCAAAGAGTCTCTATAAGGATTAATAATTGATTATAAATATCATTATAACATTTATAATAGTGAAAAATGACATCAATGAATACCACAGAAAAATCATCATTATATTAGTTGAATATTATTCCCATTAGATCCATAAGCGGGTTTGTTAGTGAATATAAATAGAATTTATGTAATCTTATAATTTCAATACATCATTTTCAAAACTATATTTGGAATTAATTTCTTATTTATTTGAAATTTTTGATACCCAAATTATGTTCAATTCTTTAAAATTATTGGGCTCTGTGAATTTTGTCGAATAAGTCCTCAATTTGAGGCAAAAAATACTTTTTATTTTTCATAATCAAATTTATTTCCATATAATAAATTCAAAATCTAAAAGATATATATATATATATATATTTAATTAAGTGAATATCAGATTCCCATGGTGAAATAGTATGGTGAATAAATCACTTAGCACATTACTCCTATATTTTTCTAGAACACCACTAATTCCACAGTGTAGATTCTACAGTGGGTCATTGATATTAGTCTTGAAATAGGGGTTAAATCTTTGAAAAATTAAACTTCATTTTTAGGGGGATATCCATGTAATTCCTTAATAGATATATAAATTTATTCCTATGAAATAGGTATTCTCTCAATTTTATGTTTACCTTCTACATCAATTGATTTTATTTTCTCTTTATCCCCAAGAATTACTTTCAATAGAGCTATATGAGGTCGAACATGATAATATTATGATGATAATATCATTTCTATAATGATAGTTAATTCTTTATCTTCATCAAAAATCATAATTTCCTTCTCCTTGAAATAATGGTTTTCATTATATTTTAAAGACCAACCCATAGTATTTATTATATCGATGTCAATCGTAGGTATGATAATAGGGTTAAAAAAATATAGAACACATATGTGTTATAATGGGGACTTAATAAAAAATCATTATTACAATATCACTTCCCCAAGGAGTATTTACTGAATATACCATCATAAATTGAATGGTAAATGACTAATACAAATGGGAAACTAGGTAGATATAAAAGAGTGCAAGGACCCATAATCAAATAATGCAATCTAAAAATATGAATGTAAGATTAAAGTACCTTTCACCACATAATTTGGTATTATCACCTCATCTGTAGTGATTTAATAATCTTGGAATTCTCCCCAAGGATTATTTTTTCATAGATTCCCTTAAAACATGGGACCTTACTAATAATAATATACCATTTGATTTTATTTAATCACTTTAAATCATTAATTATTTTCTTACTATTTAATTCATGATCCAGATGCCACATATTACCACACTTTTGAAGAACTCTCATGGCCTTAATTCACATACTATGATCTTTCATTCCAAAATTTTCACAAAATGATAATTTCTCCATCCTCCTCCTCCTATTTGATGATTTTCCGTTCTATTGTTTCTCACATGACTTATTCTTCTCTTGATTTCCCTAGAATATATAGGATACGGGGAATTTATTCTTTATTTTGATAGAATATAAGACAATTTCATTGTATGATTTTTTGAGATACTAATTCCCTTTAGTGATATAGATTAATACTAATATGGAAATGGTCAATCTGTCACTCTAAGTTACAAATTTTTTTATAGCATACCTAGAAAAAAATATAATGGTATCCTCATACTAAGAAAAACATTATTCTTCCTTTTTCTTTAATCTATAAAACATTATATCTATTTAATTTAATTACCCTATGTTGAATATCTTTTGTAGAATGTCTCCCTAATATATTTACATTCAATGAGTTTTATTTTCTCTTCCTCACTAGTATTCTGGATCAACGACATACATTTGTCAACCTCACCTTTTAGAAAATACAATACAAGTGTATCCTTTTCCTTTCCACTACATCCCAAATACATAAATATTTTCTCCATAGACATAATACACTACATAGTTACCATTGTATTAGTAGTCCCACAAAATTATGGGGGAATATTTCACCTAATGTGATCCAACATAGGATAATATCATTTTGTAATAGGGTTTCTCATCTAGGAAAGCCAATTTTTCATAAACAAATTAGGTTATCCTAATATAGAAATAATTTCTTCAATTACAATACCTGACATATTTTATTCCCTAGTAAAGAAATCTCTTCATTAGACAGGATTATTTATACCCATCTACCATTGAGGTTTTAATTCTAAATAATGGAATATACTAGATAAGCTCATAAAATTAATAATATTAAATCATAATGTAAAAAATTAAATATGGTGTAAAACATGACATATATTAAAATTTATTCATTTTTAATATCATTATTATATACATTGGTTATTCATGGTTATATTTATTTTCAAATCCTTAATAATGGTTTATAAAGAAAAGATGAATTATCCTACTTTTTTTATACAGTAGGTGATGATCGGGTCAATCCCAATGCACTATTTTTAGGGTTATCACTCTCATGTACATTTATGTAAAAACCAAGTACACTTATAGTCTCCAAATAATAATGTATATATAAGAGAATCAATATAATAAATTAAATATAAAAACATTAGGATTTTATTATATACTTATCCTCATAGTTTATCATAAGTATTTGTTCCTTAATTTATAATTTTTCTAATATATTTCCCCAGGTATCTGCTAAACATACTTTGATACCAACTATTGGGTCCCCAAAACAAGTATCCTAGATATAGTGTTTGATTTATTCCATTATCGGATATACAAAAGGAAAAAACCAAATAATTAGGTAGTTTAGTATTTTTTGGAGAACTAGATACGTACGTGAAACCCATTTTACATAGGGATGTAAAATACAAATAATATAAATAGAAAAAATTTGGCATCCATGAACTCATTCCAATAATTATTCTACATATCATGGAGAATGGAAACAAATAAGGGATATATAAAAATCATCGTAAGTGTCAAGTACAGTGGAAGTTATCTTTAATTAATAAGAATAAGTAATATTAAATGGTAAATAACTAAACACACATTCAATTTTTTAGGTTGATTTTCATTACATGATAAGGAATAATTAATATGGAATTTTAAATAACTTAAAACACATTCCATTTAATCAATACTATTACTATTATAACTGGATAACGAAAAAACAATATGGAAAGGTAAAAAACAGAACACACATGCCATGTAATAAATAATCTAAGAATGAAATTCCTCCATAAATAATATAATTTTAAAAATATAATGGTAAATAAAAAAAATTAATTGAAATTTAATTAAATTCATAATTATTGTAATTAATGGTATCATGCATTGTTATACCTCTACCGTCAAGAACTTTCACAAGACAGTTCAAAACTACAAGTTGAAACACATCTTTGGCTAAATGATTTTTCTCACAAGGCCTATCGATGAATCATGGGGCTATATAATTCTCATCCTCACCCATCATTTCATGTCCAAATAATTACTCATATATATTAATCTATTTAATTCATTAATAAATATTACTTATCATCATAAATATATATTGAGTTAAAGATACATGTTTATAAATATTTCCCTAGTTAATCAAATAGCATTCAATGTTAATCCATATTTAAAAAGGGTATATGGATTATTAAATAATAATATAAATCATAAATAATATTTATTTTTAATATAAAATTTAATTTCACATATAAAATGATCACGTGAATGTGATTTCTTGCTAAGACTGTTAACAATAACAAAATAATGTGTTATTGTACAAAAACATTTACTAATTGGAAATTTTCAAGTCGATTCCCCATGGATTAAATAATTAAAATTGAAGCATAAAATATCATGAAAATTTAAGGAAACAATATATTACATGAAAATGGGTATTATATACACCATAGAAAAATATATGGTTCATAACACTGTTGTATGCCTCAATGAAGAGAAATTTAGATGAAGTCCCTTACCTTGAGTCCAACTTGTCATGTTTTTTCTTTATATTCCAAAATAAAAACATATTATAATTATCTAATTTAATATTAATCCTTTTTCAATTCTATTATTCATTTTATATCACTTATTACCATGTCCAATAAATTACTTAAATAATTTTGTTTACATCGGTTATTTTGATTATATTTGACTTATGTGTAAAAATTTACTTCATTAGTTTACTATTGGTCTATGTGGTCATTATTTTGAAATATATAGAATAATAATCATTGAATAATTATGATAATTATGAATAAAAAATAATTTTAATACCAACCATGATATATTATTTTTAGAAATGAAGTATGTTATAATCATTGACATAGTTGGTCATACGTACGCATGAGAAATGTTTCCATTTTTCAATGATAATTATAGAATGAATTTAATAAATATTTTATCTTTAAAAAATTAAATAATATCACAAATACCATATTAATTAAATAAATAAGCATATATATATATCATCAATGCGGTGTGGGGATGAAAAGGGAGTCATATCACTTAGTCAAATCGGTAGTCGACACTTACATAAATGACGTTATCATTTTTCAGTGAGTTTAAATGTAAAAAATAGGTTGATGTATTATATATAAATAATTATAAATATTTAATTTATTCCATAGTTATTTCATTTATATTTCATATATTCATTTACATAATCTTTATCACATTACATTAAAAGTGTTACAGAAAGAAGAATCACATCACTTTGCGAGGCGATTGTCCTCCATAGACATGATATACGTTATTATATCCACTAAAGAATAGAAATTCAAAATTGATTCATGATATAATTAATATATAAATATAATTTTTTTAAATATTAATCATACCCAACAATGAGTGGTGGTAATGGAAATAAAATGGCATCGTTTTGGGATGCAGTAGTCCATCATACACAAAAATGATCATTTCATAACCCATTTGATCTATGTGGGATGGATGTAAGTCATTAACATAACCAAATAACATCTAATTATAGGTAAGATATTTATGTTATTATATTATAATTTTTTAATAATAATTTTGGTGGGGTGGATTAAGAAATAAAATAAAAACGCTCATTGAAGAATGTTACCTTATCTCTTTGTAACCTCCATAAGGTTTCATGAAAATAATTCCTTGGTTGTCTTTCTAAAAAACATTGAATATTGAATGATGGTATATAATTTTGAATCTGATTTATTTATTTAGTTTCCTAATATAATGGGTTTTAAGGTATAAATATTATAGAAGAGGGGTGTCCCTTCATAAGTGAGGTGAGTGATACACTTGTGATTTTTGGAATGAAAAAGGTGTACCCACATTTTCACATTACAAAACGGTAAAAAATGGATTATTAAAAATAATTATAAATTATAGGGGTTATATATGGACATATAATATATTTTAGAGGAGTTTTTAGGACCTTTTATGCCTTATCATTTTCATTTAACCATAGTAACCCATTTTTACCTTAAATGTGGAAAATAAGTTTTACTATTTTTAATATTTATTTAGGTAAAAATATATTTATACCTAATTTGATAACATAAATTTTCATAATTACTAATATTTAATCTATTTATAAAAATGAAATTCACATAAGCGTATTTTTTTTTTAAAATTTAATCTTACAAATACGATGATAAAGGGTGTATTGAAAGAGAAAATGATCAATGTTTTGGTATGTTTTTATACCAACAATAACCATTATAATTGATTACCATGACATAAATTGGATTAATATATATATATATATATTGAATAATTTTAAACATAATTTTTTTTTAAAATATAACACATCTTTGTAAATTATTTAATTGGAATGATAGTTTTTGATTCATTTTCAATAGTTTCTAGTATTCACTGAAAAATTAAACATTTTAGGAAAAGTAATAAAAAATGAATGTAGAATATTTTTGATATGATGATTAAATTTTTTTTTTCAAATAAATTTTCTTAAAGTCATAAATATTTATTTTGAACTATGTTTTAAATGAATGACTAAACCGCCTTTTATAAAAAAAATATACTTTTTCCAAAAATATTTCTTTTTCATCTAAATGAGTCGTATTTAAATTTATAACGAATAGATAACAATAAAACATGCGAAAACAATATATTTTTAATAATTTACTTAGTCCTATTAATATCCTATAACTTAAAATCATGGTAATAGTTTTCATGTTTAAATAATATTTTCATAAATAATCACAATTTTTTTAAACTTGGTGTTGCTTTTAGCATAAGCTATCAAAGAAATTAAATTTATTCCATAGGAAAAATATTTAATATTATTTGAGTGTAACAAAAAATTTATTGATATTTAATTGAAATATAAATAATAACATTCTCAGAATACTTTAATGAACATGTATTTGGAGGAGAAAGAGTTTGAAACATTAAAAAATGACATTTAAAATGAAAATCGGTTACCACTTTAGTAACTTTTTATTCCAAATAATTGTAAAGGATTTAAATTGAAAAGGATTTATAAACTATATTAATATTATTAAATAAATTATAAAAGGAACCCATAATATATTATATAAACTATAAAAAAACTAGGGGTAAAGATGGCATATGTCTCAATGAATGAAAATTGAGATGAAAAATATATTACTTTAGATATCATTCAACATCACATGTTATTTAGATGTAGAATAATAAAATTAAATTAGTTATTTAATTTCTCAATAAGATTTTTCATATTAATTAAATTATTATTTTTCATTTAGTTTATTTTATTACCATGTCTTATTCAATTACATCAAAATTTACGATTTTTCAGATGATTTGAGGCTGTTTTTTTCATAAATCCAAAAGCAACTTTGGTAGGTTAACTATGGTCAAATGAGTAATAAATACCTATTTTCCAAAATAATAATAATGAAATAATTACTATATTTATACAAAAAATTATATTTTAAAACTATACATTTATGTTGTTAAATTATAATAATTCACATTACTTTATGTAGGTCGAAATCCACATGTAGACATGAACGATGTAGTCATTTTCTTATTGTTGAAGAGGAATAAAGATTTATTATATATTATATTTAAATAATTATAATTATTTATTTAATATAATATATTTATACATTAAATCCAAAACTATAACTATCTATGTGAGTCATTGATGGAATGTGATTTACATATCAATGTTGAGGCAGTAGTCCAGAAAAACACATGAGCGATACCTTTATTT
Organism: Viscum album; assembly: GCA_963277665.1. NCBI lineage: Eukaryota > Viridiplantae > Streptophyta > Magnoliopsida > Santalales > Viscaceae > Viscum > Viscum album. Next base: position 1,671,843,325 of record OY728138.1, read on the forward strand.
TATAATTATGGAAATAGAAGAGGATAATGGCTGTCCCATAATAATAATAACACATAAATGTTTTTATGATGATATATTTATTAATTAATTATGAATATATCTTATTTTTTGGAATTATAGTAAGAAATAATCTTTTAAACAATTGGGTTAGACGATTACATCTTCATTGAGATACCTCCTCTAGCTTATAACTTAAGCATTATTATGATGTTATTAAGGGAATAGAAGAAGTTTTATGATGTGTTAAAGTGATATTAGAATGTACTATGGTGATATTTAGTGATATATAATTCATATAATTTATTAATAAGGTATTAGATGATGAACCCTTTTACATGTGAGGGAAAGGGGACATGTAAAATTACATAAAATATTTAAATATAATATATATCATAATCCAATCAAGTGGAAATAAAAGGAAATAATTTCAAATTGTTTCATTTTAACTTCTGAATACATAAGAACAATAAAATTAAAACATGATTTAGTTACATTTTAAACATTATCATTTTCTTTAACCCCCTTATCATCCATTTTTAACCTCAACTGGTTTAATACATTTTTTCTTTTAAGGGACATAAATTTTCTTATAGGGTGAAAATTTTCTCAAAAATGTTGAATGAATGATATCTTATAAAATTTATAATCACACTTTCGTATTTCATAATTTTATTGAGTTTTAAATCATTTTGAAAAATCTTATTAAAAATAAAATATCAATAAAGTAATTTTTGGGATTATTCCTATAATATGACTTCAAATGAATTAAGAATGCAATAGAGTTTGAATATAAAATATTTACCATTAATTTTATTTAATAATTACATATTAAATTTATTTAATAACACATTTCCTAAAAACCCTATTAATATAAGAATTTTTAAAATTATTCACCTTGATTTTTTTACTACTTGAACGGACACTATATCAGCATTGCATTAGTGTTTAATGTAATTATAACATCACTAAAGAATAAAATTAATATTATATAATAAATATATATATTTATTTCAAAATAAAATTTTTAGTTCATAGATTATTTTTATATTCATGTCAAAATATAAGTGAGATTAAAAGCAAGAGAGTGATATTTTCAATTGATCCCTTACTTAAAGTAATAAAAATTTTAAAATCAGAGGAAAGTGTCAAAAAAATTCTATATTTTTGAAACTTTTATGGTTATTAAAGAAACATATTATCCAAAAATATAAGGTCAAGTGTTATGAATATATTTATGCCTTATCTAAATGTTTTAAACATGTATAGCATGTTTTACCCTTACCACGATGATAAATATTTACCACAGCTACTATTTGTAATGACCAAAACTATAAGGGTCATATTTACTTAATTGGAACCTAATTAATTAAAATAAGGATTAAATTCTTAATTTTTCTATTTATATAGGATTAATAAATTAATTTTAATACAAATGCATAAAACATCATTAAAATGGTTTTTATAACGAAAAAAATTCATCCCAAAAACAAACTTATACTAAAATCATGTATAACACTGATTTCTATATAATTATTTATATTATTTATTATAAAAGGAAAATTATTTTAATATAATATAAAACTAAAAAAACAATGTGACATTTCAAATACTTTTATTTAAGTAAAATAAATGACACTTATAAAAATCGGTATTGTTTACTATTCACATAAAAATTAGAATTTTACAAAAACCTAAATGTTATCCCTAAGATAATATTTAAATGATGATTATGAAAAACATATTGACCTTCTACAATAATATTTCAAAGAAAATTATAAACTAATTATACTTTCGATGTATAAAATTAAAAAAATCATATTTTTAGGAAAGTATATTTTTAAATCATAAAGTTAATTTACTAAAGATTAAGAAAATATATTTATCGATTAATTATTATAATATAATTATGTAAAACGTTTATAAATATTTTGTTATGTGGTTATTAAAATTATCATATTCTAATTTAATATCTTGTTTGTAATAGTAAAATTTAAATTATATTATTCTTTTACTATATTATAACTGATTCTTAGTTGTGTGTGTTAAGAAAATTTTAATTAATATTATTATTTCAATGTAAATGTTTGTGCTTTTACATACCCTAGACACCTACCCCACCTTAAATAAATTACACACACTCTTTTTATCTCATCAATTATGGGTTTAATATTTTTAAATGCATTAATTTTTTGAAAATTCACATTATATGAAGGGATAATAAATCATCTTTTGAAAATATGAAGTTGGAAACATAATGGTTATCTGAAATAACAATCAATCAGGTTCCCATATAAAAATGTCATTAGTTTTAATTTAAAATATATACATTTTAGAGGAAGTATAATGTCCAAATAATAATATTTAGTGATATAGAAAATGGTCATCATAAATTTAATGACAAAAAAACTATACATCAGTGGGGGATAAAAAACATCAATTCATTAGAAATGAAGGTAAAAGGATATATTTTTTGTTTGATGATTATTTTCCTAGAGTTTATGGATTCATTTAATCTCATGATATATAAGAAAATAAAATATACTTACATGGTTTTGTTTTTATTTAATAAGGTCAATTTCATCCCTTAGTTGTGCTCTAAGACGTTTTCCATTTTTATCCAAGGAATAAATAATAAAGATGAATTTTTCTTTCTAAAAACACTAATGTTAAATTTTAATATATCATAAAATTAACAGAAAAATAAAAAGTTATTCCTCATATATTTATACACTAAAAAAATTATAATTGTTTTCATAATATAATATAATATTCAATATTAGTAAACATTTACACATCAATCTCCCAAATCAGGATAACACCACCAAAATTTCAAATAAAATCATTCCATAAATAATAATCCTTAAAATTATTAAAATAATTCTTGGATGATATTAAAACCCAAGGATTTTAATGATCAGATCTCGTATTATTCCATGATCAGCTTTAGAATTATCTCAAAACAATAAGAATCACTCAGAAAGTCATACACAAAAAATGTATATTCCCAAATAATATATTCTCTAAAACAAAATAATTGTTTCCATAAATATACTAAATCACTATAAAAACACAATATAAGTATATAATAAATAAATATATAATTCACCAATAATTTTTCAAATAAATATCAATCTTAGAAAAAAAATTCAATTCATCTAAGACATATAATGTTCCCAATATAGTGACCTTCTTCAGAAAAAACATTAATCACATGGTCACTAAAGGAATTTTCAATCCCATGGTTATCTATATGATAAATCATATATTTCAAAAATGTAAAAACAATATTATCCTAATTATTTCGACATCAATTATCCTATTAACCCAAACAGTTATCAATAATATTAAAATCATTTACCAAAAATGAAAAATTAACCTATACAGAATGACACTTATGTTAAACCTAATGGATATACATACCTCAATCATCTATTATGTCCCCAAAATTTTTATTAATAATATTAAAATCCCATCATGTAAAACATCAAAATAAGAATCTATAACTTCAAACATATGATCTACCAAAGAATTATTAACAAAGAATAGTATCAAAAAATCATAAAATGTTATCATCTAAATCATCCTAACATCTAAATTTATCAAAAACTTCTCCTGGATACTATAACACCCCATGATTTTGTGTAAAATTGATTGAATTATTTTAATCATTTGGATATTTTTCATTTCAAGCATCACAGAATACAGGTTTTTTATAAAAAATAGTAAGTTTGGATTTCATTATATGCAATAACAAGTTAATCATGTACAACACAAAACACTTAAATTATCTTCTGTTATAGAAAATAAAATTTTTTCCTTCTATTACACATAATATTGAGTCCCATCAATAGCTTTTGTTACACACAAGGCTATGTTTTCACTGAACTACAATGCATTATTATTATGATTATTAAAATATTGTCACAACTACAATGTATCCCTTAAAAAGGATGTTTTTAATAAGATTAATTGAAATATGAAAATATTATATAAACATGTATATAAAATGATCCCTTTTGTTTTCAATTAGTACCAAGTAATGAAATAACTATTTGAAAATGAAGAAATTACTTTTCTACAAAAACTACTTATCTATGTATAACTTTTTTGAATCCAATAAATTAGATGAACTGAATTTGATTAATGTTTTCAAATAAGTTTCTATATTATATATGTAATCAATATTTTCGATACTCATACAATAAATTTTATATGTATTAGATAAGAATAAATCCAATTTTATGAATAAAAAATGTATTTTTCTAAACAGTAATTTTACAACCGTTTAATGGAGAACCCATTTTAAATATATTTCCTGAAACATTTATAATTTTATATTACAAAATAAATTAATTTTTTGAAAAAAAAATAAAAATTAACATTGGGTAAATTTTGATAATTGTCTTAAGTCGCATTTTTTATGAATAGTGAAAAACACCACATTTTAATTCGAAGCAGATTTTTCATCTAATATATATATATATATATATAATATTTTAATTTATTTATGTATAATTATATTTTTAATACGTTACAAAATCCAATTTTGGTCATTATTACCAATTTCAAAATAAAATTGAATATGAAAACTCTTTAATATTTTAGACCATTTTTTTTAAACCCCCACATTTTCATCCCTTCAAAAAGATTAAGTTTAAATTAATATATGTAACTTATGTGATTGGAATTTGTAAAAATGTATTCTATATTGGTAATAAAAATAATTTATAATGAGTTCAACGTTTTTTTTGTCCAAATTTTTTTTAAAGTGATTACAATTAATTATAACAATTAAGAGAACGATTAGCTTTAAAAAAGACTAAGAATTAATCCTAAGGCACAAAATGACCTAGAAAAATTTTAAAATGATATTTAATATTATTATTTACACCATATTATAACTCTTATCATATATTTATGATTATTGTATCCACTAGACAAGAAACAAACATGGGTGTAAGTCCTTTTTCCAAAATTTACAAGAATGCACTCCTCCTCCAATATCAAAATGCACTAAACCAACCCTCTTATTCACAACTCTAAATCCATTTGTATCACTTTAACTCTAGTAAAATATTCCCCCAAAATAAATCCCTTTATACAAAAATCATCCATTTGGGAATAAATCCAACAATGGATCCCCTTTGGTGAAAACCAAGTGATGTAACCCAAAGAAGAGGTAACATCCTTCCTAAAGCTCCTTTGATTTTATTTTCATTCTCCACCAACATAAAAAAATTTTATTCCATGATAATATAATAACCTAATTATCATAAATATACTGATATGTTTTTATTCTATATATTTACACCTACACAATTCCATTTAATGGGTAAAGAGTTTACCATTTTTTTATGTTGAACTACTCCATCACGAAACAATGTTGTCCGTTTTTCCTTTACCACATATCACTACTGGGAATTATGATAAGAAATATTTTTTATATAGAATATATAAAATTAATTATTTTTTTAATATTATTTAATTATTATATAAATCATCATTTGATTCATTTAATTTTATTAAAATGATATCTTCGTTTCTGGACGTCTCGTCTACCGCCTTCTCAAAGCGATGTTATTCGTTCACAAATCACATGGAAAATATTTAAGGATGGGTATAGTAAATGTATATGATATATATGAAATAATAATTTTATATATATTTTATTTACTTTCCTTCTTTCTAAATGATAATTAAATGGAAACACTGTTCATGTGTATGCACGCCCTACCATCTCTATAAGCGATGTATTCCACTTCATATTTCTATTATTTTTATATTTTTATAAATATGAATATATGTGATACATATATCATTTTATACATTATTTAAATATTTAAATCATGTTCTATGTAATAGTATCATGAATAATAAATTAAAACATATACGAAAAACAAAGCAGATATTACCTGAAGCGTATCGTTAACAAGGAGTTGTGAATAAATAGGTAATATAATTTCATAAATGAATCATATATGGTATTATATATAATAATATGGTTCTCTATTATATTAAAAATAATATTATATTTATTTTACATGAGGTTTGAATGGGTGTGTTGAAATTCAAGACATTAGGTATGAGTTTTCTCATCTCACTTTTATTTTGGTGAGAAACAGGCCTTATTCACCACTCATTTATTTTTTGTAGTGTATATATGAACCATTAATATTTTATATGATTATTATACTTAAATTTACAGATATTTACAAATCCATTTTATGACCTTTCTTTCATAGAGTTTATGGTTCAAAAGATACAAATCAGTAAAGTAGTTTTTATGTCAATTTTCCTTCCTTGAGATAGAAGTCATGTTATACCCGTATCTTTTTTATGGAATTTAAATACATACCTTTGAAATTATATATCATTAATCTAATTATTTCATTATATTTAAGTCTTCTTTTAATTTTATTATCTCTTGGTGATTTTGAGTTAATTTTACCAACGTAGTAACAATTTATTATTACAATCACATCGTTTATCGGAATTGTTTATGATTATGCTCCGATTAATGAAATATTATGTTATATATCTCAAGAAAAATAATTAATTATAATAAATTTTGGTTATTCATGTAATCTAAATGTATTTGTACCATTTTTTCAGTCATTGTTAATTGATATAAATAAGAAATTATTCTAAAGAAAATATGGAATTATCTTTATCTTCAATAAGAAATCTGTGTTATTTTAAAATGATGTTTTCTAATAAATGATTTAAAAAATTCATGATTATTATATTGGTTTTAAATTAAAAATATTAATCAATATTTCCCAACATTAATTTATATGTTTTATATAAAATGGTTTTCAAAATTATTTCAAGCATTCTTTCAAAGTTTTCGAAACTATTTTAAAAGAAAATGTTTTTCCAAATTCCTGAAATTTAAAAAGAGTTTTTCTTTAAATTGAAAAATTTATTGTCCTCAAGAAGTGTTTTGAAATAAATTTTATACGATTTCAATAATAATATGATTTTTTGAAATCATTTTATGTAAGTCATATTCAAAAATAATAATATTTTCTTTAGAAATGTTCTATGCGACCCTTCAAAATACATCAGTATCTAAGATGAAATAATTTTTTATAGTTTCTGTTTTAACTAGGATATGTTCAAAAGATAAAATTAATATTATTTCTTTAATTGTATTTAGTTTAATGAAATGATTTTTATGGCACTCATTTCCCTTTAAGGGGTTATATGATTTTGAATCATGATTCTTTTCATGAGTTAAGATTTGATAAAATGATTATGAGACCTATATATTTTACATAGATAATTATATGATAACATTTCTATGATACCCATTTAATTTCATGGGTTATCATATATTTTTTATAAAACCCATCTCTTTTATGGGTAATGATAAATTATTTATTATATTGTAAATATGTATATATGAATTAATTATTATATGGGTGGGACCTATATCTACTACCACTGCATTGTGAAATGATTTTTATCACATGAGTATGACATATATGGAATGAGGAGAGAACATGATTCAGACTGATGGGGCTGGATCAAGGAGTGGTCTAAGTTCAGCACAATAGGAATGGAATGAGGTGTGAACTCTTTACAATATGGAAAGGATGGAACAATGAGCAGAGTTAGTTCAGTAATATAGGGTTTGATTGGGAAATGAACTCAATTCAGTAGTATAGGGATGGAATGAGGATTCAACCCAGTTCAGTAGAAGAATTTTTCCCTAATATGGCTTTAGTAGTAATAATTTCATACTATGGAAATCATTTAATATGTCTTCCAATATCACATTCTTTATTCAAATGTTATTGTTTCATGGAATGTTCTCTCAATTACCATATTATCCAAGTCTTATGAACCATAGATATTTATTCTATGACTATTTATTACGATCCCTGATATGTATGGTACGATCTTCTAATGATTTGATCATGTTCTCATACACTTATGCTAATGATTTTTTATCTCCCTGTTTACCCTTTTTGAGAATTTGAGCTCGATACTTTCTTATGTTTCCTTCCCCTAGGTTATGAATAATTATTTTAGATAGGATTACAAAGGAGGAGATCATTATGATAGATGTTGAAGATCTTTCACCAAACTGTATGAATGGGTTCCCTGTTTCCAAAGACACTAAAATATTATGGTCATCGAGAATGTATTTTTTTAATGTGGTTAATATTCATCTCAAATGATGTAATATCCATGTATTCTAATATTGTTTTATTGTATTTGGTATAAAAGGAATTTTTTATTCTTCCTTTCAAAAATAGGATGTGAAATGTTTAATGAGATCCCTAGGAATGTTTTTAAGGTTATATATAGGAATGTGTTTAAGGATATGTATAAGGACAGGATAATGAGTTGTTAAATTTTCTGCAAATTTGGTAAACTATAAAGTGAGTGGTTTCCCAGTAATAAATATATATAAGGTCACTATATGGAGATGTGGATCCATCACATATGTGGATAGGGGTAACCTGAAAACAACATATTGATTTAGACTCGATCAGGTACTAGTTAACAACAATAGGCCATCCTGCAAACTTGGTTTGGAACTACTGATTGATATTATTTGTATATTTACAAACATTTCACAAACAATTATGAAGTATTTGAAGAGAATAATAATATTGATGACCCAGGTTAAACCTAAGGTTTCATCAATTAAAAATATGTTATCATGGATTAGAAAACATATCAGTTATATTTTAGGACAAATGGTTTTCCATTATGATAAGTGTCTATCACATTATTCTTTTATGTTTTATCCAATGGTGGGAACTAGAAGTAAATAATTAAATATTTGAATGAAAATTATGTAGAATGTAAGGCCATTATATAAATTGATGTCCAATATGGAAATATCATGGAGAGAATCGAGAAGGTGGTATAAGTATTGGATATACTTTTGACGATAGGGATACCAAAAACGACATGTGAATGGTATGGGATGTTTATAACGACCCATACTTTACATACATGGTTATTACTTAAAAATTGAAGCATACTTATTACAACATATAACAAAACCATGAAAGGACCGTAAAGGTATAGTGTCTTTAGAAACTAGGAAATATAAACAACTGGTTCATAAAGCGTATACACTGTCTCCCATTTATTTCATCATATATAGAGTCCCTATTGGCATATCCTAATTAATAACCTTCATCCTGACCTGGGGGAAATAAAACATACAAATGGGTGAGCTGAAATTCTCAGTAAGGGTTAACAAAAGAAAAATCAATCACATCATATTAATAAGAACATAACAACTTGGAAATCTTACCCTGCAAAAGAGATCATAATTTCAAAACATGGGATAAATCATAGTAGTGAAATGTAATCACAATAATCAAAACATAAAACATGATGATTTTTGGAATACACACATATTCATAGAGAATCATTTCTTATTATTCAAGACTCATTTCCAAGAATATCTTAGTAGAAAAAGTCCATTTATGAACCGAGTTCATTCCTCGTTTCAGTCCTGTTTCACTGAACCGGTTTAACCTGCCGTTCCAGCCATATCTATCTCATGAGATATAAAATCATTACACAATTAATTGGAGGGAGATATATGTCCCACACATCTCATAATGATACCATTCTTATTTGTGCCACAAAATCAAAAAAATCATACATCATTGCATAACCCATGTAATAAAAATGAGAATCTTAAACATCATGCCATCATAACATAATCCATATAAGATAAAAGGAAATCATAAAAATAATTCCATCATAACATAATCAAATAAATGTAAAAATAGGGATAGAAACATAACCCTATATTATCTTAGATGGAAAATAATTTTGATAAAACACTTGAACTCCATTCTTGAGGAAAATATTCTTTCTACATCAAAAACACTTTTCCTTTCTTAACATGTCATAAAATTCTAAACTAAAAGAATTTGATTAAAAATAAACCTGAAAACTTTTAAATTAAGACTCTTGGAAATAATGTTTTAAAAATCCATTCATGCCGTATAAGTTAAAAAAGCATTCTTCTCGTACTTTTGTCAGAAAAGTCAAAAAGTACCTCGTACGAAAAACGACAAAAGATTCCTTTCATATATTTTACTAAAAACTCACCGAAGTGTAAAATTGGATATAAACTATTGTATAAGGATATAAATATTTCATATTGAGGAAACATGCATGTAGATGATAAATATTCCCCAGTAAATTCTGACGTATAAACAATCTCGGATAAAAATTGGGATTGCAGGATTTTCCCCTAGCTTAGGTCTGATTTGCTTCGTAAGTGTCCGAACCTCCTGTATAATGATTTCAATAATGTCATTGACTTATTCCAGAATCATAATCATTGTTATGATTTCATATATGGTCATATTATTACCTTTTTATTAGTAATATTTCATTGTTACTTGTTATTCGGGTGTTTATTGCTTTTTGTTCTTATGAGTGTTTTGTCGAATAAATTATTATTCTTCTTTTTGGGTTATAGATACCTCATTTACAGAATGGTATTACTGTAATATATATCATATTAATTCATTCAATTCATTTATATAATCATTATGGAATGAAGATCATGTCAAAAGAGTCGCATCACATCGTGGAGACGGTGTTCCGTACGTACGCACGAGCGATGATATCGTTCCCATGATCATGAAATTGTAATGGAGTGTATGTATACTATTTCAGAATCAATATCACTTTACAATAATAATTTATAGTTATTATTTACGCCATTATACACATCCAAGTAAGGTGGTGGTGGAAAATAGGTTACACCACAGCGTGGAGACGGTAGGCCGTACGTACGCACGAGCGATGATATCGTTCCTATGATCGTGGAGTTGTATTGGAGTGTATGTATACAATTTAAGAATCAATATCACTTTACAATAATCATATATAGTCATTATTTACACCATTATACCCATCTAAGTAAGGTGGTGGTGGAAAATAGATTACACCACGGCGTGGAGACGGTATTCCGTACATATTCACGCGCGGTGATTTCGTTTTCCGTAGGATGGATAGATGCTGAAATAGGGTTGTTTCATACTTATAATAACAATTCAGTATATGAATGATACTGATTTTATTACTTCATAATGAAACAACTAAATAAGAAGAAGTGGAATAAGAAATAAAGTTGAAATAATTGGTAACAGACATTACCTCTTCTTTGAAGCGCCGCTTTGAGACCTCCTTTTAGGGCACTAAATTGGTCTTTGAAGAAGACCAGGACCTCTAGTATGTTTCTGGGGAAGTGGAGAAGAAAAGTTTGCAGGGGTTGGCCAAGCGTGAAGGCTCAAAGTGGTGTGAGGAAGAGAGGGAGGAGGTTCTCTTTTATAAGGGAGGAGAGGGGCACCTTTAGAAAAACAAAAAATATTATTTTATTATAAATTCATATTCGGTTTTAAATATCTCCAAATTGATTTATTTAGAAGATAAGGTGGGGATGGGTCTAAGTCCTCTCATACAATAGAATTTAGATAAGTTTAGGTTCCTATTTTAACCTTATCATTTAGATTTAACTTTAAGTTAAATAATTTTACTTTTACCGTGTCTTTTTGTGTTCTTACACTATAAGGTTAATATACTTATTATAAAAAACCAAACGAACCCAAAGTAGTTTATTATTAATATATATAACCTTATCTAAGTCATTTGGCCGAACATTATATTTTTTAGGAATAAAATAACAATTAATAATATAATATTTGGTTTAAAAACTATTTTATGTCAATTTTGACACTATTTAGTAATTGATTTTTGTGAAAATAATAACAGAATTATTAGTTCGAAGAAAGCTAATTAAATCAATACTAACATGTAATATTAACCTATTAAATTAGTTTAATTCATAAAAAGTCTCAAATTACATTTATTTGGGTATTTATAACATCAATTATTTCAATCATTCATTAAGAAGATAATTACTACATCATCATTGTGTCATAAATAAATTAAAGTATTTAATGTCTAAAAATTACAAATAAAATACCATTATGTAGGAATTATTTTTAGTTTTCTAATGAATATTTATAGTAGAATTTATCTTATGTATAACCCTATATTAAAAATTATTTACTTATTAAACATTGATTTTAACTATTTTAACCGTTCTTTAAATAAATTAATAATAAATGTCCTAATCTAATCCAAGTAGGCCTAAATGGTCATATTTTATTCCTAAAACTGTTTTTGGTCGAATTAAACTTATCCAATAGAAATAGGACATGTGTTAGGGTAATAATAATATCATTTTTACTCTTAATTACTTTATTTACTTTTAACCGTGGTAAATAAAAGTAAAAGGTTACTATTCACCAAAAATTATTTTCATCTCATTAAACCACATTTTACTTACTGAAATCAACCGTGTCTCTCGAATTTTTAAAATTCCACTCACAGAATTGGTAAAATTATGTTTTATGTAAATTTGCAAATTCTCCTAGGAGTTGGGTAAAAGACGGTGATAAGTTCAATAAAATATTTATATATCTAAAATTATTATAAAATTGCTCCAATGAATTAAATTGAACTTATATAGGTAATATGTATCAATTTTGACCTAAAATAAATTTAAATAAAATAAATAATTATTTAAATAAAAAGTCGGGTTTTAAATAGTAACCCAATGTTTTCACTATTCATCAAAAATTGAATGTTTTCAAAAAAATACCAAAAATTCACCCTAGGCTAATTTTGATATTCCGAATCCAAAAATGAAGTCAATTTTGAAAAATAAAATTTATAAAATTTCAAAAAGTGGTTATTACTATTCATAATGCCTAGTTTTAATAATATTTTAATAGCATATTATTGTTTAGTGAAACTCGGTATTGTGTACGACGCAAGCTATTGAGGAAGGCCGTGTTTGCTTGTAAAGAAAGCCAAGCTAGTGTTGTGTGTATTGAAAGATTCCTTTGATGATTTATATAAAACAAAATATTTCTTATAAAAGTCTCGAGTGTTACATTCTACCCCCCTTAAAATGAATTTCTCCCTCGAAATTCATCACTTTGTAACAAACAGATGAGGATACCACTCCCTCATCATATCCTCGAGCTCCCATGTAGCTTTTCTAATTGGTGGTTCCTCCATAAAGCTTTCACCAAGCGAGTGGTCTTGTTCCGTAAGAATTTTTCGCTACGATCCAGAATCTCTGTCGGTTTTTCTTCATAAGAAAGATCTTGTTCCAGCGGTACAACTTCTGACCTGAGTACATGTGAAGGATCAGGTATGTACTTTCTCATGAGAGATACATGGAACACATCGTGAACTTGAGAGAGATTTGGTGGATGTGCCAATCGGTAAGCTACCTTCCCAACATGATCCAGTATTTTGAAAGGACCGATATATCTAGGGCTCAACTTTCCCTTCTTTCCAAATCTCATGACCCTCTTCCAGGGAGATATTCCTAAGAACACTTTATCACCCACTTCAAACTCTATGTTTTTTCTTTGGTTGTCGGAATAACTTTTTTGTCGACTCTGAGCTTCTCTTATGTGTTGTTGAATAGACCGGACCTTTTCTACCATCTCATCAACAAGATCAGGTCCTAATAGATTTCATTCCCCAACATCATCACAGCAAGTTGGAGTCCTGCATTTCTTTCCATAGAGAGCTTTATAAGGAGCCATCTAAATACAGAAGTGAAAGCTATTATTATAAGAAAATTCCACCAAAGGTAGTTGTTTATCCCAAACACCTTTGAAATCCATAGATCAAGCTCTCAACATATCTTTTAGAGTTTGAATCGTCCTCTCAGACTGACCATCTGTCTGAGGATGATACGCAGTGCTGAAACTCAACTCTGTATCCAGAGTATGCGAAAGACATCTCTTGAACATTGAGGTAAACCTCAGATCCCGATCACATATAATAGAAAGTGGTACTCCATGCAATGTTACCACTTACTTTACATATATCCTGGAAAGCTGATCCAGAGTGAAATCCTCTCTAATAGCAATGAAGTGTACAGACTTTGTAAGACGATCTACTATGACCCAGATAGCATTTTTGCCTTTGGATGTTTAAGGAAGTCCGGTGACAAAGTCCATAGTGATGTTTTCCCATTTCCATTCGGGTATGGGTAATGGTTGTAACATTCCCTTAGACTTCTGTCTCTCAGCTTTAGCTTGCTGACCAACCAAGCATCGAGAGACATATTCAGCAACATCTCTTTCCATGCCATCCCCCCAGAAGAACTCTTTCAGGTCCCTATACATCTTCGTGCATCCAGGATGAATAAAAAATGAAGAACTATGAGCCTCATCCAGCATCTCCTTTAATTCAGGTATGGGAGGAACACAAACCCGATTCTTGAACTTTATCATCCCATCACAATCAAGGTTGAATTCAGAAACATTTCTCACCTTCTTTTGTAACTCTACATCTTCTTTCTGTGCATCTTTAATCTTCACATGTATAGATGGTTGAACATTCATTTGATAAAGATAAGAATTTTCCCCTTCCATTATAGTTCCAAGATCCATCCTTTGTAAATCCATAAATATTGGATCTTTTATGATCCTCATCATGGATAAACTGGCATGGTCTTGTCGAATTAATGCATCTGCCACCTTGTTTGCTTTCCCAGGGTGGTAATGGATTGAGCAGTCATAATCCTTAATCAGCTCCAACCATCTTCTTTGGTGCATATTCAGCTCCTTTTGTGTGAAAATATACTTTAAACATTTATGATCAGTATAAATGTCACATCTTTCTCCATAAAGATAATGCCTCCAAATCTTTAATGAAAATATTACCGCAGCTAACTCCAAATCATGAGTTGGGTAATTTTGCTCATGTATTTTCAATTTTCGTGAGGCATAAGCTATCACCATATCATTTTGCATAAGAACACACCCCAATCCCTTCTTGGATGCATCACTGTAGATCACAAACCTTTCTTCACTACAAGGAAGTGTGAGTATAGGTGCACTGGATAACCTTCTTTTCAACTCCTTGAAATTCTCTTCACATTCCTCTGTCCAAACAAACTTAACTCCTTTCCATGTCAACTTGGTGAGTGGCTTAGATAATCTTGAGAAATAATTCACAAAACGTCCATAATATCCAAGAAAACCAAGAAAAATTCTGATCTCAGTTACTATTGTTGGTCTCGACCATCTTTCGATATCCTCTGTTTTTGGTCGATCCACAGATATCCCCTCTTTTGAGATTATGTCACCCAAAAATGAAAATTTTTGAAACCAAAATTCACACTTGGTAAATTTGGCACAAACCTTCTCCTTTCTTAGGGTCTTCAATATAATTCTCAAGTGATCTTCATGTTCTTCCTTGCTCTTTGAATATACAAGAATATCGTCTATAAAGACTACCACAAACTGATCAAGATAGTCTCTACATACTCTATTCATCAGATCCATGAAGATAGTAGGGGCATTAGTAAGACCAAATGGCATCACTATAAATTCATAGGGTCCATACCTTGTATGGAAAGCCGTCTTTGGTATATCATCCCTTTTGACCCTTAATTGATGATACCCTGAATGAAGATCAATCTTGGAAAAGTATTGAGCTCCACGTAGTTGGTCAAATAAGTCATCAATGCGTGGGAGAGGATATTTGTTCTTGATAGTGATCTTGTTAAGTTCTCTATAATCAATGTAGAGTCTCATTGATCCATCTTTCTTCTTAACACACAGAACAGGTTCTCCCCAAGGTGACGTACTAGGGCGTATGAACCCCTTATCAAGATTCTCTCAGACTTTCTTCTTCAATTCCTACAACTCAATTGGGGCCATTCTATAAGGTGTCTTTGAAAAAGGAAAAGCACCTGGTACAAGTTCTATTGAAAACTCAACTTCACGATTTGGTGGAAGACCTGAAAATTCCTCTAGAAAGACATCATCATACTCCCGTACAATGGGAATATTATTAATCGTGAGTTTCTCACCAACCATTTGAAATAAATAACCTTGATTTAGTGGAATCAAGACCCATAAGATGGAAGAAATTTCCACTGGAAGGTTATATTCATCCTTGCATCGATAGACAATCATAGATTGATCTGGAATATGAAATGTGACTTCCCTTCTTTGGAAATTGATATGAGCTCCATATAGAGAAAGCCAATCCATGCCAAGAGTCACATCAAATTCCACTATAAGGAGGATCACAAGATTTGCAGGAAGCATTTCCCCACAAACTTCTATCGGAGAAGAATTGTAAACTTTTGATGTGACTGTTGTGCCATTAGGGGTTGTCATAGCTAACTCAACATCTAATTGTTTAGGTAATAC
This sequence comes from Viscum album, assembly GCA_963277665.1. Lineage (NCBI taxonomy): Eukaryota > Viridiplantae > Streptophyta > Magnoliopsida > Santalales > Viscaceae > Viscum > Viscum album. The sequence goes on from OY728138.1 coordinate 1,671,859,575, forward strand.
GATGATACCCTTAGAAAATTCTTCAGAAATAAAAGAGTGGGTGGATCCAGAATCAAATAAAATATTTTCTATTTTAGAGTGGATGGTATGTGTACCTTTCACCACTCGTTATCGTACTCCACATCGCTGATAGAAATTGCATGTGACATTCCTTTATCTTTGTCCTTAAGAGTTTGTTGACGTCGACCATCATCATCAACCCTTGGATTTGGGCATTGATTGGCATAATTCCCCATCTCCTTGCACTTGTAACATTGAAGTGTAGGAGGTGCACTCTCTGTAGCCTTTTCATTGTTCGCATCACTAGAAATCTTCTTCCCATTATTACGGCATTCAAATGCCCGATGACCTTCTTTTCCACATTTGAAACATTTACTTTTCCCTTCAAGACAACTCCCTCCATGTTTCTTTCCACACTTTGAGCATAAGGGAAAGCTCATCTTCTTTTCAGTGTGCTCTATAGATTTTCCTTTGAATTCCATTTTCCTCTTCTTATCAAACCCATATGACTGATGGGTTACTCCAATCTCTATCTCAACTTTGAGAGCACATCAAACTATTTCCTCGTAGCTATTGAAGTCCCTTATGGCTAACACCCTTAGAAGACTTGGTTCTAAGCCAATAAAAAATCGATCGATCTTACTCTCAGGTTGGATAATAATACCAAAAGCATACCTTGAAAGTCTTGTAAAATTTGATTCGTATGTACCAACAGATTCATCATCCTTTTGCTTTAGTTCAAGAAACTCCTTCTCCATATTTGTTGGAAGAATACGAGGGAAGTACTTATTGAAAAATACATTCTTGAACTCATCCCATTCCATGGACTCAATTTCATCTCTTTGCCTCGTATTCTTGATAAGATTCCACTATTGATTAGCATCACCTTCCAAATGATACACTGCTAAGATGACTATATCATGTTCAGAACATTGAAGAACTGAAAATATCTTTTCATTAGTACTAATCCTTTATTCAGCAACTAATGGATCAGTAGACTCGCTGAATGAAGGTGGATGATGTCTCATGAAGGATTCAACAGAATGTTTCTCCTTCCTTTGCTCGTTTGGAAGTCCAGCATGATTCATAGATTGAGAAAGTTGTGTGAACATAGCTAAAAGATTTTTCATTCCATCTCCCATAACGTTTGGTTGCTCAAGGGGACAATCATTGCATTGCCCGTCGCATTCGGCATTAACACGGTTCCATCGGGTTCCATCCATTGACTAAAACCATGAAGAATAGTGTGACGAACAATAATTATAATAGAAAAACCACATAATCAAGAATAAAATTTCACACTTAAGGTCTTATCATGGTTATTCATGGCCATTTCTAAAACACTAAGATTGTGTTCTATGCTTATACATATCCTTAGATTTCTTACTAAGGCTTTCACAACCTAGTTTCCAAAGGTTGACTATACCTTTCCTCTGATAACAACTATAACGGCCCATACTTTACATACATGGTTATTACTTCAAAATTGAAGCATTCTTATTACAACATATAACAAAACCATGAAAGGACTGTATAGGTATAGTGTCTTTAGAAGCTGGGAAACATAAACAACTGGTTCATAAAGCATCTACACTCTCTCCCATTTATTTCATCATATCTATAGTCCCTTATGGAATATCCTACATAATAACCATATTCCTGACCTAGGGGAAAGAAAACATACAAAAGGGTGAGCTCAAATGCTCAGTAAGGGTAAACAAAAGAAAAATCAATCACATCATATTCATAAGAACATAACAATTTGTAAATATTACCCTGTAAAAGATATCATAATTTCATAACATGGGATAAATCATGGTAGTGAAATGTAATCACAATAATCATATCATAAAACATGAAGCATTGTGGAATACACACATAATCATATAGAATCATTTCTTATTAGTCAAGACTCATTGCCAAGACTATCTTAGTGGAGAAAGTCCATTTCTGAACCGAGTTCATTCCTCGTTTCAGTCCTGTTTCAGTGAACTCGTTTAACCTGCCGTTCCAGCCATGTCTATCTCATGAGATATAAAATCTTCACCCAATGCATTGGGGGGAGATATAGGTCCCACCCATCTCATAATGATACTATTCTTATGTGTGCCACAAAATCAGTAAAATCATACATCATTGCATAACCCATGTAATAAAAATAGAAATCTTAAACATCGTGCCATCATAACATAATCCATATAAGATAAAAGGACATCATAAAAATAATTCCATCATAACATAATCAAATAAATGTAAAAATAGGTCTTAGATGGAAAATAATTTTGATAAAACACTTGAACTTCATTCTTGAAGAAAATATCCTTTCTACTTCAAAAACACTTTTCCTTTCATAACATGTCATAAAATTCTAAACTAAAAGAATTTGATTAAAAATAAACTTGAAAACTTGTAAAGGAAGCTTCTTGGAAATAATGTTTTAAAAATACATTCATGCCGTATAAGTTAAAAAAACATTCTTCTTGTACTTTTTTCGGAAAAGTCAAAAAGTACCTCGTACGAAAAACGACAAAAGATTCCTTTCATATTTTTTACTAAAAACTCACCGAAGGGTAAAATTGGATATAAACTATTTTATAAGTATATAAATATTTCATATTGAGGAAACATGGATGTGGATGATAAATATTCCCCATTAAATTCTGACGTATAAACAATCTCGGATAAAAATTGAAATTGTGAGATTTTCCCTTACCTTAGGTCCGATTTGCTTCGTAAGTGTCCGAACCACCTTTATAATGATTTAAATAATGTCATTGACTTATTAAAGAATTATACTCATTGTTATGATATCATATATGGTCATATTCATAGATTCATATTAGTAATATTTCATTGTTACTTGTTATTCGGGTGTTTATTGTTTTTTGTTCTTATGCGTGTTTTGTCGAATAAATTCTTATTCTTATTTTTGGGTTATAGATACCTCATTTACATAATGGTATTAGTGTAATATATATCATATTCATTCATTCAATTCATTTATATAATCATTATGCAATGAAGATCATGTAGAACTAGTCGCATCATATCGTGGAGACGGTATTCTGTACGTACGCACGAGCGATGATATCGTTCCCATGATAGTGAAATTATAATGGAGTGTATGTATACTATTTCAGAAATCAATATCACTTTACAATAATAATTTATAGTTATTATTTACACCATTATACCCATCCAAGTAAGGTGGTGGTGGAAAATAGATTACGCCACGGCGTGGAGACGGTAGGCCGTACGTACACACGAGCGATGATATCATTCCTATGATCGTGGAATTGTATTGGAGTGTATGTATACTAATTCAGAATCATTATCAAATTACAATAATGATATATAGTCATTATTTACACCATTATAACCATCCAAGTAAGGTGGTGGTGGAAAATAGATTACACCACGGCGTGGAGACGGTATTCCGTACATACGCACATGCGGTGATTTCGTTTTCCGTAGGATGGATAGATGGAGAAATAGGGTTGTTTCATACATATAATAACATACCAGTATATGAATGATACTGATGTTATTACTTTATAATGAAACAACTAAAGAAGAATAAGTGGAAGAAGAAATAAAGTTGAAAGAATCGGTAACAGACATTACCTCTTCTTTGAAGCGCCTCTTTGAGACCACCTTTTAGGGCACTAAAATTGGTCTTTGAAGAATACCAGGACCTCTAGGATGTTTCTAGGGAAGTGGAGAAGAGAATTTGGCAGGGTTTGGCTAATCTTTATGGCTCAAAGTGGTGTGAGAAAGAGAGGGAGGAGGTGCCCTTTTATAAGGGAGGAGAGGGGCACCTTTGGAAAAAACTAAAAATATTATTTTATTATAAAGACATATTCGGTTTTAAATAGCTCCAAATTGATTTATTTCGAAGATAAGGCGAGGATGGGTCCGAAATCATCTCATCTAATATAATTTAGAAAAGTTTAGGTTTCCTATTTTAACCTAATCATTTAGATTTATCATTAAGTTAAATAATTTTTACTTTTACCGTGCCTTTTTGTGGTTCTCACACTATAGGGTTAATAAACATACTATAACAAGCCAAACGAACCCCAAGTTATTTTATTATTAATATATATAACCTTATATAAGTCATTTTTCCAAACCTCAGTTTTTTAGGAAAAAAATAACAATTAATAATATAATATTTTTTTAAAAACTATTTTATGTCAATTTTTACACTATTTAGTAATTAATTTTTGATAAAATCATAACAGAATTATTAGTTATAAAAATGTTAATTAAATAAATAATAACATGTCATATTAACCTAGAAAATTATTATAATTCATAAAATGTATCAAATTACATTTATTTGGGTATTTATAACATCAATTAAGTCAATATTTCATTAATAAGATATTTACTGCATCATCATTGTGTCATAAATAAATTAGATTATTTAATGTATAAAAATTACAAATAAAATACCATTATGTAGGAAATATTTTTTTTATTTCTAATTAATATTTATAGTCTAATTTATCTTATTTATAACCCTATATTAAAAATTATTTACTTATTAATCATTGATTTTAACTATTTTAACCCTTCTTTAAATAAATGAATAATAAATGTCCTAATCCAATCCAAGTGGGCCTAAATGGTAATATTTTATTCCAAAGTTTGTTTTTGGTTGAATTACACTTATCCAATAGAATTAGGACATGTGTTAGGGTAATTATAATATCATTTTTACTCTTAATTACCTTATTTACTTTTAACCATGGTAAATAAAAGTAAAAAGTTACTATTCACCAAAAATTATTTTCATCTCATTGAACCACATTTTACTTACTGACATCAACTATGTCTCTTGTATTTTTTGAAATTCCACTCACAGAAACGGTAAAATAAAGTTTTATGTAAATTTGAAAATTCTCTTAGGAGGAGGGTAAAAGACGGTGAAAAGTTCAATAAAAATTTTTATATATCTAAAATTATTATAAAAATTACTCCAATGAATTACATTGAACATATATAGTTATTATGTATCAATTTTGACCTAAAATAAATTAAAATAGTATAAATAATTATTTAAATAAAATGTCGGGTTTTAAATACTAACCGAGTGTTTTCACTATTCATCTAAAATTGAAAGTTTTCAGAAAAATACCAAAATTTCACCCCAGGCTAATTTAGATATTCCGAATCCAAAAATGAAGTAAATTTTGAAAAATAAAATTTTTAAAATTTCAAAAAGTGGTTATTACTATTCATAATTGCTTGTTTTAATTATATTTTAATAGCATATCGTTGTTTAGTGAATCTCGGTATTGCGTATGACGCCAAGCTATCGAGGAAGGCCGCGTTTGCCGTGTAAAGAAAAGCCATGCTGGTGTTGTGTGTAGTGAACGATTCCTTTGATGATTTATATAAAACAAAACATTTCTTATAAAAGTATCGGGTGTTACAATGTTCTTCTTGAAATGATTAAATTAAGTGTAAGAAGCATGATTAATACATGATTCATATTTCATATTCTTGGAAAGTAGTATTATGGAATAAGTTAATTAAGAATGAGTTTTGGTTTACTAATAATGTTTTGATGATTAATGTGTACATATTATTTTTTATGAAACACAATTTATAGAAGGATTGTTTTTTGAATTGTTAAATTATATATTTTTATTTAATGACAAGGTTACAATAATCTAAGGTAACCTTGAACATGTTCTCAAGGATGATAAACTAATATTCTTTATGGATAAAAGCTATGAAGATAGAGATAAATAAAATTTCATAGTATTTATGACATCAGAACTGATAAAGGATTTTTTTGAAAAAGTGTACTATGTTATCATGCCTAAATTTTAAAACATATGGGATTTAACTAATGAATCTAGTAATATTTGGAATTTGGATACATCTATGTTTTTGAAATGGATTTATTGTAATTCACGTTATTTACATGTTTCAAGATAATATACGCTGAGGTTATTCAACATATTTTAAAATGTGGAAACCAAGAGATACTTTTTTCTATATTAGAATCAATGTTAAGATAATTAAGTGACCATAATTCAAAATGTTTTTTATTTTTATCTTTCAAAAAGGTTCTGAGTTTAACCATTCATGGGGAGTAAAATTTAAACTTTAGATGATATTTTTGAGACTAAAGTATTAACTCACCATATGAGGATTTATGCATATTGGATATCCAATACTAACTACCTTACATTGATGTTAACTAAAGAAATGTGGGATGCATTATCCTGGATCTCATTATCTGTTAGTGCGTCAGGAATGAGAAATTCACCATATTTTTTTGGAGAAATATGTGAAGTTGAAATTGGTCCAGATTCCACCAAATGGATTAATTTTTATTATGAAAGGTAATGATATTATTAAGTATATCTTCATGAGGAAAATTACTCAATTTTAGGAAAGTATTCTTAAAATTTAAGTTTTTTTTCGAATTATCATCATTTTTTTTATAATAGCAATGACCTCTTTCGTGCTTCTTCACTTGATACTTATTTGATTTTTAACAATCTCCAGATCACCCACTCTCTTGTGATTAGTGATCTTTATCAATATCAAATATTTTTTATGATTTTCTTCCCTGTCAATGTTTTCAATTCCCACCTATGTTCAGATATTTGTATACCTTGAAATGTGTTAATTTGGGTAACAGTTATGTTTCCAATATTCCTTATTTAATGGAAGAATTAGTATTTATTTTTTATGATGCCTCTTTCTATAAACATATATTAACATATTAAAACATTTATAATGTAGAATAAATTTGGTGGTGAAATTTATTTTAAAGGGGTATGATATAACACCCTAATATTTTTTGAAATATTTTTTGAAATTAATCTAATTCTTTTTAATATTTCTCATTACATACATCACTAAATAATGTACTTTTAATAAAATCATAAATATTACCTTCTGTTATACATAAATCCATGTTAATCATTCACTATAAGAAACACATATATATTCTTTTGGTCCATGAAAAACTACATTTTCCTTGTATTATAAATAATATTATGTCCCTTTGAATGATTTTGTTACATGCAAGGACATGTTTTCACAGAACAACATTGTACTATTAATTTGATTATTAAAATATTATTATAAATACCACATAGTTATTAGAATAGAAGGTATGAATTATATTACAAAAATTGTAAAATATTATTTACACATGTATAAAAATGAATCATCTCGTTTTCAATTGGTATAAGTGGATGAAATATCTATTTGAAAATAAAGAAATAACTCTTCTTAGAAAACTATTTTTTTGTGAACAAAAAAATTATCTTTAAAATTTTAAAAAACAAATTTTGATTAAAATATTCAATAAAATTTATATATTAAAAATTAAATCACTATTTCTAATACTCATACAATAGATTTAATAGGTATAACATAAGAATAAATCCAATTTTGTGAATAAAAATGTATTTTTCTAATTTGTAATTTTAACACATTTTAATAGAGATCCATTTCAAATATAATTTTGACACATTTATAATTCTTACATTAAAAAATAAACATTCTTTTTTGAAATTGTAATACCACTATTTTCATTTGGTTATTTTTTGGTATTTTTCTAGAATATTTATTTTTTAATGAATAGTGAAAACACTTAATTTTAATTCAAAACTACTTATTTATATAATTTTTTTATAGATAAATTACATTTTAATTGGGATTTATAGTATAATTATATCAATAATACACAAATTAATCTAATATGGATCATTAAAAACATTTTCAAAATGAAATTGGATATAAATTTTCATTGGATTCTCAACTAGAAATCAACACTTCTATGAAACTCGACACTCTTATTTTTTCAGATAACATATGTAAGAAAATATTTACAACTCAATGGATTTCAGATTTTGATATAAACCCTATGTTTAATAACTCCCTTCAAATAATCAGAAAAGTTTGCATTCTCTTACTTTTATTGGAGATGAAGATTCTCTCATTGACAATGAGAAGGCCATTTCTAATCATGTTGTCTCTTACTTTGATAATATTTTCAGTGGTCCGGAGGTTAATAAATACCTTCTTCCTGATGTCATTTCGACTAACGTGAGTGTGGAGTACAATGATTATCTTTTAAGCGCCCCTCTTGATCGTGAAATCATAGACAATGTTTTTAGCCTTAATCCTTATAGTGCTTTGGGACCTAATGGTTTTAATAATGGTTTCATTTAAAAATACTAGGAGGTTTTTCATTTTGATGTTTGAAAACTTGTTAAATCTTTTTTTCCAATGGCGTCCTTCCCTATTGTATAAATGGTCAACTCATTACTTTAATTACTAAAGTGGACAATTCCTATGAGATTCACCTCTTCAGACCTATTGTGCTTATTAACACTCTTTTAAAAATCATTATGAAGCTTATTTCTAATAGACATACACTATATGCAATAAAATTTCCTCTTAGAACCAATTCATTTTTATCAAGGGAGGTCTATAAAGGACTGCATCTGCCTTGCCTTAGAATTCACCAACATCCTTAACCATACCAACATGGGAGGAAATATTTCCATCAAATGTGATATCAATAAAGACTTTGATTCCATTGATTGGAGTTTTATTTTCAAATCATTCGGGGCTTTGGTTTTAATGAAAATTTCATCAGTAGGATAAAATCCTTTTTAAAATCAACATCCATCTCCATAATTATCAATGAATCACTTAATGTATTCTTTAAATGCTCTAAGGGAGTTATATAGGGAGACCTTATGTCTGCCATCCCTTTTGCAATTGCAGAAGATTACCTAAGAAGATTTCTCACTCTCCTTTTTGATCAAAACAAGCATAATCCTATTTCGACTTCCAGGAACCTAAATGTGCCCACTCATCTCTTATAATCTGATGACATCATCTTGTTCTTACAGGGTGGTAAAAGTATTATTCATACTCGAAATAATTCATTGTCCCATTATGATGAAATCTTTGGTCAGATTATCAATTTCAACAAATCCTTTGTGTTTTTTGGAAAAATAATTTCATCTATTAGAAAAAATAATATCATCATGAATTTAGTCATCAAGGAGGGATCCTTCCCATTTACTTACCTTAGTGTTCCCATATTTTGGGGAAGGCCGATTTCCAGTTACTTCTCTACCTTTGTTGATCAAGTCATCAGCCATCATTCCACTTGGAAAGGTAAATACCTCTCAATGCAGGAAAAATATCTCTTGTAAAATCTATTATTGTCTCTAAAATGGTCTACTCGATGATGGTCTACAAATTTTCTATTGGACATATTAAGAAAATTAATATACACATCAAAAAAATTTTTGGACTGGTAGCACTTGTGCACTTGTGAAAGAAATCTTCTAACCATTCCCTTGGATACCTGTTGTAAACCATTAGAAAGCAGAGGTCTTGGCATGAAAAATCTTAAGCTCTTTAATGTGGCTCTTCAAGCTTGGGTGACTTGGAGGTTGATTCACAAAAAATATGATTCCATTTCTTTTCTAAAAGAATGATTCCTCGTAAAGTTAACGAAAAGAAACATGAATTATATTTCATCTTCCAACTGGACAACTATTAGGTGGTATTTCACTAATATTATGAATAATTGTAGATGGATGGTTAGTTTTGATTCCTCTATGAATTTATGGATGGACAACTGGATGGGTTCTCCTTTAGTCATTATGTTGACTCCCAATTCCCTTCCCGAGAGCACTTACTGCACTATTAGAGATGTTTTACTTTCTAATTTCAATAATCTCTATGATAACATCATTCAAGTGGTTGAAAATTATCCCTTCTCTAATTCTGATGTCTTCTTTGTCTGGGAAACGGCTCAAAAAGGCATTCTTGATTCCAAAATTTTTTACAAGAACAATTATTTAAACTCAAATTCTAACTTGTATTGGATGAAATCCTTTGACAATCCGTGCATCAAACCATCACGATTAACTCTTGTGTGGCTTATTGCTTATAATAGATTCCCCACTGAGGTTAGTCTTCAGTATTTTTAGATCCAACTTTTGTCATGTGTCAAATTTGTAACCAACATAGAGAAGATACCAATCGTCTATTTTAGTCTTGTACTACGGCTTCAGCTATTTTGAACTATATTTTTTACATTTTTTTCTTGGAGATGGTTTCTCTATGACTCAATATTTTCCCAACTAAAGTATTGTGTGGATTTTGAAACCACTAATAAATTAAGAATCTTTTCTTAACTTTGTTTTCTGATCTCCTCTATGTGATCTAGTATGATAGATATTCTATTCTTTATAATAATTCCTCATTTATAATTAATGTAGGTCGGATGCAGATTCTTATTGCCATTTGAGATGCTTCCTTGATTCAAAAGGCTTATTGTGACAAGTCTGTAGGATAATTTGAGATCCTATGTTGTCTTTTAATTGATGGTATCTAAAATCAACTTTGACATACTTTTGAGGGTTTCTAGCAAGCCCCTCTTTCAGGATGGATCAAAGTGAATGTCAATGGCACCTCTAAAGGTATCCTGGGACCTATATGTTATGGTGCTATTTATATAGACTATCTTGGTTAGTGCCACATATTGTTCTTTGAAATTTGTGGTGTTTCCTTGTAGAGACCCGAAGCATGACGTACATGGACATTACATTACTTTTTAGGAATAATTATTACATAAGGAAAATAGACACACAAGGACTGTAATAGTTTAGTGTCTTTGGAAACTCGGAAAATAATCTTCTAATCATGGTGAAAGATCTTCAACAACTCCCATAATGATCTTCCCCTTTTCTTTTCTTACCTAAAACCTTTCTATAAATCCTGGGGAAAAGAAAACATGTAAAGGGTGAGATCAAATGCTCAGTAAGGGTAAACATGGATAAAATAAAACAAATCATATACATTTGAACTTAAAAACATGAACATAATGTTTAAACATCAAAATCTTGGGTAATGACATAAAACATGGTAGTACATAAGGCATAGATCATAAAGAAACATTAATCATGGTAAAATAAAACAGGAATAAAACATGTGATTGTGGTAACCATTAAGTACATGATATTATTTCTATAGTAGCCAATGCATTGCTGCCAAGACCATCATAGTGGACAAAGTCCCTTTCTGAATCGAGTTCACTCCTAGTTCCAAACCTGTATTACTGAACCAGATTAACTTACCATTCCAGCCATGTCTATCTCATGAGATATAAATCATTACCCAATGAATTGGATGGATATATAGGTCCCACCCATCTCATAATGAAATCATTCTTACTTGTGCCACAATATAAACATATATCATTCATCATAACCCAAAGAATAAAAATGGGTTTCATAAACATCATCCCATCATAACATAATCCATATAAAACAAATTGATATAATTTCATCATAATAAAATTAATATCATGTAAATCATAGAGACATTATACTTGAAACATACATATATGAAATAATGTAATCTTATATGGAATATGGTTTTGATAAAACACTAGAAATGAATTCTTGAGGAAAATATCCTTTCTTCTTCAAAATCATTTTATTTTCACAAAATTCCATGCAATATTAAAAGAAAAGTATTTTGTTTAAAATAGTCATAAAATCTTGTAGAGTAAAATTCATGAAAATGAGGCGTTATGAAACCGTAAAAATACATTCATGCCGTATAAGTTAAAAATAACATTCTTCTCGTACTTTTTTTGGAAAAGTCAAAAATTACCTCGTATGGTAAACAAATGAAAGATTCCTTCCATACGATGTGGTAAAACTAAAAAAAGGGTATGAATTACTTTAAACATACATGGATGAAAAGTAAACATTTTATGAAAACATTTTGAGAACAAATGGACATGGATAATAAACATAACCCCATTAAATACTTATGAATAAACAATCTCGGATAAGAATGAGATTGGAATAATTATCAATTACCTTAGTTCGGATATGCTTCGTACATATCTGAAACTCTTGTATAATGATTTAAATAATGTCATTGACTTATTACAGAATCATATTAATTGTTATGATGTCATAAATGGTTCACTTATTACTTTATATTACCCGTTCTTTTATAAATTCCATGTTAAAGCAGTGTTTTGGGTAAAATCATTTCATTTATCGTATGTGTTTGGACTTGTTGTTATGGATATTATTACTTATATCCTGATTTAATTAATTCAAGAAAGTGAAACATGATTTATACATAATACATATTCAGCATATACATATATATATATGATAGATCGATAAATGGAATGAAATACACCGTTCATGGAGACAGTAGGCCGTACGTACGCATGAATGCTATTTTAATTTCCTTATTAAATTGAATGGAATTAAGTAGATGGGATACATATATATATACATAAATCCAGTATCATTAATATTTCATATATTTCATGATCACTTATTATATATACTTTATAATCATTCATGAATGGTTAACCTGGAGAATGAATCTAATCGCGTCGTGGAGACGGTAGCCCGTACGTACGCACGAGTGATGATACCGTTCCCATGATCATGGAATTGTATTGAAGTGTATGTATAATATTTCATAATCAATATCACCTTACAATATCCATATATAGTTATTTATTTACACCATTATACCCATCCATGTTAGGTGGTGGTGGAAAAACAGATTACAACACAGCGTGGAGATGGTATTTCGTACGTACGCATGTGCGGTGATTTCGTTTTCCGTAGGATGTATAGAAGGTTAAATAGGGTTGTTTCATAAATATAATAACATATAAGTATATGAGTGATACTGATGTTATTACTTCATAATGAAAGAACTAAAGAAGAATTAGTAGAAAAAGATATAAAGATGAAAGAATTGGTAACAGACATTACCTCTTCTTTGAAGCTCCTATTCTTAACCTCCTCTTAGGGCACTAAATATGATCTTTGAAGAAGACCATGACCTCTAGGATGTTTCTAGGTAAGTGGAGAAGAGAAAATAGAAGGTTTTGGCCGAGATTCAAGGCTCAAAGTGGTGTGAGAAAGAGAGGGAGGAGGTACCCTTTTATAAGGGAGGAGAGGGGCACCATTGGAAAAACAAAAAATATTATTTTATTATAAAGTCATATTCGGTTTTTAATAGCTTGAAATAATTTTATTTCGAATCTAATGTGGGTATGGGTCTAAATACTATCGTCCAATATAATTTAGACTAGTTTATGTTTCTATTTTATCCTTATCATTTAGATTTAGCTTTAAGTTAAATAATTTTACTTTTACTACGTCTTCTTGTTTTCTTACACTATATGGTTAATTAACATACTATAACAAGCCAAACGAACCCCAAGTTGTTTATTATTAATATATATAACCTTATCTAAGTCATTTTTCCAAACCGTAGATTTTTAGGAATAAAATAACAATTAATATTTTAATATTTGTTTTAAAAACTATTTTATGTCAATTTTGACACTATTTGGTATTTTATTTTTTGTGAAAATCATAAAATAATGATTAGTTCGAAAAAAAAGTTAATTAAATCAATACTAACATGTCATATTATCCTAGAAAATTAGTGTAATTCATAAAAAGTCTCAAATTAAATTTATTTTTGTATTTATAAAATCAATTATATCAATATTTCATTAATAAGATAATTACTACATCATCATTGTGTCATAAATAAATTAAATTATTTAATGTCTGAAAATTATAAATAAAATACCATTATGTAGTAAATCATTTTATCTTTCTAATTAATATATATAATATAATTTAGCTTATGTATAACCCTATATTAAAATGATTTTGTTATTAAACATTGATTTTAACTATTTTAACCCTTCTTTAAATAAATTAATAATAAATGTCCTAATCTAAACCAAGTGGACCAAAATGGTCATATTTTTTCCTAATGTTTTTTTTGGTCGAATTACACTTATCTAATAGAATTAGTACATGTGTTAGGGTGATAATTTTACTTTTAACTGTGGTAAATAAAAGTAAAACGTTACTATTCACTAAAAATTATTTTCATCTCATTGAACCACATTTTAGTCCTTGATATTAACCGTGTCTCTTGGATTTTCGAAATTCCACTCATTGAAGTGGTAAAATCATGTTTTATGTGAATTTACAAATTTTCCTAGGAGGTGGGTAAAAGACGGGGAATTCTTCAATAATATTTTTATATATCTAAAATTATTATAAAATGACTCCAATTAATTACATTGAACATATGTAAGTATTATGTATTAATTTTTACCTAAAATAAATTTGAATAAAATAAATAATTATTTAAATAAAAAGTCGGTTTTTAAATAGTAACCCAGTGTTTTTACTATTCATCTAAAATTGAATTTTTTCAGAAAAATACCAAAAATTCACTCTAGGCTAATTTCGATATTCTGAATCCAAAAATGAAGTCCATTTCGAAAGATAAAATTTATACAATTTTAAAAAGTGGGTATTACTATTCATAACGGCTACTTTATATAACATATCTTTGTATAGTGAAACTCGGTATTGCGTACAACACACACTATCGTGGAAGGTCGTGATTGCGTGTAATGCAAGCCAAGTCAGGGATGCGTGTAGTGCAAGCTCCTTTTAGTGTATCTTACAACACAAGACATCAATGAAATTAAAAAGAATATTTTTCATAAAATCTTGGGTTGTTACATTCTACCCCCCTTAAAATGAATTTCACCCTCGAAATTTGTCGGGGTTATAAATGGTTTACTACTCCAAAGTTTCTTTAATAGAATCCCACATCGTAAAAAGGAATACCAAAACCAATCTTTAAAAACTAAAGTATGAAATGTAACGGTTACCCAAATTAACTAATCACTGGGTTTCCACATAGGATAACAAAGGTGAAAAATATGGATATGGAAGAGAAATCATACCATCAAGTTCTGATGGAGAGTGGAAGAGGACATGGCAATGAAAAGGCCAAAATTCACAAATCCATATATTTTTGATGATCTAAGGTACCATCTGATTCATCAGATATAAGGGCACTAGGAAAACATTTTTGGTTTTCAAGATCATTTCCCTAAAGTTGATGAAATTGGAATTATAAGAAATAATTTCCTGATTTTGGTACAGTCTCACCATTGGTCATTCCTTGGACAATTTCCACTTCATCCCTTAAAGAAATGATGTTGAATTTTTCATTCATGAAGTGTTAGAATATCATGTGATAGAATGATGGGTCATTCCATCAGTCTCAAATAAAAGGTTAGAAAAAGTTATCAAAAATACATAAGTCCATCTATAGTGAGATTAATAATATATGGTTCCTAAAATGGACTTATACATCATATATAATACTTCTTAATATAATAAAACTCGATTCTACTAAACATGGACTTTTTGTAGGCCAGTGGTAGGCGATAAAGGCTTGTCACTCTTCAGTTGTGGGTTCGATTCCCACAATCTTGTCTGACGCAACAGGTTGTCTCCCATCCTGCAGGTTATCCTTTTTCTAAAACAATACTATTATAACAAAATGTTCTATCCTTAAACAATACTATCTGATGTCCCACATAATCCATTCCAATATTTAGGCTTATCCAAAATACTTCTTTCCAAACTCATAGTATAAAGAGAACGATTACTAAAAAGGTCATATAAAAATCACATGAATACCATCATTTTTCCCTCATATATCTTGTTGGTCACATTCCAATCATGTGAAATCCTTAATCATGTATTCTCTTGAAAAATGAATACCCATTAAACCTTAGTGAAAACATGAATGTTGTCAAAAGTTAACACTTTCCACATACCAAAATCCCAATAATTCTATATACTCAAACCATGATATCACTTAGTCCTTATATCAATCATTAGCTCATGAATACTATCAAACACCACATTATCTCTTTATCCCTTCATTATGAGCATATCATCTACTTTAAAAAAAAATCTGAATAACCTTTCACGGTTTCTGGTACCATTCAACATATATTTTCAAATACATTAGAAAAAACAATAGTGTAACAGTCCTTAGATGTGTCTTTATTCCATAGTACCATTACCTATACAACAAAATTCTTGATAAACATAAATCATTCCACTACCTTCTTAAACCATTGACCAAGATTCAACACTTATTTCATCTCATATATCATTTGAGTCTCCTCATCATCATCCACATAAATACTACCCATATGACCATGCTGATTCTATTCATGATATTTTCCCTAAGCGCATTGGTTTGCATAATTCCCATACATTCCACATTAAAAACATTTAACTATTGTTGACGTCTTAGAAATACCATTATCTTTGTCCATGGTGTTAACAAAACCTTTTCTTTTGCAATTTATGGCTCTGTGTCCTTTTCCACACCCAAAGCATTTTCCAATTCCTTTGATGAATTCTCCCTGATGGCTCTTCCCACATGATTTACATGAGGGGAATTGAACTTTCTTTCCACTATGATCATCATGAAACTTAATATTTCCCTTAGTAGATGAGTCTGGATACTTACCAAAGTTGATATTATTGATCATATTATGAGATTTCCGATTTGGAATAACAACAATATGTGGACTTCCAGATCCAACTTCATTTGGTCTCTCATGAAGAATATCATTCCATTGTCCATCATATCCTCCATTATCGTGAATCTTCCTACTTCCAGCCATTTTCTAAAACCCAAAAAGAATAGTGTGAGAAGCAAAAATCATGTTAGGAAAACAACATAATAATGGGGGAGTACCTTCAATATCTAACAGCTTAGGTTTAATTCTAATATCATTACCGTAATTCTAGGACTATAACCTGTACGTATACTTAACCTTACGGACATCCCTAGACATACCTTAGAAATATCTCTAGGGGTCTCACTAATGTTCTAGAATCCTAGTTTCCAAAGGTTAACTAAACCTTTCCTCTGATACCAAATGTAGAGACCTGAAGCTTGACGTACATGGACATTACATTACTTTTGAGGATTACTTATTAAATAACAAAAACAGACACACACGGACCGTAATAGTTTAGTGTCATTGGAAACTCGAAAAATAATCTTCTAATCATGGTGAAAGATCTTCAACATCTCCCATTAAGATCTTCCCCTTTTGTCTTCTTACCTAAAACCTTTATTTAAATCCTGGGGAAAAGAAAACATATAAAGGGTGAGCTAAAATGCTCTGTAATGGTAAGCATGGATAAAATAAATCAAATCAAATACTTTTGAACTTAAAAACATGAACAAAATGTTTAGAAATCAAATTCTTGGGGAATGACATAAAACATGGCAGTACATAAAGCATAGATCATAAAGAAACATTAACCATGATAAAATAGAATGTGAATAAAACATGTTATTGTGGAAACCATTAAGCACATGATATGATTTCCATATTAGCCAAGGCATTGCTACCAAGACCATCTTAGTGGACAAAGTCCCTTTCTGAATCGAGTTCACTCCTCGTTCCAGTCCTGTATTACTGAACCAGATTAACTTACCATTCCAACCATGTCTATATCATGAGATATAAATCTTTACCCAATGCATTGGAGGGAGATATAGGTCCCACCCATCTCATAATGAAATAATTCTTACTTGTGCCACAATATAAACATAAATCATTCATCATTACCCAAAGAATAAAAATGGGTTTCATAAACATCATCCCATCATAACATAATCCATATAAAACAAATGGATATCATTTCATCATAAGAAAAGTGAAGCCATGTAAATCATAGAGACATTATCCTTGAAATATACACATATGAAATAATGTCATCTTAGATGGAAAATGGTTTTGATAAAACACTTGAAATGAATTTTTGAGGAAAATTTTCTTTTCTTCTTCAAAATAATTTTCTTTTCACAAAATTCCATGCATTTTTAAAAGAAAAGTATTTTGTTGAAAATAGTCATAAAATATTTTAGAGTAAGCTTCATGAAAATGAGGCATTAGGAAGCTGTAAAAATCTATTCACGTCGTGTAAGTTAAAAGTAACATTCTTCTCATACTTTTTCCGGAAAAGTCAAAAAGTACCTCGTATGGTAAACAAAAGAATGATTCCTTCCATACGATGTGTTAAAAGTAAAAAAAAGGGTACGAATGACATTAAACACACATGGATGAAAAGTAAACATTTTATGAAAACATTTTGTGAACATATGGATATGGATAATAAACATAACCCCAGTAAATACTTACGAATAAACAATCTCGGATAAGAATGAGATTGGAATAATTATCCCTTACCTTAGGTCTGATATGCTTCGTACGTATCCAAAACTCCTTTATAATGATTTAAATAATGTCATTGACTTATTACAGAATCATATTCATTGTTATGATGTCATAAATGGTACACTTATGACTTTATATTACCCGTTCTTTTGTAAATTCCATGTTAAAGCAGCGTTTTGGGTAAAATTGTTTTATTTATCATACGTATTTAGACATGTTGTTCTTGATTTTATTACATATATCCTGATTTACATAATTCCATATTGTAAAACCTGATTCATACATAATATATATTCAGCATATACATATATATATGATAGATAGATAAATAGAATTAAATACACTGTTCATGTACACGGAAGGTTGTACGTACGCATGAACGCTGTTTTTGTTTCCGTATTGAATTGAAGGAAATTAAGTATATGATATACATATATATATACATAAATCCAGTATCATTACTATTCCATATATTTCATTATTACTTATTATATATACTTTATAATCATTCGTGAATGGATAACACGGAGAATGAATCTCATCGCGTCGTGGAGACGGTAGTCCGTACGTACGCTCGAGTGATGATACCATTCCCATGATCGTGGAATTGTATTTAAGTGTATTTATAATATTTATGAATCAATATCTAAATACAATAAACATAGATAGTTATTTATTTACACCATTATACCTATCCATGTAAGGTGGTGGTGGAAAAACAGATTACACCACGGCGTGGAGATGGTATTCCGTACGTACGCACGCGCGGTGATTTTGTTTTTTGTAGGATGGATAGATGGTAAAATAGGATTTTTTAATACTTATAATAACATATCAGTATATTATTGATACTGATTTTATTACTTCATAATGAAACGACTAAAGAATAAGATGTAGAAGAAGAAATAAAGTTGAACGAATCGGTAACGGACATTACCTCTTCTTTGAAACACCTCTTCTTAACCTCATCTTATGGCACTTAAGATGGTCTTTGAAGAAGAATAGGACCTCTAGGATGTTTCTAGGGAAGTGGAGAAGATAAATTGTCAGGGTTTGGACGAGCTTGAAGGCTTAAAGTGGTGTGATGAAGAGGGAGGAGGTTCCCTTTTATAAGGGAGGAGAGGGGCACATTTGGAAAAACTAAAAATATTATTTTATTATAATGTCATATTCGGTTTTTAATAGCTCCAAATTGATTTATTTCGAAGCTAAGGTGGGTATGGGTATAAATACTCTCATCCAATATAATTTATACAAGTTTAGGATTCCATTTTATCCTTATAATTGAGATTTAACTTTAAGTTAAATAATTTTACTTTTACCGTGTCTTCTTGGTTTCTTACACTATAAGGTTAATAAACATACGATAACAAGCCAAACGAACCCCAAGTTATTTATTATTAATATATATAACCTTATCTAATTCATTTGGCCGAGCCTTAGATTTTTAGGAATAAAATGACAATTAATAATATAATGTTTGTTTTAAAAACTATTTTATGTCAATTTTGACACTATTAGAATTTGATTTTTTGTGAAAATCATAATAGAATTATTAGTTCAAAAAAAGGCAATTCCATCAATACTAACAAGTCATATTAACATAGAAAATTAGTGGAATTCATAAAAAGTCTCAAATTACATTTATT
This sequence comes from Viscum album, assembly GCA_963277665.1. NCBI lineage: Eukaryota > Viridiplantae > Streptophyta > Magnoliopsida > Santalales > Viscaceae > Viscum > Viscum album. The sequence continues at coordinate 1,671,879,378 of OY728138.1, forward strand.
TGGGTATTTATAACATCTATTATGTCAATATTTCATTAATAAGATAATTACTGCATCATCATTGTGTCATAAATAAATTAAATTATTTAATTTCTTAAAATTATAAATAAAAGACCATTATTTATTAAATCTTATTAGATTTCTAATGAATATTTATAGTCGAATTTATCTTATGTATAACCCTATATTAAAAATGATTTAGTTATTAAACATTGATTTTAACTATTTTAACCCTTCTTTAAATAAATTAATAATAAATGTCCTAATCTAATCCAACGGGACCTAAATGGTCATATTTTATTCCTAAGGTCGTTTTTGGTCGAATTACAAATATCCAATAGAATTAAGGCATGTGTTAGGGTAATAATTTTACTTTTAACCGTGGTAAAGAAAAGTAAAAAGTTACTATTCACCAAAAATTATTTTCATCTCATTGAACAACATTTTAGTCCTTGATATTAACCATATCTCTCAGATTTTCGAAATTCTACTCACAGAAGCGGTAAAATTATTTTTATGTGAATTTAAAAATTCTCCTAGGAGGTGGGTAAAAGATGGAAAAAAGTTCAATAAAATTTTTATATATCTAAAATTATTATAAAATGACTCCAATGAATTACATTGAACTTATATAGGTATTATGTATCAATTTTTACCAAAAATAAATTTAAATAAAATATAAAATTATTTAAATAAAAAGTCGGTTTTTAAATAGTAACCTTGTGTTTTCACTATTCATCAAAAATTGAAAGTTTTCAGAAAAATATCAAAAATTCACCCTAGGCTAATTTCGATATTCCGAATCCAAAAATGAAGTCTATTTTGAAACAAAAAATTTACAAAATTTTTAAAAGTGGGTATTACTATTCATAACGGCTAGTTTTCATAACATATCGTTGTTTAGTGAAACTCAGTATTGCGTACAACACACGCTATCGTGGAAGGTCGCGATATAGTGTAATGCAAGCCAAGTCAGGGATGCGTGTTGTGAAAGCTCCTTTTGGTGTAGCGTACAACACAAGACATCAATGAAATTAAAAAAAATATTTTCCATTAAAATCTTGGGGTGTTACATTCCTCATCTCGGGAAGCAGAAATGATGGGTGTTATCCAAACTGTTGACTTTTCAAAACAGAAGGGGTGGAACAACATTTGGATTGAAAATGATTCGAATACTATTGTTAAGGAATTTGAAATGGTGGGGTGCACTTATCCTAGATGCTTAATACCCATTAGATAAACTATCTTGATTTTCTTTTAGATACTAACTTCTTCTTTACTCATGCCTTTCGTGAAGAAAATATGGTTTCAGATGGTCTTAGGAATAAAGTAGTCAACCACGACACCACTTGCTTGGATGACCTGCCTGATGATTTACTCCTTCTTTATTATAACGATTTTAATTAGATTTAGTCCTTTAGACTAATGTAACCATTGTGTTATCATGATTAAATTTTTCCTTGGTCATTGACTAAGGCACCACCTTCTTAAAAATACTAGCATTGCCATCTCTCATGTCAGATTAATTTTAAATTAATTTCATCCAATTATAAGATTGGTACATGAAAAAATGTATTCTGTAATCGGAAGGAATATAATTTATAAATTATAATATGATCAATTTATATTTATACAAAAAATATTAGTGAACATGGTTAAAACATATTTCAGTGATTAAGAGAAAAATTGATCAAACAAATGACTAACCCAAAATCTTAATGAACAAATTGACCTATGAACTTGTTTAAAAGAAATTGTATGTTTATATTTTGACACTAATCTCCATTTTATCTAAATGGTACATTTATTTTAGATAATTTATATTGGAAAAACGTGGGTGGAATACCATTTTAAAAAATTTATAATAATCCCACTCCAACCCAACTATTGAAAACAAGTCATCCCTCCCAATTCCTCACACCACTCATTCATGTTGGCTCACCCATATATTACTAAAATAATTTCCTAACATCCCTATATTAATATTATAATCCTTTTTTTGGAATAAATCCATCCATGGTAGCACTTTGGTGAAAACTAAGAGGTGTTACCCAAAGAAGAGGTTACATCCTTCCTCAAGCTCCTTTGTTTTTTTTTTCATTCTCAACCCCCAAGAATTTTGTTATTACATTATTATATAATAAGAAAAGTATCATAAATATAATATTATTTTTTATTCTATGATTTTAAACTACACTTACACACCCTTCATTCTAATGGGTAATGAACTTACTATTCCTGTGTACAACGAAGTACCACCTCACAAAACGATGTAGTTCATTTTTACTTAAATTCAACTCAGGGTTGGAAATTATGATAGAAACACTATTTTTTGTAACATATATGATATAATTGATTTATAAAACCTTTATTAATTGTTATAAAAAATATACCTTCATGCTTTCCATTTTGTGTACAAACAATAACATTGTTTGTGAACTTGTGGACTACTACGTCCTCAAAATGAAATCATTCATTCACACATTACATGGAATGTATTAAGGATGATTTTATTAAATGTATATTATATATATAGAATATTAATTCTAATGAACTTATAATTTATATATAGCAACATATATGACATTTATATTTTTAATTTCAAAATGATAATTAAATGGAAATATCATTCTTTCATACATACGACATACCGTCTCCATGAACATTATATTGCATTTCTTATTTATATCATTATATTTTATTATAGATTTTTATATACATAGTATATATGATATTTATTTCATTTTTTAAATTATTTTAATAATTAAATAATTATCTATGTAAGATGATCGATAATAACAAGACAAAATGTATACAAAAAAAACAAATCAAATATTGCGTGAAACAAAATATTAACACGGAGTTGTTAATAAATGGGTAATATAATGTCATAAACAAAAAATATATGTTATTATATATAATAACATATTTATATGGTATATTTATAAGATTATTATTTTTATTATACATGAGTATTTAATGTGTAGCAATAAATTCAGGACGTAAGGTAATGGTTTTCTCGTCTCGATTGTATTTTTGTGAGACATATTCCTTATTCCTCTGAATGGCCCGAAGGCCATCATTTTTATTTATTTATGATAACCCCCCTTTTAATGGATGAGGGGGAACCCTTAAAAGGCCCGTAGGCTCAGAGATTATATGGCCCGTAGGCTTAGGAGATTAAATGACCCAAAGGTTTTAGGTAATGAAACCAGACTATCTACAATGAACTGCCCCTCCCCAGCATCTGCATCATGATAGTAGCTATCCACCTTCTCATGGATATCTGGCTAGGCTTCTTGTGAAAGAATAGTCTAGTCACGATGGCATAGCCATACCCTCTCATTATAACAGATACATTTGGTTCTTCTCTACTGGGTGCACCTGCTCTAAATCCTCTTCTAGGGCTGCTTCTTTTTTGTAGTGTGTCTGGGGAATCTATATGTGGCCCGAAGGCCTTGAGGTAGCCTGAAGGCCTTAAAGGTGGCCTGAAAGCCCAACTGAACCGAAGGCATGGGTGGCCTGAAATCCTTAATGACTCCAACCAAAAGCTGGTGGCCCAAGCTGAATACTTTTCATTGACACATTATATCATGAATCGCATTATTTAATTATATTTTAATCATTTTGTAATGTTTTTATATCGTGTTTATTATGGGTCGACGTTACTAAAGTGAAAATCATTTATTGCTACAATCTTATTATTTATCAGGATTATTTACCATTATGCTTCCCTTGATGAAATCTTTTAACCCATATCTCAATAAAGCTCATTAATATTATTTCATTATGTTTTTTCATGATATATTCATCTATTTTTACCAATTTTTCACTATTTGGTACATAAGATATTTAAAGTAACGTTTTTAATAAAATCACACTTTATATCTCTCTTTGGTCAAAAATTTGTTTTCTTTCAAAACCGTGTTTTCAAAAAAAATGTTATTCAAAATTTTTTCATGATTTTATTATATGTTTACTAGGAAAGGATTCTTCAATTTTTTTCAATGATATTATATTATTTTTCTAGAAAAATATTTTCCAAATGACTTCATACCTTCATTCTATATTTTAAAAAAACATTTAATAGAAAATTGTTTTCAAAATGATTGATAATTTAAAAATTTGTTTTTCAAAGAGGAATGGATAATTTCCTCAAGAAATTTTTTAAATGAAATTGTAAACAAATTTTTTTGAGAAAATATTTTTTTGAAATCGTTTCATAAATGGTATTTTCAAATAAAGACTATTTTAGTTTAGAAATTTTTTATATGATAGTCTAAAATACATATCCATATAATTTGACAAGCTCTGAAATAGTTTAATCTTTTATACAGATATGATCTTAGGATACAATTCATGTTAATTTTAAATGGGTTATATTTTTATAGAATGATGTTTTTGAAACCTTTTTCTCATTCTTGGGTTATATTATTTTGATACCTAATTTTTTCATGGTTTATGATTTGATAAAATTATTATGAGGCCTATTTCATTTCCATATGTATTGATATGTTTAATTGTTTATGATACACATTTCATTTAATGGGTTGTGATATAATGTTTATGAAACCCATCCCTTTTTATGGGTCATGATAAATGTTTTATTATCTTGTGGTACACATTTGTATTATATAATTATGAGAAGGATGGGATTTATATCTCCCTCCATTTAATTGGATAAATAATAATATATCATGAGTATGATAGGGATATAATGATGAGTGAAATTGGATCTGGGTGACATGGATAGAATGAGGAGTGAACCAAGTCCAGTATGAAAGGTATAGAATGAGGACTGAACTTTGTTCAGTATGAACAAACTCATATAAGTGGTTGAATATGTTTGATAATATTGGACTAGAATGGGAGGTGATCACGGTTTAGTAATACAATGTTCGAACAGGTTATGAACCCTCTTCACGAAAGAACTTTTTTCACTATGATCACCTCAGTAGTAAGCTTTGATAACTATAGAGATCATTTTATATGTCTTAAAAAATTAAATATTGTATTCCTATAATATTCTTTCAGGTCCTATTCTCTTCATTACATTTTTATTCATGTCTTATAAACTACCACAATTTATGTCATGGATATTGATTATGGTCTTTGATATGTAGGGTTTGATCTTCAAATGATACGTTCATGTTCTCATAAACATATTCTAATTATTGTACATTCATATCTCATTCGTTATCCTTGTTAATAATTACAGATCACCCATTTTTATGTTTCCATTACCTAGAATTTGAAGAATTTTTTTAAGGATGATTACGAAAGGGGATGATCTTTACAAGGGATGTTAAAGATCTTTCACTAAACTAGAAGAATGGGTTTCATTATTATAATGACACTATAATAGTATAGTCCTTGGGAATGTATTTTAATAATGATATGAATATTCATATAAAATGATGTAATATACATGTATGTTAATCCTGGGATTCTATAAATACAAACAATAATAGATCATATCTTAATAAACAAATAATTATATAATTTATAACAAGGATTTTAAATTCTTATATTATAATGACCTTTTAGATTCATAGATTAACAAAATTTAAAAAAACTTATATATAAAAACCTTAAATTATAATGTCTCTACTTACACTCAATGTCCATTTTTAACATTAACAATATTCTTAAATTTAATCTCTCATTTCATTCAAAAAAGGGTTTCTTGTTTAATTTGAAACCTCTGAGAGGAAAGGTTTAAAATTATATAGTTCTTACTAATCCTTAATCAATATGAAAAAACATTTGACAACGTGGGATGATAAAAAAATATTAGTAAGGGGTATAAAAATAGATTAAACTGATGAGTCCATTTGAATGTTCATGCAAACCCATAAAGATTCTTCATTTTAGAAATAAAATGTGTACTCAAATAATCATTTAACTACCTAAGAAATAAAATTATTTGACATGAGCATTAGTAAAAAAATATCATGAGAAATAATAAAGGAAAAAAAATCAAAATCATGAATTTTTCTTGTAAAATATGAACCCTCGTGGAAAAATTTTAATGAATATTGTATTTTTTATCATTAAAAGGGGTATAAACATTACTTAAAAAATGATTATATTAAATTATGAAATAACAACAAATCCATGAAGAACACAGATGAATAAAAATGCAAAATCAAGTAGGTTCCTGTGAATATCATATTAATATCACTTTTATGATTAATTTTACATAGATACCTATAAATTAAATAACTTATACAGGTAATCCAACATATATTCCCTATAGACAAAAATCACTACCTAATGAATTAGAGAGGTATTTTAGAATTAAACTTATTTATAAATAATGTTAAAGGATCAAATCATATATATAACACTTAAATATTTTCATTTATATTATAAAAATTAACATCATATAATTTTCAACACATAAACAATGCACTTTAAACCTTCATGTAAAAATTAGAAGAAATGTCCTTTTTATTTGGAAACACATAAAATGAAAAATTCTCAAAATGTGAGGGAATGATATTTTCTTTGTAAAAATAATGAAAACATATATAGTAATATTCATAAATTATAAGGTTGGTTATTTTGGGAGGTTATCCTCATGTTTTATATGTTAAAAAACTTTATTTTTTAATTTTGTAAAAAGAGGCAATGTGACTCGTATAAAAAATGGTATCTACACACAATATTAATGTTTTTTATGAGGATATAAAATAAATTCAAAATGAACCTTAAAGTTACATTATGTGTAAAAATTAAATTTTTTGATATATTTTAATATACATGAATATGAATGAAAAAGTATTTAAATCATTTAAAACAACATTTTGAAAGTTAATCCCTTACCACTTTGGTAAATTTTGAAGCTAAAGATAATTGAACGAGAGGACATGAAATATATTTTTAAACACCTTGAATATTATAATATAAATGATAAATGTAATAAATAAGTATTTTTATAGAAAACACAAAATTAAACATGTGATTAATATATAATATGTCTTAGTGAAATGAAATCAAGATGATAAACCCATTACCATAAATATTGTTCAGTATCATACATTATTTAGCTCATGAATAATAAAATTATATTAAATATATAATTTATTAGGAAATTTTTTTGTTCATTACATTATATTTATTTATATTATTTATTATATTACCATGTTTTTTGAGTAACTTAATTAGATAATTTTATTCAAGATGATTTAAGGACATTCAGTTCATAATCCCAAAATTTCTTAGGTAGGTTGACAGTGGTCAAAGGGTTTATGGTTAGATAACATTTTTTACATTAAACCTGAAATAATTATTATATTTAAAAATTAAATATAATTATAAAACCATCCATGTAATGTTGTAAATAAAAATGAGTCACATTGCATCGTGGAGGTGTCAATCCACCCATACACAAGAATGATAATATCATTTTTCAATGGATGAAATTGTAAGAAAATAGATGATATTTTATCCTATAAAAAATTTTACTTTTGAAATGAATTTAAATTAAAAATATATATTATAAATCCTAAATTATAACCACTAATGATAGGTAGTAATAGAAAATTAATCACATTTCTATGTGGAGGTGGTAGTACACATGTACACACGAGAAATACATTCATTTTACATTTGATAAAAATAAGTTGAAAATGGTTGTCCCATAATCATAATAATATCTCATTATATTTATGATATTATATTAATTATGCTAGTATAGATACAATATATTTATAGGAATACAAAAATTAATAAATTTTGAATGATATTTGTAAGATGATTTCCTTTTATTTGAGAGATCTCATTTTGAATAAACATTAATCCTTCATTGTATAGTATTTGGGGGATAAAAGAATACATAAAATGAATTTATGGAGTATAATAATTATTAGGGATGGTATTTTCAATTATAAAATTCTCAAAAAACATTGTGAATAAATGAGAAAAGGAGGTACCAATTTATAAATGAGGGAAATGAAACACTTGGAAATATATAGAGGATTTAAATATAATACATATCATAGTCATGTAAATCTTAACCAAATAGAAAAAATTCCAAATTTAGTTCATTATAATGTCTAAATTCCATAAAATAATAAGATTTATACATGTTTATGACTCATTTTGAATCATATCATTTGGTTTAACCCCTTGTTAACCCTTTTTAACCCCAACCATGGTAACACATTTTTAAGCCTACAATGGAAATAAATTTACTTATTAGGGGGTGATGTTTATCAAAAATTGTCAATTAATGACATTTTAGACCATTTTTCATCAAATGATTCATATTTACATATTTATTATTTTTTAAATCATACAATAAATTATTATTTAACAAAAAATATCATTAAAGTGATTTTGGTACTATTCATTCAATTCTACTTTAAGAACATCAAAATTGTAATGAAATAAAAATATAAATAAATTTATTATTAATTTATTTTTATAAATAACTATATATTTATTTATACATTAATTTATAAAAAAATTAATTTTATTGTTTTTATTATCATTTACCTTAATTTTTATACTACATAAATAAGAACAATATCGATGTTGCGAAGGTATATAATGTAATTATGTTATTTATAAAAATTAAAATAAATTAAAATAATAATAAATTTACTTTTGTTAAAAATATTATTTTATATTCAATAATAACTTTTTTTATCTCTAATTAAACATATAATATAAATTAAAATCAAGAGAGTGACATTTTGAATTTATACATTACTTAAAATAATATAAATGTTATAATAAAAGGAAAGTTGAAGGAAATGTAATTTTTTAGAATATTGTCTTTTTATGGTAAAAACACTTATCCAATAAAATAAATTCAGTTTTTTGATGATTTTTAGGCATTATCTTAAATTATTAAACCTATTTTATATTATTTTATCATTAATATGGTGAAAAATATTTACCACGGTTACCATTTATAATGAAAAAAACAAAATATGAAAATTTTACAAAAACACGAGGCTAATGAAAAAATATGGAATCCATTTTTTTATTTTTCAATTATATAATTTTCAGAAATTTCATTTCATATAAATGAGTAAAATGCAACAAAAAAAGTTTTTAGAAAAAAAATTTAAGACCATAAAAGAACTTATACCAAAATCAATTATAACACAGATTAATATTTGATTGATTATAATATTTATAATTAAATATTAATAATATTAATTTAATCTAATATTAAAAAAATGTTAATTTTAATTTAATTTATTTAATGAAAATAAATTACAACATTACAAAAAATAATAATTTATCTCTTTTCACTTAAAAACAGATATTTTTAAAAAAATCCTAAAACATTACACAAAAATTTCAATGATATATTGATTTGAAAATATTGTTTTCATTTAATCAAATGGAATTATAAAAAATTTAGAAATTAATTGTTACTTTTTTTGGAAAAAAATAAATAAATTGCATTTAAAAAAACAATTTTTAAAGATTAAAATGACTTTACTGAAAATAATATACCTATTTATAATAAATTAACCAATACATTTTAATTATTTAAAAAAAATCATAAATATTTATCATAATATATTTATTCTAATTCATACATTCCAATTTAACAGCTGGTATATAATTATCTCATTTAAATAACAATATTTTTAATATTATATCATAATTAATGGTCAATGTTGTGTATTAAATAATCTATCTGGAAGAGTACTCCTTTAAAATAAATTTTCTGATTATTACATATTTAGATCATTTTTATTTTATCTTAACCACTAATATCATTGTTCCTTTTCATCCTATTGTTTATATAATGGAATCTTCATCCTCACTATTCATTAATTAGATTCGTTATTCGGTTTCTAGAAGCACAAATTTTTATTAGTGTCTCCTCTAACTATTTCTGAGATATGGATGGTTGTTTAGAATTTTATTATCGATCCTACCCTTTGTCGAGATTATTTTTTTGGTATGCTCTTTTATTTTTCATAGTATATTATTAGAGTTGATGTGATCATGGATATTCAATATTTATTCTATGGAACCAACTAACCTGACAGTATCTTCTAAAATATAGGTTCTTATTCTTAATATCTAAAATCCTAATTGATTAAATCACTGTAATGACATTTTTTTAAATGTTATTATTCTATTTTGACTATTTTCTTTAAGGATAAGATTATAATTCTTATCATGGTCTTAATATCATAAGTGAAACACTGTATCATTATAGGTAGTTGAATTCAAGGCAATATATGTATTACCCATGAGATAGTGAAGTACAAGGACCATAAAATCCATTATGGGAACCTTATTGTAAAATTGGAAATGGAAGAGCTCTATGATATAATGGAATAAGGCTTTAACTTCATGTTTCTAGACATATATAATTCCTAAATAGCAATGTTGGTCTTCATTTTTTCATTTTCTCATCTCTTTAGTCCATTGTTATTTTACTGACATTTTTTTAAATATATTCATGTTTTTAACCAAATAGATTCTATTTCGTCAATATTTTTTATTGTGACTTAAGAGTAATTTAGAATATTTTTAAATTCTACGATGGGATATATTCATATGGAACACATTCGTGGTAGTCTTGGTTGACCTACTGTTTACCATATTCTATTTGTAAACAAAATGATTATTTTCATAAAAGCATTTTAATATTATATTAATTCATTAAAAAACTCCTTCAATGAATATATTGTATCTTTTTTCCAAAATAATGTTAATTATATAATCAATGTATTCATTCCTATGTACTTTTCGCATATATGGGTTCAAAACATAGTGAATTAGCTCAGTTGTACCAAAGCAACCATCCCATTCCTTTACCTTGGGGATATTTTATCCCTAGGGAAAGTCAGAAGTTATCATTTTGATCTTTTTATTGATAATTTTATTTTGTAATTTTTGATTGTAAGAATAGATTCCTCTCATTTGGAAAAAAATTACCCTGATTCAAAATGTTATTGCATCAATGTCTTTTCATGACCTGCCCTATGTTTACATAACATAAGGTGTGATAAGGGATATAAAAAACCTGTTTGAAAATTTTTATTGGGATTCCCAGTCTAATGATTACCAGAACAGTGATTGTTTTAAGAATATATCTTATCATTATGCGGGAGTGATCAACATTCTTAGTCTTGAAATATCTATGAATGTTTATAATGAAAAAATATTTTGTGATCTAGTGATGGGTGGATCCCTTTGGGAAAGGATTTGTCTCTATAATTACATAATAATGATCATATTGGGATGGATGATATTTTTAAAGAACTATATATTCAAAAGAAATTATTATCCACCTCCTTTATTATTTTTATAGTTCCAGGTGGGTGGTTTGGGATGGAATCCTATATTCGTGGAAATATTCAAGGGTTGGTGATCTATTTTTCATCCCTATTATCTATTTCACAGATTTAATCTTCAAATTGTAATCGATATTTAAAATTATTTTTGATGTATTTATTGATGGAAATAAAAATTTATTGGCCTAAGACATTATGTTGTCTCTAGGTCAGGACTGTATTTTCCTTACTATAGGCATTAATGACTCATTATCCACTTTTTATTATATAAAATATGATTCATCCATCATGTCTAAGGTTTAATCTGGGGACTGAACTTAGTAGTTATATAATTCAAAAGTAAAATGATATTTATAGTGTACTAGATAGATATAAATTATCTTCCCACAAACACCACCTTTGATTATATGGGAATATTTATTATTTCTCATTGCATGTTTGTAACCAGTCTTAAAGTGTAATCTTTACCAAAAATATTTTATGAAGATCATAAATAGGCTCTTTTGAATAATTCTAACACTAATAATGATATATATATTTTAATATTCACATTTTATAAACTTATTCACACATGGATATTTGTTTGTAAAGTAGGAATGCACAATGGAAGTCTTGTAATATTAGTTTTCATCAAAACCTACTAATTTATTTTGATTTCTCGTTTTGGGGTTGTCTATGGGGCTATATCACCACTATTTTACACTATTTTTAAATGTATCGTCTCTCTATATAGGTAAATTGTTATTTATTTATCACATGATGATATTCTCTCCTTTCTCGAGCTACTCATATGAGAATATCATGGGTGTCATCCTCCTATTTGGTGTTTTATGTGAGGTCTATAAATTAAATGGATGCCATCAATCAGTGTCTATAAAATCCAAATGAATAGAGATTATGATTTAAGTGTGATGGTTCATATGGGGTGTTGAGGAATCATGTAGGTGATATTCTCTTTTCTTTTATGACCACAATTTTGAACCCCACCAATGGTGCCTCATCTATTTTTGTGGAATCCAATGAATTTTTGACATAGCTTTCTATCATCATAGATAATGGAATTTATCAATTTTACATGGATCTTGACTCATACATTTTTAATAATCCCATTTATTTTTTGGAAAGGCTCATTGTTCCATCACGTATATTATTCATCAATATCTGACTATTTGTGGAGTCTAGCTTCACTTTTTACTAACATTTTGAGGGGAAAATTTTATTTCGGATTCTTTTGGTGTTGCCATTATAAATACAATTCTCTCAAATTTTTCTCAAAATTTAAGATCCTCACATTTTCAATAAATATTTTTTATGGTGTATTATTTGGGTCTTTATTTTTTTTATACTCTTATGTGGTCTCTCTCCTCTTTACTACAGATTTCCTTTTTAAAAAATTAGAGTATTATTCAAAAAAATAATTATAAGAAATTTAGAGGATCAAAGTGGATAAAATCATTAGAGAATGACCCCAATTAATAATTAAAAATATTAAATGAATTTTACATAGATAGAAAACACTTTTATAAGATCATTATTAAATTTCATTGAAAAATAAGAATAAATATCCTTTTATTTGGAAAAAATTTACATAAAAAGAAAATAATTCACAAAAGACGGTAATGAATTTTGAAAAGCCTAAAAAATTTCACATAAATTTTCATTAAAAACATAAATCATAAAATAATTATAATGAATTATTGAGTAAAATGTAAAAAAGAAAGCTATTTTTACACATCTATAAAGGGAGTCATATTTACAAGAAATGAATCATACAAGAAATATTTAGAAAATCATTTCCAAAACTTTTAAAGAATTTAAAAATTAATATAAAATTATCCTAAGTAATAATTTAATCATATTTAAGGATATACATAAAACAATATAGAGAACATTCACTTGAAGGAGAAAGATTCTTGACTAAAAAGAAGAGATAATGACATATCCACTTGTAACCATCTTTTATATAATATTATAATCCCAATATAGAATAAATTGTAATATGAAATTTATGCCCTTTGAAAATCCATGGTATAAGAAAAATAAATTGGGTTTAATTGTGGAAAAACATTCATTTTACCCATGTATGAGTTTAAACATATAAAATATCAATTTACAAGTGGGATTGAAAAAAATATACTTATAGATTATGAAACATTTAAATAAAAAATCCTTGGATAAAATAAAATGATATTTATTTGTAAATTAAATGAATTAAATGATAATATAGTTTAATAAATTAATGGTGAATAACATACACTATATAAATAATGAATGAGATGAATATAGAACATATTTCAATGGGAGAGAATTAAGATCAGAATGGATGTACCTTTACCCCATACTTCCACAAAATCACATCAATCATTGGTTAATAAACATTAAAAACATAATAAGTTGTTTATTAAAATCATTAATATATATATATAAGATTTTATAATCATAAATTATATTAATTAATTATTAATATGTTACTTAGTTATTATTTATTTTCATTATTGGAGGTTAGTAATTTTAAATGTTTCATACATGTTTTGTAATGGCCATGTAGATCCTGGATATTTTATTCCAATTTCATTATTTCTATATTTTTAATGGTAGTGGAATATTTATTTAACAAGTATTTATTCAGTCCCAAGTTCATTTTTCATAAGTTATGGATATTGTTCATGGGAATGAAATCCATGGTGAGGATGCTTCAGATAATTTTTTGATAAAATCAAGTAAAATTAGAATGACTATTCATATTTTTTTATATCTAAAAAATCTATTTATTAGATAAATAATACATTAATTTATTATATTAAATTTATTAATATCATGATACTCTTTCATGTTTGAAATGTTGGCAATAGTATAACATCATTCATCTAGGTTGTTGAACCGAATCAGACATGAACATGGTATACTAATGAATGAGTAAGAGTATAGTTTAATGTAATAATAATTTGATTTCATATGAATAAAAAAGATTTTAATATAAGATAACTGTTTTTTATAATTTTTAATAAATTATAGAGTTTATAATTTATGTTAAAATGAAATAAGAATAACATCTTACCTATATTGGTAAAATCGCTCTTTATCATGGCATCTTCCATCAGAATTAATAACTGAGGACTCATTCAAGGAACTAGGGACATAAAAACATGGGGTAAGAATGTAATAGAATAAAAATGGTTAGGTATTCAATATATATTCAACGTAATACATATATATATATTTTCAATGGGTACAACAGATCTCATTTGATAGGTTAAAACAGGGGACATTTCGTTAGAAAGTTATGTTAAGTGAAGGGTAAAGATGGAATCATATGGGAGTTGTGTGAGTTAGGTGAGGAAATATTGGTGATTTTTTTTAACTAAGTCCAAAACATAAAAAATGAATTATATATTTCATAAATATCATATTAATTAATCAAAATTCATTCCATGATAATTTACATCTTATTACCCCTTTTACCAAGTTTAATTTTTTACCATGGTAATTATTTTTTTTATAAGAATATAAGATGAAACCACTTACACAATTTTAATATATTTATTAAATATTTTTTCATAATTTAATCTAATTCAATTTATATATATGAGAAAATTATCTTTTAATTTAAAACATATGATATATTTTTAAAAACAATTTTTGTAGAAAAATTTCTTTTTAAACATTAAGTGTTCTCATTTTTATTTTTCCTATATTACTAATTAAATTAGTGATAATATATATTTATATAAATTAAATTATATAAACCATTTAATATATATAAATATATTTTTTTGATAAAATTACCCAATCATTTAAAAATAATTCTTTGAAAATAACCATTTTACTTTTACAATTGTAACTAACATTTAACTGAGTAACTTATTTTTTCATATAAAAAAAGTTTAAAATAGTAAATATTTTTTAAATAATAATTCCAAATATAAAATCTAATTTATTATATTAAATTTTTAAATTTAATAAAAACTAATTTTAATTTGGAAATTCATAACTTAGAAGAAAAATATTTAATCAAAGTGTGTTTTTTAGAATAAAATCAATTTATCCTAATTATGTTCCATTAAATAAATATTTGATTAAGGATAATTTATTTTATAATATATATTATCAATAAATTTTGACAAATATTTCTTTAGAATGTATTAATTTAATTTATTGTGATAAAAATATATTACACTCATAAAAACAATTTTTTTAAAAATAGGTATTTTAACATTGAATACTTTTATATCTATTTCTATCTAATTAGTAATAAATTCATGAATATTTATTCAATATTATATATATAATTCATTTCAAAAAACTTTTATACTCCAAATATTAAAAATTTATTGATTTAATGAACACATGTATAATAAAAATGTTGTTTTTAAATAAAACAATTTTTTTATCCCTTAATAATTATATTTTTGTTCTTTATAGTTTCAAAATAATTTTCACACGTGATTTTGTAATATAAATAAAAAATCCTTGAAATTTATTAAAATATTAATTAATACCATTTTTAAGAGTAGTAATTTTTTAAAAAAATTATTACTTTTCTAAAAAACATTTACATTAAAAAAAATGTTTTCAAAAATAAATTATAATCATTAAATTATATTGAAAACAAATTTATTTTATATTAAATAAAATTTCTATAATTAAAATTTTTATTTTTTAAAATTAAATAAAAGTTATTTATGTTAACTACATTCTAGTAATTCCAAATTGGTAAAAGAATTTATATTATTGTCATTTATATACCCATTCTTAATGGTCATAAAATTGTTATACTACCCGAATATAAAACTATAAATTCAGAAGATTATATTTTAAAAAATAAAAATCCATGTTCTTATAGTTTTCATTTTAGATTTCATAACATTATATATCCTTTTTTTAATTTTTTATTGTATGTCTAAATCTACTAATAGTTATTTTCCAGGGTGAATATGATCTAGTAGATTTAAAATATGTAAAGACACAATTATTTTCTATTTATTTTATCATTTTAATATTTTATCTTTTAAGAGATGTATTAATACATGGTATTTAATGATCCATGATATGTAATATGTAGTTTTATATACTTATATTGTAATGTTCCATTATGAATTAATAAAGCGTTGCTCGTTTGATTCATTTTTTTTGAATTATTTCCTAATAATCATTAATTTTTTTTGAATAATTGAATGTTAAAATTTATTATTAAAAGAAATATATTTCAGGGATAGAAAAATGTTTTTTAAAACATGTGTTGTTATAGGCAGCCCTCAAACATTATTACTGTATTATACCACATTACCACTAGTATTGGTAGGGAAGAGGACCGATATTTCATAGACAAGGAAGACCATTTAGAATAATTAGTGTGATTTTGATTTGTGATTATATTAAATACTCATTATATTTTTTTTATTGTATATGTGATAGACTATGTGGGTGTTCAGTGTGATGTATGCGTATATGATAGATTTCATTTGATATATCCTAGATATGTTTATTTGTTTCTATGTGCTCTGATTCATATTATGGATGTCTTTTGGTTATTCATAATTTTGTTTTACTTTAATATGGAATTTAGTATCCCCATATTATATCCTTATACCCTCACAACTAGTAAGAATTCCCTAGTGTGTGTGGAGGTACACAAGAGGTAATGTTGTACATTGGTCTAGTTACTATAGAGTTTACTAATATAAGGAAATCAAAATTTGGCACCAAAAAATCTTTTTTTAATTTTGTACATGGTATAAATGTAATAGTGATGTGTTGGAGATTCTGATGGGCCTTAGAATGGGGTGTTATTGATGCCTTTTTTTGGGGGAGTAATGATGGGAGAAAAAAACTGAACCTAACCGAAAAAAACCAAACCTAATAAACTAGAAATAGAGGTTTTTTTTCTTACAGATTACTTTATTGTTAAAATATGATATACCCTTAAGGTACTATAATAGGTAATATAGTGTGGGTATTGTTGCACTATAGCAGTGTGGGTACTATAGTTGGGGCCTTTTAGCTCTATAACAGTGTAGCTAGTATATCATTTTAATATCATGTGCATAGAGTATCCATAATATTGGTTTTGATTACATGGGTTGATAAACTCTTTCATGTAGCTATTAGTTAATGAACCATTTCATAATATGAAACAAGATGGTGGAGTTTCATTTATATGAAATATGCATGAATTGGTCATAACATATATTTATAAATGATAATTCACGAATAAATGTAACAACAACTAAATAGAATCATCAATGTAATGACTTTACACTTTCTATTTTACACTATGGAATATTTTAGACAATATTTCCATAGTTGGGAACAAATTCAATGAGGGATTTTGGGGCCTAGATATCCTCTATAATGATATATTTAAAATAATAAATAATATATTTTACACACCTATTTTAAAAAAATATATATATTTTCACCTAAATAGTCTTCTAGATGGGAAATATGAGACCATCATTAAATATGAAATTTATTTAACCCTATTAATGACATAACATATTCACACATTATGTTTTTGGATTATTACTAGTCATGGGTGGATTAATAAATAAATTAATTAACAAAATAATTTATTATATATTTCATTATTATTACCTAGATCCCCTTTATTTAAACCCAATTATGAGAAAATCCATGGGCCATCCACATAACCATAGTGTTTTGGAGAGATATTAGAGGTGATATTTGGAATATCTCAACTAGATCATTGATTAGTAATCAAATTGAGGGTTTTTCCTTCACCAGTGGAGTTTGTGGATCTCACCAACAATAATGACGTAGAATTATTCTTTAGCAAGGGTGAATCAAAACCCAATATAGGGTGTTTGTTATATATTGGTTTAATATATTTTTCAATTACTCCATGTTGAATTTCAATCCATCCATCTAAAATATAAATCACAGGCCGTCCATTAATTTTAATGTATTGATTTATCTTCCTAGAATTAGGAATGAATAGTGTTTGTGTTGATCCATGATTATTATCTTCATTTGATGTTTCTTATATAAATTAATTGATTCTATCCACAAAATTAGACTGGGATCATTCATTAATTTTTTTTCCTTTCTCCACATGTTGTTTATGTGTTCATTTCTGATATTTCATTTGAATGGAAGTTCACAAAATATTTTGAAACTGATCATTGTATAATCAATCTTTGGTGCACCAGATTGTTTCTATGGGTATATTTTTGGGAAAGAAAATATGATGGAGATTTTTTGTTTTATGAAAAAATATATTACATGTATTAGAGAATAAATTAGGTATATTTAATTAGTAGGTATCTGCATTCGGTGATGTCGTGCGACAAAGGATGATCCACATGAAGGTTTGGTTGTTGAAATCTAGCCCTCGGTGATGAGGGAATTCTGATGTTGGTGTGGATGGTGATATTGTTATGGGTTTGACCCCATAGATTTGTTGATATAGAAATATATTGTCTTTTCTGATCAATGAGAGGCTAGATTCCAGCCACTAGTGACATTAAAGGCCTAGGTAACATGGATGTCAGGTTCTATGGCTGGGGTTTCAGGATGGATTGAAGGACCTAGTGGCATGAGTGAACCCAAATGATGAATTTATTTTTTTTGAAAATTCACAACTACACACTATATAGTTTTGATGAATAAAGGTAATTTTCCCCCTTATGTGGTTTTTAGGGTTTATGTGTTGAGATAAATATCACATGCCATGTGATTTAATCACACTTTGTGTGATCCTTAACCATCAAGCTTGGTATGAATAGGGTGTACACACCCAAGAAGTCGTGTTTCCCCACACACCATATATGTCATATCACTTATTATATAACCCCTGGTTAATGACTTTTCATTTATATGGAGTACATAATTAGGGGGACATGTGGCCCCTCCTTCCATTTATTGAGGGGAAAACCCGGTATACTATGGAATTCACCCGGGCATGGGAAGATGGAACATGATGAGTATAGGATTGACACATACACATCCTGTGTGGTGGAGTACACCCCATGTACTTCATGAAGTACTCAGACATAGATACTGTACACTATAAAACATGAATACAAAGACATGACCAACCTACATTGGCCATGCAGAAAAAAGATATTGAGTGTCGTCTAAACAATACACACCATGTATCCCAACAGAAAAAATTGTGTATATAGAGAAATTCATTCCATGTGAGATGACGAGATATGTGTATTTATATACCAAAAGAGAAAATTCGTGTACCACATAGGAAATGGAGTGCACTTCTACATAGTAAATTTAGATCCATTTTTCCCTTCAGAAAAGCTTGTATATGAGATTATGTGAATTTTTGTGGATAGATTTATCATGTTTCATTTACATTGGTCCATCCCTATAATGGTAAATTGAGGCATCAAGTCCAATGTAGGGGATATGTCCCCCTCTATGATATTAATCATAGATATAGTTATGAATAACTTGTTGTAGCCTCAGGTGTGATCTCTTATCATTTCTTCCCTCAGTTGTGTCATGAATCTCATTATCGACTATTAGGGTGTGTGATAATCATCCTAGTAGGTTTAAAATGGGTTGGTTTAGGAATTCCCCCTAGTCCTGGTTATGATCCCCAATCCATGTATCAAGATTTTTTTCATCACATGTGTTATAGTCTGATTGAGTGAGTATCTCTGATGATCCCTCTCATTATTCCATGGGAATTATCTATGGAAATACTTTATTAGTATATTCTCTTTTATTAGTCCAATCTATGTGGAAATACCATAAATGTGTTTTATCTCAAATGAGTTCCATCGGTATAAAGAGACCCAATGAGGGTGTTCACTCATAAGGATGTCATCTTACGTGCCTCTAATAGAATCCTATGTTTGTAGTTTGGCTGTGCCCTTAAATTTCAACTTTGTGTCTCCCGTCAAGTGGGCCTAAGTTATTATTATGGTTATTATCTCATATTTTCATTAACACATCATCATGATGATGATATTATTACACTCTTTATGCTTTTTGTTTACTAATATTTGGGTGCCTTAGTGGATATGTTTATACTCACCCGTTCATGTTCCCTTCAAGAAAATTTCATGTCTTATGTAGATTACAGACCTTTAATTTTAGTCCATGTTGGACTAGAAGTAAGTTGATCTTAGTTGTGATATAATCACCTCATAAGGTTCCATGATTTTCTATTTGGTAGCTTACCCCTTGTTATTAGTAGGTTGGGTTGTTTTAATGTTTTTTGGGATAATATTTGTCCCATATCATTTATTTTACACAAAATTTTCTACAATAATTTTAGATATATTTAATGCATGAATTTATAATATTAGATTTTTATTTTTTAAGATTATAATGGTTTTTAAGATGTGTGTGTGTGTGTGTGTGTGTGTGCATTAGGATATGTCGTTCTATGTGTGAGATATGACTACTCAGTGTTAGTCTGAAACCCTTTTTTCATTGGAGGTGGGGTTGAGGTGTCATTTTCATCTTAGCTCTGGAAAGGCGAGAACTACTAGGATTTTTTGTAATATAGTATAATTAGAGGAGGTTATCTTAGGAATAGAGTTTTGAGATTTTCTAGCCAGTGTTTTGGTTTTGGAAGTAGGAAAACATTGTTAAATTTAATTGAATCTATATTTCAAAGAAAGGATCCCAATGATGTTGTGGAGAACGTATTATACATTCATTATAAATTTTATATCCTTCTTGTTCACTTGTAATATAAGGTAATTGGTTTTTGGGAAAACCTAAGTACGTACATCAAATAATAATGAGATTTGGTTTCCGTATGCTTCATGAGTCCATTCCTAAGTAGTGTGTCTCAATTACTTCTAGATTCCTCCATGATGAAAGCCAACTTAGATTCAATAGTTTTAACGTGGTTATGATCCTCTTGGAGATAAGGATTTTTTATAAAACTTTGCAATAGCTGGTTTCCTTGGGTGTATGGAGAGTGATGCATCCACTGATTTATTAGAACAATGACCCACCAATGACGGTTTAGGAAATTTCTCCCCATGATAATGAGAATTTGATGGTTCTAGTTATACCAGCAGATTATTCACCTGTGTAATGTGTGCATCATGAGTTTCATAGATAGAGATTATCCAGGTTTCATTGTTAGATATATCCCCTTATTTTGTGGTAGAGTACTGGATTGATCCTATTGTAAAAGTGTACTTATTTATTTGGTCTTCTTTTTATGGTGCTTCTAGTTTTGAGACATATCCTAGGTGTACTAGTGGATTGTTATATCCATATGTTGGTTATGTTTGATGTGGATTTGTATATATAAGGAATAGGTAAACTTCCCCAACTAAGATACATTCTTGTGGCATAATTTATGACTGTGTGGACAAGCCAGCGGATCCTAAAGTGGATAGTGTCAATGTGTGGTGGATAAGTTCCTTTGACATGTATGTTTGATGAAATTTTTGTGTACTAAAGTGTTTGAGAGAGCCATGATTGTATCGAACAAACCGGAAAGGGAAATGATGGATTCAAGATGTATAGACATCTGACCTAAAGGATCTAGGTATGTTTTAAGGTATGATATGTGTCTCATCTAGTATAGTGTCAAAATTTGTACATAGTCTCAATCCTCATTTCCATGAACACATCAATTTTTTGAGACCTAGTTATTCCAGTCGATGCTTTTATCTTGAACCTTTTATTTTGAGGCTCTTATATAGATTGTTTGGTTATCAAACACTTCTACAAGAAGTGTAAACTTACTCTATGATGATATAGAGCCTCACATGGAATCTCTTTGTGGTGGCGACGAGTCCATATGATGTTTCTCTCAAAATGAACTGGTCACCTATCATATATTATTAGTTTCAAATTACTAGTGATGGTAATAGTGAATCTGATTTAGTGTGAAATAATTTTCAATATATAGAAAAATATACCTAGGAATAGTGAGATGAGATCATGAGTAATAAGATAAATTTTATTTCATATCTGTTTTCTTGGATGACCTTAGAGTAGTGGATGCAATGATATTTTAGCATCCTATGGTGCTAGAGAAGGGTCATGATATTTTCTATGAGAATTTTCATAGAATTCATTCATGTTTATTGTTTTTTATACATTTAAATGATCCCATGTATGGATCAATATCTAATCTAGTATATCATATGACCATGTGTAGTTGTGATAGATGGAGGTGGGGTTTTATAAATATGTAGAATAAAGGATTTATTATACCTGGTGTGTTCTCTTGGATAGCCTAGTGTTGTTCACCCAAAATATGGATGATAGCCTGAGGTTCAGTGTGGATTAAAATAACCTATATTATGTGATTTTATGGTATCATTTTCCTCCCTAGAAAATCAATTAATTATTTTAATATTGTATTGGTGAAAATTGGTCCATGAATTTTTACCTTTGGACAAGTTATCACCAGCACTGGGTTAGAGAGGTGAATATACCAATACTATATTCCTAGAGCAATTATCATTTCAGTGAGTTCACAATAATACCTTTTGGCTTGTTGTATACCCCATAGATGTTTTTTGTGACTTATTTACCAGATAATTAAACCATTTTTGGATTGGTTTATTATAGTCTTATTTGATGAAATCCTTATATACTCGTTGTCATAGGTGGATCTTATGAGACACTTAAGGATGGTTCTAAACACGTTCTGATAGTATGAATATCATGATAATCTCTTAATGTATCAATTATAGATTTAGTAGTCTCACTTATTGTGATATGTCTTCTCAATCAAGGAATAGATAGTGTACATAGGAAATCCTGAGGAAGTGCAAGCTTGGGAGACACACAACGGCGTAGTTGAAGAAAAATATTCCCACTATAAGGTTTTCCTTTCACTAGTACTAAGAGAAGTGATGATAAATTATCCTCTTTTTAGTTAACCCTTAAATTTGAGGATGGTGTATCATATATCTATATGATGAATGTAAACCCTATACTTCTTTAGTGTGTCAGGGAGGAATTTTTTTCAAATTGATTATGAGATCATTCACGAACATATACCCCCCTACAATATGTTTTTAATGGATATTATAATGGTGGGATTATATCACCCTTATTAATGTACGGATGACAAATCATGTCATACTATGATAGGAGGTGAGGAAAAGGATTCGTGATTTCCCCTAGTAGTACATCCTAGAAAGCAAAGGATGTTCTAGGATCCTTTAGCATCAGGTTTGGTGGCCATGGAAGTATTATAATGTTATTGAGTATATCTCCTAACACATCCCCCATTAATAGGTGAAGGCTAAGGTGTATAGATAGAATAAAAAATTGGATGATATCATTTTGGTTTTTTTGATAGCGAATCCATGATCAGAAATATGTCACAACACTTTTGGAGTGATCATAGAATAACTCCTCATGTCCGATAACATTATATCCATCCATGAGTAGAGTTTAGTTTATACTTTTCGATTATTGTAGATGAAAAAGGTAGTCTCACATCATGGAGTCCCCCATTGATCATTTCAAACATTGATAATAAATTCACATCATGATTATGGAGGGGTTTCTTAATCACATCAACAATAATGTTTAGCTGATAACGATCCTTCGGTCCCTGAATGATTTTAGAGTAAAGTGGACCATTCTTGTGTTGGAAAACCTTCATCGGGTTTTCATGTTGGTTTTATCTGTAGCTATAAGGACCATATATCATTAATGGATTTTTTTAATGATTCTTACTAATCCTACATATTTTTAGATCCATTAAAGTCTATATATGAAAGACCTTATAGGTTACCGCTCTACTGTTCAGGACCATGGTAACATTGTTTATGGGATCAGATATGGTACTAGCAATGATTTTGAATTTTGCAGTTCATCTAGGGGTGAATAAGTAATACCCTTATATTTTATGATCATATGTGGAATGATGATGGATTCCTTTTTTATGATGAGGGATAACATGTGCTCTAATAGTTTTCCCCTCAATAGGGATTATATATATATTTTTAGGTTGATAGGAAATCTCCAACGTTCATAAGTCCATTTCTACCTACTACAATTTGTAATCATGGAGATGCGCATCTTAGCCCAACTACCATAGTTATACGGGGTGTGTGATGTATTTCATGTGTCGTAGATAGTGAGATATGTCCATTTCTAATTGTACAATTTCAGCTAGGGTGAGATGGAAATTTAGGGTGGAGTCACCTTTTCATGGATCCTGATGGAGTTTGAGAACTAATAGGAGATGAACCTTCATGGGAATGTTCTGCCCTTAGTTGTATTGTTTTTGGAAACATAAGAACCTCAAGGATATATTGTCATAGTGGGAGATCCATATGCTATCTTAGTATCCTCTCCAATCTAAGATGGTTTTCTCTTTTCAGAATGAATATCCCAATATTGTAGAGAATCTAATTACTCCAAAATTTGTTTTAGAAACATTCAAATATTATATAGAGTATATATAGAGTTGGGTGTGGAGTCAATGTATAATTATATGATCAAGAGAGCCTTAGTTTTGATATATTTAAAATAATGAATATAATTATATATGCACTCACTGTGCTTTTGATATAATTGAATGTTGCCTGAATTTTATTCTAGATTTGAAATATGAGACTTATATTGTGTCTGAAATATGGGTTTTATTATAGGTCTCACATAACTTATGTGTGCATCATGTTTTTGTTAAAATGTGTCTATAGGGGGTTGGTATATATATAATGTTATTTCTTATTAATAATATATTTAATTTTAAAGACCTATCACCCCACTATTTTAACCCAGTTATGGAAAAATACTATGATTAGCTAAATAACCCTTGGTATTTAGAGAGATTATTGAGGAGAGATTTGGTGGACATCAACTAGATTGTGGATCGATGATTATTACTGAAGATTTTTTTCTTCACCAATATAGTTTGATGACCTCACCAATGAAATTGATGTAGAGCCATTCTTTATTACAGATTGATCCAAAACCAGTATAAGGGAATTTTTTATATTGGTTTAATCCTACTTTTGATTATCTCTTTTCGAATGTGAATAAATACTTCTTGAAATTTTATTTCTGGGATGACCATTGATTTAATGGTATTCATCTATATTCCTATAATTTGTAATGGATAATTTTTTTGTCGATAATTGATTATTCACTTCTTTTTATGTTATCTTCATTGATGAATTGATGATAACCAAAAAAATTAAATGTTTATTCCACCCTTTTTTGGGACGTTCTCATCATGTTCTTCAAGAATTCATCATTGGTATTTAATTTGTATGGAAGTTCATTAAATAACAGAAAACTAAAAATTTCACAATCGATATTTGTTGAAATATATCATTTCCTCAGGTTTGTTTTTGGGATCAGAAATTTAATGGATTCATGATGTAGTACAAAAATAGATCGAAAATGGATTGCAGACTGTATCAAATGTTATTAATTCACATGTTTTGGAATTCGGTGATACAGTGTGATGGAAGATGTACCAAATTTGTATTAGGTGGAATGAATTTTTCATCTAGTGATGGAGATGATATGAAGATGGTGAATAGATTTAATTTTCAAGATTTAGACCCTATATTCACATTAGCTGGGAATCAATTGTCATTTTATATAAATGAGTGGCTAGAAATCTGCCATCGGTGGTATGAAAATCCCAGTCAACTAAATTATTGGGTTTCATAGTTTGTATTTTTGACTAGGGAAAAGAAACTTTTGGTGTATGAAATACAACATGATGAACATGTAATTATTGAAAATTTAGAGCTATCATGTAGTTCAAAGGAACACAAGCTAGTCATTTTAGATGAACAGACCTCATGTAGTCCACTCAGGATGGTGGCTGGAGTTTATGTGTTGAGTTAAATATCACATGGCGTGTGATTTAAATACACTCCATGTGAACCCTAGCCATATTTTTTGGTGTTTATAAGGAGTTCATGCCTTGGGTGTTATATAATAAAAAAAAATGTGTATCAGATAACATTCATTTGTAAATGTTGGAAAATGACATGAAGTGTATAGGTAATACACAACCTAGAGGCCTTGTATCCCCACATGACTATATTTCAATATGTAACATGTGTTCCTAAGAATGTACAAGTGCTTGGGAAGTTTAAATGAGTTGAGTTTAGGACCAAAACCCACACACCAAGTGATGTGGAGTGGACCCAGTGTACGTATGGAAGTACTCATACACATCTAATGTACAAAGAAATGGCTCAGTATATGAGAACGACTAGAGCACATGGGCTCAGACAGATGGAATGCATTGAGTTATAGTTGACCACTATATGGTGAATATAAGAAAAAACATGTCTCTTATATGGATAATGAAATTAGGTGTGCGATGAAGTGGATCAAGTAATTTCAAACTTAGAGAAACATGTAGTACACCACTTGGGACACACCATCTAATTAATCATGGGAAATTTAAAGACCTTATTATATTTAGAATAAATTAGTTATAATCATGGGTGAGTTGCCTTTTACTATTCCAATATGGGTTTTTTATCTTGGTTTATCACAATGATGTTATTTTGAGGCATCATGTCTTCATCATAGAATGGGATCCCCTCTATGGGTTAGTCTCAGATAGAGTGAGTAATCCCTCCATGTGGCCTAATTTATTATCCAATATCATTTATTCCCTAGGTTAGGCCTATATTACCATTCCCAACATTCATGGAATGATCTGAGTAGGTTTAGAAATCCCCCAATGTCCTTGGGTGAGATTCCCTATTTCTGTATCAACATTTGATATATTCAAATGAGTTCTAGTTTGATTGGGTGAGTATCACAGATGAACCATATCAATCAACCTTAGTGAGTCTCCATGGAGAGACCTACTATGCATGTTTTCCTGGTTTATTTCAATCAGTGTGGAATTAACTAATGAGTGTGTTATCTTGTATGAGTGCCATCAGTGTAGCAAGACTCGACAAATGTGTACTATAAAAAGGATTTTCTATAATGAGACTCTAGTGGAATCCAAATATGGAAGTTTATTTATGACCTTAATTTTATATTTGGTGTCAAACTTCAGAAAATCTGAGTTATTAGTATTCTTATTGTCTCATATTCTAAAAGTCATGTCTTGATGATGACGAGATGGATTCACTCTTGACGTTGTGTGTTTCATGCTTTTGGGGTATCCTACTGTGTTTGTTTATAATCACTCCAACATAGTCTCAACCCACACATGTTGTGTCTTATACAGATGATATACCTTTTTTGGGAGTCCTAATTGGACTATGAGAAGGTGGATCTTAGTTTTTATATGTTGAACATGGATTGATCCAAGATTTTTTGTTAGGTTGAAACCCATTATGTTAGTATGTTGGGTTTTTTAAAGTTTTTTCTAGACTGTATTTTTCCTTTTTCATTTTTATTGTATTTATTTTTGTAAAATAATATGTTCTAGATTTTAGTCATACATTTATAGTATGATTTTAATATTATTAAACATTATAATTTTGTTTTTATTTTTTTTGTGTGAGTGCAGGAGTTTTTTTATAAGGCCTCTAATGTGTGTGATATTCCATGTCAGTTGTTGTCACCAGCCCCAGGATTATTGGATATAGGATTTGGGTTTCTTCATAGATTACCTCTAACATGTAATATAACTGTAGTTTGGGTCATGAATATAGAGGGTATTATAAATCCAGCTTCCATGAAATAGATGTGGTGTGTGCGAGTGTGTTCAGGCTTAGATAAACCTCTTCTAAAACCTGGTTCTCTTTTCTACTTCACCCATACAATGTTGAGATGCTAAAACATTGTGGGTGATGTAATATATAAGAATATGGACCTTTATTTCAGGTATGTTTTTCCTTTTTCTGGAGTTTCTAAGAAAATAGTATTTTTTGGAAATTTTTGAAGTACACGCTCTGTACTTCGACGCCGCGCGAGGTTGTGTGGTATCCCTGTCCAAGACACACACATGGTCATGTGGGTTGATGTGGAGGCCGCATAAAGCAGAGTATGAAAAAGCCCGGTACATGACGTGTACTCCAAAAGTACATGCCATGTACTTTATTTTATTCATTAAATGGATCGATGTCACATATAATTTCTAGAACATGCTTCATCTCCAGCCTCATTGACTAAGGGCATCCCATACAACCATGAATCTCCTCCAAGCCCCCGGGCCTCCATCCATTCTCCGAATCGACCGTCGTTGATTGCGGTAGAACCACATCGGTAAGATCTTCCTTCTTCTAGAGAATCGTTTTCCAATTCCTCCACTTTTGCAAGTTATCATGGGTTGAACGTTTTGTGTGTTTTCTTATATCAATGATGTTCTAAGAAGATTCAAGCCTCATGGTTAATGTCTATCGATCTCCCAGTATCAAGGTAGGTGGTTTGTGTCTTTCTATTCAAATTCTTTGAGTATTATATGAACTTTCCACTAATACCCTTGAATGGGGTATTGCATGTTTAATGTTTTTCCCCTTTTGATTTTCCCACCTTTCCTGTATGATTTTGTATGAGGTAATTTGGTTATGTATAAGGATAATTTCTATTCTTTGATGTTTTGGCCATGACTTGTTCTATTTACGACCGTTTGGTCTTGTTTTTCCTTCGGCCGTTATACTTGTTTTCCATGCCTTGTGGCTGTAGGATGGAGTATTGTTCCCTGACATGCTTGTTATGCTATAGACTGGTTACCCAAGTAAACTTATAGGTTTACTTTGTGCATATAGCATTATTATGCACTGACTTGCACGGGGCCGTGAGAACCTAGTGCTATAGACTATAAGGGGATAGACTGAGTGAGCTTCCTCAGAGAGTCTTGGACATTATATACTATAGGTGATAGACTGAGTGTGCTTCCCAGAGAGACTGGGATATTATAGACCATAGGAGGATAGACCGAGTGAGCTTCCTCAGAGAGTTTTGATCCTTATAGACTATACAGGGGTAGACTTAGTGAGCTACCTTGGAGTGTCTTTGTTCTTTTTAAATTTTCCATAGACTATTCCAAGGCTATAGGAGGAATTGACTGAGTGAGATTCCTCAGAGTGTCTTTGTACGACCTGTGGTTATAAGAATAATTGACCGAGTGAGCTTCCTCAGAGAGACTCTTGACAATGTGGCTATAAGGGGAACTGACCCTGTGTGCTTTCTTAGAGAGTCACTGACTACATTAGACTATAAGGGGAATTGACTGAGTGTGCTTCCTCAGAGAGTCTATAATCTTGTTTGACCAAACCAGAAGGGTTAGGATGACTGTACTACCCAGAGTGTTGTTCGTACTTCTTGGTTAGGACTAAAGAAGATGGCCGTGAGTACTTCCCAGGGGAATTCCTGTTTGTGGTTAGCTATTTGCTTCACTATTTCTTGTTTGACCAGTGGGTTGATTACTGTTGTGTATCATCCTATTTACTGTTGTGTATCATCTTGTTTACTGCTTAATGTTTACTGTTTATTGTTTTATTCCCTTCCATAAACTCACTGACTACTAGGCACAGATCTTCGGGTGGTTGTCGACTGGGATTTAGTCTCACACCCTGTTTGGGTCATACTTTTGGGCCCAAAGAGATTATATTTCTGATGGTATAGACATGGGCAAGAACCCTTTGACTTCAGGAACTTGATTGCATTGGAGCAGGAGATCATGGGACCAATTTAGGGCTTCTGATGCTGATGAGTTTCTTATCTATTTTTCTTTTGCACATGATTTATCACTATATTCAACATTATGATTTGTTTGGATGTTTTCTTATACATATATGTAGCATGCATCATTACATATATTTTTCTCCAGTTGTTTCTCTATTTATCTTTCCATTGTTTGCTGTTATTGGATATTACTTACGACAACCCTTCTTTTATTACAAACTTAAACATGATTTATTACATAAACTATTCACTTGATACGACATGGAACATCGAGAGGTCTAGTGTCTTTGGGGATTAGGATCATTACATAACAACTTAAAACATGAAATACAACATATTTATTGAAAAAATCCTTTACATGACCTCAACATTCACTCGTACTTAGCATTCCATGGGATAACCTAAGGACATTCATAAGAAAAGGGTGAGCTATAAAGCCCAGTAAGGGAGTACACATGGAATAACATGAGGAGTACAATACATGTTAGGCAATAGGAATATAAATAGATCATAAGAGAAACCTGAACATAAAGTCATGATAAATACTAATAATCATAACATGGAAATGTGGAAACAACACTTAACATTGAATTAGCATGAGCCAAGTCTCATTGCACATGAAGCATGAGTAAACCCTCATTGCACATGAAGTACGAGTAAAACCTCATTGCACTTTAATTATAATGAGTCAACACTCATTTCACATGACTTATCATGATACTATACTTTACCCAATGCATTGGAGCACTATAAGGGAGCACCATTCTTAAACATTTTATTTCATGCATAAGTGTGCCACATGGATCATAAAACATGGATTCATAAAATATAATCATTTATTCCACAATAAAGTAAGGTGGAATTAATACATTAAACTTCATAATCAATAAGTAAATTTGCATAATGGTGAATACCCTTGATGGAGAAATGGTCATGGTATTCACTACACAATTCCATTGGCTTAGAAAATCGGTGCGTTTTCGGCAGCGTAACGGTGTGACATAAGAATTCATAAAAATGGTTTATGAGAGAGAAAGGGTTTCCAAATCATATTTACATGTAATTTAAAGTACGTAGGTCATATAGATACATTTACCAACAATTGTAATGGAATTTAGATTCATCATACAAAAGTATTGCTTGAATGTAAATGAGGAGAGAGAAGTTCCCTTCGGAATTTCGGCATAGTAACGAGTGTACATGGGAGGCATTTAATAATAGAGAAAGGGTCTCCAATTATTCAAACATAAATAGGAATGTTTGATAGAGTTTCACAAACATACCCCAACATTCATGATTGAAATTAAAAGGGAAAAACAACTTAAAGAAAATTGGACAAAAATGAGAAAGGAAGAAAAAACCCTTACTTGGAAGTGTGCTTCCAAAGGCTTGAAAGAGGCTTGAGAGAGTCTTCTAGGGATATTGGGGCACCTTGGGAGGATTCTAGAGAGATTAGGGTAGAGTTTTGATGAACTCCAAAGGATTTTAGTGAGGAGGAAGTGGGAGCTTGGGTGGGTTTATATAGGAAAGGTGAGGGAATTAATTATTATTTAGGGTTGGGACCCCTTAAATTAAACTAATCCAAACCACAAACCATCCCATAGTTTTTGGGAAAGGGAAGAGGAAAAAAATATTTTATAAGGCCAATGACCTAACTTCTTAAAATAATAGGGTTGCTTATGTGGTGGTCAGTCACACTCCCATGGAAAACAAATTAAAAAGAAAAGGTGTTTAATAAGTCTTGAGGGGTCCATTAATGATTTTAAAAGTAAGTCAAACAAACCCAAAATAACATTATTTTAATGGTAAAACATATATTTTCCTAATATAAAGCTTATAGTTTTTTATTACATCACTATTGTGTCATTATGATGTCATAAAACACATTATATATTTAAATGGTATTTAATTTTTACCTAAAAATTTGACTGTCTCAGAAAATTATGAAAAATTCACTGTTGGATAATTTCGACGACCTGATTCCAGAAATATCATTTATTTTATCTAAATAATTGTCTAAATATGTTAATTTTCACTTTTAAAATAAAAATCGACATTTATCGAAAATTCACGGATTTGGACAGAAACGGATTTCAAACCTTAA
This sequence comes from Viscum album, assembly GCA_963277665.1. Lineage (NCBI taxonomy): Eukaryota > Viridiplantae > Streptophyta > Magnoliopsida > Santalales > Viscaceae > Viscum > Viscum album. The sequence goes on from OY728138.1 coordinate 1,671,911,304, forward strand.
TAAAAATTACAATTGCATTCATAAAATAATAAGATCATTTATATTTAATAAAAATTATATTAATAATATTATTATTATTTTATCAAAATATTTTTTAATTTTAAAATCCCTTAATTTAATAAAATATAATTCTGAATTAAATAATAACTAAAAACATTATTTGTAATTTAAAAACTATTTACAATGTATCAATAATGAAAAGAAAGTATATTCATTATTATTTACAAAAAATAATGTAAATGAACATAGCACTATTTATTTGTTACATAACTCCTTAAAACGGTCACATAAGACCTAAGGTTAAGGTGTGCGATGGTGACATACTCTTGGGCTGGCTCGGATAACATCGCTCGAGTGGTAATTTCTATCAACTTCCACTTCTCCCGTAGACGGTCCTGTTCGAGCATGACATGATGAAGCTCAGCTTGGGCTTGGTCAAGAGCGAATCCCAAGGATGCCACCACTTTTATGAGCTCCAACAAATGGTCTTCGTATGGGGAAATTCTACTGGATGAGACCATCACTTCCTTTGTCTGATTAAATTTGGATTTGTTAAAGCCCTATATTTATACTAATCATGTGATCACTGTTCAATGGATATATTATAAATGGTCAAAATTCATAACATAAAACCAAATAAGTTGACATTTTATATAAACATAAAGAGACATTTAATTATATCAAGAGGGATTTCCATTAATGAAACTTTGGGTCGTTACAATATTCCCCCCTTAAGAAATTTCGCCCTCAAAATTTTCCTTTTCCCACACTAAAACAGATGTGGGTAACTCAGCTTCATTATTTCCTTGATTCCCAAGTCGCTTCTTCAAACTTTTAGTTTCTCCACAACACCTTGATGAGGGGAATTGTCTTATTTTGTAGAAGTTTTTCTCTTCGATCAAAGATTTTCACTGGTTGTTCCTCATAAGAAATATCATCTTCCAATTGTACCACCTCAGAAGAGAGTACACGTGAAGGGCCTGGTATGTAATTCCTTAAGAGGGATACATTAAAGACATCATGTACTTTGTCCATGGTAGGTGAAAGTTCTAGTCGATAGGCCACAGCCCCGACACGATCAAGAATCATGAAGAGGCTGATGTACCTTGGAGTCAACTTCCCTTTCTTTCCAAACCTCATGACCTTCTTCCACAAGGATACGCGTAGAAAACCCATGTCTCCAACTTTAATCTCAAGGTCTCGTCGACAATTATCTGTATAAATCTTTTGTCGACTCTGGGCTTCCTTGATATGCTGCTGAATGGTTTTCACCTTCTCCACCATTTCCTCGACCATTTCTGGTCCAAGCAGCTTACGTTCACCGACCTCATCCCAACATGCCGGTGTTTTGCACCTTTTCCCATACAGGGCTTCATATGGTGCCATTTGGATGCTCGAGTGTAAATTTATATTATAAGAGAACTAAACCAGAGGAATATGTTTATCCCATCCTCCTTTAAGGTCCATTGAGCATGCCCTCGACATATCCTCAAGTGTTTGGATAGTCTACTCGGATTGGCCATCAGTTTGAGGATGATATGCCGTACTAAAGTTCAGTTCAGTATTCAGAGCATGTTCAAGACTCTTCCAAAACATAGAGGTGAATCTTGGATCTTGGTCAGACACAATAGATAGTGGTACTCCATGCAACCTTACCACTTCCCGGATATATATCTGTTCCAGTTGATCCAATGAGAAATCCTCCCGAATAGAAATGAAGTGTGCACTCTTTGTAAGTTGATCCACAACAACCCAGATTGCATTGTTGCCTTTGGATGTCCTCAGAAGTCCGGTGACAAAGTCCATGGTGATGTTCTCCCATTTTCATTCTGGTATGGGCAATGGTTGCATCATCCCCTTAGACTTCTGTCTCTCTACCTTCACTTGCTGGCACACCAGACACTTTGATGTATATTCAGCAATCTCCTTCTTCATATTATCCCACCAAAAGTTTTTCTATGAGATCTCGATACATCTTTGTGATCCCTAGGTGAATAGAGAAATTTGAACTATGTGCATCATCCAGAAGTTCCTTCTTCAGCTCCGGACTTGATGGAACACATAGTATTTTCCCAAACTGCACAATTCCTTTTCAATAACATTAAACTCCAAGGATTTCCATTTATCGATAGCTTCCACTTTTTCTTGAATTCCCACATCATCCTTTTGTGCATCCTTTAACCTTTCCAAAAGAGACGGTTGAGCAATAATTTGTTAAAGGATTGATGATTTTTCCTTCTATATGACTCCCATGTCCATCTTCATCAAGTATAAGAAGATTGGATCCTTCTCAATTCTCATCATTGATAGAATCGCTGGATCCTTTCTACTTAGGGCATCTGCCACCTTGTTCACTTTCCCAGGGTGGTAATGGATTGAACAGTCATAATCCTTGATGATATATATCCATCTTCTCTGGATCATATTAAGCTCTTTCTATGTGAATATATATTTAAGACTCTTGTGGTCAGTATATATCTCACATTTCTCTCCATAGAGAAAATGCCTCTAGATTTTCAAGGCAAAGATCACCACTGCCAACTCTATATCATGCGTTTTGTAGTTTCTATCATGTATTTTCAACTTCCTTGAGGCCTAAGATATAACTTTATCATTCTGCATCAACACACATCCTAAGCCATTCTTTGAAGCATCACTGAAAACAACAAAAATTTCCCCACTTGTGGGTAAAGTGAGCACGGGCGCAGTGATAAGCCTCCTTTTCAACTCCTTAATGCTTTCTTCTCATTCGTCACTCCAAGAAAACCTTACTCCCTTCTGAGTTAGCTTGGTAATAGGGTTGGAAAATCATGAGAAACTCCTCACAAATCGTCGATAATATCCATATAACCCCAAGAAGCTACGGATATCCGTTAACAATGTTGGCCTCAGCCATCCCCCAATTGCTTCTGTTTTGGAGGGATCCACAGAAATCCCATTTCTTGTGATGATATGGCCCATGAATGGGACTTCCTTCAACTCGAACTCACACTTGTTGTACTTTGCATAAAGCTTCTACTTGTACAAAGTCTCTAGTACAGTTCTTAAATGCTCCTCATGATCATCCTTGGTTTTGGAGTATAATATAAGATCATCTATAAAGACTACCAAAAATTTGTCTAGGTAATCTCAAAAGACTCTACTCATTAAGTCCATTAAGATTGTTGGAGCATTAGTGAGTCTGAAAGGCATTACTATGAATTCATGGTGCCTGTATCTTGTGCGAAAAGCAGTCTTGGGGATATCTTCCTTCTTCACCCTTACTTGATAATATCCCGACCGCAAGTCCACCTTGGATAAGTATTATGCTCCACAAAGCAGATCGAACAAGTCATCAATTCTTGGGAGACGATACTTGTTCTTTATCGTGATTTTTTTATGTTCAAGATAATCGATGCAAAGCAGCATTGACCCATCCTTCTTCTTGATGAAGGGGACTGGTGCACCCCATGGTGAAGCACTTGGGTGTATAAACCATTTATCAAGATTTTCCTGTAGTTTTTCTTCAGCTCTTCAATCTCTACAATAGCCATTCTATATTGAGTCTTGGATATTGGTAATGCCCCGGGTATAAGTTCAATTGAGAATTCAACATCTCTCATAAAAGGAAGACCAGGCAGTTCTTCAAGAAACACTTCAGCGAATTCCCTCACAATAGAAATTTCTTCAAAGATGGTGTCTTCCGTGGACTCAATCATCTGATCCAGATACATGTTCTCATAAGGCAGTAATATCCATGCTTGAGATGATGGATCTAAAGGAGATTCATCTTCCTCCTTACACTTGTAAAGAATCGGGGGTCGATTCTCCATATGGACTGTGACTTCCCTCTCCCGACAATTTATGTTGACTCTATATAAGGAAAGAAAATCCATGACAATAATTGCATCAAATTCCACCAGAGGGAGTATGATGTGGTTCACCGGGAAATTCAATCCACAAATTATAACAGGGGAGGACTTATATTCATGGGATGCAATGATTGCCCCATTTTCCGTACTCACCGACATCTTCACTTCCATGAATTTTTGTGTTGTTGGGATTGTTCTACTAAAAATTCGAGATATAAAAGAATATGTAGAACCTGAATCAAAACGTACGTTCTATATTCTAGAATGAATAACTAGATTACCTATCACCACTTCATTGTCGGGGTTCACTTCGACAGAAGTGATGGAAAAATCTCTTTCTTGCTTCCTTGGAGGTTGTTGGTTGCCTCCGAAAACCCTTGGATTAGGGAACTGATTTGAAAAATGAACTAGTTATTTGCATATGTAGCATTGAACAACACGTTGATGTTCGAATGGAGCATTCCTCTCCTCTGTTGTAGCGGCGGGTATTTCTTGCCGATAGTTAATAGCAAGGTTCCCTTCTCTTCCACACCTGAAGCATTTCCTCATCCCCTTAAGTCCATTTCCAGGGTGCTTCTTTCTGCACTTTTGGCAAGTGGGGTGTTGTATTTTCTTAGCACCGTTGGATTTATCCCTCGGACCACCAGCATTGAAGTCCACCTTGCGGTTCTTATCCCCATGATAACCATGTGATTCTCTGATCTCCATTTCGACCATGAGGGCACATCAAAAAATTTCATCATAGCTGTTGAAGTCACTAATTTCTAATGATTTCCAAAGGCTAGGCTTCGACCCACCAAAGAAGCGGTCAACTTTGCATTCTGGGATAACAACAAAGCTGGAAGTGAATCGTGCAAGAATTGTGAATTTTTCCTTGTACGCTCTAACATATTCTTCGTCGTTTTTCTTGAGGTAAAGGAAGTCCCTTTCAATCTTAAGCTGGAGGGTGCGCGGAAAATATTTATCGAAAAACATCTTCTAGAAATCCTTCCATTCCAATGCCTCAATCTCCTCCACAGGTATCGTATTTTTGATCAATATCAACCATTAATCAGCTTCACCCTCCATACGATAAGCCTCCAGGATAACCTTCTCTTGTTCAGAAAATTGTAGGATAGAGAAGATCATTTCAATGGAGTTGATCCATTGTTCAACAATCATGGGATCGAATGATCCACTAAAAGTAGGAGGCCTTTGTCTCATGAAGCTCTCGATAGTGACTTGTTCTTTCTTTGGGGGGTTGAACGTTCCTCTTGACCCGTGTTTATATTAAAAACATGAGTTATCTGAGAGAGAAGCATGACTTAGTTCTCGATTCCCGCTCCCATTGGATTGGGCATCTCATTAGTACAGTCATCACACTGATCTTCACAACGGTTGTTAGCCCGAGTCCTCCTATTACCTGCCATTGTCTGGAATAAAAGGAAAGTTAGGGGTGACACATAAAGGGTAATCAAAATACAAAAGTTTATAACATATAAATAATATTTTATTTCCTTAACTCATGAGTCTATAGGCTTCAATCTAGGCTTTTCATGATCTACTTTATAACATGTATTCTTAGGGGAATTTTTTTAATTCCCTTAATAAGGGTTCATACTAAGATTGTGAATTTATCAAAACATATCCCCTGGGAGTGTCGTATCCAAGAGTGCAGCAAGGCCCGTTTTCATGCATCAGTTCCCGTTCGAGTCTAGCTCAAAGCGGTGTTTTCAGGTTTTACCCCTAGGATACATATCTTCTAGAGCCGCCTCTACCTGCTCGTATCCTGACAGGGATGTATTTTTTTGATAAACCACTTACTCAGTACTTACCAAAACATATGGATGTTTTTATTATACATAGTCTTTTCTCTAAGGCTTTACTAGGGTTTTCTAATCCTAATCCCAAAAATAACTAAACCTATCCTCTGATACCAACTATGACAACCCTGCTTTTATTACCAACTTAAACATGATTTATTACATAAACTATTAACTTGATACAACATGGAAGATCAAGAGGTCCAGTGTCTTTTGGGATTAGGATCATTTCCTAACAACTTAAAACATGAAATACAAAATCTTTATTGAAAACTTCTTTTTCATGACCACTACATTCCCTCGTACTTAGAATTGCATGGGATAACCTGAGGACATGCATAAGAAAAGGGTGAGCAATAAAGCCCAGTAAGGGAGTACACATGGAATAACATGAAGAGTACAATACATGTTAGTAAATAGTAATATCAATATAGAATAAGAGAAACATGAACATAATGTCAGGATAAAGCATGATAATCATAACATGGAAATGTGGCAACAACACTTAACATGGAATTAGCATGAGCCAAGGCTCATTGCACATGGAGCATGAGTTAAACCTCATTGCACATTAATCACGAATAAAATCTAATTGCACTTGAATTATCATTAGTCAACACTCATTGCACATGACATATCATGATACTATACTTTACCCAATTCATTAGAGCGCTATAAGGGCAAACCCTTCTTAAACATTTCATTTCATGAATAAGTGTGCCACATGGATCAAAAAACATGGATTCATAAATAATAATATTTTATTCCATCAGAAAGAAATGTGGAAGTCATACATGAAACATTATAATGAACAATTAAATGTGTATAAAGGTGAATACCCTTGATGGATAAATGGGCATGGTATTCACTACACAATAGCATTGGCTTCGAAAATCGGTGTGTTTTCGGCAGCGTAACGGCGTGACATAAGAATTCATAAAAATTATTGATGAGAACTAAAGGGCTTACTCATAATATTTACATGTAATGGACAGTAAGGAGTTCATATAGATACATGTCCCAACAATTGTAATGGAATTTAGATTCATGATACAAAATTATTGCTTGAAAGTAAATGAGGAGAGAGAAGTTTCTTTCAGAATATCGGCATAGTAACGGGTGTACATGGGAGGCATTTAATGAGAGAGAAAGGGTCTACCATCATTCAAACATAAATAGGGATGTATGAGGGAGGTGTGAAAACATACCCCAACATTCATGATTGAAATTAAAAGGGAAAAACAACTTAAAGAAAATTGGACAAAAATGAGAAAGGAAGAAAAAACCCTTACTTGGAAGTGTGCTTCCAAAGGCTTGAGAGAGGCTTGAGAGAGACTTCATGGGATCTTTGGGCACCTTTGGAGGATTATAGAGAGAGTAGGTCAGAGGGTGGATGAACTCCAAAGGATTTTACTGAGGAGTAAGTGGGAGCTTGGGTGGGTTTATATAGGAAAGGTGAGGGAATTCATTATTATTTAGGTTTGGGACCCCTTAAATTAAACTAATCCAAAACACAAACCATCCCATGGTTTTTCCCATGGTTTTTGGAAAAGGGAAGAGGAAAAAATTATTTTATAAGCCCAAAGTCCTAACTTCTTAAAATAATAGGGTTGCTTATGTGGAGGTGAGTCACACTCTCATGGAAAACAATTTAAAAAGACAGGGTGTTTAATAAGTCTTGAGGGGTCCATTAATGCTTTGAAAAGTAAGTCAAACAAATCAAAAATCACATTATTTTAATGTTAAAACATATATTGTCCGAACATGAAGCTTATAGTATTTTATTACATCACTATTGGGTCATTATGATGTCATAAAACACATTATATATTTAAACGGTATTTAATTGTACCCAAACATTTGACTGTCTTAGAAAATTATGAAAAATTCACTGTTGGATAATTTCGATGTCCAGATTCCAGAAATATCATTTATTTTATCTAAATAATTTTCTAAATATTTTAATTTTGACTTTTAAAATAAAAACTGACATTTATAAAAAAATTACGGGTTTTGACAGAAATGGCTTTCAAACCTTAATAAAAATTACAATTGCATTCATAAAATTATATGATAATTTATATTTAATAAAAAATAATTTAATAATAATAATAATATTTTATTAAAATATTATTTAATTCAAAAATACCTTAATTTAATAAAATAGACTTCATAATTAAATAATAACTAAAAACATTATTTGTACTTTAAAAACTATTTACAATGTATCAATAATGACAAGAACGTTTATTCATTATTATATAAAAAAAATAATGTACATGAACATAGTACTATTTATTTGTTACATAACCCCTTAAAACAGCTGCATAAGACCTAAGGGTAAGGTGTGTGATGGTGACAGCCTCTTGGGGTGGCTCGGATAACCTCGCTCGAGTGGTTATTTATATCAACTCCCACTTCTCCCGTAGACGGTCCAGTTCGAGCATGACATGATGAAGCTCAGCTTGGTCTTGGTCGAGAGAGAAGCCCAAGGATGCCACTTATTTTCTGAGCTCTGACAAATGGGCTTCGTATGGAGAAATTCTTCTGGATGAGGCCATCGCTTCCTTTGTCAACGTAAATTTTGATTTGTTAAAGCCGTATATTTATACTAATCATGTGATCACTATTCAATGTCTATATTAGCAATGGTAAAAATTATTAACATAAATAAAAAGAAGTTTATATTTTATATAAGCATAAAGAGACATTTAATTAGATCAAGAGGGATTTTCATTAATGAAACTTTGGGTCGTTACATTACTGCTTCGGCTATTGTATGTGTTGTTTATTTCCACCGTGTAATCTACCAATAATGGCATTAGTTTCCACACTATCACACCCAAGGCACTCACTGCTAGTCGACAGCCTCTGGCATTTGGGTAAATTTGCTTGAGGCCATGTGACCAACCAGGTATGGGGTGCCTCTGGGTTGCATCGGGAATAGGTTCATTACAAAGCGGTACCAAAGGAATTATTTTCTCTTGACATACTATTTGAAGCCTATACCCAGAGATAGGACATAATATGTACTTGGTAATAAGCTGTGTCTGGAAGTAGCTAACCCGTGTATAAGGAAAATCCATACTACCTTGTTTATTTAAATTTTATAGGTTTGGAAATTTTTACAGTTGATATGATTTCACCATTGGGTGATTCACATGCTTTGTGTTGTTATCATTGTTGTAATTGCGGTTCTATTCTGTCGCAACCCGATGTGTTTAGGGTATGCCATCTCATGCATCATATAGGCATTTGATAGAAATCCCATGCCATCTACTCTTTCCAGGCCATCTAGGATGCATTACCGATTGCATGTTGGTGTGATAGATGTTTTGTATATTAGGAATGCTGTTTTGAAAGATGATTTGATAGAATCCTTACAGTTTGATAGGGAATTTTTTTGTAGAGTAATTTGCTTCAATGGATGCCAAACTTTGGTTCTTGAGGTTTTATGGGCCCTAATAGACCAGAACTTGGTGGATCATTCTCTGGTTTCCTTGTTATGACTTGTATAAGATTCCAAGCTCTGATTCGCGGTGAGTATGGGCCCTCAGGGATCAGAATCTAGCACCTTAAGTCTTGTTTTCTGTGTTTTCTAGGCTTCGGAGGAGTTTCTAAGCTACTTCTTAAAAAAACCCAAAATACAGGATGTGTAATTTATTAATACACACTATGTGGTTTTTAGACCATGTCCCTGACTGTGTGGGAAGAAACACGGGGGTGTGAAAAATCATTAGGAACACACCATGTACAATAAGTACATGCCGTGTTGTCATGATCGTGTGTCTACCCATGTGACTTACGACAAGGATGGATGAAACTTCGACATTACATGTCGTGTCCCTTTATCACATGCCATGCCATGTATTCTAAGTACCTGGCCATGTCACGAACAACACAGGTCGGGGAAAACCTTAAATTACACACCGTGTTCTTAGAGAGCATGTTGTGTAAGAGTGAACCGTGTAGCCGACCATGTAACGAACAATATAGGTCAGTTTTATCCTTTCTTAGTACACGCCGTGTTTGTTTGGAAAATTCCGTGTAGTGTACCCTAGGTACAAAAGCCGTGTAACTAAAAACACGGGTCGTTGAATCCTTGTCTAGTAGACCTCGTGTCCTTCATGAATACATTGTGTAGTCTAGGATTAAGAGGACCATGTGGGTTAGCCATGTAATGAGACTCAGGTAGGGAATTGAGTTCAATTACACGCCGTGTATGGGGACAACATGCCATTTGGTGGGGGCGTTACACGTCCAGTTGTGGAAGAAGTACACGCCCATGTGAATTGATTAAAATAACATGCCACATAGTTTTTATACATGTCATGTAGTAATATTTTTTAAAACTTGAATGTTCCCTTCTCATGTTCCCCTCTTGTACACATGTGTTCTCAGTCTTTGATAATCCTGATCAAAGGTATGATTTTCTCCTTTCAGATCAATGCCACCGAGACGTCCTTCGGTTGTATGCCAGCTACCAGACGGTGATAAGACACCGAATATTGTCGATCAGGAACCACCTGCAGATCCCCCTATTGTTCCCGCCTTGGCACTGGTAGTTATACAAGTTGCAGGTACTGATGCGCAGTTTAGGGAGGTCTTTATGAGGATGATGCAGGACTTCCAGGGGGCGCCGCCTCCTGCCCCATCGATGGCAGGGTTGACGTGGGTTTTTCAGCAGCAGCATCCTCCTACTTTCTCAGGGGAGGTAGGACCTTAGGATACTGAGTCGTGGATATAGGCCAACCTAACAATTTTCGAGCATTTGTAGATACCTCTAGAGAAGAGGGTGAAGCTCTCTACCTATATGCTCCAAGACTCCTCCAGGAGGAGGTGGGAGGTGATCTCAAAGTCAGGATGCCAGCAAGGTATGACTTGGGATGAGTTTCAGTGCATCTTCTATGATTACTTATACCCAGATACCTTGAGGGCCGACCGAGCCCAATAGTTCATGAGCATAGATGAGGGTACTCTTTCTATGACGGAGTATTCCTCTTGTTTCACGGAGCTGCAATGTTTCATGCCAATCCAAGTAGGTGATGAGTTGTTCATGGCTAGCAAGTTTGAGGATGGTCTCAGGAAGAAGATCTGTTATGAGGTGAACATCTTCAATTTGACTTCGATATCATCTATTGTCTACTAGGTGTTGATCACAGAGAGCAATCTGAGAGATTACGGAGCAGTGATCCAGAGTGGTTCGACCTCTAGAGCTAGTGTTCCTCCTATTGATGGCAGGAAGCGCCACAGGGAGTCTGCTCGAGGATATTAGAGTAGGAAGAATGTACCTTCGGGCTGCCATGTAGTATGCTACCAATGGTAGAGTAGTGGGAATACTAGGCCTCAGTTCCAGAGAGACCAGATGGAGTGCTGATCTTGCGGCAATATGGGCCATCTTTACCATTTTTGTCAGATATTCTCACCTACAACTTGTGGTAGGGGTTCTTCTATGACCTCGCATTTAGGAGAAGCATCACCTATATCTCACCAGTCTTGGAACTGATGTTGATCCGGACATTCGTGCTAAGGTGGAGGTCATGTTTGTGGTGTTCAGTCACCAAGTTACCAGTGACAGTAGAGTAGATCAGCTCAGAGTGGTCAGCCATGGTCGCAGGGCCGCGGTACAGGCCAAACTTTTTCTATGGAGTAGATCCATCAGGAGCAGGATCCTGGGCCTTCTACAGTTCGAGGTATGATCTTATTAGCCTTATTTTTTTCATCTCTTTTCGATATCGGTGCTACGGATATCATTTTATCTATCACTGATGTGGATAGTCATGGTCTCTACATCTTTTCCTATGCCGATACTTTGACTCTAGACACACCGTTGGGGACTAGAGCAGTTTGCGTACGTCAGTGCAGAGAGTGACCTCTTGAGGTTGCAGGGTGTCACTTTATATGGGACCTCTATGTTCTAGAGATGACGAGCTATGATGTCATTCATAGAATGGACTGGTTAGTTCCCTTTCAGGCATTCATCGACTGTTATCACCATAGGGTGAGTTTCATATCACCAGAGGGTGGATATTTTATTCATAGAAGTGAGTGGGATGTCTAGGAGAGTAGATTAGGTCCATAGATTCTTGGTTTGGGAGGCGTTATAGCCCATATTGCTAGTCTTTATCTGAATGACTAGGGGACTACACAGATGGACTTTCCTCTAGTGGTGGATCGCTTCAGATATGTCTTTCCAGAGGACATTTCAGGTTTTCCTCTGATGTGTGAGGTTGACTTCTTGATTGAGCTTCATCCAGGAGTAGCACCAGTGTCCATTCCTCCTTATGGGAAGGCTACACCTGAGTTACAGGAGCTCAAGAAGCAGTTGGGGGAGTTTCATGCAAAGGGTTTCATTTGAACCAGTACTTCTCCTTGGGGTTCTCCTGTCCTATTTACGAAGAAGGCATACGGTACCCTCAGGCTGTGTGTGGATTATCAGAAGCTAAAACAGTTAATAGTCAAGAACCAATATCCCTTTCCAAGGTTCGATGATCTCTTCGATCATCTTCGCGGAGTATGAGTGTTCTCGAAGATTGAATTGAGGTTCAGTTATCGTCAGTTTCCTGTTAGACCATTTGATATACCTATTACAACTTTCCATTGCAGGTATGGTCTATACGAGTATATGGTTATGTCTTTCGGTATCACGAATGCGCCTGTAGTTTTCATGGAGATGATGAACCGAGTGTTCCATCCATACTTATATTCCTTCGTGGTGGTTTTCATGGACGAAATCTTGGTGTTCTATCACACTCGACACGACCATGCTCCCTATCTTGAGATCATACTGAGTATATTGAGAGAGCATCAACTATATGCTAAACTCCCAAAATGCCACCTTGGATGGATAAAATTCACATCTTGGGCCATGTTATCTCAGAGATAGGAGTATCAGTAGACCAAGAGAAAGTGAGATCCGTAGTTTCCTAGGAGCAACCAAATAATGTCTTTCTGGTGCGGAGTTTTCTAGGGATGGCTGGATACTACATGTGTTTCATACAGTATTTTTCATGTTTAGTAGCATTGCTGACAGATCTGACTAAGAAGGGTGTGAAGTTGTTAGGGTCATATTCTTGTGAGTCAGTCTTTCAAGAGCAGAAAGGGAGGTTGGCGTCGGCACCGATACTAGTCTTTCCAAATCCGGGCAAGAGCTATACTATTTATTGTGATGCTTCAGGTATAGGGCTAGGATATATGATTATGCAGGGAGATGGAGTCATTGCGTACGGGTCTCGGCAGTTAAGGCCACATGAGAGAAACTACACGACGCACGATCTAGAGTCGGTAGCCATTTTTCATGCCTTACACTGTTAGAGACATTATCTTTCAGGAGAGAATTTTGAGGTCTTCACCGACCACAAAAGTCTCAAGTACATCTTCACTCTTCATGATCTGAATCTAAGATTGTGATGGTGGGCCGATTTTCTTCAGTCCTTTGACTTTGCGCATGCCTATACACCTAGAAAGGGCAACGTAGTGGCTGACGCGTTGATCCGGAGAACTCAGATACAGGTAGTTTAAGAGTCCAGCAGTGAGTGGAAGCTTATGGCTCTATTCTCTATGATGTATTTGGAGGTGCACGATAGACACGGGTGGACATTTCTATCTTATGTAGCTGTTACCTCTACACTTCTTGATCGGGTACAGATGAGGCACCTATCAGACTCAGATGTCCTAGTCCTGTGGGAGAGTGTGTCAAGAGAGGACCCTCTTTCTAGATGGACAGTGGGTGAGTATGAGATTTTTCATTTCTAGGGACGTGTATGGGTGCCAGCAGACATATGCGAGGAGGCGATCGAGGAATTTCATTCCTCAGTTTGGGCATTTTGTCCTGGCATCACCAAGATGTATCTTGATCTGCACCGCCAGTATTTGTGGCCAGGTATGCAGAGAGATGTTTCTAGTTTTGTCCTGAGGTGTTTCACTTGTCAGAAGGTGAAATCAGAGCATCACCAACCAACAGGTCTTTTGCAGCAGTTACCCATTCCCAAGTGGAAGTGGAACGATATCATGATGTACTTCGTGACCAATTTTCTGAGGTCACCTCGAGGGAATGATATTGTTTGTGTTTTCATTGATAGGCTTAAAAAAGATGCTCACTTCTTACAGATCAAGGAGACCTTCATTGTTGATGAGCTGGAATGGTTGAACATCCGAGAGATTGTACGTCTACATAGATTTCCACACTCCATTGTTTGAGATAAGGATGCACGTTTTACTTCTTGGTTCTGGAAGGGGCTTCAGAAGGTTTTGGGTACACATGCACTTTTGAGTATAGAATACAATCCCCAAACAGATGGCTAGTCTGAGCGCACAATCTAGGTGCTTGAGGATATATTCCGAGCTTTCATTCTGTATTTTGGTGGTTCTTGGAAGAAGCATATATTTCTTGTAGAGTTCGCCTGAAATAATAGTTTTCAAGAGACTATTCTGATGGAACCTTACGAGGCTTTGTATGGTAGGCCATGATGATCACCCTTGTGTTGGTAGGAGGCAGGAGAGGTGGAATTGTTGGGACCTCATCTTGTTCAAGAGAACTCAGAGCAGATAGAATTGATTCAGAAGAGGATGGCTACGACACAGTCTCGACCGAAGTCTTATGCTGATCAGCAGAGACAACCTCTGGAGTTCGAGGTCGAGGATCAGGTTTTTCTGCATGCCGCACCAAGGTTGGGACATAAGAGGATTCAGAGACATGGTAAGCTTTCACCTAGGTACGTCAGGGCCGTTTGAGGTGTTGGAGAGAGTTGGGCCGGTTGCCTATTGGTTGCAGTTACCTCGAAGATAATGATTAGCCACTAAAAGTGGATAATATTCATTGTCAATATCTTAATAATAATGTGTTCCAAATTCCATAAACATCATTTTTAGTGCATTATAGATATTGAATTTCATTTCTCATCTTAAATGCAATTAATGTTTAAAATGAAAATTTGGGCGCAACCAAATTTTGGCACCGTTGCCGGGGACCCAAGAAAGTACCTTAGTCACTCATCTTCTTTTCTCACCCCAAATTCTCTATTCTCACCCTAATTTCTCTTCTGTATTCCCCTTTCTATTTCTGTGTGTCCAATGAATCCCAAAACAAATTTTCAATCAACTCTAATGGATTATCTTCCACAATACCCATTGATCGACCAAGGCTATAATCAACTTGAAAATCAATATTTGGAATCACATCACATAGGGAATTTTATTGACCAAACCTTGATTGAATACACCACACCGGATGAGATGTACAGTCAATGGGATGCTGATTGTTTAAAGGATCAATTTCCATACATCTCGAGGTTTATTGAAGAGATCAAACTTAATGGAGTTCATGATGTCCAAACATCTATCAATCTTAATTATGAAAAAATTCTTGATCATTTGTATGAAAAAATGGTTAAAATGAATTTAGAAGTTTCATCACTGAGATTAGAATTACAAAGAATTTAGACTTATGAAGAACCCATTCTCAATCAGGATGTCCTTTCCTCATCACGGATAGAAGAATATTTTATCCCAAAAACCAATCAGGAATTTAAAAAACAACCAACCTTTAGATATGGGATAAGTGAATAAGATCAACGAAATGTTAACGGGTCTTTAAATCCGGATGAAATTGATTTTTTGGACTCAAAATAAGAAAATTATACATCATGGATTGATTTTCTTGAATATAAATCCATTGATAAATTTTCAGAAGTACCAATGATTTAACCATTATGGGAGATCACAAACAATGAGTCCATACCCATTCTAGATATTCAACTAGACAATTTTGGGGATGAATCATATTTTTAAAAGGAACCAATTATTTCAAAATGTTTTGTAGAGGAAACAAAATTATATTTCAATTTCCATTCTTCTTTGGAAAAATTCAATCAAACTGAACTCAACGTTATAATCCTTCCTTCCCCACTCAAGAAACCCTCTATTTATTATAACCAGGAGGATTCAATTATCATCCATTTTCATCAAGAATCTCACAAAGTAGGAATGAACTTTGAAATATTAGGAAATACTCCAGCTGAAACTCAATCCACAATTACTTAAATTCCTTGGACATTTAGACTCATTATTAAGCATGAGATTTCAAATGGAAAAAACTGTAAAAAAAGATTTAATCCGAATCTTGTTAAGGAGGATAAAACTGGGGTCCTAAAAATGTTGAAAGTTGGAATTGGATAATTTTGGGAGATCAATTCGATCTAACGACATTAAACAAAAGCATTTCATGGAAGGAAACCCATGGTTTTTATGTTTCAAATCATTATGAATCATCATTATTTATTTTCTTATAATAAATTACCATAGACTGTTGACATGTTCTTATTTTATGAATAAGGATGGGTATGAAAGGGGAGCACCATATTCATCTGTGTCACGTGGCGTGATATATGAGGAATACATTACTCAGAAATTTAAAAAGATGATAATGTATCATCAGTTTAGTTGTTTTATTTTAATGTATTTATAGGTTAAAAATTAAAAAAAATTAGGGACATGTGGTAGGTCGTTGGGAAAATAACATCACAGCCATCCAATCCGCTAAGACTCAAACCCAGGATTGAAGGGAGACTGTGGCACAAACATTCATCATCAACCTCCAGGTGACTTCATTCCATGATTCTCATTTTCAATTTCCTCTTTGAACACCTCTCCCATACCCCCTTCTTGGTTTTCTTTAAACACTGGGGACAATGTTATTCTATGTTAGGGGAGGTGAAATAAAAAATGATATTTTTTTAATAAGAACATGCATGGAAAGAAAAATTCCATTAACCATAAACATGATAACACATATTGAAAACACTAAAATTGGATATCAAATAATTTTTCATGCTTTGATTCTGATTTTAACGCAAGCTTAAGTTCATGAGCATAGTTTTTTGAAATTACGGTTGTATGATGTGATTTTTCTAAATTTACAGTTTCATCCTCTTAATAAAAATGCCACAATGAATGTCTACTGGATATTGGTTGTAAATTTGAGTTCTTGGGTCCCTATCAATATAGCATAGGGTTCTTGGGTCACTTTTAGTTTAATTTGAGTATCCAAAAAATAAAAACAAAAAAATGTCAAAAAATTTGGATACTCATCTTAAGGTTTAATGTGATTCCCACCCAGTGCTTCCATTTTTTCCCCTTGAACAATAAAATGGGCCCCATGTCTTTTGTGATGCACAACACTTTATCATGCTTAATTGAAATTGGATGAAATGTGGTGATGAATTTGAACAATGGAATGGGCTTCATCTTGAGATATTCTTATAGACCTAACATGTTTTAAAAAAAATTGATGGGTTTCATAATTCTTCTGGTATGAGGCCTTCGGGTGATCAATGTGTATTAAAATGTTTTTGGAAAAAGGGAATTCAAATTTCATTTATGATATATATTTTGCTCGAGACTAGAAAAACTCATGTTGGGGTCGTGATTAGCCATTGAAAGTGGATAATACTCATTGTCAATATCTTAACAATAATGTGTTACAAATTCTATAAACATCATTTTAGTTCATTAGAGAAATTGAACTTCATTTATCATCTTAAATGCAATTCATGTTTAAAGTGAAAATTTGGGCGCAACCAAATTTTGTATTTTTTTAAAGGAAAATATTAGATGATAATTCCCTTCACAGCCATCTCCTTATATAGGCATCTTAGGATCCTTAGAGACATCCCACCACAATAAATACCATCCCCATTATTTTAGAGAGTCAAAAGGAGGGTGAGAAAATCAAGGGATTTGGACGTTTCAAAGTTGACCCTAAAATTCATCCAGATTCATACACCATTTTGACGTATGAATTTGTTATTGAAGAAGGCCGAATACTGAGGGGTCATAGAAGCAAAATATGTTCATCCATCTATCCTCTATTAGCTGTAAAAATTTCAGGAAATTTGGCACATCTGTTTGGAAATTTGGCGCATCCATTTGCATTTAGTATGACAAATGAAGTTCAATTTCTGTAATGAACTAAAAATGATGTTTGTGGAATTTGGAACACATTATTATTAAGATATTGACAATGAATATTATCCACATTTAGTGGCTATTCATGCCCCCCCCCAACTTGAGTTTTGTTAGTCCCAAGAAAAATATATATCAAATATGAAATTCGAATTCCCTTTTTCCAAAAACATTTTAATACCAATGGCTCACCCGAAGACCTCATACCAAAAGAAATTATGAAACCCATCAATTTTTTTTAAAACAATCCAGGTCCATGTGCATTTCTCAAGACCGGGACCATTCCATTGTTCAAATTCATCGCCAAATTTCATCCAATTTCAACCAAGCATGATAAAGTGGTGTGCATCAAAAAATACCTGGGTCCCATTTTATTGTTCAAGGGGAAAAAATGGAAGCGCTAGGTGGGAATCACATTAAACCTTATGATGAGTATCCATTTTTTTTGATTTTTTTGATTTTTTTTTTATTTTTTTTAACTATGTTTTTTTGTATACTCAAATTAAACTAAAAGTGACCCCATAACCCTATGCTATAATGAAAGGGACCCAAGAACTCAAATTTACACCCAATATCAAGTAGCTGTGCATTTTAGAATTTTTATTAAGAGGATGAAAATTTAAACATTGAAAAATCACATCGGACAACCGCACTTTCCAAAAACTATGCTCATGAACATAAACTTGCATTAAAATCAGAATCAAGCCATGAAAAATTATTTGATATCCAATTTCAAGGTTTGCAATGTGTGTTATCATGTTCATGTTAAATGGGATTTTTCTTTCAATGCATGTTCTTATTAAAAAAATATCATTTTTTATTTCAAGTACTGGTCTCTGCACGACGTCTTCCACGTTTTTTAGCTCAGTTGTTACTTTTCATAACTGTATCATGTCTTTCAACCTGAGGAGGTTGAGCTCGAAGCGGATTCATAGTTTGAGAAGCATCCTATCCAAATTTCCGATCTTAGTACGAAGGTTCTCCATGGTCGGTTTGTTCCTCTGGTACGGGTGTTATGGCATCACAGGCGAGTACAGGACGAGACATGGGAGAGGAAGGCTGATTTACGATCGTAGTGGCTGGAGTTGTTCGGGGTTTCTTTTTCCACGCCTCGCTAGGGAAATTCGGGGATAAATTTCAATAAAGGGGTATTTTTTTAAGAACCTGGACCTTCGTTTTAGTTTTTTTTCCTTTTTGTGGAGTTTTTAAGAAAAGAGGAGTTTTTGGAAATTTTTTAAGTACACACTGTGTACTTTATAAGTACACATTGTGTACTTCGATGCAACATGAGGCCGTGTGCTGGCTATGTATGGGCCATGCACACAATCGTTTGGGGTGATGTGGAGGCTACTTAAATCAGAGTATGGAAAAGCCTACAACACGTTGTGTTCTCCAAAAGTACATGCCGTGTACATTTTTTTCATTAAACTGGTCGGGGTTGCGTCTAATCGCTAGAACATGTTTCTTCTCCATCTTCATCAACTGATGGTCTCTCGTATGGCCGCAAATATCCTCTGAGAACTGAGCCTCTATCCATTCTCCGACTCGACCACCATCGATTGCGTTGGAACCACAACAGTATGCTCTTAATTCTTCAAGAGCATGGTTTTCCAATTCCTATTCTTTTGCTGATTATCGTGGGTGGAATGTTTTGTATGTATTCATAGATCTACGATGTTATAAGGAGATTAAAGCCTTTTGGTTCATGTATATCAATATCCTAGCATCAAGGAAGGTGCTCTGTGCCTTTCCACATGAATTCTTTGAGTTTTATGTGAATTTTCCACCAATACCCTTGAACGGGGTATTGCATGTTTACTTTTTATCCCCTGTTATTTTTTTGCCATGCTTGTATGTTTGTGTAGAGATAATTTTGCTATGTATAAGGATAATTTATAGGCTGGTATGATTTTCCCATGCCTTTTTCTATTTACAACCTTTTGGTCTTGTTTTCCCTTTGGCCGTTATACCTATTTTCCATGCCTTGTGACAGTAGGATGGAGTATTGTTCCCTAACATGCTTGTTATGCTATAGACTGGTTATCCAAGTAGCTCTATAGGTTTACTTTGTCCATACAGCATTATTATGAACTGAATTTAATGGGTCCGTGAGAACCTGGTGCTATAGACTCTAAGGGGATTGACCGAGTGAGCTTCCTCAGAGAGTCTTGGACATTATAGACTATAGGGGATAGACAGAGTGTGCTTCCTAGAGAGTCTTAGATATTATAGACCATAGGAGGATAGACCGAGTGAGCTTCCTCATAGAGTCCTGATCTTATAGACTATACGGGGTAGAGATAGTGAGCTTCCTCAGAGAGTCTTTGTATTGTTTGAATTTTCCTTAAACCATTCCTCGGTTATAGGAGGAATTGACCGAGTGAGCTTCCTCAGAGAGTATTTATATGAACTGGGGCTATGAGATTAATTGACCGAGTGATATTCCTCAGAGAGTATCTTGACCTTGGGGCTATAAGGGGAACTAACTCTATGTGCTTTCCTAGAGAGTCCCTGACTACCTTAGACTATAAGGGGAATTGACTGAGTGTGCTTCCTCAGAGAGTCTATAATATTGTATGACCAAACCAGAAGGGTTAGTCTGAGTGAACTGCCCAGAGGGTTATTTGTACTTCTTAGTTAGGACTATAGAGGATGGTTTTGAGTACTTCCCAGAGGGCTTCATGTTTGTGGTTAGCTGTTTTCTTCACTGTTGCTTGTTTGACCTTTGAGTGGATTGCTGGTGTGTATCATCTTATTTACAATTGTGTATCTTCTTGTTTACTACTTAATTATTACTATTTACTATACTATTACCTGCCATATACTCACTAACTATTAGGCATAGATATTCTGGTGGTTTTCTACTAGGATTTAGCCGCACACCCTGTCTGGTTCATGCTTTTCGGCACAAACTACATATATTGCTGCAGGTATACACAAGGGTAAGCACCCTTCGACTTCAGGTACTTGATTGCATTGGAGCAGGAGAGCATGCGACCAAACCAAGGCTTGCGATGCTGATGAGTTTCTTATCTATTTTTCTTTTGCATTTGGTTTATCAATTTATTCAGCATTGTGACTGGTTTGGATGTTTCCTTAAAAAAATATATGTACCATGCGTCATTACATATATTTTTCTCCAGTTTTTTCTCTATTTATCATTCCGCTATTTTCTATTGTTGGATATTACTACTTCCGATATTGTATGTGTTGTTCATTTCCGATGTGTGCCCTAACAATGAGGTCATAGTTTCCCCACTATCACACCCAAGGCCGTCATTGCTAGTCGGCAGCCTCTGGAGTTTGGGGAAATGCGCTTGAGGCCATGTGACCAACCAGGTACGGGGCGACTCTGGGTTACTTCCGGAACCGGTCCTTACAAAATATCCCATCCATGTGATGAACAATATAATCTTCTGGTGGATACTTATCATGGTGTATGGAATTTTTTTACAAATTTTATATCATTTTAAAAAAAAATATGAATATAGATATTGTTTCAGATGATTATTTATTGAACGATGTATAGGTTCAAAAAAATTATCCACTTCTAGTTCTATGTGATTTCATATTTATCTTATAGAGATCCAAGATTTTTGGTTTCCTTTTACTTGTATAACTATGATTAATTTTTAATCAACCTCAATGAAAATCAAATGTTGTATCAAAGTGTGGTCTGATCTTAACCAAACACAATTCTTTTTTTTAAATGAAGAACATAAAAGAATAGAGAATCATGTAATTCTAAAAAATTGTCATGGCCAACACATCACTACAACATAGTGTCATCAATTTTCAATTATTAATTAACAATTAACACATGAAAAATGGAAAACTTATATAGGAATTGCTTAATGCATTAATGAATGAAAAATGACAATCCATTCTTCACCAGGGTATGGGGTGGATGTAATTTTACACATGTATCTTGGTTCTTTAAATAAATATTAAAAAGATAACCATAGTTTAGTGTATATTATGGTGGAATGATTTCCCATATATAGAAAAGGTATATAATGTTACATGGCTAGGGTGATCACCATAACCTAGCACAATCTATGGTGTTGCGAAAAATGGTTTTTTAAATTCATAAATTTCTAATTGAGTTAATAATTTCTAAATAGTTATAAATTATTATAAACGATATTATAAAGATATTTAGTAAATGATAAAATATTAATTAATTAATTTTTTATAAAGGCTTTGCAATTAATTAATAAATTTTCTTGTTCACATTTAATATAAAATATTCATCGAAATATTAAATATTAATATTAAAAAATGGATTTTAAGTTTATATAGAATGTTTTATAGATTATAAATTATTTTTTTATTTTATAATCAAAAAAGGGTAATTTGTCACATGTCTATAAATTAAATAAATGATGTTTAAATATAATTTATTTATAATTTATGTTATTAATTTTTCATAAAAAATTATTTTTAATTGATGTAAATTAATAAGGACATATTTGAAATGTTAATTACATGATATTTATATTATGTAGAAAATTTACATAATAGAAATTTTATTATAAAATGGGTTATAATTCATTATAATATCATATATTTGAAAATTAAATACCATATAGTTATGAATATGAAATTTCCATCTTAAAAAATGAATATAAAGTGTAATATTTATAATAATGGAATTTCCATAATGTATAATGGTAAAATTATAAATGTTTCTCAAATTAGATTATATTAATTATTAATTTATAAATGGTTATTTCATGTTAAAATATTTTTATTTTAATGTTATTTAATGGTTAATCCAAATTATATCATTTTTATAAATTTTTAATATTTTTAATATAATTATATACAAAAATTTATATGATAAATTTCTTCTAAGATGGGGAATTTCAATTTTAGGTTATAAATAACTCCAAAATGAACCATGTACTTCATCAACATTGATCTTGATTTTTAATTGATGTTATGAACATGATATTTTTAACATAATTTATGAATATTAGTTGTTAAAATTATTACGAATTGAATTCTTTCTTTACTATAGTCTCCCCGAGGAGAGGGACATGGGGAAGGACAAAATATCACCCTAAAGACATAGGACTTATCAAAAATAGTGGATGGTGTTGATAATCTATCACTTTATGCTTCATTATTTATAGATTATCATTCTCGTATAACTCAATTAATTTAAATGAAAATTTAATATTCAATATATATAATGTATTTGGATATGTATGAATTTGTTTGACTTCTATTCATGGGTGAGTAAAAACAAATATTGTATGCGTAAAGGGTTACAAATCAATATGGATTGAATATATATATTTGGTGGAAGAAATATGATTCCAAAATAAAATAACTAGAACTACATATAAATAAGTGTTTACATGAGATAATGTGATGAGATTAAATCCCATTGAAAACCCAGGTGTAAGATTCATTCTAAAGAGGTAGTTTTCAAGACCTTCATCATATAATCAGGTAGGTCATGTTGAGGATATGTGTCTCTATATTATCTTATGTATATAAATACTGTTACAGATGATCTAGGATAATCCTTATGTGGGCCATGATAAAGCTAGGCTCCCCTAGTTTTTATTTATTAGAAAATTATTTGTGTTTTATTTCAGTTACAATAGTTACAATACCTAAATATTATTAAATTACTGGAGAAATATAGTTGAGTGTATCCATATCATAGATTTTAAAAAAGTGTTATATAAAAAATAACGAAGGTTCACAACTATTTTAATTTGTATTATTTCTTACCTAAATTACTATGTAATGTGGGAATCACTAAAGAGACCCATAGCTTAGTAAAATTTTGATATTGTACTAGCAATGGGTATGATGAATATTTAAAAGGGTTCATCATTTCAGTGGGATCTAATTAAGTTGATGTTATAATTAATTTCTATAATTCATGATAATCATCTGGAAATAAAAATTTTATAGATAAATGTAGCAATTATTAAAATTAGCTTTGAGATCAATCCTCAAAAAAGAAAAAAATGAAAATCTTCTTTGACTAGTACTAGAATTTTACAATTGTTCTTAGATAAGAAGAAATGTATTATTTATTGTAAAAAATATTTAAAATAATCCAACTTTTTAAGGTGTTAAAAAATGATTTAAATGAATTTGATAAATATCTAAAAGATGGCCAAGAAATATACACATTAATTCTCTTTACTATGTGGTTAAAATTTTAAAAGAAACATGATACTCTATATGATCAAAAAATGAGAGATAACCTAAAAATGACACATCAAGAGAAAGATAGGTATAAATGGTACATGGTTCCAAAAGCCATTTTTTCGTTCAATTTGGTGGAAGGAAACCGAATCTCCACTCATTTACACAATATGATTTGGAATTTCAATGACCTGGGGTTGTTAGGTTCACCTATAAACCTTGATTTGGCTATATATTTCATTCCACAGTCACTACCATAAAAGATCAAATAGTTTTATGTTATTTATAAAACGAATGAACTTTATAAACTTTTACCATATCTCCTCAATATATTGATTATGGTTGAGATGGACATGGGTGGTCATGTATTGAGTACCATTTTGAAGATATAAAAATTGAAAGGTAGGTTTCTGAATAAAAGGGGAAGAAAATAGGTCATAGGTAGTATACAACATCAACTAATCCAAATAACAATAATGAAGGATGGTGTTTTCATTATAGAAAAATCACAATGGGATATAAAATTCTTTAAATTACCAGAAAGGTTGAATGAATCCTTATAGATCGTCTATATTAGTTGTAAATTTTATACAAATTCATTATATTATTAAAATAGATATATGATATTTAATTTTTAAAGTTACATGTTTTGTAAATATATAGGGGGTCATAAGATGTGAATTAATTGAATTTTTGGATATTGAAGTTATCTTTATAGTGTTGGAAAATATGAGTAACTGTATTGATAACTTATAAGCATCATGCATGAACTAACATGTCATAAGATGTTTATTTTGAGTCATTTTTATCTTGAGAGGATCAAGATACCAATAATAGTGAAAAAATGATATGGATGTTTTTAATACACATAGTTTATGATTTTTTTCAAATTCTACAACATGATTTGACAGAATCTAAAAATGAATTATTCTGGTTAATAAATTCATCAAATTTTTTTATTGATATGTTACTATAATGTGAATGAGTTTAAAAAATACCTTATGTTCTAAAAATGATTATAATAAGTGATCTAAACATATGATTCCTAGTTAAAAATGTTTTATAGATAATGAAAATGGGTAAATATTCAAACTGGGAGAATAAAATTTAATCTAAAATATAAAAAATGTTACATCAATCTGCTAGGAAAGTTCAATTAATCCTACATTTATTAGGGAGAAAGAGTAATAATCATATATGAGGGAGTATCAAGATAACTAAGAAGTTTTAGGAAACATTAGGGAATGTAAAAGGTAAGTATATGTGTTATATAAATTAAATAATTAATCTTGAAGGTTATATGATACAAAATTTATTATTTTTAACTTGATGTAAATATACATTAATTTAATATCAAGAATATAATTGATATAGTGTTCCTTTTTCACTAACATGATGATGCAAAGATTTTCTACACAAAATATTTGAATATAATATTTTTATCATGGTAATACGAATATATTTGAAGGATGTTTATCTTTATCTCATTTATTTTATATGATAAGAGATGTTATTTAATAATGAATAGTTTTTGGGAAAAAATATATGATTGATTTTATAAACACAGTTTTTGATTAATCATATGCCAAACCGAACCACACATGTTTTTCAAAAAACATTTTTTTTATTTTTTCATTATCCTATCACATGTATCCATTCCATAACCTAACCCACTATCATATTTTAATTTAACTCACCATTAATAGATAAATTCAATATTTTTACTTTATTTTAGGGATGATATCATGTTTCCAAATAGTTTATTATATATAAATTCCATTAAAAATATAATATAGCCAATATAAAGTATCATGGCTCCAAATCTAGGATTCTAAATTACAAAAATTAGGTAATATATAATAAAAACCCAACCAAATAAAAAATTAACGGTCTTGAAATTTTGAAATCTAAAAGAATTTTTTTTAGTCTAAAAATTGAACCATAATTTTTTTGGGATTTTCTTCTAAATGAAAACATAACTAAACCAATATATTCAAACTCCTTTTGGTAATACTAAGTTAAAAAGGTTACAATATTACTTTTTTTATATTTCAATGTTACAATTGAGATATTTATTCAAGTATGATGATTTTATTTGAGAATTATATTTATGGGGTTGGTTTTGGTTTTAAGCCCATAGAAGAGATATGACTATGTGCATGAATAATTTTTTTTTATTTTTTACAAGCAATTTGTGTTCTTGTGTGTGATTTGTTTCACTAACAACATAGGGATCCACTATTTGAAATTTCAATTTAACAACCCAAACATATATTCCCATATTAAGAAGTTATATTACATTATTTGTGTAGAATAAAAGTTTTTCCATAAGATCCAAAAACATATTAGTCTTAGAAAACTAGATACATACAAAAGAAAAACATATTATGGATCATAAACTCTTTTTGGTATAACAATGGTGTATAAGGAGTAAATCCAAACCATCTGTGGTAGAGTTTTGGTTTCCATGATAGAGAAAATCACATATTATAAACCATACACTTTTTCTCGGTATTCCTAGAAATTAAAATACATTCAAAATATAGTGAAGTGATTATAAATGAGGATCCAAGAATAAAACAATCTAGTTATTCTTAGTCATCTATGGTGGATATTCAAAGCCCATGTAATGGAATATGTTATCATTCTTCCACAATCCAACATCGGTTTTGACAACTCTAAAAATTATATTGGTAGTTTAGTAGCAACATACCTTGGTGAAATCCTATGTTGGTGCAAGAGGAGGGTTATTCTATCAGGTGAACTACATGCACAGTTAGAAATCAGATGATATTCTCTTATAAGTTCCCACCATATATCAATGGCTCAAGATAGATAAATGGAAGGGGTTTCTCAACATGTAGTTCCACCCCCACCCAAGTGGTGTGGGGATCTAGTAGAAGTTATCATGAGATCAAGTTGAGAGTACTAAATATGGGAAGAGCCAGACCAAGGAGGATCTATAAAATAAGTTTCTTTAACTATTTTAGATATCCAATGATGTAAAATTTCCCATGTCCCAAGTGGAATGGGGAATATCGATGCTTTATATACAGGCGGAGCAAGTATGACGGGGGCTCACAAAAGATAGGCTCGACATTCCTAAAATTGGGATCACCAGTATCATGGAATAGGTGATAATCCAAAAGAAAATTTTCTATATGGAAAATATGGATTATTTTTTATAATATGGTAGGGAGGTTGGATCTACCAAATCGAGTATACAAGTGATGTTCGAGGGGAACCCTGAAGAATCATTATCTGCTAAAATTTCTTCTCATGATGCATCTTCTCTTATAACTGACACACAGTGCTCTAATGATGAGGGGTCTTGTGGATATGATTTTTTCCAGGTAAGCTCTTATGATAGTGGATATATCACTGTAGATGGTGAATAACTAATAAAAATATTTTTCAATTTGGTAAATTTTGGTTATTTTAACTTTAAAAACTTATTAGGTCATTATTTATTTTTGATGGTCTTAACCAAAATTTTTGTACTATACAGGAAGCTTTAGGGGAGAAAAAAGAATCCTTTGTTTAGGGGGTGGTGAAACAACATCTATTGAGTCAATGGTATGAGCCTCAATTTATTCTGCAAAATTCCTGGTAGGAATCATGCATAAATTTTGTTTTGGGGGTGAGTTTCTGATTTTCTAGCACTCATATTCATCTAGGGGCACACATCCTTATATTTTGTTTGAATCGTTGACCCATATATTTTTTGATCTCTATAGGTGAATAATAATAAGGATACCTATTCTTTAGGGTATGTTTGATTCAATTAACTTGATAATATTCAATACTTACAATGAAAGTATGATTCCACTACACTGACTTGTGTAATTTAATATGCATTGATCATGGTGATATCGAGGGGCCTAATATCGATAGATGATATTCCAACTAGTACCAAGGGTTCCTTGATGGTGTAATTTAAGTTAGAGGTCCCAGGAAAGGATTTTTTCCTAAATCTCACCTCTCATAAGTTATTTTCCCAAACAAAAATTATGTTTTCATGATTTTTTCTCAATGTTAAAATTAGCTGACTTGTTTTCATTTCAAACAGTGATATTTAGAGTGGATTCCTAGAAAGAAAATGTGGTAGGGTAATCTTGGTTGCTTCCATCAATAGCTGAGAAAAACCATAGGGAATCAGTCGTGTTGGGAGATATGGTATCTTTCCTATGTGGGAAACTCTCTTCAGCCATAGATGTAGTTGTGGGGGAGGTCAAATATGAATCTGGTGAGGATGTTGCCACTAGTGAAGAGTCGTACTAGAAAATCCTTCCACCCAACATGGATTAGAGACTAATTTTGATGATCACATAAGAAGAGACTTATTCTACTATTATCAAATATTTTTTGGAGTATAAAAAACCACCCCACAAATAATTAGAAGATTCTATGTACAATATTGCCAATGAATATCATATTTTTCTAGGAAATGCATATAGGAGAATGTAAAGCATTATAACCTACACATAGAAGATAAATCTAGTGATCCAGATAGAATCTCTCCATTACCTGATTCTGATCCTGGTCATTAGAGGGGTGGAAACAGGTTTCCTCCATGCATTACATCATGATTACCTCTTGGATTTCATGTTCTCGTAAAGTTATGATTTTTAAATTTCAAGGAATAATGAAAAATATGAGGTTACTAAGAAACTATATGTGGCCCAAAAATAACTTACACATGCTTCACTAGTCATTGCCTCTGACCTCCCCGATATTCTGATGCATTGGTTCTCCTCTCTCTCATCAAACAACGCAAGTTCATTCTACACCCTAGCATGGATCATTTAGGTCCGGCGTAACGATGTTGTTTTTCACCATGTTCATAAACCTCCCAAATTCTAGATTTAACGGGCCATGTCATGGATTGAGGACTGGAAGGACCACAAATGACACTTTTTTCTAGGTGTAACCCCTTACTATCCCCCTAATTAGAATCCCCCACCGGAAGGGATTATTAAGCTAAATGTGGACGCGCCTCTCCCCAAGGATGGGATTGTTGCTCTCGATCTCTTGGATAGAAATCATATGGGGAAAATCATTGCTGCAAAACATGAATCACATCATGCCTTCTGGGAACCTGCAGTTGTTGAGGCCTCTGCCTTCCTGGCATGTATGATGCTTGCTATAGAACGTGGATGGGTTGATATCATCATTGAGTCTGACTTCCTCACTGTAATCAATGCTATTAACCACAACGACGGTGGACTCCAGTCATTTGGCTTCATCATAAAGAGAATTTTCTCGCTTCGCCAAGGCTTTTCTGGCTACACCTTATAATTTACCAAAAGGGAAGGAAACAATGTGGCCCATCAGTTTGTGGACTTAGGCCCCTCTGATGTCAACCAGCTCTGGCTGGAAAATTTCCCTTCATGGATTTTTATTTGTACATCATCTGATCTTCATCATTAATGTCATCTATTATTATTTTAATAAAAACTTACACACCTATAAGATAATGTTCATGAGAACACTACTATCATTAATTCTCAAGTAGGGATCATCATCACATTAATTTCCCAGCAGAAAAGCCCGAGGATACAACACTGGAGGCGGAATCACTAATGGTTGAGTGCCATGATGAGTAGGTGAAATTGTGAATTAGAGTTTTTTTATTTTCTCCCATAGGCTGAGGTGGATGTGATAGTGCTTTCCAGGATACAATAGGTTTTGGATTCTACTATCAATAGGATTTCTAGGCTTGAGTGTACGGTTTTTATGGTAAATCCCTAAAGAGAACTAGTTTAGTTGAAATAATGGAGTGGCCCCAACATGTAGGTGACCCTCATAAAATTTTATTGTTTTTATAAAATTTATCTTCTTTTTAAATGTATTATTTTTACTAAAACAAAACCATATTAATGAGTTGATCAATAATAAATCCTTAATCTCATGCATGTCCTACTCAGTGTGAGAATCATGGGGAAAACAGAACATTTTTCATTTATAGGAGAGTTATAGATAAGGGCCTAACACACTAGGTATAAATTTTTTACTGACCATGGGGAGTATCATGACTGAAAAATATTTGACTAGAGAGAGGGTCTCTCTATACGGATGAATTTATCTCCCCCTGAGTGGTAGTTCACAAATGGCGTAACTTTTGGGGAATTGAAATCAACCTGAACAAAGGGGAGTGATTAAGAGATTCAATCGAGATTCCTTAGATCTAGAGCACAAAGGGGGTGATAGGGAAGTAGTGGATAACTACTGGTCATGTTCAAATGATAGATTCCACTATCATTTTTATAATTATGGGGATTGAAAACTGTGGGTTAGTTATTGACCTTGTTTGAAAAATCAGACATGTCAAGATGACTTCAGGAGTCTTTTAGTGCATGTTCCCAAAAATTTAGGTGATCAAGTGTGTCCAGGAACCATTTCAATTAAGGGGACCATTCAGATGTAAATTATGATGGGGACCTAATTGTAATAGGACACGAAGCATGGTGATGAACTCCTAGAGTGTTTTTATGGAGCTCAACATTCCCAAGATTATGAAAAAGTAGATTTCAAAATATTTGGTCATTGTATCAGTTTGAAAAAGGGTCAGACTCATCTTCTAATTGGAGAACCATCAAGGATGCTGAGAAATTGTCCATGAACTCATATGGATTGGTAGATGACTAGCACCAATGTGGGAAAATGGTTTCTCAAGTGAGGGCCTGAGATGTTTTATATATTGAAATCATTCTATGAGGATAAAGGGCATATAGTTTGACATACTGCACTAGAAAAATTTAATGTGTAGTTTATTGTCATGAAGTGAGGGAAAGGATGTTCAAATAATAGTTTAGAATCTTGTAATAAGGTCTTGTGAAATTATGTGATTAAATACTATATATTCACTGTGGTGTTGTGCACAAACATGAAACACAATGGGTGGAACTGCATAGAGGAACTTTTGATGAAAATAGGGATAATATTTTCTTTGAATTTTGACAAAACCTATCAGTTTAGGGAGGCGAATCATATTTTTTTCATGGTCCATAGTGGGACACACTGGTATTCTGAATTTTTATTTATGCCCTCATTTTATAACCAATTCACAACAGTGACTTATTGGTTGGAAATCTGAATTTTTCCTAGGTTTCCCCTATAGGATTTAAACCTTACAGACATATGTTCCTTTTTCATTGGGTAGTTATAAAGGTCCTATGAGTTTGAACATGAAGTCATAAATAGTTTATTCTCATTATGTATCTTCTATTTGTTGAAAATAGTTTAAGGACTTCATTCATTGAACTGAATTAAAATTATTTTAATTTCATCATTCTAGGAATAATGGTTGAAAATAGTTTAATGTTATAATTCTTAAACCATGTATTATAAACTTTTTATGTTCATATTGATTAGATCGTGGGGGTATGTCTCAAAGAAGTTTTTGTGGAATATAATAGACAACACCTGGTATGAATTGAGATCCATGTATATCTAATTCCACATAAAATTTTTTATATACAACATTTACATAGTTTAAGGTTGTGATTCTTGGACCTAGACTCCAAATTTAAGGTCATAATGTTTGAACAAAGATGTTTGATCTATTTAAGGAGTTCATTCATGTCTCAAACTTACAAATGGAAATTCCTCGCAAACTCTTAAGCCCTCGTGATCCATCCTCATGTTAGGAAAGTGGGAGTTGTATATAGTTCACATTTTTATAGTCGAAAAACAATCAGGGTAAAATGTGACCACCATATGGATTTCCCAAAGTTTTTTTTCTTATTTAGTAACCATATGCACATGTACATGGATTTTGAAATGGTGGTGACTGATTTTTAGGGTACAATAGTGGACCATGTATAAAACATAATCTACACACCACACCAATCAATTATAGGGATAAAAAATAATGCACAGATCATTGAACTTCTTTGAAAAATAGGAACTGGCATCTATTAACAAGTATCCTAGGCAGTGTGTTCTTAGAATGGTAGGAGAGCCAGTGTGGAAGGGAACCATTTCCATTTGGGGGCCTGTTCAGATTGAGTAGATGATGAGGATCCAAATATATAGAAAAATTATGTTTGAAAATGGGAGTGGAGAATTTTCTAGGTGAATGTTGATTTCCCTATGAGACTTCCTTCCATATGCTTAAACAGATTGGATGATCATGTCAATAGGGAATGATAAACCCTGAACTTGAAGGGAATGAACATAAAATTGTTTAATGGTGGGGCTAGACCTAGGATAAAAGATCTAGGCATCACTATGTATCCCATGTAAATGGGAATCAAGACACGCATATTTCAGGAATATAGCTTTTTATGGGACCAATGATGGATCAATTCATAATTATAACGTGAGGCATAAAATGTTACTCACATATGGTAAGACCACATTTTAAATTTGTGTGATGAGGATGTCAATTTTGCTATCCTATAGTTATCATGTGTGGTGTCTCAGGTTAATATAGGGTAAGTCTATAGTTTATCATTAGGTGTTGAGGGTGTTCTTTTATCACATACTTATTATATGAGAAATACTATGTTTTTCATACAGGGTAAAGCTACATTTTATTGTACTGTGATGAGTATGTTTATTTTGGTTTGTCTCCCAATTTTCATGTGAGGTTTCCTATGTTTATATCGAGTGAGGCTATAATTTTACACCCTGTTCTGAGGAAGAATATTTTTTTCAACTCATACTTGTTATATGTTGCATCCTATGTTAATTTCATAGTGTAAGGATACATTTTAACTTAGTGTTCTTAAGATGTTTATTTTGGTTGTTCTCAAATTTTTCATTTTAGGAATACTGATTATATATGGGATAAGGACACAGTTTGACATCATTTAATGAGCAAGTTTGACTGTTTGGTTTATATTCTTACAGTTCGGACTAATTGTTATACTAGTTTATGGTCCTATATCATGGACTAAAGGGTGTGGGTGTCCTAATGAATATTGTGCAGCACAAAAAAGTTGTAACCTGGCATATATAAGGAGATCCCAGAAGACCCTTTTACACACAAACATACACAATTCATTTTGACACCATGTTGACGAGTTAGGAAAAACAATGTGTTGGTTTGAAAATGGGGGATTGACATAGAATATGTTATCCAGATGTATCTACATATCCTATGGGAATGGGAATCATGCCATAAACCATTCTTGAATATAATGTGGTAGAAGACTGATCCCAGTAGGGTGTTGTCGTTTGAGCGATGACATAATGAAAAAGGGAAGGAGGGATTTGTTTTATAAAGCACTAGGGATGAAGAAATATATGTGAATGATGATCCACAATGGGACGAATTCATGTATTTTATGGCCATAATGACTATAAATTTAGGGGATAATGTACTTTTAGGATATTCATGCGATGAAAATTAGTTTAAACCCTTCATTAAGAAGGATCCAATGAGTCCCAACACCACAGAATGAAATCCTAAAACCATTTGCACACTTTTTAGGGTTATGAGGCTTGGATTTGGGTAGGCACCAAATATAGGTTTTTGTTGAGGATGGACATGGGATTAGGGATCTAGTAATCCCTACATATCCCTTTAGGCATCGTGAAACACAAAACATAGTTCTGGCACCTGACATTGTAGGAGGCCAATGTCGGATGGATGGATTTTTCCCTAACAAGGACATTAAATCCTTTCATATTTTCCCAGGAGTCATTCTATGTTCTCCATATTGGGATTAAATATAGTTTAACATTGTGGTGAGGTAATGTTATTTTTTTCATCCAATATTTAACATACGTCGAATCCCAGGTTTGTATGGGGTGAAACTGCATTTTAACATTATGTTTTTCATATCTTTCTTGTTTTTCACCTCACAATTTTCATGTGATTAATACCATATTTATAACATGGGGAAAGACTATAGTCTAACATCGTGTACTAAGGATATTGGACTATGTATTTTAGAGTGATATAGTTATAACTAAAGGTTATATTATTTTACATTCATAGAACTCAGACGAAATGGTAACCTATTAGTTTAAGTCCATAGAACATGGACCACACTTTAAAATAGTTTAGGGTCATAATTATAGGACCTAATTTTTTGTAGTTTAAGGTTTTGTAGCTTTGACCATTCAAATTCATGTAAAGTATTTCATGAAAACCATATCATTATTGGGAGGTGTGATATTTTACATGTCTATAGTAATTAAATTGTATTATCTATTAGAATAAACTATGTGGATACTGTAAGGTCCTTCTTGATTGGGTTCCAGATTTTGTGTCTTTTTTTACAGGTATATTCTATTTTTTGAGATATAGTACCATGTCTCACAAAAATAATGAGTTAAGGAAATAATTTCTATTGAATGATCATGATACCTTGTTCTAGTTTCTCTATATGTTATGAAATTCCTAAATCATGTTTTTCTTTATGGAATCCTACTCTTATATAAGTAATTACTCTATTTTTTCTAGATATTTTTGGTCATAAGTGGGTATTTAGAGTGATTCAAACAAAACCATTATAGAAAAAATTCATATATTCCACAAACCAACTAGTATGGGGTCTCCTTGGTGGAATTTTATGTTTTCTTATGATAGGAATAGAGGAAATTAGGGAGTATAATAGGGAAAATCATTTTGTTATGGCCCACCATATTCTAAAAAATTTTACAGATATTTTTCTGGAATTATTAGATTTATCCATTTACCAGTGCATGATAGAATGAAGTGGGGTTAGACCAGATGTTGTACATGGTAAACAATTACATCATCTTGGAAGCCCAAAAATCAGTTTCATTGTCGGTGATAATGGTAATAGGAACCGAAAACTGATTAATTATTTTAAAATTCATGAACACCATCCTAAATTAGGTACTAAATTCATTATGGGTTACATCTTCTACACACTTTGAGATGAAGTATTTTAATTTAAAAATTAACCTATACCATCAAGATGTCATCGGTGGGTAGATACCCACAACATAGAGTCCCCAAACATTGAAGAGATAAGATTATTTGGTGGTTTGGATAATCATTATTTGTTGCTGTTGAAATTTATTGTGGATTTCACATGAATGAATCCTGTTGAAGAATTTCATGCAGATATGGTCCTTTATGGGAAAATGGTATCCCATCCGCTATGTTTTGTGGGATATATTCAATCCTATATTATGGGATCTATAGGACCCACATGGAACTCTTTCATGTCTTGAGGTATCACATATAAATGGATGTGATGAATTTAAATTCCCTTTAACCCATGCTAGTAGTGGGTTTTATCAGGGTTAGAGACACTATGGGGAGTAAAACGGGATGCATGCCAGTGGATTGTATCCTGCTCAGATTGTTATAGAAGGATAATTCCTTGCTAGATATTCATAAAAAATGTATTCATCCGAGCAGTAATTTATTTGACCATGAAGAAATTTTAGTGCCCTGGCACAAAATTACTGGTGGCGAACTGGTGTACATGTTGATTACCATCATATAATGTTTTGTGGGAGATAAACATCCAATGTGACACATTAATTTTCATGTCTTATAAATTGGTCTACGAAGTGGATATGACTAGGATTTATAGTGAATTGGATCATTCATTCTATGACTATGGAGCATGCGTCACCTTTGGTTGGAAATGGAATTGGGCCAATTTCTAATGATCTTATTCTAATAGGGGAATGATTTCTTCATTGCTTAAAACATATTCACCCTTGATCTTTATTGATACTATGTTAGATTCTCACTACACATGGAAATATTAAAAATCAATCTCAATGAAAAAATTGAGACTAGTATTAAAATCATGATACTCTACCTCATTGTAAGTGAATCCTTATAATAATAGCAACATGTATGATATGATGACCCTGGAAATAGTTTTGAAAAAAAATCCTAGTACTGCCTTATTGAGTTTAGAGTTATTAATTCTTCAAATAGTAAAACTTTGGGAATATAAAAATTGTACATTTTGGGTGATATATTAAAATTTCTTTTAATATTGAGTTGACTAAATCCCTGAGTGGGGATATTTCACATAAACATTATAATTAATTTATTCAATATTAGAAGAAAAAATAGCTAATCTATGGTTTTTTTATCTATACATTGATCATTTGAAAAGACTATTTTAGTTTTCCTTCAATTCACTTTTAGTATCCAAGGATATAATTCCTCTAGTGGTGATCCACATGTGCTACATTGATCTTTGAGTAACACCAACCAATAATCTTCTTCTAGTGTAACACAAATATTATCTTGTGTTATTTATATTGATCACTCATCCATTGGTATTAAAATAAAATCCCTTGAATTTATCCTCCTTGATAGGGAGTGAGAAGGTTGATTCAAGTGTGAATTCAATGTGCACAACAATTCCCTAATTTTTATTTTTAGATGCAATACACAATAGCAGTAACCATTTGTTTAGAGAGTTAGGGTTTCAGTTAAAATATTATTTAATTACATTTTTCATTAAATAATATTATAAACATTAATAAACCCAATTCCACATTATAATATTATCATTGTTTATTATTTTTTAGTGTGTTCCGACATTCCAAAAAACAAATATTATTTAATCAGCTCGTTATATTTGTCACCAGAAACATTCTTGGTCCATTAGAAATCCCCCAGGATTTATTTAACAATTAAATAAATATTTAATTTAAATATTTCCTTCAATAATAAATTTTTTAGATAGTTCAAACATGAATAAAATTATGGATCATCTATAAGAATAATAATTATTTAGTTAAATAAATACAAATATAATTTCATCATGATCATCACAAACACTTAGTGTGTGACACTCTATAATTATTTCTCATTAGAATTTGGTGGAA
Organism: Viscum album; assembly: GCA_963277665.1. Classification (NCBI taxonomy): domain Eukaryota; kingdom Viridiplantae; phylum Streptophyta; class Magnoliopsida; order Santalales; family Viscaceae; genus Viscum; species Viscum album. Next base: position 1,671,947,878 of record OY728138.1, read on the forward strand.
TTTACTAAATTCCATTATAAGTATCTATCTATGGGTCAAGGAACCCGAGTGAAATAACATAATGTCGAAAGGATGAAAACCACAAAATAATGATCACTGGGTAATATTATCCCTTTATCACAATATCCAACCAAGCAAGCTACACATCGGTGACACCAACTTATATGTTTGATATGTATTTATTTAACTATTTAAAATAATCACATTATTACACCATTTCCCTGCAATTTTTGGAGATGGTTCTATTCCAATCAAGGGTTTGATATAATAGCTTCTAGAAATTTGGAAGAGATAAATACTTCATTGAATTATCCATCAATGGCATGCAAAATGTGACACAACCAACATACCCTACCTCACAGTGACCATATGTCATCATGGGATTTGTTACAAAATATATATGTGTGATTCCTGAAATATATTAATGATAATATTAAAATCTATGTTCTATTACACATTCATATGGATAAGAATTCTTTATGAGACCAAAACATGTGGAATCCCTTACATTGGTCCTTTTCTTATAATCTTCCGATAAGGATATTACCAAGTAGGAACTTAATGTGAAAAAAAGTATCAACTAATTAAGAGTAATCCAACAAGAAAGTATATATAATATGTATCCCATCATATTAATTTATCTGATCAAAAAACATTATTTTATAATGTTATCATATCTTATCAAGGTTCTCATTATTGTGGAGAACTTCTATGACATTATCAATTTTTTGTATACTCTAAGACATTATTACATCATATTCATGTAGATTAATAAAAAAAGGTAAAAAAATGTTTTATTAATATTCAATATATCATGTATTCATGTAATGAATGTGATAAATGTTCATCCTCGGATAGAAACTCAAACAAACACCCACTTGAACTAAATCTAACTGCTTATGAAATTCATCCCTCTAGACCTCATAGGATAATCATGTTTCAACAGAGACATATCTATAGTAACAGGGGATTATATGTTTCCATCCACATAAATAATTATCGCTACAAGAAAATCTCTCTAAAAAATCCCTCAAGGGATGATACATCTAATGTATGTGCTCCCTACACTAATGTGGCCTTGGAAAATTTATGAGAGCCACCATTATAGTATTATCACAATAGTGTGTGATATAATCTTTACTAACAGTTACCACATCAAGATATTTAATGATGTTTCACATCTATACTACTTCTTTAGCATCCTCAGAATCTACAATATACTCAGAATTTATGGTGTAATATGAAACCACACCCTATTATGAGCTCTTCCAAATCACAGAACCTCCATTAAATGTGAATATGTATCATGGTTGTGACTTCATGTCATCTTGATCTATTTTGAAACTAGATTATTCATATACTATGGTTTATATTTACTAATTTACTTCATAAAAAAGGATAATATACATGTTATGCCTTACATATTTAAGGATAGTCTTGACAGCCATCAAATGGAGGTCACGTGGGTCAGATTTATATTTTCCTACCACACATAATTTGTAGGTGATATTTATCCTAGGATATAGGATATGTTATTTTATTTACCCAATCACTAATGTATATGAAAACTTTTCCAATGTTTTTCTTTCTTCATGATTTTGGTATACATCTTTCAAGAATGATTAATTCCATGTCATGCTCGAAAAACCCCATCTTGGATTATTCTAAAATAAATCTCTCTTGTATATTTTTAATGTATGTACATTGAACTAATCCAATGATTCTCTTGTATCAATCATGATGGATATTGATCCTAGGAATGTATTCTACCTCACCCAATTCATTTAGGAAGAATAATTTATAGAATAATTCCTTAACATACTATAAGACTAGTATTTCTTCCATTAACTAATATGTCATCAACATATACTATTATAAAAATAAATACACTCCCACTAAACCATTTTTAGAAATAAGTATCAGATTAATTATTAATAAACAAATTCCATTATGGCTATATAAAAATGAATGTTCCATGACCTGGATGCTTTCATTATTCCATAAAATAATTTTTTTTCAAATTTCATATCTTGTAGGAATCCATTGGAGTAAAAAACCCTTCAGTTTTTTTTCATATGGCCATCATCCTCAATGTTTCTTTTAAGGTAGGATATTTTTAAATACATTTTCCAAATCAAATAGTCATGGTAAGTTCCAATTTTATGTAGAGTTATGATTAATTCCCTCATTTCAACTAGTCAAAATGATTCATTATAGTCATTGCATTGATGTTGTTTAAAACCTTTTACAACAAGTCGTAACTTATAAGTACTTACATTTCCATCCATTTCCAGTTTATTCATTAACACCGATTTTCAAATAACAATATTTACATCCACTATAAGATCTATGAAAATCAAATCATTGTTTTTGTACATGGAATCCATTACATAATTCCTTTCTTCTAGACACTTGGAAACATCGATGCCACTTATTTCTTCTTTATTTTTTAGTGGATAATTATTATCTACTAATTACGGTTCATTAACCTCAGGGGTCAGAAAAACTTTCTATTATGGTTCTCTAAACCCTCTTGTACTTTTAGACAGTACTTGTGTCTCTGGAATAGTTTCATATTCCACAGGGATTTTGAAATATGTTCCTTTATCAACTCTTGTATACCTTGAGCCATAACCTCATCGAAGTCTATCTCACTCCCACTGTCCCTTTTATAGATGTTCTTCATATCATTTAATATGTTTTATCTTTCTACAATTACTTTTTTAATGTGTCTTATATGTAATCTCTTCTTTTTTACTTATTATATCCTATAAAGGTACACTTTGTGACATGGGATGAAATTTTGTTACATGAAACTTCCTGAAAAAATTATTTTCAACCCCACACATGTATGTATGACAACACTGTATTCTATCCACTTCAAAATTTATATGGTATACCATCTTCCCCTTTATTTGGAACTTGTTTGGGTATTTGTGTTATTTTTAATAACATGTATCCCCAAAAGGGTACTTGAATAATTAAATGACTAAATATTGATCTCACCATCTCCAACAAGGTGTGGTTCCTCTTTTAAAATACACCATTACACAATATGGTATAAGGAGAAGTGAGTTGAAATAGGCTACTGAAATCCCATAAGTAATTTATGAAGCGTTTATTAAGATATTCTACACCATAATCTGAGTGGATTTTCATAATATTATTACCAATATAGTTCTCAACATCATTATTGTATTCCTTGAATTTATAAAAAGTTTTAAAATTAAACCACATTATGAAGACATATCCTTATCTTATAAAATATTCAATAAAAAAATTTAGTATGGGTATACACCCATTTCCTCAATAGGAAATGATCTTGAAGAATTTTCATAAACTAGTTGAATAATCTCTTAGGCCCTTTCACCTTTTCCACTAAATGGTGATTTTTATCCATTTTTCCTTATAACCTTGTGTGACATTATCCAAGTTGGTTTAGTTCAAAAGAATATAAATATCTATCTTGGTATAATTTATTCCTGTGTTTTTCATTTACATAACCTTGCTAGTGATTCCATGGTTTGGTGTGGTATGGTTCATGTAAAACATTTTTTTATATATTTCCATTACTTGGTTTGTCCAATCTAATATATAAAGGTTTTTATTTAAATTCTCCTTGCCATAAAAATGTTATCTCTATAAAATAAGAAACCTTCATTTGTGAACATGAACATAAATCCATATATATAATGATTGGATATAGATATAATGTCATTTCTAACCGAAGGAACATAATAACCACCCTCTAAACCAAGACCATTCTAGTCAGCAATGTGGGCCGGTTGACCTTGATAGCTACAAGATAAGGATTATTTCCATTAGATATTCATAGATCTACATCCACATGGTCAATTTTTTTTAATGTACTTGGTTCTTGTATTTTAATACATATGTTAGAAGAAAAAACTACATATAATAATGAATTTTTCAAAATAGATAAATTGCACAAGATAAAAAGTTCCAATGAAGCTTCCCCTTTATTCTTTGGAGGGGTATAGGTTATCTTCCAGTGGTTCTTCTTTCCACAATAATAATAGAAAGAACCTTTTTACATTGATTTCCCCATGATATTCCTCTTCATATAAGTTCATGAAGAAGTTTGAAATTATAGATATTCACATTACCTTAACATTTTTTCACCATAATAATAGAATCTTTTTATGTCATTGTATGCTTATCTAAATGGTGAAGGATAATAAGAACTTCTAACAGATACTTCATAAATTTGTTCATATTAAAATGTAAAACAATTTTAGATGATATTTAAGGGTGTGATGTAAGAATGATTTTGGTGCCCAGTTATTTGGGGAGATTGAACTCAATAACAACTAGCCACTCAGTATACTGAATGATCTTGATTATACGAGGCCCAACTGGGGCACCGTCTCCAAGCTTTCTCTGAAAGAGTTTTACAAAAATCACAAATTGTTATTTTCTTTATCTCTCTATGTAAAGTTAGTAAAAAATCTCAAGATTTAAATAAACATCCATGTTTTCATGAGATATCATAAGTTCACTAGACATAGACAAAACCATTAAACATTGAACATTGACAGCATCACTCAAATATTTTTTCATATATGTGTAAATATTCATAACATTACTCTTTTATAGGTTGAACATGATGTGAGGACTCTACAATGTAAGACATTCGTTCCTGGTGCAGAATAACCCAAATATGACTAAAAGACTCCTGGAAGCTACAGATAGTTATGATGTTTCCATTATCTAATATTGATTATAGGGATAATGTGGATACAGATCTTTCTATTATATTCTAATATTATAGGGATTATTATTAGTAGTTTTTCTTGATTACAATTTATGTTGCAAATAATAATCTAATTTATATTTATTAAATCACCCACTATTTTTATGAAGACACAATATCACTCACCATTGAACTCATAATGTCTAGATTCTAGAACATTCTTTGGGAAGGGACTCATATGCATCTTTTCATAGCCCTAGTAAGGGTTTGTCAAACTACTTGATGTTATTTAGCTAGGAATATTCTTTATAGCTGTGGGAACGCAGATCCTAGATCCGTTGAGGGGACTCCCATATCCTGATATCATAACATGGATTTCCTCCAAAAATTCCTCCATGTTACATAAACTATAGTTATGGATACTTCTATTGATGTGAGACAATTAGGTAAATCCGTAAAAATCAAAAGAACACCACATTAAAAGAATGTGTCCCAATAAGGGTTGATCAGACACTTAGTTCTAAGGCTTTAATTCATAGTCATGTAATGAAAGGCCAAGTCTTACTTAATATACAATCGAGGGATTCTAATTTATTGTAGATAAATATCATATTTTATATATTTTTCCAGTCTTCTAAATATTATGTTCATGTTACATAATTAATTGACCTTGCATGATAAAACATTTAGGTATAATCAATTTATTAATATTCTAGATTTGGACATTAATTCATTTATTTATGTGATCGTAGTATTGAATCCATAAAATAAAAAAAATTAAATAATTAATTAATTAATTAAATAACCCAATAATGAGCTTTATCTAATGGTTCATTTAATTTGAAAATATTAAATCAACATATTACCATGGGGAAAACATATATTGTGGTTCTTAGGATGATTTATTGTATTACACCTTTCTATCTATGTAACACCTAGGCTAACATCATTATGGTACTGTCTTCAATAGCCTCCACATGCCTTGGGTAACACTGTTAATTACAAATATTTATAACATGTAATAACATGGGAGGGAAAAATGGATAGGTTAAATGGTAATTATAGAAATATATTTAGACATGTAGGTCCTATCTAGTAATGGAGGAAGTTATGAATCATGGGAAAAAATATTTAATTTAATAATAACTAACTATAGAGATATGAATTAAATAAAATTGAATAAATGAAAACACATTCAATTGTCTTAGACTAGATCATGAATGGACATATATACAATGTATATTCAAATAAAATGGATAACATTTATTTCTATATCTATTATTTATTATTATTAAAAACATGCTTGAATTAATTAATTAATTTCCTTTCATCTTAATGACCATTCAGATCCTCTCGTAGATCACCATCATAAAGGAATTCATGGGAAATAAACAGAATGACCTATGGTTGTAGATTTATTATAATAATTTACTTATTCATTTAGAATTCATTATAACACTGATTAAATTTTTATACACATAATATTCAAATTAAATCAATAAACTTTTAATGTTGAAATTGTCAATTTAATGTAACTAAATTATTCTAGTAATTGGGAGGCTACTTTACATATACTATCTAGGTACATGTTTGGTACCTCTATTGGAATGTATCTGGGTCACACACACGAGGCTTTAGTATATTGACCCGGACAACTCTAAATAGAATATAGATGCAAGCTATACACTATGTTTCTATTTTCTATGTTCCTAAGATACTTACTTGGGTATTTGGGGTGTATATATGCATATTACACTCTATTTACATGCTATCTACTTGTCATCTAGTATGAATGTTGTGTTCCCATGAAACTCATCAAAAGACTCATCGTGTTCTTGGTTGAGAGATAACATGATGTGTGCCTCCATCTAAACCTCATGTACCTCTAATTTCATGTGTCCATATATCAACATTACGGACTTTAAATGTATATCAGATGAGCTAACTGATGAAATACATGTCGTGTACACTGTATAGATGTTTTTTATATCAAATGTGATCTAGGTTTTTAGCCTCATTTAATTTGTCCAGGTATAATGACCATGAAGATTCTGTGATTTATGTCACCAAACTATGTAGGCTATAAGACATGTATGTCTTATAAACATGTTCGCATCTAATATACCATGTTCCAAGTTTTCCGATCGACACATGGTGTACACTGTATGTAATAAATGCATGTAATTCCATGTACCTCATTGAATGTACATGTGAAAAATACTAAGATACACTAAATGTACTCCGACTACACATCCTGTAACCCTGTCTTACCAGTCAAAAAAATTTCATTCCTTGATGACTTCTCTTGACATTCTATTTTATTATTAGACAATTACAAAAAAGAAACATTGAAGGAATTTGATTAATATATTAATAGCATGTGAATTAAAACATATAAAAGAATAAACTATATGAAATTAAAAGTCAACAATGATTTCAAATGGATCAATAATCAAATCAATAAATAAAAATTTCAACATGACCCCTCTAATACCACTTCATTTTTATGGGTGGAGCTGAAGCGAGTGATGATTTGTGATATATTAAAATTTATTTTAATATTGAATTTCATGAAACAATGTGTGTGGATCATTCATATCTAATTTTAATTAATTTATTTAATGAACAAAAAAGATTACCTCATAGGAGAATTCTCCCATTTATATAGATATTGATTGTAAAAAAAATAGAATTTCAGTTTACCTTCATTATAGTATGAGGATCCCTGAATTGAGTCAATATAGAGGTGATTCACACATAATACTTTGATCTTGGAGTAATGTTAATCAATAATTGTGTGCTAGTACGATGATGAAGTTTTCCTCTGTTATTCATGTTAATCGCTTGTCCTTCAGACTTTAAAGAATCTATCTGGTGTTTCTCATTCTTCAGAGGGAGTGATAAGGAAAAGTAGATAGAGAATTCAATTTTCACAATAATTCTCTCCTTTTTATTTTTTGATGCAATACAAAATAGAAAAAAACATTTATTTATATAACTAGGGTTTGGGTTAAATTAATATTAAATTTAACTTTGAACCTTAAAAAATATAATAATTTTAATAAACACATTAATACATATTAATAATAATATATTTTTTTCACCCCAACTTGCGTAATGAAAATTATTATTTAACCAGCTTGTTAATTAATATTTTTCACTAGAAACAGTCTTGGTCTATTCACACTCTAATATAGCTTATTAAATACCTAAAAAATATTACATTTAAATATTTAATTCATCAATAAATATTTCCGATCAATAAAATTTGTATAAAATTATCTCTCGGTCCTGATTACTATATTTTTTAAATTAATTAAATTAAAATATGATTTAATAAAAAAAATAGAACACACATACTGTGTGACCCTATTGAATTTTTTATCATTGTCGTGTGGTGGAATTTTTTAAATCTCATTATTACTTTATAGAAAGAGGTCATGTAACTAAAGGGAATGAAATTAATGTCACAATGAAGATGAACACATATGAATGCTAACTGTGTAATATAATTCATTTATCACAAAAACTCCCCAAGTAGGTTTCACATCAATGTCACCAACCTATGTTCTTAATGCATGATTCATTTAATATATATTATAAATAGATTTTTACACCAAGAAAATGGAATTTATTATGACTGTATTATTATAATAAAAGGGCGGAGATATTATCTTCCAGAAATGTGGGATGGAAAAATGCTTCCTCAAATTATCCATTAATGGCATGTCAATCATGATTCACCCAATGTATCATACCTCACCATGACCATAAAAATCATGGTTTTCATTTGAAAATATAAGCGTGTGACTCATAACATGAATTAATGATAATTTTAATGTCTAAGGACAAGTATACATTCTTGAAGAGAGGAATATTCAATGACACAAAATCATGGGTATAATTACTAGTGAGATTATTCTCATAATCTATCATATTAGAGATTACCATGTGAGGAATTTTGGATATAAAGCCTCACCTACATATATGAACTGACACCTGATAGTCTATGTACCACATGTCCTATCATAGTGTGATACCATGATGTGTAACATTATTTAAGAATATAATCATAGAATATATATGTTTTCACCATAGTGGGTAACCTCACAGACTATATCAATTGACGTATACTCAAGGACATTATTACATATTTTTCATGGAAAATAATTACAAATATGTAAAAATATGATTTATTAATATTCAATACAATGAATATAAATGTAATAAAATTAAAAATAGCCTATCCTAAGACACTAACTCCCACAGACACTCCATTTCAAGATCTACTAAGAGAATGAATTCATATGGGAAATTAATGTCCAGGGGAAGTTCCATAGGGATCTAGTGTGTATAGAGGAAGTCTACCAGTTCTTGGCCCTTGACTGCTTTCTTTGGGACAAACTTAGTGTCAAACTATAGTAGGATTATTTCCCAACATGCCAATATCCCTATCAGTAAGGGGAAGTTTGGAATATACATCAATGTGTCTATGAGATACAATTTTTATCTCATAGTGCTATAAATAATGTTGTAGCATCTACAATTTGAATACTTGTATGAGAAAAATCTTCTATATTAGGTATTATTTTTCCTTTGTTTAGAGGATTATGCATATGATATTGAATAAATGTTTCTACCAACCCCCATTAATTTTTATGGTGGGAGGGTTCCAATAGATCATTCGAGGGTGGTCAGATAAAGGACTAGAGGCTTGTTAGTAATGGACCGAATCTAGAATTAATGTTTTATTAGGTACTACTTACTATCCTTGATTGTTATTTATAAGTCCATATCCCATTTGTAAATGGTTAATTTACTCAAGATACTAACAAATGGATTACACTGACTGAAAATTAACATTTTTATTATCAAAACACTTTTGAGGAGGAAGTGAGAAACCAACACATCCATCATTACAACAAAAAACCCCATTAAAAGGATAAATTAGATCAACGCTGCATAATCTACCCCTCCCTAGCAATTAATCCTTGGCGACAAGCTTTCACAATCACATGACCATTCGGCTAGCAGTCCCGTGTAGAGTTTCACGGGCATGGAACCGATGGAAGAGCCATACCCTCTCGAAATTCCAATTCCAAATGGCATGGGTAGGTGAAAGCTTCTTGCTTTGAACCTCATCTGGCGCAGATACATGTAGAAATCCAGTTGCAAGGATATAAAAACTTCATAGTATATTCGAACAGGATTCATCCACAAACTGATCACCTGACATCGGAGACAGTAACCCACCATAACATAGCACACTGATTCACAACAACCTCACTGCCTCCAGAAGATTCAAAAAATTCAAAACAAATTCACTCCCAAAAACCAGTTCATCACGAGCAGAAAATCCAAACTGAACCCTCACCAACCTTTACTTCCTCCAATGTCTTTAAGAAATTTAAAAAACAAAGATAAACCAATGGTTAGAAACAACCGCAATAGAAAAACCACAACAGCTCCAAATCCAAAACCACAGAATACCCCAAAACCAAATCTCAAACCTCCAAAACGATTCCCCTCAAATAGAAGTTACTAAAGAAAATATAGAAATAGCAGAAAACTCATCCTAAAAACAATCAAAGGAATACTTTCAGTAGATGAAATGCATCACCAGAATGTTAGAAAGCCGAGCACCAAAATCATCGGAAAATAACCCTACCGCAAACCAGAACCGATGTCCCATCGCCGCCATCCAAAAAGCCCTCGGAGACCACAACATACAACCCAACGAACCCATAGAAGACGATGCTACAAGCCTCAGTCACATAACCCAGATCTCGGTCGCGGAACCATCTGCACACTGCCAGAATAAGCCCTATCCATTTGATGAAGTGAGGCGGGAACATGCCAGAAATGAAGATAAAGGTCATTCTGGCCATGTCCATGAGGTCGCCGACGCCTCCGCTAAAGATGAACAGCAGCCACTGTTACGTCGAGTAAACATCGATGAGGAGATCTGAGCTGCGTCGAGGTAGAGGGAGGTGGTGGCAGAGTGAAACCCTAGTGGAATCTTCCCTTAAGGACACATCTACCCCCACAAATGGATTGCACTTACCATCCAAATTATCAATAAATCATAGATTATAGGCCATGTGGTCTTATAGGCCTCAAAACTCACAAAGGTTTCGTAGGGGATGCATTTGGTTGATAGAATTCATTTTTTCTAGGTCGATGTTGATTTCATTATATTTGAAAATAATTTTGCTAATTTTTTCCTAGGTGAAACTTAATTCACACTTAAATTGGTTCATCTTAAAGTTTTTATAATAAAGAAAATTGAAAACATTCTCATATTCTATGATATGGTATTATAATTGGTAGTTGTTGACACCGAAATTTTCCATGTAACAATCCAATAGTTTTATGAAGATCAGTTTTAAGATAAAGTGTGAAAAACAATAGTGAGTGGATCTAGTATTATTGGTGATGAAATGCATCACCTGGTAGTTAAATATTCATTGGGCCAACTTTAATTATGTATAATCCTCAACCTTGGGGGGCATCCAAATATTATTATACCTATAATATTTATCCATGAAGGAGAGTTACTAATATATAGTAACATCATCAATAAATATCTTTGTCACCATAAGTGGAATTCCATCGTTTGGAAAATGGTGGTTGAGGAATTGGAAGTCATTATAGACTCTGATCATCCCAATATTATTTTTGATTGGGAAAATGTTTCTTATCCACTTGGGGTGTTGGACCTCTCTAATAATGTTGCCCCTATTTTGTTTTTAACAAATTATGTCTCAACCATGGCATCATGGGAGGGATGACTTTTTTTATTGGTATGTTTCATGATCAAATAGTGACCCACTTGGAGGCCATGGGAATAGGTAAATACGGGTTTTGGGTTTTAAAATCTCTCTATAACTCGAATAAAACACATTGTGGTTCTTCTTTCGGAAGGAACAACACCTCTATATCTGTTATAGTGATAAGGATTTTTTGATCAGTGTCATCATTAGATCTTCCTTAGTTAAAATAATGTCATGAGTTAACTCATCTATAGTATTGGAGACACCCTCTTCAAATTAAATATTGAGCTACTATAGATACTCTTAAGCATATAAAATATTAGAATAATAAGGATGATAAAACAATCTAGATAATATATATATATGAATAACATCAGGATATGAAATGATTGGGGAAGAGTTTTCAAAAATTAACTCTTGGTTCATGGAGACCATAATAGAAAGGTCTAAAAACAAAATCCCTTTTAGTTTCTAACCATGATTTCCACTCCTTATATTGAAGCAATGATAGTGGATCGACCTCCATCAAGTTATCTTATCCTTGAAGAACATGTCGGTGTGCTGTTCATTAGTGGCCATGGGGTAAACTTATTGAATCTTTAATGTGGCATGGTCTTCAATTTTTAGTTAGGAATGACCTTTGTAGTAATATATGGTAATTATTTATGAAATCCTTAATGGGTACTACTAAAAAACTTCCTATATCTGGTTTCATGGGTTCCAATAAATAGATAAGAAGGACTGAGTTTTCCTTCAAGTTTTACCAAGGATCGGTTGTAGTTATTATCAAATAATTAGGTGAATTGATTTGATCCTCCTCACTAATATGGGTATATTTTCATTCCCTTATATAGTACTCAAAATATAGATAGCAGGACATACTAGTGTGTAGGGACAAGCCTCACCCTAGAGTACCTCTACTAAATCATCAATATAGTATTTGAAGCCCTGCTTTTATAACAAGGGGGCCACTATATGCTGGTGGAGCCAAGTTCATCCAAGTAGTGTGTTTTATGATGTGTCCTATGAGACTAAAAAAAATTCATTGCTTTCCCCTATTCCACTAATTTGATTCACCAGCCAAATCATTCCACACAGCTTCTAGTCACTCTTATCATAAGTCAGAATAGTTAGGTTAGAGGGGATTTGATCTTCTGATAAAATTCCATGCTTGTTAATTGTTTGGGTTGGGATGAGATTGATCAAAGAGCCATTATCCACTAGAAAACTATATAATTACATATAGTTGAACTCTCTAATGATATATAGAGGGTGTATTTATCCTTGAATGGTGGCACCCTCATCTTCTAAAAAAAATTAAATGATGGCATGACATCCCTCTTGCTTGGATTCCTCTTCATAATATTCATTGATGATATCTACCTCATTATCAAAATTATGGGGGCTTTTAAAATCGTTTTTGATGGATTATTTTTCATCCATAGAAAATTGGAGACCCATGTGGATCGATAGCCTCTCTTTTGTTTCAATGAGGGGTTTCAACACATCAAATTTTTGGGTGAGGGGAATGTTTTTTATACATAAGGCCATTCATTAATATGGTTTTAGTGGGTACCATTGGTAGAGACACATTATTATAGCTAGTTTTTGTTATAGTATTATATTTATTAATTACATTTATCTGAGTACCTAGTGGATAGCCTCCATAAGGATGAGGTCAGGCCATGGCTAGGTCTGGCTTATCACAGCATAGTTTTAGTTGAGTTACACCATCAACTATATTGTCTAATGTGGAGTAACATCCACAAAAATTTCTTGGGAGGGGTTTAGTTATTGAGAACTATGTAGGGAATGATTCCTAAATTCATTATATAGAACATTATGGTTTGAATGGATAGCTTGGAAATTTTTATAGCCTGAAACACTAGCTTGAACAATATGGTTTTTCGTGTGCCCTACACCTCTCCCTCAATGGTGTTTGTCGGATGTTATTGAGGGGCTCACATTATTTTCTTCATCATTGATCATTGTGTAGTGATACACTAGTTTGAGAAAGATAAAAAATGTGCATTATTGATCCTCATTGGTGGAATATTCCATAGTAGATATTCCCTAATCACATCTCCCAATTCTTGTGGCTTTGAGTCCCCATGGGTGTAATCTAGTTTTGGAACTGATGGGGGGATCTGATTTATATTGCGTTACTAGCATCTTCCCCATTGAGATATAGAAGTACGCGCAAAATCATTGGATGAGTTAGTTAGAGGATGTGTGGTCTCTGTAGTAGGTTCTGGTTTACTTAAGATATAACATATAATTCCATGGGTGTGAGAAACTGTCATTTTTTCCAACCGATCATTGTAATTCCACATTCATGGATTAGGATCCTTCTTCTACTAAATAGAGTCTTCATTGTCACTATCGGTGTTAGAGGATACATATGCTAACTGTTCCAAGATTTCATCCAATTTAATTATACCATGGTCCCCATTATCATCATGAAAATAATTAATACAAATCATTCATTGATGGAGTGTCCAAGGATCATACGATATATGCCCTGACAAGATAAATTGGTATGTCCGACATGTTGGGTTCTCTTTCTTTATGGTAGCTTAATGATAGCTTTTTCTAGGGAACAAATAAATTAACAGGGTACATCTATATCCTTGAAGGAGAAAGTATTTAAATCATTTCTATAAAATGAAACTTCTGTTACTAACTATTATAGGGGCTAAGTAAACATTCTCATAATGAGGTTATGGCTGACGGGGCTAAACTATGTAGGTTTCCACCTAGTAGGGTTTACCTAGTAGGGATCGTCTTGTAAACAGGTCAATATATGTACTAGATCAAGAGCTTATTTATAAACTATAATATTTTCATTTTATTTCATAGTCATTTACATTAGTTATGGGAGGGAAAATTGGTTTTTCCATTATTTTTCCCACTATAAGGCTTTTTCTAAACATTGAGACATTTCTAATAAATCTTGAAATCTGCCTAGATAATTAAAGGATATGAGGGTGGGGAATATCTCATATTTGATATTATTTATTCTCAATGTGATCAAATCTTCTAGAAAAATATATGTGTTGAGTGAGTATGTGGGTCCCTTCCTCAAAAAATGAAGGCATCAACTCTCTCATTGGGCCTCTGTTTTCATTTGGAGAGGTAAAAAATTATTTCCCTGTGTGAGGTGGAGATAAACTGATAAAATAAATGTCTAGTGAGACCCACCCTATATAAAATGGAACCCAGAACTGGTTGTATGTAACACACCAATAAGGGTACATCTAGGGTTCAGAAAAAATATTTGAGCATGGAATCTTTTTTTATTCCGAAGACCCCATTACGAGGCCACATCTTGGGGAAAAGTGAGAAATATATAGAAGTTGATCACATGTTCCATCAAATAGGGAGAAACATTGATTTCTAAATTTAGGTGGCAATTTCATCTAGCCTAGCCATGCTAGATATGTCTTTACATCTAGAAAAATTAATACCCTTCTCATTTACAGTGCCTCAATGTGGGTGGTGAGAGTATCAATCACAACATCCTAGTGATTATTTTTTGTCACTAGTAATATAAATTGATCATCAGTCCGAGAGGCTTTTCAGCCATGATCTCAAGGAAGATAGGTTCACTAATTATACATGGTGGGGGACTCATACCTTGTCCATTTTTATATCCCTGGGCTTTTACCCTCATCAGATATGCAAGGCCACATGGTTAAAATCATAATTCATGTCCAAGAAGTACGAGGATCCTAACTGGAGGAGATATTATATATCTTTTGATATTCTCATGTATTAAGAACTATTCATGAATATGATCTATAGTTATCCACTTATTGATATCTATCATCTGAACCATAATTGATATTCAATTTTTTGAACTGGTTGTTAGTGTAATCTCTGATGGAAAGATAAGATCAATGTTCCCCATAGCATTTTCAGATATTGGTGGGTTAGATCGAATTTCTCATTGGGGGATCCAAAGCCCCATTGCTAGAATATGCTAATGAATAAGGGTGACTCTCGGGGGTTTTTCTTAGTATTGTTCCATCCCTTCAAGTGGGTTCTCCCATTAATACCATTTGTTAGAATTCCTGTTTCTCTAATCCTCATGTGTGTCAATATTCACTATATTAAATATAGTAGTGGATAGATGATAACATTCAATTTCATTTTTTGGGATGGATTGATGTTCCCATTGTTACTGTACGATAGAGATAAAATGGATGGTATAATAGAATCAATATCCTTTAATCTACACATGTTGAGATTCCCATTCCATGACTCATTAAAGCATAGTGAGACTTTGGACATAGATCTACTAGATATCCAGGCAGTAGCCATATGATTCAGGGCATAATGATACTGTGAGAATTATGATATCAACTCTTTTTCAACGTTGTTAAATGGAATCATATATTCCATGGATTCTTGGGTAGGTTATATGATGGTCCTGAAGGTAGTTGAACGTCTCTAAAATATCTAACAGAAATTAACTGCTTCGTCCTCAGTGAGGGAATCTGGGATTTCAAAGATCTCAGTTCTATGTGACCATAATTTGACAAATAGATGTTGAGAATCCAAGAGTCACCATAATTCCTCTTGTTCATTACTAGTAGTATGATCCACTACTGATCAGACCAATACCTAGTGAGAGGAGGAAGAGAAACTATTGGTGTCACTGACATAGGTATTGTTTTCTGTAGATTTTCTGAGAGATAGTGCCTTGCACAGGCCAAACATCCACTACATATGGTAATATATATCATATGTAGATCCAAATTCAAGAGCATATGTATATAAGATGGATTTTTCACTACCTCCTCATGTGTGAGAGTGGTATGATATCTTTAGGGATCAACAGAGTGCTCTCAATCATTTGACGGTATCAACATAAACCCAAACATCTCTCCAACATTGAGTGTGGGTGTTGAGATGAGAAAAAAATGATGGTGTTAAAGATATTTTTACTAAAATTCTTCGAATAGTGGCTAGAAATTCCTCGATCAATACGTACATGTAGATAAATTTCAGGATTTTTTGGACCTCATATTTGGGGATCATAAGCCTCAATCGGTGGGATTCTTCCATAGCTCATGAAGTGGGGGTGAAAGATCCCTTATCATTTCAACAGTTGTCTCAGAGTTTGAGGATTAAATGGTGACATGACTCCCCCAGGGTCCCACATATTATGGATTGGGACTTCCTTAAGATTAGGTTCTTGAAATTAATATTCTATCCATCCTTTCAGGTTATGACCCTTTTTATGTGAATGAGGCCCAAGTACATTTTTAATCATCCTAACTTGAGATGGATCTTCAGAGAATGGAACACCATAGCATAGGGAGGAACTCCATGATGGTTGGTGATAGAGTGGGTAGGACCTTTTCTATATTTGATGTTAGTCTGAGGAGTATCTCTTCTCAGGGTTGGTGGTAGTGTGGGGAGTACTTATAATTTTGTTAGGGGTAGTGTGAGAAGGACCTCTACTTTGTTTGGTATAAGTATTGGTGGGACCTCCCCTATGGTTGGTGGTAGTGTGGAGAGGACCTCTACTCTAGTTATCGTTATCATAGGACAACCATTAACAGTTGTCCATGGCATCGATGAATGATAGAGTCAACCTAGCCTTCCAAATAGGTGGTTGGGGTCTTTGTCTTGAAAAGGTGAATATTTATTCCCACTCAGATGTTGTGGGGATGTGATGTGATTCAGTGGAAGTATCAATGTCCACTGGATTTAAAAAAAATCATCTTATCGAGTAATGTTATGTGCCTTCCAAAGACATAGGCATCATGTATTCTAGACTAGGTCTAGTGCGGTAGGTATATGGTCAGCCTTCTTATTATCCTGTGGGATTGGTCTATGTTGGAACTAATGTGGCCAATTAGAAACTCTCTAGGGTGGCTCATGAGTAGTGACCTCTGTAGTTTCAGCTCAAACATTCACCACCTCCACAAAACAGTGGACTGTGCTGTTAGAACACTCTAGGAATATTCTCCCAACATATTTTTCTATTGTAACAGTGGTGTATTCCCCTATGCAGCCATCAGGGGTGTATGTTTTGGTGATGTGTCGATGCTTCTAGATCTAGGTTGTCCATATCCCTGGTTGGAATGACATATTACTGTTCATATGGATGAAAATGGGTATTGACCAACTTCCTCTAGATGATCTCAATGGTTGATAAGGGGAATGGGTGTCTAGTAGTTGAATATTCAGTTATTTTTTTCAGATAGGTAATCATGCAGGATTATCACACCAACATTCTCAAAACCCCCATGCCAAATGTATCCAGATTGACAAAATCACGTATCTTGTGTCTCAAAAGGATCATTTAACCAACCACCAATAAATATCCAGTGAAATAAATTCCCAATTCCCAAACATCATCCATTATTTTTGAAGAATTTAAAGGATCCATATTGATAATGTCACATACTTATTATTACCATTATATTCCCGAAGTTGTAGGAGAGTTTCATGTTGGCCCCACTATTTGTTCAATGGGACCTGAAACTAAATATATGTAACTTGTGAGATGAAAATATTATTTTTCTCCGATATTCCATGCTCCCATATATGAATTAGAAGTGATTCATCTTGTATTCTCCTAATTTTTCTGATTCTTTCCATTGAGGAAACATTTTAGGATGATGAAACACTTTTCTAACCCCATATTCTCTCATTCCAAAATTGGGCATCCATCACCACCATGTATGGTGATGTTAGATCCTTAATTTAAAAGGGATAATGTAATATTTGTTCTTCATTCCATGGATTCCTCCATGGATCTCATCACCTAGTTCGAGACTCCCTCAATGAATTAAGTCTTATTTTTCAAAATCATTATCATCACCATCATAGGGTGGACACTAGTAACTTATGATCTTTTTATCTTGAAAGGGAAGTAACCTATTGTTATAATATTCAGTAACATTGGGAATTTTTGGGAATATATGTGCATTGTGAATGTTGGTCATTTGTAATGTATTCCCCATTGGATGATGGAGGAATCACATGTGAGAGGAATCTTAGGCATTTAACTCAGGGCATCTCAAGTCAACCATAGGATAATTGGAACAAGGGGAATAATATATATGAGTATTTTATTTCATCCATACCATGATTATGGTACAGGTTAATGCTTTTGGGTTACTCAATTGATTTATCATCTTGTAAAAAAAGGTTGTCTGTTATGTGTGTCCTAGGACATAGGATTTCACACATGACATTTCATTGAGTGGATCCTAGGAGGGGGGATTTTACACTTTATATTTGGTTATGTGTGTCCTTGAGGAGGAATATTTCATACTTGGGGATTTAGTAAAGTGTATCATTATGGGGATGATTTCACAAAAGTTATTTGGTTTATTTTTTTCTTAGGGGAGATGATTTCACACTTTTGATTTGGTTAAGTTTGTCCCCAAGGGTGTAGACATCACATTTGAGATTTTCTTAAGTGTGTCCCTAGGGGGGAGATTCCACACATGAGATTTAGATAATCGTGTCCCTTATGGGGGAATATTTAGAATTTGGGATTTGGTTAGGTGTGTCCCTAGGGGAATATTTCCCACATGGGATTTGGTTATGTTTTCCCCTAGTGAAGAATAAGTCAGACTTGGGATTTGGTTTTGGTGAGAAAATGTGAGACGCTATAGGGGGCGATTACCACACTTGGTATTTAATGGTAATTATTGGGGTGTTGGGATTGAACTCAATAGAGGTTAACCACATGTATCTATATGTAAGTATTGTTGCTCATAGAGGAATACTACATACCTTGTTTACAAGATAGAGATGAAAACCCATGTAGTTCAATGCCGTATTATAATGTCATGTGAGTGGATCAATCCAGAAAGTTTAACATTGTCTAGTGAGAATGGTCATTTAATTGGATGACCATCAACAAAGGATGGTGTTGGGATATTGGAAAAATATGATCGGGCATACAAGTTTCATCCCTTTCTGGGTATGGAGGTGGAATCTCAAAAATATCAACTATGAGACATGTTGTGTATATGAAACATTTTTTGAGATGTAAGATCATCTCATGACAATCATATATGGGGAATCATACCTTTACTAAACAGGGTTAGGCAATAGTTTTATGTTGTGTGTTTGGGAAATTGTCATTCAATTTTTATGCCATTTGACAAGGATGTTAGGATATGTAGTTTTACAACCAGAAACTCATAATTTGTCCCAACATATAACTAGGGAGATGATTCCCAAGTGGTAAAGAAAGATCTGGATAAGGTATCTCTACTCGGAAAGGTGGATTATTTACATTGATAATTTCATCTTCTGGAATTCTGTGTCTAATACTTCTGTATCTATGGGTAGGGAATGTCATAAACACTACCATATTAGAGTGGAAATTAGGGTTCCCAAAGTTAGGGATACTATAATTAGAAGAAAGAGTCATTATAGAGCCTATTCATAGGATAAAAAAACACAATGGTCCAAAATGTATATGAAACATAGTTGAAATAAATGAGGGTTGATGATATCAGTCACATAAGAATGTGGGGTGTGGATTAACAGGTCCAAATGGGAATATGGAACCAAGGAACCCAACATGATCACAACTCTATTTGGTGGAATGATTTATTGGATCATGGACTCAAAGGTTGTTGTACACAAATCTAAAACAATGCATGATGGTGGGTTTTTTAAAACCATAATTTCATGTAAAAAATCCTTCATAGATTTTATAGGAAACTGTACAAACAACTTCAGTGGTTTCACATCGCTTAGGGATTCTTGAATGAATATTCTCTTGCACAAACTAGGCAAGTCTTAAGGGGTGTTACATGGGGAACTCTCAAAAATAGTGTAACGAACTAATGTTTATCAATTGAAATTCCCTCCTTATAAACATTTTATAAAATAACATGAAAATGAAACATAATGAACTACTAAGGGCTAAGAGACCTTTAAATATATGTTTGTCTCTTTTGTGTTTGGAATTTTGAAAATCTGACATACACGGTTACAATCAGTATGTTATTTGGAGTCTGATAAGAAAAACATAATTTTGTGCAAATAGTAACCTACCATTATGAATAGTAACATACCCTTATGAATGGTGATATACCATTATGAATAGTAACATTACATATGATAATATATAAATAATATTCAGGTTTAAACTAAGATATACCTGTATTTTAGAGTAAGTAAATGAATGTTTTAAAATTTGGTTTTTGATAATTACTTATGATTTTAAATAAATATTAAAATAATCATATTTAGATAAATATTTTAGAAAAATGGATTTAGGTTTTGGATTCTACACATCGAAAAATGGTTAGGGTGAATTTTTGAGATTTTTCTGAAATACATGATTTTTTATGAATAGTAAAATACGATCATTTACGATAAATGATAAATAACGGATTTATTGAGTCATTGATGATAATCTGGTGATGTAAGCCCAATTGTTTTGAATTAACATGAATTTATAACTATTTTTGGTCATGTAATCATTACTATTTCTGGTCTTGAGGGAATATAATAAATTAATGATTATAATATTATGAAAACCCTCCTCTCCACCACTATAAAATACCCCCCTCAATCCCTCTACTCTTCACTACTCTCAAGCCTTGTGACCTTCCAATATTATTCCCAAATCTCTCCCAAAACTCCTCCTCGACTTCCAAAATCCCCTAGACTCTTCAAAATACCCAAACCTATCCCCTTAAGATTTTCACAAAGAGGAAGTCTCATGAGGTAAATTCCTCCTTCCAATTCCTTCATTTCCTTTAAGTTCTTTTCTTTTTGTTTCTTTCCTCACCTCCCTTCACCCGAATAGTATGATAACTACTGTAACATAAATGTACTTTAATTTTTTTTCTAATGGTATATTTCATTATCTTCTCTCCTTTCCCCACCTTTTATTTGAATGAAATGAATCCACCGTTTGAGATGTGCTAATTTAGCACAAACCAGGACAAAATTTTATCAATTTATATTATCATCTTTTATTCTAGACATGGATTCATTTATCTTATGGTTGAAATAGATTATTATATATTTATTATGTACTATTTTTTATTCTTTATTCATTTATTACAAAGGGTGTTGTGTTATAAATTAAAACATGTTCTTTGTAATCAAACCCACTATTTAACAAAAACGGTTGTCACTATGGTATTATATAATAATTCGAGATCACTCTAAGTAACAAAATTAAATTTAAGACCATGTAATCTCCAGGATGTTCACTAATAGAATATAACTTATATTCTGGAAAACCACTTTCATCTTACATGTTTATCCAAACATGAAGATAAGTGAATCAGTCATTAAAACCTTATAAACGAACGAGCCCGAACAATTAAATTGAACCTCAGAACCAATAAAAACGATTATAAATGAACATAAAATTAATATACTAAAACAATTAAATATATAAGAGGTTATAGAGTTATTAATTAATAATCTTAATTTGTTTATTCACGTATTTTATAACAAGTGGATAACTATAATGGATTTAAGGTATGGGATCCTCTTCATTTCTCTCTTAATCAAGAATTCCCTCTATGATATTACTTTTTATGTGTAAACCAAAATGATGGGGTATGTTTTCTCACTTCTCTCATAAATACTATTTATTTTATAAGTGATTATAAACACCTTATCTCTCTTATCAATCCCTATTAGGTACACCTGACACCATGCCGATAAACCGTATTGAATTCCACCCGAACCTCCTTTGTTGTTTCGAGATTCTATATCATCCTTTTTTTCAAAATGGATTTATCTTATATGTTTATGTAAATATTATAATTTTCCATTAGTTTTACAAAATTAATTTATGAAGACGTTTTCATCACTCTCTCTTATGGATATAAATGTTTTTAAAATAATCCCTCCTCAGAACCTTTTGATAATCAAACTGGTTTTAAGGGAACTTCCCAAATTTTTACCCAATTTCAAGTGAACGTTTTCCTCTTTTTTAAGCCACCATTTGTCTTTATAAAATTATTCTTATTATTATTAAAACTTTCTTGGTTTATCTCTGGTTTTATGTAAGAAATTTTACTATTTTGTAATTTAAAAGCTCTATAGTATTTTCCTTAAAACCGCACAAAATTGTTTTAATGCTAATGTTTCTCAAATAAATTTCACATATGTTGTCACTTATTGTTGATATAAAATACCATATTATATGCCTATTTTATCTTATTAAAGTCCATTTATATTCAAAATCTTTTATTTCATGGACACTTCCCTGATATTCCCATTGGTTATGCTTTGTGTCATCATTCTAGTACCCAATTCGTTCCTTGTGTACCCGTATTTTATGGATGGTTGATTATGTATGATTATTTATTTGGTAATAATATTCGTGAAAATGTTGAGATGGGTACACCAAGATAGATCTCCAATTCATTGGGTAAAGTTATGTATCATGAGATGATATGGGAAATGAGATTGGTGGCTATCCTTGACCCATAATAAAATGGGAACCAGGAATAGCAGTTAGCCTTGACCCATTATAAAATGAGAAACGGTATTGGTGGTTAGACATGAATCATACTAAGGAAATTTTTATGATCTTGCCACATTTATATGATTCCATGTTTATATGATTCCATGCTTATATGATACGATTTTATATGTGTTATGTTTTGGATATCATTATATTAGCCCCCCTAACTCTTATGATTAAGACGTACCCTTATGTTCATTCCCATACTGGGATTTTCAGCTCGTCCCTGTGTGCATGGGTTCCTCAGGGTGCCCTATGAAGATATAAGGTCTCAAAGTAAATGAGGAGTTCTTTATAGAGAATAAATAAACCAGTGTCTTCCCCCATGTTTTACGTTTTATGTACCTAGTCTTCCTAGACACTTGACTTAATGATCCCTGACTTATACTCTGATGTATAATTATGATTAAAATCATGTAATGTTTTATGTAAAAGGATTGGGTCTCCATAGTTGGTATCATAGGATAGTCTAGGTATTCTTTTAGATTAGGTATAAATAACCTTAGTGAGAACATTAAATATTGGACTATGTATAAGGAAACTTTCCTAAATTTTTGTGAGTTTTGAGTAAGTGGTTTATCAAACAAATATATCCATGTCTAGGTAAAAGAATGTAGGGGAAGCTCATGCACAAATGTATCTAGGGGTAAACCCCAAAAACATCGCTTTGAGCTAGACTCCAACAGGAACTGGTGTGTGACAATGGGACTTGCTACACTCTTGGTTATGACACTCCCGGGGGATATTCTTTGGTAGATTCATGATCTGAGTACAAACCATTTCTAGGTGACAAAAATTCCCATAATAATATAAGTTAATAAATAGATCGAGGATAACCTAGATTTAAAACTAAGGAATCACAAGGTTGGATATACTTTTTATTTATAAGTTTATCCATTTATGTTCAATGTTTCCTTTTAATTCTCAATATCTAAGTATTCAAGACCTCTATTTATACATTTTTTTAGTTAATGAGGAGAAATAGAAGAGCATGCTTCAACAACCAATGTGATAGGACATGTGAATATTTCCCTAATGATATGCATGATATTATGGGAGCGGGTGCTCAAAAGAGCACGACAATACTTTCTCATCTGGTTCAAGTTATGAATAATAACCTGAATCATGCAGAACGCCCTCCTCCTCTAAGGAACGAGCAAGTTGTCATATAATTATTCATGTAGGAAAGGCCTCCCATGTTTAGTGGATAATCTAATCCCCTACTCGTGTGAAAATGGATTAACTCCATTAAAAAGATATTCTATCTCCCCCGGTTCTAGGAAGAAGGGAAGGTTGTATTGGAAGTATATCATTTTGATGGGGAAGATGATCAGCGGAGGACACTGATCAACAATACAATGCCCTAATAAGAGATTTATACTATTTTTAGGGAGGAATTCAAGAGGATTTTTTTCAAAAAAAAATTACTATATCCCTCCATCTCAAGATAGAAAGAGAGTGAATCAAGTAGAAGGATGATGAGTCCATCAAGGCGTATGAAGAAAACATTAAAAGGCTTCCAAGGAACGCCTCTGGCTTTGTCATGAACTCTGAAAGCAAGGTGGATCACTTCGTTAGAGGACTAAAGCCGAGTCTATGAAATGCGTTGGAGATTCGAGACTTCGATAGTAATGAGGATATTGTCCATTGTACCCTCACGGTTAAAAGGATATTGGAGACTCTTGGTGGTCTCTTGGGCCGAGTGACATGAATTATAAAATAGAGAACAACATGGGTGGTTCATAAAACAAATCCCACGATGGAGAGAATCTTGACTTTTCACCTTGTAAAAGTTGTGGGAAGAAGAATCTTGGTAAATATCTGAAGGGAACCAAGAATTGCTTCAAATGTGGATTGTTTGGCAATCTAACCAATAACTGCCGAAGGGATTTGAAAAATCCTGCTAATGATGAATAATAATGGAAGGTTCAGAACAGAACTCAGCCTGCAGTGTAGTGTTACAACTGCACGGAGCTTGGGAATTATGTAAGAAATTTCCCTACGCTAAGGGTTGTTGGATGAAATCCACAACAACCTACAAGTCAACAAAGAAGAGATAATGTTATCACTACTACTGAGGTAGAGCCAGACAAAAATGTGGTGACATGTATGCTAGTTATTCATTCAATAATTGTGAACATACAATTTGATTCTGGTTCTAAGAAATCTTTCATATTTTTCATGTTTAGTAGAACTATTCAAACACCACCTCAAAATTTGGAGTAAAAGTTTTCTCTAAGAACAGAAAAAAGGAAAATTATTACATCCATGGTTTATAACTCCCCCTATTTAATGTTTTTGGGCTGAACCTCCTAGAAAAAAAGCCATACATCCATTAGTGGATTTCGATGCTATCTTGTGCATGGATTAGCAATCTTTATACAAATCCAACATCAACTGTCGGAAAGGGGATATCACTCTTCCCATCCTAAATCATCCTCCAATTCTATACATGTGTTAGGAGAAAGACTAGTCTCCTTTGGAATTGTCATCTTAGGTGTGGATCTTGCTACCTTGTGAGTAGGCATATCTAGCTCAAATGATTGAGACAAAAGAGATAATCATGCTTGATGACATTCCCATCATGAGGGATTACAATGATGTATTCCCTGAAGAGTTGTGTGGTCTTCCTACTGACTGAGAAGTTCATTTCTCAATTGACCTTATCCTTGGATAGCTATCTATCTCAATGAAACCTTACAGAATGGGAATTGTACAACTAGAAGAGCTGAAGAAGCAATTACAGGAAAATATAGAGAAGGATTTTATATTCCCGAGTGATCTGTCATGGGGTGCACCAGTCTTCTTCATCAAGAAGAAGGATGGATCAATCTTCCTCTGCATTAATTATCGTGAGCTCTAAATAATCATGATTAAAAACATGTATGTCCTAACAAGGATAGATGACTCATTAAATCATCTTTTTGGGTCCAGTTATTTCTCTAAAGCGGTCCTTCTATTAGGATATCTCCAATTAAACGTGATGAAGAAAGATATTACCAAGATTTCCTTTCGAATATGGTATGTACACTATGAGTTCATTGTGATTCCCTTTGGACTAAATAATTCTCCATCAGTTTTCATGGATTTAATGAATATAGTCTTTAGATATTATCTCGACAAATTTGTGGTAGTATTTATTGATGATATGTTGATATACTACAAGAGTTTGAGGAACATGAGGAGCATTTGAATATTTTGTTAAAGACATTAGAAATGCAAAATTTCTATGAAAAATACATTAAATATGAGTTACAGATTGAAGAAGTATAATTATTGGGGAATGTTATCACCAGCAAATAGATATATGTGGACCCTTCCAGACGAAGGAAATTGAAGAGTGGCCCAATCCAACTTCTGTAACAGAGATCAGTAGCTTTTTGGGTCTAGCTGGGTATTATCAATGATTCATGAAGAACATTTTACGATTGTCAAACACAATGATCAAACTGAAATGGAAGGGAGTAATGTTTTTCTGGACACAAGAATGTGAAGACAGTTTCAAGGATTTGAAAAAGAGTCTAATCACTGTTCCAGTACTCACACTCCCTAAAAGTAGATAACTCTTTGTGGTGTATAATGATTCTTATAAGAAGGGGTTAGGATATGTGCAAATTAAAAATAATAAAGTGATAGAATATTCATACTGTTATCTAAAAATCAATGAGTAAATCTATCCTACGCATGATATGGAGTTAGCGGTGGTGATTTTTGCATTGAAAATCTAGCGGCATTGTCTCTATGGGGAGAAGTGTGAGATATATATTGACCACAAGAGTCTCAAATATATATTCACACCAAAAGGTATTAACATGTGCCATTGATGATAGATAGAGTTCATCAAGGATTATGACTGCTCAATCCACTACCACCCCGGTAAGGCAAATAAGGTGGCTGATGCTCTATTTAGAAAGGATCAAGCATCTTTATCAATTATAAGAATTGAAAAGGATCCTGTCTTCTTATATTTTCAAAGAATAGACACGGAAATAATTAAGGGAGGAACATCATAAATCCTTTGTCAAATGATTAATCAACCATCCCACTTGGAGGAAATAAAGGATGCTCAATGAAAAGATGTATAAATTTAGAAAGGGGTGGAAGCTATCAGAAATGGGAAATCCTCTTGTTTCAAAATTGATGAAGAAGGAGTTGTATAATTTGGGAAACAATTATGTGTACCATCCAATCCAGATATAAAGAAGTAGAAATTGAATTGTGCACATAGATCAACCTTCCCTATCCACTAATGGAGCACAATGATATATCGAGATCTCTGAGGAAACTTTTAGAGGGATAATGTGAAAAGGGAGATTGCGGAATATACATCAAAGTGCCAGGTATGTTAGCAAGTGATAGCTTAGAGGAAAATGTATAAGGGGATGATTCAACCACTACCCATACCATCATGGATGTGGGAGAACATTAACATGGACTTTTTCGCTGGACTTACAAGGACATCAAGAGAAAAAAATACTATATGGGTCTCTGTGGATTGTTTTACAAAGACAACACACTTTATCATGATTTGGGAGTACTTCTTATTTGATCAACTTGCACGGATTTACATTAAAAAAAGTTGTAAGCCTACATGAAGTACCCATATCTATTGTATCTGATCATGATCTGAGATTCACCTCAATGTTCTGGAAAAGTCTCCAACATGGTCTATGCACTGAACTAAACTTCAATATGACCTACCATCCTCAAACTGATGTCCAATGTGATCGAACTATTCATACACTAGAAGATATATTGAGAGCGTATACTATGGAATTTAAATGAGGATGGGACCAACATCTCCCACCGATTGAATTCTATTACAAAAATAGTTTCCACTAGAGCATCTGAATGGCACCATATGATGCACTTTATGGGAATGGTGTAGAACACTGGCATGTTAGGATGAAGTCGGTGACCATAAGCTGCTAAGACATGAAATGATTAAAGAAATGGTGGAGAAGGTGAAAACCTTTCAGTAGCATATCAATGTAGCCCAAAGTCGACAGAAAATTTATGCAAAAAATCGTCGATGATACCTTGATTTTAAAGTTAGAGACATGGTATTTCTATACATATCTCCATAGAAGAAGGTAATGAGGTTTGGAAATAAAGAGATGTTAACTCCTAGGTACATTAGCCCCTTCGAGATCCTTGATGTAGTGGGATCTTGGGCCTATTGACTGGAACATCCACCTACCATGTTGAAAGTACATGATGTGTTTCATGTATCCCTCTTAATGAAGTACATACCAGACCCTTCACATGCACTCTCTTCAGATGTGGTGTAGTTGGAGAATGATCATTCATATGACAAGCAGCCAGTGAAGATATTATATCACAAAGACAATGTTCTATGCAAAAGGACTACTCATCTTGTAAAGGTACTATGGAGAAACTATATGTATGAAGAGGAAATATGAGAACTGGAGGAAGCAATGAAGGAAAAATACCCCCACCTGGTTTTGGAATAGAATGTAAAATGAAATTTTGAGGGTGAAATTTCTTAAGGGGGGAAGAATGTAATGACTCAATGTTTTTCAAAATAAATTATTTTCTTATTAAAATGTTATAAAATCACTTGAAAACACAACATAATTAACTACTACGTTCTAATTGACCTTTAAACATAACTTTGTCACTTCTGTGTTTGGAATTTTGAAAATCTGACATACATGGTTGCAATCAATAAGTTATTTGAAGTCCGTTTAGAAAACATTAATTTTTTGTGAATAGTACCATACCCTTATAAATAGTAACATACCCTTATGAATAGTGATATACCCTAACGAATAGTAACCTTACATATGATAATATATAAATAATAATCAATTTTAAAGTACGATATACATATATTTTAGAAAAAGTAAATGAATGTTTTAAAATTGGTTTTTGACAATATATTATGATTTTAAATAAATATTAAAATTATCATACTTGAATACTTATTTTTAAAAAATGGATTTCATTTTTAGATTCTACATGTCAAAAAATGGTTAGGGGGAATTTTGGAGATTTTTCTGAAATACATGAATTTTTTATGAATAGTAAAATATGATAATTTGCGATAAATGATAAATAATGGATTTATTGCGTCATTGATGATGATATGATAATGTAAGACTAATTAGTTCTAAGTGACATGCATTTTTTAATATTTTTGGCCATGGAATCATCAATATTTCTTGTCTTGAGGGAAAATAATAAACTAATAATTATAATATTATGAAAACCCTCCTCTCCTCCACTATAAACCATCCCCCCCCTCACTCCCTCTTCTCTTCACTAATTTAAATCCTTGTTACTTACCAATATTATGTCTAAATATCTCCCTAAGATCCTCCCCCATGTCCAAAATCCCATATCCTCTTCAAAATACCAAAACCTCTCCCCTTCAGAAGTTCTCAAAGGAATACGTCTCAAGAGGTAAATTACTCTTTCCAATTCCTTCATTTCTTTTAAGTTCTTTTCTTTTTGTTTCTTTCCTCACCTAGATTCACCCAAATAGCATGATAACTCTAGTAACATAAAATTACTAGAATTATTTTTATGATAATGGTATATTTCATTATCTTCTCTCCTTTCCCCACCTTTTATTTGAAAGAAATGAAAGCACTATTTGAGATGTGCTAATTTAGCACCTTCAAGGACAACCGTTTATCAATTTCTATTACCATATTTTATTAAGTTCATGAAACCATTTGTGTTATGGTTGAACCATATTATTTTATATTTAATATATCCTATTATTTATTTTTTAATCCTTTTGTACAAATGGTATTATGTTATAAATAAAAAAAATTTCTTTGTAATCAAACCCTCTATTTAAAAAAACAGTTGTCACTATGGATTTACATAATAATTAATCATCAATATATGTAACCAAATTAAATTAAAAAGAATTTAATCTCCTGGAAATTCACTAATAGAATATAAATTCAGTTATGTACAACCACTTTAATCTTACATTTTTATCCAAACATGAATATAAGCGAACTGGTCATTAAATCCAAGTAAAGAAACGGGTCCAAACAATGAAATTGGACCTCAAAACGAATCATAACCATTATAAATGAACATAAAATTATTATACTAAAACAATTAAATATATAAGAGGTTATTGAATGATTAATTTATAAACCTAATTTTTTTATTCATGTTTTTAATAACAAGTGGAGAACTCCAATAGATTTAAGGTAAATGATCCTCTTCATTTCTATCTTAATAAAAATTGTCCCCTATGTTATGCCATTTTATGTGTAAACCCAAATGATTGGGTATTTTTTCACTCGTCCCCATACTTACTTCATGTTTTATTTGTGATGTAAACCCATTACTTCTCTCATCAATCCCTCTTAGGTAATCCTCGCACCATGCCGATAAACCGTAATGAATTCCACCCAAACCTCCATTGTTCTTCTGGGTTCCCATATCATTATTTTTTTCAAAATGGAATTATCGTATCTATTTATGTACATATTAAAAATTCTTTTTAGTTTTAAAAAATTAACTTATTATTAAACTTTCATCACTCTCTCTCGAGGATATAAATGTTTTTAAAAGATTCCATCCTTAGAACATTCCGGTAAGAAAACATGTTTTATGGGAACTTCCCAAATTTTTACCAAATTTCAACTTCATTACATCCTCTATTTTAATCGAGCATTGTATTTATAAAAGTACTATTTTGATTATTAAAACCTTCTCGGTTCAAATCGGGTTTTATATAAGACATTTTACTATTTTCTATTTTAAAATCTTTATTGTATTTTTCTTAAAACTGCACAAAATTTTTTTAATGATAATGTTTCTCAAAAACATTTCTTATATGTTGTCACTTCTATTTGACATCACATTCCATGTTATATGCCTATTTTACATTATTAACGTCCATGAATGATCTAAATCCTTTCTTTTATGGAAACATTCATGATACACCCTCTGGTTGTGCTTTATATCATGATTGTGGTACCCAATTATTTCCTTAGGTAACCTTATATTTATGTATGGTTGATTAAGTATGATTATTTATGTGGCAAGAATATTTGTGAAAATGTTGAAATGAATGAACCCAGATAGTGTTCCAATGCTTTCGTTAATGTTAAGTCTCATGAGATGCAATGGGAAATGGGATTGGTAGTTAGCCTTGACCCGTACTATTATGGGAAACAGGATTGGATATTAGCCCGGTCCCATACTAAAATGGGAAAAAAGATTGGTGGTTAGCCTCAAAATGTACTAATGAAATTATTTGTGATCCTGTCACATTTATATGAAACCATGCTTATATTATTCCATGCTAATATGATAGGATTTTATATGTTCCATGCTTTGATAATCATTATGTCATGCCTCCTAACTCTTGTGCTTAAGACGTACCCCTATGTTCATTTCCTTACTAGACTTTTCAGCTCATCCCTTTGGTCAAGTGTTCCTCTAGGCACCCTATGCAAATGTAAGGGCTCGGAATAAATTAAGATATCCTTATGGAGACTAAATAAACATGTGTATTTTTCTCCATGTTTTATGTTTTATGTACGTAGTCTTCCAAGACACCGGACATACCGATCATTGGCTTGTAATCTGATGTATAATTACGCTTAAAATTATATAATGTTTTCTGAAAAAGGCTGGGGTCGCTATAAATATATTTTGACTCTTTAAGGCCCATTATAGGTTAGTCATTCAAGTTACCTAACTTTAAGAATCCATGAGTTTTAGTGGTACATTATGTCATGGAAAAAGGTTTTTTATGAGCTAGATCTAGCACTTTGAGGTCCAGGGATCTATCCTTGAATTGGGTGGGAGTTCTATTCATAGAAAAAATGGGAGACATTATATGTGAAACAAAAAATGGGTGACTAACCCAGGTCTTATATCTTTTATAGTGGGTTTTAGATGATTCAAGTGGATGTTTTAGCATCACCATTCTCATGCGATGGTCTTTATGTGCTATCGATGGGACTGGACACAAATTTCGTTTATTGCACACAAGTTCCATAAATATTGTTTCATTACTCTGTAATTTCTATGAAACACTAATGTTTAGTCTCTTCTTTCACAAGATAATTGGTTTTGTATGAGATATGAATGTTTCAAGTAAGTAATTACATATATGTTCCCCTATTCTCTAGTTTCTAGAATGGACCTTGAGTCTGGCATTGACCTTTATTTTAGGGAAAATAATCCTTTTTGTGATCGATAATTTATTTTTAGTGCCAAAAGATCTATTTTATTTTAAATTTAAAAAATATTTTCTCAAATAATATTTCAAAAGGTTCCAATGTTATTTTAAAAAACATTCTTGATCACGTAAAATGGTTTTTTAATAGATTTTTTATGAATTAAATATATATATAATGTTAAAATATCAAGGATACTTATTTTAATTAAATAAAGAATTTATTATAAAACCAATAAAAGTTTTTACTACATTATGGTAATAAAAAACCTAATATAACCTTGAAAATTCTGGATTCAATGAAAAGACAGAAAATACCTTTTGGTAAATTAACATTTCTATTAGCTCCAAAAAATTATATATATGATTTATATGTTCGTGAACTATTTTAAAATGAATAATTTTATTACAAAAATACATATTTCATTACTTAAAGGTTTTTTAGTTTTTTTCTCTACATCCTAGTGATTTCATAAGAGTCGCGATTTAAACAAAATTAGTAATTTCACTATTCACCTAAAAACACTATTTTATGAAAATTCCCCAAAAATTTATCTTAAGATAATATAATTATGATAAATTAAAAAAATAATGTTTATGTTCTTATAATAAAATTACAAACTCTTTAAATTAAACTTTAAAAGAACTAATGAATAAAGGCACTTTAGACTACACATTGTTTAATAATTCATAATGTGGTGTTTACCATCTACAATAAGGTTTTGGGTATTACATTATCCTCAATAAATAATCTCGTAATTGAAATTGGGGTATATATAATCATTTTAAAAATTATGGATTTTAATTCCTCATTGATTCTTTAGTATCCAAAGTAATCTCTTTATGTTGGTGATTTCTATAATGTCTGTTCATCAATTGGGTTATCTTATTACAAAAAAAAACTTGCTCTTTGGTGTTAAGAATATAGACAAGATCCTCATTATAAGATAAGTCATGATCTAATTCTATTCACTTATATGTGATCATAAGAATTGGATATGGTATGTGTTTACTCATAAATAAAACATGGAATATGTTTTTTTAATTATAATGGTTGGGAGGAAAAGAAATCCACTTTACTACATGTTAATATTTTTCCATTTTCTCAAAAGGTTTAATATACCTAGGGTTTAAAATTGCATTTTTACCAAATCCTTAAACTACCTTACATGGTTACACATTAAAGAATTCATGATACCCAACATTAAATTCCATTTCCTTACTTTTATTAGCATTATATCATTATTTTAACTTTGATTTGCTTTAGTATGATCATGATCAGTCCGTATTGTTAACAGTTTTCTCATGTTCATGATCTGGACCAACTAACCTTCATTCTCTAACTTCATCCAACCAGTTTGGAGTATG
Source organism: Viscum album (assembly GCA_963277665.1). Lineage (NCBI taxonomy): Eukaryota > Viridiplantae > Streptophyta > Magnoliopsida > Santalales > Viscaceae > Viscum > Viscum album. The sequence continues at coordinate 1,671,981,396 of OY728138.1, forward strand.
AAACCTCTTCCCATACAATACCTCCTATGGTCCTATATTAATTCTAATATTGAATATATTGTTCAATGAAAATTATAACAATGGTATACACTAATCCCACATAACCTGGAAGTCAAGAGAACATAATCCCACCATTTCTTCCTACTTCTGTATAAACATATTAGACTTCCCATCAATATAGGCATGATAGACAGTACATAAAAGTATCTAAGTGTCATGAATCCTTTGGAGACACATTCAAAAAAATTATGTGAATATAGGTTCATGATTAGATACAATTTATAGATGTTCCCAATGAATCCTTTTGATTTCATTGATATAGATCTAGGCAAGATTCTCAAATGGTGAATAGTATCTTATCAAAAGAAAAATAGTAGACTTATTTAGATGATAAATAATTACCCATATAGCATTATTCTTCCATGGATTCATTGGGAGTATAGTGAAAAGGTCCATAATAATATTGTCTCAGTTTCATTTTGGCATTGGAAGAGGTTGAAATGAATCCATTATGATATTATCTTTCAAGCATCGCTTTTAGGAATACTAAGCATCTGTAACCATAGCCCTCAATTTCCTACTTCATAACACCCCTCTAGAAATATTCTCTTAAGTCCATATTTTTTTTACCAAGATGTATAGAGAAATTTGAGAGATTTAATGAATTTAGCTTTTTGCATTTTCAAATCTAGTGCAGATGAAACACATAACATCTTCCCAAACATTAACATTATATCTCTATAGAATAATTTTGTCAGTTTTCCATAATTTACTAATTTATTATTACTTTTTATGTTTTTATCATATAGGTGAGACTTATCCATATTTTTTAGTATGTATGGTTTATAAAATTCTTTAAAATGGAATGATGTCCCCATTTTCTAAGAATCACCATATCTATATTTACCAAATCACTATATATGGGATCCTTGTTAATATTCAACATTTTAAAAACCCCATGGTCCCTCCTACTCAATGCATAAACCAACATTTTTTCCTTCCCCTTGAGTAGTGTATTATTCAATCAATTTCCTTGAGTAGTTACGACTTTCCTCTTTGCCTCATGTTGAGCTCCTTCTGAGAGAATATATACATTGAATTCTAGTGGTTTATATATATGTTTATAATATATTTCTCCGTAGAGGTAGTATCTCTATATATTCAAAGTAAATATTATAGATTATAGTTCAAATCCATGATATGTATAGTTCTATTCTGGGATTTCAAATTTTCTTGATGCATATACAATCACCATATCATTTTACACAGGGACACAACCAAGTCATTTTTTGTCGCATCACTATATATTATAGTGAATTACTTGTATGATGGTACAGTTTAAATTAGTTAATTAATTAATATCCACTTAATATTTTCATAACCATCCTAACATTTCTTTAATCATATGAATTTAACCCCTTTAACTGTTAACTTGATTAATAGGTTGGACAAATAAGAGTAATATTGAAAACCCCACCGATAGTAACCTATTAAACATAGGAAACAACAATCATTGATATTTTATTCATTTTAGGTTGATTTAAGACAACTTTTTAATTAAAGGGTGAAACAATGTTCCATACTCAGAGGAAATATGTCCAATAATAGAATCTATATTGATCCAAAATTTATACATACTATATTTCACATATAATTATTTTTTCAAGTGATATCCGAAAAAATTTAAATATAACTCTCATAATATTCATAGATCATAGATTATATCAAGATATTGTCAGTGGAGACCACCAAAAAGTTATAACAAACATCAATGAGTACTCCATTAATCAAATCTCTATAGGCATGGGGTCTATTAGTCAATCCAAATTTAATTACATTAAACACATGTTGTACATAACTATTTCAAAATGTAATCTTCAGTATATCATCCTTATTCACCTATAGTTGTTGATAACCAGAGTGAAGATAAATATTTTAAAAGAATTTGACTCCATGGAATTGATCAAATAATTAATCAATTTATTATAAATAATACTTATTAATTATAGTAATAAAATTGGTCTCTCGATTATCAAAGCACGATATCATAGATCCATCCTTATAATTCGTGGATAAAATAGGGTCTCCCCATTTTGTAACTCTAGGGTGTATAAATCCTTATCACACAACTACTAAAATTGTTTCTTCAACTCCACCATATCTGTTTGTGTAATTATATAGGAGGTTTATATAAAGTCCTTACATATAGAATGAGTTCAATAGAGAACTGACCGTCAAACTCTAGTACACTACTACAAAAACGGGCAAGGGAAGTGCTACCCCTTTATGAGTGCTTTTTCCTACTATAGATAAATATTATGTTTCAAAAAAAATCATGAAAAAAAATATTGTTATATAATTATATTTATATTGATATAAATATAAAATATATTTTTTAAATATGTTTTAGAAAAGTATAAATAGGCTATTTTATTTAATATATAAAAAATTTAGTGAAAATGGCTTTAAAATATTTTAAAAAATATTATTAATTGATAATTTGATAATTATTATTGATTAAAAATAATTTAATAATAATTTGAAGACAAAGAAAATCATAAAAATAAACAAAAGATCTAAAATAAGATGAAAATGTAACTCAAACTTTAAACAGCCATAACTTTTGATCTAGGTGTCTGTTTCAGCTCTAAAGCATACAAAATCAAAGCCAGCGATGAGATCTACCTGATAATGACCAAATAAAAGCTTCATAAACATTTTTAGAGGCACAAAAGGCCCAGAAGGCCTCCAAAACTGATTTTTTAGTCTGGATTCCCTGATTTGTTAACATTCAAACATGTATAACTTCTGATTCGGATGTCTTTTAGGCCTGTACTACATATCATATCGAATATTGATTCATTTTTTTTGATTTGATTAATTTTGGGGTTGAAACGGGCTTCTAGATTATATGTTATGGTCGTTTTAATATTATATGGCTTTACAAATACACATATATTTGTATTTATTCGTAAATATATAAGTGTCTATGTGTGTGTGTGTGTGTTTGTGTGTGTGTGTCTGTGTTGTGAATATTTATGTATGTATGTATTTATTTATTTATAAACACACATAAAAACCTATTTAATAAATATATTTAAAACTAATCTTATAAATATTTATTAATATACAAATATATATACGGATAAAAAAGAATAACAAAAAATATATATATAAATAAATATAAATACATATTTATATCTGAATGAATATATATATACTAATATATGAATAAATATATTTATATTAATATGAATCTATATTAATATAAAATTAAATGTAACTATATATATAGATATATCATTAAATAGAGAAAAAAACGAAATGGTGTAGTGGTAAAGGTGAAGCTGTGAATGGGGGGAGGTTGCGGGTTCGAGTTTGGGTGGAAGCAAAGGGTTGTGCACGTGTGGTGATGCGCAGGAAGACCAGCGTGCACAAGAGTGTTAGGGGGGTCCGCCTAGTGCTGATAGGGGGGGTCAAGCGCTGTTAAAAGCTCCCCCCACTACATTATATAATTCTTTTTTATTTTTTATATTTAATTTTTTTTGACTTTTAGCAGTGCTTTTTAAAATCACTGATAAAAGACCCATTTTATGAGTGCTACAAAAAGAACTGATAAATGGGTCTATTATCTGCACTTTTTTAGCACTGATAAAAGGGGCCATTTTCAGTACTTTTTAGAGCACTGATAAAAGGGACCCCCTTTATCCTAGCCTTGATTAAAAGTACTTTTTCTAGCACTGTTAATTGACTTTTCAAGCATTGATAATGGCCATATTTGTAGTAGTGAGTGTATTACCTAGTTATTCTTATGGAAAACATCAAAAAAAATATAACATTGGAACACCCATTATTATTATGATATCTTCGTTATCCATATATCATTCATTATCTTCCTATATTCCCATATTTTCATTATGGATAGATGCTTTGAGAGGATCCACATATGACTTAGATAAGGAATTTTCCTCTCAAAAGACATGAGATTCAACCACACCTTCACAAATCATAATAACCTTCCCTTGTAAATAATTTTTTAATTATACATTGAAAGAAAATCAATACCAAGAATCTTATAAAAATAATCCATAAGTACATTAAACAAGTTTTAAAATTGGTCACACTTGTGAATCAAATTTGGAACTTTATGTCACATCATTGTTGCAATAAGATTCCAACTCAATCTATTAATTGAAAACTCTGTTACTAGGTTACTAGGGAAATATATAATAGTTTTTTTTAAAACATGGAATATATACAAGATTAAGAAGATCCAAAATCAAATAAACCATTAGATATCCATTATGTGACAATCAAACTACCCACCACCATATCATTAGGAACATCAACTTCAGTTGTGGTAATCATATAATATTGGCATTTCTCCCATGAACATTTCTAAGGAAAATTAAATTGATGATTAAGAAATTGGTTTTCATAATGTCCCTTATTCTTACATGTAAATCATTGATCATTAACATATTTTTCTTTTTCTTTTCATTATTTAACATTATTTCCCTTACCTCAACACATTTAATAAACACAAGTTCCCTTCCTAGAAGCCCTGAGGTGTTTCTTCATACAATTATCACATATAGAAAATCATATCCTTCATTTCATTCTCCTTTTATAAATTATTCTTCCAATGATGTATATACAACCACTTATTCTACTCATTTCCCTCAATTAAATGTTTCCACAATAACATAATGTTTGTCTTAATATATCTTGAGAATATATCCTCATATGATGAAAGGACTACAAAACCAACACCCTTTAAAATTTTTGCCTTTAGCCCATCAAATAAATGGTCTATATAACATTGTAAACTATTTACATAGACCACAACATGGTTAGGTTACCTTCTAAAGTTATCCTCTTATTCAATAAAAGATTTCTTATCCATTTATCTTAGATTGAAGAACCAAATTTTAATATCCACTCTTTGATCAAGATGAATGTATTTTCCATCTAGTACCTACGTAAAAGTTACCCATTCCCTGTGGTTTATCTCATATTTATCATTAGTGTTTTTAATCTGTGACCATTGTTGGTTTGTATCTCCCTTAAAAAGATAAATCACTATTATGACTTTTTCCTTTTCATTGCATAACAATGAAAAAAATATCTTCTCTAAGGACTTGATAAACTATTCAAATACAAATGAATTAGTATTTATATTGAATATTGGTGGTTTTTTTTCAAATGAAAAATCCAAATATATTTACACCATGATGTGGATTAAAAGGTCTCTCTATGTGGGAAAGAATTTTTTCATATCCTAGGTCATCTACTATAATATGGTTATGATATAATTATCTTCAACTCTATATTAATTGATTTTATTAGGGGGAACATCCATGAATTGACTTTGAATATTGATATAGTTCTCATTCCTTCAGTTAGTAACTATATTTCTATAATTTATTACATATTACTAGAGTATGATATTGAATTATTAATTAAGATTACCCTAATTTTTGAGTGTGTTCCCTAGATGACACAAGGTGTTTTAATTATACTTGTGGTATCTAACTAATTTCTTCTAAATCTAGTTCCCAAGGTTCCTATTAAGCATTCTATGATACCAAATATAACAAACCAGAATCATGAAACAAAATTCAGTATTGAAATTACATTAATTGTAATGAATAAAACAATATCTATATGATTGAATATATTAGTATTCTTGGAAGACAATATACATACATACATTACATTTGAAATCATAAGATACAGTATGAACATATTTTGATGGAAAAATTATCCCTTCAATCATAACTATACAATCATACATATATATCCTCTATGTTTCCTTAGGAATGGAAAAAAATAAGTGTGATCTTAGATTATCAGTAAGGAATATCATACGTGAGAAGTTATCATATAATAAACATGGCCTATATAATATTTCTGGAAATAAATAAACATGAATCCATATTCAACTAAATGTAAGTGAATTTTATAGGAGTGGAAAAAATGTAATCAATGATAATAATAACCATTGATCTCATATTAATGGAATAAATAATTGCAGAGATCTAAACAAATTGTTAAGGCCTTATGTAAAGACACTACACTGGTATAGGTATATGTATTCTAAAAACCCAAAGATGCTTTGTCTCATGTTTCCTATTAATTCATTTAGGGATTATATAATTCATAACCCCAATGATAAACTGATTAATTACAATGAATTCACCATAATGGTCAAAAAGGAATTTCATATGATTTTCTAAGGAGCCTGTATATGAATAAAATATTGATATACATATAATTCAAATTAAAAAAACAAATATATCCTAATATAGTGAAATATTATGGATGTCCAAGAGAACATCCATTAGTAAACATATAAGCTATTAGGTATCATCAAAGTAAATGTATGTACCCTTTACAAAGTAATATAGTTATAAGATACTTTATATGTGTTATGTTATCTTTGTATTATAGTAATAGTATTCAATAGTTTTTATTTCCAAGATACAAAGGAAATGATTGGAAAAAACATCATCCTGGTTCATAAAGAGTGTGTAGATATTCAAAATCATATCCACTGGGATTGTCTAGCTAGGAGTGCAGTATTAGGCCCACTCATCCTGAATTAGGGTAAAGATTGAGTTAAATCTAAACCAACCCATTTTTGTTGGATTACGAATAGGATCATTTTATCTATAGATGCATCCACCTTCCAGTATCTAGAAACTGATATATTTTTTAGAAATCTACACATACTCCTACATTACCAAAACATAAGATGATTCTTTCACCATGTAAAATATTGAGTTTCATAATTGATTTAGTAGATATTGATTCAAAAGAATATGATAAATATATAATAATATACAAGTATAAATCTAGTATGATCGGTGAGTAATATGTTAAATATTATTCCATGTAATTGTTTTACTAAAAGAAAATAAATAGTCTCTGAATATAAACTGATTCCCATATAATGAAAATTGAGATGGAAAACCCCCCTTATGGCTTTGGTAAAAATTAAATAAAAACCTCTTGAATGATAGATCATAAAATTGATATTAAGATACCATGAATAATTTAACTTCATGAAATAAAATCGCATATATGATGTATATACACCATATAAATTAAATTATGTTCATAATACTAATCTTATCTCAAAGAGGGGAATTTGAAACGGTAAAATCCTCACTTCATACCATGAATTCCATTAACATATTATAACCTAATATATCACAAACCCATATGTATTAATAAATTAATCTAAAACCATAATCATATAAATTTTCATTTATACTATTCATATATACTCATTCTCTATATGAATTAAACTTATTTTCTATTTCATCTGTTTATAGTTCTGATCATTTTTGCTAGTTTCAGAATATTGTTGTCCGTATTCATTATTTTTAAACATTTAATCATTAATAGATCATTAATGTTAATTTTATGGATTTTAAATTAATTTTTATGATGGTTAAAATTTCATTCAGGGGTGTTTTATTTTTTATCCATGAATATAAAATTGAATATAATCATTTTTTGGTGATTCTTGATGATCAAACGATGTTATCATAATTGATTAATTAAATAATTATATAAGAACACAGGAATAAGAAAATAATTATTCAAAAAGATATATTATTTCATATAAATATTTATATTTCAATATTCATTCATGATTATAATTCGTAATATTGTTAAATTATTTTGTTAAATCTACCCAAACATGAAAATACCCCAAATTAATTAAGGATTATGAGGTGGTTTTGTTGAAATATAAATATAGTAAAATATTATGGATTTTATTTAGTGGTTGTTAGTCTAATATATCATAATAAAAATGGAATTTAAAAAATAAGTAACTCGTGAAAAAATATTAAATAATTCAAATAACATATTTTTCTCTTAGAATACTTTTTTAGAACAATTTTATTACTGATTATTGTTTTTTGATCATATCAGTAATTTTTTCTTAATTTATTCATAATAAAACCTTAATTATATCATAAAAATAATATATACAAATTAAATCTTTTCTATGAAGCATCAATGATGGGTGTTGATGAAAAATGAATTTTTTTATCATGGTATCAGTTATTCACACATATGTATGAATAATTATTTCATTTTTCTTATTTGGTATGTATATAAATATACTATGATATAACTAGTAATAATGTAAAATTATTGTATAAAAAATACTAATATAATTATATTAGTGTGGGTAGAATAAATTTCATTTAATATAATTATGAACAAAATCTAAGTAGTTTATAATACTCAGATAAGGGGCTTCAATTTCCTTATAATTATCCTTAGAAAAGAATTCCTTATGATATCAAATGGTGAAAAACATATTTTGGATATAGTATAGGATTATATAGGGATAAAAGATACATATAATCATGAATAAATGATAAATATAGTTGAGTCTTGAGGTTTTTAAGGGTTACCCTTTATAAGTGAATGGGAGGGTAGTTTTTGGAGGAAACCCTTACGTTTTCAATAATGTAAAGTAACTATTCCAGGGTTAATAGAAAAATCAGACAAAATATGATGGTAAGGTGAGCATGGGTCAAAAATCAACTCAACCAATTCATTTTGAGAAAACAATGATCATTTTAGGGATATTTATTCTCACATTTTAACTTTCTTACTAATTTACGTTTACCTTATTATAGAATTTTCAAACATAGTAATTATTTTCATTCAAAAAAATCTTGATTTCCCATTTAAATAAATTTTATACTAAATATTTAAAATTTTAAAATCATATTTTCAAATAAAATTCATTAATTCATTAATTCTCTAATTTCAAATAAACACATTTAATAACATAAAAATTGTTCTTCAGAAAATATAATTTTTAATATTTTAATTTATATATAACAAAAAATTATAATTGATAATGATTTTAATGACATAAACTGAATTAGTAAAAATATAAATAAAAGGTATGAAGCATTAAATGATTGGAAAACTACATCTCTCCATGAAGATGTTTGATTCAATGAGAAGACCAAGACCATTTTTATTAAAGTAACATTTTAATAAGTTCTAAAAATATTATACATAAGATTTATATGTTAAAATAATCTTCTAAAATAAATGATGTTATTAAATAAATAACAATTTTATTTCATAAAAGTTTTTTGGATTTTCAGTTTATTATTACATGCTATTAATGTCATGGGAGTCATGGTTTGATCAAAAATGGAATTTTCACTATTTACCTAAAAATCAATCTTTTTGCAAAACAACCCAAATTTTACTCTTAAGATAATATCTTTACAATGAATTAAAAAATGAGGTTTATTTTTTAAAAATATAATTCTACATTCGAAAAATAAATCTTCTAAATATACTCATGGATAAATGATATTTAGAATTTGGATTTTGTGGTAGTCGAAGATAAAATGTTTATATACTATAGTAGGTTATGATGTATTACAATAAACAAAAAAATTATATAGTTTTTTCCTATATATTTTTTTAGAGTATTTATACTCATATGTGATGGGTATATATCAATTATATACACTTTGATAATGGCTATATAGTCCCTATTTACTTGGGATGTATATCAACCCTTGGTGGGTTAGTATAGGAATTATACATATAGGTGGTATATGACTTTGTCGGTGATTGTGATACTTTTTTAGTTACATAATGTTTCAAACAAAATAAATTTGGTTTTACCATATGAATTATAGGTTTAATTCTAATTAATCTGTCTATATGACTAGGTTCTTACTAGATATCAATCATCATGGGATGTTGTTTTTATATGCACGTAGATGTTACCAGATTCTTGAGGGGGTAGTATGGTACGTGAATGCTTGATGGGGAATGGTTCCCACAGATAGGAGGTGGACTTGTTATGAGATTCATGATATATATATATATATAAGTTATAAACCTTGAGTATGTGTGTTGGAATGTCAGTTTCCATGAGGATTTTGATCTCTAACATTGATATAATGATTTGTGTTTGGGTGTTATGGTATGATCAATTGGATATTTGGCCTGTTGGTTTTGGGATGGTTACTAATTATATGATGGATATTAATCTTTTATATACATATCTTGGATATATAGATAATGGATTTATGATTCTACATTTTGAATGATGTTGGGGTGGTGGGTGATCGTGTTGTTGACCTTCGAATGAGTATGATGCATTATGTTTCTTAGAATGGAAGCACTTTGGTGTGTATAGATAAATGTATTTTTTATTTATGGGATGTACTATATTGATTTTAGTATAGTCTTTGAGATGTCTTTGGTATTAGAAATGAGAAATATTGGGTACTGTCTATATTATAGAGGATCTAATGAGTACATGAGGCATGGTCAGTTTACATAATAAACTTGAGAGCCAAGGACTTATGATATGGATATGTATGTGAGGTGGAGCATGAATGATTATTTTATAAGTATATTTATCTTGAAATGGATCCTATAGATGATTATTTTTATGTCATTTGATATTCTAAATCCATGAATGAATATGATGGGAAAAGGGTGTCTACCTTCGGTATAGTGATGTGTGTCAATTTGATCGAAGATTGATCCTGGATATGGTTATTTGTGGATTTTACTAATGGAAATGGCCCCCAAGGAAATGATCAATATGTGGGAGAAAAGTTATCTATAAATTGATAATGGAGTGACTAAGATTTAATGAGAATTGTGGTTAATTATTAATTGTTATCTTATATAAGATATGAGTTGTGATATTTTTATGAAGCGTAGAATATAGAATGATGACTATTGGGGATTTTGAATCACTTATGGTCCAAGTAGATTAGTGGGATCGATGATGACTCATTAAGTGTGTCAACTAAAATGATTTGGACACTGTGCAATAGTGAGTTACTGAAATAATATAGCATGTCCCATAGTGATATAAAACAAGTAAGTTGCATGATGGTGGGAAAGGTGATTGTCCTTGAATTATATTTTTCAGGACTGAGTGTATTGATATGGACTATAATTAGACTTGTAACGTGTCTATGAAATATTCCATAGTATTATCGGAATATAAATCAATTCTTTGTATATTAACATATTCAACGAATATGTGTAGTGTGCAAGAGCATCAATGTTTGACTGAAAGTTGATATTGGGAAGGATTTTCCTCCAGGATAAGTGAAGACCTATACTCTATTCGAGGATTGATGGAGTCAATGAGACACCAACACACATATAGGTCCAAATATTTCTATAGGGATGATAGGTGTCACTCGGTAATGTGTTGGTACATTTGACAATGATCAGTGTATGATGGAATGGTTGATATAAGCACATTCCTTGACATGGATTTTCATGATGGGTAGGCATGACTTGGAAGGAGTGACATATGTGTGATATTAGAATGTGATAAACTTTTTACTCTAGGAGTGGTGTAAGAGAATATATATATAGTGTGTATCATACCATTAACTATTGAAGGGTCTGAACCTCTTTATATATGTTATTTCAATAAGACACCAATACTAATGTAACACCCGAGATTTTTATGAGAAATGTTTTGTTTTTTTGTTATATACATTATCAAAGGATTCTTTCACTACACAAAACACTAGCTTGGCTTGCTTTACATGCAATCCCGACCTTCCCCGATAGCTTGCATCATACGTAATACCGAGTTTCACTAAACAACAATATGCTATTAAAATATTATTAAAACTAGCCGTTATGAATAGTAATACCCAATTTTTGAAATTTTGTAAATTTTATCATTCAAAATGGACTTCATTTTTGGATTCATAATATCGAAATTATCCAAGGGTGAAATTTTGGTATTTTTATGAATACTTTCAATTTTTGATGAATAGTGAAGACACTGGGTTACTATTTAAAAACCGACTTTTTATTTAAATAATTATTTATTTATTTTTATTTATTTTAGGTAAAAATTGATAAATAATACCTATATAAGTTCAAAGTAATTAATTGGAGTCATTTTATAATAATTTTAGATATATAAAAATTTTATTGAACTTTTCACCGTCTTTTACCCACCTCCTAGGAGAAATTGAAATTTCTCATAAAACAAAAATTTACCGGTTCTGTGAGTGGAATTTTTAAAATCTGAGAGACACGGTTAATATCAAGGACTAAAATTTGATTCAATGAGATGAAAATAATTTTTGTTTAATAGTAACTTTTCACTTTTTTTACCACGGTTAAAAGTAAATAGGGTAATTAAGGGTTAAAATGATATTATTGTTACCCTAACACATGTCATAATTCTATTGGATAACTGTAATTCGACCAAAAACAACCTTATTAATAATATATGACCATTTATGCTCACTTGTATTAGATTAGGACATTTAATATTATTTCATTTAAAGAATAGTTAAAATAGTCAAAATCAAAGTTTAATAACTAGTACATTTTTAATATAGGGTTATAAATAAGATAAATTCGACTATAAATATTCATTAGAAAGGTAAAAATATTTACTACATAATGGTATTTTATTTATAATATCTAGACATTAAATAATTTAATTTATTTATTACACAATGATGATGTAGTAATTATCTTGTAAATGAAATATTAACAAAATTGATGTTATAAATACTCAAATAAATATAATTTGAGACTTTTTATGAATTCCACTAATTTTCTAGGTTAATATGACATATTATTATTGATTGAATTAAATTTTTTTGAACTAATCATGTTGTTATAATTTTCACAAAAATCATGTACCAAATAGTTTCAAAATTGACATAAAATAGCTTTTAAAAAAATCTTATATTATTAATTTTAATTTTATTCATAAAAATCTAAGGTTTGGAAAAATGGCTTAGATAAAGTTATATATATATTAATAATAAACAACTTGGGTTTTTTTTTGGCTTGTTATAGAAAGTTTATCAACCTTATAGTGTAAGAAAACAAGAAGACACGGTAAAAGTAAAATTATTTAACATAAAGTTATATCTAAATGATAAGTTTAAAATAGAAACCTAAACATGTCTAAATTATATTGGATGAGATGATTTAGACCCATACCCATATTAGCTTCGAAATAAATCAATTTGGAGCTATTAAAAACTGAATATGACTTTATAACAAAATAATATTTTTTTCGTTTTTCCAAAGGTGCCCCTCTCCTCCCATATAAAAGGGCACCTCCTCCCTCTCCTCCTCACAGAACTTTGAGCCTTCAAGCTCGGCCAAACCCTGCCAATTTCTCTTCTCCACTTCCCTAGAAACATTCTAGTGGTTTTGGACTTCTTCAAAGAACATCTTTAGTGCCCAAATAAGAGGTTAAGAAGAGGCGCTTCAAAGAAGAGGTAATGTCTGTTACCGATTCATTCAACTTTATTTATTCTTCTACTTCTTATTCTTTAGTTGTTTCATTATGAAGTAATAAAATCCGTATCACTCATATACTTATATGTTATTATAAATATGAAACAACCCTATTTCACCTTCTATCCATCCTACGGAAAATGAAATCACCGCACGTGCGTACGTACAGAATACCGTCTCCACGCCGTGGTGTAATCTGTTTTCCACAACCACCTTACTTGGATGGGTATAATGGTGTATAGAATAACTATATATGATTATTGTAATGTGATATTGATTCTGAAATAGTATACATACACTCTAATACGATTCCACGATCTTGGGAAGGATATCGTCGCTCGTGCGTACGTACGACCCACCGTCTCCACAATGTGATGCAACTCGTTCTACATGATCTTTATTGCATAATGATTATATAAATGAATTTAATGAATAAATATGATATATATTACACTAATACCATTTTGTAAATTAGTTATCTATAACCTAAAATAACAATAAGAATTTATTCGACAAAACATGCATAAGAACAAAAAAAAACAATAAACACTCGAATAACAAGTAACAATGAAATATTACTAATAAAAAGCTAATAATATGACCACATATGATATCATAACAATGAGTACGATTATGGAATTAGTCAATAACATTGTTTAAATAATATTACAGGAGGTTCAGACACGTATGAATCAAATCGGACCTAAGGTAAGGGAAAATGTCACAATCTCAATTTTTATCCGAGATTGTTTATACTTCAGAATTTACTAGGGGATATTTATCATCCACATTCATGTTTCCTCAATATTTAATATTATTTATATCCCCTAAAATTTTTTAAATCCAATTTTACCCTTCGGTTTGTTTTTAGTAAATTATATGAAAGTAATCTTTTGTCGTTTTTCGTACGAGGTACTTTTTGACTTTTCTGTCCAATGTACGAGAAGAATGTTTTTTAAATTATACGGAATGAATGGATTTATAGAACATTATTTCCCTAAAGCTTCCTTTACATGTTCCCAAGTTTATTTTTAATCAACTTCTTTTAGTATAAAATTATATGACATGTTAAGAAAGGAAAATGTTTTCGAACTAGAAAGAATATTTTCCTCATGAATGGAGTTCAAGTGTTTTATCAAAATTATTTTCCATCTAAGACAATATAGGGTTCTGTTTCTATCCCTTTTTTACATTGATTTGATTATGTTATTATGGAATTATTTTCATGAAGTCCTTTTATATTATATGATTTATGTTCTGATGGCATGATGTTTAAGAATCCAATTTTTATTACATAGGTTAGGCTATGATGTATGATTTATGATCTTTTGGCACACATAAGAATGGTTTCATTATGAGATGGTTAGGACCTATATATCCTTCCAATTCATTGGGTAAATATTTATATCTCATGAGATAGACATGGCTGGAACGACAGGTTAATCCGGTTTAGTTAAACCAGACTGAAACGAGGAGTGAACTATGTTCCGAAATGGACTTTGTCTGCTTGGTTAGTCTTGGAAATGAGTCTTGACTACTAAGAAATGATTCTCTATGATTATGTGTGTATGACACAAAGCTTCTTGTTTTATGTTATGATTATTGGGATTACATTTCACTACTATGATTTATCTCATGTTATGAAATTATGATTTCTTTTGCAGGTTAAGATTTCCAAAATGTTATGTTCTTATGAATATGATGTGATTGATATTTCTTTTGTTTACCCTTACTGAGCATTTGAGCTCACCCTTTTGTATGTTTTCTTTCCCCAGGTCAGGAAGAAGGTCATTAAGTAGGATCTTCCAAAAGGGACTCTAGATATGATGAAATAAATGAGAGATATTGTAGATGCTTTATGAGCCAGTTGTTTATGTTTCCCAGTTTCTAAAGACAATATACCTATACAATCCTTTCATTGATTTGTTATATGTTGTAATAAGTGTGATTCAATTTTGAAGCAATAACAATTTATGTAAAGTATGGGTCATTATAGTTGGTATCAGAGGAAAGGTATAGTCATCCTTTAGAAACAAGGATGTGAAAGCCTTAGTAAGAACCCTAAGGATAAGTCTAAGCATAGAACATAATCATAGTGTTTCAGAAATGGACATGAATAACCTAAGAGAAGACCTTAAGTGTAAAATTTTTTTCATGATTATGTGGTTTTCCTATTATAATTAGTGTTTCTCACTCTATTCTTCTTGGTTTTAGTCAATGGCTGGAACCCAAAGGAACAGTTTTAATGCGGAATACGACGAGCAATGCAATGATTATCCCCCTGAGAAACCAAACATTATGGGAGCAAGATTGCAAAATCTTGTAGCCATGCTCACACAACTTTCTCAAGATATGAATCATGCAGGAGTTCCAAAAGAGAAATGGAAGGAGCAACATTCTGTTGAATCCTTCATGAGGCAGCTTCCACCTTCATTCAGCGGGTCTACTTATCCATTAGTTTATGAACAATGGATCAGTACTACTGAAAAGATATTTTCAGTTCTTCAATATTCTGAACATGACAAATTCATCTTTGTAGTGTATCGTTTGGAAGGTGATGCTAATCAATGGTGGAATCTTATCAAGAATACGAGGAAAATAGATGAAATTGAGCCCATGGAATGGGACAAGTTCAAGAACTTATTTTTCAATAAGTACTTCCCTCGTATTCTATGAACAAAGATGGAGAAGGAGTTTCTTGAACTGAAGGAAAAGGATGATGAATCGGTTGGTACCTACGAAGCAAATTTTACAAGACATGCAAGGTACGCTACTGGGATTTTTATCCAACCTGAGAGTAAGATTGATCGATTCTTTAGTGGCTTAAAACCAAGTCTTCGAAGGGCGTTATCCATAGGAGACTTCAATAGCTATGAGGAAATCTTTCGATTTTCTCTCAAGGTTGAGATGGAGATTGGAGTAACCCATCAGTCATATGGGTTTGATGAGAAGAGGAAAATGGAAATCAAAGGAAAATATAAAGAGCACACTAAAAAGAAGATTATTTTTCCCTTATGCTCAATGTGTCGAAAGAAACATGGAGGGAGTTTTCCAAAAGGGTCAGATAAATGTTTCAAATGTGGAAAAGAAGTTCATCGGGCATTTGAATTCCACAATGATGGCAAGAAGATGTCTAGTGATGCGAACAAAGAAAAGGATACACAGAGTGAACCTCCTACACTTCAATGTTACAAGTACAAGGAAATGGGGCATTATGCCAATCAATGCCCTAATACAAGGTTTTTTGATGATGATCAACGTCAACAAAATCTTATGGATAAAGATAAATGAAAGTCACATGAAATTTCTATCAGCAATGTGGAGTAAGATAACAAAGTGGTGAAAGGTACACTTACCATCCACTCTAAAGTAGAAAATGTTTTATTTGATTCTGGATCCACCCACTCCTATATTTCTGACGAATTTTCTAAGGGTATCGTCATATTACCTCAACAATTAGATGTTGAGTTAGCTGTGACAACCCCTAATGGCACAATAGTCACATCAAAAGTTTATAATTCTTTTCTGATTGAAGTTTGTGGGAAAGTGCTTCCTGAAAATCTTGTGATCCTTCCTATAGTGGAATTTGATGTGATTCTTGGCATGGATTGGCTTTCATTATATGGAGCTCATATCAATTTCCAAAGAAGGGAAGTCACATTTCATATTCCGAATCAATCTATGATCTTCTATCGATGAAAAGATGAACATAACCTTCCAGTGGAAATTTCTTCCATCTTATGGGTCTTGATTCTACTATATGATAGTTATTTATCTCAAATGGATGGAGAGAAACACATGATTAAGAATATTCCCATTATACGGAAGTTTGATGATGTCTTTCCGGAGGAATTTCTTGGCCTTCCAACAAATCGTGAAGGTGAGTTTTCAATAGAACTCTTACTGGGTGCTTTACCTATATCAAAGACACCTTATAGAATTTACCCAATTGAGTTGTAGGAATTGAAGAAGAAACTCCAAGGAAATCTTGATAAGGGATTCATATGCCCTAGTGAGTCACCTTGGGGAGCACCTGTTTTATTTGTTATGAAGAAAGATGGATCAATGAGACTCTGCATTGATTATCGAGAACTTAATAAGATCACGATAAAGAACAAATATCTTCTCCCACGCATTGATGACTTATTTGGCCAACTACGTGGAGCTCAATACTTTTCCAATATTGATCTTCGTTCAGGGTATCATCAATTAAGGGTCAAAAGGGTGGATATACCAAAGACAAATTTCCGTACAAGTTATGGACACTATGAATTTATAGTAATGCCATTTGGTCTTACTAATGCCCATGCCATCTTCATGGATCTAATGAATATAGTCTTTAGAGACTATCTTGTTCAGTTTGTGGTAGTCTTTATAGATGATTTTCTTGTCTATTCAAAGAGAAACAAAGAACATGAAGATCACTTGATAATTGTATTGAAGAACCTGAGAAAGGAGAAGCTTTATGCCAAATTTACCGAGTGTGAATTTTGGCTTCAAAAAGTTTCATTTTTGGGTCACATAATCTCAAAAGAGGGGATATCTGTGGATCCAGCAAAAAATAGAGGTTACTGAAAGATGGTCGTTATCAAAAATAGTAACTGAGATCCGACGTTTTCTTGGTTTGGATGTATATTATCAACGTTTTGTGAATGATTTTTCATGATTATCTAATCCACTCACCAGGTTGACTCGAAAAGGAGTTATGTTCGTGTGGACGGAGGAATGTGAAGAGAATTTTAAGGAGTTGAAATGAAGGTTATCCAGTGCACATGTACTGACACTTCCTTGTAGTAGAGAAATGTTTGTGATCTATAGTGATGCATCCAAGAAGGGGCTGGGTGTTTTCTTATGAATAATGATATGGTGATAGCTTATGCCTCATGATAGTTGAAATTCCATTAGAAAAATTACCCAACTCATGATTTGGAGTTAGCTATGGTAATCATTGCATTAAATATTTGGAGGCATTATCTTTATGGTGAATTGTGTGATTTTTATACTGATCATAAAATTTTAAAGTATATTTTCACAGAAAAGGAGCTGAATATGAACCAAATAAGACGGTTGGAGTTGATTAAGGATTACGAATGCTCAATTCATTACCACCTAGGGAAAGCAAACAAGGTAGCGGACGCATTAAGTCGACAAGACCATGCTAGCTTATCCATGATGAGGATCACAAAAGATCCAATATTTATGGATTTACAAGGGATGGATCTTGGAATTATTATGGAAGGGGAAAAATAGTATCTTTCTCAAATGAATGTTCAACCATCTATACATGTGAAGATTAAAGAGGAACGGAAAGAAGATGTAGAGTTACAAAAGAAGGTGAGAAATGTTCCTAAATTCAACCTTGATTGTGATGGGATAATAAGGTTCAGGAATCGGGTTTGTGTTCCTCCCATCCTAGAATTAAAGAAGGAGCTGCTGGATGAGGCTCATTGTTCTTCATTCTCTATTCATCTTGGAAGCACGAAGATGTATAGGGACCTAAAAGAGTACTTCTGGTGGGATTTCATGAAAATAGATATTGCTGAATATGTCTCTCGATGCATGGTTTGTCAGCAAGTTAAAGCTGAGAGACAGAAGTCTAAGGGGATGTTATAACCATTACCCATACCTGAATGGAAATGGGAAAACATAACTATGGACTTTGTCACTGGAATTACTAAAACATCTAAAGGAAATAATGCTATCTGGGTCATAGTTGATCATCTTACAAAGTCTGCACACTTCATTGCTATTAGAGAGGATTTTCTCTAGATCAGCTTGTGAGGATATATGTAATGGAAGTGGTAAGATTGCATGGTGTACCACTTTCCATTATATTTGATCAGGATCTGAGGTTTACCTCAATGTTATGGAGATGTATTTAGTATACTCTGGATACAGAGTTAAGTTTCAGCACTGCTTATCATCCTCAGACAGACGGTCAGTCTGAGAGGACAATTCAAACTCTAGAAGATATGTTGAGAGCTTTCTCTATGGATTTCAAAGGTGGTTGGGATCAACACCTACCTTTGGTGGAATTTTCTTATAATAATAGCTTTCACTACAGTAATTAGATGGCTCCTTATGAAGCTCTCTATTGAATGAAATGCAGGACTCCAACTTGTTGGGATGAAGTTGGGGAAATAAAGCTATTAGAACCTGATCTTGTTGATGAGATGGCAGAAAAGGTCAGATCTATTCAAAAACATGTAAGAGCAACTCAGAGTCAACAAAAAAGGGATTCCGACAACTGAAGAAAATACCTAGAGTGTGAAGTGGGTGATAAAGTGTTCTTACCAATATCTCCTTGGAAGAGAGTAATGAGATTTGGGAAGAAGGGAAAGCTGAGCCCTAGGTATATCAGTCCTTTCGAAATACTGGATCGTTTTGGGAAGGTAGCTTACCGATTGGCTCTTCCACCGAATCTCTCTCAAGTTCACGATATGTTCCATGTATCTCTCCTGATAAAGTACATACCCAATCCTTCACATGTACTCAGCTCAAAAGTTGTACCACTGGAGAAAGATCTTTCTTATGAAGAACATCCGATAGAGATTCTGGATTATAGTGAAAAACTCCTACGGAACAAGACCACTCACTTGGTGAATGTTTTATGGAGGAAACACCAATTAGAAGAAGTTACATGGGATCTTGAGGATATGATTAGGGAGAGTTATCCTCATCTATTTGTTACAATGTGACGAATTTCGAGGGCGAAATTCATTTTAAAGGGGGTAGAATGTAACACCTGATATTTTTATGAGAAATGTTTTGTTTTTATGTTATATACATCATCAAAGGAAAATTTAACTACACAAAATACTATCTTGGCTTTCTTTACATGAAATCGCGACCTTCATCGATCGCTTGCGTCGTACACAATATTGAGTTTCACTAAACAACGATATGCTATTAAAATATTATTAAAACTAGCAGTTATGAATAGTAATACCCACTTTTTGAATTTTTTTAAATTTTATCATTCAAAATGGAATTCATTTTTGGATTCATAATATCGAAATTATCTAAGGGTGAAATTTTGGTATTTTTCTGAAAACGTTCAATTGTTGATGAATAGTGAAAACACTGGGTTACTATTTAAAAACCGAATTTTTCTTTAAATAATTATTTATTTTATTTAAATTTATTTTAGGTCATAATTGATACATAATACCAATATAATATCAAAGTAATTCATTGAAGTAATTTTATAATAATTTTAGAAATATAAAAATTTTATTGAACTTTTCACCGTCTTTTACCCATCTCCTAGGAGAATTTGCAAATTCACATAAAACATAATATTACCTCTTCTATGAGTGGAATTTTGAAAAATCACGTGAAACGGTTAATATCAGGGACAAAAATGTGGTTCAATGAGATGAAAATAATTTTTTTTGTGAGTCGTAACATTTTTATTTTTTTTCCACAGTTAAAAGTAAATATGGTAATTAAGGGTAAAAATGATATTATTATTACCCTAACACATGTACTAATTCTATTGGATAAGGGTACTTCAACCAAAAACAACCTTATAAATAAAATATGACCATTTAGGCCCACTTGGATTAGATTAGGACATTTAATATTATTTTATTTAAAGAATAGTTAAAATAGTTAAAATCAAAGTTGAAAAACTAAAACATTTTCAATATAGAGTTATAAATAAGATAAATTTGACTATAAATATTAATTCTAAAGCTAAAAATATTTTATACATAATGGTATTTTATTTATAATTTTTAGACATTACATAATTTAATCTATTTATTACACAATGATGATGCATTAATTATCTTATTAATGAAATATTAACATAATTGATGTTATAAATTCTCAAATAAATGTAATTTGAGACATTTATATGAATTACACTAATTTTCAAGGTTATCATGACATATTAGTATTGATTTAATTAACTTTTTTTGAACTAGTAATGTTGTTATGTGTTTCAAAAAAATCAAGTACCAAATAGTGTCAAAATTGACATAAAATTGTTTTTAATACAAATATTATATTATTAATTTTTATTTTATTCTTAAAAATCTAAGGTTCGGCCAAATGACTTAGATAAGGTTATATATACTAATAATAAACAACTTGGGGTTCTTTTTTCTTGTTATAGTATGTTTATTAACCTTATAGTGTAAAAAAACAAGAAGACACGGTAAAAGTAAAATTATATAACCTTAAGTTTAATCAAAATGATAAGTTTAAAATATAAACCTAAACTTGTCTAAATTATATTTTATGAGATTATTTCTACCCTTCCCCACCATAGCTTCTAAATAAATCAATTTTGAGCTATTAAAAACCGAATATGACTTTATAATAAAATAAAATTTTTACTTTTTCGAAAGGTGCCCCTCTCCTCCCTGCACCATTTCCCTCTCCCCCTCACACAAATTTGAGCCTTCAAGCTCGGCCAAACCCTACCAATTTATCTTCGCCACTTCCCTAGAAACATCCTAGATGTTCTGGTTTTATTCAAAGACCATCTTTAGTGCCCAAAAAGGAGGTTAAGAAGAGGCGCTTCAAAGAAGAGGTAATGCACGTTACTGATTCTTTCATCTTTATTTCATCTTATATCTCTTCTTATTTAGTTTTCTAGTTATTAATTAATAACATAAATATCAATCATATACTTATATTTTATTATAAGTATGAAACAACCCTATTTCACCTTCTATCCATCCAATAGAAAATGAAATCACCGCGCGTGCGTACTACAGAATACCGTGTCCACGCTGTGGTGTAATCTATTTTCCACCACCACCTTAATTGGATGGGTAAAATGGTGTAGAGAATAACTATATAAGATTATTTTATAGTGATATTGATTCTGAAATAGTATACATACACTCCAATACAATTCCAAGATCATGGGAATGATATCATCACTCGTGCGTGAGTACGGCCTACCGTCTCCACGATGTGATAGGACTCGTTCTACATGATATTCATTGCATAATGATTATATATATGAATTGAATGAATAAATATGATATATATTACTCTAATACCATTCTGTAAATGCTGTAATGATAACCTAAAATAATAATAATAATTTATTCGACAAAACACGCATAAGAACAAAAAAACAATAAACATCCGAATAACAAGTAACAATGAAATATTAATAATAATAAACTAATAATATGACCAAATATGATATCATAACAATGAGTAAAATTCTGTAATAAGTCAATAACATTATTTAAATATTATACAGGAGGTTCAGACACGTACGAAGGAAATCGGACCTAAGGTAAGGGAAAATCCCGCAATCTCAATTTTTATCTAAGATTGTTTATAATTAAGAATTTACTGGGGAATATTTGTCATCCACATACATGTTTACTCAATATGTAATTTTATGTATATCCTCCTACAATTTTTTAAATCCAATTTTACCCTTCGGTGAGTATTTAGTAAAAGATATGAAAGTAATCTTTTGTCGTTTCTCGTACGAGGTACTTTTTGACTTTTCCGGCCAAAGTATGAGAAGAATGTTTTTTTAACTTATATGGAATGAATGGATTTCTATAACATTATATCCATGAAGCATCCTTTAAAAATTTTCACATTTATATTTAATCAACTTCTTTTAGTTTAAAATTATATGACATGTCAAGAAAGGAAGATGTTTTTGAAGTAGAAAGGATATTTTCCTCAAGAATGGAGTTCATGTGTTTTATCAAAATTATTTTCCATAAAAGATAATATAGGGTTCTATTTCTATCCCTATTTTTTCATTGATTTTATTATTTTATGATGGAATTATTTTTATGATGTCCTTTTATTTTATATGATTTATGTTATGATGGCATGATGTTTAAGAATCCCATTTTTATTACATGGGTTATGCTATGATGTAAGATTTATGATCTTGTGGCACACATAAGAATGGTTTCATTATAAGATTTGTGGGACCTATATCTCCCTCCAATTCATTGGGTAAAGATTTATATCTCATGATATAGACATGGCTGGAATGGTAGGTTAATCCAGTTTAGTGAAACAGGACTGAAACGAAGAGTGAACTCGGTTCAGAAATGGACTTTCTCCACTAAGATAGTCTTGGAAATGAGTCTTGATTACTAAGAAATGATTCTCTATGATTATGTGTGTATTCCACAAAGTTTCATGTTTTATTTTATGATTATTGGGATTCCATTTCACTACTATGATTTATCCCATGTTATGAAATTATGATTTCATTTGCAGGTTAAGATTTCCAAAATGTTATGTTCTTATGAATATGATGTGATTGATATTTGTTTTGTTTACCCTTAATGATAATTTGTGCTCACCCTTTTGTATGTTTTCATTCCCCAAGTCAGAAAGAAGTTTATTAAGTAGGATATGCCAAAAGGGACTCTAGATATGATGAAATAAACGAGAGACAATGTATATGCTTTATGAACCAGTTGTTTATGATTCCCAATTTCTAATGAAACTATAGCTATACGGTCCTTTCATGGTTTTGTTATATGTTGTAATAAGTGTGATTCAATTTTGAAGCAATAACAATGTCTGTAAAGTATGGGTCGTTACAACTAACATCCCTTTTTAACTGAGAAGGGGTGGTGATTGGTGTTTCATGTGAGCTCTATGATATGAGTGGGAGGGTCATGTATATTCATTATGTTTGTTAATGTATAAGTTTTTTACTATAGAGAATAGTTTTTATTAGATGAGTGATGATAACGACACTCTTATTGAAGATATTATATTACCAGTCACAAAGGAATAACACATGTGTTGTTATAGTCATGGATGTGGTGAGATCAATCTTCCATTGGTATATATAGAATTGGGATATCACTAAGAAGAAATATCTTAGTTTATATGGTTACATTTATAATAACATATTTGGTATTAATATGTTGTGAGATGTGGACTCTTGATGTTTTCATCCACCTTAGGATGGAATTTTTTTCATCCAAAATTGAGTCGTATTAGAGGTGCATCAATTATTGTGATGTGAGTATACTAGATAGTTTTTTTTTCTATACTTAACCATGGGATTACATTGAGTATTGTGTTCGGACATTGGTGTCACTATTTGGATGATTCGTTGATTACACTAGGAGTTGAGTAATCATGATTGGGTGATGTGATTGTGCATCCATGGGTGTGGTTGAGTGTTTTTAGATGTGGGAAACCAAAATAGTTCCGACAACTGTTTTTACATTGAATTGGTTGTGGTGAGGTGGAAACCATATTGACCATTCTAGTGGGATATTGGAAGATTATTTTTTTTGTAGGTGGTTCATATATTTTGGAACACTACTATCCAAAATTATCCGTTCTAATAATAGTCTTATAGAGGATAGAACCATAAAATTGGTGATGAATCAGTCAATGACAGTTTGGTATATCAGGATACATGGGTATAATTTAGAATTATCTTGGTTTTTGTAATGGCAATGTGTGGTTAGCTTGGAGTTTGGTGAATATTATGATTTTGTGTTTCGAGTTTCACATTAGAAGCATGTTAATTTTTTTGAGGTATACGGTGGTGAGTTAGTAGTGAATTAATAATTAATGTAGGTTGTATGTGATTGATAGAGGACTATTAAAGGTCATTATGGAAGAGAACCCTTATGTTTTGGAGTTTTTACCAGGCCACATCATTATACGATTTGAAATTAAGAGAAAATTTTATTTTTTATTCCTAGAGATGTGGAAGTTATGAGAGTCATGGTTTTTATGTTTATAATATCTCATTGATATGTTTTTGAACATATTTAGAGGTTCAATTGATGTTTTGGGTTCTCGGGTTAATGTTTAAATGGGGTCGAGGTGTCACCCATGATGTTTTTTGGTTGTGGGTGGTCATTGAACTACGATGTGCGAGGGTCACGCCATGACAAGAATTAATTGGGAGAGATTAATGGTGTTAAAAAGTTGTGTTGTTTTACTATTATATAGAAACTTATGAATTTTCATCACACCAAAACCTATTGCATTTATACAATGATATTTACTCTTATGAAAAGTTTAAAAGTTTGCGATTTTAGAATATTTTTTTTTAAATTCAATGATTGATGGCTTATGATGCATGAAATAATAAAATTTAATGAATTAATCATTATTAAAAAAATTACATTAATATATAGATAAATGAAATTTATAAAATAAATTACATTATAAAAGAGTCAAATTCACTTATAGAAATATCTTTATTTCTTGAGAAATTGATTTTCAACTACATGGTTGAGTTTTAAATTTTTGTTACCTTTATTAATTTTGTGGAATTATATCAAGTGATTGAATTAATAATTAAAAAATCAATTATTTATATCTATTAAAATGTTAATTAATGATAAATAATAATTTTATATTAATTATTGGTTAAACTGGAATATTTTGTATAAAATAATTACTTTTTTTATAAATGATTTTATTTAATAAATAATTTATGTTATTTTCATTATTAATATGATAGAATACTATTGATTATACATGTATAAAAATGAATAATATTGAATAAATTTATTTTCAATTGGTTATAAATAATGATAAAATTCAATGAGGGTAAAATGAAATATTTTTCTGAAATTTATTTTATGTGTACAATGTATTTTTACAATAATAAATGTTTAGAAAATAAAATTTGTAGACAGTATATTTTTATTGAAAAATAGTAGTAAATAATATGTGTAGATAATATATTAAAACCAATAATTTATCATTATTTTATTTTTTCTATTGTGCATGGAATGAGAATAAAATCTTTTTTATTTTTAAATGTACATTTTTTCTTAAAATGGGTTATACACAATTTTTATGAGAATATTAGAATTATATTTTCTACCCTATATGAATTTAATCTTGTAAAATACATTATTTATCTTTAACTATGATATTATATATTAGTTATCATGTTCAAAATTATTTTTATTCCTAACTAATAGCTACAGTTGTAAAAATTGTGTCAACACGATTATGGTTAAACTGGCTTAAGAAGTGTTAAACTAAGGGTTATGACTAATAATATCACTAAAATAGTACCTTTTTCTAATTTATTAACATTATTTTGAACCCCCTTACCATATATTCAAAAAAAATTGAAATTAAATCCATTTTCAATGATAGATACATTTATTATATTTAAATATTCTTAATATTTTCCACTCCCCTCAATTATAAAAGGGGTCCTCCACTTCTCACTTCTCCACACGACTTGAGAAACTTATATCAATATAAATATTCCAAAATACCATATAACATATAATCTACATGTTCTATATTTTATTTTATTCCAAAAATACCCATCCATGAATCCTAAAGGTATTTTCCAAAAGAGATTATTCTAAGAAGAGGTAAATGTTTTACCGGCAATTATTATATTTCATTCTTCTTCTACCTCCAAAACAACTATTATCAAAATAATAATATTTTTAAAAAATTATATTTACCATATGTAAATAGTATTATGATGGTAGAACAACTATTTTCAACTTCATTTTCTTCAAATGGGAAATGAAAACTTCACATGCACATGTATGCAGAATATCACCTCCCCAAAGCGATGTAATTCATTTCTCATCACAAACTCACACATATGGTTATAAATATATATGTATAGGATATATATGGTCATTATAACTTTCTTTTTATTATATTAATATAAAATATTATCTACCTTCTTACCCATAAAATTTGTTGGAAATGATAATTTTGGCCATATGTATGTGTGGACTACCACCTCCAAAAAGTGATATCATTCATTTTGCAATTATGACTTACATTAATTGTTATAAGGATTAATATTATGAATATATATGATTTTTATGATATATTTATTATTATATAAATAATTTTTTTTAGCATTATTTATTTCAATCCATTGAAAAATGTAAACATCACTAGTGTGTACGTACAAACCACCATCTCGATTATGAGATGTAATTAATTTTTCATCACCTCCTTATGTGGATGGTTATTAAAGATTGTATTATTGAAAAATATTATATTTATAAAAAATTTATCATTTTTTTATTTTTAATCCATTAACAAGGTGCAATTATTATAATCTCTAAACCAAAACATATGTGGAAAACAGAACAAATGATACCTGAATATTGATTTATTGAAGAATTGCTTATAATTGGGTAATTGGAAATTATAATGAAATTATATATAGTAATATAAGTTTTAATATGGTTCATTTATATATTTATAATTTTTGTAAATTTATTATATTGAATTTTGTAGTATGTACGAATCAATTTGGGACTTGAGGTAAGGGTTTATGTTATAATCTCATATTTATTGGGATTGTTTATGTTTCATTTTACATGGCAGGTAATTGCGTATTGAACTTATCAGGACCCCCATTTATTTTCATATAATATATTTATTTCATTCTTTTTCATGTATTAATACAATTTTAACTATTTGGTTCTCAAATATATCAAAATAATTTATTTAGTAATTACCGACCTCCTTACCTTTTTTTTGGTAGAGAATATTTATATTTTATATCCTTTTTCTATAAAAATATTTTAAGGAAGTTTTTATCAACTTTTAAATTATTCATTATTTTTTAAATATCATATACATTATTTATAAACATTTTAAAGTAATTTTATACTCATTTTCTAAATAGATCATTTTATAATTTTTTGACAAAATCATGAAAAGAATGTTTTTTCAACATTTAAAACCTAAATGGATTTCCCATCATCATTTTTTTTGATAATTAATTAACATACTCTATAATTTTATAAGTTATTATATTCAAAATGTTATTCCCTTGTTTTTATCAATTAGTTGTCCTAAAATTTAATCAAAATAAATGGATGTTTTCTTTTTTTTCATACAATATTTATAAGGATTTTCTTTTAGAGTTATTAATATTTGTCTATGTAATTTAAGAATTTTTATGCCTCACTATGGATATTGTCTTATGATAAATTCCATTTCCTTTCCCATTATGATTTATAATGATGATGTTTTAGTGATGTTTCCTAAATCCATTTCTTTATCATGGGTTAATTAAAATATAAAGGAATAATTATATATATTATGTTCTTGTGTAATATATTTGAATGTTTTATCATTATTTTGTGTGGGGGTCCATTAAATCCATCCAATGAATTGGGTAACATTCTATATATCATTAGCTCGAAGGGTGATTGAATTGTTTTCCCACACCTAAATGGGTACACATGTGGTTTTCCCAAGACTAAGAGGGTACATGGGTGCTTAGTCCAAGCCTAATTGGGTACGTGGGAGGTTGGTTCAATCCCAAGATGGTACATGCATGGATATTGAAAGCCTGTTATATGAATAATGTCAAGGTGAGGATCTTTAACACATAATTTATATGAGTATAGAAATAGAGATTCAACCAAATCCAATATATGACTATGTTCAATATGATAGTATTAGTAGAGATGAATAACTATATAAATGTCTTATTATGTGTATGTACATGACACAAATTTATATCTTGTTCTTATGATACACGCTCATGGATCCTAATTTATTATCGATGATTCCACTCTCTCATGAATCATGTCTTTTGTATAGATAAAGCATTATTCTATAACTCATATTTTATGTTTGACGAATTATTATGTATGATATCATAAGTTATGATCAATTTATCAAAACCTTAAGCTTTTATTATACTCACATATGATCATTTATTAACATCTCACATGTTTACCCATCCTGAGATTTGATCTCACACATCCTTATATTTATATTTTACTTCATTATAAATAATGGATTTAATATGAAAATTCTAATAATGGTATTATGTGATAATCAATATGTGGGAAATATTGAAGATATTTCATGAAATAAGATGTTTATGAATATAGTCTCTGAATAAAATAAACCATTATAATTCTTAAGAATGTACTTTTAATAGATGTATTGAATATTCATATAAAATGATGTAATATTTATGTAAGTGGTGTTTAAGTCACATCAGTTCATATAAAAGTAGGTTTTTGTTATTTCTGGATATTAGATTATGATAAATAAAATGATATAACCTTAAACAATATATGATAAATCAAAGTGGTATAAGATGAACATAAACTATCATATTTTTATTATTTTTCATAATTCAGGTCATATTGGGAGTAATTTTCATTATCAAATGATTTGTAACTTTTATGATTGATAATCACACTAATATTTATGGTTTTAGAAAATGGTTGGATCCCGAAAGAGTCAGGTGAACAACATATGTGGCATCGAATGAGAGGACCATCCTTATAAGAAACAAGATGAAATAGGATCATGTATAGAATATATTGTCATTATAATCACCCAAATATCACAATATATAAATGATAATATGTATCATGTGGAACATATAAATGTAAAAATGAAGGAAACACTCACCAATGAGACTTTTATATAGAAATTCCCCCATCCTTTAGCGCATCCTCTGGTATACATATTATTGAGAAATTGATCAATGCTATAGAAAATATATTCTCCATTATCTATTGTTTATACCATGAGAATATTTTCTTTGTTTGTGTATCACATGGAAGGTGAATATAATCATTGGTGGACTAATATCTGGAATAAGATGAAAGTGGAAGAAAATGAATCCATGACATTAGAAGAGTTTAATAAGGAATTTTTCAAAATTCATTTTCCATGAAATAACCATACATAAATTGGAATGTTTTTTGGGAACTAAAGAAAAACAATAATGAATACATTGGTACATATGAAAAAAACATATCCATATTTACAATGTTTACTTCATGTTTGATCATTGAACGTAAAATAAAAAATAGTTTGACACCTACTAGGTCACTGGTATGTGTAATTATGAGTTTTACATTCCTTTATGATTCTTTCATGGGGTTCCCAAGTGTTGAGGATGGGAAGTGGGAGTTTTTTGGAGGATATACCAATGTTCATGGTTAGTACACATTTCTTTTAATCATGTATCTAATCATGTGTGGGTACTACAGAGGGTAAAAATTGAGGTTTTATATGGTTCTTGAATTGTTTTTCATACTATGTGTCACCCAAGAGTAACCATCCAACTTGATTTTTGGGTGGATATTGGCACCTGCTTGGTTTTCAAAACCATACAGTCAAACTGAATAGCCTATCCCGGTCACACAAAAATTGGTGTTTTACACTTTTTTTGTGATGATTCTATACCCCTTTGGACTCATTATACTTCTACTATTGTGAAAACACCTCCAAAGTTAATATTTAATATTATTTTATTCTATTTTTTTTTTATCCATGGAATCTATGTATTTTGGATTCATGTTAGAAATTTTATTCTTGTGTTCTTACTTATTTACCCCTATTCTTAATTTTTTCTCCATTTTCATGGATCTACATAATACCAGGTGGTAGGAGTGGAATAAACTATGATTTTTATAAGGATTGGGTTTTTTCCTGGGGTTTAGGTGCTTTAGGACCAATTCTATCTCTTTTGGGTGTTTATTTCCAAACAAGATGAGTTTTGAACAAAATCCAAGGAAGGTGTTTCTCTTTGGGTGCATTTTCTATGGATTCCCTTTAAATTTTTAATAACATTTGGTTGAGATAGTTTATAAACCAAATAAATGATTTATCATTGATGATGATTCCATGTTCGATGTTCTCAATGAATTTTTTTTAAATTAGTATTTAATAGTGCTTTCCAAAATGGGTGGGTTTTTTATTCACAACATGTAATTGCTAAATCATATCAAAGAGATTTTTTTTCTTATAAAAATATTTATAAAATGGTTTTGAAAATTAATTTTCTATCTGAAGTCTTTTTTAATAAAGTGGGAATGTTTATTTGTGAAATGGATTGTGATATGTATTTTTTGATATTGTAACTCGATTGTAATTGTGTTTTAATGTTGTAACACATGTGACCACTACGATTTGAGTGATGGGTTTGTTCAAGGGGACATATGATCCTTTATAGGGAAGAATTTTGGAGATTAAATTTTGGATTCTAAGAGACCAGAAGTGAATTTCGGTATTAATACCATGATAGGTTCCATTTTGGTTTTTGAGAGACCATGGGATCTCTTGAAAATGGGGCTAGTGATTACCATGATAGCTTTCATGATCTTATTTCTCAACAATACATGTTATACTCACTCGTGATAGGACTAATGGTTCAATACATAGTTGAAATTTATCCCCATCATATTGGTTTATATGATTTATGAATTTTATTAGTGTTGTTTTTATGTGATGATATATATTAATCAGATTTTCTATTGATTCGGTTACATGTTTTTGATGATATTTTCTCTTTTTTTATCCTAATCTAGTTATATTGAGTGTATTATGACCTTGTTTATGATTATAAACCTAATCCATTTTAGTGTTATAATTTGGAAACCCATTTTTATTTGAAAAGGAAACACAAAAGTATTTAAATGTTTTTTTTGATAATGGTATTTTTTCAAAGGGGTTTTGTATGGAATGTGTATTCAGACTAGCATGTTGGATTTCATGGATAAAAGCCTTAAATATACTCATAGTGGTATCCTATTATAATTCATCCCTCACATCCTACTTCGTAATTTGGGTATTTAAAGACCTAAATTTTAATGAAATAGCTAAATGCAAGGAAACCATGGATGGGGGGTGGATCTTCTTGATTACCATTGTACTTCAGTTGATGGGGGATACACGGTCTCAATGGGTTATCTCGTGAGGAGATGTTTTTTTGGGAGATTGAATCTGATGGGATGTATTTAAAGGTATTTTTTGTGTCCACATTTATTTTAATGATTTTATTATACCATGGGATATCATATATGTATATGGACTTTTGTGGAATTCTTGTATGTGATGTTTGTTTTGGGTTTATTAAATCTACATTTCTTATGCTGTATTTCTCTAAAAAAATTTATGATTTTGAATCTAGTGATTTTTTTGTTTCCATACCATTTCAAGGATTTTTAATTCTTTATTTTACATGTAGAACCTTTTATTAATAGATTTTTGGTTATTCCATGTGTTTGTCTCAAACCCACGGAAGTTGGTAATATGATTTTAGTTGAGTGGTGGGATGGATCAGGTGATTGGTTGGGTGGAACCAAGTTGATTCATTAAAAATGGTGTAATATAATTATAGTATTTTGGATTATATGGTTGAATAAATCTTGGACTATCGTGAATCAGTTGGTGGTAATGGGGGAGATCTTGGCCAGCTGTTCTTCATGTTGAACCTCGATATTCCATGGATGTTCTAGGATTGTGGTTATGTTTTGTTCCCAATTGTGGGTTATTTTGATGATAAATTGATTTATTTAATAATTTTTTATTTGGGAAACTCTTTATTCTAGTGTTTCATATTGGTTCCAAGGATAATGGCTTCCTATGGTTAATTTGATGTGTTTGATGTTGAATTGTACTGGATAAAGATTTTGTTTCTTGTTCACAATTCCAAATAAAAATAACTCAAATAGATATATATGGGATACTACAGAGAATAACCCACTATAAACACCTCATATTAATTCCTCATTCATGTATTCATTTATTCTAATGATCAATTCATTGGGTTATGTGGGTGGTCAAGAGAAGAGATAGACAATGGAAATTTCGCAGTTGTTTACAAGGTAAAATACATCTGTGTTCCACAGAGACAAAGGACCCAATGATCCTAAAGAGTGTTTGGATCACATCTATAATATATTTGATTTAATTAAGACCCATAACACATATAAATGGGTAATTTACACATATGTGTTGAATGGACTCAGTTGAAAGTTGTGTTAGGTGATGGTGCTCTCTGGGAGGCCGGAGGATCTCATGTGGACCACTTTCAAAGTAGAATTTAATTAGTAGATATTTCTAGATATAGTGAGAGAGGTGAATAATTGATTGTACTCAATGTTTGAGAAAGGTGATCATTCAAATGGGAGTTATGTAGACTAAACATTTCTGAAGGTTTCTCTGGAGTATTTAGTGGCTTCCAAGGGTGAAGGATCTATTCCTCATAGTAAGGGATATTCTAACGTGGGAATTAATACATAGGGTGGATCTATTATAGGGAGTCTCCAAGATATATATGTTTTTCCAAAGTAATGAAATTTTAGTCCATCCACCGTGAGAGGTACAATGTTTATTGATTCCTCCATGAATTTGGGTTTGTTTCAAATTTGTGCATCTCATTCATTATTTTCATTGAAATAGATTGATTCATTGGGAATGTGATATGATTTTATTCCATTATTTTGTGATGTTTTACCGCATTGGATTTGAAGAAGGATCAAGGATTCAAGTTCCTCGAGTTTCTTGTTTTGGTAGCTAGCCTAAAATTCATCTGGGACATCATTTTTTTGGACCTATATTTTTTTGAACATATTATTTTCAAGAATATTTTGATTAGATTCAATGATGTAGTCACATATTATTTCCATAGAGTCCAGTTCATAACTCTTAAAGTGATCACTCATGAGTTTTTGGGAGAGTAGGATCCACATTCAGGGTGGGTGTGACCAGTTTGTTTAGAACATGGGTAAATATCATTCCATCTATCTAGGCTTCGTCAAGATGCTATTGTGTAGATTTAAATGAGTAGTATTCTAGTCATCAGGGATAGGTAACTAGATGTGCTTCAGCAATATTTTTCTGGGATTTTTTTCCATCGTAAGATCGAGTATACTATAGATCTAATACCTGAGATAAACATTATTTCCTTATAGTCCTTCCATATTGATCGAATCGAGCTAAAAGATTTAATGTTCTATCTAGAGGATCATCAGGGTATTGGTTATATCCATCCCAGTATGTCATCATACGTTTCACATGTTATATTTTTGTAGAAGGTGGATGTGAGCCTTTAAATTTTCATATACTGTCATATGATTATCCAGGTGAACATGAAAAAAAAATTATTGTTCCCAAGAATTGATGATATTTTTTATCAACTTAGGGGGGCCTACGAGTCTTCAAAATTCAATTTGAGATTGACCTAACATCAGTAGATATCTCAAGAAGAGGATGTTCTAAAGACCATCTTTAAAGTTGGTATGGACATAATGAGCATTTGGTTATACATTTTTGTCTTATCAATGATCTTATAGTATTTATAAAGTTCATGAGCTAGATATTTATCTACATCCTCAACTTTTTAGCCTGAGTGGCTTAAATGACTTCACTATTTATTTATATTTGATAACCCCCCTCTCAAGGGTGAGGGGAACCCTTAAATGGCC
The DNA here is from genome assembly GCA_963277665.1 of Viscum album. NCBI lineage: Eukaryota > Viridiplantae > Streptophyta > Magnoliopsida > Santalales > Viscaceae > Viscum > Viscum album. Next base: position 1,672,015,895 of record OY728138.1, read on the forward strand.
CGAATGCTGATGTGAAATTTACATGACCCATAGGTCTTAGAGGAAATCACCCAGACAAGACTACTTGGAACTACCCCTCCCCAATAATTATCATGATATCGGCATACCACCTTCACAATGTTAGATAGCTAGCTGTCCTATGTAGAGCTGCAGAGGCCTGCTAAAAATAGAAATTCCATACCCTCTCAATCTTCAAATCCTTGTTTTCTCTACTCTGGTGGATTAAATTTATCTGAACTCTCATTTTGAGCCTTTTCCATTGCAATCTTACTTGTTTCATAAACATTTTTAAATTTTCTTGATAGCCTTTAAGTAGACTTAATGCTTTAAGGTGACCCGAAATCCTTGAGAGACAACTAGGATGAAGGCCTTGAGTGGCCTGAAGGCCTTGAGGACCTGAGGACCTAACTGGTGTCCCAAAGGCCTTGATGGATCAATAGTTCTAGATTCTATAGTTCCAAGTAGTACCTACTATAGTAATACAAAAATAATAATAAATAACTTTTATAATACTACTATATTACTTCTACAATAACATGGAAGATATGTATCCACATGGATTTGATCTTGGGTCTCTTGGATGAACTTTCTCAGTCCTCACCAATTGGGCTGAGGCTCATGTGCTACTTCCTCTAATCCTTCATGGATGTATTTATGGATTATATGATGGTGTATTCCAAGGTGAATGAGGACCATGCAGACCATCTGGGGGGTTGTTTTTGTTATTTTTAGTGAGAACTATCAATATTATATACTACCCATGTACTAGTTTTGGATCCAAGAAGTGTTTTTTTGGTCCACATGGTTTACATGGTATGTTTTTCAATGGTTCAATAGATATTTTGAGAAATAATATATTGGGATCATAATAATATTGTGTTCTAGATCTATAGGTTTATGATTTTGGATAAGTATTATAGAAATTTCATTCAAGTTTTCTCCAAGAATGTTTATCCATGATGACTTTTACAATGAGGTGAGTGAAGTTTATGGGGGACGAGATGTACTAGAGTGCCTTTGAGTAGTTTGGAGATCACATTACATTTGCACCAGTCTTGATTCTACCAACTCCTAGGAGAGATTATGCAGCGTTTTTTATTTTTTTAGTGTTGGGTTAAGATGTATACTAATGTAGGAAGACCATGTGGTGACCTACAGATCACTGAATCTACACCCACATAACCATAATTATCCCACAAACATCTTGAATTTTTAGTTATTATAAACACATAAAATAAGTTGAGACACTAAATCATTAAGTATAATTTAATATTTCATTCATAACATAATATCTTAAAGAAACTTTTCACTTATAGATACCTAAACCATATACAGATACACTGGTTAGAATAACATTAGAATTTTGATTTTTATGTTTCATATACACTCATGAAAATTAATGTGGTTTTTAAAATATCATAATTTGTTACTTCTTAATTTTCAAATAAACACACTAAATCATATAGATTTTTTTTAAAAAAATTTAGTTTTAAAGATTTAATTTTATATATAATAAAATATTATATTGGATATTCATTCTAATTAAATAAATTGATTTATTACAAAATAAATAAATGTTATGGAGGTTTAAAGGTTAGGAAAACTACATATCATCATGAAGATATTTGATTCAAAGAGAATACCAATTTTTTTTATTAAAGTTACATTTTAATTATTTCTGAAATTATTAGACATAGGATTTATAAGTATAAATAATCTTAAAAAATAAATGATGTTATTACATAAATAACTATTTTATTACTTAAATGGTTTTTTTATTTTTTTTATTCTTACATACTATTAATTTCATGGGAGTCATGGTTTGAAAAAAATGGTATTTTCAATATTTACCTAAAAATCAATATTTTGAAAAACAACCCAAATTTTTTTCTTAATATAATATCATTATAATGAATTCAAAAATGTTGTTTCTTTTGTTAAAATAGATTTCTATATTCAAAAATTAATATTCTAAATATAATTATGAATAAATGATATTCAAAGTATGGATTTTATTGTAGTCCAAGCTATAAAGTTTATGTGCTATAGTTGGGTATGAGGTATTATAATAAACAAGAACATATATAGTGTTTTCCTATATATCTTTTTAGAGGAATTATACACATATGTGATGTGTATATATCCATTTTATTGAATTTGATAACGGCTATATAGTCCCTCTCTACTAGGGATATACATCTACCCCAAGTGGGTCAGTATATGAATTGTATATATAGGTGGTATACCCATTTGTAGGTGATTGTGATACTTATTTAGTTACAGAAAGTTTCAATGAAAATCTATTTCGTTTTACCATATGTCTTCTATGGGTAATTAAAATTAATTTAACTATATGACTAGGGTCTTAAAATATATCAATCATTATGGAATGTTGTTTTTATATGCACATGGATGTTACCAGATTCTTGAGGGGGTAGTCTGGTATGTGAATTCATGATGGGGATGAGTACCTAGGGAAAGGATGTTGACTTTTTATGTGATTATTGATCTATATATATATATATATGTTAAAAACTGAGAGTAGGTGTGTTGGAACATGTGTTTCCTTGAGGATTTCGATCTCCAACATTGATATAATGATTTTTCTTGGTTTTTTATTGTAGGATCAATTGGATATCTAGACCATTGGTTTTCAGGAATGGTTTATTATTATATGATGGATATTAATCCTTTATAATTCTATCTTGGATATATAAAGAATGGTTTTATTCTTCTACTTTTTGAATGATGTTAGGGTGGTGGGTGATCATGTTGTTGGCCTTGAAATGAGTAACGTGCCTTATGTTTCATAGAATGAAAGCATAGTGGTGTGTACAGATAAATGATTTTTTATACATGGGATGTACTATCAAGAATTTAGTATAGCCATGGGGATGAATTTGGTAATAAAAATGAGAAATATTACGTAGGGCCTTTATTATGGTGGATCTGATGAGAACATGAGGCTTGGTCAGCTGACATAATAGATATGTGAACCTAGGATTTATTATATGGATATGTGTGTGAGGTGGATCATGCATAAACATTTTTATAATTATTTTTCTGTTGAAATGGATCCTATAGATGATGATTTTTAAGTGTTTTTATATTCTCTAGCCATGAAAGAATGTGAGGAGAATAGGGTGTCTACCCACAGAATTGTGATGTGTCTCAATTTGATCAAGGATTGATCATGGATATGGTTATGTGTGCATTTGACCAGTGGAACTGGTTTCCAAGGAATTGACCAATGTGTGTGAGAAAAGTTCTCTATAAATTAATAATAGAGTGATGCAGAGTTTATGAAAATTGTGGTTAATTCTGAATGGTTGGCTTATATAAGATATGGGTTGTGGTATTTTTATAAAGCGTAAAATGTTGAATGATGACTATTGGGGCTTATGAATCACTAAAGGTCCATTTTGATCAGGGGGATTATTGATGTCTCAAATAATGTGTAAACTATATTGATTTAGGAACTAATTCAACAGTAAGGTATAGAAATAATTTAGTATGTCCATTGTGATAGAAAACATGTAAGTTGGATGGTGGTGAGAAATGTGATTCTCCATGAATAAGATTTTTTGGGACTTAGTGTATGAATGTGAACTATAAGTAGACATGTAATGTGTCTATGAAATCTTCCATAGTATTATTAGAATCTAAATCGGTACTGGGTACATGAACATAATCAACAAATATGTGTACTGTGCATGACCATCGACATTTGACTGAAAGTGGATATAGGGGAGGTTTTTCCTCAAGGATCAGTTAAGACCTATCCTCTATTCGAGGATAGGTGGAGTCAATGAGACACATACACCCATATAGGTCCAAATATTTCTATAGGGGTAAGAGGTGGCCCTTGATAATGGGTTATTATATTTGAGAAGGATCAGAGTATGTTGGAATGGTTAATATAAGAATATTCCTTGACATAGAATTTTGGGATGGGTAAGCATGGCATGGAAGTGGTGACATGTGTTTGATATTGGGATGTGATGAACTTTTTATTCTAAGAGTGGGGTAAGGGAATTTATATGGTGTGTATCATACCATTATCTATTGAAGGGTGTCACCCTCATTATATGTGGAATTTCAACATATGCATATAATAACATTCATGGTTAGCTGAGAAGGGGTAGCGATTGGTGTTTCATTTTGGTTCTACTGTAACACCCCAAGCTTCCACGGTACGTTTCCCTTTGAATAATGCAATGGCGTGCATTGTACGCAACTTCGAGATTCTAACACACCACAACCAATAAAACTACCCGTTATGAATAGTAATACCTACCTTTTTGAAATTTTAGAAATTTTATCTCTCAAAATGGACTTCATTCTTGGATTTTGAGTATCGAATTTAGCCTAAGGTGAAATTTTGGTACTTTTCGGATAAATTTAATATTTTGATGAATGGTGAAAATTACTAAATTTTAATTAAAAACAACATTTTTAATCAAAATAATAAATAGTGATAAATTATGAATTTGAGTGGTTTTAAAGTATAATTATAATATATTTTTACCTTTTTATCCAATTGTGTTCATTAGAATTAATTTCACTTTGAAATTGGACATAAACAATTGTCAATCTTTTGATATATATTGTTTCTTAAAAACACGTTATTTGTTGTGACAGTGGGAATTAATTATAAAATTCATTAATGCAACTTATATTTTTTGAATTTTGTAAAATAGACATCATTTTTGAATTCGGAATATCAATTATTGCTTAGGGTGAAATTTTGGCATTGTTCTGAAAAACTTCAATTTTTTATTAATAGTGAAACCACTAAGTGGTAGTTAAAAAAACTAAATTTTTCATAAAACATAATTTTACCACTTCTGTGAGTGGAATTTCGAAAATCCGAGAGACACGGTTAATATCAAGGAGTAAAATGTGGTTCAATGAGATGAAAATAATTTTTGGTGTGTAGTAACTTTTTACTTTTATTTACCACAGTTAAAAGTAAATAGGGTAATTAAGGGTAAAAATGATATTACTATTACCCTAACACATGTCCTAATTCTATTGGACAAGTGTATCTCGACCAAAAACAACCTTAGGAATAAAATATTATCATTTAGGTCCACATGGATTAGATTCGGACATTTATTATTATTTAATTCAAAGAAGAGTTAAAAGAGTTAAAATAAATGTTTATTTACTAAAACATTTTTAATACAGGATTACACATAAGATAAATTAGATTATAAATATTCATTAGAAATATAAAAGTATTTCCTACATAATGATATTTTATTTATAATTTTTGGACATTAAATAATTTAATTTATTTATATCAGAATGATGATGCAGTAATTACAATATTAGTAAAAAATTAAAATAATTGATATTATAAATACCCAAATAAATTTAATTGGAGACTTTTATTGAATTAAACAAATTTTATATGTTAATATGACATATTAGGATTTAGTTAATTAACTTTTTTCGAATTAATCAATCTGTTATGAGTTTTAAAAAAATCAATTATTGAATAGTGTCAAAATTGACATAAAAGAGTTTTTAAACAAATATTATATTATTAATTGATATTAAATTCCTAAAAATCTAAGGATCGGTCAAGAGACTTATATCATGATATGTGTATCATTAATGGACCACTTGGGGGTCTCTTGGATGTATATAGTAAGTTTATTAACCATATAATATAAAAATACAAAGAGACATTGTAAAAGTGAAACTAGTTAACTAAGAGTTAATACTTAATGATAAGGTTAATATAGTAACCCAAACCTGTCTAAATTCTGTTGGATGAGTGTTTTTCAACCTATCCCCACCTTATCCTTTACATAATCAACTTTTGAGAAATTAGAAACCGAATATGAATTTATTATAAAATAATATTTCTAGCTTTTCCAAAGGTTCCCCTCACCCCTCTTATAAAAGGGCACTCTCCCTTCTCATTAACTCACAGCATCAAAGCATTTTGGTTCGTCCAAACTCTACCAAAATACTCTCTAAACTTCCCTCACTTCATCCTATAGTCCTTCATTTAGTCATAAAGCCACCATAAGAGCCCTTTTGATCAAATCAAACAGAAGAACCCGAAGAAGAGGTAATGATTTCACCACCCTTTTCCAAGTTCCTTTCTTCTTCCACTTCTTCCTTCTTTTTTATTACCATTCTAAAATAATAACTCCAGTATCTTATATATACTGTGATGTTATTATAAATATGGTACTAATATATTTAGTATTCTATCCATCCTTTGAATAACATGTCACCATACGTGCGTATGTACGGCTTACCGTCTCCACATCATGGTGTAATTGTTATTCAATAAATTATTATTTGGATGGGTATAATAATGATGTGTAACTCATGTAAATTATAAATATAACATGATACTGATTCTGTATATATTATATACCATCCAATTATATATTATTTTAACATCAAAAGAATGATATTGTCACTCTGCGTACGTACGGACTACCGTCTCCACGAACGCGATGAGATTCATTCTCCATCGTATCCATTCAAGTATAATTATCATTTTATGATTAAAAATAATGTTTAAGAACTTGATATAATTCTGTATATTAATAAGATACATCATATCCATAACAAACACATCCTACGTAACAAAGAATATAAAGGAAAACGAGTAATTTAACACCCGAAATGACGATAATACTAAGATATTATTAACAAATCAATGTGAAAAGATCATATATGATATCATATTAATGTAAGTATGTGATTCTTGTATAATTAAATAACAATTATTTCACCATTATACAGGAGGTTAACCTACATTCGACCAAGGAAAAAGTACAAAGTAAGGGGTTTCTTATCTCACTTTTAATTCCGTGAGAATTCCATTGTTCACCACTTATTTATTACATGTGGTGTGTGTACTGACCATGTTTGTATTCATTGTGTAATATAATTTAATTCATGTATATTTACATCATCATTGTATGATCCTTCTTTCATGGGTGTATGTTTTTTATGTTACAAAATCAATAAGGGAATTTGAAATTTCAATTTCCACTCATTCGGCTTTACACATACATCATTGATTATTTTACTCCAAGATTATGTGTAGAATCACTATTCATTTGATTATGTCATAATTTCCACTCCCCTTTCTATGGATATAATTTTTATACACATAATAACTCCATTGATAAATTCTCAAGTCATCGGTATGAACTTGATAAGAGTAATTTTAACTCAATCTCCATTTGTTGAGTTAAATATCCAATTCATTGGTGTTGTTTTTACAAGAATATGTGTGAATACCATCTGATTGATTTACACTAAATATCCAATCATATTTAGTGTATTTATATTTATCACACATAATTATGTCATTGATTTCTCCTTAACCAAAGGATATGGTCTTTATAAGAGAATTCATCTCAATTTACATTCCATTGAGACTTATTTGTTGTTATACACCAAATCACTTTTATATGGTGTATATAATGTACTTTGACATATTATATCATGAATCCCTTTATTCTCATGATATTATAAAGTTTTTATTACTTAAATTATTTGTATTCAAGTAACTCTCTTTTGGTTAGAAACTCTAACTAGAATTCATTTTTAAGTGTTTTAAAGATTGATTACTCTAAATCATTCTCATTAATGTCCTTATTTTAAAAATGGTTTTAAGGATTTATTTATATAGACATTAAGGTTTTAAAATCAAAATTCCTTTTAAAATGTTTCAAAGTGGTATGTGACACTTTGATTCTAAAATCTATTTTAAATGTATTCTTGAAAAATAGTGTGAATTTTAAATGATTTCAAGAAAAAGGGGGATATTTTACTCTAATTGTTTTGATGATTATTTTCATCTATGTCAATATCCTTCATCATTCTCGATTGAGGTTAATCTGATACAATACAATCTTCCATATTGTATCGAATGAGTTATGTTTGACTGTGGATGTGATATTTTTATACCATTCATGGTTTGTGGATCAAGTATTGACATTTCATATGCTATTTTTAATATGAATGTTTATGTTATGTTTAAACCTGTTCATATGAGGAATGAATTGGACTTAATAAGTTACAGGTGGAGCCCGCTATAGATCCTCGATGCATCTGTAGGTCTCATGAGACAAACTAGTGTCTTGTCACAAGGCCTTGGTAAAATCTTATTTGTAGTCTTGGCACGAGGCCTTGGCTATGCGGTTATGATAGTCTGGCATTATGCATTCCATCATTATGAAAGTGGTTATTGATATTTCATGTGATTAATCGATTAGTAGAATATCCATGTGAAAAAGTAAATGGAATTATTTCATTTTATTTTTTCCATACTATGTTTAAGTTCAAGTTTAAAAGGCTTTTGTTTTAGTTATACATTGCCTTAAATTTTTATTCTTATTTAGGAAAGTTTCCGCTATATTGTTATCCTTACTGGGCATTTGAGCTCACCCCTTTCAATGTTTTATTTTTTCCAGGATGTGAAGAAGTAATTTATGAATGATCTACAGGGATAGTATGTGGGTATATGACTGTGGACTATGAAGAAAATATGTTGTTGTAGTTTTCACTTTATGATGTAATATAAACCTTATTAATGTATCTAGTTATTCCAAGGATACTAAACTAATCGGTCTTTCGAGACTTGGTCTTTCTTGTGATCATGCCAATGTTATGTAATAATGCACCGACTCTGGGTAACTGGGGTCGGGGCGTTACATCTACGATATGATTGGGATGTTCATGTATGTTCATTATTTTTAGTAATGGATATGTCATTTACTATAGATAAATTTTTTTATTCGAGGAGTGATGATAAGGAAACTCTTATTGAAAATATCATATTATCATTCATAAAATAATAACCCATGTTTTTTATGGTCATGGATGTGGTGAGAACAATAATATGTTCGTCAATATGGAATTATGATATGGCTGAGAAGAATCAAAAGAGGTTATATGGTACCTTTCTTAATAACATATTTCGGATTAAGATGTTTTGAGAAATGGAGTCTGGTTGTTTTCATCGAGCCTAGTATGTAATTTTTTTTGATAGAAAATTGAGTCGAATTAAAGTTTCATCAACTATTTTTTTTTTGTGAGTACACTAGATAGTTTTTTTAGTTTAGTACCAAACCATGGGATTACATTTAGTTTCTGGTTTGGATATTGGTGTTAGTGATTGCATGATTCCTTGATTACTCTAGGAGTTGAGTAATCATGATTGGGTGATGTGATTGTGCATCGATGAGTGTGGTTGAGTGTTTTAAAAAGTATGAAACCAAAGTAGTTCCAATAGATTTCTTTACATGGAATTGGTTGTGGTGAGGTAGAAACCATATTTATCATTCTATAGGGCTATTGGAAGATTATTTTTTGTAGGTCGTTCATATAGTGGGAAACACAACTATCCAGAATTAGCCTTTATGATAAGAGGCTTATGGAGTGGAGAACCATAATATTGGTGATGAACCAGTCAATGATGGTTTGGTATATTAGGATATATGGGAATGATTTAGAATCATATAGGTTTTTTAAGGGTGATGAGTGGTTAGCTTGGATTTTGGTAAATATTGTGATTTTATGTTTGGAGTTTCACTTTATAAACATGTTCATTGTTTTGAGGTAGAAGTAGGGGATTTAGTTGTGAATTAATGATTAATGTAGGTTGTAAGTGAGTTTCAGAGGACTACTAAGGATCCTTAGGGATGAGAAACATTATGGTTTGGAGATTTTACCAGCCCATGTCATAATACATCTTTAAATTAAGAGAGAAATATAATTTTAAGTCATGGAGTTGTGGAAGTTATGAGAATGAGGGTTTTGAGGGATATAATATCTGACTGATATGTTTTGTGGACAAATTTATATGTTCAATATATGTTTTAGGTTTTCATGTTAATTTTTAAATGGGGTCGAGGTGTCACCCATGATGATGTTTTTGTGTGTGGTTATTTCACTATGACGTGTGAGGGTTACGCCATGACAAGAAATGAGTGAGAGAAATTCACATCATGGTAAAGTGGTTCATGGTGTGGAAATGTTTTGTTTTTTAATATTCTATAGAATCTTATGATGGTCTATCACACCACAACCTATAGCATTTATTCAATGATAGCTACTCTTATGAAAAGTTTAGTACTTCACGATTTTAGAATATTATTTTTTAAAAAATTCAATGTTTGATAGCTTCTGATGCATTAAATACTAATGATTAGTAAATAAAAATTTATTAAAAAATGATATTATTATATAGATAAATGAAATTTAGAATATAAATTACATTATAAAAGGGTTAAATTCACTTATGGAAATATATTTAATAGCTATTGTGGAAAAAATCAAATCAACATGATTAAGGATATAGTGGAATAGAAGGGGTTAATCTAATGGTAATGACTAATAATGTCACCAAAATCACACCATTTTATAATTTATTCACATTATTTTGATCTCGCCAACCTAATATTCAAAAAAATTAAAAAAAAATCTGTTTTCTATGATAGATACATTTATTATATTTAAATATTCTTAATATTTTCCACTCCCCTCACTTATAAAAGGGATCCTCCACTTCTTGCTTCTCTACACCACTTGAGAAACTTATCTCAATATACATATTCTAAAATACCATATAATATATAGTTTAATTTTTTATATTTTTTTATTCCCAAAATACAAATCCATGAATCCTAAAGGTATTTTCTAAAGGATATTATCCAAAGAAGATGTATATGTTATTACCAACAATTTTCATGTTTTTTCTTCTTCTATATGCAAAACATCTATTATGAAGATCATAATATTATTAAAAAATTATATTTAAAATATTTAAATGTTATTATGATGATGGAACAACTTTTTCCACTATATTTTCTTCAAATGGGAAATGAATACTTCATATGTACGTGTGTGCAGAATATCACCTCCACGAAGCGACATGATTCATTTTTCATCACCACTTTAGACATATGGTTATAAATGTTTATCCATAGGATATATATTATCATTATAAAATTATTATTATTATCTTAAGATATAAAACTATTTACTTTCTTTCCCCCAAATCTGTTGGAAAATGATAATTTTGGCCATATGTATGGGTTGACTACCACCTCCACAAAGGGATTTGGTTCATATTTCAATTATTCCATACATGGATAGTTATAAGGATGAAGTTTATGAATATATATGATTTTTATGATATATATACTATTATATAATGATCAATTATTTTTTTCCATTATTGATTTCAATCAATTTAAAAATGGAAACATCACTGGTGTGCATGTAGAAACCACCATCTCGACAATGAGATGTAATTAATTGTTCATCATCTCTTTGGGGATGGTAATTAATGTTTTTATAATGGAAAATTATTATATTTAGAATATGATTATCATTTTTATATTATTATTCCATTAATAAGGAGCAACGATTATAATCTATAAACAAAAACATATGTGGAAAACAGAAAAAATGATACTTGAATATTGATTTATTAAAGAATTACTAATAAATGGGTAATTGGGAATTCTAATGGTATTGTATGTAGTAATATAAGTATAAATATGGACTTGTTATAGATATATAATTAGTATAAATCTATTATATATTGTTTTATAGTATGTACGTATCAATTTGGGACCTAAGGTAAGGGTTTATGTTCCAATCTCAAATTTGTTAGGATTGTTTATGTTTCAATTTACATGGAAGGGAATTTCATGTTGATATTATCATGAACCCCATTTATCGTATTATAATATATTTATTTCATGTTTTTTCATGTATTAATAAAATTTCAAAATATTTGGTGCTCAAATATATCAAAAAGATATATTTAGGAATTACCGACCTCATTTCATTTCTTTTGGTAGAGAATATTTATATTTTATATCCTTTTTCTATAAAATTATTTCATGTAAAATATTAACAACTTTTAATTTTTTTAATGTTTTTACACTATCTTTGACTTTGTTTATAAAAATATTAATGGAAATTTATAGGTATTTTCGAAATGGGTCATTTTTTTCTTTTTTGTCAAAAGTGTGAAAAAAATGTTTCTTAAACATTTAAAACATGAATGGATTTTCCCATTATCATTTATTTTGATAATGATTTAACTTAATCTATAAGATTATCAGTTATTATATTTAAAATATTATTCCCCTTTTTTATCAATTTTTAGTCATAAATATTTTCCAAATAAATGGATTTTTTCCTTTATTTTTAATATTGTATTTATAAGGAAATTCTAAAAGAGTTATTCATTTATGTCAGTAAAATTTATGAATTTTTATTTATCAATGTAGATGTTTTCTTATGATACCATCGATTTCATTTCCTATTATGATTTATAATGATGATGTTTTAATGATGTTTTATCAAACCCATTTCATTATCATGGGTTAATTAAAATATAATGGAATTATTAAATATCTTACGTTTTTTTGGAGTATATATGAATGTTTTATCATAATTTTAGGTGTGGGTCCATTAAATCCCTCTAATTAATTGGGTATCATTTTATATATCATGAGCTCAAAGGGTGTATTAGAGTTTTTTCCATGCTTAACTGGGTACATATGTGTTATCCCAAGCCTAAGAGGGTACATGGGTGTTTTTTCCAATCCTAATTGGGTATATGGGATGTTGTTCCAATCCCAAAAAGGTACATGGGTGGATATTTCAAGCCTATTATATGATGAATTTAATTATGTGGATCTTTAACACATGATTTATATCACTATAGAAATGAAGATTTAACCAAATACAATATAAGACTATGTTTAATATGATAGTCTTGGTAGTGAGACTTAACTATATAAATCACTTATTTTTTATGTACATTCCACCAATTTATATCTTGTTCCTATGATACACGCTCATGGATCTGGATTTATTATCGATGATTCCCTCTCTCAGGACTCATGTCTTTTATCATGATAATTCTTTATTCCATAACTCATATTTTATGAATGATGAATTATTATGTATGATATCATAAGTTATGATCAATTTATCATAACCTTAAGCTAGTATTATACACAGATACGATCATTTATTAACATCTCACATGTTTACCCTTCCAGATTATTTGATCTCACCCTTTCATATATTTCTATTTTACTAGTTTAAAAATAATGGTTTTTGTAGGAAAAATAGAATAATGGTGATTTGTGATAATAAATATGAGAGATAAATTGATGCAATTTCTTGAAATAAGATGTTTATGAATATATCCTCTAAATATAGTAAACCCGTACATTTCTTATGAATGTATTATTATGAGATGTATTGAATATTCATCTAAAATGAAGTAATATTTATGTATGTGATTCTTAGGTCACCAATGTTTGTATCAATGTGTGGTTTTTTATTTTTGGATATTATATTATGATAAACAAAACTATATAACCTAAAATAACATATGATAAACAAAAGTTGTATAAGATGAACCTAAACTATCATATTTTGATAATTTATCATATTTCATGAAATATTTGGAGAAATTTCTATTATGAAATTCTTGGTTAATTTGATCATTCATAATCACACTAATATTTTTGTTTTTAGATAATGGTTGGAGCCACAAGAAATCAGGTGAACATTATATGTGGTGGAGAATGAAATGAACATCCTCATGAGAAACAAGATGAAATATGATATGGGATACAAAATATTGTCATTATAATCATCCAAATCGCTCAATATATATACGATAACATGTATCATGTGGAACATATATATGTAAAAATGCAGGAAAATATCACCAATGAGACTTTTATATTGAAATTACCCCTTATTTTAGTGCATCGTTTGGTATTCTTATTATTGAGAAATGGATGAATGTTAAAGAAAATATATTCTTCATTATATAGAGTTTGTACCATGAGATGATTTTTTTGTTTATGTATCACTTTGAAGGTGAATATGATAAATGGTGGACACATATCAAAAATATTATAAAAGTGTAAGAAGATGAATCCATGACATTGGAAGAGTATAAGAATGAATTTTTCAAATTTTATTTTTCATGAAATAATCATACTAAAATTGGAAGGTAATTTGGAAATTAATGTAGAAGGATAATTAATATATAGGTACCTATGAAAAAACATAACAATAGTTAAAATGTTTGCTTCAGCTTTGATCATTGAACGTAAAAAAAAAATTGTTTGAAACCAACTAGGTCATTGGTATGTGTATCTTTGAGTTTTATTTTCCTTTTTGATTCTTTATTGGGGTTCCCAACTGCTGAGGATTAGAAATGGTACTTTTTTAGGAGGATATACCAGTGTACATGGTTAGTATACAATTTGTTTAATCATGCATATAATCATGTGTGGGTACTACAGTGGGTGATAGTAGGGTTTTATACGGTTCTAGAATATTTTCTCCTAAGTACGTGACACCAAGAAGTAACCATGATACTTGATTTTTGGTTGGATAGTTGCACCTACATGGTTTTCCAAACCATGCAGCTGAACTGGATTGCCTATCCAGGTCACCCAAAAAGTTGTATTTTTCCAACTTTTCCTTGATGATTTTATACTCCTTTGGCCTCATTTTACTTTTAATGTTGTGAAAACACCTCCACCATTTATGTGAAATATTCTATTATTCTATTTTTGAAATTTATCCATATAATCAATGTATTTTGGAATCATGTTAGTTATTTTATTTTTTGATTCTTCCTCCTTTCCCCCTATATTAAAAGTTTCCTCCATTTCCATGGAACTATGTAATTCTAAATGGTAGGAGTGGAAGAAACTAGGTTTTTTATAAGAATTTAGTTTTTTCTTGGGGTTTAGGTGCTTTAGGACATATTCTATCTCTTGTGGGTGTTTATTTCCAAAGAAGATTAGTTTTTAACAAAATTCAAGGTAGGTGTTTCTTTTATGGATCATTTCTTATGGATTTTGTTTAAATTATGATTTATATTAGGTTGTGATGATTTATAAACCAAATAAATTATTTATCATTGATGATGATCCCATGTTGGATGTTCTGAGTGATTTTTTTAAAAAAAAATTGGTGTTTAAATGTGGTTTCCCAAAGGGTTGGGTCTTCTATGCACACTATGTAATTGTTAAAATGTATCAAAGACGATTTTTTCTTATAAATAGATTTATAAATGGTTTTGGAAAATATTTTCCTTATGAATACTTTTTTGAGAAAATGGGAATGTTTATTTATGAAATGGATTGTGATATGTATTTTTGATATTGTAACTCAGTTACGATTATGTTGTAATAGAGTAACACGTGGGTTAACATGGGTGTGAGTGATGGGTTTGTTCAAGGGTCCATTTTTTCTTTTATAGTTAAGAATGTTGGAGATTAAATTTTGGGTTCTAAGATACCACAAGATAATTTTGGTAGGAAGACCATGATGGGTTCCCTGTTAGTTTTCGACAGACCATAAGAGCTCTTGAAAACAGGCCCATTGATGACCATGAAGCTTTCATTTTCATATTTGTTTACAATACATGTTATACTCACCCATGATAGGCCTAATGGTTAGATGCCTAGTTGAAAATTATCCATGAAATATTGGTTTATATGATTTATGAATTTTATTAGTGTTGTTTTGATGTGATGATATACATTATTCCCATTTTCTATTGATGTGGTTACTTGTTTTTTATGATATTTTCACCCTTTTTATTCCCATATGGTAATATTGAGAGTATTATGACATTGTTAATGCTTATATACCTAATATTTTGTTTCTATTTTGGAAAACCTTTTTTATTTGAAAAGGAAACCCAAAAGGATTTAAATGTTTTATTTGATAATTATATTTTTTCAAAGAGGTTTGGTTTGGAATGTGTATTTGGACTAGTTCATTGGTATTCATGGATAAAATCATTCAATATAATCATAAAGGAATCCTGTTATAATTAATGTCACACACCCTACTTCATACATTGGGCATTTATAGACATAATTTTTAGGAAATAGGTAAATGCAAGGAAACCATGTACTAGGGTGGATATTCTTGATTAGAATTGTACTTTAGTGAATGGGGGATACATGGTCTCAATGGGTTATCACAAGAAGAGATGTTATTTTTGGGACCTTTAATCTGATGGGATTTATGTAAAGGTATTTTTTGTGTTAACCTTTATTTTTAGGATTTTATTATACTATGGGATATCATATATATAGGGACTTCTCTGAAATTATTGTATGTGATGATATTTTTGGGTTTATTGAATCTACATTTCTTATGCTGCATTGTTATAAATTTTTGTTTATGATTTTGAATCTGGTGATATTTTTGTTTCCATCACATTTCATGGATTGTTAATTCTTTTTTCCCATTTTCAAACTATTTGTAATAGATTTGTTGTTATTCCATGTGCTTGTCTTAAACCCATGGAAGCTGGGAATATGCCTTTAGTTGTGTGGTGGATTGGATCAAGATATAGGTTGGGATTTTCCACGTTTATTCATTATAATATGGTATAATTGAATAGTATTATATGGGATTATGTGGTAGAGTAAATCTTGGACTATCGCAACTCTATATGTAGAAATGGGAGAGTTCCTAGCCAGATCTTCTTCCTGTTGAACCTGGATATTCTATGGGCGTTCTAGGATTGGGGTTTTATATTGACCCCAATTGTGGGTTATTTTCATGATAAATTTATGTATTTACTAATTTTTCTTTGGGAAAATTCATTATGCTAGTGTTTCTTATTGGTTATAATGATGAAGGTTTTTTTTGGTTCATTTGATGTGTTTGATGTTGAATAGTACATGATAAATCTTTTTTTAGTGTACACAATTCTAAATAAAAGGCCTAAAATCGGTGTAGAGAGGATACTATAAAGATTAACCCACTATAAACTCCTCATATTAATCCAACATTCATATAGTCATTTATTCCTATGATCAATTCCTTGGATCATTTGGCTAGTCAAGAGAAGACATAGAAAATGGACTTTTCACAATTATTTAAAATGTAAAATCCATCGGTGTTCCATATAAACAAAGGACCCAATGATCATAAAGAGTGTTTGGATCATATCTATATTATATTTTTCTTATTTAAGACCATTGATACCTCTAAATAGATAATTTCCACATATGTATTGAATGGACTCAGTATAAAGTTGTGGTAGGATATGGTTCTCTTAGGGAGGAATGATGATCTCATGTGGACCACTTTCAACGTAGAATTTAATAAGTAGTTTTTTCCAGAGAAATTGATGGAGGTGAAGGACTAGGAGTTCTCAATGTTTGAGTAAGGGGATCATTCATTGATGGATTATGATACCATCTTTTCAAATTTGGTACTTATCTCTTTGGATCTCTTCATGACATATTTCCCCAAGGATCAAACTTTTGAGATGGGATTGAGGCTGGAGATCAAATATATGAAAAAAAATTTACAAACCTATTAAGATGTGGATGACATGTAAGTTATGGATGTGGATGATTTGACTTAAAATAAAGGTCTCTATGGTGTTTCTTTAGTGGGATGAAACAAATTTTCATCATCAGGTTAGACGTTAAAGATTAATGATTCTTAGGGAAATGGTGAAAAAAGTGTACATTAGCCATCAGGTTCAGATAATGTGGATTATATGAGGTGTAAACCAATTTTCCGTAATCATTTTCGGAATATAGGACACACCAATATCGGTTTCTCATGGTCTATAAGAGTGCGCTACCAATTTGTACATCATGTTCATATTTACTTCTTATATCAGTTGGTTTCAAATGGGAGCTATGTAGACTCCACATTTCTGAAGGGCTCTCAGGTGTATTTAGTGGATCCTAAGGGTGAAGGATATTTTCCTCATAGTAAGGGGTATTATTACATGGGGAAGAATACTCAGGGTAGATATATTCTTGGGAGTATCTATGAAAAATAGGTTTTTCCAAATTAATCAGATTCTAGTTCATCCACTATGAGAGGTACAATGTTTATTGATTCCTCCAAGGATTTGGTTTTGTTTCAAATCGGTGCATCTCATTCATTACTATCATTGAAATTTATTTATTCCTTGGTAATGTGATTTTATTTATTCCATTATATAGTTATATTTCTTACTCATTGTATGGGAAGAGGGAGTAAGGTTTTAAGTTCCTCGAATTTCATGTTTTGGTAGCTAGCCTACAATTAATCTGGGACATCCTTTGTTTGGACCTATATGTTTTTAACGTATTATGGTAATTAATTTTTTTTATTAGATTAAATGATCTAGTCAAATATTATTTCCATATATTCCAGTTCATAACTCTTTGTGTGATCACTCATGCCTTTTTTGGAGACTAGGATCCACATTTAGGGAGGGTGTGACCAATTTCTATAGAGATTTGGTTAATCTCATTCCATCGATCTAGGTTTATTACTGATTCTATTAAGAAGAGATTACTGGGTAATATTGTAGTAATCATGGATAGGTAACTAGATGTGTTTTGGAGATTTTTTTCTGCAATTTTTTCCATCATGAGATTATGTATACTATCGATATGCTCCCCGGGATAAGCCATATTTCCTTGTCACCATACCATATGGATCGAATAGAGATAAAAGAGTTAATATTCCATCTATAAGATCATTAGGTTAAGGGTTTTATCCATGATAGCATGTCATCCTGGGTTTCTCAAGTTCTATTTGTGTAGATTGTGGATATGAGCCTCTATCTTTTCATATACAATCATAAGATTAATCATGTGAACTTGAAGAAAACATAATTGTTTCTAATAATTGATGAAAAATTTTATCAACTCAGGGGAGCCTACTTGTTTTCAAAAATCAATTTGAGACTAAGGAACCATTTGAAGTGATCTTGAGAAGTGGATGTTCTAAAGACCACCTTCAAAGATGGTATGAACATAATGAGTATTTGGTTATACATTTTGGGCTTTCTAATTATTTTATTATATATATAGAGTTCATGTGATAGATATTAAACTAATTCATCGACTCCTCAGCCTGGGTGGACTGATGGCCTTCACTTTTTATTTATATTTGATAAGCCCCCCCCCCCCATCAAGGGTGAGGGGGAACCCTTACATGCCTGAATGCCTAAATGAAAATTACATGACCAATAGGTCTTAGAGGAAATCAACCAGACAAGAAAACATGGAACTGCCCCTCCCTAATAAATATCATGATATCATCACAATACCTTCACATGGTTGGTTAGCTAGTTATCCTATGTATAGTTTCATAGGTCTGGTACTAATGGAAATTCCATACCCTCTAAATCTTCCAATTCTAGTCTACTCTACTCTGGGGGATTCACCTTCTCTGAAGCCTCATTTAGAGCCTTGTACCTTGCAATATGACTAGTTTCATCTATATTTTTAATGTGAATTGAAGGCCATGGGGTGGTCTTATGCCATTGAGGTGACCATATGGCCTTGAGAGACAAATGTACTGAATTCCTTGGGTGGACCAAAGTCCATGAGGACCTGAGGACCAAACCGGTGGCTTGAAGGCTGAGATGGATGAATAGTTCTAGATGATACAGTGCTAACAAGTACCTACCACAGTACTTCTATAGTACATCTAAAGAACTTATATAGTACTACTATAGTATCTTGGAAAATATTTCTCCACCCATATTTCATCTCGGGACTCTTGGGTTCACTTTTTAGGTCCTCACCAATTAGGTTGAGGTTCATGTTCTACTTCCCCAACACCATCATGGATGTATTTATGTATGATATCATGGTGTATTCCAAGACACATTAGGACCATTAATTCCATCTGTGGGTTCTTTTTGTTGTTTTGAGGGAGAACCATCAATATTTTAAACTACCAAAGTACAAGATTGGGATCCAAGACGTGATTTGTTTGGGCCACATGGTTTCAAGGGTATGAATTTAAATGGATCTACATAAATTTTGAGAAATAATATCTTCGGATCATAATAATATTGTGTTCTAGATCTATAGGATTCTGAGTTTTTAGGAGAATAATAAACGTTTCATCCAATGCTTCTCCATTATAGTTTATCTCTTGATGTCATTTACCATGAAGTGAGTGCAGTTTGTGTGGTATGAGAAGTACCAGAGTGCCTTTGAGTAGTTTTAGTACAATTTTACATTTGGTCCACTCATGATTCTACGTAAACCTAGGAGATATTAGGTAGTGTTTTTTATTTATCTAGTGCGGGGTTGGGATAGTTATTAATTTAAGATGACCATGTGGTGACCTATAGATCATGAAAGTAGCACCCACATTAACATAATTATCCCACTCACATCTAGAATTGTCAGCTGTTATGTAGAAATTAAATTATTTGAGACACTACCTCATTAGGGAGAATTTAATATTGTATTAATTTTAAAAGATCCTCAAGTATATTTTCACCTATAGATGCCTAATCCTTATACAGATACGTTGGGTAGAATAACATTAGAATTTTGATTTTGATATTTCATATAAACTCATGAAGGGGAATGTAGTCACTAACACATTATGTAGGATCCTCCCAGTATTTTATGTTTGATAATCAATGGATGATTGGAGTTTTTTGATTTTGTTGAGTAATGTAAGGCTGCATATATTTGAGGAAAAAAGGCTAGGGTTCTTACCCAATGCACAGGTTACATAGTCTCTTTTTGATTATGTTAGGAATGAGCATGCATCCAAACCCAAGTTCCAATTGTATAGTAGTGCTTTAAATGGTGGGAAGACCGAGGGTGATTGATCTTGGGCTCTCAATGTCTCTATTCAATTCAAGAATCAGAATGTACTACCTAAAATTTTGAGTCTTTTGGTGATACATGAGGTTCGTTATTCCAATTGAGTTATTCACCCTAGGGTGACCAAGATGTTTTTTAACCTGATAGGATAATATTAGTGTCCTGGGATGAGATATGCAGTGGTAGTCATTATTTCTAGGTGTGTAGCATTCCATATAATCAATTATTTTCATCAATGACTAGCTAGGTTATTTCTCCCATTCTTCATGCCTTTTTAGAAAGGGATGATATCTCCATGGATTTCATGATCAGGTACCTTGAATTTGAAGTGTGAAAAATCTATGTGGTTGATTGTAGTTCATTTGAATAAATCATACCACTTTATTACCTTAAATGTTTTGAGGAAGGTATGGGACATTTAATTCCTTTACATTTGGGAGATTAATCGGCTTCATTGAGTTCTCTCATCAATACTATCAAACTGGGATGCCCGATTCATATATTGATTCTAGATGGGACTCAGGGAAACATTGAAACTCATCTGAAATTTAGCATTATGTTTCACCTATATATAGATAGTTGTTTTAGTAGACTATCTATACTCATGAGGATATGTTTTTGGAATGTTTGATTGATTTTAATGTTTTGAATGAAAGACATTTTATATGGATGAGTTTTATTATAGTAAATGGTATGAGACCTAAATCAGGATGGCCCCTATTTAAGGAACTATATGGAAAGCTGTTCCAATCCTCATTATGTTGGAATGAGTAGGGAGAAAATTTCATGGTATGACTGTGTCTCATACAGGGGATGATAATGATTTTTTGGTTTGTTTGGAAATTATTATTGAAGGATCAAAGTCAACAAAAGTCACATGTTGATCGAAATCATTGTCTGTTTGAGTTTTGGGTTGGTAATCAGGTGTTTCTTTGGGTATCAATTAGAAAGTGGAATTATCCTTTGGGTATTTAAGGGTGAATGGATTCCTGTTATGTTTGTCTATTTCATTTTGTGGTGTGTATTGGGATGTTATCCTATTAGTTAGAGATACCATAGATGTTGACCTTGATCACTGACATCTTTCATGTTTCCCATCTAAATAGATACATACTATCCCATATCATGTATTAGAGTGGGAATTTTTGGACCTTGATCCTGATACAAAAATTTTGGGGGAGCCTATTCTCATCTTGGATTATCAAAACATTATTCTCCATGGTAAATCAATTACTTTCGTCCATGTTATATAGAAGCATAGATGTGATATCCATGAGATATGGGAGTGGTAATCTTTGGTGAGAGAGTGTTAAGCTCACCTATTTTATTCTCTATAACCCTGATGACTTTCTTGTAGAATAAAATATCATGGTGGAAAGTTTGTGACCACCTTCAGGTCCCTAGAACCTCTTTTTTTGTTTTATCAAATTTTTGTTTTTTTGGATGTCCCAGGTATAGGAGGTAGGAAATTGGTGTTTTTACAAGAATATAAATGGGTTTATAGTTATACCATTGTTTTTCTAACCATGAGGCTAACCATGCGAGGGTTTTGAAGAAGTTGATAATGGGGTATTTTATGGTTTGATCGTGGTTTTCAAAATCATGGGACATCGAGTACTAACCATGTGTAATGATTATATGGTATATATTGGCACCTATACAGTTGATGTGTGGTTTGAAAAGTCATTTTCCTTATCCAGGTCACCTAAAATTGTTGTTTTTTTTTATTTTTTTAATGTTCATTTTTACCCTTTTGGGATTCTTTTTCTCATCCCATCATGTACAAACCCCTTCCATTGGAGTGGAAGCTTCATATCATACATTTTGGTGATTTCTTCATGGAATCAATGTTGATTTCCTATAGTTAAGTATTTATCTTTTTTGTTATTCCCACCTTTCTAGCTCTTCTTTATTGTTCCACCATTTTCTCAGAGGTGGGTAAACCTATATGTATATATTAGTAAAATCAACTTTTTTTATGGTTTTTTGGATAATTTTTCTTATGTTTTAGGTGTGTAAGTCCTTCTTTGACATATTTTGAGTGGTTTCAATCAAAATTTATGAGCATTGGGAAAACTTTGAAGGATTTTCTTCTATTTAGGGAAATTTCCATGGATTAACGTTAAATTATGAATTTTTTTCGCTGTTTAGGTTTTTTTTCAAATAAATGATTTGTGGTTTATATTTATCCCATGCTTTATGTGCATTAGTAATTTTCATTGGAAATTGGTTTTTAATTTGGTTTTCTATAAGGGTGTGTCTTTTATGAACACCAAGTGTTTTTTAAATGGATCAAATATGATTTTTTATTCCAACTTCATTTCTAAAGTGGTGTTCAATTTTTTTAACCTTGGGAAACGTGTTTTGATAAAATGGGGATGTTTATTTATGAAATTTTATGGGATATGGATTTTTTTATAAGGTCACATGGTTATGATTATGTTAGAATGTAGTGGCATATGGGATGACTAGGGTGTGACCAAGGGATTTATTAAAGGGACCGTGTGAGCCCTCAGAGGGAAGATTATGGGAGATTATTTTTCAGTTTCCAAGTAACCATGAACGTATTTGGGTCATAATACTTTTAGATATTTCATGTTGGTTGTCAATACACCGCAAGAGGTCTTTGATTTTGGCCCAGGGAAGACTGTGAGAGCCTCAATGTTTTCAGTTAGATAGAGTAATTGTTATAATAACTCACAATAGTCAAGATGGTTAGATCCCTAATTCCACATTACTCATTGCAATTTTTTTTATATGATTTATGAATTTTATTTTTTTCATTTTGAATGTGATGGAATATATTATTCTTATTTTCTATTATTAATAGGAATGGGGACAATACACCCTTTTAATAAGAAACATGAATCCTATTTTAAATAGTTAAGGTGAAGACACCCCCACCCCACAATTTGTCCCATTTCCCATTTATTTGGAAACATGTTATTGATGTTATGATCAACCTTGGTTATTGCTTAATTATTATAATGAGAATATTATGCCTCTTGGTATTTCATATCAAGATGATCTATTTTTGGGTTTTATTTTGGAAAATTATTTTTTTTAAGGAAGAATATTGTGATTTAAAAGGTTTATTTGATAATGGGATGTTATTAATGTGATAAATTTTAAAATGTTTTTTAAAAGTTGTTTATTGGTTTACATGAAAAAAATACTTAAATAGATTGATAATTTTATTCTCTTAGGCTTCATGCCACACACCTTTCTTGGTCCTTTGTTCATTTTTAGTCTTCATTTTGTCAGATTAGGGTAAAGGAATGGTCACCATGTAATAGGGTCGATCTTTTGGATTAAATCCATCCATAATTGATGGAGGAGGCATGGACTCAATATTTTGTCTCATAAGGAGTCATTTTCATTGGATTTTTTTATCAACTATGATGTATTTATTGGACATGTTTTATCTAGTCCCCTCCCTTTTTACTTTTTTTCTATGGGATGGTATACTTTGTATAGATTTTTCCTCTTTTGGAATTATTTTTATGTGAGGTTTTTAGGGTTTATGGTATTTAACATTCATATAAAATGTTAATATGGATAATTGTTTAGGATTTTGACTTTAGTGATAATGGTATGGTTATCCTGTTTCATGGATATATCATGTTTTTTTACCATTGTGAAGCTAATACAAAGATATTTTGTGATTTTTTTGCTTGTCACCAGCCCATGGCGACCAGGAATGCACTTCAGGCCATACAGCGGTTCGGCTCGGGTGATATGTTGGGATGACCCAAGGCGGATCATTATAAATAGGTCAATTATTCAGTGGATGAAAATAAAATCTCTCATAGGAATTAACTATAATGAAATTTTATATCTATGAAGAATTCATATGATGTTCCCTCATTGTATAAATAAAGAGTGAAAAAATGTTAGGTTCTCATGGTTTTAGGGACAATAAGAGAAAAATTGATTTCGTTGTAGATTAAACCCCAAAACTATATAAGAAATAAAATTAATGTTCCCTTATGATATAAATATTGTATGATACATAAGAAAAATAGTATCCTAGGGATAGTTAAATTATTTTAGTGTTGAAGAGAATTTCATTGATCACATGAACATTAATGTGATTTGAAGAGGCTAGCTAATGAAATGATAAGAGAGGAATCTCAACTAAATCTTTCATAGACACACCGTTTTTATAATTTTAAGGAGTATGGACATCATAACAACAAGTAAAAAAATCCATGGATCAATGATTACAAGCAGTTTCAACAACCTGTTAATTAAAATGAAAAAGGTCAAGATTGTGAAATCTCAACTACAAAGTGGATCATTAGAGATTAGTGGTGAAATTTATAATTATCATCTAATATAGAACAAAAAATTTCACATTTCATTTAGGTTCTATCCATGTTTTATTTCTGAATAATTTGATAAGAGTAACACATCATCACATTAAAAGTTAGATATTGATTTTATAGTGAAAAGACCCAATTTTTTGACTATTACATCTCCTTTATATAGCTCATCTATGATATAAGTTTGTGAGAATATGATTACAAAATATTATGTTACTATCCCTATACTTGAATTTCGTGCAATCTTGGGAATTGATTGGATCTCTATATATAGAGCTCATATCAATTTCCAAAAACAGGAATTCATATTTAATATTCTAAATCAACCTATGATAATCTATCAATGAAAGGATGAACATGAATTTACATTAGAAATTACATCCATTATATAGATATTATTAGATAGTTATATGGGGTATTTATGTCAAATGGTTTGGAAAAAACTCAATATTCAATTTATTTATATTATAAAGGAATATGTCAATGTATTTCCTGAAGATTTTATTGTCTTCCCCCAAATCATGAAGTTAGGTTTGTTAGAGAAATAACACCTTAAGAATCCTAATAGAATTAACCATATTATGTTTCTATAATTGAACAAGAAACACTAGGAGAATATATAAGGGGGATTTATAATCCCTAGTGCGTCATTATGGGGTGCACCTATATATTTTGTTAATAAAAATTATCGGTCGATTCATCCTTTCATACATTATAAACAACATAGAAAGATCATAATCATGAAGTATTATCATCTACCTTGAATTGATGACTTCATAGAAGAACTGTGGGGATACCAATACATATAAAAGACGTATCTTTGATTTGGATATCATTATTTTAGAGTTAAATGGGAGGATATACCCAATACCGCCTTCCATATTAGGTATAGTCGGTATAAATTTCTAGTTATTCCCTTTTGTCTTACCAATTCTCATGTTATATTCATTGATATAATGAATATAGTCATAAGATATTTCCCTGATCAGTGTGTGGTTGAATTTATAAATGATATTTTCAAATATTCCAAGAGAATGAAAGTGAATCAATTTCATTTGAATGTTGTTTTAAATACCAATATATAGGAGTAGTTGTTCTCTAAATTTATCAATTATTAATTATATCTATATAAAGTACCATTGTTTTTTCATTTAATTACATGTGATGGTATAGTATTTCATCCTTAAAAAATAGATGTTATTTAATGTTTTCCCTGAACAGTTATAGTGATCAGGATCTCTAGTTTTCTTGCATCGGATGGATACTACTGATGTTTTTATTAAAATTTCTCATCTATATTAAATCTGATAACCATGTTTATGTGAATGGATCCAAGTTTTCTTGGATAGATGAATATAAAGAGAATTTCAAGGAGATAACGAGAAGTATTTTTAGTTCACCTTTTCTCACAATACTCTATAGTTGAGAAGGTTTTGTAATATATTGTGATATGTCAAATAAGTGAATGTAATGTTTTCTCATGTAGAATGCGAATGTAGTATCATGTACCTCACATGAATTGATGATTCATTAAAAAAATTACCTGACTCGTTATTTGGTTCTAGTAATGGTGAATTTTTCTCCTATAATATGTAAGAATCTTCATTATAGTGAAAGGTATGATAAATATTTTAATCATAAAATTTATATATGTATATATATATATATTCACACTAAAATTGTTAAATATTACCCAAATAAGATGGTTGGGGATGATAAGGTATTATTACTACTAAATACTTTACCGACAAAGTAATACAAACAAGTTTGTTGATGTGTCGAGCTAGAAGGATCGTGCTAGATTTTCCTTGTTGAGGAAATAAAGAGATACAAAAATTATGGTTTTGAATAGCATGAACTATTTAGTCATAATGATATAGGATAAATCACGTCATTCTCATATGATTTTTCAAACATCTATCCATATGAATATAAAATAAACAAAAAAGGATGATGTGGAATGATAAAATAAGGTAAGGAATATTTTGGAATTCAACTATGACCATGGTGGAATGATAATATTTAGGAATCATAAATGAGTCCCTTTAATACTAGAATTAATGAATGATATATTATATGAAGAACATATCCTATCATTCTCTATCCATCTAGGAAGCATAAATATGTATAGAATACTCAAAGGGGATTTTTGGAGGGCCAACACGAAAGTGCATATTACAGAGCTTTTAACTAATTACATGGAATCTCAACAAGTTAACGCAATAAAACAAAAAAATTATGTTATTAGAAACCATTACTTATTACATAATGAAAATAACTATACATCGTTGTTTATTTCATTAGACCCCCCCACCACCACCAAAAAATCAAAAGGCAATAACTCTATATAG
Source organism: Viscum album (assembly GCA_963277665.1). NCBI lineage: Eukaryota > Viridiplantae > Streptophyta > Magnoliopsida > Santalales > Viscaceae > Viscum > Viscum album. Next base: position 1,672,043,225 of record OY728138.1, read on the forward strand.
GTTTTAGCTGGTCTCCTTATAATGTATTCTCACTTCATTACTACTAAGGAAGATTTCACTATTGACAAACATTCTAGGACATACATTAATTAAGTTGTATGGGTTCATGGAGTAACCCTCTCATATGTATCAGAACGAGAGCCGATGTTGACCCTAATGTACTCGATAAGTCATTAATAGGAGTTGAATATAGAGTTGAGATTTAGAACTATATACCATCCTCAGATAAATTTTCAACCTAAGAGGATCATTCAATCCATAGAATATATTTTGACATATTTCTCTATACATATCAAAGGTAGATGGGATCAACACCATCCACTAGTTGATTTTTCTTATAATAATATTTTTCACTTGAGAATTTAAATAGATCCTTCTGAGACCCTATATGGTAATAATTGTATAACTACCACTTTATAAAATTATTTTGGATAATGAGTGCTATTAGGACTTGAACTTTTTATGGAAATGGTATAGAACGTTACATTTAATCAATATCACATTAGAGTAGCTCATAGTCAGCAAAAAATATTTACTGACAGTTAATAATGATATATATAGATCAAAGATGGTGACAAGGTATTCCTAAAAATATCTCCTCTTATGGAAGTTATTATAATTATAATAATTCCATAATTGCATTTTTTTATTATTTTGAGAAGCCACTTTTTGGAAAAGTAGGAACCTTACAACACCTTTCCCAACCACACATACACCCCAAAACCCGAATCAAAATTCAACATTCAACCTTCAATATTCAAGATTCAAAATTCAAACCACACTATCATCATACCTTGGGCCATGTCCTGCATCGAGACGAGAACCCTGACACAAAATAGACCCTTCGTCGTACCAGTTCACCGGTGAGGAAGCTATTAGAAACCAGCGTAGTCTTCACAGAGTACCAACATCAGCATTGAGAAACACCAATCTTGTATCGAATCACCAGCTCACATAATCACCAAGAACTAGAACAACTGAGAGAAACTAGCAGTAAATCTGAAACAAACCATCATCGCGAGAGAGGCACCACCACCCAGTGGCGCTGTGTCCACGCCATCTCCGAAACAAAACCGGAGCATATCTAACGGAAAATCACAACTAGAATCACCATAAACCCAAGAAGGATTCATCCATACCATAGAAAAATCAAAAATTACAAAGAAACATGAAGAGAATACAAATCCACGAATATGGTTGCAATGCCTTGCCGCAAATCCGAATGGATATCATCACTATCTTCGTAATCTCTCTTGGAGATATCATCGAACCACCGCATGCGCCCCCAACTGACACAGACGAAGCGTCGTCCCTCGGCCAGGAGGAGCAGGAAAAACGACCTCTGTCAACACCATGCTACCAAATGAGGAAAGGCCAGAAAATAGTGGGAGAGGCCCAAACGGTTGTTCCAACGCAACACTGCCCCTTTGAGAGGAACCACCGCCACAAAAACGCTGAGAAGGAGCGCCGAAGAGAGCTCATCAGATGATCTGAGGAAAGGAGGAGAGATGGTGATAGGGAAAAAACCTAAGGAGACGGTTCCCCTTACGGTCTCATCCTCTCAGTGTTATAATAAATTATACTTCATTTTCTTATGATAATTATAAATCAAGATAATTTGATACGTATAAATATCATTCTCTCTGAGATTCATAATATTTTCAGGATGATAGATTATTATTTTTTTTGTTTCCACCAAATAAATCTCACCATCACAATCTATTCTTGGTATCAATCTTAAATAATTTCATACCGGATTCTACACATGTATTTGACTCAATATTTTCATATTTAGATAAGGAACATTTTAATGGGAAAAAACTAGAAGAGAATCTATATTGAAGAGAAAAATTGATACAAAACAATACCACTCACCTAGTAAAAGTTTTATGGGTAAACCAAAAATTTGGAAATGATAAATGGGAATGTGAGGATATAATAAGGTAGTAGTGTCCACATGTTTTTTAATTATAATAATATAATTTTGGGGGTGAAATTATTTTAATAGGTTAGAATGTAAAAACTTATGATTTTATAATAATTTATCTTGAATAAGTATAATTTATTCAATATCATTTAATGCATTAGATAAAAAAAATAAGTGAATAAGTAATTACTAAAATGGAAAAATTAATTATTGTATAGTTAAATTAAATGGATAAAATAAATGACTTACTAAAAAGGTTCAAGTTTAAATTAGGAAATATCATTTATTATTGAGAAAATATCATTAACTTATTTTGTTGAATTATACATTTTTATGAAAGTAAATACGTTTGATAAATAATATTTATAAATTGGTGTAATAAATAACAATATCAATTAATTATATCTATCAAATGGTTAATTAATGATAAGGAATAATAGTATAACAATTCATGGTTAAATGGAATTTTTTTGGTTAGAACAATGTTTTATTAATATAGGTTTTTTTAATATAATTTCTAATATTTTGAGTATTAAACATACAAAATAATATTTTTTATACATTTATAGAAAATAATAATAATACAAAAATTTATTTTCAATTTTTTAGAAATGAATAAAAAATAATTTGATGGTAAATAGAGATATTTTTAAGAATTTTTTTATGCATGCAATATATTTTTATCATAATAGTTTTGATTTCTAAAAATTGATGAATTATTTTAATGAAATGTGTAAATAATATATTTAATAATATAATTAAACATTCTTCTAGTTGTTTTTACTAGTCATGTATTTATAATAAAATCCATTTTAATCTTAATGATATTTTTTCCAAATAAAATTTTACATTTATTATGTGGGGATATTATATTAATTTCTTTCACCTATAGAAATTGAATTTTATAAAATAGATTAAAAATTATAAATCCTTATAATTTGTATTAGCCAGTATTTTCAAATTAACGTTTAGCCATAAGGAATAGTTACCATGGTAAAAACTTCTCACATTGGTCAAGGATAAATGGGTAAAAAGGGATTAAACTTAGTGATAAGGGTTATAATATCCTAAAACAAATATATTTACCCAATTTATTTAGACCTACCATCACCTTACATTCTATATATTAAAAAATTTGGTCATATTTTCATTATAAATAAATCTGTGATATTTAATTTTTTTTAATATTAATAGGGATTCTACTTCCCTCACTTATAAAAGGGAACTCCTATTCTCACATATCCACACCAATGGAGCACCTCAGATCAACCAATATCAACATAAATACATTCATAAAACTATTCTAAAAATTGAAGTAGTTTTTTCCTCCAAAAATACCCATCCATGATTCCTTAATGTGTTTTTAGAATAGATTATCATACTTTGTGGTATATAATCGTACCGACCATTTTCATGTTCCTTTATTCTTCTAACCCATTAAAATATATTATTACCATCCTAATATAACTAATTCAGTACCTATACTATAATTTAAATTTATTATGATGAGTTAAAAATATTTTAAACATCCAATCCATCCTATCGTAAATGAATAATCAGCTTATGTGTACGTGCGGAATGCCACCACTACAATGTGATGTTTTTCATTTTTCATCACCACCTCACACGAATGGTCACAATGTTGTATTCAATTAATATATAAATTTTTAGAACATAATTATTATTCTATAAATATAATATATTATCTAAATTCTTATCCTTTCATCACTTAGAAAATGATAATGTGTACGGGCGAATTACCACATCTATGAAATGATGTGAATCATTTTTCATTCACTCATTAAAAGAAATTTTATAAGGATGAATTTAATATATATATATGAAATATATGATATATTTATTATTTTTAAAATATATATTATTTTTTACCCTTCATTATTTTCATCAATTAAAAATGGAAACATCAAATGTGTGTGCGTAGAAAATATTGTCTCCATGAAGTGATGAAATTTATTTTTTATCAACATATTACATAGATGGACCTAAAAGGGTATATAATTGCTAAACATTATATTTATGAAATTATTAACATTTTATAGATGATTTAACACTGACAACTTTTTGGTGTCTAAAATGTACAAACTAAAACACATGTGAAAAAAATAATAATTAACACAAGAATATTGATTTCCCTAAAGCATAATTATTAATAAGTTAATTATAAATTATAATGGAATTTTATATAGTTATAGAAGTAAACATATATTTCCATAATAAATTTAAAATAAGGCTAAATTTATTATATAAGCGGTTATAGTGTGTAAAAATGATGTCGGTACTTCGGGTAAGGGTTCTTGTTACAATATCACTTTTATCAGGATTATTTACTTTTAAAATTTATATTAAGGGAAACTACATATTGTTTCCCAAATAACCATAAAATATGTTATTATACCCTAGTAATGTTTGGTTTTTTTTCATATTAGATCCATTTTCCCCTCTTTTTTACTAAAAAATATCCAAAATATATTTCTAATAAAAGATGAAATTATTTATCTTCTTTTAGTCATAAATATTTTATTTCAATATCCATATTCAATAAAAATATTTTATAGAAGCTATTATCCACATTTAAATGATTATATAATTTATTTTTATACTATATTTCCCTCCTCTCATCCTAGGGTTCTCTTGTCGGCGATTTGGTGGGGGAGGAGTCTCTGGTGCCTTCCCCCTTATTGTTTCTCACTTTTCCTCTTTTCTCCTCATATATTTCTTCCTTTCGTCAGCCATCCCTGAGGCTAGGATTTTTTTCTCTACTTTTCCTTCTCGATGATTCTCTTCTTCCATGCTGTTATGGGATGATAAATAGAGATGATCTGCTTATAATTTTCATCATTTTCAAGGAGATTTCAATGTTTGATTGTTTTGTGGGGATGTTTTGGTGGCTTTTACTAAATGTGTTTATCATGGATACTCATAACCCACTCGTGCCTATCATTCCTCTACTCCTATCCATTTCGGATATGGATAAGTGAAAACTATGAGGTTTTGGGTTTTGGGGCCGACAGTCGTAGGTTATTTCCCTGATGATGTTGTTTTCGTTATGAAGGCTTCTTTTGGTGTCCTTTGTGGCCAATAATATCCATGTATTGGAATCATGTTCCTCTACACCTCCCCCAGTCGTTGTTAGTGTGGTGGCTCTATGTAGTTTTGGGAGGTGGGTTGGCCGCGATATCTTGGTGTGACCGGAGCCATGATGGGACTTGTTTTTTATCCTCTTCGTCTATGGAAATGATCGGTTTGGCTGTATCAACGTCAATGGAGATTTTTTGTTTTCAGTTCACTTTATTGTTTGATATTTTTTTCTTAAATGGTGATATGGGTGACGATTGCACGACAATGTTGATGACGGTCTTCATTTGGGTACAACAACGTCATAGTGTTTGGATGACAACAAGGGTGAAGGTTCCTTCTACATCAATGTTGATGTTCGAACGGTGATTGCTGGTGGGTTCTCATCTGTGATACAGATGATGGTGATGATGCGTTGGTTCAATGTCGGGGGTGCGGCTCGAGGAGGATCTTTACTCAAGGATCCATGTCCTGAGGTGCCTCTTTTTTCGTGGTTGTAATGATGGATTTTTGAAATTTTGAATTTTGAACCCAGCCGGTTTTGTTGAAAGTGTTTCCTGATTTTGATATTTTGCATGTATGCTCTAGTTACCGCTATACCAAAAAGTGGTGTTCAAAAATAAAATAAAAATATAATTTTCAGTATACTATATTTAATATTTTTTACAAAATTTTAAATAAATCTTCTTTTCATTTTCATATTTGGTCATTTTTCATTATTTTAAAAAGTGGGAAATAATTGTTTTTTAAATGGTTATGACCTAAAAAAATTCCTTTCATTATTTTATTTAATCACGAGTTAACTTATTTATTTATTTTTGTTGTCTTATAAATAAAATACTATTACCATATCTCAATGAATCGTGAATTTTAAAAATTTATCTAAAGAAAAGGATGTTTACTCTTTTTTTAAACTGTATTTGAATAGATTTTATAAAAATGTTTTCCATCTATGTAAAATATATTTTATCAAATGTTATGATTCCCAGAGTTATGATATTATGATACCATCCAATTTCATTCACTAGATGGTTTATGATGATGTTGTTTTAATGATGTTTTATGAAATATGTTTCTTTCTCATAATTTACTTAACCAATGAAGTAATGATGAATGGTCCCATGTTTTGGTGGCATATATATTAATGGTTATTCATTATATGATATTTGGGTTTGTTAAATCCCTCCAATTAACTGTGTAATGTATTATATCTCATGACCTCTATGGTGACACAAGATGTTTTCCCAATATTATTGGGTACATGTGTAATTATACAAAGACCAAATGGGTAAATAGGTGATTATCTCAATCCCATGATGGTATACAAATGGGTTTTCCAATCCCAATAATGTATATGGGTGGATATGTTAAGCCTACCATGTGAGTAATTCCATGGTGAGGATTATTGAAAAATGTTTTCTATGTTTATAGAAATGGGTAGTAAACTCATTCCACATTGGAAAATTTTCCACTATGATAGTATTGTTAGTGAGCCTTGACTAAGGAAATGAATTTATATGATTGTGTACATTCCCTAAACTTATTTCTTATTATCATTATATACTCTCATAGCTCATTATTGGTTATTAATGATTCTTAACCCATCTGACTTGTGTCTTTTATTATGAAAAAGAAATATTCAATGACTCAAGTTTTATGGTCTATGACATATTTGGTATGAAATAATAGTTTTTTATAATGTCCCCATACAATTAATATTATCTTATAGTCACTTATGATCATTTATTGATATCAAACATTTTCACCCGTACTGTTAATCGATGTTCACCTATTATTAGGTTCCCCTTTCCTCGGGTTCTAAAGAACGGTTTTAAGTAAGAAATATCTAAGAAGGGTTCCATGTGAGAATAATTTTGTGGGATATGTTAAAGATATTTCATGAAATAATGTTTCTTGTTATCTTATATCCAAAGACATTAATCCTTTATATTTCTTAGTCATGTATTATAATGAGATGTATTGAATAATCATCTAAAATGATTTCATATTTAGGAATTTTATTCCTAGTTCACCTAAAAAGATTTCAGGAACCATATGATTTCCATTTTGGTTTTTTAGAGAGGAAACCCTATTTTTTGTGACCCTTAAATTTCATGGTGATGGCCTACTTAAATGGGTTTAATGGATGTTTTCATAGAGGAATCACATTATGAGAGGGGTGGTTGTTCCTTGGGGACTTAGCCTAACCTAAAATGTGAATGTCACACCATGACCTAATAGGTTCACACTATGATGGATTTTTGATAAAGGGAAGACCCTTTATGTAGTGGTGGTAATGCCACAACCTATAAGAGTCTCACTATGTATTTTCTGTGAAAGCTAGAACCACATAGTATCCCTCTTGGGTGAACTATGGCTGAGGTGCTAGATTATTTTCTTAATAGTTCTACACACATTTTTTTGATTCATATCCCTTTTTAGTTTTAGGTTGATAGGTTTGTGGGGAATTACATGTTAGTCGGATCCACCCACCTCTTCCTCCATTAAATCCCTCCTTGGAGGGCATTGATTTTTGTGTTTTTGGTGATGATTTTAAGGTTTTTTTCTCCCTTGATTTTACTTTATTATTGTTCCCATTCGGTAGCCTGTGATTTGGTTCTATTTTTTTCCTAGGTTTGGACACCAATTAAACCTTTGTATTGGGAAATAGAGTGGAAATGATGGGATGTTTTCGCATCATGTAAAAAGGACATCTTGGGAGGAGGAACACACATGGTTTTGTGCTGTTTTGAGGACACAATGATGCATATTGAGTTTTTTAGTTATAATTCATCTTTTTCATGTTCATTAATTAATTAAATTTTTTATAACTAATTATTTGTTTCTTTTGGCTTGTGATTGGATCTTGGGAGTTGATGAGAGCATGGATGGGGCATTGATGGCCATGGTCGAGGATAAGCACAGATGGGTGTGGATGATAACTTCAATTGTTGAATGAATCCAAGAACATCCCCCTAACATTTTTTCATCTTGTTATATAACATCTAATATATGTTCTCACCACAGTGTGTGATTGACCTTATTATAAAAAATTAATTGATTCCCCAAAATCCCAATGATCTAAATATTTGTTTCAATTAGCATAACTGATCCTTCAATATAAGCATAATTCCTTGGTTGTGATGGTCAAGGTATTGATAACAAATTTGGTCCATGAGACATATGGGAGCCCAATTTTTATGGATTAAATGAAATAAATGGACTTAATATGAATAGATATATGGTTCCCTTGAACCTCCTAGGTTCATATAATTTTTTTTATTGATGTTTGTGGGAAATAGAGTCATCAGGTAACTATATGAACAAGGTGGTCGGGATACTAGATTAGGTTTTGGGAGTCCCGTGATGGGTCCTCAATATTTAGATTATCTATATTTTATCTTATAGTATTTTTCCTTAAACTGGTGGGATGGGTATAGAATAATTAATCCCACTTTAAATGGTTGAGATGATTGTATGATTTACATATTATTGGGAACACGTACTTAAGGGATTATTATTGTCTTGTCATGTTCCATGAGAGAGATAAATCATTTCTATCCTTTTGAGGTATATTGTGATGTTTTCCTCTAAGTGATGGTTTGACAGGTCCTATATGGGATATATGGGATGATACTTAGTTGAGGTTCAGGAGAATCATTTTCCCACATGTAACTGTTTTCCAACATGTACAGTACAAGATAGCATAGAATGGTAGACGTTCAAGGCAATTGAGTTATGATGTGGAAATTAGATGAGTAATTGGATCATCCCCTTTATCCTAAGAGTTAGGAAATTAACTTTGTATGAAGATTAAAAATGGGGTGTTAGATATGTATTGGTGTTAGATATGTATTGGTGATATTGAGAAGAGATCATGTTGGCTATAAGGAACCTATTGAATTCCCTTTTGGGTGATATGAGGATATCATGAGGATATTTATGATAAAAATTCATTAACAATATGATATTAAAGAAGTTATCCCAAGTGGATAGACGGATTTTGAGGGAATCATTGAGATGAGGAACTACGTACACGTGACTATCACCCTTATAACAAGTTGATGAGCTTGTGAGATGGTTTATATTACATAGTTTTCAATTTATTTTGTGTGTATGGTATGTGTATATAAAATTATAATATTATATGTTCTAAAATCCCTATTTGATAATATTTTTCTCTAAGATGACGAAGTGTGAACTCCCCTAAAATTACTTGGTTTGGGTATGTGGCATGGATTCCCCAGGGTGAGTATAGATATATGTCTCTAGGTCATGTAGGGATTATTCATATGGATTTCTCATGATGTGAAGTATATTTATAGGGGTGAAAGTGAATATTCCACTTGGTTCCTAATTATTTGATTTGAAATCCCATGGTGGACAGTGAGTATTCCATAGGGTTCCTAAAATCTGATATATATTTTCATGGCATGGAGTGAATATTAATCAAATTGATTTTTCGGTATATTCAAAATAAACCAATTTTAAGATGTTAAGTGGTAACTCACAAACATTTGACAAAAAATTAACAAATAAATGAATTGATACATCAAAGAGACACCATCAAACTATATTCAAACATAAATAATTAAAAATTACAATCCAAAAGACATCACTATCACCCATGTAGTATTTGATGCATTAAGAATATAGTGGAGGGTTTCTATTCCCATGGGTTCCTAACATTGAGGTGTATGATTCCATAGTGGATAATGATTATGCCGCCATGTTCCAAAACATGTTATTTATTTTTATAGGGAAGGGTGTGATTATGTCATTGGATTTATAGTGATCTGGAAGATGTTTCAAATTTGGCAAGTTAGTATTCCCTTGAGTTCCTGATTATATGAGACTATCGATTTCTGTGTGTGGTATTATTACCTTTAGATGGTATCGACTTCATAATTATATGGAAACACATGGTCCCCCTGGTTTTTGTGTGTCATGTTTATAAGGCCCTAGCCTTAAACCTTACTTAATCATGAGTTATTACAAGATTACACATTCAGGATATTTTCAGGTTTAGAGTTTTAGAGAATTAGATCATGAAACTTGCGTTACATTCCATATTTAAACAAAGTGGTTACATAAAATACAGTATTCATTCTTCCCATCAAAGGAAACATATTTAAAATAAAACATGGATTCTTTCTTGACACATACTTGACCCTATCATCACATCATGTACCTTTCCCTAGACCTGTGAAAAACATTTCAAAAACATGGGATAAGCATAAAAAGCTCAGTAAGGGTTATAAAGATATGAAAAGGAAACATGAGTTCATATATACATAAGAATGAAATCATACTTTACCCATAAAAAAAAGGCAATTTAACATTCCTCATCAAACCATGAATAAATCATAGAAATCATAAGACATAAAGGTAAATTGAGGCATTTATAACATTCTTATGTAGGGAGTAACCCTCTTGGTTATGTTTGGAATACCCATCACAGTATATTCCCTAAATCTCTTCGGAGAAACCTTAACGTTTCACTCCTTCGCGTTACCCAATGCACTGGAGAGCTATATTGGGCTCACCCGCCCTTAGTTTATCACGGAACCACCAGTTTTCATAACAATGCCCAAGAACCATAACATAAACGTATCACATAAAACATGCATAAAGGAAGCATAACATTTCCACATTTCAATAACAATATAACATTTAGAATATTGAAATAATGAATCCGTTCAAAAAGAAACCATTTCCAAAACCATTGAAAACATTTAATAAGGAGATTTTTGAATCAAAGTGTCCCATACCACCTTGAAGCTTCTAAAATTTTAAACCATTAATATCCATATAAAAAAATACTTAAAACCATTTTGAAAACATGGATATTAATAAGAACAAATCATTAAAACATTTAAAGCGATATTTTGGTCAAAGGGGTTTTACCAAAATTAGAGACACTTGAATACAATAATTGAGGAATTACATTTAATCAGAACTTTATAATATCATGAGAATAAATGTATTCATGATATAATATTCCAAAGGACAGTATATACACCATATAAGAGTGAATTTGTGCATAACAACAATGAAGTCTCAATAGGTATGTAAAATGTGATGAAATCCCTTATAAAGAAGGTATCCTTAAATTAAGGGTAAATCAATATCAAAATTATGTGTGACAAATATAAATACACCCAATATAATTAAATATTAAGTTTAAAACAATAAAAGGTCATTCACACATATTCAAAGGATGACATATTCAATAACTACATGTTCAACCCAAAGAAATCGAAATTGGGTTAAAACGTCCCTTGGTAAAATTCGACATCCTAACGGCGTCACTTCAAAAATTCTGAAAATGAGTTGATGAGAGATAAAAAGGGAATCTCATCACTTGGACATAAAATTTACATAAATCAGGATATAGAAGAACATATCCCAACATAATAGTATGTGAATTAAAAGACATAACAAACGAAGTCTTTTAAAATGAGGAGGTTGAAAGGTTCCCTTACCAACTTGGGTAACTTTCGAAAAGTACACCCCATTAAAGAAGTGTCATACAATAAATATTTAAATACCCATAAATGGAATTATATTACAAAATTAGTGTAATAATGGGTAGTACATAAAACACTCAAATGAAATTGTGGAAAATGTAGCATAAATCTCACAGGAATAAAAGTGAGATGAAAAATCCCTTACGAAAACTCGGCAGCCTAACGACGCCACTTAAAAACATTCAAAAATGGATTGATGAGAGGGAATAGGGTCTATCATCACATGAACATATAAATTAAAGTAGGATTAATATAAAAGATCATCCCAATAACAAGAAATATGATCTTTAAAAGGAATGACATAAAAGAGTGTACTTAAAAAGAAAGAGAGGAGTATGATCCCTTACCTCGTATCCAACATGACCCAACCGTTCTTTAATATCCTGAATAATAAACTTGAGTTAATCTATACTTGCTTAAGAACCTTTTTCAAGTTCATTATTCCTTTTATACCATGTTATGAACATCATGTAATCATTTAAGTTAATAATGTTCATTTTGTCGGTATTTGGTTCTTAAGTCAAAAATAGACTTCTTACACTTACATGTTGTTAATTTGGCCAAAGGTTCGTTATATCCAGAATGATATTAATGATTTGGATAAAATATATATCATATATATTAATCATATACATGTATTTATAATATTATATCACATTTAGAGGTAAGAAATGAAATGCACCGTTCATGGAGACCGTAAGCCGTACGTACGCATGAACGCTACTTCCATTTCTATTTCTAATTTTATGGAATGGAATCATAATGATATAAGAGTATATTATACTTCCACTATAATAACATATATAATATCATTAACTTTATCCTTTACACATCCCACATATCGTATTAACGAATCAAATCACTTTCAGGGGGCGGTAGTCCGCACTTCCTAAAATGAAGATATCGTGTTTACCCATAATGGAAACAATAATGGTATGCCAAAAATGAAATAAAATACAGAAGATTAAGGAAAGAATAAACATAATATATCATATATAAAAATAGTTACATCATAATGGCCACCTTTGAAGGTGTTAAATGAGTATTGAACAATCATCGTTTCGGGAGGCAGAATTTCGCAATCCACGGAAACCGTTTGTTCTTTAACCATTTGATGTAGTTGTGTGAGAGTGTAGCTCGAATAAATCTTATAAAAACATCCTAGTATATTTTATATACTGTTGTTATTACAAAAGAAGTAAATAAAAAGAGTTTAGGGGGTTGGAGAAGCAAAATAAAACAAATGAACATGAGAGAATGAATTACCTTTAAAAGTGTAACTCCTTTTGATTTGAGCCTAAAGGCTTCCTTTGAAAGGATTATGCCCAATTTGGATCCTCTAGGATGAGGAGAGTGATGTGTATAGAGTAAATGGGCAGGGGATGGGCGATCCAAAGGCTTTAGGAGTGTGTTAAATGAGGTAGAGGTGGGGGCCTTTTATAAGAGGAGAGGAGGGGCACTTTTGGAAAGTAAGAAATATTACTTTATTTGAAACTGAGATTCGGATTTAAATGGTCCCACATTGATATAATTCAAGTATAAGATGATAAGGCTTCTAAATATTCCCATCCAATAGGTTTTGGACATGTGTAGGTTTTTGATATTACATTATCTTTCCATTTTATTTAAATCGTTAAATAATTAGGTCATCGCTGCATCATCATGATGTCATAAATAATTTAATTTATATAATGTCTAAAAATTATATAAAAACTACTATGATGTAGGAAATCTTTGTAGCTTTCCAATGACTATTTATAATCAAAAATCGGATCTTTATAACCCCATGTAAAAATTGTTTTCGTAAAACATATTATGTTTGTGTCATTTTTACTTTTACATTAAATAAAAAGTTATATATGTCATTTCCCAACCAAAGTGGCTCCATGGGGTCCCCAAGTTGACCCATGACTTTTCTTGGTCTGCCATGACACAACCAATGAGTGTAAGACATGTTTCAAGATCATCTCATATTATTAATGCATTATTTTTACCTTAAACTACACTAATTACCACTAATCGCGATTAAAAACTTAATAAGTTACTATTTACCAAAAAAAATATTTTTATCCCATTGAACCAAATTTTACTTCTTAATGGCAACCATGTATGTCGGATTTTCGAAATTCAAAACACAAGGATGGAAAATTTTCATTTAAACGGAAAAATCAGTTTTTATAAGTACCACTTAGTGGTTTCTCTATTCATCAAAAAATGAAGTTTTTCAGAAAAATCCCAAAAATTCACCATAAGCTATATTTGATATTCCGAATTCAAAAATGAAGTCTATTTTAAAAAATTCAAAACATAAAAGTCAGATTAATTAATTTAATAATTAATTCCCGCTGTCAAAACAAATAGCGTGTTTTTATGAAACAATAAGTTTCAAAAGATTGACACTAGTTTAAGTCTGATTTCAAAGTGAAATTAATTCCAACGACCACTATTGGATTTAATGATAAAAATATATTCTAATTTCACTTTAAAACCAATTCAAAAGATAATCTAATCATATAAATAAATTATATTAAAAATAGGTTTTGAATTAAAATACAACATTGTACACTATTCATTGAAAAAAATAAACTTTATCGGAAAGATACCAAAAATTTACACAAAGTAAATTTTGATGTCCCGATTCTTAATAAGAGTTTTATTTGGTCCAATAGAATTTATAAGAGTGAACAAAACGATATTTACTGAAGGTTCTCCATTAAAAGGCGATAAGTGAACCTTTAGTGAAAACTAGGGCATATATGCCTGAAATTGAATTCTTTCCGTATTTTAAGCCTTTATCTTTTATTGGATAAATGTAAAAACATTTAAAAACATATATAATCATATTTCAGTTATTTCTATCCATTCTCTGCAATACAACGACTACATGTTAACTACCATTTAAAATAATATTATTTTATTATTAGAGTGCAACGTAAGATTCCCAAGAAACTCGTTGTTGGGTGTTGGGTACGCCATCGAGCATAGTGTCTCCTTTAAAGGCATATTAATATTTTATTCACAAATATGGATAAATAAGAAAATGTCATATTTTTTATTTACCTGGGGTGTTACATCCTTCCCCCCTTTTGGGAATTGCGTCCTCGCAATTTTAAAATTGCGCTTGGAAACATCCTTGAAAGTCCCACATCGGAATCGGTAAAACAATCACTTTAAAATAAAGAAAATAAGTACAGATGTCACCCGAGTTAACCCATACTAGGATTCCATGTAGAAAGATATGGACATGGAGGAGAAAACATAGGGTCATGTTCTGATGGAGAGTGATAGAAAACATGTTTAGGAGAAAGTTAACAATAAGAAAATCACAAACTTGTGATGGGTTAAACAGTGTTGGGTTCCCCAGTAGGAAACGTTAATAGACAACATTTTTGTTTTAAGTTACTTTTTATTGAGGAATTTATTCATAAGGAAACATAATCACTTATCATGTTGACTTTCAACTTTTACTAGATTCTTTAATCAAACTAATATTTTTTCCAGAAGACGAGTATTTAGGGAGACTTGTTCGCATTAAGAGTACTATAATCAACTTCTAGAGAATCACCTAATCCACCAAAGAGAACTATATACTTCCCATATCTTTAGACCTTATCCAAAACCAAAACCAAAAAGTTTAGTACAAGGTCAGATAATCCAGAAAAGGATAACCCTTTAAAAAGAAAATCTATTCTTAATCTCCAAAATTTGTCCAACAAAACCCAAAGTTCAACGAGGACCATCCGATAAACAATTTGTCCATAAAATTATTCAAAGTAAACCAATATAAGATTGAAACCCAAATATTTGAAGGATTTAGTCACATAGTCTTCCAAGTTAAATCGTAAAATTTATCTCCAAACAACATTAGTTGCTCCTAAAGTCTCGTATTGAAAAGTAATTAACCTAATCACATATCCTCCATGATAGGTTAATCATTTTCATAAATAACCCAAAATCAACTTACTCTTAATTCATAAAATCATATAACTAAAAAGAATCAGTCAAACTAACCAGGGACTTCACGTAGTCCAGTGTTAGGCGATAAATACCAGTTTCACTTTGATTATGGGTTCGATTCCCGCAGCTTTGTCCGACGCGACGGGTAGTCACATGGTGTACGTGTTGTCCTTTTTCCAAAACTATATAATTCATAAAACATTCCCCAAAAAGAGACAAAATCATCAAAAATAACCATAACATAATTTAACCTCAATTTTATCTCATGCCTTTCATTTTCCATCATAACATATAATAACCCATAATTACCTCAAAAGTAAGGATCATATAAACCCAAATGGTTCTTTATAACTATGTCCACAAAATAAAAGATAACTATTCCTTGAATAAAATTTGCCTATATTAAACATCAGGGTTACACATAATATAAAAAGTCTTCTAATGTAACCCCATCATCAAAAGAGACTTAATACTCTTAATAATTTCACCATAACTCTTGAAGCCCTTATATGTTTACATCTTACTCATTCAACATTCTTCATGATCCATTAACCATTCCTTCCCAACTTATTCCGAAATACCTCTTTCCTACAAACAAAATCATGAATCATATCCTAAGATTTCAAAATAGGAAAACAATAGTCATGAAATAATACAAACCTTTGATTGGTCATTGTCAGTTTCTTCATCCTCAATCGGAATGGCATTAGGTATTGGTAAACGAACATTTGTACGCTCTTGGTGACCCCATTCATGAATCTTCTTCATAGGAAATGTGTTTGCATAATGACCATGCACACCACATTTAAAACATTCAATTGATCCCTCAGAAAGAACTTATTTCCCTTTCCTCGAGTCAACTGGATGATTCCTTTTTACATGGCAGGTTCTTGCTTTATGACCTTCATTTCCACATCTATAGCATATTTCTGTCCCTTTGAAACATTTTCCTAGGTGTTTCTTTCCACATCTTTGACACATAGGTTTTTGAACACACATACCTTTATGATTATTTTCTGTACTTCCGTAGGGATTTTTTTCTTGCATATATGATGCCTTAGAGAAATCGCCAAGGTTTAGGTGGTCAATCATGACTCCAGATAGTTGGTTGAGGATAATCACAAGAATTCTCATTGCAGCTCCCATATCATTCAGTTGCTTGCTCAAAAAACTGTCACAGTTTCCTTCACATCCACTGTTACTTTGGTGCCTGCTAGATCCAGCCATTTACTAAAACCAAAAAGGTCAGTGTGAGTATATCAAAAAGAAAAAAAACCACCATGTACTAATGAGGAAGATAAGCACTAAGATATACTTACTCATTGACTTTATCTAAAACTAGGACTCTTTCTGAAATCCTAACCATTATTGTAATGTCACTTATGCTTAAAGAATACCCTAACCTCTAAAGTTATATAAACCGACCTTTGATACCAACTATAAGGCCCAAGCCTTAAACCTTACTTAATCTTGAGTTATTACAAGATTACACATTGAGGATCTTTTCAGGTTTAGAGTTTTAGAGAATTAGATCATGAAACTTGCGTTACATTCCACATATAAACAAAGTGGTTACATAAAATACAGTATTCACTCATCCCATCAACAGAAACATATTTAATATAAAACATGGATTCTTTCTTGACACATCCTTGACACTATCATCACATCATGTACCTTTCCCTTGACCTGTGAAGAAAAATTTCAAAAACATGGGATGAGCATAAAAAGATCAGTAAGGGTTATAAAAATATGGAAAGGAAACATGAGTTCATATATACATAAGAATGAAATCATACTTTACCCATAAAACAAAGGCACTTTAACATTCGTCATCAAACCATGAATAAATCATAGATATCATAAGACATAAAGGTAACTTGAGGCATTCATAACATTCTTACATAGGGAGTAACCCTCTTGGTTACGTTTGGAATACCCATCACAGAATATTCCCTAAATTTCTTCGGAGAAACCTTAACGTTTCACTCCTTCGCGTTACCCAATGCATTGGAGAGCTATATCGGGCTCAACCGCCCTTAGTTTATCACAGAACCACCCGTTTTCATAAAAATGCCCAAGAACCATAACATAAATGTATCACATAAAACATGCATAAAGGAAGCATAACATTTCCACATTTCATTCACAATATATCATTTAGAATATTGAAATAATGATTCCGTTCAAAAATAAACCATTTCCAAAACCATTGAAAACATTTAATAAAGAGATTTTTGAATCAAAGTGTCCAATACAACCTTGAAGCTTCTAAAATTTTAAACCATTAATATCCATATAAAAAATCCTTAAAACCATTTTGAAAACATGGATATTAATAAGAACAAGTCATTAAATCATTTAAAGTGATATTTTGGTTAAAGGGTTTTTACCAAAATTAGAGACACTTGAATACAATAATTGAGGAATAACAATGAATCAGAACTTTATAATATCATGAGAATATATGGATTCATGATATAATATTCCAAAGGACAGTATATACACCATATAAGAGTTAATTGGTGCATAACAACAATGAAGTCTCAATAGGGATGTAAAATGTGATGAAATCTCTTATAAAGAAGGTATCCTTAAATTAAGGATAAATCAATCTCAAAATTATGTGTGAAAAATATAAATACACCCAATATAATTGGATATTAAGTGTAAAACAATAAAATGTCATTCACACATATTCAAAGGATGACATATTCAATAACTACATGTTCAACCCAAAGAAATCGAAATTGGGTTAAAACATTCCCTTGGTAAAATTCGACAACCTAACGGCGTCACTTCAAAAATTCAGAAAATGAGTTGATGAGAGATAAAAAGGGAATCACATCACTTGGAACTAAAATTTACATCAATCAGGATACAGAAGAACATATCCCAACATAATAGTATGTGAATTAAAAGACATAACAAACGAAGTCTTTTAAAATGAGGAGGGTGACAGGTTCCCTTACCGACTTGGGTAACTTTCGAAAAGTACACCCCATTAAAGAAGTGTCATACAATGAATATGTAAATACCCATAAATGGAATTATATTACAAAAGGAGTTTAATAATGGTCTGTACATAAACCACTCAAATAAAATTGTGGCAAATGTAGCATAAATCTCACAGGAATAAAAGTGAGATGAAAAATCCCTTAGGAAAACTCGGCAGCCTAACGACGCCACTTAAAAACTTTTAAAAATGGATTGATGAGAAAGAATAGGGTCTCTCATCACATGAACATAGAAATTACAGTAAGATTGATATAAAAGAACATCCCAATAACAAGAAATATCAACTTTAAAAGGAATGGCATAAAAGAGTGTACTTAAAAAGAAAGAGAGGAGTAGGATCCCTTACCTCGTATCCGACTTGACCCGACCCTTCTTTAATCTCCTGAATAATAAACTTGAGTTAATCTCTACTTGCTTAAGAACCTTTTTCAAGTTCATTATTCCTTTTATACCATGTTATGAACATCATGTAATCATTTAAGTTAATAATGTTCATTTTGTCGGTATTTGGTTCTTAAGTCAAAAATAGACTTCTTACACTTACATGTTGTTAATTTGGTCAAAGGTTCGTTATATCCAGAATGATATTAATGATTTGGATAACATATATATCATATATATTCATCATATACATGTATTTATAATATTACATCACATTTAGCGGTAAGAAATGAAATGTATAGTTCATGGAGACGGTAAGCCGTACGTACGCATGAACGCTACTTCCATTTCTATTTCGTATTTTCTGGAATGGAATCATAATGATATAAGAGTATATTATAATTACAGTATAATAACATATATAATATCATTAACTTTATCCTTTACACATCCCACATATGGTATTAATGAATCAAATCACTTTCAGGGGGCGGTAGTCCGCACTTCCTAAAATGAAGATATCGTGTTTACCCATAATGGAAACAATAATGGTATGCCGAAAATGAAAAAAATACAGAAGCTTAAGGAAAGAATAAACATAATATATATCATATATAAAAATAGTGACATCATAATGGCCACCTTTGAAGGTGTTAAATGACTATTGAACAATCATCGTTTCGGGAGGCAGAATTTCTCCATCCACGGAAATCGTTTGTTCTTTAACCATTTGATGTAGTTGTGTGAGAGTGTAGCTTGTATAAATCTTATAACAACATCCTAGTATATTTAAGATACTGTTGTGGTTACAAAATAAGTAAATAAAAAGAGTTTAGGGGGTTGAAGAAGCAAAATAAAACAAATGAACATGATAGAATGAATTACCTTTAAAAGTGTAACTCCTTTTGATTTGAGCCTAAAGGATTCCTTTGAAAGGATTATGCCCAAAGGGGATCTTCTAGGATTAGGAGAGGGATGTGGAGAGAGTAAATGGGCAGGGTATGTCCGATCCAAAGGCTTGAGGAGTGTGTGAAATGAGGTAGAGGTGGGGGCCTTTTATAAGAGGAGAGGAGGGTCACTTTTGGAAAGTAAGAAATATTACTTTATTTGAAAATGAGATTCGGATTTAAATGGTCCCACATTGATATAATTCGAGGATTAGATGATAAGGATTATAAATATTCCCATCCAATAGGTTTTGGACATGTGTAGGTTTTTGATATTACATTATCTTTCCATTTTTTTTAAATCGTTAAGTAATGAGGCCATCGCTGCATCATCATGATGTCATAAATAATTTAATTTATATAATGTCTAAAAATTATGAAAAAAATACTATGATTTAGGAAATCTTTCTATCTTTCCAATGACTATTTATAATAAAAAATCTGATCTTTATAACCCCATGTAAAAATTGCTTTCGTAAAACATATTATGTTTGTGTCATTTTTACTTTTACATTAAATAAAAAGTTATTTATGTCATTTCTCAACCAATGTGGCTCCATAGGGTCCCCAAGTTGACTCATGTCTTTTCTTGGTCATCCAGGACACAACCAATGAGGGTAGGACATGTGTCAAGCTCATCTCATATTATTAAAGCATTATTTTTACCTTAAACTACACTAATTACCACTAATCGCGATTAAAAACTTAATAAGTTACTATTCACCAAAAAAATTATTTTTATCCCATTGAACCACATTTTACTTCTTAATGACAACCATGTATGTCGGATTTTTGAAATTCAAAACACAATGACGGAAAAATTTCATTTAAACGGAAAAATCAGTTTTTATAAGTACCACTTAGTGGTTTCACTATTGATCAAAAATTGAAGTTTTTCAGAAAAATCCCAAAAATTCACCATAAGCTATATTTGATATTCCAAATTCAAAAATGAATTCTATTTTAAAAAATTAAAAACATATAAGTCAGATTAATTAATTTAATAATTAATTCCTGCTGTCAAAGCAAATAGCGTGTTTTTATGAAACAATAAGTTTCAAAAGATTGACACTAGTTTAAGTCTGATTTCAAAGTGAAATTAATTCCAACGACCACTATTGGATTTAATGATAAAAATATATTCTAATTTCACTTTAAAACCAATTCGAAAGATAATATTATCATATAAATAAATTATATTAAAAATAGGTTTTGAATTAAAATACAACATTGTACACTATTCATTGAAAAAATGAACTTTATCGAAAAGATACCAAAAATTTACACAAAGTAAATTTTGATGTCCCGATTCTTAAGAAGAGTTTTATTTGGTCCAATAGAATGTATAAGAGTGAACAAAACTATATTTAATTACGGTTCTCCATCAAAAGGCGATAAGTGAACCTTTAGTGAAAACTAGGGCATATATGCCTGAAATTGAATTCTTTCCGTATTTTAAGCCTTTATCTTTTATTGGATAAATGTAAAAACATTTAAAAACATATATAATCATATTTTAGTTTTTTCTATCCATTCCCACCAATAAAACGGCTACATGTTAACTACCATTTAAAATAATATTATTTTATTATTAGAGTGCAACGTAATATTCCCAAGAAACTCGTTGTTGCGTGTTGGGTACGCCATCGAGCATAGCGTCCCCTTTAAAGTCATATTAATATTTTATTCACAAATATGGATAAATAAGAAAATGCCCTATTCTTTATTCACCTGGGGTGTTACAATTTTAGGAGCTATCTCACACATTTCAAAGAAGTTATTGTTCACCTCAGGTGTATCCATAGAACCTAAGGATTAATAATGATTATTTATTGCATCTCCAAACTTTTTTAATATTTTTAAAATACCATGTTATAAATGTATTTTATTCACTAGTTATTATTTGGGTAACATTAGTGGTGGGATACTAATTTACACTCACACAATGCTTCAGTGGGACAAGTACTTTGTTTCCTTAGAAGAACACATGATTACAGGTGTAGTGAGGGAAGAGGCCCAATATTGAATGAATGACAAGAATATCTGAGATGAAGTGAGGGTATGTGGCTTGTGGATGGTAACAGATCCTCCATGTATTTTATTTCTTCTTACTATTTTTTTATATTTTATTATATTTGTGTAAGATTAGTGGGATGTAAGCTTGTGTGAAAACATTTTATTTGTTATAGCATGGGTATTTAATTTTTTTCTATATAACCTCAATCTTACTAGGGATGAGTTAGGTTATTTTTTATATTTTTTTTAATATAATATATTGTTATAATGTCCATATTGTATAACACTTGACCATAAATTCTAATGATCATACTCTAGTGTATATGGAGGCACACCTAAGGTAGCATGGCAATCCAATCTAGTTTTTTAGAGTGGATTGGGATGCATATGAAAAGAATGGTAGTTTATATATGATTAATTAGGGGTATCTAGTTATTTTGAATTATGATAAGTAATTACAAGATATTAACATGGAAGATCAAGAGTCTTTATTTGATTGAATCTAATTCTCAAGATTATATAAGAATAATTTTGTGTGGGTATTATGTAGGAATCATCCATGTAGTGTGGTGTCTATTTGTGAATAAATCACGATAACTAGTATATACATAAGAATAATTTAAAAGTAACCAAGTTAGATGACAAATGATATATGATATACATTAGAGTAATATCTTGAATTAAATTTCAATATGACATTAGATATGTGAACCCTGTATAAGATTAGTATTTTTTATGGGGACTATCATTGGGTGATGATGCACATCGAGTGACCTACTAAGGATGAACTTTGTACTGGCCCATGTGAGAATAAACCCACAATAGAAAGACATATATACTATTAACAAAGTGAATCAACTATCACTAGTTATAATAGAAATTGTTTATGTATGATCTTTTATGTTTAGGCCTACATAACATTAAACCCAAAATACCTTGTGACTATCACCCAATGTGGAATTGATTCTGGCACCTCAATTCTTCTTTTATTAAACTAGTGTATCGTGCATATGATATGTGACTATATTTTTTTTATTAGAATTAATACCATCATTTTATATATTATTTCATGAATCAAAAAAATATTAAATCTCTAATACCACTTCTGAGACTCATTGGAATGTTTAAAAATTTAAGGAATGAAAATGAATTAGAAACCCAAATCTCAAGAACAAAAATCATAAAACCTAATGTTTCACCGTATATCAAAAATGAAATAACTAATATCATATGTAACTTATTAAACTACTCTACTAAATCTTCTCTAATAATATAATTTTTAAGATGATCACTAAGATGTTTACAAAATAAATACGACCTCTTTTGTGTATCCATGGGTTGGTTTAATCTCCCATAACATAGGTAGTGCCCCCACACCTCCCATAGAGAATTAGTACCTCTCGATGTATTGAGAGAATGAGGAATAAAGCTATAATTATAATTATGATTCAGTTAAGGATCAGTTGAGTTTGGATGCACCAACATAACGTGGAATAAATATTCAATATATATATTACTTGATACACTCAAATTAATTCATACATTTACTCTTGTATTTTATAATTGCTGAATAATAAGAAATTCCATGGACAATTAAATCATCTTCACATCTCATCATTTGAAATGTTACACCAATTGATAGTTATATAGGATAATTAGAACATTATCCCATAATAATCAACTTCCATATGAAACAAAGAAAGAAATGGTATTATTGATGCATGATGTAATGAATTGTGATTTAGTAAAGTAGTATCTTATGATATCCATATAAAATATAAAATGATATACCCCACATGCATAAATAATGTAGTTTTTTCACATTCAGGTTATATTTACAAAAATTATATATCATGCCATATGAACTATAATATATATCATATAAATATATATTAATTAGAGAATAAATACTTTAATGTATTGAAACGGTAAACATTGAGCCAATACCTAAATGTTTAAACTGATATGATAGTTCAACAATAAAAACTAGATGATCTCATACTGAATGTTGCAGACTTTTCCAATATCTGGAATCATATTTTTCTACATACATTGAAAACTTTAGAGAAAAATATGTCACTTTTATATATAATATGTCTGAAACTTATACCCTCTATTAATTATGGTGATAAATTCTCATTTTATTTTATATAAGCATCCATACTTATCATTAGTAATATTTCCAAAAAGCATTTATTGGGTTCGATGTTTATGGATTCATTGGATAATTCTGTATTTTCAAGGGAAGATGAAGTTCTCACAAGACTTAAGGAATATCATGAGTAATATTAGTAATTTAAACCAATATATAGGTCCATGGACATATGTAGTTGGAATATGATTTAATCTGTAACATTTTAATTCATATTGAATATTTCTATAACATGATATTATAATATTTTCACTATAATTATATAATTATTGTGCCATTAGTCGGCCTCGTCACAAACACTCCTTTAGTTTTACCATTCTTGGGGATTAAAAATTTACCTTCAGTGGATGAGTACTTATATTAATTAAAAATAACTCCAAAGTATTTGAGAGAATCTGACACAAAATAAACCATTATGAACATGCTAATTTGATGAAAGACATCTTGAAACATTTTACTCTTTATTTCAAAGACTCTATTAAGTTAACATAGAGGTTGGATAAATCTCTTACATTAAATTATAAGTAACCTCATAGATGTTTGGTTTTAATATAGAACCCTTTATACCATGGTTCAAAATCATATAGTCATATGGCATCAAATTGTGCTGATATTATATGATATTGCCAACGGCGAGTCTGGGAAAAAAATTCAAATCCATATAATATATCATATAGTATAAGGATTATAAAACAGAAGACAATATAAAACTCAAGGACCATTCTAATTGGATAAAAATAAATATTCTTAAACTAATAAAAAAATAATCATTACTAAAATTGAAGATGTTGATACATTGGAAGTATTTGATGTATGAAAGCTAAGGGTGGTTTTTTCTGGTATGGAATTTGAATAATTTCACTAGGGGATAGAATATAAAGTATGTCACCAAAAGAGAACCATTAAATCCCACTATTATAAGATGTTAATTTGTAACATTCCATTTAAAATTCATTATTGTAATATATTCTTTTAAAGAGAGACTCTAAATAGTGCATGGTCCTCCTTCCATTTTTTATTTAATGACAAAGAATCATTTCTTCCAAAAAAATTATTGATTTATTACATTATCTTCAATTGTAACTTCTAATAACATGTGAATTTAAACCAGGAAATAAATTAGAGTATTCTAATCCATGTAAAAAAATTATTCATGGATTCAGTAGATTATAATTCAAAACACATAAGTCTTTGATAAAGTGATTTAAACAATTTATTTTCTTCCGAGGCATGTGATTCAGTACAGGTATTGGTTGGTCATATGTTCTTACCCTATTAGTCTCAGTTGAGTTCATCATGTTAGATAAACAATGGACATGTTTTTATTTTTCTTCTAGTTTTATTCTCTTTGACTGATATAGATGTGATTACTATGAATCATTGTTTGTTTTATGTCATGTTAGGGTTATATAATTTAGATATGGGGGTATGAGTGACTCAAGGAAAATGAAATCACAACGGGGATTTTATTTGGAGGTTGTAATATTAAATTATAGTTAAAGTACCCACAAATTATACCACTATGCACTTTTCAAAAATTATATGAACTAGTATTTATTCGAGTTAGGGAGATGATATAACTTTTTCATAGATCTATATACCTAAAAAGTATATAATGAATTGTTCTAAAGATAATTATTATTCATTACAATATCTTTGTGTTTTATTTTGTGATCTATGTTTTCCATAATACATGAAAATGTTTCATGAAAAGAAAATAATAGTCATTTTCTCAATCCACACTTTATATGTTTTCTACCTGTTAAGTTCTTCATCTGTTTCTTTTATTGTTTAAATTATGACATTGGAACCTATTAAGTATTTTATAAACTTATTATAGAGCCGGTATTATCTATAATTATCAAGAGAAAACACTATATGAAATTTTCATAATGTAAATTATCTATCTTATTTATACTTGTTTATCCTCTCTTTTAGACAACAAGTATTTCAATGCAGAATGGTACATGAAAACAATGAATTTAGGCCATATCAAGTACTATATAAACTTCTCTATAGAAAGAAATATATATAAAACACCTATATAGTAGTGGTGTAATTACTTTTGGAATTACGTAAAAATATTATATCATAGTAGACACCATGAAACTTCTTATTTTTACAATATCAAAAAACTACACCCACAACCATATAACTTGCATCACACATAATTTTAAATGTCAACTCTCAATTACGAGCAGTGATTATGGGTGAGTAAGCGAGTTACTCTTTAATAACATTGTAGGATTATAAACATTTTTTCACCAAACAAGATGGTTTTATATTTCTCGAGTGGTGACAATAGAGGCTTTGTGATTTATAAAAAAATATGAATCTCTGATAAAAATTATTATGTTGTAAAATGATTCTAATACCTTTGACATTTTCAAGAGCTGGAAACTAGTTAATGGCGTTGACCATAAAATTATCAACTTCTATTCAAATCCTAGAAACATCTTGACCTAGAGAGATCCCTACAATAAACATGAAAATATATTTTCCCCTATTTAAAAAAGATTGGTTCCATGAAACTATTCAATAACTAATTCCTAGTTTTGAAAACAAATCAAAAATTTACTCGCAATAATGGTGAAATCATCAATTAACACTCAATGATACTCTAAACAAATTTAAAAAAAAATACTTTTTATAACCCTCAAAAAAGTGGTCAATGCACCACCAAAGCCAATGGAAATTATCTGATATGAAAATGTCTCAGTGGAGAATGTGAAAGTTGTTTTCTCCTGATTTTATAGGTCTATAGGTATCTAGTCAT
Source organism: Viscum album (assembly GCA_963277665.1). Taxonomy (NCBI): domain Eukaryota; kingdom Viridiplantae; phylum Streptophyta; class Magnoliopsida; order Santalales; family Viscaceae; genus Viscum; species Viscum album. The sequence continues at coordinate 1,672,070,025 of OY728138.1, forward strand.
AAATTGAATAACCATTGATAAAATAAAATAACTAATTCATGGATATCCTCTTGTGATTTGATACAAGAATGAAATAGGAAAATATTTCTTTCTTATGTCCATGTTAAGATTATTGTATTCCAAACAGACCCTCCAATTAGTGTATTTTCTAACATGATTTGGTTATTTTATTCATTATTCCCAGTATTAAAGCCTCGCTAATTTGGAAATATGTGGAAAAAATGACATTAGAGATATTATAAATAGGAAAAATGAAATCAGTATCTATATTCTTGATCACACATTCTCTTGTAGCTTCTTTTATGTTGGGATTAATTCTCCTTTGGAACTCAACCATTGGCTTATGATCTGGTTCCATAGGGATACTGTGCATGAATAACATATGGATTGTGCATTTAAAGTTTTATATGGTCTATCCTATGGATGTATTGAAATTTTTTAAGACATTCAATAAATTTTACTCTTTACTTTTGTCATTTTTAATAGATATTATTATTGGTATTAGTGATTTCACACTAAAAATGAATATTTCAGGTGTGTATGAAAGGGCTTTAGCTCTAGTTGTAGTTCTTCTTCATTTGAAGGTATATTATGATTACCAAGACGGGGAAGATACTTAATGAGTTACATAATGTGAGTATGAAAATTGGATAGGTTTTTAATTTATAAACTAGAAATCTTTTTCCTCACTATTATCACCAATAGACAACTCGTAATTTTTGTATTCCAAACAAGTTTTACAAAATTCATAAAATAATCATCAAAATTTTCAAAGAGTTATCCTTTACAAATATCAATGTTATATGACTATTTATTTGAATAAATGAAAATCGTATCATGATTTCCTAAAAACATCTTTATATCAATAATACAAAATTTATCCTTGAAATAGATTTTAACAGTATTAATTGAGTTTTTCCCAAACTCTAGTAAACCATCCATATTTTCATCTATAACACATTCACAATGTTTAAGAATTTATTTTAAACATTTAAATGGGTTTCCTTAGTTAAATATCATATATATATTTATTTCTGATGATTTAATGGTTCCTATATGACTAACATTTTGACATAGAAAAAGTTATCTTTAAATATAGATTATTTCACTTTTTTAATAAAATTAAACTACTCTTGTTTTTCCCCATTCATAACAATCAGTAGATCCTTATATTCATCAATAAAATGCCCCCTATGGATAAAAAATACCTCCAAAGGATGAATAGGACATACCTTTCACACTTTGTGTCTACAAATAATAAAAAATGGTTAAAAATAGATTTCCAACTACTATAAGTAAGTCATTGACTATTATTTTTAAAAGTATAAAAGATCAGTAGGCTAGCTGAATGATAATAATGGATGGTTGCAATTATCAAAATACCAATAATTGGAATAGTGAGAAAGAAAGAAGATTTTTCTATCATGGAGGTTTTAAATTAAATTTAGATGACGATCGTTGCGTATGGTGATTGTTGTGATGAAACTACCTTCATCATTATGTTTTTGTGGGATTTTTTATAGATAATGTTTTACTCTACAGTAAGGTTGTATGTTTAACACACTTACATGGTTTATTGTAACATTGTTTTTTATAGATTTCAAATATTTTGGAATCTAAATTAGTACTTGACTGAAAGATATATTCACTTAGTTATTACTGAAAAATCCTAAGGAAATAGTGATTATCTAGTTTATTATTATTTTTGTATCCCTTGATGGAATGGTATGGGTGGGAAAAAACTCTTTATTACATTATAAAATTTTCCAATTTACTCTTTATGTTTTTATTTACATTTTTTAATTTTAAATATTTTTTAGTCTTTTTTAGGTGGAACAGTAAGATTTTTTTTAGTTTCAATTTTTTTATCAACCATTCATGATTCAGTATTACCCAGGTTTTTTCTTGCAGATTCATCTTTTTTTTAATTTGGGTATTTTTAGGGTCACAAAAATAATTACCTCATGTTTTTAAACAACTTATAGTTTTACCATCCATGAAAAAATCCATAGGAATAATTTTAGTTCTTCATGTAATCTTTCTTATTTATCAGGAAGTGATGTTTCTATTTACTTACCATAGTTTAACCTCATGGTTGTTTATCTTGTCATGTGTTTTATCTTTTGTGAAATAAATTTGATCAATTTTTGAGTCAAATTTCAAAACAAATTATAAGAACATGCCCCACACATACTATTGCTAATTAGACGAATCAACCCTAGGTTGATTAAGGAATTTTTATGTCAAATAATTTTGAAAACTCATGGGAATATGTTTTTCATAGTTATATTTTTATAATGTCAAATTGGGAAGTTTCCTATCGATATGATTATAGTTATTCAAAAATGGGTTATCAGTAGCCTTCATCCTTTGACTATATCCTACAAAATTGACATTCCCATGTGATTGGGTCATAATGTTGAAATTTCGGGAGTGATTGTTAGTGTTTACAAACATACCATTCTAAAATAATTGTTCTCTAAGAGTTTGGTTGTTATATTTAATGCCCACTTGACTAAAATTTTGGATTAAATTATTACTCAATAAAGATTGAATTTGATCATTAATCTTACATGTGTGTGAGTTTATTTATAGCCTTGAAATAGTTTTATACACTCTAATATTTACACTCTTTATCCAATAATTATTGAGATGATAGTTATGATCTATTTTTTTTAAATCATCTAAAAAATATTCATCATTTTATCCTATATAATTTCCTCCATTGGATTTCTCAACCATGTTTTTAAAAAATGGTGAAAAACCTTCATAGAAATCATATATGAGAAGATAATAAGGGAGTTGGTAATTTATAAAATACCCACAAGTTTCTTCAAACCTATCACATTCGTCATGAAAGACCATTAAATTCTCTTGGTAAAATACGATGATTTTTTTCCTAAACTCCCCTATATATTTCATAGGATAGAACATCCTAAAAAATGAGTTATAGACTTGTTACAATATTTCAAAAATGTTATCATCTATGGGTTAAAAACAATTTCCTCATTTTAAATTTTTAATTAAAGGGAAAAACTTCATTTTTAGTTCATCCTCACTCAATACTTGTATTGAAAGTTGATGCACTATATTATAAAAACCCCAAAAAAAAGTTAAGGAGTCCTCATTAGACATTTATATAACTAATGGCTGTAGGAAAAAATGAGACTAAATCAACACATAATTTAATGATCTAGGATTTAACCTAATGGAATATAGAATACCTAAAAATTGAGGGACGTGATAATCCACTTTCCTAGTATGTTCATTATTTTATTGAATTATTTTAAGTTGAGATTAGATTCCTTAACAACAAACTCTGTCATCCATTAATGGATGTGAAATTTCTTTTATCTTAATAATTATTGAATAATATTATTCTTTTTTTAAAATAGTGGCATAAAATTTAAATAGTTTAAAATTTGGAATAGTAAATTTCTAAAACACACTGCAGTTTTGAGTTTTTTAGATAAATATTTTGTTGCTTTAATTTTTCTATATTTTCTTTAAATTTTTTTCACTTTGGTATAGGAATCCTTCCCCAGTAATAGTGACAAAAAATTAATATATTTACAGTAAAAAATTTCATAAATAATTCGTATGAACTACTAAATAATAGTGATCATGGTATCAATCCATATAGACAATGAGTTTTTTTCTAAACTAATAGAAAAATACTGAATATGTCATAGAAACTCAGAGGTAAGATTGAAATAGAACAATTTTAATGGATTTATTTTTTATAAATAATAATTAAGAGATAATAGTGATTAATTTGATAAATGAACATTCAAGAAAACTAACTAGAAATAGTTATGAAAAGTATAAATAGTAATAAAGAGAACATAATTTTAATTGTTTAGTTTGAAATATATTTCATCATTTTCAAAAATAAAATTGAGACAAAAATTAAGAAAATGAAGCCAACCTCCTCTATTTACATGTCTAACTTATTGATTATTGAATTTGTTTGTTCATCACTAAAAAAATCAATTCAAAAATAGTGAATGTTTAAATTCGTTCACTAAAACAAAAATAAGGTACTATTTTAATGAACTATAAAAGGATGCAACTAAATTTGTATATTGTAAAAATTAATTAATTCAAGATATTAACTGAGAGAGTATAATTACCCTTTCAAAATTCTTTAGCCTATGAATATTTTGAGATTTAACCATATAATAATTTCAAATCAAGAACACAAAATGAAAGAACGAATAAGATGGTGAAGAGTGTTCCCTTGATCTTCTCCTACTATTCATGATATTTCTCCAGATTTATGCATTAACCTAAACACTAGTACTATTTTATTTAGAAATATATAAAATCTACATGAATATTACAAAAAATATATCAATAAATTTATTTTTAGACAATCACGTATTTTCTAAAACCCAAACTATTCAGGTGGTAGTGTTCATCTTTGTTTCTTTTTACCACTATGTGATAGTAAATTCCCACTTTATAAAATAAATTTTCTACAGGTGCATCCAACTAAGGATGAAATTTAACACACTAATGGTATGCATTAATCCTCCATTTACATGATAAAATGTAAAATATAAAAACATATGAGTGTTTTCAACCATGGGCTTCAATACTAACACATGATTTTTAATTTTGTCTACCATTTAATTCACCTTATGAAATTTCTAGAATCAATTCCAATATCTTTACCATTAATTCATGATGATCATTAAAAATTATTTTCCTCACACTTGGTTGAATTTATTTTTAATAGATCAATATTTTTTTATCAATGCATCCATGATCAAATTCCCTATAAAAAACTAGCTCTTACACACCAAATCTTTATCATAAAATATCGTCAACCCATATTCAATATACCTCGATAATGCCTCACTCTCTAGATCAATTATATATACCTAATTTTTCAACCAAATTACTTCTCTCTCAAAAATTAATTCCAATATCAAAGTAAATCTTACTTCAATAGAAACATCATTGAAGATTCCATCCATTTTTTTGAATGATTTTGAGTGATAACTCAACTACATCCATCAACTCAAAATCCACAATGATTAAAGTCACATGATTACTATTAAATCTAGTTAAGCAATGTCAATAGTATTAGATTATTGATCGATAATTCCATAAAAAACATGCATAAATTCATTATCGGTGGTGGAATCATAATGTTCAGAAAAACAATGGTCCCCACTATATCTGATCTTCACAATCATAAAAAACAAAAAATATTAATTAGTGATCAATGTATCTTCTACACCTTTAAAAAGGTCACTCAGATCCATGAACTATTATAAATCCCTCTTAAACTAGCCAAAAATAATCCTTCAGAAGTTTCAATTAGGTATATTCTAAATAATCAAACCTATATTGATTTTATTACACTTGGGATTGTTCATAAATACTCAAAGGGATTGATATCAGTGATATCCTCACTGATTTCAGTTTAAATAGTCTAATAAGAACTCAGTTGGCATGAAGCAGATGAAATAAAAGGATTTAAGTTATAATTAATGATCATTTCTCAAACTCATCATCCTCAAATTTAATAAAATGTGGTAACTTTTTAGAAAAATCATTTTCATATATATTCCATCCCTACATAATCCTATTCTGGCCTAGCCTGAATCACCTTCTACCATTATAACTGAGTTCAAAACTTCTATATTGTTTTAAACCCCGACCTAGTGTTGATTTGTGGATGATTGGTTACAATATATATTGTCCATGGAAAATTGGGTCATCATGGTAAATAAACCTTACAGAAATGTTATATCCACTGAGAAGGCACAAAAGGATGGATCAAATGTAATGATAGATCCTACATGGTAGAATTTCTTCATGAAATTTTGTGTTCATGTATGATTATTCAATGTAATAAATGAATGAGTAAACATTAGGAAAGTAAGTTTTCTCCTTCTTATAGAAGATATTCCAATGATGGTTACAAAATTCACAGGATAGTAGATTGGATTCTCATGAAATCTTCTTTATTTATATTGGGAAATGATTAGAAAAATATTAAACACCTCAATATATGTACTTAGATAAAAATTCAAATAAATCCATAATTTTTAGATTTCAAATCAAAATAAATAATTATTTCCACAAATAAATTTTTGAAATAAATTACTAGAACTAAAAAATTTAAAATTCAAAAACATATATTTGTCCCAAAAAATCATCAAATCAATAAAGTCATTGAAATACCTTTATTTTTTGAACTATTAAGACCAAAATATTATTTCAATTGAATTTTTCTAAATATAATGTAATTAATTTTTTCATAAATTATTTTATATAAAGAAAAATATTATTAATGAATTTAATTAGGAAAAATCAACATTTTCATAAAAAATTTAAAGACATATATTTCTAACACAAATTTATCAAATAATCAATAATTTCACAATTAAAGTGAATTTTCATATTATTATCTCAATTAAACACAGAAAAAAGATGTGGAATCAAATATAATATGACTCTCAAATTATCACTGATAATAGGTTTCTGTTCTAATAAGTTTGAAATTTTTTTATATTTTTATTTTAAGATATTTCAACCTAGGAGAATGTTAAGTGGGTGAAGTTTAAGGTTTTCAAACATAAACTAACAACTGGATTCTTGTATAGATATAAGGAATAACAAAATTGAAATGAATTAATGATAAAATAACAATATACAAAAACATATAGGGCTATATTCATATGATATGGTGTTAGAAGAACATGATGAAAGTATTGGTCATAGTTCAATGTCATAGAGCACGAACTAAAGTTCCATGTTGTTATTCTCATGAATAATGGATTTTAATGATTAAATGAGTCAATTAATACATTATAAATAATTTACATAATGTGAACTTGAGATAACATTACTATGAATGACTAAAGAAGTGAACTCATCAACCCAATAGAGTATAAAACACAATTATTAAACCATTGAATAAGAATTTTAAAATGATTTATGTCAGGAGTTGAGGCATTTTAATTTGGGAATGGTTAGATAGTGACTGACAAGATAGGGATCAACCATGATTCAATTATGGGCCCCTTACTATACTGTTAAACATACATATTGAGGATAATCAGTGAAATAATTAAAATGGCAGGTTCTACTATAATATTGTTAAAAGTGTATGGGGTAATATGGTCTTTTCCATGAGATAATGGTATACCCATTTGTGGGTATAATTATGATAAAAATATATCAAATTAACCATCACCACACCAATGGGTTATCTTAGAATTAGACATACTTGTTACCAGTAAAAATGAAAGGTTTATTATCTCTTAAATACTCATGTCTTCAAGTGTGGTATATAAGAATAAAATGATCAATGATAGTAATAATTTATTTATTTTAAGTATAAAAAAATTAAGATTGTATAAAATATCTAAGAAGGGGAAGACGTTGGAGAGTGTTTATGGTTGGGTCAAGATAACTGGTCCAAATATCATTATATATCTTCTATAAATTTGCATCAAGATTATCACTATTCATAGATAAGGTGTATCTATGATGATTTAACTCATGTGTATAGAACATATGGATATAATGATTATCTTGGTGAGATGACAAGAGGCTTAAAACCTGATGTGAATTGAAAGAAAATCACAAGGATATAGAAAAGAATTGGATAGTAAAGGAAATTACGAATGGGTCTAAGATAGTTGATCTAGAATTCACTATGTATCATGTGGAAATAAGAATCAGTACATTCATAATTATTAAAAGTAAATATATATTATCGTAGTTCATGGTAAATAGAAGAAAAATCATGATGAAATAATGCATCCATAAATTATGTTGGATTGGGTGATAGTAAAATTTTTGTTTGGGTCTAATATAGTACGAATGAACATCATTATGTGTCTAATGGAATTGGAATCAAGGAACATATATTTCTTGAAAATAATGAAATTTTACCAGAGTATAGTTTTTCAAAGTAATCCCTATGTAGATAAGGAAACATTAAAAAATGAACTATTGCATATATCAATATATAATGTTAGGGAATTTGGTCATGTGGGTTATAGAACTCCATGTAGATTAATAATAATGTAGTATAGACCATGAGTTATGTATTTAAAAGATTTGTGATAATAACAATATATAATATATTTTATGGCCATGTGGTGAGGACCATATAACCAAATGTCCATTATTGTTAATTACTTCTTGAGGAACCTCACATTAGTGGGGGGAAGGATATTCTCTCTTCTATTGTAATTATAGTGTACAAACCATTAGAGTAAACCATATATGTAATGAAAGGTCCTTCTGTTTTGCATCATGATTTCAGGTTTTTGGGTAATATTTGTTTTATTGTGACAAAAAATAATTGTCATTGGAGGAATTAGTGGATGTAAAATTTCATGCTGAATTCTCATGCTCTCTGATTCATGTGAACTTCCAGGTTATGTACAGCCTATAACCTCTTTTCATCATGTTTCTTCCATTCATAAAATCAAAACAATAACTATCAATATTTATTTAGTTGTTAAAAAATAGATATTTAGAGTAATGAAATATAAACTTTACATGGTATTAACACTTTTCTATCACATACTATTGAGTATGGGGTCTCTAAAATGGAAGTACGGGTCATGGTATAATAATCCCACAAAATATTAACAATTTTATCAAGCAGATACTTCCTATACTTGTTTATATTTTTTTATTTATACATAAAAATGTATTTTAAAATAACTCTTTCTCTATATTTTTGGTTTTATGGCATTGGGATGAATGATTCAATTGAATATTATATTTTTAAAACAATATTTTTAATTCACATGCATAAAATTTAGTTCCAAGAATCATATGAGGAACTCCCAATATAGTGAGGATATTTTAATTCATGAAAAATTTCACAAAATTCATTCTTATATCAATCAACGGTTTAGGCTCAATAAAATCAGAGAATAATTTATTAACAATTATGATGAATTTTAATTACCTATCAATGGTATGTGGGTATGGGCCCAAGAAGTATATCCCACAATGGGGAATTATTAGGAGTATTTAGTAGAGTGAAATAAATTTGATTGTTTATGGATGAAAATAAAATTTATTTGGAATGCATGACACTTATTTGTTAATTCTATAATATTATATATCTTAAAGGTCCAAAAATATATAAATCATCTAATTTTGTGAATGTTACTGGTTGATATTTGATGTACACCACATGTACCATCGTGGAATTAATATTTAACAGTGAGGGTAACCTATCCAAAACTTAATGTGAGACGAACACTCCAAAATCCTTTATTATATAAGAATTTAATGTAATTTGATCCATAAAATAGAATTATGTTCACTTCCCATCAATTGTTTTCCTTTTTATTACCTTTTCAAGAGAAACTATTTTGGAAGGTATTGAGACACCTATCGCAAGGTGTACAAAAATACTATTTAGTTTAAAAGTGCATCACAGGGTTGACTAGTTTCATTTCTCTTTAGTATCCTTTTAATTAAATCACTCAATATTCTAATTCATTTATTATAATTTTCTAACATTAAATTATTGAAATCAGAAAGATATTATGTGGTTTATCTTGTGGTGAATGAAGACGAACAAAAAATAAATTGAAAATTGAATACACACAAAGATTTATGTGGGAAAGAAAGTGAGTACAAGGGTTTGATAAAGGGTTTCCATTGTTATAAATTTTAATATTTTATATTACATTTGATAATGCATCCCATCATAAATGAGATACCATTCTCTTATTATGTTTTAATACATTGTGAACTTTGGAGATATCTTAATCACACCAAGTCTCACCTCCTCCAATTGTAAAGAATGATAATTGTATCTCAATTAAGGATGAATGACCATCTTAAACAATGATCCACCATATGTTTTTATATTTATTAACAAAAAAGAATAAATTAACTTAATGTTTTTTAAAATCATCACATCAATCCATGAAACACTCATTTCCTTATTTCATACAATAAAAAAATTATGAAATAAATAATAATGATTTTGGAACATCATTAAATCCTCTCTTAGGATCACAACTCAAGTTAGATTCACATAATTATGAGTATTGGAGATTTATGTTGATACAACATAAGAAGACGATAGAGAGGAAAGAGAGAAATAACTACTATATATTAAAATATTTAGGTAACTATTATAGAAAGAAAAAGCGTTGAAAACCCACTAGTCAATATTCTTAGGGACTATATACCCTTTAAATTTGAGGGAAAATAATTTAAATATATAGTGGCTTATAACATGCATCAATATGTTCATGTGAATGGATTCATTGATTAGAAAGTTGGATTGGTGGAAAGTTTCCATGTGGATAGTTTGTTTCTATTTTTCTTTAGAATTTAATTTACATAAAATCATACAATAACCAATGATTGGTTTCATTATTGACCTATTACTTGGATTTAATATAGGTTTTCAAGAAGAATTAAAAATATCTTATTAGGCGAAATTATTTTGATTGATTCCATGTAATAACAACACATTAAAATTTGTCATTACATGAAATCAATATTTTCCTTTATGTGGTTCTTAATGATTTTTCGATCATTATAAAATTTAATTCCCCTCATAGTGTGACTTTAATTTTCAGGATGTGGGAAACATCAAATTGACTATAGCATTGAAACTCGCAAATCCCACTTCACAGTATGGGTAAAGATCCAAAAATGTGAACTAATTTTCTTCTATTTTTGAAAAGGAAAAACCATCACATATACAGTGATTTCCTTTACATATTATGATATTCTAGTTCTTGGTAGTGTTGGAATCCTACATGTTAGCTTGGGAAAATTTTCACCAACTCCATGGCCCTTATAGATCACTCTATCCATGAAAATGACACATACATAAGGGCGCTTATGGTAGCCAAAATAAATCTTGCATCAAAGAGAAGAACTAAGGGAATTTGATGAAATCCACCTAGTGGAAAAGGCATGGACTCAAGGACTTGGATAAAATACATCCAATATAAATGTCTCGGAGCCTTACATATTTCATAGGTTTCTTTTATGTAGACAGACTTCCCCTTATGCATTCCCATAATTTTTTAATTTCTTATTTAGTGGTTTCTCAACTGAATTTTATGTGTGTACCCTAGTGACCCTTATAAATATCATTCCTTACAGAATTTTATCTTCACACATTCAAAATTGAATTTTCATATTTCAATTTATTAACAAACTCATGAATGTTTGTTTTTAAAATGAATATTACATAGTAGAATATGACAATCACGTAAGGTTTATAGATATTAATTAAAAACAAAAATACATATATTCAATATATATTTTATATATAATTAATAAAAATTAATAAAATAATTAAAAATAAATATTTAATCCCTTTTCACAGGAAGGTAATAATTATTCATATAAATAATAAATGTGTTCATTATAATTAGAATATCAAAATGGTGTAAATTAAATCATTGAATTATAATGTAAAATATATGAAAATTTCATCTTTCTCAATTTTATCTGACATAAACAATACATTATTGCATAATAATTTAATACCAAAATCAAAATATAATTCTCAAGATAATAATGGTAACGATTTTGAATTCTAATAAATTTGGAAATACCTTTCCTTATATATGGATCTAAAATTCAAAATTTTTTTCCAATTATTAAAATCCATTAAATCTCTTGTTAATCCCCATGTGAATTTTATACATAACTCTATGGAAAAATATCTCTATTAACAAAAAAATTTGAACATAGCCTTTCTCATTCCCATGTGCATGCATGGTTTCCATTGGCATACTATCATAATAAAATATATTCCTTAAAATGTAAAAATATTGATTTATGAGGGATTTACATGGTTTATTCATTGGCTAAGGCCTATCAAGTTTTAAATGTTAAAATTTTAGAGGTATAATTAATGGGATTGGTATTGAAAGGATTTAAAATGCATGTTGTAAAATATTCCCTCTAGAATAGTACCCTTATAAATATACTATTTTCAAATAATGAACTCAATGAACATTCTTAATATAATAGTATTTTTACACTAGAATATTTTTATCTCCATTAATTATTTATCTCTTTTATTCTTCTCCTTCTTTATACATCCAATACAGTACTATTTTTAGTAAGACATGTGTGCATAGATTTTTAATTTTTAGGAATTGTGGAATATTTATTCTTTAAATAGTTATGTATAAACCCATTCAAATTTTTGAATAATATTCCTTTTATATAGTTTTCAAAATAGCTTTAATAAATGCCTAAAAAGATTTAGTTTCATACAGAAAATAGAACATCAATCTCCCTCCCCTACATTTGAGTTTAACCATAATCATATTTTTACGTTTATAGTATGATGTTTAATTATTTCATGATTTTAATGTGGATGAATAAAATTTAATTCATAAATTCTAATTTAAAATTAGTATCAAATGATAAGGAAAAATATTAATAAAAGTTTATATTAAAATGGTATTTTAAAAAAATGATTTAACATTTTTTGACATATGTTCATGAACACCAACAACACTTAAAATGGCTAAAATTTTATTTGTTATTATCAAAGGCACTTTTTGGGAAAAAGTGAGAAACCCCATGTTGATCCAGGATAAAAACTAAACTATAAATATATTTTACTATATAAATAAGTTCCCACCCATCACAGCGCCCCAAAAATAGAAACATTTATATAACACTCTCCATTAATGTAAAAACATGTATAAAAGATTAGGTAGTGATAAAAAATTGTAAATAGAAAAACAACCTAGTTTAATAGTCATAAAGGAAATCGTGAGATAATATCATAGATACTTCCCCTAAAAACCCTAATATAAAGTAATATAAATAAGATATATATAGAAATAAAAATAAAAAGATAATGTAAATTGAATGAAAAATCTAAGTCTTAATTTAACTGCCAAGTGGGAGTTTAGTTTTTACTAGCCCTAGTGAAGCGGTTATATTTATCATCCAAAATTTGATAGAGGGTGGGTTTCCTTGATATAAATCACTACATGTTATTTATTATAGTGTTCATCATGTCACACTAATTATGAAGGATACCATGTATAGATTACAATTGATCTATCCCCATGTATAAAAGTTATAAATTTCATGGTTTTTCTAGGAGAAAATATAGATCCTCTTTTACTTTTTCTATGATTTGTGGGGATTTCTCTTCAACTATCAGGGTCTCCTCATATTGTTGGATTTAGTTCCTTATAAAAAACTTGTTTGGTAAAGTATTTCATGTTTTCATGATTAATTAATTTTTATTATCAAATTATTATATTTCCTCAGTGTTATAATTATATGTGATAATGTCCTAAGAAAATGTGTTGGCTTGAATGGCCATAGATGTTCCCAGTTATGATAATAACCAAGAGGTTACACCACATTTTTCTTGAACCTTTGGTTCAATAGCCAGCTGATATTGTCTGGAGGGAAATAGCTGATACGTTCTATTAGGATTAAAAGGCTCATAATATGGTGATACACATTCTTATGGTGTTCTCCTTTGGTAATACCCAAGATATGAGGTTATGATAAAATACATGTTAATAAGAAATCCAAATTTCAATATGTATTTGGAAGTTCTTATATGTGGACTTGTGTGTTTATCTTTAAAATATAATACTATCATTAATGAATATCCTGACTTGTGTACTCTTTTGTATTGATTAAAACCATGAAGATATATGCTCATAGTTAGATATGATATGTTGGGTGTGTTGCAAGAGATATTACATTAATGTATAATGTAATAAAAGATTTATGCCTTCCATCCTTTAATAGAAGTTATTATCTTATGCACTTGGATGGGAATGGAAATGAAATATTAAATCCATGGACATGGTGTTTTATGGGTGAGTTCATTTTTGGAAATTCAATTAAAGTGACCTTGAGTATATAGGTTGATGACACTATCATGAAACCAACATAATTCTTGATATCGTGATAAAGGGATTATATTACACAGAAATCATTTGTATGAGGTTCGGTGTTGTTGAAACATTAACTTTTTTCTATATGGGATCCTTGATGTGATTCTAGATGTTATCATTGTAATTTTGTCATTTATGATAAATTCCAATATGAAGGAGTCGTAAAAAATCACACAGTTAGTGTAATATAAATCTCATATAAATTAAAATAAAGAAATTAAAAACATAGAATAAATGGTATATATTTGGTTTAGTTGATTTCCATGATTTAATCATATGTTATTAGAAATAAATGATGAGTATAATAATAAATGTTATTATTTATTTTAATGTTTTATTAATATAATTTTTATTGTATTTATCAAAGAATTATACAGTGACATTTAATTATTTCAAATTCAATTTTCAAGGATTGGTAAATGTTGTTGAGGGAATGTAGACTGAGATCAGTGGTCCAATTAAAAATGGTGTAAATGATATTTACTTATACTCTTAATTTATTTCATATGTGAAGATATTACTAATAATATTATTGTTATAAATTTATGTGGGGCTAATTAATAATATTAAATGTGGTAAAGGTCGTATGTGGGATATGCCAACCCTAGACCTGTGATAATAAATACCTAATTATATAACTTTACTAAATCACTATTATTGTGAATGATGGATAGAGATATACTTTTTCAATCAATAATGTTATATTTAACTTCCTCCTCTCTCAATCCTTCAAGAGTGCCCCATGAGTTCTTCCTCATTCTAGAAGAATAATTTTGTGATCATCCATGAACAACGCATGTGATAAAATAATGTTCTTATAAAACCCAATGATTCTGCAATGATGTATAGTGATTGTGGTTCTTGTGATAATAATAACTATTGGGAATATATACTCGTATCCTACGATGAAACAACAACATTATGAGATCTAGTTAACCACATTACCAATGAAATCATAATTAAAAGTTGAGGTAATTTTATATCTTCTAAAAATTTATTCATAAATTACGTGTGGATATCCTTCAATTCTGGATCTGGAATATTAATCTAGATTATTAAAAAAATCATTTTATGTAGAGTTTGGATTATGTGATGAAATTATTTCATATAAATTAGGACTAATATTTTAATTTTTTTTATCATAAAATGATTCTTACACTACACATTGAACCTGTATGTTTCATCAAATGGAGTAACATGTCTCATTTATAATTATTTATTATTTGTTGATTCATTTAATGTGGTTTCATTTTCATTTACTTATAAATATATTTTTATGATCGAAACAATTTCCCCTCTACCTTTTCATTATTCTTAAAAATATGACCAAAAATCAATTGATGATTAAAAATAAAGCAGCATTCGATTCACACCATCTGAATGTACCAAAGGTTTTACATAAAAAAACTTGAGTACATATCATGTAATGATTTTATACACATTAAATAATTTTTTCACTACATTATCTTGTGATAATGATGTGTGGATATGATGAAATGAGATCAGTGATCTGAAAAAATTTTATAGATGTGTAGATCCAAACAGATTAGAAGACATTGTGATGAAATAAACATTATATAACCACTATACATGACCTATAGTCCTTATTTTCTAATGGATGAGAACATGGGGTTTCTGGGCATGTTATGTATCAGATACACAAAATAGGTATAGTAATATCATAAAAATATGAGTTTACACACCGTGTTAGTTGTAATATATGCCGTCTACCTTGAAATCATCAATGATAAAAGAAACATGGACACACCTAAGGCATGTGTCGTGGACATAGGGAGAAGAATGTTCAAGTTGTGTATTTTTCTACATGTCATGTAGTTTTTTGTAGATAGTGTGATATAGTATTTCATAGAGAGAAATTAAATATATAATTAAACCTATTTTCATGTTTTCTGTGATCCATTTGTTTAATAGTACACAACATGGATTATGAATTTTAAGTATATATATTAAATTTATTTCCACGATAAAATTTTAGTAAAAAAACATTTATTTCTCCATGTACACTTGTATAAATCATTAATTTTAAATGTTTTTTTATAAATTATAGATGATATAGATTAAAGGATTATTTGATATAATTTAGATAAATTTAATTTGTTGTAATAATTTTTGTTTCATTATATTAATTAATAAATGAATAAGTGTAACTGGTAACAATGTTGGAAGTGTATGCTTATTGTATGTTGTCTATGGATGATCATGATATTAGACCATTCATTTGTATATAATTGGTTTCTTTTATTATTATTATTTTGATTAAATTAATATGATGCCATGTGTTTCATCCCCTCTCTTAATTATGTAAGGGTCCACGATCATATGGTTTCATTTATGTAAATCCTATTTATCCATTCAATTGGATCCACACACCAGCATGTGAATAAAAAATAATGTATGGATGAAGCTCCCAGTTGAGACAAGGTTGTCTGAGTTAAGGATCCGAGATTAAACCAATTAATGTATACGTTTCAAAAATGCTTTAATTCTACAACATAAAAAATATGGTTGAATTTGTATTTTACCCAAAGGTAAAAGGTTAGTTTTTCATCCCCTAGAAAAAATAACCATTAGATAATATCATGATAATGTCACTTAAATTTTATTTAGGATAGTTTTATGTTTAATTATTTATATTTTTAAATAATGTATGATCACCTTATACATGAATTAATAATCATGAAATATTAAATAAAATATTATATGATTATGTTTTATTGTTTTTTTATACATGGTTAATTACTAAAGTAAAATCCACTTAATATAAAAAAGGAATATGTAAAGACAAAATTATCTTATTCAATGGGATAAAAATCCATCAAGAAAAATATTATGTTGGTATAGACATACACAAATTAAATTAGAAATAACATTATAGTTCAAAGAGATTGACTACCCCATGTTAGAAGGAATTCAATTATTGTGGAACATTTATCATTATGTTTTGGGTTGAATTAACATGTCTTACATCAAGGGTTGATTTCCCTAGTTGGATTTCTACAATTGAGGGGAAAGTAATGAGGAAATCCTAAAAATAGGATTTTGGGATTGGAGTGTCTACTCAAAGGATCCAGGGACAACAAATTATTTATTTCTCAAATTAAGCATAACTAAAACCCCTCAAATAACTTCTATAGCCATATTCTAGGATACGAGAATGAGAATATGGGTCATTAACACTAGAATATCTAATAAAAAATAAATTCATAAACTATTAGTGAGGGATATTTCATTTTGAATAATAGTGAGACATTAATAAGAATTAATTTTTAATTTACTAAACTTTTTTTATAATATAAATGTACGAATTATAATATTAGAATTTATAGAAATGAAAAATCAATAGAATTTGAAAATATCACTATAATACATACTAGATAAGTATATACTTTTCTCTAGAGTGAATATATATGAATGGTACACGCACTTACATGATATATTATACCATGAATATAAATCATGTTTTTATATTCCCCATGTCAGATGACACTTTCCAAGGAGGCTAATGAGGGAGACATATCTCTCTATGTAAAACATATTGAAAACGAAATATATGCCCAATTTTTTATGATATCCTCCATTTCCAATGAGAGTATAAATAAATATGATGATATGGATGTGTATAACATCATATATAACCTTTAGTATTTCTAAATAATGATGGTGATATTACAGTGGTATGAGATCTCCAATGCCATGTTCATGAGAAATTATGGATAATCAGCTCCAGGTGGGGTGAATGTTCTCAAGTTGATTTTCAAAATTGATCACCTAGACATATTAATATTTAAGATCCTTGATTATATCCATATATATCTCATTTTTTCATCACAACCTAAAAATTACTCCAATTTTATTGTGAATTATAATATGAGAAATAGTGAGAAGAAAAATTCTTAACAAATTACAATTATTCACCAGGTTAATAAATACATGGGTAATAAAAAAATATTCTCCTTATTGTGAATAAAAAGATGAATGATAATTAAAATAGGCTAAGGACTCATTCTAAATATAAGGCTCTGGAAAACTGCTCTTCAAATAAGATGAATATCCAACTTAAAGAAAATGAACTGAATGTTGAATGTTTTTCATGTGCCAAAAAGGGCCACCAAAGGAGGAATTCCACCCTACCAAGTAAGTAAGCGGGATCTTAAGGTGTGATCATTGTTTATTGTAATCATTTAATTTCTATAAATTAGGTATTACAAACATCAATTGGTGCTCAAAGTTTTATACAAATATGGGATCCATATAGATTCTGAAGGATTTCTCAATGTGAGGTGGATCTATGAAATACTAATTGAGTGAGGTTGAATTCAACTTCCATTAGATACTACCGTCTCACTTTTTTTACATGATTGATTTTGGTTTTAATGATATGTTATTATGTGTGTAGTGTTAACAAGAAAATTATTTTATTTATTGATTAGATTTGGATGGATTTATTTTTATATTTGGAAATAAGGGTTACTACTTTTATAAAGACGAGATATGTTATGATATGTCAAACATAAATAATGATATTAATGTATTAAATTAAGAAAAAATATATTTTAAATTGATAAAGAAACAAACCCACACAACTCATATAACACCAAATTATGGAATCATCATCTACATCATGTAGAAGGGAATAATTTAGAAAAGCTATGTCAAGATGGTTACTTAGACTCTTTTGAGATTAATTCACTTGAGATATTTTATTCTTGTTTTCAAGGTAAGATGACTAAACCACCATTTGGTGGTCAAGGTGAATGGTTTATAAAAAATTAGGACTTGGTACACACTTATGTGTGAAGAACATTTCAAGTAGAGGTTATAGGTGGATTCTCGTACTTCATTAATTTTACTGACAACTTGAGTAGGTATGGTTATATCCACATAATTAGGTATCTGTTTGGAATCTGTTGATAAGTTAAAAGAGTTAAAGAATGAGGTTATGAATCATATTGGAGTAATGTTTATGAAACCTAAATTGGATTAGGGTAGGGAATATCATAACCAAGACATTATCAACATTCTATGGGAGTTTCAAATAATATCCCAATTCCGTCAACCTTATAAACCACAATGCAATGACATTTGTGAAAGGAGGAATCAAACCTTGTTAGAAATGGCTGAGTCATGCAAGCCTTCATTATCGTTTTTTGGGATATGGGTTACTTGTGGAATTATACATACTCAACCGAGTTCCAAATAAAGGTGAAATTGTATTCTTTTTGAGTTACAGAATGGAAAGAAACCTCTTTTTCACTAGTTCACTCAGGGGGGTTTAAAGAGTTTTTTTAGCATATATCAAGAAACAAATGTAGAACCCTAATGCATGATGTATATATTTATAGGGTGACCTTAAAAAATAAGGGGATACTACCTATATAATCCTCCAAACAAGAAATTGAATGTCACAACTCATGCCATATTTCATAAGAGGGAGAAAATACTTAAGAGGATAGTGGGAGAAATATTTGATTCAATGAGCTTGATTCTCATTATACAGAAGAGTTGGTATAGGAACTAATTCCATTAGTCCCCATGGAATAATATGTTTCTAAAACCCAACTATTTTATTGGATTTTAATAAATGGAAAAGAACTAGAGAGGTATGTTTTTTAGTCACTGATGATTATGACTAATTATTAGTTTAAATGAATACCTTCTCTAATATAAGGAGGAAGTAAAAATATTATATTCTACATGATGGAAATAAGATATGAATTCTAAAATAGATTCTATGTATCAAAACCATGTTTAGTTTCTGATTGATCCACTAATTGATGTATATACTATTGGGTGTAAATGAGTATTTAAGTGAAATATGGACATGGAAGGTAACATTAATACAAATAAATCATAGCTGGTGGATAAATGGTTTTGAAAGAAAATAAATTCATTGACTATTAATGATCCTTTATATGGTTTCTATGATAAAATCCATCACAATTTTGCTTTCTATAGAGGTTTACCATCACTATGAGAATTATAAAATGGATTTCAAAACCACATTCCATATTGAGAACCATTAAGAGGATTTGAATATGACCCAACTAGATGGGTTTGTGACTCTAGGAAATTCCAAAAAGTTATGATATTTTTGAATCCATTTATGGATTAAATCAAGCATCATGGTCATGGAACATTTTATTTGATGAAGATATAAATGAATTTGGATTCATTAAGAAAGAATGTGAGCCATGTGTTTACAATAAGTTTAGTAGGAAAATATTTTTTTCATAGTTGTATATGTTGATGAAATATTACTAATTGGAAAATATATATCCACCATACAAGAGCATAAGGCATGGTTGAGAGAGTGCTTTACCATGAAATACTTAGGTGTTGTGTTCTACATTCTAGGGATCAAGATTGTGCGTGATAGAACCATGAGGCTTCTTGGACTATTTCAAGGTACATTCATTAATGACATAATGAAGTGGTCCATTATGGAACTATCCACTAGGGTATTTATTTTAATGTCACATGGTATATTTATCTTTCAAAAAATGTTCCCTCATACGTAAGAGTAAAGATAAAGAATGAGTAAGATCCCATACACTTCTATGATATCATTCTTCTTGTGTTCCATGATATGTATAAGGGTTGATGTTGACTATTTTTTAACATGGTATTATTATATGAAATAGATCTACATAAACTTAATTGGAAGACTATTGTGGATGTCTGTAAGTGTCTAAGTTTAACTATTGATGTGTTCGTAGTGTATGGAGGAAATAATGATCTAGTCGTTAGTGGTTACATAGGTGCAGGATTTCAAATATAACTGAATGATCTGAAGCCATGTTCTGGATATGTCTATAGTCTCAATGGAGGATCTGTAATCTAAGAGATAACTAAGAAGCCAATTTCTACATATTATATAGTGGGTTTTTATTATATTGTTGCTTCTGATGCATCCATGGAATTAGTTTGGGTTCACAACTTTATCTAATATATTTATGTGGTTCCTAGTAGTAAATACCCTATCACAGTTTACTATGATAGTACTATAGTGGTGCATCACTCCAAATATCCAAGGTCACACCAAAGGACCAAACCGATTATAATTTTAATCTATTGAACAATTTTTCTCAATGATGTGAATTCATGGTGAGAAGAGTATCCATAGTGGAAAATATTGAAGACCACTTAACCAACGATTAATATCAAAAAATGAATGAGAATATAGATATATAAAGTGGGTTGAAGTTGTTTTTAGTTAGCTCTTGTGAAAGTGGGTGTCTATTGGAGTTGGATTCTGAGAACAAACTTGTTTAGTAATTGATTACATTTATTTATTATTAATGATGTTATTTATCACATTATTATTGTTACTCTATATTAATTTGGTATGTGATTATTCCCTAAGAGTATATGTCATTTTGAAAGGTCATAACAGTTCCCCTTATAATGAGAACCTAGAGGTTCCATGAAATTATTCTTAAACCCCATTATATAGATGGAAGATATTATCTAGTGGGACATAAGTGATATTGACTAATAGAGGGAGGGTGATCACAAGTCCTCAACACACCCTCTCATGGTGTTAAACGTTTTTATTCTATAAGATAATATTTTATGATAATATAACTGTTGATAGGAAATCTACATTTTGTTGTGTTATTGGATGTTCTTTTTTGTGGATGTGTTTTTTAATCGTTATACTTTATTATTATCATTATTGAATAACATGAACTATGTACTTTGATGTATTGATGAAAACTATGATGTTATATTCTCATTGTTCTTTTGGTTATGTAGGGTGATTCGTGACATATATTTAAATAATGGATTATGTAAGAAAAAATTATTCCCTATGTCTCGTGATGGAAGTTGAAATATTGTGACCGTTGATGGTAATGGAACTTCCTTTATAAATCAATGTATTTGTTGTTTGGTGGGCATTTTTATTTTCATAAAGTCAAAGAACGAGGCATTTATCATTAAGGTTGAGTTCACTATAATTCAACTTGATTAGACATATCTTTGTAAGGAGATTATATTAAATTATAAGCATTTGTATGAGGTTGGTTGTTATTGTGACATTAACTTATTTCTCTATGGGATCATTTGATTGTTTCTAGAAAATGTCCTCCGATATTAGGAGGATATTCTTAATTCTAGTAATAATAAGGCTTAGAGGATCACACACTTAGGGTATCTACAATCTTAGTTAAATTCAAGTAATAAATTTAACATGTTAGAATAAATGTTATTTAGTTGTTTTTTATTGGAACGCATTAATTATTGTTTATTCAAAATAAATAAGTTATTAAAATAAAAATAATAAATATTTATTTTCATTTTTAGTGAATAATTTTTCAATTATACTTATCATAGAATAATTTAGTGACATTTATTTATTAAATATTTATTATTCAAGAATCTGTAAATGTCAATAAGGGAAAGTGGACCCCGAATAATGTTCTTATTATAAATGATGTAAATGATATTAATATATATACGTAATGCATTTTACATGTTAAGTGATTACTAATTATAGTATTATTAATGTACGATGGGTTAACAAATAATATTAAATATTTATAAGGGCTTTTGTATGATTTTATAACCCTAAACATGCCGCCTTAAATATCTAATTATTTCTCTATCCTAAATTATTGTCGAGGAGAAAAATATATTGAGACATCCATTATTAATACATAGATATTTTTATCTCCTCCTCCTCTCTCAATCGTTTAAGAGATCACCAAGAGTTATTCCACCATAGATATTAATACTACAACGATCAACCATGAATAATGCAAGAAATATAGATCTATCGTGCTATTACCCCGAAGATTCAATGAAAACATTCAAGGCTTGAGGTACACCTATGGATCACTACTAGAGGTATTGTACACATGGATCATATATCACAATGATGGTACGTCATGATCTGGAAAATTGGATCCCTAGTGAAAGTTTAAGTACATGTTTAGGTAATTCAATATCTTCTCAAAAATTAATTACAAATTACTTGTGGAGATCCTTTTATTATAGTTTTAGTGTTTTATTGTAGTCATGTAATCTATTTTTTGTTGGAAATTATGTTTTGATTATTTAATGGAATGATTACATGGAAATTAATTCCAAAATATGAGTTGGTCATACCATCATAGGATGCCTCCATTGTGCTTGGAACTATCACATATGTCGATACAATCAAAATTTAATCCATGTAGATGTTATAGAGAGATTCAATATATATAGAATTAAAATAATATGATTTAATATTAAAATATTCCCCCATATAATGATTAATTGTTAACATTGTTTCCTCTCTAAAATCCACTAGGTATTCCTCATTAAATACTTTTAATAAATGATTTAAGGGTTTTGGGATCTTTATAAGTTCCTTTACATGTTTGTTCTTTTGCATTTCATCACTCTCCAATGAATTCTATTTGTTGGTTGAATTTGAAAAGTCTAAATATTGGGTAGAGATTCTCAATTAAGCTTCAATAAAATTTGATATAAATTAGTTCAACATTATATTAACTCATTTTATATCCCCGCCTAACAATTCATCTTTATTCATAAGAGCCTCAATGAGTTAGTTTATCCTGGATAGATTTGAGTAGTTAACATAATTCATCCACTCATAAAATTTCACCACATGGATGGTGGATTCATCCAAGACTAGATAAATATAGAGGGGTGTTGAATCTACTTCTTAAATTATAAGAGGCTCATGCTACAATTTTCCTCCTAAAAATTTACTATAATTTGAATCCAATTCTTATTAATCTCCCATAATTGCATCATCTAAAATGTATTATTAAATGATATCTATTTTAAATGGTTTTTAATGTGATGGTATTATGTCTTTATGTAGTTACTTCTTGACCTCCATAAGTTCATCAACAAAAACGATTAGTGGAGAAACCACATCCTCCACCAGTTAAGGTTCTTCTTACTCGAGTTGTTGTTCATTGGATGCAAGGATATATTCAATAATTAATTTCATTGGATTACTCATCTCCTGCATGTATTTATGATGTTTTTAAAACATGGAATCTATTTTATCATAATCCAATTTATATTTATATTGTTTTTAGTATTGGTTAGCCTGTGTATAATAATATAAATTATAATAAATCATGGATATTTTTTTAATTATGAATGAATAGGAATGAATCTATAAAATGTCAAAGGATTAAATTGTGATCTTTATGAATGGATCCCTAGTAGTGGTGCTAGGATTCCGACACACTGGACACAAGGTGTATAAAAAATACTTATTTTTCTAGTATAGCAGACTAGATGAGCATGGTATACTCTATAGATGAGACTTTGTAGTTAAACACTCAATTTTATAATTTTAATATTATATTTTTGTATATTAAATTATTGAAACATAGAGAATATTTTGGGGTTTTTATCTTTAATACAAACTAATATAAACTAAAATAAAAAATAAAAACACTTTATTAGTTAGTTGGGAAAGAAAGTGAATCAATTTTTTGAATAAATCGGTTCCTTCCATAGAAATATTAATAGTTTAGAATTCATTTGATAACTCATATAATAATACATTATCTATATTCCTCTACATATGATTTTAGGTTGAGTTCACCTAAGAGATATCATGACATACTAATTTAGACCTCCAATAAATTCAAGAACGATAATCACATCTCAATCAATAATATGCAAGCATCCTTAACCTGACCCCAACATATGTCATTTCACTCCTAGATAAATCCTAATCTATCTTATAAAATGTCACATGAGATAAGTGGTGGAATTAATATTTGGAAAAAATAGAAAAAATAAACATATAATACCTTGAAAAGATAGATAATCACTATGTTAATCTCTAATACACCCACTTCCTTACTAGAAAAGAATATAATCATTTTGAAATAAAAAAAATTTGATTCCAGAATACTATTAAAATCTTCATGGATCACCCTATAATTTATCTACTCACCATTATGGTTATTATAGAGTTATTATCGAGTAACACAACAAACTGAGATTTCAAATATAGAACAATATATTGGGTATTGAAATATGTATACTGCTATTATGGATGGAAGAAATTAGTCGAAACTCTACTCTATATCAACTAGGACAAAAATACTCATTAAATTAGAGGTAAAATAATTTAAATAGGTAATGGATTCCAACTTTCATCAACACGTCCATAGGGGTGGCTTCCTCACATGATTTTTTGGATCATTGGATAGTTTCCAGGTGGCTATCATGTTTCCTTATTTTCTGTATATTTTAATTTCCTTAAAATCCTCCCACAATAGTTGTTGATATTGTACCCTATATATACCTTAAATTTATTTAAGCATGGTCTTTTAAAATATAAAAAATTGTAAATAGATAAAAGTATCTAGATGAATGAAATGTTATAAATACACATTAAAATGTGTCATACCATGAAATGTGTATTGATTATATCATAGTTCTTAATTATTTTTTAACCATTAACCCATTTTGTTCCCCTTATTGAATTTATTTAATTATGAATACATGATAATCTCAAAATTGGAAGTATCACTGAAATTCACCTAAGCCACCTCCTATAATGGTTGAAATATCCCCAACATAAACAATCTTTATTCCCATATTTCAATGGATATAGCTTCATGGATATAGTGGTTCGATTTATGTATTTAGACATTATTCTTATCAATAATTTAGGACTCTAAAGTATCCAATTTTTTAAATTTTAACCACATACATAACCCTTATTTATCACTATGTCTATAGAAATGATTCTTATGTATGGTCACATCAGTTGTACAAAATCCTCCATGTTAAAATGCATAGACTCGGGGATGTCAAAAAAACACTCCATGTGGAAAAGGAATTGACCTTTATGTATTAAACTAGTTTCTTTTACATAGATAACCAAACAATTAAACATTTCTATTCTTTTCAATATTCTTAAACAATGGATTTTAAACTGGCTTTTAAACATGCACCCTATTTCCTTTTACACATGTAAAATATTTAACAATATATCTCCTTAAAAAATTATAATTTTTTTCATATTTGATTATGTTACTAAAAAATTCCCAAAACATTGAAATTTATTTTTACAATGACTCTTCCCATTACCTAAAAATAAAAAAAACACATATTTAACGTATGAATTTTTTAATAATTCTAGAAAATGTATAATGTAATAAAAAATCAATATTTAATACATTTATGAGATAAATCAAAAAATATTCCTATAAATTAAATATACGATGATTAACCTCAAAAAATAAAAAAGGTTTAAAGTAGATGTAACACCCCATGATTCCACAGTACTCTTCTCTTTGAATAATTCAATAGCTTGTGTTGTACACAACTTTGAGTTCTAGCACACCACGACAAATGAAACTGTCCATTATGAATAGTAATACCCAATTTTTGAAATTTTATAAATATTATTTTTCAAAATTGATATCATTTTTTGATTGGTAATACCAAAATTATCTTAGGGTGAATTTTTGGTATTTTTCTAAAAACATTCAATTTTTGATGAATAGTGTAAAACACTACGTTATTGTTTAAAACCGACTTTTTATTTAATAAATTATATATTTTATTTAAATATATATTAAGTCAAAATAGTTACATAATACCTATATTAGTTCAATTTAATTCATTAGAGTCATCTTATAATAATATTAGTTGTAAAAAATTGTATTGACCTTTTTAACGTCTTTTACCCACATTCTGGGAAAATTTGCATATTTGTATGAAATGTAATTTTACCACTTTTGTGAATTTAATTTCAAAAATCCAAAACACATGATTGAAATATGTATGTAAATTTGGGTTCAATAATATGAAACTATTTGTTATCAATAGTAACTTGTGAATTTTTTTACCACGGTTAACAGTAAATATAGTAATAAAAGGTAAAAATTATATTATAATCACCCAAACACTTTCCTGGATTCTTTTTGTTAAGTGTATTTCAACCAAAATCAACCTTAAGAATAAAATATTATCCTCTTTGATCCACTTGGGTAATATTAGGACATTTATTATATTTTATTTAAAGAAGAGTTAAAAGTGTTAAATTCAAATTTTAATAACTAAATCATTTTAATAACTAAATAATTTTAATATAGTGTTATTTATAAGATAAATTTGACAATAAATTTTATTTATAAAGATAAAAAACATTCCAACATCATAGTATTCTATTTATTATTTTTACACATTAAATAACTAAATTTATTTATGACACAATCATGAAGTAGTAATAACCTTATTAATGAAAGAATAAAATAATTAATATTATAAATATTAAAATAAATGTAAATTGAACATTTGATGTAGTACATGAATTTTAAAGGTTAATTTGACAGGTTATGATTAATTAAATTAATTTTTCTCGAGGTAATAAAGTTATTATGACTTTAACAAAAATCAATTATTAAAAAGTGTCAAAATTGACATAAATGAGCATTTAAAACAAATACAATTTTATTAAATGATATAATATTTATAAAAATCTAATATTAGGCCAAAAGACATAGATAAAGTTATATATATCAATAATTAACAACTTGGGGTTCTATTGTAATTTTATAGTAAGTTTATTGACCATTTATTATAATAATACAAGAATACATGGTAAATGTTAAACTATTTAACTAAGAGTTAAATTTAAAAGATATGGTTAATATGGTGTATGAACCTATCTAAAACATATTGGATGAGCGTTTTTTGACCCAAAAAACCTTAGAATCTATTTAAATCCTTTTTGAGCCATTATAAACCAAAAATTATTTTATAATAAAATAATATTTCATGATTTTCCTAGAATGAACCTCACCTCTCTTATAAAAGGGTATTTACCCTTCTCTCAAAATCACACCTCCAATTACATTTTTCTCATCCAAAAATCGCTCAAATATCCTCCCAACTAACCTCAATTTAACCTAGTGGCCTTAATTTTATAATAATTCTAACCTGTGGTGCCCTTTTGATCAAATCAATAGGAAGCACCCAAAGAAGATGTAATTATTTCATCAACACTTTCAATGTTCTTTTATTCTTCCACTTTCTCTTTCTTTTTTTCCATAAAAAAATAAAATATATATTAACTTATACTTAATATGATTTTATTATAAATATGGTACAACAATATTAATTATTCTATCCATCCTATGAATGAAAAAGTCAATATACATGTGTAAGTATGACTTACCGTCTCCACGTCGTGGTGTAGTCTGTTATTCAACACTTTATTTTTTATATGGATATAATAATGAGTATAATTGATGTAAATAAAAAATGTATCATGTTAATGATTCATTATATATGATATAACATCCAATTACATAATATTTTACCATTAATAGAATTATATTTTCGCTCTTGTGTAAGTACGGATTATCATCTGCACAAATGCGATAAGATTAATCTCCCCATCATAACAATTCAAGAATATTACTCATTTTAGGATTAAAAAATAATGTTTAAGAACTTAATATCATTATGGATATGAATCAAATATGTCTTATCCATAAAAAACATGACTTATGTAACAAAACATATAAAATAAAATGAACCACTAAACACCCGAAACAATGATACTGCTGAAATATTATTAACAAAGCCAGATTAAAATATCATATATGATATCATATTTTTTATCTAGTTATTTTATAATTTAATAACAATGAATTAATGATTATACATTAGGTTAACTTTCTATATGAAAAGTAAAAGTATAAGGTAAGGGTTAATTTTATAATCTCTTTATTATCTGAGATTGTTAATATGTAAGTATCTACTAGGGCCTCTTTATCATCCACATCCATGTTTCGTAAAAATGTATTTCATAACATTTTTACTATTTACTATAATATAGTTTGAAGTCATTTATACAATTTTTTTACATTTTATAAAATGTTTTGAAATGAATATTTCTGTCGTCATCCAAACTAGGTACTTTATGAGGTTTTTGAAAAATTAATGTAAGAATGTTTTTTAACTAATATGGAAGGTGATGATATTTTCCACCATTATAACACCTTATAATATTCCAATAAAATATTATAAGAATATCTTTAAAATAAATGTTTTCTTTTATAATTATGTGACTTTTAATTTATTTCAAAATATAAAGATATATTTCTCTCAAATAGTTTTGATTTCATCTATGTCAATATCCTTTGATGGATTTTAAACTTCTTTGAAGATTATTTATTATGATAAAATATTATAAATTGTATTAAAGGTTTTGTGATATGTTTGACTATGAATTTTTTTATTTTTATACCATTCATTCTTTATGGTTAATGTATTAACATTTCAAAGGCTAGTTTTAGTATTAATGTTTATGTTATGTTTCAACCTTTTTCATATGATGAGTGAATTGTACAGAGTAAGTGACTCGTAGATCCCTCTATGGCTACTTGATGCATCTGTAAGTCTCATGAGAAAAACTATTGTCTTGGCACAAGGCCTTGACAAAATCGTATTTCTAGTCTTGGCACGAGGCCTTGGAAAAGTTGTTATGATATCTGACATTATGCATTCCATCATTATGAAATTGGATTTTGATATTTCAAGTGATTATTCGACTAGTATAATATTCATGTTAATTAGAAAATGGAATTATTTGATTTATCTTTTCCATATTATGTTGAGGTTTATGGTTAAAAGGATTGTGTTTTAGTCTTATACTTTGCCTTAAATATTTAAACTTATTTATGATAGTTTCCAATATATAGTTATGCTTACTGAGTATCTGAGCTCACCCATTTATATGTATTATTTTTCCCATGATGTGAAGAAATATATCATTATTAACCTTCAAGGATATGATAAATTATACGAGTGTATTCAAAGGGGACACAATGTTTTTTTCATAATGTATTGTAAAACACATGTATGTATCTAGTACTTCCAAGGCTAATAAACTGATCAGTCTTTTGGGACATGATTTCTTATATCATGCCATTGTTAAGAAATAATGCACTGACTCTAGGAAATTGGGGTCAGGGAATTACATTTGGAATCATAGGAAGTTTAGTAAAAAAACATTGTAAATATATTTAGAAAAACTCTGAAAAGAGAACATTACCCTAAGATATACTCTGAGGATTAGTATAGAAGAACATCCTAGAATTTTGGTAATGTATATATTTTGTGTGTTTTCTAAGAAATAAATCCATGTTGAGATATGAGTTGGTAGAGACGGCTCTGGAAGACATGTACCTAGAAGTGAAAAGTCTGACATTGAGTTTTAGTCTTGACCTGGGGTATCCTGGTACAAGAAAACGGGCCTTGCTGCACTCTTGGTTACGACACTCCCAGGGGATATGCTTAGGATAATTCACATTTTCTTTAAAAACCATTATGATGTATTTATGAGTAAATACCTCCTCAAATAAAACATTTTATTATGGTTATGGATTATATGCATAAATTTTTCAATTGATGTTTGGTGTTTACTATATTAGAATTATGTATTGCAATTCATAAAATAATCTAGTGTATTCCATTATTAAAAAAAGGTGCCTAGTGGAATTAATGAAAATAGTATCAATTCATGTAATCCATGTAGGTATTTTCCTCCTACTAAAGATAATTATAGTTGAGCTAGTGTTGCAACCAGTGCTGAAAAACTTGTAACCATACTAGGACAACTCACTAAGGATATGAATAATAACCTTACTCATATGGAGCACCTTGATCCACATTGTGGAGGATCGATGTTAGACCACTTCATGATGCAACAACCACCAACATTCAATGGGACTACAAATCCATCTATTACTGATCAATGGATAAGTTCATTAGAGAAAATATTTCATGCTTTGGGGAGTAGCGAAAAGTAAAAATTATTCATGGCAGTTTATCTCCTCACAGGAGATGCAGATCAATGGTGGTTGTTAATTCAAAACACAAAGGGGGATGAATAAATATCAAATATGGAATAGAGGTAATTTAATGATATTTTATTAGAAGAATACTTTCCTCGTGACCATCAAGTGGATATGGAATGAAAATTTATGAGTCTGAGGAAAAAGGACGATGAGAATGACGCATTGTATGATGATACCATTAAAAATTAGCAAGCCATGTAATGAATTATATACGTAACCCAAAGAGTATTATTGATCGATTCTTTGATGGCATAAAACTATTTCTCCACTGAGCAGTAGTCTCACAATCCTTCTCATCATACCAAGATATTGTCTCATGTTCTATCAGGGCTAAAAAGTAATTCTCTATGTCTAATGACGTTCAAGCAAATAAAGAGATGAAGAGATATGCTGAACACTTTGGAAATTGTAATAAGGGGAATAAGGGAATGTTTAAATTACATCCTATAGTAAATTTTCGACGAAACACCCTGATACTTTCCTGAAGGGAATGAGAGTTTGTTACGAGTGTAAATAAAAAGGCCACCAAGCTCGTGATTGCAAAGGGAAGAAAGAGATTGTCAATGTTGGATGCTACAATTGTAGATAAATGGGGAATTATGAAAATGAATCTTTTAAGTGCTGAAGAAACTTTCCTTAAGAAAGGCCAAGCGTATGTGATCACTACTGCTGAGGCTGAAGCTTTGAATAATGTGGCGGCAGGTAATTTAATGGTTTCCTCAAATTTAGCCAATGATTTATTTGATTCTATATCATTTTATTGTTTCATATCTTCCTAGTTTGATAAAAAAAATTAGATATTTCCAATTTTATTTTACATGGAAGTTGTCAGTCAAAACTCCTAAGGGAAGTATTATTGCAAAAATGTTTTATGAATTAGTTCCCATTAGGGTATAAAAACATGATTTATCTACTAATCTCATCATCAAACCCATGATTGAATTTGTTATAATACTCGGTATGGATTGGCTTTCGAACCATGATACAAAAATTTATTGTATGTAAAAGGGGGTTAAAAGGTTCGTTGTTGATTAGGAGTACCTAATATTTATAGTAGAAACATCACCATCTGATTCTTATCTAGATCCACCCCTAGTAGCTCTACTAAATTCAATTATTAGGGAGGTTGAGAGGGAAATAACTATGGGTGAGTAAAGTAATGTTCAAATATAGGATGTACCTATTTTTCAAGAATATGTGGATGTGTTTCTAGAGGATTTACCTAGAAATCCTTCAGAACGAGAAATTGAGTTTTCCATTGATTTAATTCCTGGTTCAAGACTCATATCAAAGACCCTTTATAGTGTGGATTGTATGGAATTATATTAAC
The DNA here is from genome assembly GCA_963277665.1 of Viscum album. Classification (NCBI taxonomy): domain Eukaryota; kingdom Viridiplantae; phylum Streptophyta; class Magnoliopsida; order Santalales; family Viscaceae; genus Viscum; species Viscum album. Next base: position 1,672,102,148 of record OY728138.1, read on the forward strand.
TAAATAAACAACTATAGGAATTGAGTAATAAATGATTTATTCTCCCTAGTGTTTCTCCAGGGGAGCCTTGGTTCTTTTTGTTAAGAAGAAAGATGGATCAATGAGGTTTTTCATTGACTAGAGGGAGATCCATGCTATAACAATAATGAACAGGTATCCCCTACCTCGAATTGATGATTTATTCAATCAATATCATGGAGATCAATATTTTTCAATGATTTACCTTCGATCTGGATATCATCAGTTCTATGTGAAGAAGAAAGACATTCGAAAGATAGAATTTCGTACCGGGTATGGGAATTATGAGTTTACAGTAATGCCTTTTGGACTGACTAATGCACCCTCTATCTTCAAGGATCTAATGAATAGAGTTTTCAATGAATATCTTGATTACTTTTTAGTGGTATCTATTGATGAAATCTTATTATACTCTAAAATCTACGAAGATCATGAAAATCACTTGAGCACTATTCTAAAGACTCTTAGAAGAAATTATTTACATTGGAAGTTTAGAAAGTGAGAATTCTGGCTTCAAGAGATTTCTTTTCATGGCCATGTTATCTCTAAGGATATAATCATTATTTATCCTTCTAAGAAAAGAGAAATATAAAAATGGAAAGCATCATAGAGTATAACTAAGGTACATAGTTTTATTGTTTTAGCTGGTTATTATCAGCATTTCGTCTAGAATGTTTTCCAATTGGCTAACCCATTAACCAAGCTCACACGTAAAGGGGTTAAATTTATTTTGAAAAAAAGAGTGTGGAGAATGTTTTGAAGAACCGTATATAAGATTAGTCAATTCTCCTTTCTTAACTCTACCATCAAGGGATGATGGTTTTTTTTTATTTATAGTGATGCTTCAAATAATGGACTTGGTTGTGTCCTTATATAAAATGATAGAGTTATTTCCAATGCATCACGACAGATAAAAATTCATAAACACAACAATCCTACTCATGATCTTGAATTAAAAGTTGTAATCATTACTTTGAAGATATGGAGACTCTATCTATATGGTGAAAAATGTGATACATATACCTATCACAAGAGTTTGAAGTATCTTTTCTCACATAATGAACTCAACATGTGGAAAAGGCTATGGCTTGAACTACTCAAGGATTATAATTTCACTATTTAGTACCACCCGGGGAAGGGAAATAAGGTGGAAGATGCTTTGAGCAGAAAGGATCATGGTGTACTGAACAAGATGATAGTTGAAGGGATCCTATGTCCATGGATCTAGTATAGAAGGATGTGGTAATAATAATGGAATTTTAAACATCAATAATTTTCCAAATGGTTTCCAATCCATCTTTACTAGAAATGATAAAAAGTTCTCAGACTGATGATAAGGAGTTTCAAAGGAAAATTAAAGCTGTGAACGATGGGAGATTGATCGACTTCATATATGAAGATAGTATTTTGAAATTTGGGAAGAGGGCTTGTGTTACTAACATACCTAATCAAAAAATTTAATTGTATGATTATTCTTATAGCTCTAATTTCTCTATTCATCGTAGTAGCACTAATGTGTATAAAGATTTGAAAGAAGATTTTGTGTGGGACAACATGAAGAGGGAGATTGCTGATTAAGTGTTAATATGTATGGTTTTTCAACAGGTTAAGGATAGAAGACAACATCCTGGAGGAGTCATGCAACCTCTTCCCATACCTGAGTGGAAATGGGATGATATTATGATGGACTTCGTCATGGGGCTACCAAAGACTCCTAGAAGTATTGATAAAATATGGGTCATTTTTAATCATCTTAACAAGTCAGAACATTTTCCTGCTATAAGAGAAGATTTACTAGATAAATGTTTAGAAAGGATATATATTAATGAATTTGTAAAACTTCATGGAGTACCCCTATCGATTGTTTCTGATCATGATCCCCATTTTACATCATGATTCTGGAAAAGTCTTCAGAAGGACCTGGATACTGAACTTCATTTTAGCACTTCCGACCACCCTCAATCTGATGGACAATCAGAACAGGCTATTCAAACCTTATAAGACATGTTGAGATCTTGTTCACTTGACTTTAAAGATATGTGGGATTAGTATTTACCTCTGGTAGAATTTTTCTATAACAATATCTTCCATTCAAGTAATCAGATGGCACCATATGAAGCATTATATGAAAGGAGATGTCGTACAACAACATGTTGGGATGACATTGGTTAAAGAAAACTCATAGGCCTAGAACTTATTGATGAAACAATAGAAAATTTGAAGAGTATCCAAAACCACATCAAGGAATATCAAAGTAGGAAAAAGAGCTAATTCGATAACGGAATGAAGGAATTGGAATTTCAAGTAGGAGATAATGTTTTTAGAAGGTATCTCTATGGAAGGGTGTTATATGATTCGGTATGAAGGGTAAATTAAGTTCCAGGTATATCGGACCATTCAAAATTCTAGAATGAATTGGAGTTGTAGCTTACTGTTTAGTAATACCGCCAAGTCTCTCCAATGTTCATGATGTGTTCCACGTATCACTATTGAAAAAATACATTCCTGACCAAATGCATGTTCTCACCTATGAATATATTTAACTGGAACCCGATTTGTCTTATTTTGAAGATCTTGTCAAGATTCTCGATAAAAGAGAACAAGTGCTAAGAAATCGGATGACTCGTCTAGTAAACGTTCTTTGGAGAAACCATAAGATGGAAGTGGAAATGTGGGAACCAGAGTAACTTATGATGAAGAACAACACAAATATGTTTACGCAATAGTATTCTAGAAATTTTATGGAAAAAATTATTTTAATGATGGAAGAATGTAACACCCCAATCTTCCACGGTACGCTTTTCTTTTAATAATATAGTAGCCTGCATTGTATGCAACATCGAGTTCAAGCACACCACGACCAATCAAACTAGCCATTATAAAAAGTAATACCCACATTTTGAAAAATTATAAATTTTATTTTTCAACATTCACTTCATTTTTGGATTCTAATTATCAAAATTAGATTATGGTGGATTTTTTTATTTTTTTGAAAACATTCAATTTTTGATGAGTAGTGAAAAGCACCACATTATTATTTAAACCAGCATTTTATTTAAATAATTATTTATTTAATTTAATTTTTTTAAAGAAAAAATCAATACATAATACCTATATTTGATCATTTTAATTAATTGAAGTAATTTTATAATAAGATTTGATATATAAAATTTTATTGAACTTTTTAACGTCTTTTACCCACCTTCTAGGAACATTTAAAAATTTGCATAAAACATAATTTTACCGCTTCTATGAATTTAATTTCAAAACTCCAAGAGACACAGTTGACTTCAGTAAGTAAAATGTGGTTCCATAAGATGAGAATAATTTTTGCTGAATACTAACTTTTGAATTTTATTTACGACGGTTGAAAGTGAATGTTGTAATTAAAGGTAAAAATGATATTATAAATACCATAACACATGTCCTAATTATATTGGAAAAGTGTATTTTGATCGAAATCATACCTTTGAGTAAAATATCATCCTATTTTATCCACATGGATTAGATTATGACATTTATTATATTTAATTTAAACAAGAGTTAAAAGTGTTAAATTAAAATTTTAATAACTAACCCATTTTTAATATAGAGTTATACGTAATATAAATTTGAATATAAATATTAATTATAATGATAAAAATATTTTCTACATCATGGTATTTTATTTATAATTTTTATAAATTATATAATTAAATTTATTTATGACACAGTGATGATGCGGTAATTACCATATTAATGGAAGATTTAAATAATTGATATAATAAATATTAAAATAAATTTAAATTGATACTTTTTATGCATTATAAGAATTTTATAGGTTAATATGACATTTTATATATGATTAAATTAATTTTGACTGAAGTAATAAAGCTTTTATGACTTTATCAAAATTCAATTATTAAATAGTGTCAAAATTGACATAAATGAGTTCAAAACAAAAACTATTTTATTAAATGATATAATATTCCAAAAATCTTTGATTAATCTAAAGGACTTAGATAAGGTTAAATAGGTAAATAATTTACCTCTTTGGGTTATCTTGTCTTTTTATTGTATGTTTATTGACCATTTATTACAATAATACAAGAATAAATGGAAAAACATAAACTATTTAACTGAGAGTTAAATATAAAAGATAAGGTTAATATGGTGAAAAAAACATATCTAAATACCTATTGGTTGAGATTTTATCAACCCATCCCCACCTTATCCACCAAATAAATCATTTTGGAGCCATTATAAATTGAAAAAACATTATAATAAAATAATATTTCAAGCTTTTCCTGACCCTCAACTCTCTTATAAAAGGGTACATCCCCTTCTCTCAAAATCAAACCTCAATATCCATTTGGCTCGGCCAACCCAAGAAAAAATATCCTCCCAAATACCCTCACTTCATCCTAGAGGAATTACTTTGATCAGATTTTCACCCTATGGGGCCCTTTTGATCAAATCAAAAAGAAACGCCACAAGAAGAGGTCATTATTTCATCACCTCTTTCAATGTTCTTTTCTTCTTCCACTTCCTCTTTATTTGTTGTTTCCATACTGAAATAATAACTCTAGTAACATATACATACTATTATGTTTTTATAGATATGATAAACCCATATTCATTATTCTGTCCATTGTCTGAATGACAAAGTCATCATATGTGTGTACGTACAACTTACCGTCTCCACATCGTGGTGTAGTTTGTTATTCAGTACTTCATTATTTTTATGGGTATAATAATGAGTAAAATTGATGTAAATAATAAATATAACTTGTTAATGATTTTCTATATATGATATACCCTCCAATTACATACTATTTTACTATCAATATAATGATATTGTCGGTCATACATACGTACAGATTACCGTTTCCCCGAACGCTACAAGATTCATTTCCCCATCAAAACTATTCTAGACTAGTTTTAGTTTATGATTACAAAAAATAATGTTTTATAACATAATAACATTTATATATGAGTTAAATACATCCTATCGATATATAACAGGACTTATGTAACAGAACATATAACAGAAAACGAATCAGTAAACACCCAAAACAATGATACTGCTGAAATATTATTAACAATGAAATATTAAAAGATCATATATGATATAATATTTATGTATGTGGTTATTGTGTAATTTAATAAAAATTATTTAACTATTATACAGGAGGTTAATTTACCCTCGACCAAGGAAACATACAAGGTAAGGGTTAATTTTACAATCTCTTTATTATCTGAGGTTGTTAGTATGTAAGTATCTACTGGGAACTATTTGTCATCCACGTCTGTGATTCTTGAAAATGTATTTCAAAACATTTTTTCAATTTACTGGACTATGTTATAAAGTAATTTATACCCTGATATTTCATTTTAAATTTTTTTAATGGAATCATTATGTCGTTATCCAAACAAGGTACTTTATCACCTTTTCGACAAATTATGGTAACAATGATTTTTAAAATTATATAGCGGGCGCGACTATTTTCAACCATTATAACACCTTCGAATATTTCCTTACAATATTATAATAATGTTTTAAAATTAAATGTTTTCTTTTATAATTTTGTGACTTTTAAATTATTTCAAAATATAAATAGATAATTCTCTCAAATAGTTTTGATTTCATCTATGTCAACATCCTTTGATGGATTTTACACTTGTTTGATGTTAAATTATTATGATACAATCTTCCATATTTTATTGAAGTTTTTGTGATATTTTTGACAATGGATATGTTATTTTTATACCATTCATTGATTGTGGTTAAACTATTATCATTTCATATGCTAGTTTTAATATGAATTTTTATGTTATGTTTCAATCATTTCATATGTGGAATGAGTTGGACTTAGTAAGTGATGGGTGGAGCCCGCTATAGCTCCTCGATGCCTCAGTAGGTATCATGATAAAAATTAGTGTCATGCAAAAGTTCCTTGAAAAAATCTTATTTGTAGTCTTATCATGAGGCCTTGACAAAGTGGTTTGGATTTCCAACATTCTGCATTCCGTCTTTATGAAATTAGTTGTTGATATTGCACGTGATTATTCGACTAGTAGAATATCCATGTGAATAAGTTAATGGGATTTTTTTTATTTATATTTTTCATATTATGATGACGTTTATGTTCAAATGGATTCTGTTTTAGTCTTATACATTGCCTTAAATTTTTACTCTAATTTTAATAGTTTTTCTCAATTTTGTTATCCTTACGGAGCATCTAAGATCAGCCCTTTCTATGTTTTAATTTTTCAAGGATGCGCAGAAGTATATCATGATTAAACTAACGGGATAAGATAAAAGAAATTAGTGTGTTAAAAGGTGACACAATGTTTTTTATATCATAATTTAATTTAATACTTATGTATGAATCTAGTACATCCAAGGATACTAACCTAATTGGCCTTTCGGGACTTGATTCCTTGTATCATGCATCTGTAATGTAATAATGCAACAACTCTGGGTAACTATGGTTGGGTCATTACATTAAATAATTTAATTACATGGAAAAATGTATAAAAATATACACAATTAATGTTCTCTACCATGGGAAACCTCCATCTATCTATTGAAACACTATGAAAGCATCAGTATCTGAAATAGGAAAATGTAGTCTCAATGTCATTAATCTAATTGATATATTTATTGATTGATGGAATGAAAACTCATCAGTGTGTGATATTCATGATTGCATTGTCCTAATCTTGATCTATAAGATTAGGGACTATATTAGTCAATTATTCTTCATGGGATTTCTGAAAACATAAAATGTGAGATAGGAATAATTCTGAGGGAAATTCAGTCATCGATTCAAGGGTATAGTTGAACAAGGGTACCAACTCTTTTTCTTTATGGAATACTATCCATTAATTTTTTTAATCACATATTATTAGTCATCATTGATATTCAACTGGGTATCTAGTATCGAAAATGAAATCTCCAACCCTATAATGATCTCTTGGTATTACATACCATTAATGGGGTATCCTTCTAAATGGAGAATAATGTTCGATGGGGTTGAATTTTTTAAATAAATGAATACAATTACAAATCCATCCCAATTATGACTTGCGTCCTCGATAATTTTTCTAAAGAGAAATATTAATTCCCCATCAACATATATTTTCTATTTTCTGGAAGTTTCTTGGATAGAGAAAACCTCTTTATGAAAGAGTTCTCCATCCAAAGGAAACTCCCATGGAGATGGGTGGGATTCAATAAAATCTAACACTAATTTTCCATTGATCATATTTAAGGACTAAAAATAGTAACCATGTTTCTAAAGGGTAACAACAAGTCTTTGTAATAATCAAATCATGATATAATTTAGATGGATATATTTTAGTAGATCTATAATATAGATCATGTTGACCCCATAATACTGCATATAGTGGAATAGTTTCTATACCCTAATTATCAGAGTAATATATTTATTTTAGATGTTGTCGTATCTACTCTCAACCTCAAACATCATCTGACTGGCATAAAAAAGACTGTTTTATTTTCCGATATCATTGTCTTGGGAATGAATAGTTCCAAGATATCACTCCAAATTTATTACATGGTGGATTATATGTTTTCTTTTCTAGGTTACATCAAAACTGAGGACCATAAAAGTTGTTTATTAAGACGGTCAGTATAATTAAAAAAATATCTATCCCACTGATTGGTTATATGATTCTTTTTTTAGTTTTTTGAAAGTAAAACACTTTATAGTGGTTTTTTCAATGTAACATAAGGCATTGGTCAGGTGACCTTAGAGGCCACTCACCCCCCCCCCAATATTTTTAGGGGGATACACTAGTATTTTTTTAGTTTTATTAGTAAAAACAAAATTTACTATAAATATTATAAAATTTCTATATGTGACACTAAATGAACACATAATTTGAATTATCTTCAGGATTACCAACCAATGTGATTTATAAAGATAATTTGTAGTCAGAAAAATGTTTATAGCACTATTGTGATTTTATAACCAAAACACACACATAACATTCTATTGTTTTACTAAGGATAGTGTTAAAGATTTGGTGAATTTACCTTTAATAAATGGATTATAATTTTTTTACATTAAAGGGAATAATTTTTTTAATACACCCATTGGTGTTATTATAAGGAAATTTATTATTCATATTCTTGTTCTATCTTGATTTGGTTATAACTATTATATCCATCTATAAAGGTTATGGCCTAAAAAATGACTATTTAATTAATAAACTATTTTGTGATTGGAATAAGGAAGTCACATTTTTTTAAATAATGGCTCAAATTCCTTAAGTCGATATAGACTCTAATTTATTAATTATTCTCTTTTTATAGATAATTTTATACATCTATTTAGGGTACAATACTTCCTAAAATAATGTTCCATAATGGTTTTATCATCTTTAGATTTAAATTTGGCACCGTGTGTGGGATTTATGTTCTTGATGCTTATTTTAAACTAGAACGGTTGATCAATAGGCCTATGTGATAAAAAACAACCTGAGGGTATTGTATAATATTTTTTGTGTAACAATAATAGAATACATCCTAGTGTTATTTATGAACAGAAATTTATTATGATTACTCCTTTGGAGTCATGGAAGTAGTAACTAGTTTGGGTTATGAGTACTTTTAGGTACTTAAATTTAGTTTAATGAGATTATTAAAAGTAGTTTAAACACCCTTTTCAAAGCATAGTGGGGCATATTCATGTTTTTATTCATTAACACCGTCAATGATAATGAATGGATTAAACTTATAAATCTATGTAAATTCTAGTAGAACCAATTTATCTTCCACAAAATTGCATTCATAAGAAGTAGATGGAGATATAATGGGTTTGGAAAATATTATATGAATGGAGGTAAAAGTTCTCAATCCTTATACTTACTAATGGAAATTAATATCTATCTGATTGAAAGTCATGGGCTATATTATCCAAAAATTCATCACAACTACATTCTTATAAATATTATCAGGGTCAAGATTAAAATACCTAGGTTTTATTAGAATCTTCCATTTCCCTAAAAAGGTGTCTCAATAGTAACATTCAATTATCCATCATCAGATAATAATATATTTCAATGATCTTCATTGAAAAAATTATATAAATCCCCACTTCTAGAATCATTGCCTTAATTTTGTAAATAAGGAGTAATAAGATATCCTTAAAATTATTATAGGGACTAATATAGGCTTATTATAATATATTAGGGGGAAAATATTTTTCAAACCATATATCTATAGGTGTTTCTATTATCATTCCATTATCCCACATTGACATTAAAATATTTAGAAGAATCAAATATAGGGATATATTCATAAAGTACTCTAATTATATCATAAATGGGGTATATAAAATATTTGTGGTAGGATGATGGTATTTTTGTATATAAATGGATAAATGTTCTACATAAAAATGTTTTAATGGTTATATATGTGAGATTCACTATAAATTTAGAATTTGTACTAAGTTACCAAAATTGATTCATCAATTTAATCATCCCTATAATGTTAAATTCAGTTTTATCATAACCATGGATTATTATATTGAACGGATCTGAATTGGTTTCCTTATATGATATATGATCAAGAGTATAGAATTCAATGATTTGATCCCTAATGAGTTGATCTCCAAATCACTATTCACTAGGGCCTGAAAAATATAAACATCATTAGGTTTTGTAGATACATATTGGTTAGTAATGTTCATTTATAATTTGGTTTCACAATATGCCTCCACAAAGGATAGGAATTTATATCATAAGGTGATGTCACTATTCAATTAATATATCTTAGTGGTAAATATTTTATTCTCACAATCCTATGTATTTGAAAAAATCCTTAAAAAGGTACATTCTATGATCCGTAAATAGGTTAAGGTCATCCAAAATTAAAAATCAAACAAAGATGACTCCAATATGCTTCAATATAATATTTTTTTGGGATACAAGATGATTCCTTCTACCCTAAACTATTTCTAGGTTCTGAGGAACATAACATTTATTTAATTGAAAAGATCACACTTCCACTCGAAAATTAGAATTTGGTGGTACTTTTTGATGTGGTATATTTAACTTACCCTCCCGTATTCCATGGTTGACTAGTTATATTTCCATTGGATAATCGATCCATTAATCTAATAGAGGTTAAACAAGATATAAATGATTTTGGATAATTTTGATTCACCTACGAGTATCTTTTTTGTGACTTCTCCAAGTTTATGTCACATATATTATTTTAGTGGGGATGGATCCCAAACTCTAAATCCTATATTAGGTGTGTCTTCTTCTACCTCAGTGGGATCATCTACGATGTGTAATAAGAATATTTGATTTTTAAAATTCTTATTCACAAGTGTATCGTTCTATCAATTGATTGAAATTTAAGGATCTATACTCTTATTATTAATCATATTATGGTTCTATTTGGAGAGGTGATAGTTGTACTCCTAGTGATGGGAGTGTGAAGTGAAATAGGGTTTAGACTATTTTGGGTTCTTTTAGATGTTATTTTTATAATGATTTTCTAATTAAATGATTATTACACTGGTTAATGTAATATTTTAGACTATAATTCATGATTATAAAATTTTAAGGAGGATTTATTCACATAATAACTCATCTAGTCCTACACTAAATATTTTTTTTGCATGGTTCACTAACTTTTGAATCATATACTTTTTAAAATATAATTTGTTTTAGTTTCAAACATCTTTCCACTCCAATTATTATTATAGTGAGTTAGATTGGATGAATGTATATAAAATTTAAGACCATTAAAATTTACTTGTCCTTCATTAAAAAATTTATAGAGAAGGTATTTGAAGTCAAAGAAATCCTGGATAGTTTTCCTATGAATCTAGTGTTAAGAGTATTAATTTCAGTATTCATGAAACCCAAAATCATACAAATTAATTTATGGTAGTCGAATTAAGTTATTTTACGAATCCAAAATTAGGTATCCTAGGACTAATTAATTTCAAAAACAATAGATCATTTTCTTTCTCGTTTAAAAATTTTAAATGCATTGATCATTCTTTACATTTTTACTATTCATGTTTAAAAAATTAGTTCTTATTTTTTTTGGGTGGAATCATAATGTATTAATTGTCTAGCTTTGGATTTTGATCCTAGATCAACTCCAGTTTTATAGTGTCAATGACATCATATTCCATTCGAGACATTCTTATTTGAGATGATACATTTTGTTGAGATTTATTCCTAATAGATTAATTCTAATATTCAAAATGTTGTTTTATTATAAGAAGATGTTATAATTTTCAAGGATATTTATATAGATTGATCATTATTTATATCTCATCCTAAATATTCTCTACACAAACATTCAATAAGAATAATTATTGGAGTTATTTATACAAGGAGTAGCTTATACCCTTCCATATGGAAATAAACTCAGTAACTCTCTCATTTTGTCATTGCTTGTAATTTGAGAGGTCACATATATTAATTTTATTCAACATTGAGGTAAAATTATAGTGAAATTACTAATAGAGATATATTTTAAATAGATTTAGTTGAACAGTTTTTGTACTAGGCTTATAAAGGATCTTAAAAATCCATAAAGAAATATTTGAGTTTCTCCACCTCATTCTACTCTATAATTTTAAAATTTGGACCACACCTGTATGTAAAATGTGTAACATATTTGATAAGGTATTCTATGCTATTAAATTCTGAAGAATTGGAGTTCCCGATGTTGGTTAAAGGAGGAGATAAATCAACCCATTCATGATACAACTTTTTCTCTGGTTAAACAAATATCTGTCGACCCTCTATGGATTCTATTTGAGTGGATAGAGAAAAAATTATTCATATTTGAGATATTGGCATCTAGTTAATGTTTTAGTTGAGAAATTTTCTTTATCATGATATGGGTGAGCAATTTTATCCTTCTATTGGTGGCGTTCAAATGAACTCCTTGGTTTATATTCTTGAAATAAAGGTTCATATAGTCCCAATTGAGTTATTTTTTTATTATAATATACTAATGAAGTCATATAAATAGATTGGTGTGACCTCAAGGAAACTGGGTGGCTTAATTATTCTCATTTGGGTTAAGAAATACCATTTATTTTAAGGCTTTTAGCTTTAGGAGGAATGTAATTACCATGGTCATTAAGGTATATTATTGTTTTAATTTTTTGTTTCTTGATTTCCATAAAGAGTTAATTTATTTTTGTACGATTTTAAGGTGGAGGAATGATAACATAGTAGGCATAAGTGATGGAATATGATGGAAATGAACCTTTAATTCCATGAACTACCTAATTATGGGGATTATGTAGCTGGTGTTTGGGGAGGTGGTGTCATAAAACACGGGTATCCATTGGGTTCCTAATTGTAATTTAATGGGATCTCGATGGGACTCTAAGTGGGTTTTTAGAAAAGGATAATTTTGACTTTGGTTTTTCATGAATTTTGGGTCTTAACATGGGATTCATTCTTCCTTAGATCAATTTAGATTTTTTAGGATTTTAATCCCAAATATCTCCCCTTCATCCACAAGTTTTACAGAATAATTTATCTTCTATTTGATCTTGTATTTCTGATATTTTTAGTATGTCGATTCTGTCTTCATATGTGATTCATGAATCTTTCTTTTTTTAATAGGATAAAATATTATGTCATTTTCATGTTTGGATCTCCCCTCTTTATTATAATTATTCAAATCATTGGTTATTTCATGTTCTTGAATGATTCAGGACTATAAACCTTATCAAATTATGAGTTATGGAATTATCTTGGGAAATTTTCTCATGGGCATTTTGGCCACCATCATCTAGGAATATGAGCTATTTTTATATAATAAAATAGAAAAATTGGGTGTTTTTTATTCATTTTGTGGTGTGATGAGGCAAAAAGCACTGGGGTTCTTGGGGTGTGTTCATTTTTTTAATCTGATATCACCCAAATATACTATATATATATATGTGTGTGTGTGTGTTTACTATATTTATTTAGTTATTAAATTATTCTCATGAGATATTTTTCCTATAATGTCTTGTAAAATCTGACATGATTTTGAAGAATGATTACTTTTGATTTTTTTAAATTTATATTTGTGTCCTTAAAATCTATTTTAGGTAATAAATTATCATTCATTGTTTTTTTAAGTGATGAATTAATAAGAAGAGTGACCAATTTAAATGTTTAAATTTTATTGAAATAATTAACTGAACTTGGAAAAAAAGATTACATGAAATTATATATTAATGAGGTATATGCGATGTTAAATGAGAAATATTTTTATAAAACATCATGTAAAGAGTTTATGTATTTTCGTGAGTAATTATGATGTGTTTGTTAATGTTTAATGTTTTTTAAGTTTGATATTATTTATTTATAGAAAATTTATCTTTGTGAAAAGGGTTGATAAAATAGGATAAACATACCTCAACTATTTCTAAATATATGTTTATATTTAATATCTCTATGTGTGATCTGGAATATCATTAATTGATGTGAAAATTATTGTAATGTTTTTATAATTGGATTAAGATCATTTTAAAGGGAGAAAATAGTTTCTATTGAGGATTAGACCATAATATTAGGTAATGAGGCTAAAATAGGGATTGCTGATGTTCTATTTCTAATTGAATTTTGTGTATCTAATGTTGGCTATGAATTTGGTAATCATTTATGTTATTATTTGTATTTTAATATAGTTGATCTATTAAAGAAAGAATAAATTATTTATAAATTTCTTTGATATGATGGAATTAAATTGATGATTTATTTGGTTATCACTAAACTATATTATTCTTGAAAAATTCAAATGATGTTTATTTCTTATAGGAAATCTGGTTGAGTTGATATGTGGTTGTCCTTAGTGACCCTATGAACATGATATTCGATGTGATAGAAATGATAGAGTTTAGGGTCCCATGTATATGATTTCATGGTGTTTATGTGTCCTTTAGGTGATATATTTGAATATTTCATTTCATGGATGGACTTGGGTGAGGCCCAAATATGTGTGATAAACCATGTTCATGACTTATTTTGTCTATTGAAATTGGCATTAGCTAAATTAGGTATAGTTTACTATAGTAATGTGGATTCACCTAATTCTTTATTCTATTACTAAAAATTATAATATTAAAATCATTTAAGCTTTAAATTATTTTTATATGATCACATACTAAATCCTTATCATTAAAGGGGGTTCTAATAAGAATTATATTCTCACTTCTCATATACACACACATCATGTGCATATATATTACATTCATGTTGTTTTAAGTAAATGAAATAATCTTTCTTTGTGATTGGTTTGGGGAGACAATATGGGCTTTGTTCATGGTAAATTGGATTCAAGATATGTGAGTTGTCCAAACAATGATTGTTTTTAAATTTTAGTTTCATTTTCTCACTTTACTACTTATAATTCAATATTTGAGTTGTTCTTGTTTGTATAAAATTTTCAATATATTTTGGAAGATATTTTTCATTCCTTAGATCATTATTGATAGTTTCATCGTCTTATTTTCGATATTTTAATTTCAATGATATTATTTATTTAATGTTCCATTAGAGGGGAATCATTCCCTTAGAAATACTATTGGATCCTTATCGCTAATCACTAAACTACGGTGATTGGGGAGTTCCCTTGAGGCCATGTGTTCTAGTGGATCATTATCATGATTGTGCTAGGGTGGTATATTACTTGATTGTATCAATGATTTTCATTTCTAGTGTCTCGATATTAGGTATATAGAAATGATTACAATTAGAGTTAGGAAAATGCGTGGAAGGTTTTTGTTTGTGCCTATTAAACACAACTATTGTTTAAGATTAACTTATAAGGGATAAATGATATTTTATTTCATTACCACAGAAAAATATTTTATGAAACTATTCTAAATTATCTAATAGTGAGTAGTGTGGTATTCATGCATCATTTCATAACATAGATAATTTGCATGCATGTTTGTGTGCATGTGTTTGGGACTGGTTAGTTATCTAAAATTTCAGGAAATTATTGAATTATTAATATCATAACCAGTGATTCTATTAATATATAACTAAAAATAAATTAATTGGATAAATTTTTTGATATTACATTGGGTGAATTAGATTATTCTATTTAATAAATTATATTTTCACCATCTATATGGATTGATGCATGATATTAATATTATTTTTTGATATTTTTATTATTATTAATAGGTGTGTTAATTCTTTTTTATAATTATAACACCAAATATGTGAGTTCATGAACCCCAATGATATGAGGTGGAGCTTGAGAGCTCTAATAAAGGGCACATGGAAGGGGAAGTGGAGAATATTCCCTTGGTTGTAGAAACTAAGAATCTTATAGAGAAGTAGATCACAGATAGTATATTGAAGGTGATAGAGAATATAATGCCCAACCTAACTCATAAGTTGGTGATGATGTCTGATATGATTATAAATTTTGGATCACATCATCTATATACCTTCAAAATTGATACTGGTCCAAATATATTTAAATAGTAGCTACATGGGATAGGTTTAATGTTTAATTTGATCGATTCCCCATATGGTAATATAGAGAAGTTAGAGTTTTTCAATAATTGAGGGAACATCTCAGCACTAATGGGATAACCTAGTCTACAAAAACATGACTAAGGTATCTTCATGGGAATATTTTTAGGTTCCCTTTTTTAAGAAGCTATATCCTCTAACATTTAGAATAGATTGGTGCAAATTTTCTATGGAGATGAAGTACAAAAATGTGTTCAACATTGATTATACCTCTTTGTTTATGAAGATACTTCAATTTTATCTTACCGTATGAGAGATGATATATCCAAATCCTATAAGTTATAGTATTTATTAAAGATTTATATTTGATCAATGTTTTATCTATTTTTACCCATGTTTATAAAGGTAGTAAAAAATATATCATGGTGGAAAATGATTTTGAGGAGGATAATAGGGCATTGGTGGGTGTGGGTGGGTCTAGTAGTGGAAAGAATAGGAAGAGAGGTGATTCACATAATCATATATAGTATTCAAGAGTTTATGGAAATGTGTCCTTATCTATATCTTTGAGGGGTAGTTATCCTTTTGTGGTTTTGTATAATATACAAGTATAGTCTCTTTTTTGTTTGGTTGGAGCTCATCAGGTTTTCTTTTATTAGTCCAAGATTAATTTAAGATACCAAAGATCATGTTTGGATGATCAAGAATAAGATGAATATGGGTTAGAGAAGGCATATGTCCTATATAATCCATAGGCATAAACCCCTTATGTTTGAGGTTAGAGACCACTATTTTTCTCCATGTTTCACTATGGTAGGGCATCAGAAAAAATTAATGTAAGGGAAGTAAGATCTAATGTTTCTGGAATGTTTAAAATTTTATATAGGGTTTGGGAGGTGGAATACTATTTGTTTCTACCTCAAATGTATTATTCTATGCATTTTTTTTACATGTATCTCTACTGAGTAATATTTGAACTAGAAACATGTCATGTGATACAATTTAGTAATGTGGAGCTTGTGCCAAATTATTCTTTTAAGGAGAAGTGAGTGTAAATTATCAATCATAGTATGAATTGGTTGTAGGGAAAGGTTATTATATATGTATGGATTTTATATAAATATGGGAATATACAAGATGAAACTTTGGAACAATAAGAAAAGATGAGTTCCCAATGGTCGAAGTTGATTATTGGTGACATTTGATGATGTTTCATAAGGATGATAATCCTTATGGTAGGGAGTTTTTAACATCCTAGGTCATTAGGATACATTCATGGTAGACTTTTTATGTTCTTTAGATGATTATTAGTTTATTTTTATTCGTTTTTGGATTATTAGATGATATAAAGGAATGGTAGTTGGGGAAAGAGTAGGAATATGCACAAACATAATCTATATTTCCATCAGGTTCTTGGTGTGGGTTACCGAGTACTTAGTTTGAGTGGAAGAGGTGTAGAAGAATATGGGATGTAATCATGTACCTAGTGGTAGTTAAATGGGTACCTAGTGGGCCTCTATGTGGTTATTTTATTGATGGGGAAAATTTTCATTATGTTATTTTGTATTTTGGTTGTTAACCTGGGATTCATTCTTCATTAGGCCCATTTAGATTATTTCTGATAAGGATATAAATTCTTAATCACTTGTATTGTTCTACAATATTTGTGCATTGATTTATACTCCATGTGAACTTATATTTCTGGTCCATTTGGTTTTTTCATCTAAATTATAAAGTGCTTCAAGAATATATTTATTTTATGCATGGAGATAATTTTAGGTTTTATCAACTTCTAATCTATACTTTCTTGTTTCTAGTTTGGAGATTCATTTATTATTTTGTATTCATTGATGAACTAAGGCACTGTTCTTTTTCTGAATTATTAGTTTTATATAAGGTAGGTGACCACATAGATTTAATTTTCATTTTTATGTTTTTATAAATGATATGTGTACTAATTTGTGGATTTACATATTCTCATGAGATGTTTGTCTTGTGAAATATCTCTAGATATTAAAGAATAATTTCTTATGAATTATTGATTTCTAGTTGTGTTATTAAAAATATTAGGGGTGTAATTGTTGTTTAAAAAATTAAAAGTGATGAATTAATAAAAGGTGTGGCTAATTTAAATTTGAAAATTTTGTGAAAAATAATTTTGTGAGGAAAATTGTGAAAATATGAGTTATAAATGATATTTTAATGAGATAAATTTGATGTTAAATGCCTTTAAATTAATATTTAAAATCATTAAAATATTATATATTTTAGTGGGTTATCTCTGGCCTATAAGGGTCTTTAGTGAGAGATACCTTGAGAGGGGTGTAAATCTAGGATTGAAACTCATTCCATTTTTAACCCTTTAATCTTAAAACTCTGAAAACAATAACTAATCTTGAACTCATAATTAGTAGGGTCATATTTTAGTTATTATTTTAATCATGATCATATTTTTTCACTCTTATTTCCATCCCTTAATTATATTTGAAAAATAATAGTTAATCCCACACTTCTTAATTATGACTTGAGGAATAAAATTAAATCTCACCCACAATACCCAATTATTTTAATTAGTTTTCCCACACTGTTGTAATACAATATAATACCCTAATCCTGGTAGCCGAGATCCACTACCATAATTTATTAAATTGGTATGATTACAAGGGCTCATATTCATAAGGACCAAATGTTTAATAGTTTTGGAAAAAATATATTACAGACATGATACCCATTTTACATTGGTAAATAGAAATTTAAACATAATCCATAACAAAAGATAATAAAATGACTCATTGAGAACTCATTCAAAGATATTTACATCATAACCCATGGAAGGAAAAAAAATAAGGGATACATCAAATTCCCAGTAAGGGAATGTAAAACAAAATAAATAATGAATCAATGAGAAAAATCAATATGAAAAGGTAATTAACTAAGAACACATTCCATGCAATAAATAACTGATAATAAAGTCCATCGATCAATTTTTTTGTGTTGAAAATAATCTTGCTAATAATTACTAAAATGAAGGAAATGCACAAATATTGACTACATGTTTCCTAAGAACATAAAACCATTACTCAAAAGTCCTTTCAGGGGATGTTTTAAATCATACTAGGTACAAACCTCTTCAGTTTGGCCAACCATAACTCTACTATCAATTTATTTTTGTAGAAATTTTAAAACAAGATGGTTAAAATCACAAAGTGTTTTTTCAAATTAATTCATCTCATAAGACTATTGATGCTTCAAGGATTTTACATTAAACTATCCCCAACACTATCCATGCATGTCCAAAGCATTCCTCATATATACAATAGTTGATTTAATTAATAAACAATGAACCTTATCAGGAAATATCATTATTGAATAAATAATATTGATTTATCATTAATTCCATAGATGAGGATAAGTAAAAAATATATTTTTGACGTTGATGAATGGAAATACCATTTAAATATCATTAAAACATTTTTTAAGAAAATAATATTTAAACATTCCCAGGTGTCCCAAACAACTTTGAAACATTTCAATCATAATACCCACTAAAGAATAAAATTAAATGATATACATAATATCATAAAAATAATGGGATTCATGATATAATATCTCAAATGGTATTATATACACCATATAAAAAAATTAGGTGCATAACATTACTATATTTATCAACAAAATGAAATTGAGATGAAATCTCTTACCTTGCGTATGACATGTCACGTGTGTCTTTATCGTCCTGACTAATTATATTATGTTAATTATTTACCTTAATCAGAAATTTTTTTCATGTGTATTATTACTTTTACTTCACATATTTCAATTTTTTAAACAACTACATAAAAAAATAAGTTTATGTTGGATTTTTTACCATATTCAGTTTATGTATAAAAAATTGCATCGGTAGGTCAACAATGGTCCAAGGGGTCATTATATATACGTTTATAGAATAATCATAATGAAACAAATAACATATTTTTACATAAATTATATTTTTAAAACCAATAATAAAATATTCTTATGAAAAATGAACCAATGCTACAATCATGGAGATGGTAGGTCTTACATACACATGAGTAAAGATCCTCTTTTATAAAGAACTTTATGGAAATATGGTAATTAACATGATATCTTCCCAAAATAATATTTATATCATAAGTACCATTTTATTTAGACATATATACATACATATATAATTATTTTTATTTAAAAGGGATCACATCACGTCAATGAAGAGGTATTCCACACATCCACAAATGACGTAATCACATTTCAGTGTGTGAAAAGGGTAATAAAGAAAATGATATATTATATATTCAAAAATAAAAATATTTCATTAATATTCTATATATTTAATTTATTTCACATTTTTATATGTAAAACCATCCTTAATACACTCCATGTAATGTATGAACGTATCACATTGCTCTGAGGATGCAGTAGTCCACACATCCTCAAATGAAGTTATCATATTTACACCAAATAGAACACATAAAGGTAGGTAGTATATAAAAATTATATAAGAATAATTAAATAATAAACATAATTTATATCACATCAAAATCGTGTTTCCATCATAATTTCTAACCATGTGAGGTGTTAGACAAAAAAAATAACATCATTTCACAAGGTGGTAGTTCTCCATAGACGAACGGTAAGTTCATTACCCATTTGATAGAAGTGTGTGTTGGTGTATGTGGAAACATTAAAATAAAAAATTCATTCTATTTATAATAATTATGTTATTATATAATCATGTAAAAACAATAAATCAAGTGTTGTAGAAACAAATAAAAATGAAATTGACAGTGAAGAATGATACCTCTTTTCAGTTAACTCTTTTTGGTTTGTAAAAGGGCTTCTTTGGATTGGTTTTTCCCAAGGTGAGGATTGAATGATGAGAGGAGGGATGTTGTAAGACTATTTGGGTAGGTTATTCATTATCTGAAGTGGCTAGAGAAATTAGAATAAGGGGAATATTGAATGTACTTTATAATGCGTTGGGGGCAGTAGCATTCTTGTAAATTCCAAAAGGTATACAATATTGTGAGGTCTTTCTTACTTAATGTTCCTCAAAAATGATAAAATAATTGGGTAAAAGATAATTATGGTCTATAAAAACTGCAAAAAATAAATAATTAAATTTTTATAGTTTTCATCCTTTATTTATATGTTTCCCAAATTTTACAATTTTGGTGTTTATTAAAGTAACTAGTTTTCTAACCTATGAAAATTTTCAATTTAAACTAAATTAGAGACATGTTTTATAGAAAATATAGAAATAATAAATCCTAAATAATATAAATAATTTACAAAATATAAATCCCTTGCGTGTTTTAAATTAATTTTTAAACAAATGCATATAACGCGCAAAAACACTACTTTAACTTGGACCAAGACAGCAATGTTGTTACAGTCTATGGGTCAATATGTTAATTATAATTGATAAATTGGGGAATTAATGGAACATATTTGATATTTATTAACACTTAAAAATATCTTCTAATATTGTTTTTATTTTTATTAATTATAAATCATTTAATAATATATAATTTGTTCTAAAATAGCCTTAAGGTCAATTTTGACATAATTTGTTTAATTTCAATTTGAAAATATAAAAACAATATTGGAATTAAAATATATTATGTTTAAATCTATGTAACATGAAACATTCCTCTAATAAATAATGAAAACTAATACTTCATTGAACTGACATTACTTTTAACGTTTTTAGCATCATTTATTTTGTTGAATTATTAACAAAGTAACCCATGTTTTAGAATTTGTTAATCATTTAATGTAATTATATAATCTGTAAAATTTAAAGTAAAATTAACTAAAAAATGTCATAAAATTTTGAAAATATTTTTTACAATCGAAACTATGTAGCTTCTCCCATACTCTAAATCTTTATATATGTTAATGTTAAGGAAGGTTCATTTTTTGTCGGTTTCCTTACATGACTTATTATATAGGTCACATTCATGAACATGTATCCCACTAATTGTTAAATTTAAAACCCAGATAGTAGATGTTATAAATATTGGAAGAAAATGTTTTTTTGAAAAGTTTCTGTGTCATTTTGTCCCTAAAGATAAGGATTTAGTCTATTGTTAAACATAATTTTACATTAATCACTATAATAAATTTTAATCACTTTCACCAATTTTTTTGGTAAAAAAATACTCTGGCCTGATTATACGAAAATTATTATAATTATTACAACCATGTATATCCATTTTTTCAAATTCAATTCACAAAAGTAGAAAAATTATTTTCAACATTAATCCCGTAGACATTATGAGAAAGCATGTTTTTGAAGTGAAAATGGTCACGAGTTCACTAAGTATTTATATAAAAATTAAATATAAAAATGATTTCAACGAACTATATTTTATTAATTGATATATAATTTATATTTTTTCATTTTGAAAATTTAAATATAATTTAAAATTAATAATTATTTAGATGAAGAGGCAGTTTTCAACTAAAATGATGTATTTTTCAATATTAATCATAAAATGAAATGTCTAATAAAAATATAAAAAATTAAACCTAATATTTTTTTGAAATTCTGGAATAAAAATTAATGTTTTTTTAACAAATTAATTTCATATAAGTGTAAAAAATTAGTTTTACGATATGTGCATCATCAAAACGATATAAAACTCGAACTTATGTGTAACACATGGTTAATCAATGTTGTGTGTAGCATAATATTAAAATGGTGTTGCACGTAAAGAAATATAGAAACAAAATTAAAAAATTAAAATGTAAATTCTGTAATGTCTTGTGGTTCCACATTCTCTTCATGTTTTTTAAATTACATCCTTGCAATTTAAACCTGATCTATGTAATATAGGGTTTGATATATGAACGTACTATTGGTGGAAAAAACCACATCAAAGATAGGGTTAATAAGACATATTCATAATGTGGGGGAAAATAAAATGTGAATGTCACCACAATGCTAGGCTTTATAATAGGATAAAATTAGTTAAAACATGGATATGGAAGAGAAATCAAACTATCAGGTTATAATGGAGAGTGGTAGTGATCATGTTCAACTATAAGTTGATCACCACAAAGTTATAAACCAAAGGTATGTAAAATTTCATTGATATCATAAAAATGATGATAATAGGATAGTATTTTAATTTTTAAATTCTTTTCTGAGAGTGGATATATTCTTTCACATACTAAGAATTAATATAAATATAGTTTTCTATAAACATAATCATTTCCACTAATTAATTATTGAACTACCTCCACTTCATACATTTTCACAATATGGTTCATATAGAAAAGTAATTAATTAATATCTAAAACCACATAAAAATATCAACTTAATCCAATTCATAAATGGTTAACCTTATGAACCTTGAATGTATTATGATCTAAAAATTTAAAATTAGTTCTAAAGAAGTTAGTAGTATCCAATTTACTTTATCTCTATAAATCATATCATTATCTAAAAGTCATTGTATCAAAATTTGGAACTTGTTAAAGGTTATATTTCCATCAAACATGTATTTTTTTCAAAAAAACATAACATGCTACCGAACTAATATTCCTTTTACCATTTTACATATGATTTCATATCCTTAATTAAGTAGTATTTCAGTACAACTAATTTATATTTCATAATTATTATAAATAGTAAATCATTGATAAAATACTTTTACAAAATTAATATAGCATCCAAATAGATAATAAAATTAATAATTTCACATTATAAGTATCAATAACATAATATTGAACTTGATCCCATGGCTACTTCTATGGTATAGTCCCTTTACATTTTGGGCATTCATTTCCATAATGTCTAATTTATTTATATTAGAATCATTGAATATTGGAATCTTATATCTTTCCCTTGAAATCATGAACTTGGTGGACTTGTCATCTAAACTTATATCAAACTCCCATTCCTTATAAGAAAGTATTATGATGTTTTTTTACCAAATTATCGCATGTTGAAAATCATCCACTCTTATTCCTTTATCCATTTCCGGATATACAAACCTCTTCTTCTCTAGATTCCCATAAAATCCATAATATGTAAATAATTATTTCTATATAATGATATTACGTCAAACTATTTCATCATACAATGAAATATTTTTGGGAGACAAGAAACCTTCGGAGACATGGCTTAATCCCTTCAAAAAAGTGAACAGTCTTTCACATCATGTTGCATATGTAATTTTTAGCATACATGGATAACCTTCTAAAGGTTTCTTTATATGCTAAAACACATTAATCATTTGTTTTTATTTAATCTATGGAACTTCTTCTCCATATCAGTTTCTTGTTCATGTGGAAAATATTTTTTTACATTATTTCTCCTTTAAAGAATTCCATTCCATGAGTTCTATTTATTCATCCTCCCTAGTATTTTGGATCATAGACCACCATTGATCAGCATCACCTTTGAAAACAAACTCAAAATTGTAACCTTTTCCTTTTCACAGTATCCCAAAACCATAAATATCTTCTACAAAATCATAATACAATAATTAACGTCATTGGATCATTATTCCCACTAAAGGATGGGGGCCTCTGTGGCATAAAGAGATCCAACATCTGAGAGTGTTATTGTGGAATAGGATTCCATATCTAGGAACAGTTATGTGTTATAACCTGATTAATCTGCCCAAATATATCCATAACATTCTCAGTGATAATACTAACTAAATTTAATTTCTTATCAGGGTAACCACTACATTGGCCACAAGTATTGATAAACTTCTTCCATCTATTTTTCCATTCTGAACAATGGAATATGCATTATTAACTCAAAAATTATTATCTTCATATAATTCA
Organism: Viscum album; assembly: GCA_963277665.1. NCBI lineage: Eukaryota > Viridiplantae > Streptophyta > Magnoliopsida > Santalales > Viscaceae > Viscum > Viscum album. The sequence goes on from OY728138.1 coordinate 1,672,126,466, forward strand.
AAACATGGAATAACACTTAACATAATTTGATAAATTTATAAATATCTAATCTCAAAATCATAAACATGGTTTCTATGTGGATATCATAACATTTAGATCCTTTATAATGAATTATTAAGAAAATGTGAATTATCATAAGCATTTCCCCCAGGTATGTCAAACCAGGGGCATAGTAATGCCCATTCTCTTGTACTATGTTATGATCGAGTCAATCATGATGCACCTTGTCAGATTTATTACCCATATGTACATCTGTGCTAGAACCATGTCAACTTGTTGTATCACAACATGTTTGTATTGATAAGAAGACCCAAATAATATCTATATTACTAAATTTCTAGGATGTCCTTATATACTTATCCTGAATGTCAATGTTAGGGTTTTGTGACATAATCTAAGTTTTATAAATGTATCTTATCAAGATACTACTAAATCACCCTCTAATACAAACTATAAAACCCCAACCCTAGTATCACAGGCCTAGTGACTTATTTTATTACATTTTCAGGATTATAAGGAATCAAATCCCGATGGACCTAAATTTTATTAGTTTTGGAAAACAAGATTACATAAATGATACCCATTTTACATTTTTAAAGAGAAAATGAAACATAATACAAAAAAATATAATATATAAAATCCTTGAAATCTCATTAAAAGATTTTTATTATAACTTGGGGAAAGGAACAAAATTAAGGGTGATATCAAATTCATGCTCAGGGTATGTACTTTTTTAAAAAAAAATTGGGGCCGAAGCCTAATTTATTATTAAATCAAAGCAGGGACCTCTTTAACTAAGTAGAGGGAGACCCATTACATAGCCCAAATGCCCAGTGGGAATTTTTCCCATTACATGGACCATAGGCCCATTTTTTTGGCCAAAAGCCCATTCTTTGAATAGTACTGCTAAAGTACCGCACTGCTACAGTACTGCACAGTACCCGCCACACTACAGTACTCTGTCACCGCTGCAGTGACCTGCCGCCGCTACAGTGACTGCCGCCGCTATAGTGCCCACCGCTGCTTCAGTGCTCGCCGCCGCTACAGTGCCCGCCGCTTCTATAGTGTGAGTCGCTGCAACAATACGCTACAGTACCTGCACCCAATGGGTTTTGAACCCCCATTTTTCATGTATAATTAAGGGGTGCTTACCACTAAGCCAAAACCCAATGGGAATGATCAATGGGAATGATCAACATATATAAGTAAGTAATAGAAAACACATTCCATGTAATAAATAACTGGTAATGAAGTGCATCCGTAGATTTTTTCATAGTAAAAATCCTCAATATAGTAATTATTAAAATAATAAAAATTCTTAAATATTGGATTTCATGTTTCCCAGGTACATGAAACCTTTATCTTCAAAACAATTCACAAGACAGTGTAAATCATACTGGGTATAAACCAATTTGGCTGGCACAACCAGAAATCTACATTAAAGAACATTCAAAAGAAAATATAAAACAAAATAGTTATATATTTGAAGGGTTTTTTAGTGGAATTAATCTCATGATACTACTAATGTATCAATGGGTGTAGATTAACCGGCCCCCAACCCGTGTCTTTCATGTACAATGAATTCATAATATATTGAATAATCGATCGAATTAATAAAAAATTTCCTTATAATAAAATATCCATATTGAATAAATAATATGTATTTATCAATAATTCCTCAGTGTATAATATTTAACAATAAGTTTTGTTGATATTGATGAATGGAAATACCATCAAAATATTATTAAAGCATTCTTCAGGGATATAATCTTTAAACATTTTAAATTCTACTATACCACATTGAAAATTTCGAATCATAATCCCCATGAAGGAATAATGTTAAATAAAACTTATAATATCATGAGAATAAGTTTATTCATGGTATTACATTTTAAATAGAGGTATACAAACCATATTTAACAAACATGGTTCATAACATTACTATATGTCTCAATGAAACGAAATTGGTATGAAATCTCTTAACTTGTGTTTGACTTGCCATTTTTGTATTTATGTTCCTAAATAATAATAGTATTTTAATTATTCACATTCTTTATAACCTTTGGCAGGTCTATTATTAATTTTAAGTCACTTATTACATCATTTTAAACAACTACTTAAGCAATTATGTTTACGTCAGGTGTTTTCACAAAATTCTGTTTATGTGTCAAAATTGACATTTGTAGGTAAAAAATTGTAAAAGGGGTCATCATATAAACATCTAATAAAAAATAATAATGATATATTTATCATATTTATTTAAAAATTATACTTTAAAAAAATTAACGATTGTTATGAAAAATGATCCAACGCCACAATATTGGTGATGGTAGGTCGTATGTATGCATGAGTAACGTTTTCATTTCTCAATGATCATTATATAAAGAATGAACATAACATTATATATTTCCAAAATGATAATTATATCCTAAATTACTTTTTATTTCATAATTTATACTTATCTATAGAATTATTTTGATGTAAAAGGAATCACATTGCGCCGAGGAGGCGGTACTCCACACGTCCACATACGACGTTTTCACTTTTTAGTGTGTGAAAATGGTAATAAGGAAAATGATATATTATATTTCAAGAATAGTAATTATTTCATGAATTTCATATATATATATCATTTATTTCAGGTATTTCAAATTAAAACCTACCATAATACAATCCATGTAATGTGTGAAGAAAACACATCATTTGAGGAGGTGGTAGTCCACGTGTCCACATTCGATGTTATCATATTTACCCCAAATTTAATGCAAAAAGTTATGCGTTATATAAAAATTTAAGAAGCATAAATATATAAAAATATCATATTTATCATATTTAAACAATTTTTCTATCATAATACCCAACAATGATATGTGGTAAAGGAAAAATGAACGATATTGTTTTACGAGGAGATAGTTCGACATACACAAACTGTAAGATCATTTTCCATTTGATAGAAGTGTGCATATGTATAGTTAAAACCCTTAGCATAAATAAATTTAAATATATTTTGTATACTGATTATATAATATACTAATAGAATAATAATAAATTAATTGGTTTGGAAACAAATAAAACATAAATGGGCATTAAATAATGTTACCTCATTTTCGATTTAATTCTTTTGGTTTTCAGCTAATGGCATCCTTAGTTTTTTTATTCCCAAGGTGATAATTCTATGATTAGGACAGAGATTTTGAAAGTATATTTGGGATTATTTTTTCTTAGGAAAAGTGTCTTTAGAGGTGTTAGGAAGTGAAAGTGTGAATTTCTTTTTATAATGGATGGAGAGTGGAATTCTTGTAAATACCAAATGATATGCACTATTGGGAGATCTCATGTATCTTGTGTTCTTCATAAATTAAAAAATAATGGATTATATGGTAATTATATTCGATAAAAAAACTCCACCACAAAAAAATAAGGCAATTGTTTTAAATAAAATCCTTAACATCTATGTATCCCCAGTTTTATCATTTTCATTCTTATTAAAGAAATCAGTTTTATAACTTATGTAATTTAACCATTTAGAAAAAAATTAAGTTATAGTTTTTAAAAAAAAATATAGTACCATTTAATTGTAAATATGATATATTTTTTTCAAAAAAAAATTCCATTTTTTAGAAATTAATTTTATAATAATCGCATGTAATGCGCAAAAACACTACATTAGCCCTTATCATACTAACAATGCTTTTACTATCTTTGGGCCAATATCTAAATTAAAAATTAAAAACTCATCAATTAATGAAATATATTTAATAATTTTTAACAATTATATATCAATTTTAATAGGATAGGTTTTCTATTATTTCAAAATCATTTAATAAAATATTATTTATTGTAAAAAGATATTAATGTCTGTTTTGACATTATAAAATTTATTTTAAAATAGAAATTTCAAAAAAAAATATTGGAATTAAAATATATTATTTTCATAAATAATTAACAAGATATATTGATCTAAAAAATAATGGAACATAATAATTCATTAAATTTACTTTACCTTTAATGTTTGTAGCACCATTTGATTTATTTAATTATTAACTAAATAACTCATGTGTTATTTTTTAGGAAGAATTTAATGTAATTATATCCTATATTAAAATTAAAGTAAAATTATAATGATAAAAATAACTCATTTAAATTTAAAAATAATTTTTATAACTAAATCATGGTAGCTTCTTCCATACTATAAATCTTTATAAATGATAAAGGTAAAGAATGATCATTTTTTAATTTTTCCATAAATAAATTATTATATAGGTCACAGTCATGAACATGTGTCCTACAAACTCATATAATTTTATCCTAGAGAGTATAGGGTCTAAATATGGACATAAAATTCTTTTTAGACAGGTTTATAGGTCACATTGGACCTTATGTAAATGGTTGAGTACCTTGTTATGTTTAATTTTTCCTTAACCACTATAATTAATTTGAATAACTATCATTGATATTTTTTGATAAAAAAGTATTTTTGTCATATTATACTATAAATATTATTTTTATTACAACAATTTACGAGCTGTCTTCCAAATTCAATTCACAGAAGTGGAAAAATTAATTCTAATGCTTATCCCACAAACGTGCTGAGAAAGTGGGGTTTAAAAGTAAAAATACTCAAACATTCAATAAGTATTTATATGTAAAATAAATATAAAAATTATTCCAACAAACTATATTGGATTAAAAGATATATAATTCACTACGGGAAAAATAGGCTTTTGTGATTGGAGAAATTCTCGTCTCAAATAGTTCATCCCAGAGGTTATTTGCAACGGGGGGTTCGTCCCGTCGCAAATAACAAGTTATTTGTGACAGGTTTTGGGGTCCCGTCGCAAGAAGTAATGTGTGGTTTGGTGTGGGATGCGTGGTTTTCTGCAGGATACGCGGTGTGGCGCGGGATGCATGCCAAAGCGCGGGATGGTTATTTGTGATGGGACTCGTCACTAATACCAACATCAGTAAATGGGTTTTTGCGAATGAATGTTGTCCCGTCTCCAAAGTGTGTCGGTCGGTCACTTTTTTTTATGGGGCCCATCGAAAATGCACTTTAAGCACCGATATCAATTAATGTGGGCAAAGGTATTTGCAACGAGGCCCGTCGCAAAAAAAACCTTTTGTGACGGGATTACCGTCGCAAAAAGAACCTTTTGTGATTACATTACTACCTCAAATAGCAATGTCGCAACTAATCTATCCTATATATACTCCCCCTCTATTTTTCTTTCTCTTCCCCTCAATTCTCACTTTCTCTCTCTCTCTCTAAACTCTATTTTTAGAGTGAAAATTTCACCGAGTTAGTTTTTTTACGGACATCAATAGGAGATTAAGTTTAATGGTATTTATATTTTATTTAATTTACTATTTATTTCATTTTTTTAAGTTAATTTTAATTATTGTTTATTAGTTGTAATTAAACTAGATTTAAATTGTTTTGTTATCTGTATTTATTTGTAATAATAAATTGAAATTATTAATACCAATTCTTAATAATTAGTAACAATTAATAATTAGTAATAATTTTTAATTATTAACGAAAACTAGTATTGTCTATAAATAATTACTTGTAATTAGTAATTAGTAGTTGTAAATTGTAGTTATTAATATCAATTAATGCTAATTAGTAAGAGTTATGTATAATTAGTAATAGTTATGTTTAATAAGTAATAATTACAGGTGATTAGTAATAAATAGGAATAATTAGTAATAAATTGGAATAATTAGTAATAAATAGAATAATTACTAACAAGTAGGAATAATTAGTAATAAATATGAATAATTAGTAATAAATATGGATAATTAGTAATAAATAGGAATAATTAGTAATAAATAGGAATAATTAGTAATAAATAGGAATAATTAGTAATAAATATGAATAAATGGTAATATATAGTAATAAAGAGTAATAATTAGTAATAATTAGTAATAATTAGGAATAATTAGTAATAATTAGTAATAATTAGTAATAATTATTAATAATTATTAATAATTAGTAATAAATAGTAATAATTAGTAATAACTAGTAATAAATAGTAAAAATAGTAATAATTAGTAATAATTAGTAATAATTAGTAATAAATAGTATTAGTTGGTAATAATTTGTAATAAATAGTAATAAATAGTATTAAATGGTAATAATTATTAATAATAAGTAATAATTAGGAATAACTAGGAATAATTAGTAATAATTAGTAATAATTAGTAATAATTAGTAATATTTATTAATAATTATTAATAAATACTAATAATTAGTAATAATTACGAAGAATTAGTAATAATTACTTATTATTAGTAATAATTAGTAATAATTAGTATTAATTATAAATAATTAGTAATAATTATAAATAATTAGTAATAATTATAAATAATTAGAAATAATTAGTTATAATTAGTAATAATTAGTAATAATTAGTAATAATTAATAATGATTAGTAATGATTAGTAATAATTAGTATTAATTAGACTGTAATTAGTTAGTAATTAGTTCTAATTAGTTACTAATTAGTTAGTAATAATTATTAATAATTAGTAAATAGTTATAAATAGTAATAAATAGTAATAAATAGAAATAAATAGAAATAAATGGTAATAAATATTAATAAAGAGTAATAAATAGTAATAAATAGAAATAATTAGTAATAATTCGTAATAGTTAGTAATAATTAGTAATAATTACTAATAATTTGTAATAATTAGTAATAATTTGTAATAATCAGTAATAATTAGTAATAATTAGTAATAATTAGCAATAAATTGTAATAAATTTTAAATAATTGTACTAATTAGTAATAAATTGTAACAAATAGTAATAAACTGTAATGAATAGTAATAAATTGTAATAAATTGTAATAAATTTTAATAAATTGTAATAATTAGTAATGATTAGTAATAAATTGTAATAAATTGTAAGAATTAGTAATAATTAATAATAATTAGTAATAAATTGTAATAAATTGTATGAAATTGTAACAAATTGTAATAATTAGTAATAATTAGTAAATTTTTTTATAATTTTTAATAATTTTTAATAATTTTTAATAATTTTCAATAAATTGTAATAAATTGTAATAAATTGTAATAAATCGTAATAAATTGTAATAAATTGTAATAAACTGTATTAAATAGTAATAAATAGTAATAATTAGTAACGATTGGTAATAATTAGAAAGAAAATCAATAGTATTAAAAAGTAATAACTTGTAATAACTTGGCACAATTTCCAGTGGATTGACGACACTCCTTTTTCTTGATGACTCTTGTCCTTTTAACTTTCACTGACTCAAAACATTATGAAAAGTATGCTTCTACGTATGAATATCCAATCTCATATGCACGAGTTTGAATATCCATTCATAGGACTACATTTTTTCATAATGTGTTCATTGTGATTTCTGTGTGAGAGAGTTGCAACTAAATGAGCCGTCGGACAAAAGAGTAGTTGTCAATCTACTGGAAATTATGTCGCCAGTAAGTAATGGTAATTTTTAAGAAGTATTTATAAATATTTATCTTTTTTCATATTGTGTTTTTATAAATTTAAATTATTCAAAAAAAGTATTGATTTAATGTTTTATAGAAAAATATGGATTAAGGACTTCCACAATAGTCACTATTTGATGATCACGCGTGTATAAATTAGCATAGAAATCCAAGTGTAGTTTAGGGATATAGTTTCCTCTATACTCTCTTACATTTCCTCCACCTCCTCCAGAAGACGACCCCCCAGTGAGTTTTTTTATGTTAAAAATATTTGAATTCAATATTTGTTGAAATATGTACTATTTACAGTTTCTGTCTTTTATATTGGTGCAAATATTGCATAACTTAATTTTTTTATTTTAAATATTTTAATAATTTTTATTTGTATTATATTTTTTAATATTTATTTATTTTACTAATAATAATAATATTTTAAGATTGTTCTATATTTTTTTGGTAAATATTGAAAATTTTAATTATTTTTTATTTTTTTTATTATTTTAATAATATTAATATTTATTTTTTATTAATCAGAATTTTATTAAATATATTTTTTTAGTATTACATTTTTTAATGTTTGTTTATTTTACTAATAATAATATTTTTTATTTTTTTATTATTTTAGTAATATTAATATAATTTTTTCATTAATCATAATTTTACTAAATATTTTTTTATCATTAGTATTTGTGATGGGACCTTTTTGCAACTGGAGCCCGTCACAAATAATTTATATATAAATTTTTATTAATTGTATTTGTAATGGGCCTGTCTTCCCGTCGTAAATACTATTTGCGACGAACCCATCACAAAAGGTTTTTATATATAATGTATATAATTGAAGGGTTATTTCCAATGGGGTCGTCGTAAAATGTTTATTTATATATAATATATATAATCAGAGGCTTATTTGTGATGAGAAAATTTCCCATCGTAAATATTATGTTTTATGACAGGCCCGTCGGAAAAAATACTATTCATGATGTCGTTTTCTACAACGGGCTATCTACGACAGGGCCCCATCACTAAAGCCTATTTGTGATGGGTTCCCATCACAAATAGCCCATCCCAAATACCTCTAATTCCAGTAGTGATTTATCTATTATTTCATTAAAACAATTTTAAAATATAGTGTAACCCAAATAATTATTTAGATGAAAATGAATTTTTCTACTAAAACATAGTATTTTTCACTATTCATGAGAAACATGAAGGTTCTATGAAATATAAATAAAATTAAACTTGCGATAATTTTGAAATTCTGAAATCAAAATTGATTTTTTATAAATAAATTTTATAGAAGTTTCAAAAACAAAAGGTGTGCCATCAAAATGTGTTAGAACACGGCCTTATGTGAAGAATAGGCTTACTTCGTGTTGTTTGTAGTGTAAGATTAACATGGTGTTGTGTATAAATAAATATTCCAAAAAATAAAATTTAAAATAAAATTAAAATATCTTAATATCCTAGGGTATTACATCTATGTATTATGAAATGGTAATGCGCTGATGTACCATAATCCACTAAACTCATTTTTTGTTGGTGATTTTATGATTAGGCACTCCAATCCTAGGTTCACAATCCTTATACGGTTGACAGATAGATCACTACCTCCCAAAAAGTGTGACATCCCGAACCTGGATACTACATAAGGGGTGCCATGAGCCTGGTGGGCTTCATGTCCTCAAGCACATCTCCCCAAACTCCTAAGGTTGCCGACTAGCAGCGATGGCCTAAGGTTTGTATGTGGGGAGACTATACCCTAATTACCAAAGTGTAACATAGCGAGTGAATATAAACATAAGGGTAAATAGAATACCAAATATAATTAAATAGAAGTCACATCGGAAAATAGATACAATAATAAAAATAAATGAAACAACAATAATAACATTCCACAACTGATGGTATGTCATTTCACTATAATACAAGAAAATATGGACACAAGAGACCAGGCATAATATGTTCCATATAAGTATAAATGAAATCAAAGACTATCTAAAGAATCCTGATCACCTACTCAGTCATTTTTTATCAATATCGATTCAAAACAACAAGAAATCAACTGTTTCAAGTCATATGCTTCCCTTTGTCAACACATGAAATCATGTAATCTACTATAGGTACTAAACGACGCCCAATGAGGGTGTAAGATAAATCTTTGTGGGCCACCACCTATGGTGTCTATATCATTTGGCCCGAGTAATGGAAATTTAACTATGCGAAAGCATTTATATTTAAGTAAAGAAGTACAATGTAACTAAATATCCAAGTACCTAATTAATCCTTCTCATAGCATCTGAATATGTCAACAATTAACTATTTGATTATTACCAATCTATAAATAAGTCTGATGTCATTAATTTTAAGGATTCCAAGTTGTAACAAAAAAACCTGTAATGATATTTAATAGTGATGTCCCAAGATAATAACCAAGGAAAAATAAACATCATGGGTCTCTAACATAGTAATATCTACAGCCAGGCATGGGGTAAGACTGTAATCTATGGACCATAGTCCAAGACATTCCACAATGAGACACCTACTGAGTCCCAGGAGTTCATCCAAGGTAAAACATGTCTATGAAATGACAGGGCCCGATGGGCTTTAACTATGGAACATACCTGTAAATTCATGATCCAAGGAGTGTATCCAAGGGATAATTTATGATATTGAAGTTATTATATAATGTCATGCTGATCATCCAAATAATATACAAGGATTGGTATCTAGGTGGGTCACAAACTAAGAAAGTCATGTCCTTGTATTGGAATGGGGTTCCCAAGTGCTCAGGGAATTCTCTAATCTGAATCCAATGTGACCAGCATTAGTCCATTCTCATTTGATTATAAAGTCATGTAATATTTCATTTGGATCTAGCCTTTCCTTTCATTAGTGTGATATATTCATGTAGCATGCAATCTTAATTAATCAATAAGTCCATTTGTTTCAAGCCTTTCCTTTCATTAGTTAGACAAGGCCAGCTAGCAGGAAATCATTGTTAATTCATTTTAATGCATATTCAATAATTAATTTTCATTATGATACATTCCATTAATGTTTAAAGGGGTTCTACAGACTTGCAACTGATTAATAATTCAAAATTAATCTCGTCAAGTCATATACATAGTATACATCCCAATTTTCGTTTCACATTAATTATCCACTGAAGAACTTACCATAGGTGGGTCAAGCATTGAGAATACATGGTACATTCCATTAGTAAATTCACAATATAAATCAGTCCATTTAATATATAAAGTATACCCTTAAAACATTCAAGATAAGTCCAGTTGAATGGTGGCTCAAACATGTCAAAACACTAAACAAAAATTATGGAATAAATGGAAATGATGTATTTTTGGTCATAACCACCCAAAATTAATCACATATATGGAAATATCCTAACCATATGGTTCTAACTATTACAATAATAGAATGAATATTCTATAAATGGAACCCGATGAAATCGGTGGGCCCAATATTACAATTTCCAAAAATCAATGAACATGAGGGATGGGTTATAGACCACCCACCATAGGCTTTTACTACTCTCCTCCTCCAGTATTAGACCTTGATTTGGGTTGAATCGGAGTAGATATAATAAAAGAAGAAAAACTCTCATACTGCAATAACTTGGTTGATAGCAATAGAGAATAAGAAAGGATTAAATTGACTATATAACGTACCATTTCACTTCAAACATGAAAAACAAAATCCTGACCAGATCCTAGATGAAAGAGATCTTTCAATACCTATATTTGGACTTTAAAAATATCTAATTTGATACACAAATAGGTTAATACTTATAGTTCTTATATTAAGGAAGAAGGAAAAAACTAATTAGATCATTATGGGAAAAAAGTACAATTTACCCAGAAAAATAGCAATGGCACAATTTTGCTACATGGCTTGACAAAACATGTGCAAACCATGCATGGTTACCTTGATGAAGGGTCACTTTCTTAGTTTGGTCACATGGATATGCGTAAACCATGTGATTTGGTTATGTCTGGAATTATCCATTAGCATGGCTAGCCAAAACATGCGACAACCATGCACTAACTATGCAACATGGCCATCTTCTCTAAAAAGATGGTTTCCGAGGTCCAATCATTTCTCATACACCCCTAAGAACTTTTCTAAATCATTATGCATCCATATTAGGTCCAAAGTAATGATATATACTAAAATTTAATACATCCTTAATTGAGAGAAAAATTGGGTTCTTATAGTCTTCCCCTCCATAAAAGAAATCATCCCCGAGTTCACCTTACATGGTTGGAGAAACATTATTTAAGAACAACCCTAGACATTAGGCCTATACGTCGACCTCTACCTCCCAAGTCTCATCCCACACGCAGTCGTGCGGCCATATCACTTGTACTAAAGGTATTGGTCGTCCTTGGAGAGCCTTCATGCTTCGATCATTGATGCATACTGGATACTCCTCAAATGTAGCATCACCATCTAACCCAACTTCCTCAAGATCAAAATTATGAGATGGATCAACATGATAATGGAGAATTTGTGGGAAGTGAAAGACTTCATACATGACACGGTACCTCTGAGGTAGTTTCCACTGATATTCTACCATCCCGGCTCTCTTTAGAATCTCAAATAATCTAACATAATGATGTGACAACTTCGCTTAGTTCTATAAAAATCTATTTCCTAGCCTGGGAAATAAACGAAGGAGAAAAAAATCCCCAACATCAAAATATTTAGGTCGTCAATGGGGAATGACATAATATTTTTTCCATATTCAATAGTAGTCATATGATTTTTGATCAGTTAAACCTACCTTGAAGTCTCTGAAATGAGACAAGGACCTAGTAGGGCTACCTCCCATGCCCCTAGCTAGACTAGGGTTGAATAGCATGGAATACCATATTATTCCTCAAAAGGATGCATCTGAATTGTCCCTTGTAATATTTTATTATAACAAAAATCAACAAGAGGGATATGATTTTCCAAAAAACCACCAAATTCATGGACACATGCTCAGATCATATCCTATAGAAATGGTTTTTTTTATTTTCCATCAGTCTGAGGGTGAAAATCTGGGTTTATAAACACATGTATTCCTATAGCCGTTTGAAAACCCTAATAGAATTGGGACGTGAAACAATAATCCCAATCTAAAATGATAGTACGAGGAACCCTATGTTATCGTATGATCTCACAAACATATAGTCTCCACATCCAATCAACTAAAAATTTATCTCGAATATGAATCAAGTCAGATGATTTCATTAGTCTGTCAATGACTACCCATATAGAATCACTACCCCTCATAGAACTAGGTAATACGAATAAGAATTCCATGGAAACATCTTCCCATTTCAATTCTGGGACTTAAAGCGGCTATAGCAAGCCCAAAGGACTCTGGTGCTCTCCCTACACCTACAAACAGGTGTAACACCTAGTGATATAGCCTACTATCTAATGTCTCATCCTAGAACACCACTACAAGTGTCACATATATCAATACATCTTAGAGATTCTTGGATGAACTACACACAGAGAAGTGTATGACTCTTTCATCAACTCCACTCTTATATTTTTAGGAACCCAGATACATCCAATTTGATGCAGAACATAGTCTCTATCCATAGAACAATCTAAGGGTAGGTTTCATCCAGATATACTCTCATAGATAACCAAGCCTTCAGAATCTAAAAATTGTCTATCCTTTACCTTATTTAGGAGGGAAGAGGTAATTATCAAGAATGGGAGGTAATACAACTTCTGACTATAATTAAACTCTCGATTCAACTTAAGAATGAAGGCCATTAACTTCCATTCATCACTGGCATCCTGTATACCTTGTGTTTTTTGTTTTCTAACTCAGTGCATCTGTAATACCATTTCCCTTCCCCAACGTATAAGAAAGCTGAAAATCAAAAGATTTGAGATATTTAACACATCTCTTCTATCTAAGGTACAAGTCACACTGAGAAAAGATACATTTGAGGATCTTGCGGTATGTGTACACCAAAAAGTACTCACCTAACAGATAGTGTCTCCAGAAACGTAAGGCACACAACTACTGCATCCTCAAGGTCGTACATCGAGTAATTTCGCTCGTGAGGCCAAAAATATTGTGATCCGTGCACAACTACTTTGTCCTCTTATATCATCATTTTTCCTAGTTTGATGCCTAATGCATCACAAAAACTAGTATAACATATTCCTGGCTCTATAATAGTCAAAATAGGTGTTGATACAAACCTCCCTTTCAGCTCATGAATGGATTTATCACATGCTTATGACCATTGGAACATAACACCCTTCTTTGTAAGACCTGTAATAGGTGATGAAAGATTTGAGTAGTCTTGTATGAAATGCCTATAATATACATCTAGTCCAAAGAAACTCAATATGTCAAAAACGTTCTTTGGATGATCCCAGTATACTACAGCCCTAACAATTTTTTTGGTCAACAGAGACTCCTGACTTATAGATAATATGACCCATGATGTGAACTTTGTCTATCCGGAAGTGGAACTTAGAAAGATTGGCATAAATTTGTTGCTCTCTCAATGTAATTATAATGATCTCAAGATTTTTTTCATAGTCTCTATGAGTGTGAGAATACATAAAGATGTGGTTCACAAAGGCTACGAAAAAAGAATCCAAATAGGGGTAGAAAAACATATTCACCATATCGATGAAAACGGCGTGTGAATTGGTAAGACCAAACAGCATAACAACATACTCATACAGACCATACATACTATGGAATAATTTGTATGGTTTTCCTAATGGCCTGACACATACCTGATGATAACATATTCTTAGGTTGATCTTGGGAAAAACCTTTTCTCCTCATATCTATTCAAAGAGATCATCTATTTGAGGAATTGGATATTGGTTCTTGACTGTAAGCTAGTTAAACTTTGTATAATACACATATAGACATAAGGTTTCATCCCCCTTCTTAAAAAAAGAATAGTTGAACCCCAAAAAGATGTACTGGGATGTATAAAACATTTGGCTTATAAATCATTTAACTACTTCTTAAACTCATAATGCTCTGTTGGTTCCATAGTATACCGAGAAATGGACACTAGATTTTCTCCCAGAACAAACTATATAGTAAACTCTACCTCTCCCTCAAGAGGCAGGCCATAAAAGTCATCAGGAAATACCTCCATGAAATGATCCACTACTGGAGGAAAATAATATTTTCATAAACCCTGATCCTCTAGGAAGACAATTTTAATCTGTACGGTCACCCCACCTAGTCCAAGGTTCTATAGTCCAGCTCTACTATCCTAGACATCCCTTTCACCATTATGAAGATAATTGATTCTCTATGGTAATATAAATGATAACATGTGAAAATAGTTGTCTACCAAATCATGATATTGAACCAACCAATCCATCCCATGTATAACATCGAAACCTGTCATCTTGTGAAAAAATATGTTCCATAAGAATGGGTAACTTTCTACCTCAAGGGGGAATTCCCTACACTAGCGCGTTCCCTCTGTTCGTACCCCTAATATTGTATCTAGGGTCATTACACCACAATAATATTGTATCTCCAATTTGTGAATTTTCATGATAGATATAGGTATAAAAGAGTTCAAATCACTAGTATCAAATAAATTAGAAAATATAATAGATTCCAAAAGAATAGTACCTCATAATATAGATGGTCCTTCAGCCTCATCCTTAGGTATCAGTTTTGGTGCATTCAACAGGCCTAATCCATGGCCATGTACAATAGATGGATGACCATGGTCATAACTACACTGCTGGTACTGCTAGTGATCAGGGTTATGGCTACCACAACCACAAAATCCTCTTCATCAAGACCTACTGGTGATATTCCAACTCCCCAACTAATGTAGCATAAAATAACTCACACAAGAAGATGGATCTAGCGTGGATCCATTTCCACTCGAAGTTGGTGGACTGGTCCTATAGAAACACTGAAGATTCCCCATACAG
The DNA here is from genome assembly GCA_963277665.1 of Viscum album. Taxonomy (NCBI): domain Eukaryota; kingdom Viridiplantae; phylum Streptophyta; class Magnoliopsida; order Santalales; family Viscaceae; genus Viscum; species Viscum album. The sequence goes on from OY728138.1 coordinate 1,672,141,910, forward strand.
TCAATGTCCCAAAACTCCATTGGGTATCTATCACATTAAGGCTTCAACTTCTCCTTTCATCCACACTAATTACAAACATTATATTTATCAAAACAGGAACTCTAGTTGTCACTTCCCTAAAGAGAACCCTCATGGGAATGATTCTATCAACCAGAAGAACTACTATCCTACCATGACGCTGATCTTTTATATCTGGTACTATTTCCATCCTTCATGTTGTACTCAGTGATAAGAGCCTGATTGACTATATCATAAAAGTTGTTAGGTTAAATATATTCACTTATGTGTTGATGGCATATTGGAGCCCATCCTCGAAACATCTTGCATGAGAAATATCATCACTAGCTATAAACGATGAAAAGAATTGTAACATTATGAAACAGATAGAATATTCCATAACTGACATATAACCCTACTCTAGATGCATGAACTCTGTATCTATATCAACTCTATGTTTATGAAGAAATAATTAATCATAGAAGGTAGTCTGGAAATCAACCCATAACATTCCTTGATGACGACTGGCATAGGAAGTCACATCCCACCGATGCTTGGCCGAATCCCGAAGCATGTATGGTGAATGTTTGTACCTTCTATAGGATGGTGTCTTCAGATACTCAAAGACAGATAGGATGGATTTTATATAAGACTCTTTAGCCTGAGAACTGTCATCCCATGAAATGTTAGGAGGATGCTCCTGCTGGAACTCACGAGTCAGATCCTCCATCATAATTGTCATCCATGGATCACAATACATGGACTGCATCAAATGTTGGAAACTATCACAAAAATGAATGTTAGTTCCTAAATTAGGTACAGTGGGTTGTGCCTCAATTGGAACTCTTTCATGTAAGACTGGATGCTCAGGTCCCACCACGTCTGAAGGATTCTCGTCACCACCATGTGGGCGCATGATACGAGGGAGTCGTGGTAGAAATTGTCTACAACATCAAAGAAAATGCCTTATAAAAATCTTAAACATAGTGATAGATTCACTAGAGGATGATGAATGTATAAAAACTCAACTCCAAATGCATAATACCCCAGGAACACACTTAGATGACCATGTATCAGTAAGTGGTCAAGTGTATGTTTTATTTCATTCAACGTTTAATTCCCAGGTTCACTCCTTTACTAGTCATAAACATGACTATGTGGGATAAGGATGTAAAACCTATTCATTTTAGATATCATGATTCACTTTATAATGGATATCCATTTCTGTTTAATCAGTTCCCACACTCTAATCACTAGAATCAACAACCATTTATTTATTTCATAATGGATTGACTTAGTAATTTACACATTCAAAACCATAATGGCCCATAAACTTCATGAATTGAGACATTATATCACTCAATCGTAACCAAGAATAACACAAGTACAAGCTAACTATCACAACATCAATCATTAATCACAGGCATGTTAATAAATCCACAAAAGTGAGATGCACCTATATGGAATGGTAATGTGAATGAAATGAAAATTCTAGGTTCCTATAATGATTCATGTAAAAATGCTCCTTTCCCTCATATCATTGAGAAAAGGATGAAAGAAAATATTCAATCAGTGTAATTAATCAACAACTCAACACATCATGTTCATCACCCAAAGGTAAAATTATTTGAACTAAAATAGTAAAAAGTTGAAGAATATTTATAATGTAGGAAAATTGGTTTTTACCCCGAAAAAGGGTTTGAGACACCCAATCACGACTTATTAACAAGTCCCAAGCATTAATTATATCCAATATTTTGTTTCCAATTAGTAACACAAGAAAGGAAACCTCATATGATTCCACTTTTTGATGTCTTGGTCCTGAATTTCACTTGATGGGTTCCCCAATCCCTGTGGGGCACATGGGCTCAATCTCATCTCCCTAAATGCTAGAGCCTTCCAACTGGATATGTGGGAATATGGTGTTTCTGTTAGGAGAATATGACCTCATTAGCAATGTGTAGATAATTGAGTAAATATAAATTTAGGGGTAAATAGAGGAAGAAATATAAGTAAAGACATGGAAAAATAGAAAATAGGGAATGTAGTAACAATAAATGAAACAACTATAATTGCATTCAACAACTGATGAAATTTCATGTCACTAGAAAATGGAAAAACATGGATACAAGAGAGTAGTCATTACATGTTCCACATATGTATTATGGAAATCAAAGACTACCCCAAGAATCTTGAGCTCCTACTTTGTCATCTGCCATCAAGATCAACACTAAACAGAAAGAAATCAAGTGTTTGAATCCATATGCTTCCCTTTGTCAACACCTACAACTATGTAATCTACTCTGGGTACCAAACGACACTAGGAGAGGGTGTGAGATATATCACAGTGGCCAACCAAAAATGGTGTCTATTATATCTGGACCGAGTAATAGAAATGTAATAGTGTGAAATCATGCATATATAATGTATTCTAGGGTAATGTAACTAACTAGAAAAGTATCCAATTCATCCCACGACTGGTGTTTGAACATGTCAATAACTAATTATTGGATTATAAAAAGTTTATATATATGCCACATGTTATAAATTGTAATGGTTAGATGATGTAATAAATAAATATATAATAATAATTTTATAGTGAAGTACCAAGGTAATAACTATGGGAATATAGACCAATGGGGTCACTAACTCAGTAATTATCATAGTCTAGCATGGGGTAAGAGTGTGATCCAAGGAGAATAGTCCAAGGCATTCCACAATGATGTGCCTACAAAGTCTAAGGAGTTCATCTAAGGTAAAATGGGGCTAAGTAATGAATGGGCCCAATAGGATTTAACCATAGAACCTACTTGACAAAGCTTGATCCAAGTAGTGTATCCAAGGCATCCTGTAATGATTTTTAAGGGATCCTATGGTGTCATATCAAGAATCTATGTAATATACAAGGATTGGAATCTATGTGGGTCACAACCTAAGAATGATGTATCCTTGAATTAGAATGGGGTTCTCGAGTGCTATGGACATTCTCTGATTAGAATCTAAGGTGAGATCGATTCATCCCATTCCCATTTTATTATGAAGTCATGTAATATTTCATTTGGTTCAATCCTTTTCATTATTTATCATGATATGATAGAGTAGTAAGAAACATTTATTACTCAATAAGTCCCTTTGGTCGAAGACTTGGTTTTCATTAGTGTGACAAGTTCAAGTAGCATGAAACCTCTATTAATTCCATTAAAATAATATTCAATAATTAAGGTTTAGTCTACCACCTTCCATTAATATAGAAAGTGGTGATATGAACATGGAACTTATCAATAATTCACAATTAATCTGCTAAATTCATATACTTCGTATACTAGCTAATTTCCATTTAACATTTAATTATCAATTGAATCATTTACCTTAGGTGGGTAAAATGGAGATCATTTGTGGTATCTTACATTATTCAATTACCAATATATATCATGCCATTTAATATTGAAACTTTACCCGTAGATTGGTCAAGCCAAGGCACACCTGAATGGTGGGACAAACATGTCAAAAAAGAAGACAACAATTATGGAATAACCTTAATCAAAGAAAGGATAGATTTGTGGCTGTAACCACAAAAAATTAATCACATATATGGAAGGGGAATATATATACAATTATAATGATTATAGTAATATCATGTAAATTCTATAAATGGCACTCGATGAAATCGATGGTCCCCACACAATAATTTCCAAAATAAAATAAGATGAGGGGTGAGTTAAACACCACCCACCTTAGGATTGTACTACTCTCCTCCTCCAATATTGGCCCTTAATTTGTATCTAATCATTGTAGATCTAAGAAAAGGACAAAAATTATCATGCCCTGATAACTAGGTTGAGAGGAAGAGAGTAGAGGAAGGACCTAAACGGACTCGAGTACTTACCATTGTGCATCCAACGTGATGAAAAGATCCTCGATCAGATCTTGAATGAAGGAGATATTTAAATACCTATATTTGGCCTTAAAAAAATCTCCAATTTGAGAGATAAATGGGTTAATCCCATTGGTTCTCGGATTAGGGAATAAGGAGGGATCTAATTAGATCAGTAAGGGAAAAAAGAAAAATTTACCCAAAAAATAATCTTCATGGTTTGTCCACATGGTTTGACAAACCATGTGAAAACTATGCATACTAACCTAAGAAGAATGGGAACATTCATAGTTAGGCTGCATGTTTATTCACAAATCGTGCAATTTGGTTCTGTTCAGAATATTCTATTTATACGGTTAGGCAAACCATACGACATGGATAGTTTCCACAAAAAGATTGGCTCCGAGCATCAATGTATCACCAAACACAACTAAGACTTTTACTAACTCATTATTTATCCATATTATGTCCAAATTAATTATCTATATTGAAATTTGAAGTATCCATACTTGAGTGAAAAAATGGGTTCTTAAAAAAAGTCACTCTCTTCACTTTTATACTTTTTTAATTACTCTTTAAAACAAATAATAATAATAATAACACATGATATATCATAAAATTATTATTGATTTCGATGCACTAGATATATATTGATACTATTTGATCTCTACTTGTTTATCCTTCACATTATGGATATGGATATCACCTCGAATGCAGCTTTATCATCCACGCGATTACATGGAAACTCCACCTTTTGTCATTGGAAAGATCTTCAGGGAGTGTTAATGCTTCGTTTAAGACTGTTCCCATCATTAATCTATATTTAATATCTCCTTTATATTTGTTTTCAGTTTTCTATATACACTCCACAATTTCCGGATATTAGGATCAATTTTTTTGGATATATATATCCAAAATTCTAGATTTCTATAACATCCTTATCTATAAACAAATATAAATTATACATGATTCCCTCATTAAAAATTATTTGATTCTAGATTTGTATTATAGAAAAATAAATCCAATACTCTTCCTGAAATCCATGTCAAGGTGGTTCATTTAATTCTAAGATTATATACCTAAAAGATAGTATATTTTGAATAAGGTAACATGCTGACACATATTCATCATGATGTGGGAACTGTAATGATTCCATGATGCTCAGCTCCTACCATGCCATCAAATCCAAGATGTCACCTCCATGGGACCCTCTATAGTATGATACTTTCATTTATGGAATGTCATTCTCTTTCTTCATATAGACCAAAGTGTGATTCAATGAATTTCATAATAATTCCTAGTAAACAACTAGATCCATCAAATTTTCTCAATAACATATTTTTAAATCCATTAAGATCATGGAATAATCCTTAATTAATCATAGAACGATATTCTCTATCATGACATGGAAACATCCTTGAATGATTTTCCTTATCATTAATCTCTATAGACAATTATTTTATCAAAACAATGGATGGATTTATTACCAATCATATTCTACAACTGATAGTTACCCTTATATATATATTTTTTTTCAAGAAAATGACTCTTATATATTTCCATGGAGTTGAGTCTTCACCATAAAAAATAAAATAAATGAAATTTATATATCACCATATTATCAAAGAAATGACCCTTACGTATCACATAGATGGTCCAATACTTTTCCACATTTTCAATTTGGTAAAAATAACCCTTCTATTTTCCATGGATTTGTTTTATTTTCAAAATTTTGATATAAATGGACATTTTATATTTCTATCAATAAGCTTTATTTACATAAGTAAATTTATAGATTTCCAAAATTTCATTGTGAATCATAAATAACTCATTCATATTGGAATGAGGGACCTTTACGTATCATAATGAACTCTATGCCATTTCCATTTTTCTATAAACTCTATGGTATATTTTTCTCGCTATGAAAATTAAAAAACATTATCAAACATATTTTAGGATTCATAAGACTTCCAAAATAACTTCTAAATTTTTATATCTAGAACATCCATAGCTTTTATTCATGACTAAATTATGATAAATTTTTAACTCTTCTTATGAAAAATGTTTGATAATTTAATTTACATCCAAAATATCATCTTTTCAAATAACTTCTATGAATGAAATTATATATTGAATTTTTGAATTGAATTTTTTTTCAAAACAACAGAAATTATATATCAACTTATGGAAATATTTTAACCATACTTATATCTTATCTTTTAGCCAACTGATACTTCATCTTTACTTTTGGAGTCTTAATAAAAGCTTCTTCAAAGAATTAAAAAAATAAAGGAATCCATATTAAATTTAGATTCGCTTCAAAAATAAATTCCATAATTACTCCATCTCCTCTTATGCATGTGATGGAAATTAATTCATCATTGCATGTGTTAAAGAAAAATAAAAAAACACCAATATTCAATTGGATTCTAACAATATCCCCTATTTGATTTTTTAGAAAAATAATAATGAATCAAAATCTCTTTCATATAATATCATCATGAGGCTTCCAACTCCACTTTTCTTTGGGATTTGTAAATTTTTAGATTCGTTATACTTTCCAATCCCCCATTAAAATCAAATATAAATAAAAAAACATCCTCTAAAAGTAACGGATGTAGAATATTTAAAAAAACTATATACTTGTGTGAAAAGGGTGTTACATTTAGATCCTATTTTATTATCCCCGTGTATTCTTGGTAATGAAATCTCCAAACTTGATACCTATTACATGGTTCATAAAAGAAAAAATTTATTCCCCCTTTTTGGATGGATAAATCTCAAAATGATACCACTTTTTAATTATTATATGAGTTCAGAACAAGGTTTGATTGCACAATTTTCATGGATGTATTATCCTTCATCTTTGGATGTCAATATTTTAAATAAATATTATCTCCATTTTAAAATATATTCCTTTCATCAATTTATGAGAGACTTGGAAACACTTTTTCTGTACACTTGAATATTGCTGCAATTCTAACCCAGCCTAATACTGTTTACCATAATTACATATTTTACCTTAAATATAAATAATATACATCAAATATGGTTTCATTCTCAAATATTTTTAGTGGGAGAAATACTAATTAGAAATTATCCATAAAAACCTCTAAGATGATGAGTTTTACATGGTGTAAGAAATAAGAGTGTAAGGTAATAACCAAAATATTTTGCATTTAACTCACCTAATTTAAAAAGTTTAATGTATTCAAAAAATTAATATAGTACTTAGGAACTCATCTAGTGATCTCATACAGACCTTCAAAAAGAAAATATTGAATGAACGATGAATTAAATAGTTTTTTATTCATGCCAAATTTGTTTTTAAAAAATCAATTATAGTCACCATTCTGATAGAAAAGATAGAATATATTGATTCTTTAACCCACTAGGTGTCTTTTTTTGTGGATGGGGAAACCATATTTTAGATTTACAAAAGCAGACTACACTATATTTCTAACCTTTATCATTAAACATAGAATTTATACTCAATATGAGAGAAATACATCTATATTGGTTTTTTATATACTAAGAATAATTAGATGATATCACATGTTAGTTCCAAATAAATAAATAATGAAAACTCTTTTTTTTACCTCCAGTAAGATACCATATTATTTCTTCAAAGTTTGATTCCAATGGATAATATATTCTCTTGACACCAACACTTCATTTTTTCCTTAATAACAATTATGATACCACTAGTATTTGTTCCAATAATTCTTTTTATGCACATCTATTTATCATTACGGATTCAACAAGATACCACTTGAGATACTCCAACATAAATTAAAAATTAATAATATATCACAATGTCACATAAATACTTCAAATAAAACTCTACATTGGTTAAATATCCACCCAAAACAAGAAACACTTCAATACTAGTTATAATAATTAATTATATATGGGGAAGTTTACTTTCAATTTACTCAAGACTTGAAATGTTGTAGGTAATTTTAAACCCTCCATTTAATTACAACATTCATGAAATAATTTTTAGTGGTTCTCTATTGAGTGATACAAATTAAACAATCTTATTTTAAAGTCATATAATTTGGATTCTACCATATTATTATAGGATCCACCAAAATTGTGTGACTAATCCCACTTGTATAAATTTATTCCATTTCTACCTTGTCACTAAATCCTCCATCATGTTTCCACCTTAATAGGAGGGCTCTACCATCAGTCCCCATATCATTCTATATAGTGGGTTTTTAAGACCACTTTGGATTGCTTCATGTTTCTCATACTTCAAATTCATAAACTCCACCTTATAATTTTTCAACCATTGTGGTATTTTATTAAATTATTTTCTATATTTCAAACAACTAGAGTAGTTTCCTTATTTTTCTATATATTTTTTCATTCATTCCAGGATTTTTGTTTTTAGTAAACTACAATTGGTGGTCAGTGAAATATTTTTTGAGATCCATCATTTTTTTTCTCCAATATTCTAAAAACATCTAGCACAACATATTTACTTTTAGTGAAACTTTTTTATCATTTATCCATGGGATGGAGTAATTATTTATGGTGCCTTTTCCCATCTCTTACCTCATTTTCTGGACATATTCCAATAGTTAAAACATATAAAACATATTCCTCTATAAATATACCTCATTATTTATTTTATTAGTTGTGATTTGGGTGTATCATATTTTTTTCCACCATTTAGGAATTTTATATCTAAACACCTGTCCATGGTGTTCATTTCTTATCCATAATAGCTGAACATTATAACTATGTTCTTATGAGATATTTTACTTCAATATATTGTAATAATCATATTCTTAATCATTTGATCTATATTTCAATAATTATATACTCCACTTTTTATTCTACCACAGAACGATATTGTTTATTTCATATAGGTTTTTCACATCTTATCAAGATCCATGATTTTATCATCCTTCTCCTTCAATTGGAAATATATCTCCTTTGAAATTGGGATAACATAATTTCCAGATTTTACCCTCTCATCATGTTTTGTTTTGATAGGTATAATTATTTATCTTAATGTTTTCACTATTGAAATTAGTTTTCCAATTTTGTGTGAAAGTTATTCATGTATATCACATTGGTCATTTATTTTTCTCCTCATTATCATGATATCTCTATTAATATCCACCTCAAATATAACCAATCTTATATTCTCTATAGAAATATCTTTTACTAAAGAATAGTCCAACAGATGAATGATTTCTATTCAGTTTACGTTACAGTATAAGGACTAGATCTTATCTTAATCAATACACAAATATTCTCCATATTTATGACTACATATTAATTTCAAATCGTACATAAAATCTCCATCCACTCAAATCATTATCGGATATTCCTTATTTTGGGAGTCTTCTTCCAAATCCTTTTTATTAACTTTTTTCCTTAAGGTATTCTTCACTAGATTATTTCACTAGTTTTTTCAATAGGACCAGCTTTGCAGTCATCTATCAAGGAAGTACCAACAATACTCATTACGTTAATTTTTTTCCATATATCGTTTCCATTGTATCATAACTATAAAAAGAACTAGCATACTTTATAATCATCATGAATAACACATCAAAGATTCATTTGTTTTCGATTTTTTGTGTATCCACATCACAAAATCCCTCATTGAGTATTCTGATATTAGAATCTAGTTCGAAATATTCTATAATATATTCATCACAATCCAAAATATCTATTTCATATTATTTTTACATCTATAAAATTTTGTAAAATTGAAAAACTATATTTTTATTGTTTGATCCAAGTCACCAAAATTATTTTTGGGATAGTAAGGATCTTCACTATGTGAAAAAATTCGATCATTTTAGAGAAAACCAAAACCAATAAAAGGAACCTATACTCTATTGTAAATTTTTAGGCCCATAAGAATATTTACTGAGAAATAACCTTAGTGAGGGGTGAATTAGTTTATAAAAAACATTCCAATTTAAACCCCTTAGTCCTTACAATCCTAAATCATCTTGAACTCTTATTTATTTGGGCCACACTCAAGTTCCTATTTTAGTGATGATATGGTTGTTGTCTCTCTTATCATTATCCTTTAATAATATTTGATCCATGGAAGCTTAAACCACATTCATCATTTATTCCATACAAAAATAATATTAATTCATACACACAAGACATAAATAATTTACCTTGTTCCCCCATATGGGTATAATGCTCGAAGCATTCAGGTGTAATGTTCTATTGTAAAGTAATACAATAAACATAATTTTTTGTTGTGGGTTTATTCTAGGGAACTTATAGCCTAGGTTACCTCCCATTGCATGGTTTAGGGATGGATTAATGCCTATCAAGGGCCACTCCTTTCACTCCTAACCTTTTCTCCCTAATCCTTGAAAGTAAAACAACTTTAGAAGCACAAACCAAGTCAAAATATCATCAATGTTTTTATTGATGCACCAGATATATATAGGTGCTCCCTGATCTACAATTTACACTCCTTCATATACTAGCAATGAATATCACCAAAAACACAGCTTCACCTTCCATGAGATATCATGGAGAACCCTCTATATTTCATTAAAAGATCTTTAAAGAATGGTAATTCTTACTTAAATTGTATTAATATATTCTTTGTATAATTATTTACTCTCTTGTATTTAGTTCATCTCTATCTATCCTCTATTTCTTAAAAAATAGTAGAATCCATCATTTATGGTCATAGATATATCCCTAATTAAAACATTCTACAATCCCATTCTCTATTTTTAAAGAAAAACACTCTTTGTCTCCCTCATTAAAGATCTTCGATTCTCTATGTATGTGATGGGATGATCTATTTAGTAGTCTCCTTTAAAATCAGTCAAGGAAATTTATCTATGTAACGTTGTACTGCCTTAGAAAACTAATCAATTCATGAACTAAAGGAACGTTTTAATACCTTAGGTACACCTCCTTGTATACTAGAGGCTACAAACTCATAGTATGGGCCTGAGGATGTTCAATGGGGGAGACTATACATAAATATCATAGTAAAAATTAATATAAATAAAGAAAATTCAGTGAATATAGATAAATAATAATGTAGAATGACATGAAGGAATATTCTATATAAATTAATAAATAAACCATGTTATATCATGATGAAATTGTACTACATGTCAGAAAGGCATATAATAGCTTACCATAGATAATATCTCAAATGTCTAAAAAAATTGTAAAAAAATATGAAAATAGTATTATGTCCAAGACTAATGAAAACATACCATATGATATCCTAGAATCATAAAAACCCATGTTTTGATATTTTTCCAATCCATTTAACTAAAATCAAGTAGCATTTGTTCAGGTACCCAATTTCTATGGAGATCTGAGCAGGGTGTGTGTACCACTCACTTGGCCACCACCAATGGGGTCCCCAAATATAACTACTATGTATAAAGTGCTTGAATAGGTTCTGTAAAGATATTGTTTAAATATGTTAATTCCTTAAAACATTAATAATGTAATAAGTAACCACCAAAATTTTGGCAACGTGGAGATTTCATTGAACAGTCCATGCCACTATCAATCCCTAGGATTGTGAACCCAATCGACCATACCTTCTTCGTCCAATGACTAAGTGTCTCTAAGGACATCATGAGGACCTTTCTTACCATTGTATCATATATTATCTCATGTTCATGTACAATATATAATATCATTGTCCACCTGAAAGGGTGTTTTACATTGTATCACTGACCTCCCCAAGTTTTTTTCGTCATGGACTACCTCATATGGTGTTTTCATATTTTTTTCATAGACTACCCATAATGGGTGATTTCTTTATAGTTATAATGGACCACACCTTATGGGTGTTTTTTTGTTGTTATCATGGAAACCCCTTTGTTGGTGATTTCATTATATTGGTCACATAACTCCCCTCATGGATTTGTCCTTTATAGTTAACATGGACCATCCCTTACTATGGTTTTCTTTAAATTTACCACAGGCCACCCACTATCAATTTTTCATTATTGATATCACAGACCAACCCTTTCAATTGTTTTTTTATTCTTCAGTTCAAGATCTCCTAATTTCTAATAACCGTATAGTATTTAACACACTGAAAGATAATTTTCCATTTAATGCGTTAAGAAATTCCCCAAGGGTGTTTTTATTTTACATAATATTGTTCATTTAGCAATATAAGAATTTTACATAATAATCCATATACATAATTTAATTTCACATTTACACATTACAATATCTTATTCATTATTTATTATGTAATTAACTCTAAACAATTCAAAGGGGTTCATTTTAAAACGTAACTCCATGGTCATATTCATGGCTTGTATCTGTCAATAACCATTAGAAATTAGATCAAAATTCCAACACATCATAGTAAGAAATTACAACATGCTATAAACATTCATTCTCAATATTATCGATGGATGTCAAATTACATTTCATAATGATCAATCAAAATATAACCCCATTTTTTAACTTTTATGTCATAATTTTCTAACTCATACAACCAATGATATTCCCAACCATATTTTCTATTTCAATAGGCCATATTAATTTACTATTTAAATATTTAATGTAAAATTATAAAATACTGAAATCATTATGAATCATAATATTTATTAAAATCAATGCCTTTTAATTGGGGAATTTAACTAAGGTAATGAACAATTAAATTACTATATATAAATTTGGTTAATGTGGTGAAAGAAAATAATTACCTCATAATGCATCCCATAAAAAAATTGAGTATATGGATTAAATATAAAAGATAACTTACCTATTTTACATACATTTTCCATTTAAATTATCATCCCAATAACTCACTACTTGAGCTCATCTAATATCATCATCCAATTCCCATCCATCCATCGCCCTAACTCCTATCCATAAATAATGGACTAAATAATTAAAATCAAATTATTATTAATTAATAAATTATAGTTCATTTAACAATTTAACTCATTTAGTAATAAAAAACTAATTACTCATCGGATGCTCATACTACACATACTCCAAGACCAACCATCCTCTAGAGGTCTGTTCCATGATCCCCGCCTTATTTTTGGGAAAAATATATAACATGCTACAACAATTCCATTTCTAAAATAATATAATTCAATCCATAAATCTTGACAAAATCAATAAGAAAACTAACATCATCAAAACTATTCACAGTAATGAGTGTATGTTTTCATAAGTTTTCTTTACGGTATTATAAATGAAATGCCCATAAAGCTTGGTCGATTTGGCAGTAATGTGATGGAATTAGATTCAGATACATAGTTGTGATCAGAATAATTTTAAGGACTAAGGATAGGAGAATAAAAGGAGGAAAATGGATGGGCATACATGGATTTCAATTCAAAAGATACCAAAATCATCCCCTGTGAAGTGGAATACATTGAGGGAAAAGGGAGGGGTATCTTAGTTGAATGGCCCCCTCAAATACCCTTTACTCTTCAAAAAATAAAGGGTCTAACTCGTAAAATTATAGTCCATATACTCTTTTATTAAAAAAACCTAGGACACCATGAATTTGTCTATAGACTACCACTAGCTATTCATAGTCTCACTGATTAGATGGTGATGTCCCATGGGATGGCTCATAAGCCATGTAGTGGAACATGACACCTTCATAGGCCAACAAAAATATACTGGTGAGATGGTAGTTACATGATAATATAGCCTGGCATCCCAACCACTATGTACCTTCTCTTCCACTTCCCTAAACCCCCGAAGAACTAATTATCCAGCATTCTTTATCTAAAATAAATCATTTTAGATACAAAAACTTTTAAAACACCTTTCTGAATCATTATTCAAAATTTGAGCTTCCTACAAATTCAAATGTTCAAATTATTTCTGTAATTTTCAACTCATATGAATCAAAGATCTTACAACTTCCACACCATGACACTTCCAGTCCTCCTTAGGTCTCAATGTACATCCAACTATACAAAATGAGCAATATCATTCCTAAATTCTAGGCTATAAGGACACATTCCATGCCTGGACCCCAATCGTATTTTCATGCACTATATTTGCAACCCAAGATGCTTAAGTTGACCAATGAAAGCCAATGGTTTTTTCCACCATCAAAATAGCATGGAAGTGCTTCATGGTACCGATCTGGATGGATACAAGATTGAATTATCGTTCAACTCATAACAGATCTCATGACATTACTCACCATAGCCTCTTCCCAATGGTCTAACACTGATGTGATGAAACACCCCATCGTTGGGATTTTCTATCAAAATAGTATTATCACATTCTATGTATTCACCTAGTGAAGTTTCTTATATACAATACGGAATAATCACTTGAAACACTTATAGGATTCTAGTACAACTCTCAATTTCAGAAAACCAGCAAAAGTGGAATGTACTTTCCATATATTCAAGAGACCCATACAGACTGGATTCCCCTAAAAATCCCATAAATATTTCCAAAATTCAAATATTGTATCTGATATGAATTTCCCAAATAGGTCTCTGACCCATCACCTCAGATTTCACTTGATGATTTTAGTTGAGCTTCTCACAACCGACTAGACATGAAAACTCTTGTCTTTATCCATTGACACATCACCAGATCACCTGGTCTGAATTCCTTTACTCATAAAGGAAACTCAAGATCAATAAAATAATATTCCAAATGTATGAACCCAAATTTTGTTAAAATCTAATAGCTGGATCCTCAATTCACCAAAATTCATTTTCATATTGTACCCCAAGCTATAATGCATCCCCAATATCAACACCCTTGGAATATTACTAAAGTTCCATAATTTGTGTAGGATCACAAGGTGGGGTTGGGTGAATCATTTTTCGCTTTAATTATATGAATTATTCTAATAAACTCAACCTCTAAAACAAGTTAGGGTTTTTATCTACTCAAATATATCCCTCAACCACACTTCCTACACAGTAATATAAATAGAGACACTAGAACATGATTTTTAAATGGTTAAGTACAATGACCTACTCATTTCTATATTGGTTATCCCCATGAAAAGGATTATTTAACTAACATCTTTCAGGATTTCAAATTCACAATAAGCTACAAGTTCTACACCCTAGTAATCATTCCTCCATATTATCCTCATTCCATAACATAAAAATCAACTCTTTCACCATAATTGGTTATATCCCCTATTATCATTCTTGTATCCACTTAATTACAGAATGATTATATTCGCCTTCCACATGAATTTTCAGAAATAGGTTATACATCCAAAATAAATTCTATTTCATAATATTTTTTGATCGACTGTAGATAGATATTAATCCTTATATGTTCTTTCTCCAAAATAATGTTGTTTCACCTTTACCTATGTACAATCTTCATCAATAACTTTAACATTTTTCTTATTATTTTTTTGGTTTTGAATCTTATTCATAATAGTATAAATACCTAAATAAAATTATATCCATCTTACCATAACTTTTTATGTAAATATTCCTCATTAAATGTCTATCTGTTAAAACTCCATTTTATATGTTGTATTGGTTTCACAATAGTATAGTGAAACTATGTCTGATGAAAATTTTTATGATACTCCTTTATCATCTAGTTCTTCTTCTTCAAAAGAGTACAGACATAGTCAACACACACACATCTTCTTCTTCATCAGATGAAACTCAATATGATGCACTTACTTATTTATTCGATGCAACTTTGTTCAAGGTTCATCTTATTCAACTAAAAGATTCCTTGGTTAGATACACATGGTACAAAATATTCAGAACATATTCTCCTTGACCCAGATAAAAAGTGTTACATTTATTCTATACTTATACCTATTTATATCGGAATTATTTTTGGAGGAAACACAAGATTCAAAAAATTCAAATAATATTTTTCCCACTCAATGATAATTTAACTTTAAAATCTTCTCACTCATCTCAACTTCTTTATACCACCTACAATATTCAAGAAACATAAAAGACAACATTCTTTATCAATGTTTCATTAAAACTAATAATTTTCAAAATATTTAAACATACTTGGATTGAGATATGATTTTAAACATTATATGAATAGAACATCATCATCATAATGTTTTAGAAATTAAAATAGTTTATAATTATTTTAAAATATCTATTAATTAAATGATTGTATGATGAATTCATTAAGAACTTTTTCATGTAAGGATTTTTACTTTATTCATTATGTTTGATATTTATCCATCAAGTGAATGTCTATTATTTTGTCTAATAAAATCAATAAGAAATCATTCATTTCTTTTGAATAATTAATTTAGTAAAGATTTATCTGATAGACTATGTAATATTCTATCTATATGGTACACTTTAACTACATCTTGAACTTTATAATCCCTTTCTCTATTTGGATAAACTTATTATTTATCCATTTGAAAAAATCCTGGGTTTCCATCTTATTTCATTACAATTATTTAACTTGAGGAACATCATCTACATTTTTTATGGAAGAAATTTATATCTCGATGTATGGTGATTTTACCAACTTCAAATGTATCCTTCATATACAGCTTCAAATATTTCTCCTTCTGGTTCTCTACATGGGTTTCCTTTTCCCAAATTCATAGACAATTTAACTACCATTTGGTATATCTTCCAACTTATAATCTTATAATTTTTTAAAAAATTATAACTTTTAACTTGACAATTTTTTCAACATCATCACTTTATAAACATGAGCTTCATAAAAACAGTCCATGTCTACTTAAAATGATATATTACACTTCACATGTTTAGTATGATCGATAGACTTAATCACTTGGGCAGTTTAACTCAAGATTATTCTATCTGATAAGATTAGTCTGCTGTAAGACATCTCACTTTAATCAGTCTAGTGTAATTCATATATCTAACTTTCTAACCAAATAGTTTTGAAGCTGTAACTCTATAGTTAAATATTATTACAAATGTATCCATAAACCAAACAACTAAATCTTCATATAGACCATATGATAACATCAATTCCATGTAATATGTATACCCTATCAATCTGAAAACATTTAATGTAGACTTTAGATAGCCCTCCATGCATTATTACTCAAACTTTATACAACATCTCCCATTAACATAAGTTTGTTTTCCCCAATAAAATTGTAAAACATGAACGTTAATGACAAATTATATTGGATCATGAAAATAATAAGTATGCTTGTAACTTTTAAGATCTGCATATTATTGTCTCATATCTAAGGAAACATTATTAAATATTATTTGGAATTTTTCATAAATAAATCCAGCAACTCATTATTACAATCATTTCAATGTTTCTCTAAGAATATTCTTTTTAAAACACATATTGACATATTTATAACAATTGTAAAAAAACAAAATTTTGACTCATAATCTCCTGCTGTATGTTTTTTGTACATATACCCAAAAAACTTCAAATATCTGAATATTCAATATTTTTGATCAAAACATTATTCCTAATTTGATGTTTTTATTTTTTTTATCCCCCTAATTTAGAATATAATATGAAGGGTAATATAAAAATCCTTATAGATCATCATCATTCAACATATAATCCTGAAAAAAATCTTTAATAAAAAAATAGTGTCACGTGAGTTTTTAACAAAGATCCTTCGACTAAACAACCAGAAGTTTATGTGGGTGAACCTGCTATAGAAAACAATAATGCATAACCAATGTGATAAATATTTTCCATTAGAAATCTTTTATGTAGTACTTTTCTTGATATTATTCTAATATAATTATATCAAGGGATATCTGAGTAAGTTTTTTAAAATAAAAATTACACTCATATAAACAAACAAATCAAAATACTTCATGTGTATAAATATAACTCCCCATGCATCTCAACATTCTTAACATCATAACTTCTACCAGTATAGAATTTTTATTCTTATTCATTGACCTAACATTGGATATTATTTTATCCATTTGATCAATATTCAATGATTTTATAATATTTTTCTTCTGGTATTTAGAATAATTAGATGAATTTCTATCATTCTCTTAGTTTTAGAAACATCTTAATTTCATTGGTTTTGCAATATCCTTTTCATTATTTCTTCTTGGGATGATAATATGGTCAAACAATTATTAGTAACATGCCTATATTTCTCAGACCTCATGTATTTAAACTAATATTTAAATCACTATTGGTTGAAATTTTATTATAAAATTTGTTCTCATCATCAAAATTCTATATATTTACTTTTCCTTTAAAAAACAATTTTTCTTCCTCCACCTTTATATCCAAGTAATTTTGATCTGGCCAAATAACTAAACACTCTTTCAAACCTTGATCAACTTTTTTTACATCCATTAAATAATCCATTTTATTAAGGCTATTTCTTTTTTCAGTATTATTAACATCCTTTCCCTAATAAAATTGTTTATGCTCCTGACATTCTTCTCTTGATGATTTAACATTCTTCACCATATAAACTTTATTTTCTTCCTCCTCATACTTTGATGAAAATTTTGTTCTTCTCTACACTATAAATTCATATTGATTCAAGGCACTTTATTAGTAGATACATATTTTACCAGTATCTATATTATTTATTCCCAAAAAAACCCACATTACAATCATTGACATCTAAATATTGATATTTTATACTAATAGCAGTACTACTATGGAGTATTTTATGTTTGTTTAAAAAATTTGAGCAACATTGTTCTGATAGATACATTCTTGATGAATTCCACTATTTTGGAGTGGAATATATTTTCACTCAAAATTTATTACTCAAATATGATTAAATTTTATCTTTTAAACATACATTATAAGTAGAAGATAATTTACATTAAAATTTTTTGGTAATTGAGTCAACCTTCATTTTTGGACCCATCTTTCCCTATTTTGAGAAGACTTTCCACTTAACCTCAACTGATTTAGTGAATAATATTATGATATATCATAGGTAACATTGTTCTCTAAGATTCATTAATTATGTCTCATAAGGATCGTATTATTCTTCATCTAATCATTCTTTAAGATCATTTATCATCGTCGTGTGTTTATCCAACCTAATCATGTTTTTATTACCTTCTATAATATGGGTAGTTTCTTCCTTGATAAGATTCCCATATCTATCTAGTTTTTCTTCTTGTTTTTTTAAATTTTTTTCAAGATCAGATAATTTTTTAAGCACTAATTTTATTAATTAGTTTCACATCATGTTTGATATGCTCACCATTCTCATAATTTATCTCCTTAACTTATTTATTAAACTTCATCCAATCTTTCTTGAGTTGTTTAATTTTTCTAAGATAATCTTCCAAATTTTATTTTTGAATCTATTCATGTTCAGTTACCCTTCCCTAGCATCATCATTGTATGATGAATTAAATAATTTTCTAAAATAAACTAATAAGAGGGAATGAGAGTCATATTCATATTTAGATGAAGAATCCTCATGTTCTCTTCTATTCAAATAACTTTTATTATTATTTAAATGAAATATTTTTTATGTTTGTTCCACTTATTTTTCTATTAATTGTTACCTTATTTTTCCAACTCAAAATAATCAAACTTATTCATATAAAATGTTTCTAAAAAGGCTAATTTCATTATAAATCCATTATTTAAGATAATTTCTACCTCCTCTTTTTAAATTTAACATTTCGTATCTTATAAAGAGAAGATCAATGATATTTTTTTTGTTGAAATTATCTAATTCCACCTTAACATAGTAATTTTTTTATTTATATTATTTTTCATTATCCTTGAACTACCATTAATCGTATCCTCAAAAGCTATTTCATCATTAACATTATTCTTAAATACTATTACATTTCTCATTTCATAAGAAATGAGAATATTCTGAACTCCATTCAAAAATATATATTCTAATTCTTCTAGAGTTGATACGATGAAATTTAATCAATCTAGAATGTTTCTCATTAGTTTCTTAATAATGTTATAATCTTACATCTTCTCATCAAAACCTATAATAATTTTGATACTACCATTTAATATTGTAATGAATTCACCAATATTTTCTTCATGAGCTATATTAATATCATCAAACTTCTTCTTCTATATTTTTAACTTTTCCTCCTGAAATTTAACATTTACTTCATAACTGCTTCTCAACATACCCAAAATTTCATTGAAAGTTGGAAATACCACAATTTTTGTATAATTTTTTTTGAGATATGAAAATATAATTTTAATATTCTATATCCACTTTCAAATTTATTTTATCAGTAGCTGTCATAAAAACCACATTAATGGAAGGAAATATAACTATTTTAGTATCTCTAACTTCAAGGACACGGTATAAAAAATAGGGTATCATTTTTATTCTTTCAATAGTGATAGTTCTTTCCAATGAATACATAAATACCCATATTTTTCAATAAATTTATATTTTCCATCCTAAATAGATATTTGGGACTTTCATAGGTAACATATGATATAATACAAATTGATGTTTCCTGATCAATGTAGGGTCACTAGGGGGGATTTGAATATATTATTAATTTTTTTTTCCAAATTATATTATAAAAATCAACCACTAAATATTTTACTGCTTTTAATCCACTCAAATATATATCTAAACCACAATTAATATGTAGTAATATAATGAATTTTATCAGAACATGATATTTAAAAGGATTGGTAGAAAGACCTATTCCTTTTCCTATTGTGTTTTCCTGCAACATGGATTCTTTTATAAACTCCTTTTAAGATTTCAAATTCGCATGCATCAATTGGTTTTACACCACGATAATAATTCTTTTATCTAATATTTGTTCTACACCCAATAAATCAACTCTTATTCTATAGTTTATTATACACCCCATAATTTCATCATGTATCATCTTCTTTCCAAAAATCTTTTGTGTTCTAGCTAAAATCCATTTTAGTATTTGGTTTTACACTACATATATAATATCTCCCTTAATATTTTTTTATCTATTCTAGAAAGATATTATTCTTAATATGTAAATATTTTATAATAATGTTACATTAGTTTCTCCAATGTACAATCTTTTTTAAGAACATCAACAAATCTCTTAAGATTCTATTGGTCTTGAATCTTCTTCCTGATCCTAGAAAGACCTGAATAATCTCAAACTCGCCTACCTATAACTTTTACCAGAACAATTTTTCAAAGAAATATTATTCATTGGATCATTTTATAGTATTAATTGTATGTTGAACCTCAGTTTGGTGAGACTTGGCCTAATGAAACATGGTCTAATATACCTTATTTGTTTAGTGATTATTCTTGAACTAAGTAGTAAATTTTTCAGCAAATCACACACCTCCACATATTCATCTTATGAAACATTGTATAATTCACCTCATTTTTTGTGTAATGAAACTTATTTTGGTGCTCAACTTCTTCAACCAAGAGATTCCTTTATTGGATACACTTGGAATAAGATCTTTATCACTTCCTCTCCTTCAACTATTTGAATAATATTTCATTCATATTTTACATTCACTGCTATATATAGGTATGCTTTTAGAATAACATGCAGGTTTCTGAAAATTAAAATTATATTTTTTGGGCACATTAGAGTTTTAAATATCAAATCATACCACTCATGAAAAATATATTATACTTCCTAAAATATTTCTAAAACTATTAAGTAAACTTTCATTATCAAAGATTCATTAAAAATAATCATTAACTAACTCTTCAAACTTATTCAAATTAATAAATGGTTTTCTACTCTATAAAAACTTCTCAACATTCTAAAATTTTAAAATACATTACAAATATCTTAAAAGATTCTCATAAATTCATCTTGCAAATTTTTTTCAATTGATTTCATTCAGAAGGTATCCATCTAGTGATTATTACTCTATTTGAATCATTTTACATTTATTCATATATTTAATGTTTATTCCTTTATCTAATGAACTCAATAATAAACCCTTAATTTCCTCCATATGATGGACATAAAAACTTATTTTTATTGTGTACTTTTCAATATTATATCTATCAAGTATAATTCAATTTTATCTTAAACATTTTACTCTTTTTATCTATCCTTATTAACTTTTTATTTCTCTATATGATGACATTACAACTCCGTGTCTAATGGAATTTAAATTATTTGTCTAGTATGACATCATATACCATTCCATATGGAATAACATTATACCTCTATTAATTGTTAATTCCTAAACATTATATTTATCCTTCAAAGGAAGCTTCATTAATTTCTCTCTCTCATTATCTACAAGGGTTTTCTCTATATAAATTCATAGAAAAGCATTTCACCATCTAGTATTTCTTTCTACTCTGTATCTTATAATTTTTATAGACTTCATAACATTGAAAATAATACTATTTGAAACATTGTCACTTTATAATCTTGCACTTCATACAAATATTCCTTGTCTTCTAAACACATTCTAGAACACTTCTCAACCTAACATTGATTGATAGATTCCGTCACATAGGATTTTTAACTCGATATTTATTTCATATGATAAGATCGGTCTAGTATGAATCATTCAACTCGAACCATTACGACATCCATCATACATCTAACATTGTAACTCCAGATTTATGTAGTCACAACAAAATAGATCAATATCCATACAAATATAACTTTAAAATACATAACATATAATTCATAAAGATCCATCTGATAACATTAAAACATTTAACACTATATACACTCAAAATCTCAGAACTTATTACTCAGACTTCATAAATTTTTTTTCAAAGAATTGATATGATTCCCCATCATTTTTACATAGACTTTATATAAATCAATTTGTTAAATTAAGTATTATCCATTTAATGACATTGTACTACATCAACCTATTTACAAACTCGTTTAGGATCGTGAAAGTTTCATGATGTTTTAAACTTTGAAAATCAACATAACATCGTCTGACTTCTGAGGAAGAATTATTAAACTTTATTAGGAAATATTATTACAAAAAATTTAGAAAAACATCATCATAAGACTATCTAGGTTTCTCTATGTAACATATTCATCAAATACATATTGATATATTGAAAAAATGAAACCAAACACACTTTGAACTAAAAAACTCAATTTCATCTCAATCCCAACACTAATGATCTAAATCCATATAACACCACATGTAAAACTCCATATATAGTATTATCAATAAATATAGATGATTTAATATCAATTTTTTCACTATAATCAATGTTCTATAATAACCATCTAACGACCAGTCTAATGAAACCACAACCCTACCCACACGGGGGTCACATCACCCACGATAGAAACGAAACACCCTACCATAAGTGTTTCCTTATTGTCATTAAATTTAACTTAGAATTCAATAACAATGACATACATTTTTTCCATCACCAAACATGGAAATTGGTCATATCAATCCCACTCATAATCGACAGTCATCTCAAACATCTATTATCACTTCTTCATGGTTTATAAAAATATCATTCCCAACATCTATCAAAATCCAAACGATAACAAGTTTCATTCCTTGATAAGACCAATCATACTCTCCCCACTATTCAAATAACCTTAAACTACCCCTATAGTGAAAATCTAAACAACACACATTTGAATGAACATGTGTCATTCCTCTCAATACATGCTTATTTTTCATGTTATCCATAACAAAATTCAAACTTAAATCAACCATGCCACTATATATCTACCCATTCATGATCCTATATCTCAATGTAAGGATATCAAAATTCTCATCCATGTCCCTATTCCTCCATTCCCACAAGCCTCTCATATATCATACGTCATTCCTTTTCCCACATTAGACAACTTTCTATTTAGATTCAAATATCACTATATAGAACTTCTCACATATACTTGGAATAATTTATGTGCCAAAAGCATATTCTATAATACCACCCAAAACATAATCCAAAGAGAACAGTATATGTCAAAAAATGATTGCCTCATTGATCTCAAAAAGGTTTAATCGTTTTATTCTCCATTGAAACTCAAACACAAGGACCTAAATAAACTTTAGTGTTTCATGTCTCAGCAAAACCATATAACAAAACTAAGCCTCTATCCATGCCTATCATGTATGATACAATCACAAAGAAAAGTGTACCCTCGTAGATTTTTCAGAGCTAAATGAATATCCAAAAAACAATTCTATTCACATGACCAACCATCACCTAATCATAATTCTAAAACTCAAAACATCTACCAATTAATTATTTACCAAAATTGGCCTATATAGGATCAACTCCCAGTATGAAATAAAAACAATTCCATTAATCAACATAGTTAGATACTTGAATGATCCAAGAACTATAAAAACCATAAAAACAAAACTATAGCACTCATGGAACATATATTATATATAAAAACATGACTCCACCATAATCATTATAGCACAATGTATGAATAATTGTCAGAATAAAACATCTATAGGGATTATCATCACTTGGGAATCCAAAATTTTTGGTATCCCTTCTCTCGGGTTACCATTATTCACTAATACACACCTACTTTACACTAAACTATGCTACATGTCGACACCATAAGGAAACATTCAAGACTATCCTCTCTTGGGTTCTCAAATACTCAAGAAAAACATCCATTCTAGGGGTATCCTCAACCCATTCCCCACTCAATAAAGGGATCAATGACAGATGTTTCCCAAGATACATAGCTTTTTACTTATTACAAAAGAGTATTATATATAGGTACAGGTTAGAACTAACCTACCTACTCTCAGGTCAGACAAAATCTTATAAAGATCATATATAATCATGATTTACTAGAATCCCCAAAATCATTTCACACAACAACAATGTCACAACTCACAACCATGGTTAAAATAGTAATAACATCTCTCTATCCAATGTTAAATGAAACGCACTTGTCTAACACACTATGATCTCTCGCTATAAATATCTACAACTTTTCCGACTCGATTCAAAAAAAAATCTAGGGCTGACAAAATACCACAATTTCATTTAGGTTCTAAACAATATAGATTATTGAATGTGATAACATGCTAATGTCCTAGTACTTCAAACATCTCATATCATAGGAATAATATAACCTAAGAACTATCAATTTCCAATACTACCAATAGACAAAGGTTGAAATAAAATAAACATAAGTTCCATATGATATATATGTATAGGATTAATAATTTTAAACTATTAATTTTTCATTAACCAAAATATCAAAAACAAGAGACTCAAATAAATGAAATTTCTAGATTAATTTATAGATAGAATCTACTTATAATATTATAGAATTTTATTTAGCTAACACCACATGGTAATCAAGGACAAAAGATCACACATAATGTATTTCTTGATTTAAGGAATCAATTAATTAAAATTACCCCATACACTTATATAGAAACAATGTATAAATGGTTGTGGATACTTTAAATAATTGACCCATGTCATAGACTAGGTAACCAATCACAAGAAATTACACATATGATATGTATGTTATAATTTCCTTATATAATGCACAAATATTCTCTCACATTTTATAATATCTAATAGTTAAAAACCCATGAATCATTAACCCCATAATCATGTGTATTGCCTGTGGTGAAATTATATCATTATTAATATTCAAAGTGAATAAAAAGAAAATCATCCCATCTCTAAAAACATGGAAATACCTCATATGTGGGTTGAACATTCACATTCACATGTTTTATACCATATTCGAACATTTAATTATCTCTTTTATACCTTAAAAAATAGTCATATAAAATATATGTTTATCTTACCACTTTGTAACACCATGCCACCCCAGACCACTAATTGGTTCATGAATTGGAAGAGCCTGATTATACCTTAGGCGTGCCACCCTATAAACCAGATGTAGATTACTTGTAATGTGGGGATAAGGTGGTATTATGGGGAGTGTATCATTTCATATTAGATTAAAAAATAATAGAATCAATGGAAATCAAATATTTCTAGATAAATAATTTTGTAAAACAACATACATGTAAGGGATAAATAAATGAATAGATAAACCATGATATATTAATATGAAAATCTACTACAACTCATATAGGAATAAAATAGAAGGAACTTGAAAATATATC
Organism: Viscum album; assembly: GCA_963277665.1. NCBI lineage: Eukaryota > Viridiplantae > Streptophyta > Magnoliopsida > Santalales > Viscaceae > Viscum > Viscum album. Next base: position 1,672,167,759 of record OY728138.1, read on the forward strand.
AAAATAATAAAAACAAAACTGGGGAAAACAATAAATATGGTTTTGAGCCCCATCCCAATCACACCATCCTGTACTCAATTCCAAAATCCTTAATAAAAACGATGCATTGGAAATCTACCAAAAAATATACATGAAATCCAATAGAATCTTACTGACTAAACTTGTTCCAAGGAATATCGAGCATAGTTTCTGTACAACTCACTAGGACACCGTCAATTATGTCCCTAAATATTATTAGTCGGTGTAAAGTGCATGCATAAGTGCTATATAAGAACAACTTAATAGATTTAACCATTTAAATAAAGAAATAAATACCACCAAAAAATGGGATCTCTGGTGATTCCATATATTTTAGCATGCCAATATTGGTTCCTAGGCCTATGCCCCAAATCAAAAATACCTTCTCCATGCATTTTAGAGGTGTATGCGGGCACATCATATGGACCGCTCCAATCGTATTATCTCATAATGCGTCATATGCATATACCAGATCTAGTATCACAAACCAACCTGAAGTTTGTTTTCCATAGTATCACATAAAACCCCATGAGAGTTATCTTTAGTCATCATAGATCTCCTGATATTTATTTTTCTTATAGTTATCATAAACAACCCTTCAATTGTGTTTATATTATAGTTACCATGGACCACCCCTTAAAAATGTTTCATTTGTAGTTATTAGAGGCCATACTTTATAGTTGTTTTGTTTATAGTTCTCATGAAACACCACTTTTAGGTTTTTTCTTTATAATTATCACGAACCTCCCTTTATGGGAATGATTTTTATAGTTTTCATAGACAACCTCATTTAGGTGTTTTCATTATAGTTATTATGGATAATCCCTTGTGGGTTTTTTCTTTATCATTAGTTCTAGAAAACCCAAAGTAGTATACCTATATAATGTTAAATTCAACCCTAAGGGTGTTTAACATTTAAATAATAAAGACTATCAACAAAGGAATTTCAATTTTACATAAAATATTTCATTCATCAATTTAAGCATTTTCTATAATAAACACCAACTATAATCTCATTTTACAATTGAACTTCACAATATCTCATTATTTATGTATTAAGTAATGAATTCATACAAATTCAAGAGGGATCATTTAAAAAAAATAACTATGTGGTCCTAATCATGGACAATATTCGTCCAGAAACATTAACAAACATATCACAATTCTCACACATAATTTAATGGAATTATATCATATTATCGAATTACATTCTCGATATTAACAATAGTTGTGAAATTACATTTGACAGTCATCGATCTAAACATAATATCATTTTTAACCATTTGGAATATTATATTATAACTCATAAAACCATGTGTATTATTCTCCACATTTCACATTTCTATAATTTGTACTGATTTATAATTTTCATATTTAATTTTAAATTCTAAAATAAGGCATTACCTTGGAGTCACCTTATTTACTGAGTTCAATGCATTTTAATATGTAGATTTAACAAAAATGATGCATAATTAGATTATAAAATATAAATTTGTTCAATTAATATGTGGTTAGAATGATCACATGATGTAACAATTGAAAACAAATGATATTACGAGTAAAATTTAAATGGAAATCCTACCTCATTAATGAAGCATTTCTATCTAAATTCTAATTCCAAAAACATGTTGCCTTAGATTTTTAAGATTATTTACTAATTCCCAGTGATCCATGATACCAACACACATAAAAAACAACTAACTAATTAATTATAATAAAATTGTTATTAATTAACAATTTATGATTATTTAATCAATTTATCTCATTTAGGCATAAATGTATAATTACTCACTGGATGCTCCTGCCACAGCTTAACCAAGATCAATTTTCCTCCAGAGGTATGTTTCATGATCCCACACTTATTCTGAGAAAAATAACAAACACAAAACAAAAAATATATTTCTAAAATAATATATATTAATCCAAGAAATTTTGAAAAAACACCACGGTGACATACCTTCACAAAATGATGTGCGATGTTGACTGAACATTATTTCAAGATGTCCATAAACATAGAAGAATTAAATTCACATAAACCATTGATGATTATATAATGATAAGTTAGAATCATCATTAAATCCATTATCAATATCAAAATAAAATCAAGGACTATATTGATGAGGATGATCATGAGGATGAAAAAATGAAAATACATTGGGTTTTCATTTGAAGAAAATGAAAATCACCCCCCCCCCCAAACAAAGGAAATATATATAGGGAAAAGGATGGTGGGTTCGAATGAATTTACCCCATAAAATGTCCTTTCATTTTTATATCACCAAGGTAACATCTAGTAAAATTACCATCCAACACTATTTTTTAAAAAGAATCCGAGAAACCCACCGACTAACCAGTGGCTGCATTCTATTACAGACTTGTAGCCTAATGACCATATCCCTTCTAGAGTGTTTCCCCAAATATAAAAAACACCAATTTTTCTGAATTACATATTTATAATATGTTATTTGATATTTTCAAAATCTCATAACAACATTATAAATCCAAAATCAAAATTTAACTAACCTACTAATTCAAAATCTCAAATTACCTATGGAATTTGCAACTCATACAGAAACATGATCTTATAATATAATTCCCTGTTTTTATTATAGAAATATAGGATATTATAAATAAAAAACCTACTTAATCATATTCTACACCATGTTTTAACTATAATCATAGTGTTATTCTTAGCTCCTACTAAGTCTTTCAATCCAATATTCTACCTCCATGTTGTGGAACATCCTTTTACAGTGTGTATTTCTCTTTCCTTATCCAAATCATAGTGTGATTCCATGTTTTCTAGTGATATTTTTATTCAACAACTGGATCTACACAATCTAATAAATATCTTATATTAAACAAATCAATGATATTGGAGGGTCCCCTATTAATATTATCGTGATCTAGTATATCATGACATTACAACATCCAAGCATCAACTAAATTCTCAATTTACGCTTATGATATGTCATGTATCATAAATTGTGGCTAGACTCATTATCATTCATATTCTATGAATGAAAATGACCCTTACATATCCTCTCATTTCATGAAAATTTCTCTTAGATATTTCTTTATTATTGAGTCTTCAACTCAAATGAAAATGGAAATAACCTTTATATATATCCATTTTTTCATAGGAATGACTCTTTTGTATCACACAAGAGGTTTGTGAATTTTATGTATTGTCAATATTCGTGAAGAAATAATCCTTTTGTATTCCATTACTTTACTACATTTTCATCATTTTAGATTAAATGACCCTTATGTATGGGTACTAGTGAGTGTAATGTATACAGGGAAATTTATGACCTGGAAAAATTTAAAAGTGAGTCCTACAAACACTTATGTAATGGAAATGATGACTTATAAATATCATTTTGAACACCATGACATTGAATGTTTTCTAGAAACTCTAAATTATATCTTAGTACTAACTACAAATTCTAAAACATTATCAATCATATTTTATTATTGATGAGACTTCTAAAATAATATTGACACTTTTACTTCCAGAATATCCACAAATCATGGTCTAGAATAACCTCTAAATCATCATGAAGTATTCTAATTAATAAATTCTAAATCATTAATTTACTTTCGTGAAATTCATTATCAAAATAACTTCCATAATATCACTTTTGGAATTACTTTTTGAGTTATTATTTACATTCAAAACTATAACACCCTGAGATTTTATGAAAAATATTCTTTTAATTTCATTAATTTCTTGTGTTGTATGCTACACCAAGATTACCTTGCGCTATACACAACACCGTATTAGCTTGCAGTATACGCAACACTATTCTTGGATCGTGTTACACACATTTTTAATAATAGTTATTCTACGCAACATTGAGTATATATATATATATATATATATATTAAATGTATAAATGAAATATTGTTGGATTATGTTATATGAAACAATGAAGGATTCTTGCACAACACGCAACCCTGACTTGGCTTGCATTACACGCAATCACGACCTTCCTCGATAGTGTGTGTTGTATGCAATACCGGGATTTACTAAACAACAATATATTATTACAATATTATTATGAACTAGCCTTTATGAATAGTATTAACTAAATTTTGAATTTTATAACATTATTATTCATCTTACACATTTTCTATAACATGGTATAAGAACAAAATAAATTTTTCAGGTAAAATAAGTATTTTTCAAAAAATGCAGTTTTGCCTCCTTTTGATGGCACACCCACATTAAATCTAGTTTTTTACATATTTATAAGTTCAATTTGACAAAATAAAATCCTTCTTTGGAATCAAGAAATTAAAATTTACTTTGGATAAAATTTTCATATTATTCTGGTAACTTTCATATTTTGATGAATAGTAAAAACACGCTATATTTTAATTAAAAACAACATTTCTCATCGCAATAATTTATATGGTTAAATTATAAAATTGAATGGTTTTAAAGTATAAATAGAATATATTTTTACCATTTAATATAATGTATGTCATTATCATTGATTCTACCTTGAATTCGTAGGATAAATTAATTCAATCTTTTGCAATGTTTTAAACAAAAACCCGTTTTCTTTCGACAACGGGATTAATTTTAATTTCATTTCTGCAACATTCGTGTATTGAATTTGGAAAAATAGATTCTATATTTGTAATTAGTGGGTCCAAATTATGTTAATAATCTACTTTTTATTTTTTTGGCATTATGAATAGTAACTACGGTAAATTTTATTTACTATAGTTAAAGATAAATCAGGTAATTAAGGGTAAATATAAGATTATAAAATTAACCTAACACCTTCCGAAATCCTATTAGATGACTAAAAGGCGACACATATCACCTTAGGGTCATATTAGATTAATTTAATGGACTTTTTTCCATGAAAATAATTTAATTATTATTAAAACCAAAGAATGTGACAACATATCACTTTCTTAAATCTTATACGTATAATAATTTTAATTTAGTGATAAACTTCATGAAACTTCGAACATGAATAGTCTCCAGAAATCTAATACAGTTATCTACATCATAGCAATTTATTTAGAATTTTTAGGGATTAAATAATTATCATTTCTTATGACACAAAGATGATGTAGTAATTATCTTATTAAAGAAATATTGACATAATTGATGTTATAAATACACAAATAAATGTAATTTAAGACTTTTTATGAATTAAACTAATTTTATAGGTTACTATGACATGTTAGTATTGATTTAATTAACTTTATTAGAACTAATAATTCGGTTATGATTTTCAAAAAAATCAATTTCTAAATAGTGTCAAAATTGAAATAAAATAGTTTTTAAAACAAATATTATATTGAATTGTTATTTTATTCTTAAAAATATAAGGTTCTGCAAAATGACTTAGATAAGGTTATATATATTAATAATAAACAACTTGGGGTTCTTTTGGCATCTTATTGTAAGTTTATTAACCATATAGTATAAGAACACAAGAAGACACAGTAAAAGTAAAATTATTTAACTTAATGTTAAATCTAAATGATAAGGTTAAAATTGGAACCTAAACTTGTCTAAATTATATTGTATGAGAGGGTTTCGACCCATCCCCACCTTAGCTTCGAAATAAATCAATTTGGAGCTATTTAAAACCAAACTTGACATTATAATAAAATAATATTTTTTAGTTTTTCCAAAGGAGCCCCTCTCCTCCCTTATAAAAGGGAACCTCCTCCCTCTCCTCCTCACACCAATTTGAGCCTTAAATCTCGGTCAAACCCTTCCCATTTCACTTCCCCACTTCCCTAGAATCATCCTAGAGGTTCTGGTCTTCTTCAAAGACCATCCCTAGTGCCCTAAGAGGAAGTTAATAAGAGGCGCGTCAAAAATAGGTAATATCCATCACCGATCATTTCCAAATTCATTCTTATTAAACATCTTCTTATTTAGTTGTTTCATTATTAAGTAATAACATCAGTATCACTCATATACGGATATGTTATTATAATTATGAAACAACCCTATTTCAACATCTATCCATCCTATGGAAAACGAAATCACCGCGCGTGCGTACGTACGGAATACCGTCTCCACGCCGTGGTGTAATCTATTTTCCACCACCACCTTACTTGGATGGGTATAATGGTTTAAATAATAACTATATATGATTATTTTAAAGTGATATTGATTCTGAAATAGTATACATACACTCCAATACAGTCCCACGATCATGAGAATGATATCATTTCTCGTGTGTACGTACGGACTACCGTCTCCACAACGCGATGAGAATCATTCTCCACGTTAACCATTCATGAATGATTATAAAGTATATATAATAAGTAATAATGAAATATATGAAATAATAATGATACTGGATTTATGTGTATATATATGTATATCATCTACTTAATTCCATTCAACTCAATAAGGAAACGAAAACAGTGGTCGTGCGTACGTACGACCTACCGTCTCCATAAAGGGTGTATTTCTTTACATTTACTGATTTATTATATATATGTATATTATGAATATATATTATATATAAATCATGTTTTATAATCTGGAATTAACTAATCATGATCTATGTAATCATATGAATAATTACAAGTCAAAACAAGGATGACAAATGAAATAATTTTACCCAAAACGCTCTTTAACATGGAATTTACAAAAGAACGGGTAATATAGAGTCATAAGTGAATCATATATGATATAATAACAATGAGTATGATTATGGAATAATTCAATGACATTATTTAAATCATTATACATGAGGTTCATACACTTACGAAGCAAATCGGACCTAAGGTAAGGGAAATATCACAATCTCATTTTTATCCGAGATTGTTTATACTTTGGTATTTTACTGGGGTGTATTTTATCATCCACAACCATGTTTCCTCATTATGTAATATTATTTCTATCCACCTAAAATTGTTTAAATCCAATTTTACCCTTCGGTAAATTTTTAGTAAATGTTATGAAAGGAATCTTCTGTCATTTTTCGTATGAGGTACTTTTTTTGACTTTTCTGACAAAAGTACGAGAAGAATGTTTTTTTTAACTTATACGACATGAAATGATTTTTAAAACATTATTTCCAAGAAGATTCCTTTACCAGTTTTCATGTTTATTTTTAATCAACTTCTTTTAGTTTAGAATTGTATGACATGTTAAGAAAGGAAAAGTGTTTTTTAAGTAGAAAGGATATTTTCTTCAAGAATGGAGTTCAAGTGTTTTATCAAAATTATTTTCCATCTAATATAATATAGGGTTCTGTTTCTATCCCTATTATTACAATGATTTGATTATGTTATTTTTATAAATTCCTTTATCTAATATGAATTGTTTTATGATGTCACGATGTTTAAGATTCCCATTTTTAATACATGGGTTATGCTATGATGTATGGTTTATGATTTTGTGGCACACATAAGAATGGTATCATTATGATATGGGTGGGACCTATATCTCCCTCCAATGCATTGGGTAAATATTTTATATCTCATGAGATATACATGGCTAGAACTGAAGGTTATACTGGTACATTAAAATAGGACTGAAACGAGGAGTGAACTCGGTTCAGAAATGGACTTTGTCAACTAAGATAGTCTTGGCAATGAGTCTTGACTAATAAGAAATGATTCTCTATGATTATGTGTGTATGCCCAAAAGTTTCATGTTTTAATTTATGATTATTGGGATTTCATTTCACTACAATGATTTATCCCATGTTATGAAATTATGCTCTCTTTTGCAGGTTAAGATTTCCAAAATGTTAGGTTCTAATGAATATGATGTGATTGATATTTATTTTGTTTACCCTTACTAAGCATTTGAGCTCACCCTTTTATGTTTTCTTTTCCCCATGATATAAAGAAAGGTTTTAGGTAAAAAAAGGAATATCTTTAGGGGAGATGTTGAAGATCTTTCACCATGATTAGAAGATTATATTCTGAGTTTCCAAAGACACTAAACTATTATGATCCTTGTGTGTGTGTTTTTGTTATTTACTAAGTATTCCGCAAAAGTAATGTAATGTCCATGTATGTTAAGCTTAGGGTCACTTCAGTTGGTATCAGAGGAAAGGTTTAGTCAACCTTTTAAAACTAGGATGCGAGAACTTTAGTAAGATCCCTAGAGATATTTCTAAGGTATGTCTAGGGATGTCCCTAAGGTTAAGTATAGGTTATAGTAATAGAATTACAGTAACCCAAGATTTTAGATATTGATGGTACTCCCCCTTTATTATGTTGTTTTCCCTAGGGTGATTTTTGCCTCTCACACTATTCATTTTGGGTTTTAGACGATGGCTGGAACCCAAAGGAACCGTGTTGATCAATATAATGGACAATGCAATGATTGTCCTCCTGAACAAACAAATGTTATGGGAGAGGGAGTGCAAAATCTTATTGCTATACTTACACAAGCTATGAATCATTCTGGACTTCCAAATGAGTAGATAAGGGAACAATATTCTATTGAGTCCTTCATGAGGCAACGTCCACCTTCTTTCAGTGGGTCTTCTGATCCACTTGATGCTGAACAATGGATCAGTACTACTGAAAAGATATTTCTAGTTCTTCAATGTTCCTAACATGATAAAGTCATCTTAGTAGTATATTGTTTGGAAGGTGAAGCTGATAAATGGTGGAATCTTATCAAGAATACAAGGCCAAGAGATGAAATTGAGTCCATGGAATGGGATGAGTTCAATAACCTATTTTTTCAATAAGTACATCCCTCATATTCTTAGAACAAATATGGAGAAGGAGTTTCTTGAAATAAATAAAAAGGATGATGAATCTGTTGGTATATACGAAGCGAATTTTACAAGGCTTGCCAGGTATGCATCTGGATTTATCATCCAACCTGAAAGTAATGTTGATCGATTCTTCAGTGGCTTAAAACCAAATCTTTGAAGGGCATTAGCTATAAGAGACTTTAGTAGCTATGAAGAAATTCTGCGTTGTGCTATCAAGGTAGAAATGGAAGTTGGTGTTACTTATCCATCTCATAGCTTTGACAAAAAACGAAAGATGGAGTTCAAGTAGAAATCTCAGAATAATGGTGAAAAGAATTTGAATGTTTTTTATGCTCAAAGTGTGGAATGAATCATGGTGGAGATTGTCTTAAAGGGACTAGATAATGTTTTAAGTGTGGAAAAGAAGGTCATCGAGCAGCTGAGTGTCGACGTAATGGAAAAAGGGTTTCTAATGATGTGAATAAAGAAAAGACTGCAGAGAATGAACCACCAACACTTCAATGCTTCATGTGCAAGGAAACGGGTCATTATGCTAATAAATTCCCTAATACAAGGGTTAGTGATGATCGACATGAGCAACCACTTAAGGCAAAGGATGATGGGAAGTCACATGCGATCACTATTGGCGATGTTCAATATGACAACGATGTGGTGGAATGATTAAGTGTTTATGTAATGGGATTCCAAAATAATGTTGTATATAGTATCGTGGAATATTGGAATATTTATGTATTGGTCTATTGTGGTTTTTAATGGTACCGGTAACTATAGAATGTGATTGAGATATTTTTGGAAAAAAATATGATATGCACATAATGAAAGGAAAACGAGAAAATGAAATGTTTTATCGTATTCATGAGCTCATGACTGATATAAGGAGATGGTTATATCATGGTTTTGGTATTTGGGAAGAGTTAACTTTTGACTGCATTCATGTTTTCACTATAGTTCAATTAATGGGTATTCATTCTTCAAGAGAATTCATGATTAAGGTATTCACATGCTTGTAATTTGACCAACAAGATATATCTTATGATATATGGGGGATAAATAATGGCATTCACATGATTGTTATGTGACATTTCAAGTAATCATTTTCTTTATACTATGAGCTTGGACTGAAGTATTTTAGATAAGCCTAAAGATTGGAATGGATTATGTTGGACATAACTTAGGATAGAAATTTTTTCTATATTATTGATGGGATGTTATAGTAATATAGCTTTAGAAAAAGGACAACATCTAGGATGGGCGATAGCCCATCGCGTCGGACAAGGCTGTGGGAATCAAACCCACAACCGAAGTGCGACTGGCCTTTATCGCCTACCACTAGCCTACAGGAAGTCCCTTGTTAGTAGAAACTAGTTTTATTTTATTACGCGGTATGATATATGAAGTATAAGTTCTTTTTTGGAATCGTATACGATTAACCTCACCATAGATGGACTTATGTATATTTGATAACTTTTTCTAACCTTTTGTTTGAAACAGATGGAATGACCCATCATTCTATCACATGATCTATTAACACTTCATGAATAACAAATTCAACTTCATTTCTTTAAGAGATGAAGTGGAAATTGTTCAAAGCACAAACAATAGTGAAATTGTACCAAAATCATGTAAGTATTTCTTTTAATTCATCAACTATAGGGAAATGATCTTGAAAACCAAAAATGTTGTCCAAGTTCCCTTATATACGATTAATCAGATGGTACCTTAGATCATCACAAATCAATAGCTTTGTGATTGTTGGATTTTTCATAGCCATGTTCTCTACCATTCTCCATAATAACTTGATGGTTAGATTTTTCTTCCATATCCATATTTTCACATATGTTCTCCTACGTGGAAACCCCGTGATGAGTTAATTTGGGTAACTGTTACATTTCATACTTTAGTTTTTAAAAGCCATGTTTTGGTATTCCTTTTTACGATGTGGGTTTCTATTAAACAAACTTTTGACTAGTAAACCATTTATAACTGCAACGAATTTCGAGGGCGAAATTCATTTTAAGGGGGGTAGAATGTAACACCCCAAGATTTTATGAAAAATATTCTTTTAATTTCATTAATTTCTTGTGTTGTATGCTACACTAAGATTACCTTGCGCTATACGCAACACCATATCATCTTGCAGTATACGCAACACTATTCTTGGATCGTGTTACACACAATTTTGATAATAGTTATTCTACGCAACATTGAGTATACATATATATATATATATTCAATGTATAAATTAAATATGGTTGGATTCTGTTATACGAAACAATAAAGGATTCTTGCACAACACGCAACCCTGACTTGGCTTGCATTACATGCAATCACGACCTTCCTCGATAGTGTGTGTTGTACGTAATACCGGGTTTTACTAAACAACGATATATTGTTATAATATTATTATGAACAAGCCTTTATGAATAGTATTAACTATATTTTTAATTTTATAACATTATTATTCATCTTACACATTTTCTAGAACATGGTATAAGAACAAAATAAATTTTTCGGGTAAAATAAGTATTTTTCAAAAAATGCAGTTTTTTCGCCTTTTGATGGCGCACCCACTTTAAATCTAGTTTTTGACATGTTTATAAGTTCAATTTGACAAAATAAAATTCTTCTTTGGAATCATGAAATGAAAATTTACTTTGGATAAAATTTTCATATTATTCTGGTAACTTTCATATTTTGATGAATAGTAAAAACACGCTATATTTTAATTAAAAACAACTTTTTTCATCGCAATAATTTTATGGTTAAATTATAATATTGAATGGTTTTAAGTTATAAATAGAATATATTTTTACCATTTAATATAATGTATGTTATTAGCATTCATTCTACCTTGAATTCGTAGGATAAATCAATTCAATCTTTTGCAATGTTTTAAACAAAAACCCGTTTTCTTTCGACAACGGGATTAATTTTAATTTAATTTATGAAAATTTCTTGTACTGAATTTGGAAAAATAGATTCCATATTTGGAATAAGTGGGTCCAAATTATGTTAATAAGCTACTTTTTATTTTTTTTGGCATTATGAATAGTAACTACGGTAAATTTTATTTACCATAGTTAAAGATAAATCAGGTAATTAAGGGTAAATATAAGATTATAAAATTTACCTAACACCTGCCAAAATACTATTGGATGACTATAATTTGACCCCTATCACCTAAGGGTCGGATTAGATTCATTTAATGGACTTTTTTTCGTGAAAATAATTTAATTATTATTAAAACCAAAGAATGTGATAACATGTCACTTTCTTAAATCTTATAAGTATAATAATTTTAAATTAGTGATAAACTTCATAAAACTTCAAACATTAATAGTCTCCAGAAATTTAATACAATTATCTACATCATAGAAATTTATTTAGTATTTTTAGGGATTAAATAATTATCATTTATTATGACACAAAGATGATACAGTAATTATCTTATTAATGAAATATTGACATAATTGATGTTATAAATACCCAAATAAATGTAATTTAAGACTTTTTATGAATTAAACTAATTTTATAGGTTAATATGACATGTTAGTATTGATTTAATTTACTTTATTCGAACTAATAATTCTATAATGATTTTCAAAAAAATCAATTACTAAATAGTGTCAAAATTGACATAAAATAGTTTTTAAAACAAATATTATATTATTAATTATTATTTTATTTATAAAAATCTAAGGTTCGGGAAAATGACTTAGATACGGTTATATATATTAATAATAAACAACTTGGGGTTCTTTTGGAATCTTATAGTAAGTTTATTAACCTTATAGTATAAGAACACAAGAAGACACAGTAAAAGTAAAATTATTTAACTTAATGTTAAATCTAAATGATAAGGTTAAAATAGGAACCTAAACTTGTCTAAATTCTATTGTATGAGAGGGTTTTGACCCATAACCACCTTAGCTTCTAAATAAATCAATTTGGAGCTATTGAAAACCGATCTTGACTTTATTATAAAATAATATTTTTTAGTTTTTCCAAAGGAGCCCCTCTCCTCCGTTTTAAAAAGGCACCTCCTCCATCTCCTCCTCACACCAATTTGAGCCTTCAATATCGACCAAAACCTGCCCATTTCACTTCCCCACTTCCCTAGAATCATCCTAGAGGTTCTGTTCTTCTTCAAAGACCAACCCTAGTTCCCTAAGAGGAGGTTAAGAAGAGGAGCATCAAAAATAGGTAATATCCATTACCGATCATTTCCAAATTCTTTCTTCTTCAACATATTCTTATTTAGTTGTTTCATTATGAAGTAATAACATCAGTATCACTCATATACTGATATTTTATTATAAGTATGAAACAACCCTATTTCAACATCTATCCATCCTATGGAAAATGAAATCTCCGCGCGTGCGTACGTATGGAATACCGTCTCCACGTCGTGGTGTAATCTATTTTCCACCACCACCTTACTTGGATGGGTATAATGGTGTAAATAATAACTATATATGATTATTTTAAAGTGATATTTATTCTGAAATAGTATACATACACTCCAATACAGTCCCACGATCATGAAAACGGTATCATTGCTCGTGCGTACGTACGGACTACCGTCTCCACGACGCGATGAGATTCATTCTCCATGTTAACCATTCATGAATGATTATAAAGTATATATAATATGTAATAATGAAATATATGACATAATAATGATACTGGATTTATCTGTATATATATGTATGTCATCTACTTAATTCCATTCAACTCAATAAGGAAACGAAAACAGCGTTCATGCGTACGTACGACCTACCGTCTCCATGAAGGGTGTATTTCATTCCATTTACTGATTTATTATATATATGTATATTCTGAATATATATTATATATAAATCATGTTTTATATTCTAGAATTAAGTAATCATGATCTATGTAATCATATGAATAATTACAAGTCAAAACACGGAAGACAAATGAAACAATTTTACCCAAAACGCTCTTTAACATGGAATTTACAAAAGAATGGGTAATATAAAGTCATAAGTGAACCATATATGATATAATAACGATGAGTATGATTCTGGAATAATTCAATGACATTATTTAAATCATTATATAGGAGGTTCGGACACTTACGAAGCAAATCGGACCTAATGTAAGGGAAATATCATAATCTCATTTTTATCTGAGATTGTTTAATCTTTGGTATTTTATTGGGGTGTATTTTATCATCCAAATCCATGTTTCCTCAATATGTAATATTATTTATATCCACCTACAATTGTTTAAATCCAATTTTACCCTTCGGTAAATTTTTAGTAAATGATATGAAAGGAATCTTTTGTCATTTTTCGTACGAGGTACGTTTTTTGACTTTTCCGACAAAAGTACGAGAAGAATGTTTTTTTTAACTTATACGACATGAAAGGATTTTTAAAACATTATTTCCAAGAAGATTCCTTTACAAGTTTTCAAGTTTATTTTTAATCAACTTCTTTTAGTTTAGAATTGTATGACATGTTAAGAAAGGAAAAGTGTTTTTAAAGTAGAAAGGGTATTTTCCTCAAGAATGGTGTTCAAGTGTTTTATCAAAATTATTTTCCATATAAGATAATATAGGGTTATGTTTCTATACCTATTATTACAATGATTTGATTATGTTATTTTTATGAATTCCTTTATCTAATATGAATTGTTTTATGATGTCACGATTTTTAAGATCCCCATTTTTAATACATGGGTTATGATATGATGTATGGCTTATGATTTTGTGGCACACATAAGAATGGTATCATTATGATATGGGTGGGACCTATATCTCCCTCCAATGCATTGGGTAAAGATTTTATATCTCATGAGATAGACATGGCTGGAACAGAAGGTTATACCAGTACAGTAAAACAGGACTGAAACGAGGAGTGAACTCGGTTCAGAAATGGACTTTGTCCACTAAGATAGTCTTGGCAATGAGTCTTGACTAATAAGAAATGATTCTCTATGATTATGTGTGTATGACAAAAAGTTTCATGTTTTAAGTTATGATTATTGGGATTTCATTTCAGTACTATGATTTATCCCATGTTATTAAATTATGCTCTCTTTTGCAGGTTAAGATTTCCAAAATGTTATGTTCTTATGAATATGATGTGATTGATATTTCTTTTGTTTACCCTTAATGAGCATTTGAGATCACCCTTTTATGTTTTCTTTTCCCCAGGATATAAAGAAAGGTTTTAGGTAAAAAAAAAGGAATATCTTTATTGGAGATGTTGAAGATCTTTCACCACGATTAGAAGATTATATTCTGAGTTTTCAAAGACACTAAACTATTACGATCCTTGTGTGTGTGTTTTTGTTATGTACTAAGTATTCCGCAAAAGTAATGTAATGTCCATGTACGTTAAGCTTATGGTCTCTACAAAAACAATAGAAATTATTGAAAAAAATATGAAAATTATTTAACTCTACTTTTGACATATCTTCCAAACAACTGAGTCTTCCTCACTAATTCCAAAATATCATCCAAAATATATATTCCTCATAATATATAAATCATAACAACATATTATGTTACTTTATCTTCTCTTCATGAATAATATTTAGAAAAACTACATATCCTCTTCTATATTTTATGATAACATATTCATCATCACAAGTATTGACAATAAATCCTACAGAAGAACCAATCTTTAATTGGATTAGAACCTGTTACTATTTTATGTTTGTAAATGTTTTGATTGTTTTTAAGTGTGATATTAGTTATTTATAGAATAGTTAACTTAGTGAAGTGGTTTTACACGAAGTCTAATTAGGATGTTGAATTTTTGTTTAAAAGGTCTAATTATGAGTTGGTGTAACACCCACTATTTCAATTCTATGTCTGTATTTTATTATTTATTAAATTATTGACAAATTTTTATTTCAAAGATTAATTTTACTATAAAATTAGAAAATATGAACAATAGATTCAGTTGTATTGCTTGTACATAGTAAGTGATAAACATGTGACCCAACCATGCAAGGGTGTTCTGTAAACTCTGGAATCATTCACATAATCGATACATGATTTACTAAACCATGTAGCTAAACTATGTGGTTTATCCGAGCATTAAAATATTTTTCACATGGTTAGTGTAGAGTTTCAAATCATGAAGAAAAACCATGTGAGTTGACTATAACTTAAGACTATTATATTCAAAATTTAAAATTATTTCTTTTTAACCCCAAATTGAACTCCTACATTCCTCACTCTAATTTTTCTATATATCTAGTCATTAACCCCCCACCCCTCTTTCCCTCCCCCTCCTCTTGGATTTCTTTTATATTGTACTCCAATTAAAAAAATATCAATTATGTGTCTATATTATTACACTATGTTCATCTTCTCTCCTTCTACATGGTTTTCTTACTATCATATGCCCATGTTAAAAAGGGTTTCTTTATAGGTTGGTTTTTTGATGGGGTTTTTTAATCCATTGAATCTAATAAAGTTTTATTTTACCTTCATACAATTCTGTATTAGAATTTCATCATCCAACATTTTTAACATCGACTAAGGTTGGTGACTCAATGTGAATTTTTAAAATTGGGGATCCATGATTTTTTTGTGTATTTAGTGTGTTTAAATTATAATGAATGGTATTTTAAATCCTTATTGTACTAATATTAATTATATTATTTTCCATATTTCATTTATAAATTGTTTGGTGGATGAATTTCAGGAAAAAATACAGATTTATCGCTTTGTTAAGGTACAAAATTAAGCATTTAATGAGATTCTATAATTATTTTCCTTTGGAATAATTAAATACATTTTATTGAAATTGTTATCCTCAATTTAAAATGATATTTTAACATTTTTTATTGGTAAAACCCTATATTTTTTAGGTTATTTAGGTTTTTTAAAATTTATTTTCCATTGATCTATGTTTTTTTAAAGTGTCTTGTATAGTGTGGAAATCAAAAAGTAAATGTGGTTTATAAATGAACAATAGTTTTCATGAAAACTATTTTGAGCCTTATCGGAAGCCTTGGGTTGTAAGAGGATACCAAGACATATAGTACAATATTCTTAAGGGAAAACCCTTCCTAGTGTAATTTTTTTAGTTATAGCCAACATGGGTGCACTATAAGATATGGTAAATCAAGGCTGGTGGATATTTCTGCATGTCTTGCCCAAAAAATTCCCATAACAGGGCATGATGAGACTCTTATTAGAGGAACTAGTATACATATAATAATGTCTTTATGATACCAATATGTTTCCCAACATAGTTACCTATAAAGCTTATAATTGTGTTTCTTGATGCATTATATTTTTTTCCTTATACTACACACTTTTTTATATATTTTACTAAAAAAATAAATTGTAGTTTTCCAAAGTATCTTTTTTTATTTAAGATTGAAATATTATAATAATATTTTTTTAGTTCAAACTGGAATACAAATATTGATTTCTATTAGGTTTCACATGGGGACTATGTGGGAACTTATAGGTCATATTATGATCACACACTCTATATAGCCTCTGAGTGTATGTGATCCTTGTTTTGATTAACACAATTAATGGTAAGTAATCAAATGGAGGTAGTTCTAATTCATTATAACTTGAAAATATTTGGTGGAGGTTTCATTGTGGGAGGTGTACTTCATTTCACTCATAGATGGTTATCAGCTATTACATTAATATATTTTGGCCTTGGTCTTGAAGTATTCTTACAATATGTAAATCGACATTTTGGATTCCAATCCCAGTCCCATTATTTTTAGTTTTTTATTTATATAATTTGGCTTATGATATTTTTTAAATTACTTTATGATGTTATAATCCAGGGAGTTATTTATTTTAGCTTTCTTTGTGCCTTATCCTATATGATATATGATTTTAATCTATTTATTGGATTTTTTAGGACTTAACAACAAATTTAAAGATGAATTCATGTTCATAGAATGGCCGCTAATTATAATATAATTTATAAATGAGTAACACTATTATAAAAGGTGTATACAATATGATTATCCCATAGGGATTGGGAACTCTCTTTGGACCTTGACACTGACTAACTTTTGTACTTTGAGGTGGTAGATGAAGTTGTTTTATGAAAAACATTGTACCGAGGCATGGTTTTTTGTTATTTTATTTTGAAATTCATGATTGATAGGAGATCCAATCATTTTAAATTAAGGGTTAGGTAGTGAGTGACTAGAAAAAACACATCATAATAATATTTAAATTTTAAAGGTATTTTGAGGAAGGGGTAATTTTTATTATAATTTGGTATTATAATGATTTTTAGATTTTTTTTGGATTGAAGAATTAAGGTTTATGGGAATTTTACAATGAAAATTGTTATAATTCATAAGAAACTGACCATGCATCAACTATGAAATCTATACTAGAAGGATGAGAATATTTTTCACAAAATTTGATAAATCACGAACCTTTAATGTGTGGCTATGTTCCCACCACACAATGAATCTCATGTGGCTTGAAAATGGTTTGGGAGACCATGAAACCAAGCCTTTTATAGTGGGAAGTATATAGTGCACCATCTTTTTCATTTCTTTGTTCTTCGTCTTTGCCCGTGTATTAATTATTATGTTTTTATGATCTTAAATCAGTAGTTTTTATTTGATTTTTATTAGATTTCAATGAGTTTAATGAGTTTATTTATTTATTTATATAATTTTACACAGTACCATGCTTCTTTGAAGAGCACTAATGAATCCCCATAATGGAGATGTAGATAATTTCCTACAAGCCAACCCTCCTAATGACCAGAATCATATTGAGTTGATAGTTTTGACCATTCATCAATTTCTCTACCTTAATATTTAATTCTTTTGGAAGAAAAATGAACCAAAATGGGTTGATAATTGGGTAGAGAAGATTAATAGGATCTTTAAATTCTTGGAAACTCACGAGGATATCTAGGTTTTTTGGTTTAATTTTATTCTTTAAGAACCTATCTAGAAATATTTGGATCCAATAATTTATTAAAACAATAATGAGAAAATGGAGTGGATGGTCCCCAAGGTTATCGTCACCTAGAATTTATTCCCTGAAATTATAGTTATGGCTAAATTGAGGGATTTTTTCCCTCTTTAATATAATTCAATCTTTAATCGGTATAAGTAATACATTTTATTTGTGGAGCTCGTCCAATTTTCTACCATTCATTTCTCGAATGAAAAGTTGAAAGCTTAGTAGTTTGAGATGCTCCCCAAACCAAGTATCCAGTCTCTACTATTTATTTTTAAGCTACTAATGGAGTATATATTTTCGTATATTTTACTTTTTTACTTCATTGAATTTAATTCCAAATTTTTATAGTTCAAGGGAAAATTTTTTCATAACACCCTAATTTTTTAATGGATTGCTATGTTCGATAGTGTATACAACACACAACATCATGGACAAAGAGAATGAAATTTTATTTTTAAAATATGGTTGATATAACCTAGCTATTGGATTAGAATATATGAATATGTGTTTCCAAATTATGAAATATATATATTTATATATAAGATTATACTCAATATAAATTTATTAATTCTTAGCAAATTTGCCCTTAATTTATACTAATGTGATTTTATGCTTAAAAAATACATGTTCTTCATAGATATTTTTTATTTTTTATTTGAGAATATTATATTAATTTTTAGTTATTTTTTAAATATTAGAAAAAATTTATTGCATTAGAATTATCATATTAAAATTACCTTAGGGTGAGTTTTTTAAATTTTCCCAATAATTTTTTTGTGAATAGTGAAAAATAACTATTTATATAAAATTTTATTTTCCCTAAAAATATTATTTTGATTTTAATTTGATATAAAAATATTATAATACTTATTTATTAATAAATAAAATTATTAATTTTATTAGAATCATATTTATACATCATTTTTTTATAAGTTAATTTGTTTTCTTAAAACATATTTTTCGATAAACATTTTTTCATTGTGTTTTACAAATTTATATTAAAAACAATTTAAATTAGTTTTAGTAATGGAATTATATGAAATGGATTGAATTTTATATTTCATAATGTCAAATGTAACAAAGTATTAAATTTATATATTTTTCTGAAGAAGTTAATTTTTGTTGAGTAGTAAAAATTTACAATTTTTATGAAATAGAGTATCTTTTATGATATCACGAATATATAAATATGGGAATTTTTTTTCAAAAATAATCAATGGATAATTTATGATAATTCAATAAAAATATAAATAAAAAATACATTAAAAATATAAATTGTAAATTATTGAATAATAAATATGAAAATCATTTCCAGATCTGATATGCTCGCACAATAGTTTAAAAGTAAAATTTGATGTCTTGTTGTTAATATTTAATAAGGAAGAAGCATTTTATCAGAATTGTTAATAAATAAGAAGTGTACTAAATTCTTTTTATTGATATATATAAATTTTTCAGATGCTTTATTTAGAGGATACCTAATTGATAATTCACCTACTGAAGGTAGAGAGATGGTAGAAATGATCTCACCGAACTCCTGAAAATTCAATATAAAATCCAGTACTATAGGATTACATGATATAAAGATTTATAAGACTCAATTAATTGAAAAAAATAATGAATAACTAACATATCTAGTGAGATACATAGAATTAATAAAAATTTCAAGAGGCATAATCGTCAACACCACTCAAAAATTATTCCATCATTAGAATTCTCTCTATAATTAAACTAGTGGCGACACTAAAGTAAAAAATGTGACATAATTCCATGTACCATATGTAGCACTAGTAGTAATCAAATAGTATTCATGGATTAAAAGACTATTATGAAACTAGTAATAGTTCTAGAACCCAGAATCCTCCAAGGAAACCTTTCCCGCATGATTTTCAATATCATTTCCATCAACTACCATTTTAGAGACAATATTCTCATCCTTCTACAATATACCAACATGGACATGCCTAAGAACCCTCAATGATGTACTTAATGAGATATCATGTAGAGTCTCGTACGTAATAAAAATCTACCCTCACATGTCGTGGATCAGTGATAAATATGATAAAATAATTATTTTGGTATATTATATATACTCTCAACAATATGAAGAATCAAGTCTCAGGTAAAATCCTTACCTAGTCAACTCTAAACCCCAAGTGTAATATCATTTATATTTCTTAAAAGAGTGTTAAATAGGTGAATAAAAGGGACCAATCACTATTTGGAGCTACCTCCTAAAGTTGGAGGCCCAATTAAAATCCATAATTTCTCTCTAAAAAGAAACCTAAAGAGGAAGTCTCTATGGAGATAAAAATATTGACCAATGAAAATGGAAAACCTAGGTTAGAGGACCTAAATGATGCCCAACCTCCCTTACATTCAAGAATAAACCCACCTAAGAGAACCAGTAAAGAAGAATTATAGAAATATTCCTTAGAAACATTCAAAAATAAAGAATTCAATATCCATTTATGAGATTCTATCCACCAAATTCCATGGTAAGAATGGGGTTTCAAGGAAATCTACACTAAGAAGAGGAAATAATAAGTGGATAAAAAAGTGTTTTTGTCTACAAATGTGTATGCTCTAATAACCCCATAACTACTCTTGAAATTTCAATACATAGGTACCTTTACTATCCCTTACACCATAGGAGAGATCACATTTACAAATACAATGCATGATTTAAGATAATCAGTTAATTTCCTTCATTGCATAGTTTTTTATTCATAAATATAAGTGTACTCACACCAAATAGGGTTATTGTGCATGTTTCCAAAAAACCTCTACCTACCTACTTTGAGATTTAGTGGATGTTTTGGTAAGAGTGAAAGGACGATTTTTACCTACTGGATGATATATTCTATACATGGAATAATAAATAGGTAAAATTGTTACCCTATAATTTTATGTAGGGCATATATTAAGACTCCTATAACCATAATACATATTCCAAAAGGAACACTTTCAATGGAACTTTTAGAAGATATAGTGAACTTTTTCTTTTAAGAATCAATGAAATAACCCATGATAAGAAATATATTTTAACAATAACAAATTCTAGAATCCATTATTGTGATCATTAATAAATTGAAATGTTTTGTGGAATAATTCAACATGGGGAATCCCTAGAATAAAGTCATTTTTTTGAAAATATTTTTTAAAAAGAGTAAAATCCTAATATTGTTTTATATAATGAACAGTTTGATGAACTAGATGAATGTTATTTCAATAAACTGATCAAATTTGACACTGGAACATCTAATTTTCATGTGCAGGTTGAAAATATAAAGAATATTTGTCTAAAAACTTCTCTATAGAACATAAAAAACTATAACTAAAGTGTATTCCCTCTAACATTATATATTCGTTCCTTAATGAAAATAAAAAACTATTAGTCATAATTAAAATAAAATTGGAACCAAATCATTAACAAAAACTTCTAGATATTATTAAAAATTATTATGAAATACGCTGGTCATTAAGATACATTCCAGGGATTAGTCTAATAACTTGTGCACACCATATCATTTTATAAACTGAGTCAAACCCGTTGAGATATCCCTAACAAAGGCTTAACCCAACCATCATGGAAGTTTTAAAAGAGGAAATTGAATTTTTTTTAAGATGGAATTATTTAGTCCATCTCAAAATCCCAATGGGTGATCCCCATTCAAGTTTTACCCAATAGCCACTATTTTACAAAATAAAAATTATAAGATAGTTCTGAATATATTTATGAATATTTGGAGGGTCTGTAATGACTATAGGAAAATTAACCATGTGATAAAAAAATACCACTTCCTCATCCCTTTTATATCACAAATGTTATAAATATTGGTGTGGAAAGTCCATTATAACTCCCTTGATGGATCATTAGGATATTTATAGGTTCCCATAGAACCATATGACCAATACAAAAAAAATCACATATTCTTTTAGTAAATTTTCTTACTAAAGGATACCATTGGGTTTTTGTAATTCCATAGATACCTTTAAATTTTGTGTGGTAAGTATCTTTTTATATTTTATTGAATTATTTTAAGAGGTATTTCATGATGATTTTAAAATTTATAGAACATTTTTTGAGAGTTCAGTTGAATGTTTATAAAAGTTTTTAAAGAAATGAATTAAGAAAAACATTGTTTTAAAATGTGAAAAATAGAATTTCATGTTGGAAAAATTAAACTTTTTTTGACACATAATTTATACATATGGAATATAAGTAGTCAACTCCAAGGTTGAAATAAATTATACACTACATTATCCCACCACTATGAAACTTATTAGAAATTTTTAGACTACACTTGACTTTATAGAATATTTATTGTGTATTTATGAAAATTTGCGTTTCCCCTGACCAACCTACTCTAGGATAAAGATAATATTGTGTCCAATGAGTCATGTTAGATAGCATTTGATACACCTTAGAAGATCTTGACTGCAACCCTTCTGATATACCCACTAACTATGTGACTTCCATTTGAAGTGTTGTGTGATGAAACTATTCAAGACATGGTATCTTTTTTTCCCATATGTCTAATAGGAACTCTGATGTGATTTTCTATACATCAAAAAAATCAAAAAATAATGATATAATAATGGATGATTGTTTTATATTATTATTTATTTAGATAATTTTTAGTGATATTTTTCATGAAGAAAAGTAACTATTTAAATGATCAAATAAAACATAGATATATGATTAAGCTAATAGAAATCAAAGAGTAGTAATCTAGATGTTGTTAACAAATAAATTCTACATTGAGATCAAGGATAATAAAGGTTATGATAATTTGTTTACAAACAACATGATCATGCTACCTCACGACACTAAGATATAAAAATCAGTCAAGGAAACCATGAATGATACATTTTCTGGGGAGAAATAATACAAATTCATCCAACCTATTTTAAATTCTAATATGGTAAATTATTTTGTCATATCAAAGGTACCCTCTATTTATAAGAATCAACTCATAAGGTGAAATCTGAATTCTAGTATTATATTTTTGAGTATCATTATTTATTGGTAATGTGGTTAGGAGGTGTATACATGGGGAAGTAGTTTAGTATGCTCTTTCATTTTGTTATACACTTGCATGTGGAGGACATTTTTGAACTCAAATAAGAGCACGTAATGTTTTATAATTTGATTTTTTTGTTCACTGATATTTAAATTCAGAGATGATTTTTCCAAAACATGTCAAAACATCCAATTTTTGGATATATTTCTTACTAAAAAGAAATTACCCAAACAACCTTTATTTTTTGTTGAAATATTTTATATATAGGGATTAGATTTCTGGGGTATATTTCTATTTTATTTTAGATTTTACTATATACGACTAATAGTAAATTATGATTCTGTGATGATTGAAGCACAATCAACCCAAACTGATGATGCAAGAGATGTTATTGAGTTTCTATGATTAAATGTTTTATATAGGTATGGAGTTACTCAAAAAATAATCAATTAAAATAGAACATATTTTTATAGAAATATCATGGAATCTTTAATAAAGTCATATAAAGAACACCAAAATACCTCTACCTCATACCAACCAAAAAAAATGGGCAGTTCAAACTAACGAACATGGAGATCATGATAATTATGAAATGAACTATGAAACCCAACTGAAAGGACCAAATCAAGAAATTAGAATATAAATTGTGATCATACAAGACTGCCTTCAAAACACCCCTAGGTATGAATCCTTATAGAATTTTTTTATTTTAAATATTGTCACATTATTATTAATAGATAGTAAAAAATCCCAATAGGCTGTAAAGAGATAGAACCTAATGTTTATCAATGATTGAATGAAAAGGAAGCTCCAAATAATGGGGATAAAAGAGATATAGAGGAAGGAATAATAAAATAATGTATTGTATAAATAAAAATATAGATCTATCTATAATAGAATAATCTAAGAGGAGATTTTAATGTATGATATAATGTACTGATTTTATCCCAAATAAAGAATCTCATGCCTACAAAGCATCATTGCAAGTGGACTATACCATTACTAGTTCTTAATATCTTTCTATTTGACATATTTGAAATCAAAGGAGCCAAGTCAACGTATCCATTTATATTTAATGGACACTAGATAAATTAATATTGAGAGGAGTTGTGGAAGGAACTAATAAGGGAGTAAAAACTCTTCCTAGAGGGATATGAATAAGAAGCCTTAGGTTATCACTTTATCCTGCATTGGTCTATATATTCCTTTATATGACTATTATTCCTTTATAACTTCATGGTGGAATTAGTTGATGTTTTTTTATAAGATAAGTGTGAGGGAGAATATAATGAATCATAGAATGTAAATATTTTTTAATTTACCTTTTTACATATTTTTTTTGTTCTTGGATTGAAATAAATAAAAGTGTTATTGAAAAATCAAATTTTAGAATATGTTTTTGAACTTATGAATTCTATTTGCTATAAATTTTTAAATTTATAATTTTTTTTAAGATTAAAAATTAATATATAAATATTTTTATCCAAATGTAAAATGGATTATAGTTTTAAGGATTCATTGGTTATAAAATTTATTTAATTAAATTATTTTTATGTGAATTTAACTCTTTTTTCTTGGATGTTCTTGCTTTAGAACTGGGAAACTTATTATCAATGAAAGAGAGGATGGTTGAATGAAAATAATAGCACTGGAAAACTACACCAATGATCATAAACATTGGTAACCTATTCATTTTGGTTGATTCACAAATCAGGAAGCCTCCCTAAAAGAAATTTGTATAGATCATATGAATTAGAGTAAATAAATTTTATGAGAATTGGTCTAGAAGTATTTTTATGTCAACAGAAGAATAAATGTGTATGTTAGAAATCAAATAAGAATTTTAGAAACCTAAGAGTAAGATTCCCAAGTGTTGCATCTATAACATGTCCTTAAACTTATTCATAGGAAATACCTACTTTCATGAGATGGTTTACTTCCAGGTTTGTCTATAATCAACCAATAAGCGATTTTTTTAATAACGAATGTGAAAGAATAAATAAGTAAAAATTGATATATGGGGTTTAAATATTTGTAGAATTTTAAACTCAAATGAATAATGGGTAGATGACATATATAAATTTTATTTAGTAAGTATGAAGGACATGTGAAAAAAGTTGTTTGGGAAAGGAAATAGAATAGATTGTGATTTATAAGGGGTTCACTTGTTAAAAAATTTATTCCACTAAGTTATTTTCTTTTTAAAACCCTATAAAGTAAAATCTTACATAAATTTAATTGTAAATAGTGGATTAATTTCATATATGAGTTATGATAATAGAAGTGATGGATGAATCTTTTTTTCATTATTTTTTTATGGGTGTCTATAATAAATCCAAAAAAATATTTTTGTTGGGATAAATTCAGCAAGTTTCTCATGAGGGAAATAATGTAAGTGTGGGGGAAAGATGATAGCTAATAATTTCAAATTTTTAATATATTTTCCATTGGATATTAACCCCCATAATTGATTTATAAATTGGTGGATTATATCTCATTTGATACCTCTTCAAAAATAAATAAAAGCCATAAATTCCTCAAATATATGGAATTATGGATATATTGAATTTTTAGAATTAATTGTTAATTTATACATTGATTTTTGTATCTTGGGATTAGATATTTAAAAGGATATTAATGATTATATTAAGTATTTATATAAATAATATATTAATTCAAAAAATACTCATACTAAATATTATTTTCATGCATTGAAGGCTAAAAAATGACAAAATGGTAGATCATATGACTTTTCCAGCAGCATATAACTTTTTACTAGACTGATCATAAGACACTCCCAACATCATATAAATTTAGATGTCCATCACAGTATGACTTTGTCCCATCATGTTTATTCAATTTCTTAGTGCATGAATTTAAAGATATATTCAGACATCCCAATCATCTTATGAAATTAAAGATAAATTATGACTTCCATTGTATGAATTTGGCCCAAATATAAAACTTTACCATTTGAATTAATCATCATATGAATTTGGAATTATCCTTCACAATACCTCACAATCCATCAAATGTATTCATCATTCAAATTCACCATATGAATTATCTTCTATAATATTAATTCTAAACATGGCCACATTTTGAGTCACTGGGATAAAAACAGAAAATTCATAAAACATTAATGGTTGGCCCAAAATCAAAATTGGATTCCTCTTGTCTTCCCAATTTTGAACCAGACTAATCATGATATTCCTAGTTAAACTAATCCAACCAAAAATAAATATGGTGATAGTGGGGGGGTTCATGTACGATAAGATAATTGATCACCCAATTAGATAAATCTATACCCATAGGTTTTACAAGTGGAATCCATCAAAGAAATACTAGTTAGTCTCAAAAAAATAGTACTATTTTGGAGGCACATGTATCATTGAAGGAAGAAGTATGTGCCACTATCATGGGGTATGAAGCATCTAAAGAACATTAGTAACCCAAAATCATTTTATAATATAGAAAATTTTTCACTCGAGAAATGGGGTTATAACTGGTTGATTGATATATTTGGAATATATTTTTGGATGTATTTTATTTTTCATTATTTTAATATCTCTAATGATGGAATATTGGACCCATAATTATTAATCTAAGGTGATTTAACATAGCCCTACTAACGAATGCTGATTTTAATTGATTATTCTTCTTTGTTCATTTATTATGATGTGTTCCCTTATTATATATAGTATGAGGTTTTATTTTTTCAATACACGTGAATTGTTATTCTATTAATCTTGGTTTTTATAGACATTTCACTTGAATCTTCTTCACTACCTGTGTTTTTTGAGTATTGGGTTGGTTCATAAGTTATTTGAGATATCTAATCACTATTCAAGGAAGGAATATGGGAAAGCAGTTCTCATTTTATTTTCATGTCCATGATGAAAAAAC
Organism: Viscum album; assembly: GCA_963277665.1. Taxonomy (NCBI): domain Eukaryota; kingdom Viridiplantae; phylum Streptophyta; class Magnoliopsida; order Santalales; family Viscaceae; genus Viscum; species Viscum album. The sequence goes on from OY728138.1 coordinate 1,672,195,397, forward strand.
CAAGTGAGGGTGATCAATGATGTCTCATTAAATTAGAGAGAGAGCATGAGACTAAGAGGGGATAATATTTAATAGGTATTAAGAAGATATTTATGGTTATTCAACTAGATTTTAAACCTGATTTCAATATTTTTAATACATGTATATTCATCAATAACACTACCATGAGTTCATTTTATACATGAAAATTTTAAATTTGTTAATTATTAATTGTCATTGTTTTTAACTAATTAACAAAGAGGTTTTAATTTTGTGTGATAATTTCTGGGATAGTCTATCTAGCCATGAACTGGTGGGCCATAAACATCTTAGTAGTTCCAACCCTTCCATACAAGAAAGCTAATGGTGAAGGCCAGTATGGGAAGATGAGAAGTGAATCCCTTGCATGAGTCCGTGAAGTGGAAAAAGGAATGGAAGGCATAACTGGTCATGGTGAAACTCCGTGTGGTGGCAGGAGGATAACATCACCATGATAGGTTGGTCAGAAATGACTCAAGGCATCCTATGACACCCATCCAACATTATTCTATGTCAAATGGATTAGTTAACTAATATAGCATAATGAAACCACTTGGTTTTTCAATGTGGGACTCATGTGATGTTAGTGTGTTGTACACTTACAAATATGGCACCATTTCAATCTAGTGATTGCATTGTCATCCTTAGATAGAACCTATGACACATATCTATATCATTTCACTCTAGAATCACCATAGAAAATCAGGGCTACATCGTATCCTCACCATTGAACTATATGTCACAATAGACTATGGAAGTGGATTTTGGTTCTCCACTAGAGAGTAAAAGATCACATTGCTTCATCCAAAGTCTATGTGTAATATTTGGACTGGTAAATCAATGAATAATGGCATGTTGCACCGTGGTGTTTAAGTTTCACCCTTGAGGTTCCATTTTAGGTAGTGGCTCAGTTTTTATGCAAGAGTAGATGATGCATCGTGGACGAGTGGCTGTGAATTTACACATGTATGATGAAAAATCATTATTTCATAGCTCTATCCACTGCATCGTGGGTCCCTATTTTGTAATAATATTAAGAAAATCCACTAAACTAAGGCTTCAATGCTACAATGTTTCCATGTACATCGAGAGAAAAATGAAAGGGGGTTGCACCATGGAGGAAATATTGCACCAAGGAGGGTGGTCAAATGGGGTGAGTGATAATTTGACAAAGGAGGCTTTTGGAATGGATACAACAGGCTTCACCATATTCAATTCATAGCTATGAAAAAGATATTATTCATAGATAAGTTCCAAACCATAGTGTATTGTATTTTAAAATTCCAATACCTAACAAATTGAGTTATTATTTATTGAATTCTCGAGCCTTTGAGAAAAAATAAACCGGAGATACACATTGTGGCCTCTGTTAACAATTATAATGGTGAATCACTCTACTAAAAAAGGAATTATTGAAATACCGATGAATCAAGTGGGATATTTTATACAAATTTATAATCATTTATGAACAAAACCACCTACCATAGATAAAATAAAAAATAGAAAAATGGAAGAGCTAAAATTTTTAAAATAATAATTCAAATAAATAATGACACGATGAGGAAAAATTAAAATTTTAAAAAAAGAGGGAGAAATAAATCACTGAAGGAGTTCAAAATAAGGTATATACTACTTAATGAGGGGAATTTGGAGATTTAAACTGTAGGATTTGACATTCTGATGGAAGGTTATGCCATTTTATGTTTATTTTGTTCTTATTAATTCTATCCCCATAAGAGTAACATGAGGTGGTAAAATTGTTTTGTACCATGAATTGTGGGGAAGGGGTTGTGTTTACTTTAAGGTTGTGTGATTTATTATTATTATGGTTTGTGTGTTTTATTTTCATTATCATCTCAGTCATAACCTCCATTCCCATGCACAAAAAAATTATTTTAGGGGAGGTTCTACTATAAAAAAATACATCAACTATCTATCTATCACATGGAAAAAAATTACAAGATTTCGGTATAATTAAGTTTAAACTATGTTTTTAACTCATATATATGAATTAATCCTTTAAAATAATAGGGGAAAGGGGAATTAATAAAATGGATAACCAGTACTCTATGTGGGGTCTTTCTTATGTTTAATTCTAAAAACATCTATAATTAAATCACATAATCCTTTTAACTCAACACATAAAACTAGAAGAAAATTCTATTGGTATAATCATCATCGATTTCAAAAGCAATAAATGAATATTTGGTTTTAACTAAATTTTCATAAATATTTTGAAACATTTCTAACTCATTCTTTTAGGATCAACCTCAATCTTAAACTCTACTACATTTTAAATTTTTTAGTGTAGTTTGAGCATAATAAATCTGTTCATTGACATCCTGGAGTGATCTAATTGTTCTTTTGGAAACATAAAAACCTGTCCCATTATCGAGAAACTGTATATATTTATTATTAAATATTTTAGAAATTTTCAATTTTTTATTTATTTTTCCTATTTTTATAATTTTTCTACCTGTAGGGTGGTTTCAGGTTCAAATTCTCCTCACATATATTCCAAAAAATTTATACACAATGAAAGAGATCAACCTTTAGATCCTGAGATTGTAATACAATCAGAAGATAAAAGGAAACACAATAAAAAGAAAACAATGTGGCTGGGATGGAGAAAATACAAGGATTAGTCTATAGAGAAGAATAAGAATTCGTAACAATATTTGAACAATATGTTTGAGGATGAAACTTGTGGATGCAATAATTATTCAACAATAGAAGAGCCTCAAACAATGTGGTTCATCCTAGTATCTTGGCACCCCATGTAGCCACCCAGAACATTGAGATCAATCTAGGGATCATTAAAATTATCCCACATTTAATACTTTTTTTCTCCTACATGAAGACACCAATTCTTATATTTGGATGTTTTTGGAACTTTGTAACACATTTCAATTCATTAATATTCCAAAAAATGTGGTGATACTATGGTTGCTCATATTATCACTCAAGGATGTAGAATGTGATCGGATTCAAATAATACCTCCACATTCAATTATGATTGATGATGACTTGGTAAGAAATTTCATTACAAGGTACATTTCACACTCTAAATAAATATATTTACATGTATGATTTCTGAATTTTGAACAACTTATTGAAGAGCCATCATATATTTCATGGGATAGAATTAAGTGTTTAATAAGATGATTCCCTCATCGTGGAATTGAAATGTGTTTAATAATTAAGAAATATTATAAATAATTTTCATTGGGTAATATTTCAATCATAGAACCAGATCCTGTAGGATAAATTATGAAGAAATCACCAAAATAACATTACAAATTGTTAGATAAAATGTATAGAAAGAGTTTCAAATGGAAATTTTTCCATAAAAAGATGGTGAAAATATTTAATATGGTGGAAAATAGCAGGGTTTCCACCCAAATAAATTCCATGTCTCGAAAACATGATACAACGACGGATAAATTAGAACCACAAGAATTGAACTACAAAGAAGTTAATTACATATATTTTAATAGAACAAATTTTGTATATGGATAGAGTCCAGAATAACAACCAAATATAAAACAACAAAATAAAAAACAAGAATAATTAAGTTATCATGTTTAAGGATTTAAACTGAGGGAACAAGATTTTTAGTCCAAACATTAATTCCCAACCCTCATAAGTCAATTCCACTATTTGGAAGATACCTTATCATGATTTAGTGCCATAAAAGGATCTAACCTGAAGGTGTTGAAAACATATTATAAGAATCAAGGTACAATCATCTAGGAATTAAAATAATATATTCAAAATAAAAGGGATTCCATGAAGAATTCAGATATTCATGATGTATAGATTTGTTGAACCGTTGAATGAGAAGCCAAAGGGAGTTTCTCCAAGGTACATCAAAGTCCAAGTACATGGTGATATGATACCCATCACTTTGAGGAATGGAAAAACCACATAGTAAGTTGATAAAAATTTTATTAAATTAAGATGGAGAAGAAGAAGTGAATGTATGAAAATTATTGAAAAGATAAAAAATAGTGAAAGAAATACAAAAAAAAATTAATCAAAGAAGTATTTTTGAGAATCTACACCACTATATCAACCACAACCACCAATTCTAGATTTATTAAGACAATAAATGTTCTATGAGAAGAGGTACAAGTTCCTGGATATGTTTAAGAAACTACCAATTAACATTCTATTCTTCAAATAAATGGAAAACATTCATACAGATGCCATTATTATGAAGGATGTGGTAAAAACAAAAGGAATTAAGAGGAATTATGAACAAACCACTGACAAAAAAAATTCAGTTATGGTTTTGAAAATCATACAAAAGAAGCTAAGTTATACAAGTAGTTCTTCCATTCCCATTGATATTTTTTCTAATATATTTAGTCATAATATTTTCTAATTTGGAGAAGGATTGAAAATTACATCTTATAAAAATTTAAGGAGCATGGGATTAAGAAAAATAAATCCAACTGAAGTTGGGATTTTGTTGGGAGACAGAATTTTGAGATGTCATTAAGGACTATCCAAGGATGTAATTATCAATGTAGGAAAGTTATATTTCCCTATTGATTTTCTAGTACTTTATATGGATAATAAGAATACCCTAATAATTTTGGTAATACCCTTCCTATAAATTGGAAAGTAATTTATTGATGACTTAAATAGAAAATTATGATTTAGGGTTACCACGGAAGAGGTGAAATTCAACATTCACCAGGTTGAAAAAATATGGATGTGAAAAGTGATGAGTTTAGAGTGGATGAGCTGAAATAATTTGAGTAAATAGATTTTTTATTAAGAATACATGTGTTATTAATTATAAAATTAAAATAAGAGTTTGAAAAAATTGAAAATTAAGTTTAAAAGCTACTAGAAAATATGAAAAGAGTGGGGGGAAATCTTTCAAGATGTGTTTAAGGAGGGGAAGCAGGTATGGATAGTTAGTTAAATACTATTTTATTATTTAATAATCTCCAAAACTAATTTTATATGGACCATGGACATTGAAAATCTATTATTCATATGAGGAAAAAGGTTAGTTTTTGAAAAGGGGAAAATTCCCATCTACATGGAAGTATCGCATCTTCAAGAATTTGTGGATCCGAACATGGTAACATACTTTCTTCTATTGATTACATGAAGGAGAGAGGTATATTTAATTTGAAAGAAAATAAAAAAATTTACTTTATGTAGAAACTCAATTTTTTTTGTTCTGATTTAACTTCTACTTTTGGAACTAGTCTAAGTGTACATTTCATTAAGGATTTTTTAAATTTAACGAAAATGGGCCCTCGCATTCACTATTTGATTTGTATTTTAAGGTCCACTGTGGTCAAGAAAAATGGAAATTCAGTAATCATGAAAGGTAAAAGAGAAGATCCTAACGCTAAAATGGAGTTAAACATTGATATTTTAGTTCTATTACTCCCTAATTTTTCAATAATCATTGTTTTGATCATTAATTGAAGAAAAATTCATTCCAAACATAGATTAATGTTTTAATTTTATATCAATGATATTTAAGATTTATTAGGAATCCAAAGATTCTACGTTTTAATTATTATGTCAAAAAAAGTAAATGAGTAAAATGGGACATTTTATTCATAAAAAATTATACATAATAATTTGAAGTCAACAAATCATGATTTTTAAATATAGTCATATGTTGCTGAAATATTCCTTCTATTTTTCATTCTTTTATTTTCAGATAGTCATGTTTATTGATTTATTATTATCAATCATTCCATGATTGATTGAATTTATGTTTAAATGGCCGCATTCCCAAGATTTTTTTGAGATAATATTTTTCAATCTTATTATTAAATTTCATGATAAAACTTGGGATATGTCACTTAATAGTATTTTACTTCAATATAGTCCAATTAATGAATGTAATAATTTACATGAAAAGTTATTGAGTATTTTTTTCATTTATATATCCATTATCCTTGAGACATTCCTATCCTTTATCCTACATTTATCTCTTAGATACCATGAATGACCTTTCATAGTAATATACATATTTAAATCCAATTTATCCATTCACACATATACTATAATGTTTTTCATGTTGTTAAAAGTTCTAGTGTGAGGCGAAATAGGATTTAATGGGGAGAATGGATATTACTTATTTGAGATAATTTTTATTTATTTTCTCTTTGAAATTTTGGGTATGGTTCATGTACATTTTACTATTTTTAATTTTTACCCCTCTAAAAATGAAAAATGGAAAAACAATATGTGATCAGCTATAGAGATTAAACAATTACCATTGCTTCACCAATGATTTTTATCATTTAGGGTTGGGTGGTGGATGTGTGAATTTTCCAAGATAAATTTTTGAAAAATTAAAAATTTAATAAGAAAGAAAACGTATAGGGGTAACTAATTCATTTGGATTATTTTGATCATAGCCTTGCTTGATCTTGGGAATTGTGGGGAAATAGGTAAATTTTTCAAGATGAGAATTTCATTAGTTAGATTGGATTATCATGAATTAAATCTAGAGATAAACCTCCTTTTTAGCTTAATTTTTTATTCATCAATGTCCAATCGTCCCTTTAACCTTAGAATAATTTGATCCTAATTTCAAATACCTCTTGATTTTCAGAGTAATTTGTCTCTACTAAGTGGAGAAAGTATAAAAATATTAATGTCACAATTTTTCTACATGAACTCATGGTTTTAGAAAACCACCATATTTATGTTCAATATTAGTTATTTGGGAAGAAAAAAATATATGGTATATCACAAAGTATCATTTTAATAATGATTATTTTAATGATTTTAATTGAAGAAATGAGAAGCTCCATATTTATTTTTCATTTGTGATTTCATATTCATTATGTCTAGTGATGAATTGAAATCATTATCTTTACATGACAATTGAAAAATCTATCCCCAATTGACAACTGTTTTATTTCATGAATTTTGAAATTTAAATATTGGTAGAATGGGGTTTCCCTTTCAATTATTAGTTGAGATATATACATTGTAAAAAGAATGAAATAAGTGAGGGATATTTGGTTTGTTAATTTTATTCATGAAAACTTTAAATTCCTTAATTGTTAAATGTAATTATATTTATCTAATTAACACCTGGTTTTCTAATTAGATTAATCCTTTTTGGGAAAGCCCAACTATCCCTCAACCTTTGTGTCATAATTAACTTAGAAGACCTAACCTGATCAGTGAATAAAGAACATGAATAAGGATTGGATGGGAAGTTGAGAGGTGGAACCCTTGTGTGTGTCAGTATAGGGGACAAGAGCATGTAATGTGTACTAGTGCATAGGGAAATCTGTGTCAAAATGGGAGTAAAACATCAGCAGAATGGGGTGGTCCAAAGTGGAACAAGGTGTCCTCCAACACCCATCAGATGTGGTTTAGTATTGGAGGGATGAATTAAATAATATATTCATTGAAATTATTGGGTTTCTTGATGTGGTACATATTCCATGTAAGGGACCATAAACAAAAAAAATATGGAACTATTTTTATCTCGATATTTAATCAACATATTTAGATAAAAAATATGTTGCATATCTCCATCGTTTAACCATATGACCACCACTGACCATCATAGATGCATTGTATCCTCCCTTCTGCACCATATGTTGCCATGGATAATGGAAGAATAGCTTGAGTCATCATTGGAGAACCAAAAAAAAATATAGAATAGCCAAAGGAAATGTGGTATAGTGGAAAAGGGAGATCAATTAATAAATAGACATTTCATTTTGGTTTTTATGTTGCGCCCTCATGGTGCCATTTTTTGGTAGTGGCTTGGTTTTTTTGTAAGTGTAGACACTACACCATGGATGAGTTGTTATGTCATAAACCAAGTATGATGAAAATTCTCTGTTTTGTGGATCTATCTACTCCTCTATGTCTCTTGTTTCTAAATAACAAGAATAAAATCCATTGAACTAATGTTTCAATGCTACATCATTTCCATTTACACTAAGAGAAGTATAAAAGGAGGTTGCACCATGGTGAAAATATTACATCATGGAAGGTGATCAAATGGAAGAAGTGAGAATTTAAGGGATTAGTATATGACCATGGCTACAAGATGATCAATAGTCATCCATACATATTCAGGTAATGACTATACCATAAGGAGAATCTCCATGACTTATTGAACTTTGTTTCAAAATTAGAATGTAACACTCCAAGATTTCATGGTACGTTATCTCATTAAAGTAATTCATTAACTTCTACTATATGCAACACTGAGTTCGAGTGCACCACGACTTACCAAACTAGACATTAAAAAAAGTTATGAATATTATTAAATAGATTTTGAATTTTATATACTCCATATAATTTTAACATATGTATTATGTGTTTCTTAGACATATTATAAGAACAAATTAAATATTGAATATAAAAATGTATTTTTTTTATAAAAAATGCAATTTTACCACCTTTTAATAGAGAACCCTTTTTAAAACTAATATTTGACACATTTAAAAATTCAATCTGAAAAAATAAAATTCTTCTTTAGAATCGTGATATCAAAATTTACTTTGGATGAAATTTTGGTATTTTTCTTATAATGTTCATTTTTTAATGAATAGTTAAAAATACTATATTTTAATTCAAAACTGCCTTTTAATATAACTTATTTATATGGTTAGATTATATTCTTAAATGTTTTTAAAGTTTAATTTGATTATATTTTTACCATTTAATTCAATTTCGGTCATTGGCTGAAATTTCACTTTGAAATTGGGCATAAACATGTGTCAATCTTTTGATTGTTATTATTTCTTTAAAACAAGTTTTTTTACAACGGGAAATAATTTTAAATTAATTAATCCAACTTCTATGTTTTTAATTTGTTAAAATAGACATAATTTCTGAATTCGGAATATCAAAAATAGCTTAGGCTGATTTTTTTTATTTTTCTTAAAAACTTCAATTTTGGATGATTAGTGAAACAACTAAGTAGTAGTTAAAAATATTAATTTTTCATTTAAATGAAATTTTACCGCTTCTGTGAATTAAATATAGAAAATCTGACATATATGGTTGTTTTTAGTAAGTAAAATATGGTTCAATATGATGAAAATAATTTTTGGTGAATAGTAACTTTTGACTTTTATTTACCGCAGTTAATGGTAAATAAGGTAATTCAAGCTAAAAATAATATTAAATTAATAAAAAATTACCATAAAACTTGTTCTAACCTTATAGGATGAGTAATGGACGTCCAAGAAAATTTTTGGGTGAGAATTTTGGCCTTTGAAAGCCACTTGGGTAAGATAATGATGTTAATAATTTTTATTTAAAATAAAAATAAAAATATCACAAACAAGTATTGTTTTTCTAAACAATTTTAATGTGGGCTTATATAATTGATAAATTTTACTAAAAATATAAATTAGAATTATTAAAATATTTCCTACATTATGATATTTTTTTATAATTTTTAGACATTAAATAAATTAATTTTTTTATGACACAATAATGATGCAATGTTTACATCATTAATAAATGATTTAAATAAATAAGATAATAACGATTAAAATAATATCCAATACCTATCCAAATATTATTAAATGATTTTATTTCTAACATGAGTCATCTTATCTTAGACCTTAATAAATTTTGTACATTTAGAAACCAAAAATCATTATATAATAAAATAATACTTTCACACTTTCCTAAAGAGCTCCTTCTATCCTTATAAAAATCTCTCACCTCTAACCCATTACTCACACATCTCAAAACCATGTTCTTATCTAAACTCTACCCAAATAATCTCTCAAGATCCCTCACTTCAACCTAGAGGCCTTACCATAAAGATAAGGCACTTCAAGAAATCCTTTTGGTGCAAACCAAAGGGAGTTACCCAATTTTAAGGTAACATCTTCCCTAAAGTTATTTTCTATTATTTTACTTCTCCAACCCCCTAAACACTTTTTATTAATTTCTTCTATAAAAACACCATAATCCTCAATATAATATATTTTTTGATGAGAATTATTCTATATACACTTACCCACACCTCCATTTAATAGTTAAATAACATATTGTTTCTGTGGACAGCGAACTACTACCTCAAGAAATAATGATTGTTCAATTATCTTCTACTACCTCTTTTGGTGGATATTATGATGGAAATGTATTTATATATTATATATATTATTTTTATGTTTTCTCCATGATTCTGTAATTTTCATTTACAAACACACCTTTATTCATTCCAATATGTGTGACCACGATAATTTTATTTGAGGAAGTGCGGACTACCACCCCCTAAAGGTGATATGATTCGTTCATGACATACATTGAATGTATAAAATATGGAGTTAGATTAATTATTTAACACATATATCATATTTTATTATACTATAATTATAATATACCTATGTATAATTATGTTTTCATTTCATTAAATATGAAATATAAATGAAAGTACCTTTCATGCGTACGTACGACTTACTGTCTCCATGAACATTGCATTTCATTTTTTATCTACAAATATCAGGAACTAATATATATATATATATATATATATTGGATATATATGATATGTATAATATTTAAATCATTAATATGTTACTATATATAATAGACATTTGACCACATGGGCAATTTGTAATTATAATAAGTTCATTTTTTACTCGAGTACCAAATATCTACAAAACGACCATTATTAACTTAAATGATTACATAATGTTTATAACATGGTAATAAGTGATATAGAAGTAATAATAAACTTTAAAAGGTTCTTAAGAAAGTATAAATTAACTTTAGTTTATTATTTATAAGATTAAATAATGAACGAGTCAAGTCGTACATGAGGTAAGGGGTTTCTTATCTCACTCTTAATTTTGGGAGATTTCCCTTGTTCACCACTTATTTATTGCATGTGGTGTATTATTTACTACCCATGATTGTATTATTGGTGTAATATAAATTAATTGATGGTTATTTACATCTTCATTGTATGATTCTTCTTTCATGTGGTGTATGTTTTGTGAGTTACCAAATTGGTAAGGGAATTTCAAATTTCAATTTCCACTCATTGAGATTTACGCATACTTCATTGATTATTTTTTACTCCAAGATTATGTGTGGAATCAGTATTTAATATTTATGAAGTAATTTACACTCACCTTTGTGTGGATATAATTTTGATTCACATAATCACTGCATTGATAATTTCTCAAGCCATTGATATGAACTTGATAAGAGTAATCTTAAATCAATTTCCATTCATTGAGTTAAACATCCAAGTCATTGGTGTTGTTTTTACAAGAATATGTGTAAGTATCCTCTGATTGATTTACACTGAATATCCATTCATATTGAGTGTATTTATATTTTTCACACATTATTATGTCATTGATTTATCCTTTACCTATGGATACAATGATTATAATGGATTTCGTCTCAATTTACATTCCTTTGAGACATCTTTGTTGATTATGTGCCAATTCACTTTTATATGGTGTATATACTGTACTTTGACATAGTACATCAGGAATCCAATTATTCTCATGATATTATAATGTTTTTATTAACTTAATTATTTTTATTCAAGTGTCTCTCATTTTGTTAGTAACTCTAACTAAAATTTCATTTTAAATGGTTTAAAGATTTGTTCTTCTAAATATTTCTCATTTATTTCCATGTTTTAAAAATGGTTTTAAGGATTTATTTATATGGAAATTAATTTTTTAAAATATAAAATTAATTTTAAATGTTTCAAAGTGGTATGGGACACTTTGATTAAAAAATATATTTTAAACAACTTCTTAATAAATAGTGAGGCTTTTATATGTTTTCAAGAAAAAGGGGAATATTTCTCTCAAATAGTTTTAATGACTATTTTCATCTATGTCAATATACATCAGTTTATTTTATTCTTGATTGAGGTTGACTTATCAAAATAAAATCATCCATATTGTATTGAATGAGTTATGTTTCACTGTGGATGTGCTAATTGTTTTCCATTCATGGGTTGTGGTTAAAATATTGACATTTTGTATGCTAGCTTCAATACGAATGTTTAGATTATGTTACACCCTTTCATATGAGAAATGAATTGGACTTATTAAGTGATGTGTGGATCCCTCTATAGTTACTCGATGGATCGGTAGGTCTAATGAGAAAAACTAGTGTCTTGGCACAAGGCCTTGACAAAATCTTATTGGTAGTCTGGGGACGAGGCCTTGACTATGTTGTTATGATGTCCGGCATTATGAATTCAATCATTATGAGATTAGTTATTTGTATTTCATGTGGTTATTCGACTAGTAGAATACCCATGACTATGTTTTATTATGGAATTATTTACTCGGATCATATTCCTGCCATATAGTGTTCATGTTTATTATTTGTAAAGGCATGTGTTTTAAATTATTCACCATGCCTAATGTTTATGTTATCTTCCACTGTATTGCTTACTCTTACTGATAATCTGAGCTCACCCCTTCCTTATGTTTTATTCTCCCAGGATTCCAATATGTGTGTTATGATTGATATGCAGGGTTAAGATAAAAGATTAATGGATTTCTCAAAGGATAATTTATGTTGTGTTTTATTTTCTAATGTGTAATGTAACATTCATGTATGTAATATATTTTTTCCAAAACTGCTAAATTGATTGGTCTTTTGGGACATTATTCCTTGTAATCATTCCAATGTATTAAAATAATGCACCGGATCCTAGCTTTTAGGGTCGGGGCGTTACAGTTGGTATCCGAGGAAGATTCGTAAAAACCTTGGAATCTAGATTTAGAAAAACTCTGATTAGAAAAAATTACCTTAAGATAGACATTGAGGATTAGTATATAAGAATATACAAAAATTTTGGTAATGTAAATATTATGTGGGCTTTCCAATCAATACATCCCTATCTGGATACGAGCAGGTAGAGGCGGCTTTGGCACAAGGGTACCAAGGGGTAAAACCCGAAAACACTGCTTTGAGATAGACTCGAATGTGAACTGGTGAACGACAATGGGAATTGATACACTCTTGGTTACGACACTCCTGGGGGAGATGCTTAAGATAACTCACATTTTCATTTCAAGCTGATTTGAATGATTTTAATATAAGATGATAATAAATAACCTTGGTTAATCCTAAGGTGTTTTAGATTGAAAATAAGGTTTCATGATATTATCTAAATGATTTTTTGACTATTGTTACTCACATAATGGTTTCTAGTTTTAGTTAATGGATGTACTCCAATGAAGTCATAGTAACATTGAACATGATGTACATCGTGGGAACAGTGGTGGAAATGAGCAATGGAATGGAATGCTGATAGGTGTAAAAGATATCATCTTTATGCCGAATCATTTTTCCAAAAATATGATCAACATCATATATATTAACAAACTCCCGGACTCAACAAAGAAGAGAAATTTGGTGAATGATAAGAGCTCTAGTAGTGGAGACCATGGAGAAAAGAAAGATCAATTTCCATAATTTAGGAAATGTGGAAGGAGACACCTATGAAAGTGTCACAATGGAACAAAGAAATTCTTTATGTATGGGAAAGAAGGACATAAATTAAAAATTAACCGCAGAAAAATGAAGAGTACTATGGATGAAAATAAAATTGATCCTAAGAATCCAATTACTGTCATTTTCTATAAATATAATTGACCTTGGAATTACCTGAGTCAATGCCCTATTCTATAGGATAAACTCAATATCAAGTAAGAACCTATTTGGAAATAAATGGATGGAGAATTGTTTAAAAGTATGGGATTACATTGGAAGACTATTCTCTTGTATGTCTAAACATGTAGTTTGTTGTATGAAAATACTATGAGAGGAAAAATTATCTTTTATTTCGTGGATATAGTTCTAAATAACCATTTGGGTTTATATGATCCTAGAATTTGAGGCAATTACAAGTTATAAATTTTTAGGATTAAAACATGAGGTATAAGATAACAGTTATTGTTAAAATATGTTTAGGTTATTTTTGAGGAATTTATCTCATTTTTTGGAATATTATAAAAATATATAGTTTCTGAAAAAGGAAAACATGCAGACTGTGGGACAACCTATCGGGTTGGACAAAGCTATAGGAATCGAACCCGCAACAAAAGTGTGATTAGGATTTATTGCATACCACTGGACAACATGAAGTCCTTAGTTAGTATGACTAATTATTTTTAGTTAAATTATTTTATGGATCAAGAATATTTTGATTTTTGGTACTTAGGATTTATCCTTAGTATAGGAAAATGACTTTGTGATTAAGTGTTATATGTTATTTTAGAAGATGTTCAATATTTTGGAAATACTATATGGCTAAGGAAAATAGAATACTATTGGATTTCATTTTAGGAGTAATGGTGGATTTTTATTTTGGAAGAATGTATGTTTTTAAAGTATACATAGAGAAATTTAGGTTATTTATGGAAATTATTAACCTATCATAGAGAATATGTGATTAGATTAATTACTTTTATGTATGAGACTTCAAGAGTAGTCGATGTTATTTGGAGATACAATTTAACATGAAAGACTATGTCAGAAAATTCTTCTGAGTTTTGGGACTCAATATTAGTTTTGATTGTATTGAATGATTTTATAGACAATTGTTTATTGAATTGTAGTTACTAAAATTTGGGTAATGTTGGTTTAATTTTAGAAATTAAGATTAGTATTTCTTTCTCTATAGGTGTATCCTTTTGGGGGATCATATCATCATTTACTAACCATTTTGGTTTTGGTTAATCTCTAAAGAAAAGGAAAGTATATAGTTCATCCTTTTTGGATTATTTGATCCTCTATAAGTTGATTCTAGCACATCAGGTGCGACTAAGTCATCTTCAATACTCATTATTTGGAGTGAAAGATGAGTTTTTGGTAAGAATTAAATGAATAATGAAACTCTACTTGTTAAGTATATATATATATTTCTTATTCTATGAATAAATTAATTATTAACCTATAGGGAAGGGATCATAAAACCCAAAATGAGTTGTCCTAATGCTTTATTATTTGTTAAACCGACGATATTTTAAATCATCATAGATTAATGGCGTTGAGGCCCTCAATTGTACACTAGTTTGTGATTGATGACCTCAATCACTCCCTATAAATATTTATGTTTTTCCTAGAATCATGTGCCACTAATTCCCACCAATTTTCTTCTAATCAAGATAATAATTTGGTGGTGACTTTTTCATTTCCCTTTCCCTCTTATTAAGAATAAATTCTATTAACCCAATTTTCAATGTGGGTTTTTCACAAAGGTATTTTTCTATTTTCAACCTTCTATTTTCAAAGAAAAATTTTCAAATTGCGTAGACTCAATTTATTGAAGGAGGGGATAATGTAACCCCCAAATATTTGATGGTACGTTATCTCTTCAGTGTAATTCAATAACTTTTACTATACGCAACACTAAGTTCGAGCGCACCACGACTTACCAAACTAGCCATTCAAAAAAATCGGTTATTAATAGTATTAACTTGAATTTTAATTTTATATACTAAATATAATTTTAAATTATGTATTATGTGTTTCTTATACATATTATAAGAACAAATTCAATTTCTCGTATAACAAATAAATTTTCCAAAAAAATACAATTTTACCACCTTTTAATGGGGAACCCTTTGTAAATCCAATATTTGACACTCTAACATATTCAATTTGAAAAAATAAAATTATTCTTTAGAATCATGATTTCAAAATTTACTTTGGATTAAATTTTGGTATGTTTCTAATAATGATCATTTTTTAATAAATAGTCTAAAATACAGTATTTTAATTCAAAATTTCCTTTTAATCTAACTTATTTATATGGTTATATTATCTTCATAAATGGTTTTAAAGATTAATTAGATTATATTTTTACCATTTATTCCAACATTGGTCATTATATGAAATTTCACTTTGAAATTGGGCATAAACTAGTGTCAATCTTTTTGTAGTTATTATTTAAAAAAAACACGTTTTTGTTTCGAAAACGAGAAATAATTTTAAATTAATTAATCCAAATTCTATGTTTTTAATTTGGTAAAATATGCAACATTTTTCAATTTGGAATATCAAATATATCCTAGGCGGAATTGTTTGTATTTTTCTGAAAAACTTCAATTTTTGATGAATAGTGAAACCACTAAGTAAGTAAAAATCTGACTTTTTCATTTAAATGAAATTTAACCACTTCTATGAATTGAATTTTGAAATTTTGACATACATTGTCGTTATTATTATGTAAAATTTGGTTCAATAAGATGAAAATAATTTTTGATGAATAGTAACTTTTGACTTTTATTTAGAGTGGTTAACGATAAATAGGGTAATTCAAGGTAAAAATAATATTAAATTAATATAAAATTACCTTAAAACTTGACCTAACCTTATCATATGTGTAATTTCTAACCAATACAATTATTGGGTGAGACTTTTGGCCTTTGAAAGCCACTTGGGCAATATAATGATATTAATAATTTTTATTTAAAGTAAGAAAATAAAAATATCATAAACATGTATTGTTTTGCTAAAACAATTTTAATATGGGGTTATATAATTGATAAATTTTACTATAAATATTCATTGGAAAGATAAAATGATTTCAAAAATTTTATTTTTTTTATAATTTTTAAACATCAAATAAATTAAATTATTAATGACACAATAATGATGTAGTGTTTACCATATTAATAAATGATTTAAATAAATAAGATTATAAAGATCAAAATAATATCTTAAACCTGTCCAAATATTATTAGATGATTTTATTTCAAACATGAGTCATCTTATCTTTGACCTTAAGAAATTTTAGGCATTTAGAAACTCAAAATCATTATATAATAAAATAATGTTTTAACAATTTCCGAAAGATCCCCTCCTCCCCCTTATAAAAAGCCCTCAACTCTAACCCATTACTCACACATATCAATCCCCTTGGATCATATAAATTCCATTCAAATAAGCTCTTAGGATCCCTACCTTTATCCTAGAATCCATACGATAGGCAAAAGGCACTTCAAAAAATCCTTTTGGATTAAACCAAAGTGTGTTACCCAATTTTAAGGTAATGTCTTCCCTAAAGTTATTTTCTTTTATTTTACTTCTCCAACCCCATAAAATATTTTTATTACTTTCTTTTATAACAACAACATTATTTTCAATATACTAGGTTGTTTTTAAGAGAAGTATTTGAGATACACTTACACACACCTCCATCAAATTGGAAAAGAACATATTGTTTCTGTGGACGGTGAACTACTACCTCACAAAACGATGATTGTTCAATTATCGCATACCGCCCCTTATGGTGGCCATTATTATGGAACTATATTTATATATTATATATAGTATGTTTATGTTTTCTCTATTCTTCCGTAATTTTATTTTAAAAACACACCTTTATTCCTTCCAATATGTGTGACCATGATAATTTCATTTGAGGAAGTGCGGACTACCGCCCCCTAAATGTGATATGATTCATTCATGACATACATGGAACGTATAAAGGATGGAGTTTATTAAATTATGTAACACATATATCATATGGTATTATACTAGAATTATAATATACTTATGTATCATTATGTTTTCATTTCATTAAATATGAAATTTAAATGAAAGTAGCGTTCATGCGTATGTACGGCTTACCGTCTCCATAAACGGTGCATTTCATTTCTTATCTCCAAATATCATGAACTAATATATATATATATATATATATACTAGATATATATGATATATATAATATTTAAATCAAAAATATGATACTTGAGATAATTGAATTTTCACCAAATTGCCAATTCGTAATTATGACATGTTCATTTTTGACTCTAGTAACAAATATTGAAAAAATGACCATTATTAGCTTAAATGATTACTTAATGTTTATAACATGGTAATAAGTAATATAAAAGGATGAATAAACATGAAAATTTTTCTTATGAAATTATAAATTAAATTTAGTTTATTATTCAAGATATTAAAGAACAAACGAGTCAAGTCAGACACAAGGTAAGGGGTTTTAAACTCACTATTAATTTCTTGAGATTTCCATTGTTCGCCACCTACTTATTGAATGTGGTGTATTATATACTTCTAATGATTTTATTCTTGGTGTAATATACTTTAATTTTTGTTTATTTACATATTCATTGTATGATCCTTCTTTCATGGGGTGTATGTTTCGTGAGTGACCAAATAGGTAAGGGAATTTCAAATTTCAATTTCCACTCATTGGGATTTACATAAACTTCATTTATTCTTTGACTCCAAGATTATTTGTGGAATCACGATTTATTATTTTTTTAGTAATTTCTACTCACCTTTGTGTGGATATAATTTTGATATAGATAATCACTACATTGATAATTTTACACGCCACTGATATGAACTTGATAAGAGTAATCTTAACTCAATTTCCATTCATTGAGTTAAACATCCAAGTCACTGGTGTTGTTTTTATAGGAATATGTGTGAGTACCCTCTGATTTATTTACACTGAATATCCAATCATATTGAGTGTACTTATATTTTCCACACATAATTATACCATTGATTTATCCATTACCTAAGGATATGATCATTATAAGGGATTTCATCTCAATTTACAGTCCTTTGAGACTTCTTTGTTGATTATGCACCAATTCACCTTTATATGGTGTATATATTTTACATTGACATAGTATATCACAAATCCCTTTATTCTAATGATATATAGTGTTTTTATTTTCTCAATTATTTGTATTCAAGCATCTATCATTTGGTTAGGAACTCTAACTAAAATATCATTTTAAATGGTTTAAAGTCTTATTCATCTAAATATTTGTCATTAATGTCCATATTTTAAAATTGGTATTAAGTATTTATTTATATGAAAATTAATGTTTTAAAATTTAAAATTCCTTTTAAAAGTATCAAAGTGTCATGGTACACATTGATTCAAAAATCTATTTTAAACGGCTTCTTGATAAATAGTTGAACTTTTAAATGTTTTCAAGAAAAATGGGGAATTTCTCTCAAATAGATTTAATAACTATTTTCATCTATGTCAGTATCCTTCATTTTATTTTATTCTTGATTGATGTTGATTTATCAAAATACAATCATCCATATTGTATTGAATGAGTTGTGTTTGACTATTGATGTGCTATTTTTATGGCATTCATTGGTTGTGGTTAAAATATTGACATCTTGTATGCTAGTTTCAATACGAATTTTTAGATTATGTTTCACCCTTTCATATGAGGAAGGCATTGGACTTATTAAGTGATGGGTGGAGCCCACTATAGCTTCTCGATGCATCAGTAGGTCTCATTAGACAAACTAGTGTCTTGGCACGTGGCCTTGATAAAATATTATTTGTAGTCTTAGAACGAGGCCTTGACTACATAGTTATGATGTCTGCATTATACATTCCATCATTATGAGATTAGCTATTGATATTTCATGTGGTTATTAGACTAGTAGAATACCGATGACTATGTTTTGTTATGGAATTATTTACTCAGGTCATATTCCTACCATAAAGTGTTCATGTTTATTATGAATGTGTTTTCAATTAATCACTATGCCAAATGTTTATGTTATATTCTGATGTATTGCTTACTCTTACAGAGCATCTGTGCTCACTGATTTCTATGTTTTATTCTCCCATGATTCTAAGAAGTGTATTATGATTGATATGTATGGTTAAGCTTGGGGATTAACAGAGTTCTCAACGGATAATTTATGTTGTGTTTTATTTTCTAATGTGTAATTAAACATTCATGTAAGTAATCTATTTTACAACACTACTAAACTGATCGGTCATTCAGGAGTTGATTCCTTGTAATCATGCCAATGTATTAAAATAATGCACCGACTTTGGGTTTCTAGGGTCGGGGTGTTACATTTGGTATCAGATGAAGTTTATCACAAACCTTGGAAGCTAGATTTAAAAAAACTCTTATTAGAGAACATTAACCTAAGATATAGTTTGAGGATTATTATAGAAGAACATACAAAAATTTTGGTGATGTAAATATTATGTGGATTTTCCAAAAAATACATCCATGTCTGGATACGAGTAGGTAGAGGCGTCTCTTGCACATATGTACCTAGGGGTAAAACCCGAAAGCCCCACTTTAATCTAGACTCGAACAGGAAATGGTGCACGAAAATGGGCCTCACTGTACTCTTGGTTACGACACTCCCATGGGATATGCTTAGGATAATTCAAATTTTCTTTACAAACTGATTTGATGTATTTTAATATAATATGAGAATAAAAAACCTTAGTTAATCCTAACGTGTTTTATATTGAAAAAAAGGGGTCATGATATTATCTAAATGATTTTATGACAATTGTTACACTCACAATACTTTTTGGTTTTAGTCAATGGCTGGATTCCAAGGATGTCATATTAACATTGAACACGATGTAAAAGGTGGGAACGATGGTGGAAATTAGCAACGAAATTGAAAGTTGATAGGAGTAAAAGATATTTCCTTCATGCCGAATCAGTTTTCCAAAAATATGATCAACAATATATATATTAACCAACTCCTGGACTCAACAAAGAAGATAAAGGCGGTTAATGATAAGAGCTCCAGCAGTGGAGACCATGGAGAAAAAAGTTCAATTTCCATCATGCTTGAAATGTGGAAGGAGGAACCTAGGAAAGTGTCTCAATGGAACAAAGAAATGATTTAGGTTTTGGAAAGAAGGATATAAAGTAAATAATTGTCGAAGAAAAATGAAGAGTACTATGGAAGAATATAAAAATGATCCTATGAATCAAATTACAGTCATTTTCTGTAAATTTAAGGGACAATGGCATTACCTGAGTCAATGCCCTATTCTATAGGATAACCTTTATGTTAAAGAAGAACCTATTTGGAAATAAATGGGTGGAGAAATGTTTAAAAGTATGGGATTACTTTGGAAGACTATTCTCTTGCATGTGTATCCATGTAGTTTGTTATGTGAAAATACTATTCGAGGAAGAATTATCTTTTATTTTGTGGATATAGTTATAATTAACCATTTGGGTTTATATGATCCTTGAATTTGAGGAAATTATAGGTTATTAATTTTAAGGATTAAAATTCTAGGTATGAGATAAAATTTATGGTTAAAATATGTTAAGGTTATTTTTGAGGAATTTATCTTATTTTTTAATGTATTATAAAAATATATTGTTTTCAAAAAAGGACAACACACAGACCGTGTGACAACCTGTTGTGTCGGATAATGCTACGGGAATCGAACCCACAACCAAACTGCGACTGAGACTTATTGCCTACCATTGTACTATGTGAAGTCCCTGGTTAGTATGACTAATTCGTTTTAGTTAAATGATTTTATGGATAAAGAAGATGTTGATTTTGGGAACTTATGATTTATCCTTAGTATAGGAAAATGATTTGGTTATTAAGTGATAAATGTTACATTGAATGATGTTCTCTCTTTTGGTAACACTATATGCCTTAGGATAATAGAATACTATGGTATTTGATTTGAGCAGTAATGGTGTATTTCTATTTTGGAATAATGTATGTTTTTATAATATACTTGTAGAAATTACATTATTTATGTAAATGATTAACCTATCATAGAGAATATGTGATTAGGATAATTATTTTTAAGTATGTGACATTAAGACTAGTCAATGTTATTTGGAGATACAATTTAACATGGAAGACTACGTAAGAAAATATTTTTGAGTTTTGGGTTTCAATATGAGTATGGAATATATTGAAAGATTTAATGGAAAATTGTTTATTGATGTATATTTATTAAACTTAGGGTAATGTTGGTTTAATTTTAGAAATTATGATTAGTATTTCTTCTTCTAAGGAATTATCCTTTTTGGGGATCATCTCATTATTTACTAACAATTTCGGTTTTGGTTAATCTCTAAAGAAAATGGAAATATATAGTTCATTCTTTGTGGATTATGTGACCCTCTATAAGTTGATTCTAGCGCTTCATGTGTGACTAATTCATCTTGAATACACATCGTTTGGAGTGAAACATGAGTTTCTAGTAAGAATTAGATGAAGGATGACACTCTACTTGTAATGTATATATCTATTTTTCTTATTCTATGAATAAATTAATTGTTAAACTTTAGGGAAGGGATATTAAAACCAAAAATGTGTTTTTCTAAATGTTTATGTTTTGTTGAACCGATGATATTTTAAATCATCATAGACTGATGTCTTTGAGGCACTCAATTTTACACTAGTTTTTAATTGATGAACTCAATAACTCCCAATAAATATTTACATTTTCCTCCAATTATGTTTCTCTAATTGCCACCAATGTTCTCTTAATCGGGATCATAATTTGGTGGTGACTTTTTCATTTCACTTTCCCTCTTATTAAGATTAAATTTTATTAACCCAATTTTCGATGTGGGTTTTCCACAAAGGTATTTTTTTATTTTCAACCTTTTATTTTCGAAGAAAAATTTCAAATATCAAGGATGCAATTTATTGAAGGAGGGGATATTGTAACACCCCAAGATTTCATGGTATGTTATCTCTTCCATGTAATTCAATAACTTGTATTATACGCAATAATGAGTTCAAGTCCACCATGACTTACCAAACTAGCTAATCAAAAAAACAGTTACGAATAATATTAACTAGATTTTAAATTTTATAAACTACATATAATTTTTCCTTATGTATTATGTGTTTCTTAGAAATTTTATAACAACAAATTCAGTTATTCAAGTAAAAAAATGTATTTTTCAAAAAAATGAAACTTTACCACCTTTTAATGGAGAGCCCATTTTAAATCCAATATTTGACACTTTTACATAATCATTTTTTGAAAATAAAATTCTTCTTTAGAATCATGATATCAAAATTTACATTCGATGAAATTTTGTTATTTTCTAATAATGTTCCTTTTTAAATGAATAGTGAAAAATACTATATTTAATTCAACACTACCTTTTTATCATGCTTATTTATATGGTTATATTATCTTATTAAATGGTTTTAGAGTGTAGTTAGACTATTTTTTTACCATTTAATCCAATTTTTATCATTGTAATAAATCTCACTTTGATATTGGGCATAAACAATTGTCAATCTTTTGATAGTTATTATTTCTTAAAAAGATGTTTTTTGTTTTGACAATGGGAATTAATTTTAAATTAATTAATCTAACTTCTATGTTTTGAATTTCATAAAATATATATCATTTTCTAATTCAGAATATAAAATATATCTTAGGTTGATTTTTTTGTATTTTTCTGAAAAAGTTCAAATTTTGATGAATTCTGAAACCACTAAGTAGTAGTTAAAAATCTGACTTTTTCATTTAAATGAATTTTTACTGCTTCTGTAAATTAAATTTAGAAAATATGACATACAGGGTTGTTATTAGTAAGTAAAATTTGGTTCAATAAGATGAAAATAATTATTGGTGAATAGTAACTTTTGACTTTTATTTACCACTGTTAAAGGTAAATAGGGTAGTTCAAGGTAAAAATAATATTAAAATAATATAAAATTGCCTTAACACTTGTTCTAACCTTATTGGATGATTAATGGATGACCAAGACAATCTTTGGGTTAGAATTTTGTCCTTTGAAATCCACTTGGGTAAGATAACGATATTAATTATTTTTATTTAAAGTGAAAACAAAATTATCATAAACATGTATTATTTTGTTAAACCAATTTTAATGTGGGGTTATATAATTGATATATTTTACTATAAATATTAATAAGAAATATAAAATTATATCCTATATTATGGTATTTTTTTATAATTTTTAGACATTTAATAAATTAAATTATTTATGACACAATAATGATGGAGTGCTTACCTCATTAATATATGATTTAAATAAATAAGATTATAAAGATTAAAATATTATCCAAAACCTGTCTAAATATTATTGGATGATTTTATTTAGACCATGAGTCGTCTTATTTATACCTTAATAAATTTTGGACATTTAGAAACCGAAAATAATTATATAATAAAATTATATTTTCACACTTTCCTAAAGAGGACCTCCTCCCCCTTATAAATAGATATCAACTATAACCCATTTCCCACACCTCTCAATCCACTTATCTTGTCTAAAATATACCTAAATAATCTCTCAAGATCCCTCCCTTCCACCTAGAAGTCTTACCTTAGGCAGAATGCTCTTCAAGAAATCATTTTGGTTCAAACCAAATGGAGTTACTGAATTTGAAGGTAACGTCTTCCCTAAAGTTCTTTTCTTTTCTTTTACTTATCCAACCCTCTAAACACTTTTTATCACATTATTTTATGAAAACACCAGTATCTTCAATATAATAGGTTGTTGTTAGGAGATGTATATGAGCTACACTTACACACACCTCCATCTAATGGGAAAATAACATTCAGTTTTTGTGGAAGACGAACTACTGCCTCACGAAACGATGATTGTTCAATTATCTCATACCGCCTCTTATGGTGGCCATTACGGTGGAACAGTATTTATATATGATATATATTATTTTTATGTTTTCTCTATTCTTCTGTAATTTTCATTTACAAACACACATTTATTCTTTCCAATATGTGTGCCCATGATAATTTCATTTGAGGAAGTGCGGACAACCGCCCCCTCAAGGTGATATGATTCATTCATGACATAATAGAACGTATAAAGGATGGAGTTAATTAAATTATGTAACACATATATCATATGATATTATAATTTAATTATAATACAACTATGTATCATTATGTGTTAATTTCAATAATATGAGGTAGCAATTAAAGTAGCGTTCATGTGTACGTATGGCTTACCATCTCCATGAACCGTGCATTTCTTTTCTCATCTCCAAATATCATGAACAAATATATATATATATATATATATATTGGATATATATGATATATATAATATTTAAATCATTAATATGATAATAAAGATAATAGAATTTTGACCACATGGACAATTTGTAATTATAACAAGTTCATTATTGACTCACGTACCAAATACCGACAAAACGATCATTATTAACGTAAATTATTACATAATGTTTTTAACATGGTAATAAGTGATATTAAATGAATAATAAACATGAAAAGGGTTCTTAATAAATTATAAATTAACTTTAGTTTATTATTCGGGAGATTAACAAACAAACGAGTCAAGTCGAACACGATGTAAGGGGTTTTTATCTCACTCTTAATTTCGTGAGATTTCCATTGTTCGCCACTTATTTATTGCATGCGGTGTATTATGTACTGCCTATGATTGTATACTTGGTGTAATATAATTTAATTTATGGGTATTTACATCTTCATTGTATGATCCTTCTTTCATGGGGTGTATGTTTCGTGAGTTACCAAATCGGTAACAGAATTTCAATTTTCAATTTTCACTCATTGGGATTTATGCATACTTCATTGATTATTTTACCCCCATTTTATGTGTGGAATCACATTTTTATTTTTTATGTAGTAATTTCCACTCACCGTTATGTGGATATATATTTTATACACATAATAACTACATTTATAATTTCTCAAATCATTTATATGAACTTGATAAGAGTAATCTTAACTCAATTTCAATTCATTGAATTAAATATCCAAGTCATTAGTGTTGTTTTTACAAGAATATGTGTGTGTCCTATGATTGATTTACACAGAATATCAAATCATATTTAGTGTATTTAAATTTTTCACACATAATTATGTAATTTATTTATCCTTTACCCATGGATACAGTCATTATAAGAAATTTCATCTCAATTTACATTCCTTTGAGACTTCATTGTTGATTACGTGCCAATTCACTATTATATGGGGTATATACTATAAATTGACATAGTATATCACGAATACCTTTCTTCTCAGGATATTATAATGTTTTTGTTACCTCAATTATTTGTATTCCAGTGTCTCTCATTTGGAAATTAATGTTTTAAATTTTAAAATACCTTTTAAAAGCTTCAATGTGGAATGGGGCACTTTGATTCAAAAATCTATTTTAAACGACTTCTTGATAAATAGTGCGCCTTTTAAATGTTTTCAAGAAAAAGAGGGATATTTCTCTCAAAGAGTTTTAATTACTATTTTCATCTATGTTAGTATCCTTCAGTGTAATTTATTCTTGATTGAGGTTCATTTATCGAAATACAAGCATTCATATTGTATTGACTTTGTTATGTTTGACTGTGGATGTGATATTTTTATGCCATTCATGGGTTGTGGTTAAAATATTGACATTTTGTATGCTAGTTTCAGTACGATTGTTTAGATTGTGTTTCACATTTTCATATGAGGAATGCATTAGACTTATTAAGTAATGGGTGGAGCCCGCAATAGCTCCTTGATGTATTGGTAGGACTCATGAGACAAACTAGTGTCTTGTCACAAGTCCTTGACAAAATCTTATTTGTAGTCTTAGCGCGAGGCCTTGAATATGTAGTTATGATGTCCGAAATTATGCATTCCATCATTATGAGATTAGCTATTGACATTTCATGTCTTTATTCAACTAGTAGAATACCCATGACTATGTTTGATTATGTCATTATTTACTCAGCTCATATTTCTTCCATAAAGTGTTCATATTTATCATTTTTAAAGTAATGTGTTTTCAACTATTCACTATGCCAAATGTTTATGTTATCTCTTCTTGTATTTTTTACTCTTACATAGCATCTGAGCTCACCCATTTCTTATGTTTTATTCTCCCAGGATTCCAATAAGTGTAATATGATTGATATGTAGGGTTACTCCAGGGGATTAATGTAGTTCTCAAAAGATAATTTATGTTTTGTTTTATTTTATAATTTGTCATGTAACGTTCATATATGTAATCTATTTTCCATGATTGCTAATCTGATCAGTCTTTTGGGACTTGATTCCTTGTAATCATGCCAATGTATTGAATTAATGCACCGACTTTGGGCTTCTGGGGTCAGGACATTAAAAGAATACCTCATAACTTCAGGTATTATTTGATGCATTGTTGATCCTCCAGAGGGAATTAAATTAATGACACAAATGGTCAACTCAGTTAAAAAATTAGGGGCTCCACTCAGTAGGGAGGACCAACTCACCCCATTGATCAATGGGAATATTTAATGAAAATATAGAAGATTCATAAAGAAACCTATTAGGAGATATAGAATAAGGAAAGAGAGATAAAAATGTAAATGAATAACTCAAGGAAAAAATGAAATAGTAGAGAAATAAATTCAAATTTGAAAACAATAGAGAAATAATTCTCTTCAAGAGGATAAAATAAGGTAGATGCTACTGCATTGGAGGGATACTTTTGAGATTTCAACTAGATTATTGTAGTTTTTGTTGTAAGTTACTGCTATATTATGTTTGTTTTTTTTCTTATATTTTTTATATACTCATTAATAAAAAGAGGGGTTAAACTTATTTTTGTAACAATAAATTTAATTAAGGTGGATTTTTTTAGTTTAGGGTCAGGTGATTTATTATTATTTTGGTTTGTGAGATTTCTTTTCACTATAATCACAACAATAACCTCATTTATCATGCATGAACAATGATTTATGAGGAGGGTTTGTTGCATAAAATACATTGACTAGTTATCCCTCATATGGAACAAAAAATTCATGACTTAGGAATAGATATTTTTAAACAAGGTTTTTTACACCAATTTATGAATTAAACCTAATAACTGAGAGGGGAAAAGAAATTCATTAAATGGAGAGTTTGTACACTAAGTGGAGCATTTATGAGGTTTAATTATTAAAAAATATAGAATTAAATCACAAAAATATTTAAATCCGCACATAAATTTTGATGTACAATATCTTGGTATAATAATCATCAATTTCAAAAACTAATAAATTAGTCTATGGTGTTCATTATGTTTTCTAAAACATTTTATATCGTTTATAAATTTACCTCAATGAATTTACCTTAATCTTCTTCTATACTACATTTTAAATTAGTAAGTGTAGTTTGAGAATAATAAATTTATTCTTTGACTTCCCAAAGAGAGATAAAGATTTTCTTGGAGATTAAAAAACTAACATCACCCACATATTGACTATCCTCAGTCATGTTTATCCCACAAA
This sequence comes from Viscum album, assembly GCA_963277665.1. Taxonomy (NCBI): domain Eukaryota; kingdom Viridiplantae; phylum Streptophyta; class Magnoliopsida; order Santalales; family Viscaceae; genus Viscum; species Viscum album. The sequence continues at coordinate 1,672,223,429 of OY728138.1, forward strand.
CATCAAGTGAAACAATGCACTAAAAACACCCACCTCTTCGAAGAAAACATGAGTCCCAATATATTCTACATTTAAATTGGGTAAAAATTTAATTTTTGAGAGCCTCTTAATAGGATCCTCATCAGTATTCTACTTCAAAACTATTTTGGATTCTCTTCATCCACACTACAATATGCAGCTGATACTCTTCATAATTTTTTCATGAGAGGCCTAGTTCTCTTGGTTTTCTCCTCTATCTCACTATGTTTTGAGATATCTCTCTTCATTATTGACACCCTCAAACATCCTCATAGCTTCACAAACTCATCAAAATTTACAATTTATTTTTTAGAGTGTAAAAATATTCTTTTCTAAGTGACTTCACACTTTTTGGTGGGGTATTCTATTTTTATATAAATATAAATCTTAAGAATAAATTTTACAAGAAATTTTAACATGAAAAATCACACCCTATGATCTCTATGGTCCTTCTATATTTATTTTTAAATGAATTGAATTTTCTCTACCGAAAATTGTATTACTAAAATACCCTTTACTTAATTTTTCTTTTCTCATGGGTAAATAACTATACATTTTTATATCGTATAGGATCATGTATTTTCCTACCTAAAAATGAGCTCATGAAAACTACACTTAAAAAAACTACTTTTATGAAAATCATATAGTAAAATAAATTTGTAGTGTTGAGCACTACTTTTAATTCATCTGTATTGAATACATAAAAACTAGTACATCTCCTCAAATCATGCATATATACATCAACAATAACTTATCATTATTCCCTTTATCTTTCTTGAATCATAACTTCAATTTTTGATATTGAACCCACTTTAGAATAGCTTAAGAATCACCTGATTTGGTTTTACATTTGCATGTTTCTAGGAATTTGGAATCTCTCTCTTTTGAGGATTAGAAAATTCTTGGCCTTCCATATTTTATATGAAGATTAGTGGCTCACCAAAATAGATTATATTATAATACTATAATTTCTAATAAATAGAATATACATTGATTAAACTTCATCTACATTATTATTAAAACCCCATGAAATTCATTTTATTCATCAAGAACCTCATTAAATTTTTCTTATCAATGGATATTCCTCAGAATAGTCTTAAATAATGTATAAAAGTATCTTCATTAATTTTTTGAAAATTATTGAATATATTTAGAATCATCATAATTAGTTTTCTATTTAGAATAAATAAATATGGAAAAAATCATTTTTTACCCTGTAGGAACATGAAATTTCCATAAGTGTCAAAGTTATATGCTTTGTTCAATATGGGTGTCTCTAATTTGTATTCTTTAAAATTCATCTGGAATTCCAAAATCTAAATTATGAGATCATGAAAAGTCACAATCCCATCCTTTCATAAGACATTTAAAGTCTTAGAATTTCATTCCATTTCTTATTTTGGTATCTTGAATCTCATATGACTTACGAATTCATATAAAATAAATTTAAGTCATAAAATATAACTCCAACGTGTTATAAAATTTATGATGTCTTATGATATGGAATGAAGTCATGTTTTTTTGGCATAAAGTCATAAGAAATATATAGATTCACACACTGAGGATTCAAAAGTCATACAATCTACACAAAATTTTAGACATCAAATTAAAATACTTTATCACTACTTTAAATATAATCCATCCATTTTCAAACATTATAAAACACGTTAATACACCGTTGGAAATTTATCAACCCATATAGTTCTCTTCATTTATATTCCTAATAACTCTTGAAACATATTTAATCATGATAGATACCTTATATCATATGGCTCTAGGACTTTTTCTGAATTCCCCGGGAGGGGGAGTGCCAGTTGGGGTGGCAACGATGGAGGGTAAACAGAGAGCATGAGGGAAAACCACTTCAGGTGGGTCTGTGGCAGGTGCAGTGGATGAGATGCAGCACCCCCGGGGAGTTGTTTCTAAATATATCAAGGGGGATTCTGATGATGAAAACCCTGAGGCTCGCATAGAAGAAGAAGAACAAGAAGAAGTTAATGATAATGTAGATTCCAGTGGTGCCTTTGTTGGCTTCGTTCCCAGTCCTCTTGTTCCTCTCAAGAACTACATTAAAAAAGAAAAAGACGATGATAGCTTAAGAAGGTGGAACGAATATCTTCTTGGTTGTCTAGAAAGTGATCTAACTGAACAAATGGAACTAGAAGTTAGTTTACACTCTACAAGAGTTATATCAAATGGATTTTAAGGGATTTTGGTCACCATACCCATCAACCATAGTCGGATTGAACGTGTACTCCTCACTCTAAAATAGGGTTCTAATTACAATTTTAAGATAACATTCACAGTGAAGCACAACATTGCCTCTCGTCTAACCTACTCCAACAAATTATAGAAGGGAGGGATTCATGTGGATCATAGAAAAATAATGTTGGGCACATTTTCTCCCCAATGTGAACCATATGTTCATATCTTAGATGAGGAAACAACCACATATGGTGGGCTTGTAAGAGGATTCTACTCAATGAAGCTCAATCTGGTGGATGATGACAGAAGATTCCATATGAAACTCAAATATTCTTTTGATATTAAAAAAGGCATCTAGCTGAGTGTTCATGAAGGTGCTTCCCTTGGCCATGTCGGTCTCTTTGTGCATTGTTGTTTTTTTATTTCTACTGGCACATCCCCTGATTGTAGATGGGATGAAAATGAATGTTGGTTTTGTAATGAAGAGGACATGTTACGATTCAAAAAAATAATAATAGAGAATTGAAATGATCTATACTACCTCCATACATCCATTTTCACTTTAGTTTATATGATTATTCATCCAAGAGTGTGTTCAAAATCGACTATAGTATCCCACATTCATTGCTACTTGAGGATGGATTCCTACAACTATAGTAATATTTTCTCACTATATTAATCTTACTATATCTTTATAAATCCTTCATTACTAGTAGCACATTTTTTTTATTAGCATCAAGAACACTCAGTTATTCTTTACATGATTTTTGTGGTACTTCAGACCTATTTACTTGTCATTACCATAAAAAATGATCTCGAAAGATTAGATATAATGGGTTTCTCACCAAGAAACATAGTGTTAGTCTCATGTACTGGGTGGATATTCACTCCATCACCCATGTCAAAACCATTTCATTAATTAAATTAAAAATATCTTACCAAAAATACTTATTGATAAAAAATAAAACCAAACACCATTTTCTACAAGAATCATTCCATTGTGTTTTTTCAATTCCACATTAACTATATCAATTAATGAAATTATTCTCCACCTAATTGAAAATAATCTAAAATAGAAGAAATTTATTCTCCCCCATAATGATATCCATAACTGAAATATAGGTATTTCTCATTTCTGACTTATTGTTCTAAATTTGAGGAACTTATTCTCCCAATTTGAGAATAATATTTATCTATGTTCACCATTGGTAACATGATCGGAGGGTTTCACCACACATTCCGCATCAATGCACCATCAACCCATCAACTCTAAGTCTATGTGTACTAACCCTTTTAAAAAAACAAGAATGATAGGGTTATGAAATAATGTTTTATATAAGTAAACCACTATGTGCACATGACCATAAAATCACTCTTCAGTGGATGTTTAAATATACTTTTGATAATATTCATGAACCTACACTTACTTTTACACAAACATCAAAATATTGTATATGAAATTTATTTTCCCTCCATTTAGTTACATAATAACGTCCCTTTGTTAATAATATTTGACATGAATTAGAATAGAAATGGGAGATTTTAAATAATACCTCATATTAAATTTTTGATGGGGATGACCAGATTTCTAAAATTAATAGAAATACATAAGTATGTGGATTATTAGACCCTTTTGATAACTTCCCCTCAAAGTATGATATCTAACTTATATTAACACTGAATTCCCATCGTAAAAGCACAAGTAGATTGACATGGGAATAAGGTGGGCTTCGATAATATTCATAATGATAATAGTAAATATGATACTTATTACTAAATCCATACTATCATTTTCTTGAAGCTATAAATTTTATATTGATGTTTATGTTATTTTCTTTATTTCTTTTCCAAAATTGTTTACCATCGGGTTGTATGGGGTTCTTATTGATTTCATATTTATTATTAGTCAGATTAGGATTCACAACAATTTAAATCAAATAAATTTCATTCTATTAGGCCTCTTACATATTTTTATCATTCGCCAGTGGATCTGGTCAAATGGTTAAGAAATATTTATGCTCATTCTCAGACATATTATTTATTTTTTACTCTTATTTTTTTCCAATAGTTTTAGATCATGAAGGAACTTACAATTTGCCTTATTTTTCAATAATTTTTCTTATTGGGAAATCCATGTTTATCATTGGATTAGAATATGTATTCCTTCATAAACCGTCCACACACACCATTATCATCTTTGAAAATTCCATTATTAGGAATATTTTTAACTTATTCACATGGAGTGTTAACCACTAATTAAATCATATTATCTCCCTATGAGATGAATTCTTTTCCTAATTCAATATTTCTCCCATTAACATTAAAATTATGATCATTTTTTAGTATCCTAGGAGGTTGTATGTCTGACCATTTTATAAGAATATTTTTTCATATGTTGAATATCTTTCTAATTATTCTTAATTGACTTCTTAGGATTTTTAACTAACTTATTTATAGATTTTCAACGCAATGAAGACCCAAATATTTTATTGATTTGTTTTGTGACATATTTTTGTGTAATTCTACTCTCATTAGAAGAAGTGTTCTGTCAGGATAATATATACCTAAAAACTTCACAACAATTTCCATATATATATTTTAAGATTCACAAAACCATTATAAATTCTAAAATATTTTTTTCATGGATTGATTATTCTTCATCTATGAAAAAAAATTCTCTCATTAGTTTCCCTTATTTACTTATCATTTCCCCATCTTACTTCACGGGTTCTATAATCAATATAGGTTTTTGTATTATTCTAACATTTAATAGACTAATCCCAAATCCCTAGCAGCACAAGTATCTCCCAAAAAACCTATTTCACTTCATTTTGTCTGCAATGTTTCCACAATTTATTGATTTCATGCCCTGAGTTTTTTATGGTACACTAAATGTTTATACACTATTTAGGGATAACCTTTTTTGGGAATGACCACATCCATCATTGAATTATTGTTCAGTTCATCATCATTTTTACTCTTCAAAAATTTGTATTTTTTTTTCTTTATTATTTCACATTCAACAAAAATAGAATCGGAAAAATTGGGCTTAACTAAAAAGTTAGATTCCTTTTTATATGATATTGATGTTGATGCTTCTATAATTTATATCCATATTTAAAAAAATTTGATTCATATTTATTTTTAGACTACTTTCAGATGTACCCGTGGCAACACTCCTCTTATCAGATTGTTTGTAATTTCCATATTTACCTTATTCCATATTTTTAATTTTTATTTCCAACTCGATAAATAATAATCTAAAGAGATTATTATCTACTAATTTTAATATTAGACTCTCCTTATAACCATCCTTAATCTTCTAATATTGATCCTCGTGAATTCTATTATCCAATTGAAACTTCTTGAAAATCTCATTCACCATGTTTTCATTTAATTCTAATTGGGAATCATGGACATTTATAGAGGCTTTATGAAATATCTCTAAAGCCTAGAATAATTCCATGAAAACATTTTCAAACACTTACATCTCACTTTCAACTATCTGAAATTCCTCATCAATTTGGGAAATATTATCATTATAAATTATGACATATTCTTCCTTGACTTTCACTTGATTTTTGAGAGTGTTTTAATAACCCATCTTCTTTATCAATGTTTATTCAATAGAATCACCTTCCAACTCCATATATGATTTTTCACAATGTACCCCCTAATGAATTTTAATATATAAATAAAAAAATTAATAGGTATATTCTTAAAGTAATATTTAACCTCAAGTTAGAGTTCTTTATCATATACAATAAAAATTATCTGAAAATTAAAACATGAATCTTTAGAGGAATAATAATTACAAAATTTATCATATAATTTACCAATTTGAATAGCCTAAAATAGTGATGATTCCTTATTCTATTTGAAAAGTTTCTTTTATTTTTTGCCACATTTTTTTTCTTATTTTGTGGTACCGTAAAATGAACTTTCAAATGACATTTCACAAGGTTGGAAACCGGTACTTCCATCAAATGAAATTCTTCAATAATTTAAAATTTTCACTTAATGTGTCCTTGTAAAAAATCCAATAAAATTTTAGAAATAATTTAAGTGAACTGAATGTTTTAATGTTAATTGTAATAAAAATATAGATCCAAATAGAGCGGACCTTGACTCTTGTAATAATTTGTATTCCAATTGGGATTGTTTAGACACTTTTGGGAGGGGTGAATCGAGTGTGCTCCAATTTTTACCAAAAAACAAATATTTATTTAAATAAAAAACCCAATTTGGTTTTGAACCCCTATAACCTGCTATGATGTTGTAAGAACCTGGATCTTCATTTCAGGTATGTCTTTCCTTTTTCTGAAGTTTTTTTACGAAAATTGGAGTTCCTGAAAATATTTTAAGAACACGTCGTGTACCTTCTGAGTACACACCGTCTATTCTTTTCTTGCTCGAATCTGTGTACTAGCCATGTCCGGGCCACACACACGTTGTGTAGGGGTGACGTGGAGGCCGATTTTGGTGGAGTACGGAAAAACCTAGTACACACCGTGTACTCTAAAAGTACACGCAGTGTACTTTTTTTTCACTAAATGCACCGGGGTCGCGCCTGAAAGACATAACTTGCTTCTTCTTCAGGATCTTCATCCGAGAGAGACTCATACGACTGAAACTCTTTCACTAGCCCTCGTGCCTCCATCCGATCTCCATTCTAATGGTCGTCGATTTCGTTGGGATTGCCTCGATAAGCTCTCTCTTTTGCTTTAGATTTGTTCCATGGTTTTTCATCATTTTCAAGTTATCGTGGGTTGAATGTTTTGGGCGTTTTATCATATCTATAATGTTTGGGGGAGAATCTGTAATAGTTGTTCATGTATATTGATCTCCAAGGATCAAGGTAGGTGGTTTTTTCCTTTCTGTAGGAATTCTGTGAATATTTTGTGAAAATTACACCAATTCCCTTGGGAGGGGAATTGTGGTCTTCCTGTTTTTCCCCTGTTGTTTATCTGCTTTGCTTGATTGCTTGAGTAGAGATCATTGCTTCAAAAATTGGATAATTTATGCTGTATTCGTGTGCTTTTCCTTGCATGTTTTGCTTATTAGGCGTTTTGCCAGTTTCCATGCCTAGTTGTAGGATAGTGGAACTATTATACTGTTATGCTATTGTGCCTTAGAATGATAGACAAGTAGTTCTTGAGGTTTACATGGGCGATACACACACACTGAGATTTTTTATTTTCACACAGGACTGTGAGAACCTAGTGTAGTAGACCATATAGTGAATGGACGTAAGGGCTTCTCCAGAGTGTCTTTTAATACGATGCAAGACCACAGGGTGAATTGACGATGAGTTCTTCCTCAGAGAGTCTGTAGTTCCTCGATATGGGCCACAGGGGGAATGAGACGTTGAGTGCTTCCCCAGAGAGCCTTTTGTACGATACGAGACTATAGAGGGAATTGACGGTGAGTGCTTCCTCAGAGAGTCTACTCTTAGCTGAACCAGAGGGTTGAAACTGTGTGTGCCTCCTAGAGGGTTTCTAGTACTTGTAGGTTGAACCATAAGGGTTAGTCTGTGAGAGCTACCCAGAGGGTTACCTATTTTCTACTTGTTGTTGGTTGTTTACTTGTGTACTTAATATGCTAGAACTATGGATTGTAGTTGTTGTGTGCTTTTCTGTTTACTGCTTCTTGCACTCTTACTTGCCTTGTATTCATTGGCTGTTAGGCACAAATATTTGGGTGATTGCCTACTGGGATTCTATCTCACACCCTATTTGGGATATGCTTTTAGGCCCAAGCATACTTTGTTGTAGCAGGTATGGATAAGGGCAATCGCCCTTCGACTTCCGGTACTTTATTTCATGGAGATGGGGAGAAAAGGACCAAGCATAGGCCTGCGAAGCTGCAGGAGTTGCTATTATTTTATTACATTGTTTTTACTTGTATTTCAGCACGTTGTTGTGTTTGCTGCTTTCCTTAGAAACTTGTACCGGCTGCATCATTTTCTTCATTACTATATATTTATTTCTTTCACTGTTTGATTTCAGTTTTTGCATATTTTTTACTGCTTCTGCTATTTACTGTTAGTTCTTTTCTTGTATACCTTACCAAATGAGGGAACAGTTTACCAAATAACATACCAAGGCCCTCACTGCTAGTCAGCAGCCTCTGGTATTTGGGGAAATGTGCTTGAGGTCGTGTGGCGAACCAGGCACGGGGCACCTCTGGGTGGATTTCGGAACCGAGGCGTTACAAAGTGTTATCAGAGGGGTTTCTTTTCTGTTGATTTACTATTTGGAGCCTTTAGCCAGGGGTAGTATGGATTTCGTACTTCGTATTAAGTGGTTCCTGAGAGTAGCTAACCTGTGTACAGGGAAAATCCATACTACCTCGTTTATTTCAGATTTCTGGATTTGAGATTTATAGTTGATATGAGTTCACCTCGAGTGATTCAGATGTCTTGTGTTGTTGTTGTTTTACTATTGCAGTTCTGTTTCTATCACAACCCGATGAGATGAGGGTATGCCATCTCATGCATCATATAGACACTTGTTGGAAATCACATGTCATGCATTCTTGCCTTTTCATCTATGGTGCATTAGTGATTGCATGCTGTTGTGATAGATGCTTGATACAATCTTTGCTAAATTGTTAGAGGATTGTTTGTATTCTATCGTGCTTAAATGAACTCCAAGTATTGATTTGTGGGGAGTATCGGCCTTCACGAATCGGAATTTTTCACTTCTTTGACTTTTTTTCTGTGTTTTCTGGGCTTCTCGGTAGTTTCTGAGCTACTGCCCAGAAAAACCCAGAATACACGCGTGTACTTTTGACTACACGCCGTGTAGTTTTTAGGCCTTGTCACTGACCGTGTGAGCTGGGACACGCTATTGTAGAAATAACTTCAGGAACATGCGATGTATGGTTGGTACACGCAGTGTAGTTCGAAGCCGTGTACCTGGCCATGTCACTAACAACACGAGTCGGGGAAGCTCGAGTAGAACACGCCGTGTTGCAAAGGAACACGCTGTGTAGTCTTGTCTAGGTACCCAGCCGTGTCACGAAAAATACCGATCGGCGTTACCTTCTCTTAGACACGCTGTGTTGCTTTCAGAACACGCAGTGTGGTCTTGTTCAGGTACCCGGTCGTGTCACGAACAACACAGGATGGTGTCACCATCACCTATACATGCCATGTTTGTTCGGAACACGCCGTGTAAGGTTTATCCATGTAGACGGATGTGTATTAAACAACACAGGCCACCGAAGCCTTGTCTAATAAACACCGTGGTTTTTCAGAACACGCCGTGTAGTCTCGGGTTAATTAGGACCGTGTGAGCTAGCCGTGTAAGGAGACTCATGTAGGGCAACAGTTTACAAGTACACGCCGTGTTTTGGGCCAACACGCTGTGTAGTCTGAGGTGTTACACGACCTGTAGGGCAGGGGTACACGCTCATGTCAGTGGCTTAAGAAGACACGTTGTGTAGTTTTTATAAACGCCGTGTAGTCATGTAAACTTGTGTGTTTTCTGTTCCCTGTTCCCATTCTGTACTCTTGTGTTTTATGTCCTTGTTTTTCTGATCTAAGGTGTGATTTTGATCTCTCAGAGTTATGCCTCTGAGACATCCTCCGGTTGTACTTCTGTCGTCAAGTAGTGACCAGACGCCAGATATGGATGATCAGGGACTTCCTGCCAATCCTCCAGTCGGACCAGCCTTGGCACCGGCTGTCATACTAGTTGCAGGCGTTGATGTGAAGTTCAGGGAAGGTTTTGTGAGGATAATGCAGACCTTTCAGGGAGCATCACCTCCTACCATGACTATGGAAGACTTGACGCGAGTTTTCCAGCATTAGAATCCTCCTACTTTCTCAGGGGAAGGAGGACCTTAGACTACAGAGTCATGGCTGGAAGCCATGATGACTATCTTCGAGCATCTGGAGACACCTACAAGGAGGGCAAGTCAAGCTCTCTACCTACATGCTCTGAGACTCCGCCAAGAGGTGGTGAGACATGATCTCACAGGCGGCTCATCAATAGGTTATGGCTTGGGAGGAGTTCTAGCGTGTGTTCTACGACTACTTCTACCCCAAGACCCTGAGGGCCGACCGAGCCTAGGAGTTCATGAGCTTAGAGCAGGGTACTATTTCTGTCATGGATTATTCCTCTCGTTTCACTGAGCTGCAGCGTTTTACACCCCTCCGGGATGGGAGTGGGATGTTCTTGGAAAGGATGTTTGAGGATGGTCTCAAGCGAGATATTCGGTCGTAGGTGAATCTTTTCCAATTGACTTCCATCACTTCCATCATCAACCAGACACTGATTGAGGAGCGTAATCTGAGAGCCTCCGAAGTTGCGAGCTAGGGCAGTTCTGCTTCCAATTCTAGTTTTCCTCCAGATGAAAGTAAGAAGCACTGTAGGGAGTCTACGCATGGTGATCCGAGGAAGCGTGATACATCATCAGGTAGCCAGGTGATATTCTACATGTGTGGCTGGTCAGGGCACATGAGGCCACAGTGCCAGAGAGACCCTGTGGAGTGCCGGTCATGCAGAAAGATGGGTCACCTTCTACATTTCTGCCAGGTTTTCTCACCATCAGCTGGTGACCAGGGTTCTTCCATGAATCCTCGTTTAGGAGAAGTACCCACAGTTTCTCAGCAGTTGGGGAACTTGAGTTCTTCCAGTAGTTCAAGCTGAGGTGGAGGTCGAGGTCGTTCCAGTCAGCCATAAGTCCCTCAGCACCAGCAAGGTGGATCAGCTCTGAGTGGTCAGCCAGGGGCGCAGGGACACGGTGTAGGCCAGTCTTTCACCGTGGAGAAGACCGATCAGGAGCAGGATCACAGCCCTTCTACAGTTCTAGTTATGATTTTATAAGCCTTAGCTTTATCTTCAGCTCTTTTCGATACTGGTGCTACACATAGATTTATATTTATTTCTGTCGTGGAGAGCCTTGGGCTCTACATCTTTTCTTCTGCTGACTTGTTGACACTAGACACACCTTTGGGGACAAAAACATCTAGTGTGCACCAGTGTAGAGAGTGCCCTCTAGAGGTTTCAGGGTATCGTTTCTAATGGGATCTCTATTTCCTAGAGATGACAGGCTATGATGTCATTCTCTGGATGGAATGGTTGGTTCCCTTCCAGGCAGTCGTCGACTGTTATCGCAGCAGAGTGAGTTTCATTTCACCAGAGGGTGAATCTTTTCTTCATAGAGGCAAATGGGATGTACATGTGAGTAAATTAGGACTCAAGCATCATGGGAAAGGAAGGGTGATATCCCAAATTGCTAGTCTTTATTTGGATGATCAGGGGACTTCGCAGTTGGATTTTCCTCCAGCGGTGGATTGTTTCAGGGATGTATTTCCAGATGACTTTTCGGGTTTTCCTCCAGAGCGTGAGGTAGACTTTTATATTGATCTCATGCCAGGTGTAGCACTAGTGTCCTTTCCTCCTTATAAGATGGCTACACTTGAGTTGCAAGAGCTCAAGAAGCAGTTGGAGGAGTTGCAGGCAAAGGGTTTCATCCAACGTAGTACTTCACCTTGGGGTTCGCCTGTCCTGTTTTCGAAGAAGGCAGACTGTTCCCTTCAGCTTTGTGTGGATTATCAGAAGGTGAACTAGTTGACGGTCAAGAACCGATATACCTTTCCAAGGATTGATGACCTCTTTGATCAGCTTTGAGGTGATCAGCTGTTCTCGAAGATCGACTTGAGGTCCGGTTATCATCAGTTGTGCGTTAGACCATTAGATATACCTCTGACAGCCTTTAGGAGCAGGTATGGTCTATATGGGTATATAGTCATGCCGTTTGGTCTCACGAACGCACCTGCAGTTTTCATGGCACTGATGAACCGAGTGTTCCATCCTTACTTGGATTCCTTTGTCATGGTCTTCGTGGATGATATCTTAGTGTACTCTCACACTCGACACGACCATGCTACCCATCTTGAGATCGTTTTGAGTACACTGAGAGAGAATCGGCATTATGCTAAGCTCTCGAAGTTCCACTTCTGGATGGATCAGATTCACTTTTTGGGTCACGTCATCTCAGACTCAAGAGTATTAGTGGACCCAAAGAAAGTGAGATCTGTAGTTTCTTGGGAGCCGCCAGAGAATGTTTTTGAGGTACAGAGTTTCCTAGGGCTAGCTGGATACTACAGATACTTCATTCAAGACTTTTCACACCTGGCAGCACCTTTGACAGGTCTGGCCAAGATGGGGGCAATGTTCTTATGGTCAGATTCTTGTGAGTCAGCCTTTCAGGAGTTGAAGGGATGGTTGACGTCAGCACCGATACTAGTCTTTCCAGAGCCAGGCTAGAGCTACACCATTTATTGTGATGCTTTAGGTATCGGACAAGGCGATGTGCTTATGCAGGGATATGGAGTCGTTGCGTACGGGACCCGGCAGTTGAGGCCACATGGGAGTAACTACCCTACGCACGATCTGGAGTTCTCAACTGTTGTTCATGCCATACGCTGTTGGAGATAATATCTTCTGGGAGAGAACTTTCTGGTCTTCACTGACCACAAGAGTCTTATGTATATATTCACTTAGCATGATCTGAATATGAGGCAGTGCAGGTGGGTCGAGTATCTTCAGTCTTTTGATTTTGAGCATGCCTATACGCTGAGAAAGGGAAACGTAGTGGAAGATGAGTTGAGAAAGAGAACTCATATTCAAGCAGTTCAGGAGGCCGGTAGTGAGTGGAAGCTTATGGCTCTCTTCTCTGAGATGCATCTGGAGGTGCACGACAGACAGGGAGAGACTTTCCTATCCTATTTAGATGTAAACTCTACACTACTTGATCGGGTATTGATGAGGTAGCTATCAGACTATGAAGGCTTAGTCCTGCATAGAGAGCGTGTCAGGAGAAGACCCTCTTTGTGGATGGACAGTGGGAAAGGATGAGATCTTGCGTTTCCAGGGACGCGTATGGGTGCCATCAGAAATACGTGGGGAGCTGATGTGGGATTTTCATTCCTCATTTTGGGCAGTTCATCTTGGAGTCACCAAGATGTATCGGGATCTTAATCTCCAGTACTGGTGGCCAGGTATGAAGACGGATGTTGCTAGTTTTGTCATGAGATTCTCCACTTGTCAGCAGGTGAAGGTGGAGCATCAGCGACCAACATGCCTTTTATAGCAGTTACCCATTCCGGAGTGGACGTGGAATGATGTCGCGATGGATTTCGTGACCGGGTTTCTGAGGTCACCTCGAGGGAACGATGTTGTTTGGGTGGTCGTCAACAGACTTACGAAGGTTGAACATTTCATGACGATCAAGGAGACCTTTAGTGTTGATGATCTGGGATGACTTTACATCTGGTAGATTGTGCATCTGCATGGAGTTCCACACTCCATTATTTCAGACAGTGATGGGCGGTTTACTTCTCGGTTTTAGCAGGGACTTCAGAAGGCTTTGGGTACCCAGGTACTTCTGAGTATGGCATACCATCCCCATACTGATGGCCAGTCCGAGCGCACGATACAGGTGCTTAAGGATATGCTCTGATCTTGCATCTAAGAGCTTGGAAGTTCTTGGGAGAAGCATATTCCTCTGGTGGATCTCGCCTAAAACAACAGTTTTCAGGTGACTATTCAAATGGAACCATACGAGGATCTGTACGGTAGGCCATGCCGATCACCCTTATACTGGCTGGAGGTAGGAGAGGAAGCTTTGTTGGGACCTCGTCTTGTTCACGAGACTTCAGAGCAGATAGAGCTGATTCGGAAGAGGATGGCTATAGCACAGTCATAGAAGAAGCCTTATGCTGATCAGCGGAGACCACCTCTGGAGTTCGAGGTTGGGGATCATGTTTTCATACCTGCCGCACCGAGGTTAGGACACAAAAGGATTCGGAGATAGGGTAAGCTTTCACTGCCGTACGTCGGGACATTTGAGGTTTTGGAGATGATTGGGCTGGTTTCCTATCGGTTTCAGTTACCTCAGAGGTATCGAGCCATGCACGACGTCTTCCATGTTTCTTAGCTCCAATATTACTTTTCGGACCCATCTCATGTATTTCAACCCGAGGAGGTTGAGCTTGAAGCGGATGAATTGTTTGAGGATCATCCCATCTGGATTGTCGATCGCAGTATGAATGTTCTCCATGGGCGGTATGTCTCTCTTGTGTGGGAGTTATGGCGGCATGGGTGAGAACAGGACGAGACCTGGGAGATGGAGGCCGATGTATGATCGTTGTGGCCGGAGATTTTGGGGGTTTCTTCTTCTACGCCTCAATAGGGAAATTTGAGGATGAATTTATTTAAGGGGGGAAGTTTTCAAGAACCCGGATCTTCGTTTCGGGTACGTCTTTCCTTTTTTTGGAGTTTTTTTAACAAAATTGGAGTTTCTGGAAATTTTTGAAGTACATGCCATGTACTTTCTGAGTACAAGCCATGTTCTCTTTTCCCACTCGAAGCCATGTACTGGCCGTGTCCGGCCCACACACACAGTGTGTAGGGGTGACATGGAGGCTGATTTTGGAGGAGTACGGAAAACCCTAGTACAAGCTGTGTACTTTTTTTTCACTAAACGCACCGGGGTCGCGCCTGACGGACATAACTTGCTTCTTCTTCAGGATCTTCGTCCGAGAGCGACCCGTACGGCCAAAAATATTTCCCAAGACCCCGTTCCTCCGTCCGATCTCCGTTCCAACTGCCATCGATTGTGTTGGGATCGGCTCGGTAATCTCTCTCTTCTTCTTTAGCCTTGTTCCATGGTTCCTCCTCATTTGCAAGCTATCATGGGTTGAACATTTTGGGTGTTTTCTTAGATCTATGATGTTTGGGGGAGAATATGTCGTCACTGTTCACGTATATTGATCTCCTAGGATCAAGGTAGTGGTTTGTGAATTTCCGTAGGAATTCTGTGAAACTTTTGTGCAAATTCCACCAATTCCCTTGGGCGGGGAATTTTGGGTTTCCTGTTTTGCCCCTATTGTTTTTCTTCTTTGATTGATTGCATGAGTAGAGAACATTTCTTGTAAAATTGGATAATTTATGTTGTATTCATGTTCTTTTCCTTTCATGTTTTTCTTATCAAGTGTTTTTCCAGTTACCATGCCTAGTTGTAGGATAGTGGAACTGTTATACTGTTATGCTGCTGTGCCTTAGAATGGTAGCCAATTAGTTCTTGAGGATTACATGGATGATACACGTGCGCTGAGCATGTTTATTTTCACATAGGACTGTGCGAACCTAGTGTAGTAGACTGAAAGCCGCTGTCGTGGGCGCCCTCAAATGATTAGTGTGATTTTGGGGTACTTAGGTGCAGCAGAGTGGCTGACCAAGGTCATCTCTCAAAGGAGGAAGTGAATTTAACAACTTATTAGAGGTATTATAAAAATAAAATAAAATAGAATAAAATAAAAACACTACTTTAAAGGATTGGGGTTTGTTTTAGTTTATGAATCTATAAGAAGTTTGCTGGAAGAAGATTGCATTTTTTTTTGTTTTTTTTAATTTTGAAATGAAGTTTTGATTAGAATGACACAAAAAGAAGATGTTTTTTAGAAATCTATTTTAAAAGGAGTAATCGATCTAACTCTACCTCTTCAATCATTTATTAATAATGATCATTTAAATTAATATTCACTTAATTATGATCCCTTAATTTGTTAAATCCCAACCCCTACGAGAATTAACTTTACCACGAAGATTGAAGTGAATTTAACCTTAGGCTAACTTCGGAACATGCAATCGCAACACCTTGCTTTGATTGATGTTCTAAAATTAGCTTATGGTCAGTGGTAAATTAAGGCACATAACCACTCTGGAAATGAGGATTAATTGAGTTTAGGGATTATATTTGAACTCTACAAATTGATCCCATGTGGTTTTGAATTACCGGTTAAGTTTGCGCTCTCACAGTTCACACAATTCCCGACCTCGCGTGTTTTGTGTTAACTATTCAATTGCTTTCTTAGTTTCATTTAAATTAAAAACTCAATTAATAGATCATAATATGTGAATTACATTCGCTCATTGATTCAAAATAAATTAATGAAGAAGGATAAAGGCCGATTGATTACTAAAAAGAACTACTCTTCCATGAGTGGTGTAGTCATCGTGGAGACGTTTTGCATAAGCAACGGATTGAAAGGGTAGAACCCAATCTTGTCTCCACTCTGGATTCCAACCCAATTAAGAAGATTAAGATAAGAAGAAGAGGGATGAACACAGAAGATTATTTGAAGAAAAATTAAAGAAACAAAATGAATGAAAAGAAGTACAAAGAAGAGGTGAGAGAGGAGAGCCTTTTTGGAAGAGAGGTTTGCACAAAGGCTTACTTCTTCCAAGAGTTGTGAGGGGCTCCCAAGAGACACCCTTTCGGCCACACCTTCCCAAAGCCTCGAACAGACCTCTAATAGAGTTAAAACCCCCTTTAAATAGAGTTTGTGAGGGCTAGGGATACATAACTTTTTAAGTGTGAAATGAAAAACTCGGCCAAATATTTTATTCGAACTTGAACCGCCCATTTGACCTCCAAAACACGTGAATTGACCGGCCTTCCAGAAGGATGATTTGTGCCACATCATGTCCCCGAGCTTTCCTCAACATTTGGGCTCAATAAAAGTCCTTATGTAGAAGATATGGCCCAAATACAGAACTCAAGTCCATTCTGCCGAGTCCAGCCCACCATTGGATTAATGGCACATTTACACCATCCAAATGCACTCTTTAGCTCTAGTGTCCTGAATGAAAGTTGTATAAAAAATAAGTTAAGAACACTGTTACAAAATTTCAAATTCAAATAATAAATATAAAAATATTTTTTATCGATATACTACAGTGCACTATTAAGGTTAAAACTGGAATTTTCACCAAATTTTCAAATGAATGATCAAATTCCAAATATTTTATAAATAAACATATTTAACACAATGTGAGGAAATTATTTCATTTATTATCAATAAAATATTCAATAAAATAGTGTTTTATCAACTCCCCCACACTTACCCTTTTTCACACCGGGGCAAAACCTCATATCAAGTAAACATCAATATCAAATCAAAACTAATTTTAAAACACATATCCTTAAGATCAATCAATTTCACACCAAGAATCAAAAGATATCATGCCTCATAAAAACCTTATTTGAAGTTCTCCATTTATATCATTCAATAGTTTTCCACTTCATTTATCTGCCCATGCACAAAACACTTACCTCGCTTGAATTTTCTCTCATCACTCAAATATCAATTTTTTTTCAATGCCTTTCTCATCCAAACTCATACAAGGGTAACCATAGGCTTGATAGATTCCTACATCGCTACCCGATGTGAGTCAAGGATATATGTTTATCATGAGGACTTTTCAGGGTTGTTCTATGGCTTTTGGTTGGTAGGATTAAGATGTGAAAAACTCTGAGGCTGAATGAGGAGGGCTTGACTCTTTTGAAGCAAAATTGCATTAATCTAATTTTCACTTAAATATGGTCTTCTCTTCAATCCCCATAGTATCAATTCAGCTCCATCATCATGAAAATTCATGAAAGGTTTACACCATTAGTCATTTCAGCATAAAAAATGTCAATCTTCTCAAACATGATTTTCTTGAAAGCTCCAGATGGGCACAACTTTCCACCTCAATTAGAAGCTCCAGAAAAGGAACGGCTTCACTTGTCATGAAAGCTCCAGAAAAGGCATAGATTTCAATATAATGACTTTCTTTAGCAGCAAACACATCTCTTCAGAATTTAATTTTCCACCCAAAGTATCACAGAATGTGGTAGAAAAACCCAAGACAACTTTCCCCACACTTAAGCTCAACTAGATTATGCAATTTCACTTCAAGAGTTGGTTGGATAGGGAAAATTGGCTTGTAATGTGGCTTAACCTAACAAGCTGTTCATGGATTCTAAGGGCTACAAGGATTAAATATTCATGGTAGGCCATTATAAAAAAGGAATCTTTGAAATAGGGGCTTTAATACCAAACAAATGCCTCAATCATTTAAACATATGTGCCTCAAACCCTCATGTTTTGACAGGAATAGATAAAATTCTGGTTAAATCAAGCATGGTTTGGTTCTCTCAAGAAGTGAGGTGAATGTAAAGAATATGAAAATAATGGTTCAGAAGCTTCACAGGAAAGTGATTTCAAATATAAAGACAGTGAGATTGGCATGGGATTCAAAATTCAGCGTACTTTTCATGAAATTACTAAATATTTGAACTTGAAACAAAGTCATTTCAGCATTCATTTAAGCTTAGTTTCAAGGGGTAAATTGTTTCACTTATTGATATGGATTTAAAAATGGTGATGAGAATCATTTCAGCCCAAAAGTTTCAAAAACACACAGAAAATTGTAAAATAAACACAGAAATTTTGAAAAACACACAATTTGTTTTTGGTTTTTTTTTGAACAGGAAAGCAATTGAAATTAACAAACTAAAAGGTTCCCTCCCCCATACTTAAAATATTACATTGTCCTCAATGTGAACCTATGAGATGATATATGCACATGAAATGTATAATTTTTAAATAGTAAAAATAATATAAAAGTGAAAGGGTTGGGAACAGCCTGATGTGATCAAGTGATGATGGGGTCATGCAGTGTGATAAAATCCATTGCATCAGTAGGATGTCCCTCAATGTACCTCTTCAAACGCTGCCCATTGATTGTAAAGCTCCTTCCAGTGTCCTCTTGTGTGATCCCCACTGCACCATAAGGAAAAAAATTATCCACAACATAAGGACCTAACCATCTGGAACGCAACTTACCAGGCATCAGCTTCAGTCGTGAACTGTAGAGAAGGACTTTCTCTCCTACATGAAACTCCCTTTGTTGGATCATTTTGTCATGAGCTACTTTTGATCTTTCCTTGTAGAGACTTGAGTTCTCATATAATGGTAAACTAATCTCCTCAAGCTCTTGAATTTGCAGCTTTTTTTGGATTCCATCTTGGGCCAAATCCATGTTGCATTTCTTTATAGCCCAATAAGCCCGATGCTCAACTTCCACTGGGAGATGACATGCTTTCCCAAAAACAATCCGAGATGGGGACATACTAATGGGGGTCTTGTATGCTGTTCTATAAGCCCACAATGCATCATCCAAGCGCTTTCTCCAATCCTTCCTATTTGGCTGCACGGTTTTCTCCAAGATTTGTTTCAACTCATGATTTAAAACCTCAGCCGGGCCATTTGTTTGGGGGTGGTATGGTGTTGATGTTTTGTGTGTCACCCTATACATTCGAAGGAGGGAAGAAAAATTCCTATTGCAAAAGTGTGTCCCTTGGTCACTGATGATGGCCTTTGGTACTCCAAACCTGTAGAAAATTTGAACCTTGACAAAATCCACTACAACATGAGAATCGTCAGTCCTGGTGGCCTTGTCCTCCACCCATTTACTCACATAATCAACAGAAACCAAAATATACAAAAATAGAAATGAACTAGGAAAAGGACCCATAAAATCAATGCCCCATACATCAAAAATCTCACAGAATAGTATGTGTTGTTGGGGCATCTCATGTCTCTTAGAAATGTTCCCAGTGTGTTGGAAACGAGTGCATGACTTACAAAACAAATGGGCATCATGGAATAAACTAGGCAAATATAATCCAGAGTCCAAAACATTCCTAGCTGTCCGTTGGGGTCCAAAGTGTCCACCACATACGAGTTTATGACAGAATTGCAAAACAGACTCAAACTCATGATCAGGAATACACCTCCTAAAAACTTCGTCACTACACATGCGCCAGAGGTAAGGATCATCCCACACATAAAACCTAGACTCACTTTTTAATTTTTGGACTTGATGCTTCTTCAAATTTTCTGGGATTTCAGAGGAAACAATGTAATTAACTAAATCAGCATACCAAGGATGCGTACCTGAGATGGTATAGAGATTTTCATCGGGGAAAGTGTCCTGAAGTGGTACCTGGTCTAAGGTGTCATCCTCTAGTGTGTGAGTAAGCCTACTCATGTGGTCCGCCGCCATGTTTTCTGACCCCTTTTTGTCCTTTATCTCGATGTCAAACTCTTGAAGAAGAAGCATCCAACGGATAAGTCATGGCTTTGCATCTGGCTTCTTCAGGAGGTACCTCAAAGCTGCACGGTCAGAAAAAACAACTACTTTAGAGCCCAATAAATATGAACGGAATATATCTAAAGAAAATATGAATGCAAGAAACTCCTTTTCTGTGGTTGTGTAATTTTATTGGGCTGAATCCAGTGTCCTTGATGCATAGGCGATCACATGTGAACGCCCCTCTACCATCTGAGATAAGACAGCTCCAACCGCGAAGTTGGAGGCGTCACACATAAGCTCAAAAGGAATCTCCCACCTTGGGGGTTGTATGATAGGTGGAGTGGTCAGACGTTGTTTTAGCTCATCGAATGAATTCTTGCAAGAAACATCAAACACAAAATCAGAATCATTTTGAAGTAATCGTGACATAGGAAGAGCGATCTTACTAAAATCTTTGATGAAGCGCCGATAAAATCTTGCATGCCCTAGGAAAGATATAACATCACACACACATGAAGGATAGGGTAAGGATGAAATAATGTCTACCTTAGATCTATCAACCTCTATCCCATGTTTTGACACCACATGCCCTAAGACAATGCCATGCTCTACAATAAAATGACACTTTTCAAAGTTCAGGACCAGATTCTTCTCAATACAACAATTCAACACCTTTCCCAAACTACTTAGACATTCATCAAATGAAGACCCATACACTGTAAAATCATCCATAAATACCTCCATGCAGGTCTCAATAAAATCAGAAAAAATACTCACCATACATCTCTGGAAGGTACCTGGGGCGTTGCAAAGTCCAAATGGCATCCTCCGGTAGGCAAATGTGCCAAAGGGACAGGTGAATGTAGTCTTCTCCTGATACTCTGGAGCTATAGGAACCTGAAAATATCCAGAAAATCCATCCAAGAAACAATAGTGTGTTTTCCCAGCTAGTCTCTCGAGAATTTGATCAATAAATGGGAGGGGGAAATGGTCCTTGCGAGTGGTATGATTTAGTTTCCTATAATCAATACACACACGCCAACTATTTTGCACCCTCATTGGTACTAAATCATCTTTCTCATTTTTCATAACAGTAAAGCCAGTTTTCTTAGGCACAACCTGAATTGGACTTACCCACTGAGAATTTGAAATGGGATAGATTATACCTGCCTCGAGCAATTTCTCAACTTCTTTTTTAACAACTTCCAGGAGGGTGGGATGGAGTCTCCTTTGTGGATGTCTCACCGGTTTAGCCCCATCCTCCCAGAGAATCCTATGCATGCAAATGGAGGGGTTAATACCTGATATGTCAGCCAAGGTCCACCCAATCGCCCTGATGTTCTCCGCCAAAATATTCAAAAGCTTTTCTTCATGTTCAAAAGGGATATTGTTAGCAATGATAACAGGTAATCTCTCACCATTCAACAAGTATGAGTATTTCAGATTTGGTGGAAATGGCTTGAGTTCTAATGAAGGAGGGTGTAGTATGGATGGAGAAATTGATGCAACAAAAATATCTGCACAATGAACATCAGTATCAGAATAAAAATTATCACAATCAGAGAATAAAGCACCAAATCCATCAGCATACTCAGTAGCCATGTCATAATCAGAGTTCACATGATCAAAATCAGAATATGATTCCATTTCAAAATCAAATCTTAGAGAGACTTGTTCCTTAAAAACGGATGTAGAAGTACTCTTAGACATCAAACTAGAACCAATACTCATAATCTCCCTAAGTATAGGACAATCCAATTCCATGATGTTTTTATTTGGTGGTTCAAATGGGAGATAACAAAAGCAGAATGGTCCTCTGAGGGGTACTTCATGGAATCCATAACATTAAATATCACAACTTCATCTCCAAACTCCATGGAAAGTGTACCCTCATTGACATTTATGATAGTTTTTGCAATCTTGTGGAAGGGCCTACCTAAGATAATGGGGGCATGAGAACTTACCTGATCATCCTCAATGTTAAGCACATAGAAGTCTGCTGGAACGATCATGTCTCTTACCCAAACAAGTACATCCTCAAGAACTCCCGCTGGATATGTCGTAGCTCTATTCGCCAATTGCACCACTACTCTTGTTGGCTTCAACTCACCAACCTGCAAGGAAGAGAATACAGAGTGAGGAATCACATTTATGGAAGCACCTAAATCACAAAGTGCATCATAAAAGTGTAACTCCCCTATGGTGCATGGTATGGTGAATGTCCCAGGATCCTTGCACATCGTAGGCATTGACATGGTTGGTGTGATGAGTGCAGATATGTTCCTTCCAAGGTTGATCCTATCATTTCCCTTTAGCCCTCTTCTATTTGTACACAGTTCTTTTAAGAATTTCGCATACCTCGGTATTTGATTGATGGCTTCAAGTAGAGGGATGTTGATCTCGACACGCTTGAATGTATCCAAAACCTCTTTTTACATTGCCCCTTCAGCCATCTTCTTAGTTTGTACAACTCTATTTGGGAATGGAAGGGGATTAGGAGGAAGATCATCAACCTTTTTCTTACCTTTATCTTTCTCCTTAGGTTTCTCATCATTTGGTATGGGATGGGGCTTCTCCGGAGTTGAGGTGAGTCCGGGTGGTATTGTAGGTGCAGATGTATCAACTGTTTTCTTCCGACTTCTCAATGTCATGGCACTGACATTCCCCTTCGAATTGGGAGTAGGTTGGGAAGGAAGGGCTCCAGAGTTCTTACTTACCAGTTCGTGGATGGCGGTGGCAATCTGGCTCATTTGTGTCTTCAACTCCCTCAACTCAGAACCTTGACTCTTCAGCTCATTTTGTTGATTAAGAACAATTTGTTTCAAAAGATCATCAGTATTAGAATCTACCTTTGGTTGAGAACTCCCATGTTGCTGACTCGATGATTCTTGGGCCTCAAAACTTCTTTGGGGTTGCTGGAAACCCTGCTGGTAAGGCGGAGGCTGCTGGAGGTATTGTTGAAAGGGGGGCCTTTGTTGATGTCCAGAGCCAAACCTCATATCCGATTGATCTCTCCATCCTTGGTTAAATGTTGGTGCAAAGGAATCATACTTCTTCTGTGGTTGTTGTTGTTGCTGATATGGTCTCCCAGGAAATATGGCAGGACAATCCTCTGACTCTTGTAATTGGGGGCAACAATTAGTTGGGTGGCTTGTCTCGGTGCAAATGCCACATGGCCTTGAAGAAGTGGGTTGGGATGTCTTTTGAGCCAATGCAATCTACCTCACCATAGTGGTCAATTCTTCCAACTTGGTATCAATCAAATGATTTTCAAGAGAAGAAGGACTTACCTGATGTACTCCCCTGACATGTGGTGTACCTCTATCTCCAAATTGTTGGGAGTTTTGGGCCATCTTGTCTATCAATGAACGTGCGTCTACTGGTGTTTTGTCCATCAATGCTCCTCCAGCTGCGGCATCCACCATGCTCCTCTCCATAGGTGTGAGGCCTTCGTAGAAGTACTGGATAAGTAGTTGCTCACTGATTTGGTGATGTGGGTAGCTTGCACATAACTTCTTGAAGCGCTCCCAGTACTCATACATCGACTCCCCTTGTGCCTGCTTGATCCCTGATATCTCCTTTCAAATGAATGTAGTCCTTGATGCTGGAAAGAACCTCTACAAGAAAAGACGTTTCAAATCGTTCCAACATGTTACGTCTTCAGGTTGTAAATAGTACATCCAATCCTTTGCAGCTCCGTCAAGCGAGAATGGGAATGATCTTAATTTAATTTGATCTTCAGAGACTTTTCTTGGTTTAAGAGTCTAGCAGACTACATTAAATTCAATTTAATGTTTGTTTGGGTCCTCACCAGATAATCCATGAAACATTGGAAGAAGGTGAATTAGTCCAGATTTAAGTTCAAAGACTGATTCAAGTGTTGGGTATGCATTGAAATTTGGTTGATAGTTAATATCTGGTGCGGCCAATTCTCGAATGCCTCTATTAAGTTCATTTCCATTATTCTCATCCATTGGTTCTTGTTTTAGTTTGGATTTAGATGTGTTTCCAATTTCAGTGTTTCCAAAATGGAGGAGTTCTCCTGTGGGGTAAATGTCGACACTTCCCGTGGAATGAGATTGCCTGATTCGAGCCCTAAGGCTGCGTTCAATCTCGGGGTCTAGATCAAAGAGATCCTCAGTTTGGGACCGTGTCATAAATCATATAAAAATAGAGAAATGAAGAAAAAAATTGACCACAATATCATGATAATGGAGTTCAATTGATGGTCTAAAAAAATTAAGAAGAAGAAGAAGAGAAAAATGAACCAATATTGAGAAAGGTGAAGGAAGAAAGTGCGAAGAGGAAGAAGAGAATGAAATAAAAAACAAATACCTCTAATTGATTGAGAAAACTATTTCCTCCACGGTAATGGCGCCGAATTTGAAGGGCGCTGTCGTGGGAGCCCTCAAATGATTAGTGTGATTTTGGGGTACTTAGGTGCAGCAGAGTGGCTGACCAAGGTCATCTCTCAAAGGAGGAAGTGAATTTAACAACTTATTAGAGGTATTCTAAAAATAAAATAAAAGAGAATAAAATAAAAACACTACTTTAAAGGATTGGTGTTTGTTTTAGTTTATGAATCTAGAAGAAGTTTTCTGGAAGAAGATTGCATTTTTTTGTTTTTTTAATTTTGAAATGAAGTTTCGATTAGAATGACACAACAAGAAGATGTTTTTTAGAAATCTATTTTAAAAGGCGTAATCGATCTAACTCTACCTCTTCAATCATTTATTAATCATTATCATTTAAATTAATATTCACTTAATTATGATCCCTTAATTTGTTAAATCCCGAACCCTACGAGAATTAACTTTACCACAAAGATTGAAGTGAATTTAACCTTAGGCTAACTTCGGAACATGCAATCGCAACACCCTGCTTTGATTGATGTTCTAAAATTAGCTTATGGTCAGTGGTAAATTAAGGCACATAAACACTCTGGAAATGAGGATTAATTGAGTTTAGGGATTATATTTGAACTCTAGAAATTGATCTCATGTGGTTTTGAATTACTGGTTAAGGTTGCACTCTCACAGTTCACACAATTCCTGACCTCGCGTGTTTTGTGTTAACTATTAAATTGCTTGCTTAGTTTCATCTAAATTAAAAACTCAATTAATAGATAATAATATTTGAATTACATTATCTCATTGATTCAAAATAAATGAATGAAGAAGGATAGAGGTCGATCGATTACTAAAAAGAACTACTCTTCCATGGGTGGTGTAGTCATCGTGGAGATGTTTTGCATAAGCAACAAATTGAAAGGGTAGAACCCAATCTTGTCTCCACTCTTGATTCCAACCCAATTAAGAATATTAATATAATATGAATAGGGATGAACACAGAAGATTATTTGAAGAAAAATAAAGAAAAAAATGAAAGAAAAGAAGTACAAAGAAGAGGTGAGAGAGGAGAGCCTTTTTGGAAGAGAGGTTTGCAGAAAGGCTTACTTCTTCCAAGAGTTGTGAGGGGATCCCAAGAGACACCCTTTCAGCCACACCTTCCAAATGTTTCGACCAGCCCTCTCAAAGAGTTAAAACCCCCCTTTAAATAGAGTTTGTGAGGGCTAGGGATACATAACTTTATAAGTGTGAAATGAAAAACTCGGCCAAATATTTTATTCCAACTTGAACCACCCATTTGACCTCCCAAACTCGTGAATTGACCGGCCTTCCATAAGGATTATTTGTGTCAAATCATGTCCCCGATCCTTCCACAAACTTTGGGCTCAATCAAAGCCCGTATATAGAAGATATGGCCCAAATACAGAACCCATGTCCATTCTGCCGAGTCCAGCCCACCTTTGGATTAATGGCTCCTTTACACCATTCAAATGCACTCTTTAGCTCTAGTGTCCTGCATTAAAGTTGTATAAAATGAAGTTAGGAACACTGTTACAAAATTTCAAATTCAAATAATAAATAAAAAAATATTTATTATCGAAATACTACAGTACACTATTAAGGGTAAAACTGGAATTTTCACCGAATTTTCAAATGAATGATCAAATCCCAAATATTTTATAAATAAACATATTTAACACAATGTGAGGAAATTATTTCATTTATTATCAATAAAATATTCAATAAAATAGTGTTTTATCATAGACCATATGGAGAATGGACGTACGGGCTTCTCCCGAGTGTCTTTTAATACGATGCGAGACCACAAGGGGAATTGATGATGAGTGCTTCCTCAAAGATTCAGTAGTTCCTCGACGTGGGCCACATGAGGAATGAGACGTTGAGTGCTTCCCCAGAGATCTTTTAGTACGATACGAGACTATAGGGGGAATTGACAGTGAGTTCTTCCTCATAGAGTCTACTCTTAGCTAAACCAGAGGGTTGAGACTTTGTGTGCCTCCAAGACGGTTGCTAGTACTTGTAGGTTGAACCATAGGGGTTAGGTTGTGAGAGCTACCCAGAGGGTTAGATATTTTCTACTTGTTGTTGGTTGTTTACTTGTGTACTATATATGCTAGAACTATGGATTGTATCTGTTGTGTGATTTTCTGTTTACTGCTTCTTGCACTCTTACTTGACTTGTATTCATTGACTGTTAGGAACAAATCTTTGGGTGATTGCCTACTGGGATTGTCTCTCACACCATGTTTGGGCTATGCTTTTGGGGATAAGAAGAATTTATTGTTGCAGGTATAGATAAGGGAAAGCACTCTTCGACTTCTGGTACATGATTTCTTGGAGCTGGGGAGCAAGGGACTAAGCTTAGTCTTGCGATGCTGTAGAAGTTGTTGTTATTTTAGTAATTTTTTTTATTTTATTTCAGCACGATTTTGTGTATGCTACTTTCCTTAAAAACTTGTACCTGCTGCATCATTTTCTTTATTACTATATATGCATTGCTTCCGCTGTTTGATTTCAGTTGTTGCGTATTGTTTACTACATCTGCTATTTACTGTTAGTTCTTTTCTTGTATACCTTACTAAATGAGGGAATATTTTCCCCAATAACTTACCAAGACCCTCGCTGCTGGTCGGCAGCCTCTCGCGTTTGGGGAAATGCACTTGAGGACGTGTGGCGAACCAGGCACGGGGCACCTCTGGGTGGCTTCCGGAACAGGGATGTTACAGATGAAAATGGATTAGTTGTAGTTAACCTGCAATACACTTATTTGAAATAAATATACTTAATGTAAAAATAGGAACACATGTTTTTATATGGTCTCTCCCTAATATAAGAAACATACTCCATACCATATTCAAATACTTTTGAGACACAGTTTCTCCACTACTAATCCTATTACAAAATACAAGTGGGTTGGATAGGTATTATCCTAAAACCAGGTTCACCCTATTATACAGGTGAGGTTACCATATTACATAGGTGACTTTACACAACTTTATGAAAAAATTGAATAGATAATCATATTAAATCACAAATTATTCAAAATAGAATCACACCAACAGGTATATTATATTTTTTCCCCTCTGGATGTAGATCATCAGATCTATTAAGAGATTTATCTACACCTAAAGACTGACCACATTCCCCACTGATAGATTTAATTATATTATATACATGTATTAAACCCAATACTCATAAATCTCATCGTTTTTTCTGATATGGATTCCCAGATCTTCTGAAAATATTTTTTATTGGATTCTCATAGCTTAGTCTTCAAAAAAATTCCATTAAATTCTTTACATAGAATCTATACACTGAATATTAAAACCTCATAATCATACTTAGTGACTGAAATACTAAAAAATAAGAACTGTTCTTTCTCACACTTTCACTTCTCTTATTATTATTCATCAAATATATTTCTCAAATATTATATGTTAACAAACTAAATTCGCTACTTCTTCCTAATATACAAATAGTGTTCTACTTCAACATATATTTTCATTCTCTTCTTCCTCAATATAAGATGTAGTTGATGATATTATTGTTTATTTATTGAGATATCTTGAACCACTCCCACCAACGATACCCCTCCTACTATGATATTGAATAAAGGGAGATAATGAACCCCTAATCCCACCTCTAATAAGCCACAGGTTTAAAACTCACACCAAGGGTATATAAATCTCACATAAGGAAGGCATTACCCCCAATATAAATTTAATTTATAAGATATAAGATGAGAAACATAAAATCAAAACCATACATTAATAAGTAATAAATCCCCATATATGATGATATTTTAAAAAATAAGAACAACTGAAAGAATAATAGAAAGTATTAAATGTAAATCCTCAGTAGTGGTCATGGACCTCCAACAGCTCTAAGACAAATATTTAATACAGTACTTCCCAGATTAATCTCAAAATAGATCATGTGGACATTAAAAAAATTATATATATGTAGGTTGTGCATAACATGTATACTTATTATGATCCTCCCAATAACCACTCATAAAAAATAAAATGGAAGTATAATAAATGACAGTGACTATAAAAAGGAATCCAGCTAATCACCTAAATAGATAAAGGTGTCTTCCTATACCTATAATGGATCACACTCCATTTAATTAGTATAAGTAAATCATTTCATATTTAAATAATACATATAGGTACCCCACTTTAACTTCCCACATATATTTTTTCTCTTATTCCAAAATGTCACATATAATATTCTCTTTCCTTATATAAATCATCTTGTATGTCAGGTCATAATGACACAACTATTTTGTATATTGTCTATCCTAGGAACATTATCATCATCCCCCCATTAGTAACCAAGTGTAGTCTCAATTTCCACTATAGCTCATGTAAATGCATTATATGTCTAGTTTTAATAGCTGCTGCATGTACACCCATGGGAATCTATGCCACTATGGTCAGATAAAATATGTGATAGACCTCAATATTTTATATAACGTGCATAAATTAATTGAAAACTATGTTCCATCAACTCTGGGGTAAGAATTATCCCTATAATTCAAGCCATTCTTGCTTAGGATATGCCCAAATTACTATAGATAAAGTGAGAGTAGAGGAGAGGTAGAATTCATCCATCTATTCCCTCATTGTCATGAATTTTAGGGAAAATACCCCCCATAGACACACAGTTTAGTTGTTGATTTCCGTACCAACATTGGTGGTGATGAATATGAAATTAGAAAACATGCAATATATCACACACAACCATACTGAGGGAAATTATCAAGCCTTATACTTATCTGTCGTTATCATCACACAAGACACTTGGCTTCCACTACTAATATCTTGATATCAAACATCCATAAAATTCACAAAGTTCCATATTAAATATTCAGACATTAACAAGTATTATTTTGTATTTAATTTCCCAGATCAATTATTTAGTATTCTAATCTAGTGTGTTTTGAACTATAATTTCCTATTTCTTATAATCTCAAGTATAGAATCATCATCTAATATCACAATAAAAAATACATTAATTTATTCCTTCATATATCACTTTATAAATTATTCAAGTACTCTATGACTCATCCTAAGATACCAAAATAAAGATGCATAGAATAAAACTTCATTAAGTAGTTGGAAAAAAAGTTATATAATATCTGAAAGGCCAGCTATTTGGGAAGAATAAATATAGAAATCTATAGATATGAAATCCCCAATATAAACTCATCATATCCACCTTCTATAATTCCAAAACCATTTCAATTAATATAAAAAATTCATCCATCACATACATAGACCATCACTAAATCCTCAAGACTTCGTTTCACTGCTCAAAAAATGTTCCTAACCCCAAAAGGATATCAATAAATCATAATAGGTCACTTCAAGACTCAAATGTTCTTAGATCAAACAAAATATCAAAAGTATTTTTACACACACAATTCAAAGGAAACTAAGGATAGTGTGATGAGTCATTTAGGCCTCCTTTAATAAATATTGGTCCCTCTCAACCCCAAATAATTTCATTAAGTAGATAGCCTTTTTAATTACCATATTGAAATAACCATTTTTTCATGGGATTTTCTTATTTGGAATCCTATAAGTAGTGGATAATGATATCTTGGTATCACTACATTCATAATTAATTAATTTTAATTAATTGTGGTAAATAATAATCATGCCAATTTCATTAAATTATAATAGTATATCAGCTTTATATTATTCATCAGTTTCCAAAAATTATATCACTAAAATATAAATAAAAAACATAACCAATAAGATAGTACAATATATAATAAATATAAAGATCAATCATTAATAATATCATAAAAAATCATGTGATAAAAAAATCCCAACCAATTACCTACATTTACATTTCATGATATATTAATTATCTAGAACATGTGATTGTTCTGTTATTTAAATTATATGGGTCCATAATTATAAATAATTATTAAAAGAATAATAACAAATAATGAAACAATATACAATAATATATTTATTCCATTAGATTATATGTTTAGACTTAATATTATTTATTCTATATGCAATTATTATTTTTATATTTCATATGTGATTTCTAGAAAAATAATATCATATATGGAATGTGTTATTCTCAAAAAATAAATTAAACAGTAATATGCAATAATAATTTATTTATATTCCTTTAATTTTATAGATAAATAAATTAAAGATTTAACCATGATGATAAATTTCCGTTTATTTTATAAATCTATATTGTTATCATAATATGGTTAATATCACTGACATAGATAAAGAAAGATAAATAATGATTCAAACTCACGTTATATACATCAAAAGAGAAGAATCATATATCCTAATGATATATTCATGATTTTTTTGCACAAAAAATAAATGACAGAGGGGTTTATAGGTAAGGTAGACACTCATTAGAAGAACTCAATCTATTTTAAAATGGTTTCAAGAATCTAAGAGATAATTAATTGGATTTTCTATACTCAAGATAAAGAATAAAAATAGAACAGGGGAAAGAAATATCATTTTAAAATTAAATATAAGATTCTATATAGTATTTAAAAAATACACAATCAATATTATTTTTTAACTTATCATTAATTTAGTTTCAATTTTATTTCCTCCTCATGAATCATTTAGAGGCATTAACAGCAATGGATTTAAAGATATAAATTTTATTTATTAATTGAGGTTTTAAAAATATCATTTTTCTTTAATATTCCATCATTTTTCTTTGGAATTATTTTATATCATTATATTATTTTTCCCAATCAAGGGGTGGCTAACT
Source organism: Viscum album (assembly GCA_963277665.1). Lineage (NCBI taxonomy): Eukaryota > Viridiplantae > Streptophyta > Magnoliopsida > Santalales > Viscaceae > Viscum > Viscum album. Next base: position 1,672,254,735 of record OY728138.1, read on the forward strand.
TTGAGAATATACTATGCGAATTGATTATAATGATTGACCACATGAAGTAGACAATCAACTTGCAGAAGGGATAAACCATGTGAAAAAACCATCAACCACACTAATTGATCCCACAACATGGATAAACCATATGAGAAAACTATTAACTATGTCAATATACCATAAGTATCGACCACAAGAGAAACCATATGATGGAATTACCAATAGAATGATCACACACCCAAAGGATTGAATGCATAAACACATAACGGATCAACCACATGAACAATCAATCATACACATAAACAAAGGATCATATGAATGAATAAAAAATCAACCACATTAATAAAGGATTAAACACACAACCAAAGGATATATCGTACATAATACCCATCAATTGACCACATGAAGAAAGGAATGATTGCATGACCAATAAAAAGACCACGTGAACAATGGATAAACCACATGACCAAAGGATTGACTGCACTGAAAACAAAGTGACCACTTGAAATACATTCCAATAAATAATATAAATGTGTTTTGGAACCATCAGAACACCAGAAATCACCATAAAATAAAAAGGAATGGTTTTTGAAATTTGGGACTAAACACGATTGGTCTGGCTCCCTCGATTATCTCTTCTAGATCAATGTTTTCCATCCAATTTATTAGAACTAGCCTTTATCTCATCATAATCCCATATCCTCACACCTTCAAAATATCATTTAAATTCACAATTTTTCTTTAATACCATGAAAATATTTTTTCCATGTTATTACACAAAAGTTGGTGTGGTCATTTTTTCTACAAATAAAAATCTTTTGATGAAATTGTGAGAGAAAAGAAATCATGCATAAATTCACCATGTGATCTCTAATAATCCCATATATATATATATATATTTCAACACCTCTTATTTTATCAACTAAACTGAGTAGTAATAAAATACCCTTTATTTGTTTTCTTTTATTTAGTTTATTAATAAGTCTAGTTTTGTATCTCATGAAGGCTCAGGTCTTCTCCATCCAAAAAATAATCTCAGAAAAACTTTACTTCAAACACCCATCTATATGAAAATCATAGTGTAAAATAATGTTACTGTGTGGATAAATTATTTCAATTAATATTTATTATGTTTCTAAATACCATTAAAGCATCCTAGACTGGACATGTACTTGCTAAGTAACAGCTAAACACATCATCTTATTCACAGTCTTGAATAACAACTTCAATTTGTTATCTTTAATACACTAGAACATCTCTACAACCTTCTAATTTGGTATTTTATTTTTATATTTTACGAAATATGGATGTTATCAAATTTTTTATAAGGGAAATTAATAGCCTTCATTATTATATATAAATATTAGTAGCTCACTCAAATAGAATGTATTAGAATAATATAATCTCAACTAAACATCTTGATCATTGATTTCACTTTATCATCATTATTCTTGATGCCCCGTGAAATTCATTTTTTTTATCAAGAACCTCATGAAATCAATATTCTTATTTAATATTCCTCAAAATAATCTTGTTCCGTGAATAAATATACATGTTATTTTGATCATGATTGAACAAATTTATCATCATCCTGATTAAATTCCTCTTATGAATAAACGATTCTAGAAAAATTCATTTTTCACCTAGTAGAAACACAAAATTTTAATAAGTTTAAAATTCATACACTTAGCCTTGTATATATCTATCTACTAAATATGAATTTAAAGTATTGAAAAAATCTAAATTTTAATTTAGTAGCTCAGAAAAATTCATACAACCTTCATTTTTTAAGAGTTTGAAAGTTTAACGATTTCATTCATCATCTAATATTCAGGGCATCTGGAATCTAGTATGACTTATAACGTCATAGGAAAAGAATTAATGGCATACGATCCACCTCTAATGTCCTAAAAAATATATAAATTCTTACAATATTCACTAAATTCAGGTTTCTTGGAATAAATAAATATGAAATCCATATATTCATATATAGGGAATTCCAAAGTCATATGATCTTTTCAAAATTATGCAGTTTACATCAATTTAATCAAATACTACTTCAAACAATTTCAATTTATTCTCAGAACTTCTAAAACCCTTAAAATCACATTCTGGAATTTATCAACCCTTCCAAAACTCTTCAAATCCATTCTTGATAACTCTTACCACATGTATACTCAAGATATAGTATTTAAATAATCATCACTGCCTATGTGCTTCCAGCTTCACTTTAGCTTGTATAATCCTTCATCCAGGAGTTTGTTCAAAACTGATTCTATAAACTAACATGATTGTTCATTCTAGGTTATATTCCACCAACCTCAACTAGATATACTCACTACTTTGATTTTTTTAGTTCTTTATAAATCATGTTTTAGAAGATGTCCAGTTCATGTTTAGCAACAAAATCACTCCATTGTTATTTAAATTTTATCATTGCTACTTTAAACCGTAGTACGTATCCTTACCATACAAACCTGATCTCCAATAATAATATATAATGGTATACCCACCAAACAACCAATAGTTCTCTTCATATATTGGTTAGATCATCAATCCATAAACCAAGTCACCGCCTATTCTTTGAATACAATGAACATATCACAAAAAAAACTCTTATAGAAAAAAATACATTCATGTACTGTTGGACACATCACAAGGGTTCAGGGTTACATAAAATAAGAATTGGACCTGTAGGAACTATAAAATAATGGTGGAATATATTATTCACATTCCATTATATTTAATTTAGTAATTAATTATCACCTAAATTAATTAAATAAAATTTAATTATATTAACCCAACACATACATGGGATGATACAACTCATGATTAAGCCTAATCTGTAATGACTATGAATTTAGACTCTCTATATTTCATTCCAATTTTTTTCAACTAAGATAATTTTATTTTAATCAATATATTAATCTATTAATTAATTATTAATTATTTATCATAATATTCTATCAAAAAAAATCTTGAGATATAATAAAATCACCATCCAATATTAATTTATTAAAAATTATAATTTCAAAAGTTAAAATATTTAAGTAAATGATTTGTAATGATAATATAATTTAGAATGTACCTTTCTGCTTTATATTAAATTATTTATTTGAATTTAATACATTCATGGTGTCTATACTAGAGGCAGCATGATATGGGCATTTTGTGTCTGATTAAATCCACTTTTGGAATTTAATTCTTACCTAGGGTTTTCTGTGACTAAATATTTCATGTGACTCTCTATGTATGATCTTTATTTTATAATGTATACATATATGGAATGTATTCCAAAATGGTGTAACATTATATATGTCACATGTAGTTTTGTGGAAAATTCCACATTTTCTATACGATGTTTATGACCACACACCATGCCTAAAAAATACGTGATGTGTAATGTTAGAAATGTGCATGAGGTACATAGTGTGTACTAGACCATTACGCATCATGTAGTACCATAGTTTATATGGATAATAATTTCTATGAAATTATATCTACATGATATGTTGATAATTACTCAATGCATACCTAATGTGGAATGACAACAACCACATAGCATGTATAGCCAATTATGCACCATGTAGTTCATATATCATTTTAATTACCTGTGATTTAACTCTTGTGACATTCCAATATCATCAAGTACCTAAAATGGGATGTCATTTCTTACATGGTGTGTACAATCAGCTACACATTTTTGAATCCTCCTCTTCCTTTGTCTCTTAAAATATTCAATTTGTTTCATATAATAATGTCATGTAGTTGAATACAAATCATGTAATGATTTATATAGGGTCAAAGCTATGTTAGGTTACAAAAACATGTAATCCTAGTAAAATCACATTTTGTGGTGGTGGTCGACACATGTTGTGTAATGACACCATGTTAAAACCCATTATGATTTATATAGGTTCAAATCTCTGATAAGTTAGAAAATCATGTAATCCTAGTAAAATCGCATTTGGTGATGTTGGACAATAAATGTTGTGTAATGATAGTATGTACAATTCCACATGATGTGTCATGTTTGAGTACTCACACCTTGTGTGGTTAACCATTGATACACATGATGTAATTTTCAATAAAAATTTTGAATTTTTCCTGTGAACCTAATATCCTTGGAACCTCCACATCGGATCATTCAATATTCATCACTTTTCCTGGTTGATTCTTGGTTATATGAATTCATACAGATGAGTTATATCAATTATTTTATTAATAATGAAATATTGGAAATCAATGACTAAAAAATAAATAAAAAAATTGTTCCAACGATTAATAAACATTTATAAATTTTAATGTGTCTACTCTGATACAACTAAATGGTTTTGAGACATAGTAGAAGTGGTGGTTCATGGCCCAAATTTAGGTTTTCATCAGTTTCAATAGATAATATCTGAATAACATGATTAAAGACCCCACAATATTTTAGATATGATCTTTTAAATTTAAGTTATATTTAATATTAAATAATAAATATATCTAATATGATAATTCTATGATCAATTCTGAATCCACTATTTTTATGTCAATATTATGTTGGAGAGTCTTTTTGATTATTCCTCTATTTGTATCAATATATTATTGATCAATCATTGTGGAAAATTTATTTTATACATTGTTCTAGACTGGTAGAACCGAGTTCTTTAAATAATTTACCATTGATCATAACCATATACTCTCTTGTCCTCTCTTTTTTCTTCAAAGTAAGAGATGATGATTTTTATCTCTAGGACTAGAGAGAATTATAGAGTTTCTATATTGTGAATAGTAACTCTCTTGAGAAAAAATGATGTACATTATAATATATTCTTAGGGTTAATATTTGATAATTTTGAAATTTCCCTTTAAAAAATTTATTTTATGTTATTCCCCATGTATATTATTACTACTATTATTATTTACCATTATATTAATTTTTTTAAATATCAATTATTAAATAAAAATATATATCATGCCAATTTGGCCCTTAACTCGGACCATCGATACCCCACAAGTTCTATTGAACCCCGAATTATATAATATTTAATGAAATAAATATTTTCAGCTCAATAGATAAATAAATTTTATGTTCGCTATATTATCAAATAAATATCTATTATAATATTCATCTAACTAGATAAATATTAAAATTAATCTATTAATCAAACTAGTGAATAAATAAATATTAATTAACTACCTTGTCAACAACAAACAAAAGATAATATTAGAGTCACATATTATAAGATCAACTATATGGTGATTAAATTTATATGATCAATAATACTTGAATAATTATTATTCCATAAGATGTGAATAATAGTTATTATTAAAATTAAATTCAATGGAATTTAATGAGATTTTGTATACACTTTTTTGGAATCATTAGGGATTACTTATCAATATTGTTAGGTGAACTTACCTAACGTCCATGATTAGTACATAAAAATATTTCCTGGCAACCATAGATAAATAATATTATATCACAACAACAACAACCTTCTTATGAACAATACTATGAAATATAATCTCTTTATCTCGATAATTCATCAAGAGATGTGCATTTGTTTTAATAGATATGAGGTAACACCCCCTTTTATTCAATAATGAAACCCCTCATTTCAACAAGGATGATAGTTGACCATTTACATAACCTAAAAGATCAGTGGTTTGAAGGTCCATTATGATTTTATGGCCCAATGACCTAGAGGCCAATATATTCCCCTTAAGACCCTGAGTGAGCAGTCTTTATCATGACATGTGTCAAGTCCTATGTAACGGAACCCCCTTCCACTAAACATCTTACCTTGATCCTTGTTTGAATGTTACATCACCCACCTTTCCATGAATAGTTTCACCATGAATGTTGATGGATCATAGTAGAGAACCCATACTTTAAATTTTTGTGAGGATGTATGGATGATATGTCTCATCACCCATATATCTCATTCAAATCTTCCATTTGATAGTGTAGATGTGGCCCTCATTGCATCACTTTTATGACAACCATGCTTTTATTACAAACTTAAACATGATTTATTACGTAAAGTATTCACTTGATACAGCATGGAAGATCGATTGGCCTAGTGACTTTGGGGATTAGGATCATTACATAATAACTTAAAACATGAAATACAACATATTTATTGAAAACTTCCTTTACATGACCACTACATTCCCTCGTACTTAGCATTGCATGGGATAACCTGAGGACATGCATAAGAAAAGGGTGAGCTATAAAGCCCAGTAAGGGGGTACACATGGAATAACATGAGGAGTACAATACATGTTAGGTAATAGGCATATCAATAAAGCATAAGAGAAATATGAAAATAAAGGCATGATAAAGCATGATAATCCTAACATGGAAATGTGGCGACAACACTTAACATGGAATTAGCATAAGCCATGGCTCATTGCACATGGAGCATGAGTAAACCCTCATTGCACATGAATCACGAGTAAACCCTCGTTTCACTTCAATTAGAATGAGTCAACACTCATTTCACTTGACGTATCATGATACTACACTTTACCCAATGCATTGGAGCGCTATAAGGGCGCACCCTTCTTAAACATTTCATTTCATGCACAAGTGTGCCACATGGATCATAAAATATGGATTCATAAAACATAATCATTTATTCCATGATAAAGGAATGTGGAATTCATACATGGAACTTCATAATAAATAAGTAAATGTTCATAAAGGTGAATACCCTTGATGGAGAAATGGGCATGGTATTCACTACACAATGGCATTGGCTTAGAAAATCGGTGCGTTTTCGGCAGCGTAATGGCGTGACATAAGAATTCATAAAAATGGTTGATGAAAGAGAAAGGGGTTACTCATCATATTTACATGTAATGGACAGTAAGGAGGCCATATAGATAAATTTCCCAACAATTGTAATGGAATTTAGATTCATGATACAAAAGTATTCCTTGAATGTAAATGAGGAGAGAGGAGTTCCGTTCGGAATTTCGTCATAGTAACAGGTGTACATGGGAGGAATTTAATGAGACATAAAGGGTCTCCCATAATTAAAACATAAATAGGGAAGTATGAGGGATGTGAAAAACCATACCCCAACATTCATGATTAAAATTAAAAGGGTAAAAAAACTTAATGAAAATTGGACAAAAATGAGAAAGGAAGGAAAAACCCTTACTTGGAAGTGTGCTTCCAAAGGCTTGAGAGAGGCTTGAGAGAGGATTATTGGGAGATTGGGGAACCTTGGGAGGATTATAGAGAGAGTAGGGTAGAGGTTGGATGAACTCCAAAGGCTTTGAGTGAGGAGAAAGTGGGAGCTTGGGTGGGTTTATATTGGGAAGTTGAGTGAATTCTTTATTATTTAGGTTTGAGACCCCTTATATTAAATTAATCCAAAACACAAACCATCCCATGTTCATTGCCCATGGATTTTGGCAAGGGGAATAGGAAAAAAATATTTTCTAAGGACAAAGTCTGAAATTATTAAAATAATAGGTTTGCTTATGTATAGGTGAGTCACACTCCCATGGAAAACAATTTAAAAAGACAAGGTGTTTAATAAGTATTGAGGGGTCCATTAATGCTTTGAAAATTAAGTCAAACAAACCCAAAATCACATTATTTTAATGGTAAAACATATATTGGCCAAACATAAAACTTAAAGTATTTTATTACATCACTATTGGGTCAATATGATGTCATAAAACACATTATATATTTAAACGGTATTTAATTTTTACCAAAAAATTTGACTGTCTCAGAAAATTATGAAAAATTCACCGTTGGATAATTTCGATGTCCTGATTCCAGAAATATAATCTATTTTATCTAAATAATTTTATAAATAGGTTAATTTTCACTTTTAAAATAAAAACTGGCATTTATAAAAAATTCACGGGTTTTGAATGAAATGGATTTCAAACCTTAATAAAAATTACAATTGCATTCATAAAATTATAAGATCATTTATATTTAAGAAAAATTAATTTAATAATAATATTAATATTTTATTAAAATATTATTTAATTAAAAAATCACTTAATTTAATAAAATAGAATTCTTAATTAAATAATAACTAAAACCATTATTTGTACTTTAAAAACTATTTACAATGTATCAATAATGACAAGAAAGTATATTTATTATTATATACAAAAAATAATGTACATGAACATAGTACTATTTATTATTTACATAGCCCCTTAAACAGCCGCATAAGACCTAAGGGTAAGGTCTGTGATGGTGACAGACTCTTGGGGTGGCTCGGATAACATCGCTCGAGTGGTAATTTCAATCAACTTCCACTTCTCCCGTAGACGGTCCCATTGGAGCTTGAAATGATGAAGCTCATCTTGGGCTTGGTCAAGAGGAAAGCCCAAGGATGCCAACTCTTTTCCGAGCTCTGACAAATGGGCTTCATATGGGGAAATTCTATTGGATGAGGCCATCGCTTCCTTTGTTTGAGTAAATTTGGATTTTTTAAAGCCCTATATTTACACTAATCATGTGATCACTATTCAATGGCTATATTAGAAACGGTCAAAATTAATAACATAAAACCCAATAAGTTGACATTTTATATAAACATAAAGAGACATTTAATTAGATCAAGAGGGATTTCCATTAATGAAATGTTGGGTCATTACAATATTCCCCCCTTAATAAATTTCGCCCTCAAAATTTTTCTTTTTCCCACAGTAAAACAGATGTGGGTAACTCAGCTTCATTATTTCCACTGATTCCCAAGTCGCTTCTTCTAACTTTTGTTTTCTCCACATCACCTTGATGAGGGGAATTGTCTTATTTTGTATAAAGTTTTCTCTTTGATCTAAGATCTTCACTGGTTTCTCCTCATAAAAAAGATCATCTTCCGATTGTACCACCTCAAAAGATAGTACATGTGAAGGGTCCGATATGTACTTCCTTAAGAGGTATACATGTATGAAATCATGTACTTTGGCCATGGTAGGTGGAAGTGCTAGTTGATAGGCCACAGCCCCGACATGATCAAGAATCTCGAAGGGGCCGATGTACCTTGGACTTAACTTCCCTTTCTTTCCAAACCTCATGACATTCTTCCATAGAGATATGCGTAGAAAAACCATGTCTCCAACTTTAAACTCAAGGCCTCATCGACGATTATCTGCATAACACTTTTGTCGAATCTAGCTTGCCTTTATATGCTGCTGAATGGTTTTCACTTTCTCCACCATTTCCTCAACCATTTCTGGTCCAAGCAGCTTACGTTCACTGACCTCATCCCAACATGTTGGTGTTTTTTACCTTTTCCCATACATGGCTTCATATGGTGTCATTTGGATTCTCGAGTGGAAACTGTTATTATAAGAGAACTAAACCAGAGGAAGATGTTGATCCCATCCTCATTTAAAGTCCATTGAGCATGCCCTCAACATATCCTCAAGTGTTTGGATAGTCCGCTCGGATTGGCCATCAGTTTGAGGATGATATGCCGTACTGAAGTTCAGTTCAGTATTCAGAGCCTGCTGAAGACTCTTCCAAAACATAGAGGTGAATCTTGGATCTTGGTCAGACACAATAGATAGTGTTACTCAATGCAACCTTACCACTTCCCTGATATATATCTGTGCCAGTTGATCCAATGAGAAATCCTCCCGAATAGAAATGAAGTGTGCAGTCTTTGTAAGACGATCCACAATGACCCAGATTGCATTATTGCCTTTGGATGTCCGCGGAAGTCTGGTGACAAAGTCCATGGTGATGTTCTCCCATTTCCATTCTGGTATGGGTAATGGTTGCATCATCCCCTTAGACTTCTATCTCTCTACCTTCATTTGCTGGCACACCAGGCACTTTGATGTATATTAAGAGATCTCTTTCTTCATATTATCCCACCAAAAGTTTTCTCGGATATCTCAATACATCATTGTGCTCCCTGGGTGAATAGAGAAATTTAAACTATGTGCATCATCCAAAAGTTCCTTCTTCAGCTCTGAACTCGATGGAACACAAAGTCTTTTCCCAAACCTCACAATTCCTTCTTCATTAACATTAAACTTTGAAGATTTCCCTTTTTCGATAGCATCCACTTTTTCTTGAATTACCACATCATCATTTTGAGAATCCTTTAACCTTTCCAAAAGATATGGTTGAGCCATAATTTGTGAAAGGATTTATGATGTTCCCTTCTCTAGGATTCCCATGTCTATCTTCATTACGTCTAAGAAGATTGGATCCTTCTCAATTCTCATCATTGATAGAATCGATGGATCCTTTATACTTCGGTCATCTGCTACCTTGTTCGCTTTCCCTAGGTGGTAATGGATTGAACAGTCATAATCCATGATGAGCTCTATCCATCCTCTTTGGAGCATATTAAGCTCTTTCTATGTGAATATATATTTAAGACTCTTGTGGTCAGTATATATCTCACATTTCTCTCCATAGAGATAATGCCGCCAGATTTTCAAGGCAAATATCACCGCCGCCAACTCCATATCATGCATTGGATAGTTTCTCTCATGGATTTTCAAATGCCTTAAGGCATAGTATATAACTTTATCATTCTTCATCAGCACACAGCCTAATCCCTTCTTTGAATCATCACTGAAAACAACAAAAAGTTCCCCACTTGTGCGTAATGTAAGCACGGACGTAGTGAAAAGCCTCCTTTTCTACTCTTTGAATATTTCTTCACATTCATCACTCCAAATAAATTTACTCCCTTTCGAGTTATCTTGGTAAGATGGTTGTACAATTGTGAGAAATTCATCACAAATCGTCGATAATATCCAGCTAACCCCAAGAAGCTACGGATATCCATTACTGATGTTGGCCTCGGACATCCCTCAATTGCATCTGTTTTGGAGGGATCCACAGATATCCCATTGCTTGTGATGATATGGCCCAAGAATGAGACTTCCTTCAACCAGAACTAACACTTTCTGTATTTTTCATAGAGCATCTCCTTGCGCAAAGTCTCTAGAATAGTTCTTAAATTCTCCTCATGATCCTCCTTGGTTTTGGATTATATTAGAATATCATCTATAAAGACTACCAAAAATTTGTCTAGGTAATCTCTAAAGACACTATTCATTATATCCATGAAGATTTTTGGAGCATTAGTGAGTCTGAAAAGCATTACTATGAATTCATAGTGCCCGTATCTTATACGAAAAGCAGTCTTGGGGATATCTTCCTTCTTCACCATTATTTGATATTATCCTGACCGCAAGTCCACCTTGGATAAGTATTTTGATCCACGTATTTGATTGAACAAGTCATCAATTCTTGGGAGAGGATACTTTTTCTTTATCATGATTTTTTTATGTTCACGATAATCGATGTAAAGTCGCATTGACCCATCCTTCTTCTTGACGAAGTGGACTGGTGCACCCCATGGTGAAGCACTTGGGCGTATAAACCCTTTATCAAGATTCTCCTGTAGTTGTTTCTTCAGCTCTTTAAGCTCTACAATAGCTATTCTATATGGAGTCTTGGATATTGGTAAATCTTCGGGTATAAGTTCAATTGATAATTCAACATCTCTTCTAGGAGGAAGACTAGGCAGTTCCTCGGGAAACACATCAGCGAATTCCCTCACAATAAGAATTTCTTCAAAGATGGTTTCTTCCTTGGACTCAATCATCTGAGCCAGATACGCGTGGTCATAAGGTAGTAATATCCATTCTTGAGATGATGGAGATAAAGGAGATTCATCTTCCTCCTTACACTTGTAAAGAATCGGGGGTCGATTCTCTATATGGAGTGTGATTTCCCTGTCCTAAAAATTTATGTTGGCTCTATATAAGGAAAGTCAATCCATGCCAAGAATTGCATCAAATTCCACCAGAGGGACTATGACGAGGTTTTTCGGGAAATTAAATCCACAGATTATAATAGGGGAGGACTTATATTCATGGTATGAAATGATTTCCCCATTTTTCGTACTCACCAAAATCTTTACTTCCATGATTTGTGGTGGTGCTGGGATTGTTCTACTAAACTTTAGAGATATAAATGAATGCGTAGAACCTGAATCAAAAAGTACGTTCTCTATTATTGAATGAATAATTAGCGTACCTATCACCACTTCATTTTCAGGGTTCACTTCAGCATAAGTGATGGAAAAAGATCTTCCTTGCTACCTTGGAGGTTGTTGGTTGCCTCAAAAAACCCTCGGATTAGGGAACTGATTTGTAAAATGACCTGGTTCTTTTCATTTTTATCATTAAACAATGCGTTGAGGTTCGAATGGATCGTTCCTATCCTCTGTCGCAATTGTGGGTTTTCTTGCCAACATTTAACAGCGAGGTGCCCTTCTCTTCTACACCTGAAGCATTTCCTCATCCCCTTAAGGCAATTTTCAGGGTGCTTCTTTCTGCACTTTTGGCAAGTGGGGTGTTGGATCTTCTTAGCACCGTTGGATTTATCCATTGGACCACCAGCATTGAATTCACCTTGCGCTTCTTATCCCCATGATACGCATGTGATTCTCTGATCTCCATTTCAACCTTGAGGGCACATCGGGCAATTTTCTCATAGATGTCGAAGTCACAGATTGCTAATGCTTTCCGTAGGCAAGGCTTCAACCCACCAAAGAAGCGGTCAAATTTGCATTCTGGGGTAAATACAAAGCCGGAAGCGTATCGTTCAAGCCTTGTGATGTTTTCGTTGTACGCTCCAACAGATTCTTCATCTTTTTTCTTGAGGGAATGTATGTCCCTTTCCATCTTAAGCAGGAGGGTGCACGAAAAATAATTATTGAAAAACATCTCCCAGAAATCCTTCCATTCCAACACGTCGATCTCCTCCTTGGGCTTCGTATTTTTTATCAACGTCCACCATTGATCAGCTTCAACCTCCATATGATAAGCCGCCAGGAGAACCTTGTCTTGTTCATAACATTGAAGGATGTATAAGATCTTTTCAATGGAGTTGATCCATTGTTCAGCGATCGTGGGATCGGATGATCCCCTAAAAGTAGGAGGCCTTTGTCTCATGAATCTCTCGATAGCAACTTGTTCTTTCTTATGGGGGGTTGAATGTTCCTCTTGACCCGTTTTTCTATTCAAAACATGAGTTAGCAGAGAGAGAAGCATGACAAAGTTCACAATTCCCACTCCCATTGGATTGGGCATCTAATTAGTACAGTCATCACACTGATCTTCACAACGGTTGTTAGCCCGAGTCCTCATATTACCAGCCATTGGCTGGAATAAAAGGAATGTAAGGGGTAACACATAAAGGTTAATCCAAATACAAAAGTTGATGACTTATAGAGAAACTTTTATTTCCTTAACTCATGAGTCTATAGGCTTTAATCTAGGATTTTCATGATCTACTTTCTAACATGTATTCTTAGAGGAATTTTTTTTTAATTCCCTAAATAAGGGTTCATACTATGATTGTGAATTTATCAAAACATATCCCATGGGAGTGTCATAACCAAGAGTGCAGCAAGGCCCGTTGTCATGCACCAGTTCCCGTTTGAGTCTAGCTTAAAGCGGTGTTTTCGGGTTTTACCCCTAGGATACATCTGTACCAGAGTCGCCTCTACCTGCTCATATCCAGACAGGGTTGTATTTGTTTGATAAACCACTTACTCAGTACTTAACAAAACTTAGGTATGTTTTTATTATACTTAGTGTTGTCTCTAAGGCTTTTCTAGGGTTTTCTAATCCAAATCCCAAAAATAACTAAACCTATCCTCTGATACCAACTACGACAACCCTTCTTTTATTACAAACTTAAACATGATTTATTACATGAACGATTCACATGATAAAACATGTAAGATGGATAGGTCTAGTGTCTTTGGGGATTAGGATAATTACATAACAACATAAAACATGAAATACAACATCTTTATTGAAAACTTCCTTTACATGACCACTACATTCCATCGTACTTACGATTGCATGGGATAACCTGAGGACATGCATAAGAAAAGGGTGAGCTATAAAGCCCAGTAAGGGAGTACACATGGAATAACATGAGGAGTAAAATACATGTTAGGCAATAGTCATATCAATAGAGCATAAGATAAACATGATCATAAAGTCATGATAATGCATGATAATCATAACATGGAAATGTGGCAACAACACTTAACATGAAAGCACCATGAGCCAATGCTCATTGCACATGGAGCATGAGTAAACCCTCATTGTACATGAATAATGAGTAAACCCTTGTTGTACTTGAATTAGCATGAGTAAACACTCATTTCATGTGATTTATCATGATACTATACTTTACCCAATGCATTGGAGCACTATAAGGGTGCACCATTCTTAAACATTTCATTTCATGCATAAGTGTGCCACATGGATCATAAAACATGGATTCATAAAACATAATCATATATTACATGATAAAGGAATGTGGAATTCATACATGAAACTTCATAATAAATATGTAAATGTTCATAAAGGTGAATACCTTTGATGGAGAAATGGGCATGGTATTCACTACACAATGGCATTGTCTTAGAAAATCAGTGCGTTCTCGACAGCATAACGGCGTGACATAAGAATTCATAAAAATGGTTGATGAGAGAGAAAGGGGTTCCTAATCATATTTACATGTAATGGATAGTAAGGAGGTAATATGGATACATGTCCCAAAATTTTTAATGGAATTTAGATTCATGATACAACAGTATTGCTTGAATGTAAATGAGGAGAGAGAAGTTCCTTTCGGAATTTCGGCATAGTAACAGGTGTACATGGGAGGCATTTAATGAGAGATAAAGGGTCTCCCATCATTCAAACGTTAAGAGGGAAGTATGAGGGAGGTGAAAAACTATACCCCAAAATTCATGATTGAAATTAAAAGGGAAAAACTACTTAAAGAAAATTGGACAAGAATGAGAAAGGAAGAAAAAACCCTTACTTGGAAGTGTGCTTCCAAAGGCTTGAGAGAGGCTTGAGAGAGGATTCTTGGGAGTATGGGGCACCTTGGGAGGATTTTAGATAGATTAGGGCAGAGGTTGGATGAACCCCAAAGTCTTTGAGTGAGGAGGAAGTGGGATCTTGGGTGGGTTTATATAGGAAAGGTGAGTGAATTCTTTATTATTTATGTTTGGGACCCCTTATATTAAATTAATCCAAACCAAAAACCATCCCGTGTTTTTTGCCCATGGTTTTTGGAAAAGGTAAGAGGAAAAAAATATTTTATAAGTCCAAAGTCCTAACTTCTCAAAATAAGAGGGTTGCTTATGTGGAGGTGAGTCACACTCCCATGGAAAATAATTTAAAAAGACAAGGTGTTTAATTAGTCATGAGGGGTCCATTAATGCTTTGGAAAGTAAGTCAAACTAACCCAAAATCACATTTTTTTATTTGTAAAACATATATTGGCCGAACATAAAGCTTATAGTATTTTATTACATCACTATTGGGTCATTATGATGTCATAAAACACATTATATATTTAAACGGTATTTAATTTTTACCCAAAAATTTTACTGTCTCAGAAAATTATGAAAAAATAGTTGTCGGATAATTTCGATGTAATGATTCCAGAAATATCATTTATTTTATCTAAATAATTTTCTAAATATGTTAATTATCAATTTTAAAATAAAAACAGACATTTATAAAAAAATCATGGGTTTTGACAGAAATGGCTTTCAAACCTTTAAAAAAATTACAATTGCATTCATAAAATTATAAGATCATTTATATTTAAAAAAAATTAATTTAATAATAATAATAATAATTTATTAAAAATATTATATAATTCAAAAATCCCTTAATTTAATAAAATATAATTCTTAATTAAATAATAACTAAAAACAATATTTGTACTTTAAAATCTATTTACAATGTATCAATAATGACAAGAAAGTATATTCATTATAATATACAAAAAATAATGTACATGAACATAGTACTATTTATTTGATACATAAACCCTTAAAACAGACGCATAAGACCTAAGGGTAAGGTGTGCGATGGTGACAGACTCTTGGGGTGGCTCGGATAACATCACTCAAGTGATAATTTCTATAAACTCCCACTTATCCCATAGACAGCCCCGTTTGAGCTTGACATGATGAAGCTCAGCTTGGGATTGGTCAAAAGCGAAGCCCAAGTATGCCACCTCTTTTTTGAGCTCCAATAAATGGGCTTCGTATGTGAAAATTCTACTGGATGAGGCCATCGCATCCTTTGTCTGATTAAATTTGGATTTTTTAAAGCCCTATATTTATACTAATCATGTGATCACTGTTCAACGACTATATTAGAAACGGTCAAAATTCTTAACATAAAACCAAAAAAGTTGACATTTTATATAAACATAAAGAGACATTTAATTAGAATAAGAGGTATTTCCCTTAATGAAACTTTGGTTCATTACAAATTTCATGTTGATAGACATCCTTAAATAGGTCTTAAGTGTTTATAGTCTTGTGGAATGGAACAAACCTATACCACATCAATTCTATTGGAATTAAAGGTTGGATGATAATTGTTAGTGTACCTATCCATCTTTTTGAGGCCATCTACCAAGAAAATACTACGTGCACTGCCATCCTTTTACACTAACCCATTTTCACGGACCATATCAATCCCCCCTTCTTACCAATGATGCTAACATAAATTCCTTGTGACCCAAAGGCCAATGGTGGACTGATGGCCCTATGACCTATAGTCCAAATTTTGTGACCTAAAAATCTAATTTTGGTTAATATTTTATTTTCTACAGTTCCTTCTATAGTTCTTCAATAGTGACTCATAAATATTCCAATGCTCGATTTTGAACCAGAGTTTTTTGGATACAGGATTACATGGTTTACTACTCAAGGGACACCACAACTATAGGTGAGATGTATACATAGGTCATCACTCTATAATTTTAATTTATTATTAATTGGATAATAGTAATAAACTCATTGATTACTTACTATATAAATTCATTATTTGGACAATTCTATTTAAATAAAATGGTCAGATATATCTTCTTCAATTAACTAGGAAATAAAATATACTTTTAGTATTTATTCCCTTAATTTGATTTCACTTATGATGAACTCAACATAAATTGTCTAATTTTGAGTATATTATATCATGGTTTTCATTCAAACATTATAGTATACAATTCATGATGTGCATTAATAATAATATATATTGTAAGAATGATTAGGAACAATCAAGATTGGAATATCCAATGAAATATAAAATAATATGGATTCCTATCAGTTTTTCTATCTTCATTGCATCCATTCTTAGAGATTACTTAGTGTAAATTTTATGAGAAGCATTATAAATGTCATATGAGCCTCCAACATCTAATATACAAACATCATCTGTGTCCCATTAGAAAAATGTTATCTAGACCATAGGTCATATGTTTTAGAATATTATCATAGCATCTCTATGATCTGATTATAGTATGTGATTGTAATAACCATTTTATTAAAATAATATTTTAAGGAAATTATAAAATTAATGTCATGAAGCATAAAAATCATTATGTGATAAGATATTTATTAATATTTTGGTAATAGAAAGTACAATTTTAGTTGTTTTTAGGGATCCAACTTCAACCCCTTGGATGTTTACAAGTGACTTTCCAAGGTCTCCTCCGGAATGAGAAGTTTAGTTCCCTAATGATCTTTTTTTTGGTATATAACTAATTCTATTTCTCTCATATTGAATGTTGCCCATTAATTTTAAGGAATTAAATGTCAAGCTATATGATTTGAAAGCTAAAATATTTATTCCTTGGGGTTTCTCTCAATGGGTCACTCTTTTTCACTCTGATAAAAAAATGAATATAAATTTATTCCTATGGGCTTGTTATATAATTTTGAATCATTTCACCATTAAGAATAAATAACCCTTACCCCTCATAAATGAACACTTTGGTCAATTTAAAGGGGAAATGTGGTTCTTAATAATTGATATTTGGTCAGGGTGTCATTAGATCAAGGTGGAATATTCTGAAATGCCTAAGACCACATTGAGATGTACCTATGGTCACTTAGAATATCATATCATGTCATTCTTCTTAACTAATTATATTTCATTATTCATGGCCCTTATCAATAGAATTATTAATTGGTAAATTGGCTCCTATATTATTTTATTTATTGATGACATCTTGGATGACTCTAAGATTAAATAGGACTATTGAAATTACTTGAGGACCATTTTATGAACTCTTTTTTATCATTATAATTATATAAAGATATTAAATTCCAAATTGTAGATCAAATAGGTTAATTTTATGGTATATGTGGTGTTGTAATAAGGCATCTTGGTTGATCCTGAAAATGTTAAGGTTATAACATATTTATAAGAACATTGTAATGTCTTTGAGATAACAAGATTCATGGGTTTAGTAGGTTATTATTAGATATGAGTAATGTATTTCTCAAATGTCACTGATTTTTTGACCACCTTAACTTAATAGAGAATAACATTCATATAGACCAGAATGTTATGATTCCTTTAATGAAATAATGTGGGGATTAATAATAGCCTTCGTGTTAATCTTATGAGAGCCTGGTGGGGTCTATGTTGTGTATTGTAATGAATCTGGCATGGGATTCATTTTTTAACTTGTTTAGGGTGACCATGTAGTGGTGCACATATCTCTCGGGATTTTCTTACATGAAAAGAATTACTTGAACCATGACCTAAATATGGATGTAGATAAGAAAAAAATTAAATATTGGAAAATATATCTCTTCAGTGCTAAGATTACAGTATATTCAAACCATAAAATCATGAGTAATATCTTTTCTAAAAAATACTTCAATCTTAAGAAAATGTGATTCGAATAATATCTATAAACATTATATTTTTTCACCATATATACATCAGGAAAGGTTAACATTGTTTCTAATGTTATTAGTAAAAAAAATTGTTACAATCCTTTATAGAATCCAACGATGAATGGAATCTAATGAGTTTACTTTATTATATGCATATTAAGGTAAAGAAGGAGGTGAAAGTGAATATTTTAGCTAATATTAATTATCCACCACATCCTCTTAAGATAATTATTCAAAAGAAACCAAGTAATGTTAAGTGAAAACATGTCAGGATAATTATATATCATGGGGAGACCACTAGAGAGTAGACTATATAATCAAAAGGCATCTTTTATTTTAGGAAGTGTAATGTTTTCCCTAATTCTATAAGGCATGAAGTGGTGGGAGATTTTCAACACACTTGGTGGGTGGTCCAACCAAGAAACACTAAGATGTATTATGAAATGAAACACTAATATTGGTGTCCTATTATGATAAGGGATATAGTGGATTGTGTGTTAAAATTGTATAATTTTAAATAAATTAAATTAGAGCATCAGAATCCCTAGAATATGTTGTATACCTTACCCATACCTATATGGGAAGATATATCCTTGGATTTCATTATTAGTTTTCCTAATTCCCTAAATAAGAATAATTATATCTAGATAATTATTTACCTTCTACACAAATCATATAATTTCTTGAAAATAAAAAATAGCACTAAACTAGAGAATATAAAAAAGTTATATGTTTATGATATTGAAAAATTAAATGGAATTAACATTGTGATAATTTTGTATAGATATCCTTAATTCCTATCCTAGATATGGAAAATTATTCAAGATGATCTATGGAATCTTGTATTGTTAAAGATGACATACGATCCATAAAAATATGGACATGAAAAATTGTAATTTAAATTTCATAAGACATTCCCCATGATTTCATGTTAGGCTTTGTACGATCACAGAATAATTGTATACTATTGTTTGAGTTTAATTATAATAATAGGTATAAATACTCAATAATAATGTATCATTTTTAAGTATTACATGGTTAGTCATTTCGGTCGCCATTTTTCTAGACTGATATTGGTTAAAAATATCTAGTGGTTCCAAATCATGTATGTGAGATTGTAGATAATTTCCAACTGATTCATAGACTACTGATAATTACTCAATGTTTCCACATGTCTTATTTCGACCATTATCACTATCCCATAGAGTTTTAATTTTTTGATAATATTTTCTGTAATGTATCACCATATTTGGGGCATCAATGGTTGGTAAGATTAGGGAAGCTAATTTAAGGTATATTAGAGCTTCTGAGATATTTAAAATAATATGGAATGACCAATAAAGATTTTAATTTCCATCTAAAATGATTTCAATTCAGAAGTATTTTTATTTCTCTCAATTAAATTTGTATCAGTCATACATATCTCAGGTATTGAGTTGGAAAGGGTTGGAACTCAATCTATATTTATTGAATATTGACCAATCGATCTAGATTCATGATTCTTAGAATAAGGTGTTGTGGGTTAAATTAATTCAATTAGTTAATCACTTGTGGTAGTATGGAAATATTAACATGAAACATAGAAGTGGGAATAAAATCTGATGTAACAATGGCCTCACCCCATTTCTGATATCTAAGATTTGGGATTAATTTATAAGGAAAATTATGTAGAGGGTATATTAGTAATAGCAATTATTTCATTTTTAGGTATTTATTTTATTACTATTAATTTTTTTGTATTAAGTTTTTTTCATAAAAAATTAAAATTTCATGTAAAAAGGAATTCAAGTTTTTAGTGCATGGTTATTGATAACAATTTGACCCATTAGTATAATGGGTTTTTTAAATTCTATATGCATTCAGACAGTTGGTGCATGCTTCAATAAACCATGTGCCCAAACCATGTAACCTCTCTAGGCATTCTAGACTATTTCACATGGTTGCTAAAAGATTAACCAAAACAGGTAATAAAACTATATGGTTTACCTATAATTAAAAAAATATACAATTATAACGTTTTATATATTCTTGTTTAAACCCAAGTTATCCCCTCTCCCCTTAATCAAATTTTTATAGAGCTTTGTTCATATGATCTCGTTGTCTCTTCCATCTGATATTATATTTCAAATAGATTCTTAACCAAATTAGATCTTTTCATTAAATTAAGTGGTCATCCTCTTCTCCCTTGGTCCTTTTCTCCAAATATTCATGGTTTTTATCTTCTCACATATCCATCTTGGCATTGAGTTCCTTGTAGGTTAATTTTATAAAATGGATTTTGTATATTAAAGTTTCTAAAAATATTCCTAGGGAATTTCCTCCTCCTCTCTAGTGTTCTTATAAAATTTATCACTTTTTACAAAAAATATGTAGTTGAATATATATAACTTCTCATATATAATAATTCATTCTTTTATTGTGGTTTTTCAAATGTTTTTTAATTATAATGAAGGGGTTTTAAAGACTTTAATGTATTCTATTAATTATATTATTATTATTATTATATTTCCAAATGGTTTAGAGGATGTGTTTCATGAAATATATATATTTTCCTTATTTTATTAAGTCTCACACCAAGTGTCTAATGATATAACCTAATTAGTTTCCATTGGAATAATTATAATCATTTTATGGAAAAGGAAATCCTTGATTTAGAATTAATTTTAAATTATTTTTGTGGTAAATCATCATGTCTTGAATGGTGATTGGATTATGTAAAATATCTTTCTTATAAAAATATGTATCTTATAATAGGTTTATATGGTTTCAAAATTATACATTAATTTTCATTTATAAATAAACTATTTTGTACTTGAAAACTATTTATAACTTCATTGGAAACCTTGGGTACTATTATGAGAAAAATACATGTGGAACACTAGGCTTAAGAGGATTACACATACTAGTGTAATTTTTTTCTCCTAAACATGGGTGTATTCTAACACATGGTAATATGCAGTTAGTGGACATTTCTTCTAGTGTTTTTCAATAGGGGCCCACTCTAGGGAATTATGAGAATCTTCCTAGTAGAACTTCCATGCTTCTATGTATTTTGGTTGCCCTATATAGATACCTATGGCCTCTCCCATGATGTTTCATAGTGCCTTGTATTTTCTTACATATTTTACACACTTATTTTTTAACTTTTTTTAAATATTAATATATAATTGATCAATGTTCCTTTTTTATTTAAATTGAAAATAATGCTTCTATATGTTATATTTGAAGTTAGAAAAATATTTTCTATTTATTATGGGGTACTCATGGTATACTTGATGTGATCCTACAAGGATTGTCATGTTCACACCCTATATACAACCTTCGGGTGTATGTAGACAATGTTTTAAATAACATATGTAATGGTAAGGATTTTCTTTGTTATTTTGGATATTTTAATTAGCATATACTATTTTATTGGAATTAATATGGTGGTAAATGTCCCTCATGTCTCCCATATATGGGTAAAAATTATTTAATTTGTTTTTTATAGTATTGATCTTATTCTATAATTATATATTGTGTATCACCATACCATCATCCCATTTTGTTAACCTTTTTTTATTTATCATGTATAAATTTTTTATGATATTTATTTACTTAATGTATAATGTTACGATCTTATACATTGCTATATATTACCATTATTTATCCCTTATCTAAAATGATTTATGATTTTAAACTATTTATAATGATTTATCATGACATAACATCATGGGTTAATATCATTTCAGGTTCACAAAATGAAAATGTGGTATGATATAATTTATAAATTAGAAAATTCATTCCCAATAGTGTATCCTCAATTCCCAGACACTAGTTACAAGCTCGTGGGGATAAGTAATTACCTTGAGACTTTACACAAGTTATCTTGGTACTATAATGTGGTAGACGAAGTTGGTCTATGATAGTTGGCATTTTATTATGTGATGTAAACATTGCTAGATTTTTTTTTGAATTATTTTATGAAATGGAAAAAATGGGGGAAGCTCTTTTATGAATTATTACATAGGAAAGTGAGTTAATTAGAGTAAAATGGTGATTTTGGGTGCACCATTTCTTTCTAATTATTGTGAATTTTATGTTGTAAATGAGGTTTCTGATTTTTGATGTTTCTATGTGATTGTTAAATTGTTTGAACTATTAAAAAATAAATAAAAGGGATACAAATTAATATTATATGTTATAATTAATGTGATGATTGAGTTTTTTATCACTAGCCACTATAGTGTTGTAAAATACCCATAAATTTGGTCACTTTCTAGGGGAATGGGTGACCAATGATATGGTTTGCCTTGATGGCCCTAAGAATGTGATATACCATGTGATGGAAAGGTAGGCCTTGACAATAATAAATATCTATAATTATTTAGGGATAATGTGGCCATTAAATTCGTAGATTTTAATATTCCTTGAGTATGGTTAGCCTAAGATGGGGCCTAGATATATGTGATAAGACATGAAGTTTAATTCTTTGTTATATGAAAATCATCATTAGCCAATGAAATCATGTTTCACTCATGTGACTGGATTCTCCTTCTACAGAGTGACATTTATAAAAATGATAACTATAAAATAAATTATTCATTAAAATACAAGTATATAATAACATAATAACCCCTCAAGATGGTTGGGGGTATAGTTTTTTCACCTGTTTATTATTTTCTCAGTTGATGTGGGTGAACACCTTGTGTGCATATAGATTGTATTCATGAAATTTTTGGTATATGAAAGAAGCATCTATGACTAGGATTTTATTTTTGCAGACACAATGAAATGTGTTTGTGTGAATTTGATCCATATGGAGTGGGTTTTCCCAACTTGGACACTTCTTCCCTTTCTGGTTGTATACTTATTACCTTTGTGCTGGGGATTTAATCATTGATCCGTGTTTGGTTGTATAAAATTTCCAAGAAAATTTGGGATAATGTTAGATGTTATTTTAATTATTAAAAGTTTAAAAATATTACTTATAATTTTTTATTTAATTTTTTATTTTTTTACAATGGACTATTAAAGGCTAAACCACTCACGAAAATATATCCTTGGACCCTTTGAACTAGTCACCAATATCTGGTGATAAGGTATAATACATGTGTCTTTGAGGCATCTTTCCTCGGTGATGCAGTCATTTTAGGGAAAGACATTACAAGTCATGGTTTCTTAATCATAAAAATCACACTTTGAGGGTATGTCCCCTTGAACATCTCAACATATATTTTCATCAGTTACTTTATTATGTGCCTTGTATTGGTAATATCATTCCTCTAAAAAAATTCTAAATGTTATACTGGTAGTTGGGATGTATACATACCCATGTATTTTCCTTTCTCCCTAGAATTGGATCATTGAGAATTTTAAAATTGAATTTTTAAAGGGGATCCCAAGTCATGGGTCTTCCATTGGTGATGATTATGTATACCTTTTCCCCATACTTTAATATATACAGTTTTCTCAATAAAACAACCTCCTTATCTTATTATTTCATATTATCGGGGTCTACAATATCACTAGGTCTAGTATTGATTATTCTTAATAATAAAAATACCACAAAAGGAATCAAAATACTTGTATGCATTTTAGAAATAAAGATATTCATCATCCTTAGTATAACATTCAAAATTTGGATTATAACCCTCTTTAATTTTAATTTTTCTAACAATTTACTTAGGATTACACCCTCTGTGAGGGTTTGATTTCCCCTATCAGTTATCTCAATAAAAAGAGGGGAGAGACTAATCACACATGGTTATTCTTCCATTACTATATATGATATTGATGATAATTAAGATATAAAATTTTCCAATAGAAAAAACCATGGGGGTTATTTATGAGTATATTATAGTGATATTTCCCCCAACCATGAGATAACAAATATTCATTGAGGAAGTTCATTATCATCTTTTTAATACTTTGTACAACTAATGATATGAAGTGTGGGGGGTTAAAATATCACAGGTCATCAGGGTTGGGGAAACCCCTGTGTTGTTTCAACTATTATAGTATCTATCTTTTCTATTTTTTTATCTCGTATTTTAGTGTGAGACAACATTAGAATTTTTAGTAATGGTTATTCTTTAAAAAAACTCCATCCTATAAGATATAACCTAATTAAGAATCTAAAACTATAGTATATTCACTACAAGTTTCACCTTTCTATAGTATTGGTTCAATATTTTTTCAATAGATCATTCTAATTAGGTGCATATGTTCTAATCTCTTGATATGGAAAGGTTTTTTTATTAAACAATTGACATATCCGAACCTTGGATTTGAAAATGAACATGAATCAATGACATTGAAAAATACATTATATGTTTGTCACATTGACTGGATATTAGTTTCAAGTATAATGCCCCAAACTGACCCCAACCTATAATGCATACATGGGAAGGAACCTATTTCATATCTTGTTGAATTTTCTTAAAGATTACTAGGCGGACCTATTACAGATGCTCATGAACTTGATAGAAATAGTGTTATACGATACTAAAATATAGGATATATCAACTTAATGGAATTGCTCATCTAATTATTTGAGTTGATCAACATAACTTTTATAATGTAAATCTACGGATTAGAGATGGTCAAACATCATATACAAGTTTAATAAAAGGTGGTGTATACACTCTTCTTTAATGGTTTTAGGAATGAAATTTTGAGAGGTAGTCATAGGTCATAACATGAATATTATTTTGTCTTTAACCAACACTCACCACTAAATTTTAAAATATTTAACATCTTCAGTGAATAATTCTTCAATATAATCTGACAATAAATATATCATTCCTTCTACTTCACCGAATAATGGAAATAAAAATTGGATGTTTTTAACCACATCATTGTTTACATGATGCGATGGGGGACTAATAATTATTATCACCTCTTCTCACCCATTATTTTGTATGATAGACTACAAACTAATTTGGGTGTTTCTTCTTATAACTTATGTTTTGTAAGAACTTCTTGATAATAAGGTAGCTTAGGAAGGATTATGTCAAAGGTAGGGCATTCAGGTAAAACACTCTAGGGTGGACCTTTAGATTCATTTTCTTTACAACCATGGGAATAACCTATATGGTTGTTAACTTACTAATTTTTTTCATGGGGAGAACATTCACATAAAAATCTCTATAGAGAATCTACGTAGATGAGATTTTATTTTTTTATGATGGGGTGAAACTCTATTTTAGATATTTTTTTGATGACCAAGGGTAATACCTTTTTTGTTACTGATTTATTGATTGTCAAATTGAGGAGGGACAATCCTCTAGCTAGTTATTTTTTTTGTGTAGGACCTTGGAAACAAACATCCTTGGGAGACCTATAGAGATTATGCTTGTTGATCTATCAATATTGGTAAAACCTCTAAAAATAAAAACACATAAAGAACATTTATGGTCATTGTGTTGTGTATGACCATGAAGAGGACCTCAATATCTTGTATTTATATTAATAATAGTTTGACCTTCACATTAAGGGATCTGGGGAGGGGCACTAATGCTACTGGTTTATATTTATCTACGGGGAGGACCATCATGGAAATTGGATTCCTTGCGGTTACCATGGTGAGAATTTATAAGGTCAGCACTCACATTACTATGGAGAGGATGACTACAACAAGTGATTTAGAGAGGATCTCTAGTGTTTCTCAAGATATCACTAAGGGGGTGACTGTATAACTAATCATTACCCTCTATTATTGATGAGGGTTTATGGGAGGGAGTCATCAATTCTCACATCAATGATGTCTACGGATTCTGGATAATGGCGATCTTAATTTTTCACCAGGTATACGATCAGGATATGTTAATGGATCTTGGGAACGCTTGTAGTAGTAGACATATTAACCTTTCCCTAAACATTTTTTGTTGTTTTCCTTCATCATGTTATCCTTCTAGGTTCCCCGATATAGATGAAAAGGGTTAATAATGTTTTTTCATTATCTTCTAGGGAACTGGGTTTGTATTCTGGGGATGGAAACCATGGTTAATAGGAGTCTTTTTTAGCAGGTCATTAGTTTTTTTATGGACATAGTGGATGTCTTACTCCAGCTGAAGAGTGTATAAAAATTTAATAAAACTTATAAAATTTAATATAATCCATTAGAAACCTCATACCTAATATCATCATGAAATTAAAACCCAAAAACATCAATAAAATAAATAAAGGACTTATACCTTTCACTATAGATGGTTGAGCCTCCTTTAATCATAGTCGTTGAAAAATATCATTTATGAATAAACAATGAAATCTTACCATCAATATTCATCTTTGTACCAATATGAATCTTCTAGTGTTTAAGTAGGACCCTTTTTTACATGTTGATATGCTAGTATCTCTCGAGAAAAATGGAACAATGAGGAAGAGATTAATGGATGAATTGATAGGAAGAGATAATTATATCCCAAACACCATCATAATGGCTTGACCTTCTTTATATAATCATCAGGACACTCTAAATCCTTGTGTGGTACTTACTCCAATATAAAATAATGTTTAAATAATGTCAAATTTTTATGATGTTTGTAAACATTAAAGTATTCACTTATCATTTAAGTGTGTTTGATCTCCCATGAGTTTCATTAAGTCAATAAACCCATATATAGAAGATTCCCAGACCTTAATGAAAAATTATAATATAAAAGTATTAATAATAGAGTGTTTGTGAGAATCATACAATATTATTCTACTTAGAATACTACCACATGACATAGCTCAATAATATATTATGATTTTCTTAGTAGTATAATGATACATTAATATTAGAGATTTATGATATTCCCTTAAAAATGTATAAAATATTCCTTATAACACATATATCATAACATATTACATATACATATCATATAAAATGATATAACCATAATATCATGTTCTTTATATTGCCTTTTGGGGATATTTTCAATGATCACCCACTTACACTAATGCCTTGTAGACTTTATGTCATTTCACTACATATTGTATCATATAAAATTACATGTGAAACCATATCCAAAAACCATTTTTGGATATCTCCTAATTTTTTTTTGAAAATATATCAAAAAATTTACCTTATGTCACATCATATAAATTACATTATGAATTTATATATTAAAATACTTTAAGATAAACTCTAAACATATTTATAACACCTATCTATGTTTTTTAAAAATAAATCTATATTCGATAAACTAGAAATTGTGACCTCATGGGTTTTAAAAACATTAAAAAGAAATATTAATTCCTTATTTCAGGGTTGTTACTAAATAACAACCTCTAAAAATAGTTCAGTCAAACTCAATATATAAGGGGATATATCACGATATTCATCAGAAACATGTATCCCTATAACTATGTCCACCCATTATGTAATATACAAGAATAAGGATATGTATACCCTAAAGTCATAGCTTGTATGCACTGCATGAATATCGTACCAGATATCATATTACTCATTTCTTATGATGATGTGGTAAGACTCTTAATCAATCCTCCACCTTGGATACCATTTAAGGAACCATTTCATAGGATGAAATATTTAGGACATCATCCATGAAAGAGATTCATAAACTACCCAAATAATTAAATCCTTAATTTTAATACATTAGTAAATGAATTCACAATTTAGGAGAACTCTCAAGGGATTAATAAATCTGACTTCCATGTGATTGTAGTATGTGTATGTGTGTGTATTTTTGGCGAACAAATCAATGATTCTTGACACTCATTTATTCTTCCTTCTTAATATAGTGAGGTTCTAGAAAACCTTGGATGGAAATAGGTTCTTGTTAATAAGATAAAATATTTAGTTTGGATCATGAATATATTCATATATGGGAGGATTTTTTTAATACCATTTTGTTGATCCTATTCAAACACATTAGAAGAAAATTAGAAAGGTTAATTAGTATTCTTCAATGAAAATTACATATGTTTATATAATTTCTTCATTTTTAGTTTATAAGGATTCATATTTCTTCCATGGAGGTCATGGATTTGTGGTTTCTCCTTTTTCTGATAACTTATTTAAGAATTATTCGACCCTATATAAGAAAAAAAGTTATATCATAACTAGCCATGATATTAGTTTTATGAAATAATGTTATAAAAATAATGATCACCAAAGAAGAGATCACTATATAGACCATCATCATGGTTTAGACAGCCTGTCACCATACGATAGAACTATCCATTTTACACCACTGGTTATGTATTAATAAATGTAAAATGACTAGCCTCTATTCACTAGGGAGTGGTGAGAATATATTTTCAGTTCATGTGTTATGAATTAACATATGAAAAATGGCTAACCAGTCTTTACCAAGGAATCATGTGGATATTTTTTTACAAAGTATTTTTTGTCATTTAAAATGTCATTAGTGGATTCTCTATGGTGTAGTGTATGTCTTTTGAAACTACTATTAGACCACAATTTCATTATTCCCTTTCTCAGGTCATGGTACTTGGGAAAAATAATTTTTCTAAATTTCAAAATTTTGAGATGTTTAAATAATTTATTAATTATTAATAAATTATAATAAATTTATTTTAAGTATATCTTTTCCTTAATAAATAAATAAATAATTAACTATTTAAAAGTTATTTATAAATATATAATAAGTGTTTATGAATCATTTATTAAAAAATATTCATTAAATAT
This sequence comes from Viscum album, assembly GCA_963277665.1. Classification (NCBI taxonomy): domain Eukaryota; kingdom Viridiplantae; phylum Streptophyta; class Magnoliopsida; order Santalales; family Viscaceae; genus Viscum; species Viscum album. The sequence goes on from OY728138.1 coordinate 1,672,284,102, forward strand.
TAAAATTTTATATTTGAAATATCTTTTAACAAATTTATATGGAATGTTTTATTGATTATGAATAGAAGTGTTTATTTTATAATCAAAAATGGTAATTTGTAAAATGTTTTTAAATTATATAAATGTGGAATAAATATGAAATTTTAATATTTTAAATTATGAATTTTTCATGATAAATTATTTTCAAGTGTTCAAAATTAATAAGTCCTTATTTAAAATTATAACTAAATGATATTTATATTATGTAAAAGAATTTATATAATAAAAATTTGATTATAACATTATTTATAATTCATCTTAATATCATATATTTTAAAATGAAATACCAAATAATGATAAATATGAACTGTTCATATTGAAAGTGAATATAATGAGTTATATTCATAATTAGAGAATTTCCATAATATAAAGTTAAAAATATAAAAGTGATTATAATTATCATTTTTATGGAAATTTCTTAAATAGTTATCCCACATTTAAATATTTAAATTTCATTATTAATTTAAATATAATTATTTATTTTATTCATTATCATAAATTTTTTATATTATGAAAATTTTATGTAAAAACTAAAATGATAAATTTATTATATGAAAAATACTTTGTAAAGACCCGGTAATTCTATGTAATTGTTTTTAATATATGGGATTTTTACAAGACCGTGAAAATTGACGGTGCGTGATTCCAAGGCCCGGTGTGCCCGGAATGAATTTCTGAACTTTTTTTCAAGTACATTCAGTAAATGTGTGAGCGGGTTTTTGTAACTTTCGAACTGTTGCTTGGAATTGAAATCTGAGGACACTGTTGAACTTGCAGTGCTAGTATTCGCATAAGGAGACCTTCACCTCGACTGCAGTAGGTCGTGGGTGAAAGTTAGGTTTTGTGCTTTTTGTGGAAATAAAAATAAAATATAATAAGATTTTATTTTATTTTTATTGATACCTCTCTACATGGGTTATCGAGGTGGGGACAACCAAAACTAAAAACCCCCATATTTAATTCTAGTTGTGGGGACCACCCGAACCCCCTTTAATGGGAGAAAACCTCTCAACTCCCCTACTGTAATTATGCCAACTTAACTTAACTAAATGAGCCAACTTTAACGGTTAAATGATAAAACATAACACATTACATTGGATCCTTTTTATTTTGGGGTGGAAATCATTAGAAAAGGGGGTTTGGGGAGATCCTTGGAGAATGGGGAATAACTCTTAGACTTCGACGAACTTATCTCCAACGAAGAATGCCCCATCTTCTCCAACGAAGAACGCTCCATCTCCAATGAGGCATATCTTCAACAATGACGAACCGAAGTCCGTAAGTCAATCCTCACCGATGTAAAAACCATCAAGGTAGGGGTTTTGTTGTTCTTCGTGGTTTGAGTTGAATTAATCCTCTTGATCCACCTGCTACCAATCTAATATAGAGGGTGCAGGCCAAACGAACATGGCCTGATTCCTCCATAGTTCTTCATGGTTGTTGTGTTCTTCGTGGTGGAGAAAAGTGGCGGTTGCCTCTTGGGCTAGCTACACAGAACAGGGGCAGTGCATTTCTATGCCACTGATAGAGGAAGAGTACGCGCGGAGGCTGGAGGGCGGCCGGATATTGCCGACCGCAACAGAGGACAAGGGGTGGCCGGTGCTACGACCGGCTGTGGAAGAATGGGTGGCGAGACCGTGCGACGCCGTCAGAGAAAGCGGTCACAGACCTCCTGGCTGCAGTGGATGGAGGAAGGCGGCCGGTATTCGGTTGGCTAGAGAGGGGCGGTGCACGATGCATTGCTGAGGAGACAAGCGGCCGACCATTTCGGTCGGTCGAGTTAGACCAAACGGGACACATGGTAGGTCACGCGTGCTGGTGGATACCGAACGGCTGAAGACCGTCCAGCGATTAGGAGTCAGGGGTGTGCGGATCCCCCCCCCCCCCGTATTCACTAGGCTAGGTCGACCTGACCCCGGCCTAGTCGGCCTAGGCCTGGTTGGGTCGGGTCGGTCTGACTAGGTCAGACCGGACTGGGACCAGTTTCGACCATATATATTCTTTTGGTAATAACTTACAGACCAGGCATCCATTTGACAAACTGTCTATGATGCTGGAAACCTTACAGCGATATATTCCTTTCGGTATACCTCACTTGAGATTTGGATAAACTTGGGGTACGGTCAGGTAGGATCAAGCACGAATCCAACCGGGCCCTCGGGACAAAAAGGCTAATAACTTACACACCGGGCGTCCGATTGAATCATCGTTTGTTGCATTGAGGCCCCTATGGCGTAGTGGTCCTTTTGGATACCTATTCATGGGACTTAATCGAAATTGGAGTATCGACCATAGGATTGAGGATCAGACCCTCCCGGAGACAAGCGAGCTTAGTGCGGGAACCCAGCAGTTGGCAGTAGCATGAGAAAGGGATCCAAAGTGGGTTTGTGATTTGGGATCCTTCATGGGTCTGAGATTTAGAGTCCCACATGGATCTTCTCTATGAATCCATGCGGGACTACTCTAGGATCTTGTGTGGGTCTAATGATGTACTAGTATCCTATGTGGGTATGATGTCGTACTAGGATCATGTGTAGGTCTGATGATGTACTATGATCCTATGTGGGTTTTATGATGATTTAGGATCCTACGCGGGTCTTCCTCTTAATAGAGTAAGATGAATTAGTAGTTACATATAATAATCTCTACTATTGTGCCTAAGTTATACCTGGTGTGAGCTGAGTCTTTACCTTTGTGGTAATCTTCTATGTGGCATACCTGTGTGGTACCTACCTTAATGGTTATACCTTTGTGGTATTCTTTTGTGAGGCATAACAGTGTGTTACTTACCTTTGTGGTAACCTTTCCTTCGTGGAATAGTTATACTTTGGCTAAGGAGTTGGGCCTTGTGTTTCCTCATGAATGAGATAGGTAATTTCTGTTAACTTAGTTATATGTATGGGCATATAAATAAGTTGGGTTGTCACTGGTTTACATGCTTGTGGCTTATCCTTTGTGGATTTTTTGAGACCTTGAGGGTCTCAGGGTCCCTACTGAGTATCGTTATACTCACCCCTACACGGTCTATGCCTTCACCTTGTTGTGTTTGGTGCAGACGACGAACAACGCTAACTAAGGATGAGGGTACCAGTACTGAAGGTAGCTCGGAGGTTGACCATAGACGAGGCGTACCGTAGAGACAACTATTCGAGAACTGTACATACCCATCATGTAGGATCTTTGGTGGGTGTTCACGGGAGCTTCTCAGTTTACTTCTACATTCCATTTTTCTTGTACTTTCTAGTTGGGCTTGTATTCTGGCCCCTTTTTCTTATTGTACGCACTTTTTTACTATTCAGTTTACTCGTGTTCATATCTTTCTGTGTTCTTGGTTGTGTGAGTTTATAGGTTATAAAAGAAATGCCTTCCCAGTTTTAGGGAAAACAACTTCTGTGCTAGTATCCAACCCCTGGCCTATGGAAGGCAGGCTTGGGGTAGTCACGCACGAACTCTGAGGGACGAGTTGTGAAAAATTGGTATTAGAGGAGTCGGTTCTACCATTGAACATCAGACTATGATCCTCTAAATGGAAACAGTGTTAAGTGTAGTGAGTGTTGTTATCAGTTTAGGGAATCATGTGTTGGTGCGGCGGCCGACGTATCCAAACACTAGGACCCTGAATTCTAATTTCGAACTAGTTGCATGAAAATACTGATTGTGTGTGTGTTATAAAGATTTTTCTTTGATATCTCTTTGATTCAGCTCCCTAGGTATAAATTATTGACCATTGAACACCTGTTTCTTTTCAGGATTCATCCACATAGACATCCCTCTAGGGTTTTGGGTATAGTACGCACTGATAGCCCACCGAGTGACGAGGCCTTGGTGCATGACCCTCTTCCCGTAGAGGCACCAGTGGTACCATTACCCGTTGGGCCACCAATGCCAGCAGCCCTTGAAACAGAGGGTGCACGCTGCTTGAGCGTGTTTTATGAGTTCTAGCACCAAAGGCCACCTTGGTTCAGGGGAGAGACGGCCCCACAGGTGGTTGAGGATTGGTTGGAGGCCGTGGCGAGAGTCTTCCGATGGGTAGGGACACCAGTAGATCTCATTGGGGATCCTTGCTACGAGTCTTCTTCAGACAGCAATAGGTTGATGGTGGAGCTTGATGCTCCAGGTTCACGACGAGGTGACGCTTCTTTGGGCAGACTTCAAGAGCTTATTTCAGGTAGAGTTTTTCCCAGAGACTCTTCACGTAGTGCCCATACAGGATCTTCTTCATCTATAGCAAGGCAGCATGACTGTGGCTCAGTACTCAGCAAGATTCACCGACCTCTCACACTACTCCACTGATATAGTGTGAGAGCCATTCTTCAGAGCCTGGACCTTCGAGCAGGGAATCAAGTAGGAGATCAGGGCTTTGACGATTTCTCTCAGCATCTCGACGCTGGAAGGGGTGTTAGAGTGAGCCCTCTTAGTGGAGAGTTTTCGTGTTGAGCAGTCACCAGCAACAAGACCCACAATCGGGGCTCACATAGTGGATTCTTCTACCACTAGCAGTAGATAGATGTTTCAGAGGTCCAAGAGGACAAGACATACTGGTGGCAGACCATAGGATTAAGGGTCATTTGTGCGGGGCATAGTAGATAGAGCTAGTCATGCGAGGAGTTGGCAGTGTCCCACATGTGGCGAGTAGGGTCACATGGCTCATGATTGTCCGACCCACCATATGGATGATCAGTAGACGGTCGAGGGACTGCCTAGGCAGTGATAGAGGTTCGACCAAGGAGGTTCTCAGGGAGCATACAGACATAGAAGATGAGATGGTCATGCAGCTGAAGATGGGTGACGATTCGAGTTATTACCTCCACCACAACCAGGTGGTCCACCCTGACCACAGGGAGTAGGTGGACATAGGTGAGCTCAGCTCCAGGAAGTTGAGGCCTATGAACATGGTTCTCTAGAGATGATACAAGGCAAAATCTATGTCTACTCCACCTTAGTTGTAGTACATATAGAAATAGGTTCAAGTCATTCATTTATTACCACTGCCCCCGTTCAGAGCTTGGAGATTCTGATGGGGCTGTTGGATAGATCCTTATGGATAGAGACTCTTACGGGAGTGGATTCGATGATTACGCATAGGTTCTGGCAGTGTGAGCTTACTCTAGGAGGCAAGAGCTTCGGCTAGGATCTCTTAGTAGCGGCGTCGAGGCCTTACGACATCATCTTGGGTATTGACTTGTTATCTACATTCCATGCTCAGATTGACTTTATTAGGCACAAAGTGTGGTGTGTCCACACTGATGGGACCATGTTTACCTTCACCGACGAGAAGGGAGCCTTTGCAGTACAGGATGGACTTTCCCAGAAGAGGGTGCAGCCAATTACACATCAGTTGGATATCCATACCCATGGAGCGGTTGATGTGGAGAGTTTGAGTTAGCCTATAGTGGTGGACCAGTACACGGATGTCTTCCATGATTATGTTTTGGGTCTACCTCCTCACAGAGAGGTGGAATTTTACATTGAATTGTTCCAAGGGATGGCACTGATATATACACCAGTATATCGGATTGCTCCCGCGGAGCTTTGTGAGCTATGGGTACAACTAGAGAACTTGCAGTGGAAGGGATTCATCTGTCCCAATGTTTCTCCTTAAGATACCCAAATTTTTTTCTCTAATAATACGGATGGGAGATTGAGACTTTGTGTTGACTATTGGTGCCTAAACCAGGTGATCATGAAGAACATATATCCACTACTGAGGATTGGCGGCCTCTTTGATCAGCAGAAGGGAGCACTGTGGTTCTCGAAGATAGACCTTGTATCAGGCTATCACAAGCTCAGAGTACGAGACAAGGATGTGCAGAGGATGACTTTTAGATGTCGGTACGACCACTATGATTTCTTGGTTATGCCATTTGGTGTGACCAACTCTCCAGCAGTGTTCATGGGCCTCATGAATAGGATCTTTCAACCATAGCTTGATTGCTTTCTAGTAGTCTGCATTGACGACACCTTGATCTACTCAGCTACTAGGGAGGAGCAGGCCCATCATTTTCAAGTAGTTCTAGACACACTCTGAGAGAACCACATTTATGTTATTCTCTCGAAGTGCTAGTTCTAGATCTGAGAGGTTCACTTTCTTGGACATGTCATATCAAAGGCTAGAGTTGCAGTGGATCCAGCGAAGATTGAGGTGGTACTTTCTTGGGAACCACCCAGGAGTGTGACAGAGGTACGGAGTTTCATGGGTTTCGCAGGATACTACTGGATGATTGTGCCATATTTCTCCAGAGTTGTAGCACCTTTATCAATGTTGACGAAGAAGGGGAAACCCTTCATATGGTTGGAGATCTGTCAGCGGAGTTTTCAGTAGTTAAGGTAGAGGCTTACTAGTGCCCCCATCTTGAGGCTTTTGGAGGAGGGCATTGGGTACATCGTCTGTTGCGACGCATCAGGGACTGAGCTCGAATGTGTCCTGATGTAGGAGTGATAATTTATCGCATATGGTTCTTGTCAACTGAGATAGCATGAGTATAACTACGTTACCAATGACCTGGAGTTAGCATCAGTGTTCTTCACCTAGAAGATGTGGAAACATTACTTGATGGGAAAACATTTTACAGTCTACTATAATCACAATATTCTTAGATATATCTTCTCTCAGAAGGACCCGAACCTAAGAGACCGACATTGGCCTATGTTCCTCCATAACTATGAATTTGAGATAGTCTATTCTCCTTGTAAGGGGAATGTTGTAGTAGATGCACTTAGTAAGAGATCTGGTATACATCTTCTAGGTGAGGAGATAGAGCAGATGGTCTCTTTGTAGATATCCTTTGTGGATCTAGATGGAGCAGCTTTTCTTCAGTCACTTATAGTAACTCCCCCACTTCTTTAGTGATTCAGGGAGGTGAAGCATGGGGAAAATGACTACGAGGCTCGACGTGCTCAGATATCCACAGGATAGGCACCTGATGGATTTTATGGAAGTGGGGAGCACGTCATTCTCTTCAGAGGACGTACCATGGTACCAGTGTCGCTTCGGGATGAAGTGTTGAGGGAGTTCCACACATCCCCTCTAACGTTACATCCATGAGTGGCGAAGATGTACCAGGACCTCCGACGATAGCACTGGTGGCCAGGAATGAAGAAAATAGAAATAAAGTTTGTCTCTCGGTGCCTCACTTGTCAGCAAGTGAAGGCAGATCATTAGTTACCAGTAGGCTTGGTTCAGCCTTTAGAGGTCCCAAAGTGGATGTGGCATGGGATATCCATGGAATTCATGACAGGATGTCCACATACATCCAGGATCCATGATTCTATATGGGTGATCCTTGACTGACTCACCAAGTCGGATCACTTCCTACCGATCAGAGAGCAGGGTTCAGTAGAGAGCTTGGGACGCCTCTATGAGTAAGAGATTGTGTGGTTACATGGTGTACCCTCGATGATTGTATCCAATCGAGTTGCATGTTTCACATACCAGATATAGAAGGGGATACAGGAGGCTTTCGGTATGCAACTTTGTTTGAGCACCTCCTTCCATCCTCAAACGGATGGCCAGACTGAGTGGACCATTCAGAACCTTGAGGACATGTTGCGTGCTTGCGTCCACAACTTCAGTCGTAGCTGGAAGGATCACCTGCCTTGGTTGGAGTTTCCATACAACAAAAAATATCAAAATACCATTGGAATGGCACCTTTCGAGACATTGTATGGCTGACCTTACAGATCGCCTTTGAGCTGGACTGACCCAGGGGAGTTATCACTCATGGAACTAGATATGGTATGGGATACCACAGAAAAGGTGCAGGTCATCCTAGAGTAGATGAAGACAGCACAGAGCAGGTAGAAGTCTTATGTTGACAGGAGATGGAGACCTCTGAAATTTGAGGATGGTGACCACATCTTTCTATGGGTCTCACCCAATGAGGTTTGCGGAGATTTGGTCGGGGCATCAAGTTATCTCTGAGATTCATTGGGCCCTTTTAGGTCCTCAATAGAGTTGTTGAAGTGGATTAACACTTACCACATCCCCCTTAGTTTCACCAGGTTCCCAACGTCTTCCGTATATCCCAACTGAGGAGATACGTGCACGATCCATCTCACTTCATCAACCACAGCGAGCTGGACATCGACGATGGGGCGAAGTTTACGGAGGGTCCAGTAGAGGTTGAGGATTGGTAGGAGCAGGTCCTTCATGGTCCATTTGTACCTCTAGTGCATGTTCGTTGGTAGCATAGGAACCTCTAGGAGAGAACATGGGAGCAGGAGGCTCAGATTTGTGCTTAGTACCCCCCCACTTGTTTTCCTAGTTTTGTGATGTGGCTTTCGGGGAAAAAAACCCTTGAGGTGGGGAGAATGTAAAGACCTGAAAATTTTAGGTATTTTTTTAATATATTGGATTTTTATGAGACCGTGAAAATTAATGGCGCGTGATTATGAGGCCCGGTGTGCCCAGAATGATTTTTTGAACTTTTTTTCGAGTATGTCCAGTAAATGTGCGAGTAGGTTTTTGTAACATTTGAACCAGTGCTTGAATTGAAATTCGAGCACACCGTTAAACTCGCAGTGCCAGTATTTTCATAAGGAGACCTTCACCTCGACCCCAGCAGGTCGAGGGTGAAATTTAGATTTTGTACCTTTTGTGGAAATAAAAATAAAATAAAATAAACTTTTATTTAATTTTTATTTAAACCTCCCTACATAGGTTTTGGAGGTGGGGACCACCAAAAATAAAAACCCCCAAATTGTATTATAATGGTGGGGACCACACTGACCCCCTTTAATGGGAGACAACCTCTCAACACCCCTACTTTAATTATTCCAACGTGACTTAATTAATTGACCCAACATTAAATGTTAAATGAATAAACATAACACATTATGTTGGATCCTTTTTCTTTTGAGGGTGGATATCATGGGAAATGGGGGATTTGCGGACATCCTTGGAAACAGGGAATAACTCTTCGACTTAGATGAACTTCTATCCAACGAAGAACGAGCCATCTTCTCCAATGAAAAATGTGCCATCTCCCACAAGGGAAATCTTAAATGTCGATGAACTGATGTTCGTCCTTCACTGTTCACCAATGTCAAGAAGCCTTCGAGGTAGGGGTTTTGTTGTACTTCGTGGTTTGCGTTGAATTAATCCTCTTGATCTGCCTACTATCAATCTATTGCGGAGGGTGCGGGCCAAACGAACATGGCCCGATTCTTCCACTATTCTTCATGGTTGTTTTGTTATTCACATTGGAGAAAAGTGGTGGATGCCTCTCAGGTTAGAAATATGGAACTGGGGTGGCATGTGTCTGAACTGCCAGTAGAGGAAGAGAACGCACAGAGGCTGGAGGGCGGGCGGCTATTGCATGCCGCGGGAGAGGACAGGGGGCGGCCGGGGCTACGACCATCCGTGGAAGCATGGGCGGCGCGACCGTGCACTGCCATCAGAGAAAATGGTCGCAGCCTTCCTGGCGGAGACAAGGGGTCGGTCGTTTCGGTCGACTGAGTTGGACCAAGCGGGACATGCAGTGGGTCCCACGTCCTATTGGAGACCGAACGACCTTTGTCCATTCGGTGATTAGGAGCGGGTAGCATGTGACTCCACCCCTCATGGGCCAGGTCGGGCTGCCCAGCATGGGTCAGGCCGGACCCAGCTAGCCGGGTCGGGCTGGACCCAGAATTGTTTCGACCTTATACGTTCTTTCGGTAATAACTTAGAGTCTAGGCATCTGTTTGAAGAACTATTTGTGGCACCTGAAACCTTGGAGTGAGGCAGTCATTTTGGTAAACCCCACATGAGAATTAGATAAACTTGTGGTATGTTTGGGTTAGATCAAGCATGAATCCAACCAGGCCCTCTAGACTAAAAGGCTAATAACTTACAGACTAGGTGTCCGATTGACGCACCGTTTTTTCGTTGAGACCCCTATGACGTAGCGGTCCTTTGGGATACCTTTTAGTGGGATGTAGTGGTAGTTTTAGTATCAAACCGAGGCTTGTGGAGAAGACCCTCTCCGAGACAAGCGATCTTAGTGAGGGAACCCATTAGTTGTATATTGCATGAAAAAGGGAACCTAAGTGGGTCTGTGCTTTGGGATCCTTCATGGGTTTGTTTTTGAGGGTCCCAGATGGATCTTCTCTAGTAATCCATGCGGGAATACTCTAGGATCCTGTGTAGGTCTGATGATGTACTAGGATCATGTGTGGGTATGATTCCATAATAGGATCTTGTGTGGGTCTGATGATGTACTGCGATTCTATGTGGGTCTGATGACGATTTAGGATCCTACGTGGGTCTTCCTCTTAATAGAGTAAGATGAATTAGTAGTTATATATAATCATCTCTACTATTGTACTAAAGATATACCTGGTGGAGATGAGTCTTTACATTTGTGGTAATCTTCTGTGTGTCGTACCTGTGTGGTACATACCTTCGTGGTGATACCTTTATGGTATTCTTCTATGTCGTGTACATGTGGGGTACTTACCTTCATGGTAACAGTTCCTTCATGGAATAGTAGTTCTTTGGATAAGGAGTTGGGCCTTGTGTTTCTTCATGAATGATATGTGTAATTTTTGATAACTTAGGTATATGTATGGGCATATACCTACATTGGGTTGTCACTGGTTTAAATGCCTTTGGTTTATCCTTTGTGGATTTTGTGAGACCTTGAGGGTCTTGGGGTCCCTACTGAGTATCGTTATACTCACCCCTGTACAAGATACACCTGCACCATGTTGTGTTTGATGTAGATGATGGACATCACTGACTAAGGAAAAGGGTACTCAGACTGGAGGTAGCTCAGAGGTGGACCTTAGATGAGGCGTACCGCAGAGACGACCATTCGAGAGTTGTACCTACCCTTCGAGTAGGATCCCTGGCAGGTGTTCACAGGAGCTGCTCAGTTTACTTGTACTTTCCAGTTTTCTTGTAATTAATAGTTGGGCATGTATTCTGGACCCTTTTTCCTAATGTAAACACTCATTTTACTATTCAGTTTACTCTTGCTCGTATCTTGATGTGTGCTTGGTTGTGTTATTTTATAGGTTATAAAGGCAATGTCTTCCTAGTTTTAGGGAAAATGCCTTCGGTGCAAGTCAGCAGCCCCTGGCCTATAGAAGGTGAGCTTGGGGTAGTCACGTCATGGACCCCAGGGGACGGGTCATGACAGACTTGCATATTTGTGTTAGGATTGAATTCATAGTGAATATAGTTTTTCATCTAACTTGACCGAATTTTTTAATTAAATTTATAAACTTGAATTTAGTTTTTGAATATAGTTTGTGCATATTATGTTTTAGAGTTATTATGAATTAAATTATATCTTGAGTAAAGTCCCACTGGGAGAGGGACATGGGGTCATACAAATTACTGGCCTAGAGGCTTATTTATTGTCTATAATGGTGGATGGGGTAGGCTATTTGTTGCTCTGGGATTACTCATGTGAAGATTCTCAATGACATATATATTGATTCCATTAAATGAAAAGTTCATGTATTTTATTCATATAATGGATTTGGATATGTATGAATATATTTGACTTATAATTCTCTATGAGTAAAACAAACTATGGGTTGTGTAAAGGGATGTACATCATTATGGTTCAATTTTCTTTTATTTTTTAGAGAGAATATAATTCCAAACTAAAATCACCAGAAACATGCATAAAAGTGAATGAAATTAGATAATATGGTGATATTAAAGAGTTTTAAAAATCTAAGTGTGATATTCTCCCCAAAGTGTCACCTTTAATGGCCTCAATAAACCAACTGGGTATTTTTAGGCATAGCATGGGTACCCTTATATTATCTTCAATATGTTAAGAAAGTTATAAGTGGCATAGAATTTTCATATTGGGTTTTTTATATCTTAGCATGAGTACCCCATGATTTTTATTACATAACTTATTTTGTAATTTTCTTTACATTTCACTAATTGGGAAAACATAATGATTAGGATATTGGGTGAATGAAGTTGATTTTAACCATAAAATTTATTAGATAAAGATTTATCCACTCAACTATATAATATTCACAATATTTGTGTATGGGATGATCATTTTAGTGGGATCCCATTTAATAAAATATGATGTTTTTTAAATGGGTTCATCATTTTAGTGGGATATGATTTAATAAAATTCAGTATTAATAATTGAAAAAATTGATATTCATCTCATAAAATATAATGTTGTAGATAAATGGAAACATCATTAAAATCACCCTTAAAATCAATCCTTGAGAAAAAAACACTAATTGGTAAAAAATTGCTTAACTGGAATTTGAATTTGAGAATATTTCTCAAAAATAAAGGAAATTTCAATGTGTTGGAACAACCACTTCCTAAAAAATGATTGGATAATATCATAAATTTAAGGATTTAAATGTATTTTATAAAAAACTAAATTATGCATAGAAATTATCTAAAATAATTCTTGTTACCATGGATTATAATTTTAAAAATAAACATGAGACCCTAGATGCCAACTAAATGATATATAACATAAAAAGGATCTTTTAGGATAAATCTAGGAATGAAAATATGAAGTGTAAAAAGAATGTTTTTTGTGCAAGATGATATAAAGAACCTTAATATCCAATCATGTAATCTGTATGATTGGGTAAATGGATGTGTTTGAGAGTATGCGTTCACCTCTTAAACTTTAATTTCCCATGGATTTCATTTTTAAATTGTAACTATAAAGGATAAAGTATTTTCTTATTAATTATAGCATGAATATACACTATAATCAATTTAAAGACCCGTAAATTTCAAGGGAATTTTTTTTTAAATACTTTGGAATTTTACGAGTCTGTGGCTTCTGAGGGAACTTGATTCTGAGGCCCGGTGTGCTCGGAATCAATGTTAAAAGTTTAGATTGGGTACGTTAAGTAAACGAATCATCGGGTTTTTCTATCTTTTGAACTGGTGCTCGAAATTGAAATCTGAGGGCACCGATGAATTATCTAGGCCGATAATTGCTTAAGGGGACCTTTACCGTAGTTGCGTTTATGTGGGAGGAGAAGTTAATAATTGTGGATTAAATAAGAAGTGAATAAAAATGTGGAACAATTTTTATTCTATATCTAAGTGCTTATATCCTATATGGGGGAGTTGGGGTGGGCCCTTAACTACCCAAGTGAGGATATTTTTGAGTGGGTCCCACACGAGCCCCAACCCTTCACTTTCCCTAAAACTCCTTAAACCACCCCCTTTAAACTTTTTAACTCCTCTTTAATGAGGACTCTTCCTCTCTCTCTCACTCTATTAAAACTTTCCAACCTATCACTTAATTAATTAGACAACTCATGGTTTAATTAATTAAGTGAAATGAAATTTGAATTTTTAAAATTTTAATGCATGGATTGATTAATTAAAATAAGGATAATTTTTATTCTATTTTTGGTTGGCATGTTGTGTTGAGATTTTGGGGAGAGAGATCTTGAGTTTTGAAGAACGCTTCATCTCCTTTTTTGATGAACACAAACTCTATGATGAAGAACTTCAACTCACCGACCCCGAATTCTCCATCCTCTTCTTCCTCCGTGATAAAAGGGTAGACGCTGCATCCTCCTCGGGTGCACTCCGTCGTCACTTACGGAACCTCACCCCGCGACGCCATCTCCTACGACGCCCAACGTTCGACATCATTTGTTGAGTTATGGGTGTGTTATGATTGAATCTTCATTCTTTTTTGTTTTGTTCTCTTTAAACACCTGCTACCGAAATAATGTGGAGAGTCCGGGCCAAACTAACACTATTTGAATCCTCCGCCAATTTTGTGATTGTTGGTGGTTCTTCGTGTTCTTCATGGGTGATGAACAACGGATCATTACGAGTTTGTTAAGCGATGCAACAATCCCAAATTGAAGACTCATCATCATGGAAACCTAGCGGAGGTGTGAAGACAATAGCGGGTGATGGTTCGAACTAGAACATGATGGACCGTTCCTCATCCGTTCTTCGAGCGAGAATTAAAAACGTGTTTTCGGAGCCAATCAGAAGCCCATGAACACCGGAATCAACTTCTGGACAATGGGGCGACCTATAGTTTGATGTTTCGTGATGAACGAACGATTGGAATGAATAACCGGCATCAAGGGTGGCGCGCTGGCCAGAGGCGTTGTTTCTAGAAAATTCTAGACTACACGGCGTGTACACCTGGAGATTACGCCGTGTAGTGAAGGAATTATATAGCTAGGGTTTTAGACGTTAGACGACTAACATAGGTCATGTGACCTCTATCACACGGCGTGTACTCACTATATAGCAAAGGAGGTGGTGGCTACGCGAGACTCGGTGTGTAACCTGGGATTACACGAACACGGTGTGGAGTACACGAGCATGTACTCTACCACATGGCCAGACATGGCCAATGATGCGGGCTAACCCGTGTACCAATTACATGGGTTGGAGAACACGTGTTGAGGCTGTGTATGGGCACATGTCCATCATACACGGAGCCGACCCTAGAAGTGAAGACATGACGTGTAACCATACCACACGTCGTGTACTTACTTTTTACATGAACTGCCCTTCGACACAGGCTTTGGTACACGGACAGTACCCAGGGACTGAAGACACGTCGTGTAACCATATCACACACGATGTACTTAATTATTTCATGAACATCCCTTCGACATGGGTCGTGGTACACGGGCAGAACCTGAGGTCTGAAGACACGGCGTGTAACCATACCAACACGCCCTGTACTTTTTGAAAAATGGATTGGTTGTCGTGTAATCAGTGTCTTGGACATGTTTGTTTGGTTTATCCCCCTATGAAGTGGTAGTCCTTCGGAATACATCAACTATGGACTTTGTGACAGTTGATGTATTGACCCCCTCTTTACTCATGGAGCGAACCCTCCCGGAATCGAGTACGATGTGTACGGGAACCATAGAACTCGCAGCGACTGTGACAACGATGACGACTGTACTTGGATCCTACGTGGGTTCGACCATGAGGACGACTTTACTAGGATCCTCCATGGGTTTGGTAGTGATGGTGACTGTACTTGGATCCTACGTGGGTTCGGCAGCGATGGTTACTACAATTGGATCCTACGTGGGTTCGGCAGCGACGACTTCTATACATGGATCCTATGTGGGTTCGGCAGGGGAGATGATTTAGAGGCTACATCTATCATCTCCACCCCTCTTCATGAATAATATACCTATGTGAGCTGAGTCTTAACTTTTAGTCATTATCATCGATGTGATTGACTTACTTTCCTGTGTGGACTGGGTTGTGCTTTCCAGGTTGGAATGGGCTGTGCTTTCCTGTGTGGATTGGGTTTTGCTTTCCTGTGAGGACTGGGTTGTGCTTTCTTATGTGGACTGGGTTGTGCTTTCCTGTGTGGACTGGGTTGTACTTGGTCTCTTGAGTTGGAGTTGAATTAGAATTGATGACATAGGTATATGTATGGGTATATACCTAAGTTGATTTGGTTGATAATTCGTGTTTGTATCTTCCCTTTGTTGTTTATCCTTTGTGGATTCTGGGAGACCTTCGAGGGTCTCAGGATCCCTACTGAGTATCATATACTCACCCCTGAATGGGAATTTCCCGCACTACGTTGTGTTGGTTGCAGACGATGAACAACACTGATCAAGGTGGAGTCTTGTGGAGCGGGACGATACCTAGAGGTGGACCACTTGGCGGGACGTACATGGAGCAGGCGGCTAGACCCGAGGAGCTGAGGAGACCATTTGTACCCAACCTTAGGGTGGGATATCCATATGATGACTCAGTGGTTTCTGGTTTACTTTACTGCAGCTATTCTTTCTTTACCGTTGTACTGTACTTTCAGTTGGGTTTGTATTCTAGCACATTTACTTTCCCGCACTTACTTTTGTACTCAGTTACTTAGTGTTTACTTCATCTTGCATACTCTATTTTGTTTGTTTACTTATATAAAGGCAATTCCTTCCCTTTTATTGTGATTTATGACTTTGGTGCTAGGCCCCATCCCCTGGCCTATGGAAGTCGGGCATGGGGTAGTCACGGAACAGGCCCCGAGGACGGGTCGTCACAAATTGGTATCATATGAGTTGGTTCTACCGCAGAACTCAGGTCTCTGATAATTTCTTCTGTGAAATAATAGTGTTAAGAGTATTGAGTGTGTTTTTCAATACAGGGAGTCCAGTGTTGGTGTGGTGGCCGACGTATCCATACAACAGGACCCCGACTTCTGATTTCCGACTCAGTGCTTGAAAACACTGATTGCATGTGTGTTTCAAAAGTTTTCTTGGTGATTAATTTGTGTTAGCTCACCAGGTATACTTTATTAATTGTACCACACCTGTTACTTTTTAGGATGGACACACGAAGGCAACCAGCTAGCGTTCTGACCTTTGTGCGAGATGCCAGCCCACCGAGCGACGAGGCCTCAGTGCAGGGCACCATTATAGTAGAGGCACTGGCGGTACCTCTAC
This sequence comes from Viscum album, assembly GCA_963277665.1. Lineage (NCBI taxonomy): Eukaryota > Viridiplantae > Streptophyta > Magnoliopsida > Santalales > Viscaceae > Viscum > Viscum album. The sequence continues at coordinate 1,672,300,527 of OY728138.1, forward strand.
CCGCTGGTCCACCAATACCACCAGCCCCAGCAACGGAGAGTGCATGCTGCCTGAGTGCACTGCACGAGTTTTAGTGATAGAGGCCACCCAGGTTTCGTGGAGAGATGGACCCTCAAGCAGCTGAGGATTGGCCGGAGGCTATTGTCTGAGTCTTCAGATTGGTAGGGACACCATCATATCTTATGGTGATCCTTGCCGTGAGTCTCCTGCACGCAGAAGCAGGTAGATGGTTGAGCTTGGTGCTCCAGGTTCATGACGAGGCATATCTGCTATGGATGGACTTCAAGAGCCTCTTTCACTCGATGTTTGTTCCAGACACCCTTCGTGCGGTGCGCATCCATGATTTACTACAGCTGCAGCAGAGCCGCATGACAGTACCCCAGTACTCGGTGAGGTTTACTGACCTCTCGCGCTACTCCACAGACATGGTACAAGGCCCATTCTTCTGGGCATGGACCTTGGAGCAGGGACTGAGGCATGAGATCAGGGCTTCGATGATCTCCCTCAGCATTCTGATGCAGGCAGGAGTACTTGAGCGAGCCCTTCTTGTGGAGAGCTTCCTTCCTGAACCTATGCAAGCAACGAGGCCTACCGCAGGGCGACACGTAACAGAGTCTTCTGTAGCCGGTATTATATAGATGTCGTAGAGGTCCAAGAGGACCAGGCCATCAGGTGGGCGACCTCGGGATACTGGTTTGTATGTGTGGGGAACACGTAGCAGAGCCAGTCATATGAGAGGCAGGAAGTGCTATGCATGTGGCGGGTAGGGCCACATGGCTCGTGACTGCCCAACCCGCCATGTAGAGGAGTAGCAGACAGTTAAGGGACCACCCAGGCAGAGGCAGAGGTTCAACTGTGGAGGTCTGCAGGGAGCAGGCGGATGAGGAAGTGGATATAGCCAAGCAACATGTGGTGGACGACGCTTCGAGGCTCTACCACCACCACCAACAGGAGGACCACCCCAACCTCAGGGAGATGGCAGACAGGGGCAGGCTCAGCTCCAGGAAGTCGAGGCCTATGACCACGGCACACCTGAGATGATTTGAGGTACAATATTTGCCTACTCCACCCTTGTTTCGGTTCATATAAACACAGGAGTGAGTCATTCTTTCATTTCCACTGCCCTTGTTTGGAGCTCGGAGATTCCGACAGAGCCGTTGGCTCGATCCTTACGGCTAGAGTCTCCTACGAGAGCAGACTCGACAATTATGCACTAGTGCCTGTAGTGTGAGCTTACTATAGGAGGTAAGAGCTTCAGTTGGGATATTCTTGTAGCGGCGTTGAGGCCTTATGATGTCATCTTGGGTATGGACTGGTTGTCTACAGTCCATGCTCAGATTGACTACATTAGGCACAAAGTTTAGTGTGTCCACACAAATGGGAGCAGGTTCACCTTCACTAGTGAGAAAGGATCCTTTGCAGTATAGGATGGACTTACGTAGATGAGAGGGCATCCGATCACACATCAGTTGGCTGGTCTGATCCTCGGAGTGGTTGATGTGCAGAGTCCGAGTTTTCCTATTGTGGTGGATCAGTATGCTGACGTTTTCCCTAATGACATTCCAGGAGTACCTCCTCGCATAGAGGTAGACTTCAATATTGACCTGTACCCTGGGACAACCTCGATATCTACTCTAGCATATTGGATGGCTCCCGCCGAGCTTTGTGAGGTGTGGGTACAACTGGAGGACTTACAAGGAAAGTGGTTCATCCGACCTAGTGTTTCACCCTCGGCTTCTCTGATTTTATTCACCAAGAAGGCAGATGGGAGCTTACGACTATGTGTCGACTACCGACACCTGAATCAGGTAACCGTAAAGAACAAGTATCCACTCCCGAGGATTGGAAACCTCTTTTATCAACTCAAGGGAGAACGATGGTTCTTAAAGATAGACCTCGGGTCAGGCTATCATCAGCTCAGAGTTCGAGATGAGGATGTTTAGAAGACGGCCTTTAGGTGTCAGTATGACCACTATGAGTTCTGGGTTATTCCTTTTGGCATAACTAATGCTTCAGCAGTGTTCATGAGTCTCATGAAGAGGATCTTCCGTCCTTACCTCAATCAGTTTGTCATATTCTTCATCGAAGACATATTGATTTACTCGACCACTAAGGAGGATCACACCTACCACTTATGGGTTGTACTAGAAACACTCCGAGAGAACCATATTTATGGAAAGCTCTCGAAGTGAGAGTTCTTGATTCGAGAGGTTCACTTCTTGGGGCACGTCATCTCGGAGGTGAGAGTTGATGTGGATCCTTCGAAGATCGAGGCAGTACTTGCTTGGGAGCCACCCAGGAGCATGACATAGGTGCGGAGTTTCCTAGGTCTGGCTGGGTACTATCGGAGATTTGTGTCAGACTTATTTAGAGTTTCAGCACTGCTTTCAGCTTTGACGAAGAAGGGGAAACCCTTCGTGTGTTCAGATAGTTGTCAGCAGAGCTTCCAGGAGCTGAGACAGAGATTGACCAGTACACCCATCTTGAGGCTTCTGGAGGAGGGTGTAGGGTACGTAGTTTACTGTGATTCATCAGGGACTGGAATCGGGTGTGTCCTGATGCAGGAGCGGGAAATGGTCACTTATGGTTCACGACAATTGAGGCAGAACGAGTAGAACTACGCTACCCATGACCTGGATTTAGTAGCAGTGGTCTTCTCATTGAATATGTGGCGGCACTATCTGATCGGAGAGCACCTTACAGTCTACTCTGACCACCAGAGTCTCAGGTACATCTTTTCGCATAAGGACCTGAACCTGAGACCACAACGATGGCTCGAGTTCCTCTAGGACTATGACTTTGAGATAGTCTATACTCCTGGGAAGGGGAACATAGTAACTGATGCTCTCATCAAGAGATCAGGAATTTAGCTACTTGGAGAGGCGACAGAGCTGTTAGCCACTTTGCAGATATCCTTCATGGATAGAGATGAGGCAGCCTTCCTATAGTCCCTCACAGTCACTCCTCCACTACTTCACTGGGTCAGAGATGCACATCGTGTGGACAATGACTGTGAGACGCGATGTGCACTGATATCAACAGGACAGGAGCCTGGTGTATTTTCTAAAGGAGCAGAGCACGTCATCCTCTTCAAGGGATGTACCATGATACCAATTGCACTACAGGAGGATGTGATGAGGGAGTTTCACACTTACCCTCTTGTGGTACATCCAGGTGTGGAAAAGATGTACCATGATCTCAGACGATAGCACTAGTGGCTGGGTATGAAGTAGGTTGTGGTAGAGTTCATTGCACGATGCCTCACGTGCCAGCAGATCAAGGCGGGGCACCAGGTATTGGCAGGCTTGGTGCATCCCTTTGAGGTCCCAACGTGGAAGTGGGATGGGATATCTATGGATTTCGTGATGGGGCTCCCTCGTACTTCCAGAGGAAACGACTCCATCTGGGTGATTGTTGACCAACTCACCAAGTTGGCCAACTTCATACCTATCAGAGAGCAGGGCCCAGTGGAATGCTTGGGATGCCTCTACATTCAGGAGATAGTACGGCTTCATGGTGTGCCATCGTCTATCATCTCCGATCGAGATGCTTGCTTTACTTCCCGGCTTTGTAAGGGGTTTCAGGAGGCTTTTGGGACGTAGCTATGCCTGAGCACTGCCTTTCATCCTCATATGGATGGCCAGATAGAGAGGACCATTAAGACTCTCGAGGACATTCTCCATGCATATGTCCTCGTCTTTGGTCATAGGTGGGAGGATCACCTACCCTTGGTGGAGTTTACGTACAACAACAACTAGCACTCCACCATCAGGATGGCACCATACGAGGAATTGTACGGCCGACCTTGCAGATCACCTCTATGCTAGACTGACCCTGGGGAGTATACACTCGTTGGACCAGAGATGGTTCAGGCTATGACAGAGAAGGTTCAGATCACCCAGGAGAAGATTAGGACTACACAGAGCAGAGAGAAGTCCTATACTGATAGGAGGCGGAGACCACTAGAATTCGAGGATGGCGACCACGTTTTCTTACGGGTATCACCTCGACGTGGATTACAGATATTTGGACGAGGATGCAACTTATCTCTGTGCTTCATCTGACCATTCCAGGTCCTCAGTAGGGTAGGTGAGGTGGCTTACCGCCTGGCACTTCCACCTCAGTTACACCGGGTGCACGACGTCTTCCACATATCTCAGTTGAGGAGATACATGCACGACCCGACGCATATCATTGATCATGGGGAGCTGTACATCGATCACAGGGTGACTTTTGAGGAGGTCCTGGTGGAGATCGAGGATCAACATGAGCGGGTCCTACATGGACGACCTATTCCTCTTGTGCACATTCGTTGGTATCACAGGAATCTTCAAAAGAGCACATGGGAGCGGGAGGCTCAGATTCATGCACAGTACCCTCATTTGTTTCCCTAGTTTATGATGTAGCTTTATGGGGAAAAAACCCCTGAGGTGGGAGTAATGTAAAGACCCAGAAATTTCAAGGAATTTTTTTAAATAATTTGGAATTTTACGAGTCTGTGGCTTCTGACGGCACTTGATTCTGAGGCCCGGTGTGCTTGGAATCAATTTTTGAAATTTACCTCAGGTATATTCAGTAAACGAATGAGCGGGTTTTACTATATTTTGAACCGATGCTCAGAATTGAAATCTGAGGGCACCGATGAATTGGAAATGTCGATAATTTCTCAAGGGGACCTTTACCGTAGTTGCATTTGTGCGGGAGGAGAAGTTAAAAATTGTGGATTAAATAAGAATTGAATAAAAATGTGGAACAATTTTTATTCTATATCTAAGTGGTTATATCATACTTGGGGGAGTTGGGGTGGGTCCCTAACTACCCATGTGAGGACATTTGTGAGGTGGGGCCTACATGAGCCCTAACCCTTCAATTTCCCTAAAACTCTTTGAACCTCCCACTTTAAACTTGTTAACTCCTATTTAATGAGGACTATTCCTCTCCCTTTCTCACTCCATTAAAACTTTCCAACCTGTCACTTAATTAATTAGACACTCATGGTTTAATTAATTAAGTGAATTGGAATTTTAATTTTGTAAATTTGAACGCATGACTTGTTTAATTAAAATTAGGATAAGCCTTATTATATTTTTGGTTGGCTTGTTGTGTTGAGATTTTGGGGAGATAGCTCTTGAGTTTTGAAGAAGGCTTCATCTCCTTTGTTGAAGAATGTCAACTCTCCGATGAAGAACTTCGACTCAGCGACCCTGAATTCTCCATCCTCTTCTTCCTCTATGAAAAAAGGGGAGACACTACTTCCTCCTTGGGCGCACTCCGTCGTCGCTTACGGAACCTCACCTCGCGACGTCGTCTTCCGTGATGCCCGATGTTCGACATCATTTGTTGAGGTAGGGGTATGTTATGATTGAATCTTATTTCCTTCTTGTTTTGTTCTCTTTAACCGCCTGCTATTGAAATAATGTGGAGAGACCTGGACAAACTAACATGGTCGGAATCCTCCTCCAATTTTGTGATTGTTGGTGGTTCTTCATGTTCTTCATGGGTGACGAAAAACGGATTGTTACGAGTTCGTTAAGAGATAAAACGATCCCAAATTGAAGACTCAACATCACGACAACCTAGTAGAGGTGCGACGACAATAGCGGGCGACAGTTCAGACCTGAATTGGATAGACCATTTTTCAACCGTTCTTCGAGCGAGAATTCAAAACGTGTTTTTAGAGCCGATCGAAATCCCAAGAACACTGGAATCGACTTCGGGACAATGGGGCGACCTAGAGTCTGAAGTTTCATGATGAACGAACGATCGGAATGAAGAATCGGAATCAAGGGAGGCGTGCTGTCCAGAGGCGTCGTTTCTAGAAAATTCAAGACTACAACACGTGTACTCCTAGAGAACACACCGTGTAGTGTGGGAATTCTGCGGCTAGGGTTTCGGACGTTAGATGACTGACACACGACGTGTGACCTTTGTAACACGGCGTGTACTCGCCACACAGCAAATGAGGTGGCAGCTACGTGAGACTCGGCGTGTAACCCGGGATTACATGGACACGGTGTGGAGTACACATGCATGTAATCTACCACACAGCCAGACATGGCCAATGATGTAGGCTAACCCATGTACTAATTACACGGGTTGTAGAACATGGGTTGAGGCCATGTACGGGCACATGGCCAGCGTACATGGAGCCGACCCTAGAAGTGAAGACATGACGTGTAACGATACAACACGTCGTGTACTTACTTTTTACACGAACAGCCCTTCGACACAGGTTGTGGTACACGGAAAGTACTCAGGGACTGAAGACATGATGTGTCACGATATCACTCGTCGTGTACTTACTTTTTACACGAACAGCCCTTCGACATAGGTTGTGGTACACGGGCAGTTCACGTCGTCTGAAGACACAGCGTGTAACCATACCAACACGCCCTGTACATTTTGGAAAATGGCTTGGTCATCTTGTACTCAGTGCCTTGGACACGTTTGTTTGGTTTATCCCCCTATGACATGGAAGACCTTTGGGATACATCAACTCTAGACTTTGTGACAGTTGATGTATTGACCCCCTCTTTACTCGTCGAGCGGACCCTCTCGGAATCGAGTACGCTGTGTGCGGGAACCCAAGAGCTGGCAGTGACTGCGACAACGATGATGAATGTACTTGGATCTTATGTGGGTTCGACAGTGAGTATGACTATACTAGGATCCTCCGTGGGTTCGGTTACGATGACGACTGTACTTGGATCCTACGTGGGTTCGGCAGTGATGGTTACTATACTTGGATCCTACGTGGGTTTGGCAGCGACGACTTCTGTACTTGGATCCTATGTGGGTTTGGCCAAGGAGATGATTCAGAGGCTACATCTATCATCTCCACCCCTCTTCATGAATAATATACATATGTGAGCTGAGTCTTGACATTCAGTCATTATCATCTATGTGATTAACTTACTTTCCTGTGTCGACTGGGTTGTCCTTTCCAGTGTGGACTGGGTTGTGATTTTCTATGTGGACTAGGTTGTTTTTTCCTGTGTGAACTGGGTTGTGCTTTCCTATGTGGATTGGGTTGGTCTTTCTTGTGTGGACTAGGTTGTACTTGGGCTCTTGAGTTGGAGTTGAACTCAAATTGATGAATTAGGTATATGTATGGGCATATACCTAAGTAGAGTTGGTTGATACTTCATGTTTGTATCTTTCCTTTGTGGTTTATCCTTTGTGGATTCTCGGAGACCTTTTGGGGTCTCAGGGTCCCTATTGAGTATCATATACTCAACTCTGCATTGACATTGCCCGCACTACGTTTTTTTGGTTATAGACGACAGACATCACTGATCGAGGTGGAGTCTTGTGGTGCGGGATGGTACCTGGAGGTGGACAACTTGGTGGGACGTACACGGAGCGGACGGCCGGACACGAGGAGCTGAGGAGACCACTTTTACCCACCCTTCAGGTGGGATATCTGGAGAACGACTCAGTGGTTGCTGGTTTACATTACTGCAGCTATTCTTTCTTTACTGTTGTACTGTACTTTCAGTTGGGTTTGTATTCTGGCCCATTTACTTTCCAGCACTTACTTTTGTACTCAGTTACTTAGTGTTTACTTCAACTTGCATACTCTGTTGTGTTTTTTTACTTATATATAGGCAATTCCTTCCCTTTTATTGAGATTTACGCCTTTGGTTCTAGTCGCCAACCCTTGGATTTTGGAAGGGGGGCTTGGGGTAGTCACGGCATGGGCCCCGTGGACGAGTCGTAACAATCTATAACCTAGTATCCACAATATGTTGCGGATAGATGAGAAAGACATGGGAGGTCTAGGATCAAGTACCATGTTGATTGTGTAGAAAGAAATGGTGATGGTTTTGGCCATATAGGGACGAAATGTGGTCATTAAAAGTCTACCCCACTAACTAAACCAATGAATAAGAAATAATAATATTGTATACATTGTGGGGAAATAATCGATCGGTGAATAAATAGTATGAATTACCTGAATATTTGTAAGAATCCTACTGGAGAAACAACACTATGTATAAATGTTATATAATTAAATTCAATTATTCATATGTATATATGATATTGAATGTATGTCTTACAAGTGTTGTAAATATTATTGAGGTCATAAAATAAAAAAAATTGAATCTTGAATATTGGAGTTTTCATTCATGTTATGGAGAAATGTATTTGTTTTATTAATAACATACATTCCTCCGCATTTATGAACTAGAATCTAGTTGTTTATTATCTCATCTTCTATTGAGATGATCATGATAAAAACAGTTGTTTCAATAAAAATGAGAGGTATTTTTGTGATACAAAATGTGATGATTATATAAAATTATTTAAGGGTGAATAAAAATGGCTTATTATGGTTTTTGAAATCAACCTATTTTCATTTATGAAAATTTTATGAAAACATAGATCAATTATAGAAATTTTACCTGATATTCTCAAAGTGTTGAAAATAATTGAACTGGGTATATAATATCTAGGTTTTAATTTTGTATAGATTGTGAGGGTGGGTAAAAATTCTAACCCAAAGAAGAAAGGTTAGTTGAATAAGCTTATTAAAATTTCATCAAGGATTAGTTTAAGGTCATTAAAACTTTAGGCTGTCAATAAGGAGGAGTAATAATTTCATATGATGGAATTATTATAAATATATAAAGGTGTTTTGAAACTCTATTGAATGGACATTTCAAGTATAGGTGTTATTGAAATAAATTATTCATTTTTAAAGGGTATTTGAAAACAAATGTATATTATATATGTGTATTAAATATAAAATAATTCCAAATAAATGGAATAATTGATACAAATTTCAATTTTAATTCAATTTATTAAAAAAAGAGGAACTATGACAAATATTACAAATATGAGGAATTCAATAATCTCATATTAATTTAAGTAAGGGGCATGTATGTTTATATTTTTCAGTAATTTTATTATAGAAGTTTCTAGATGACAACAAGTTATTATGAATAACATGATATGATTGATTGTGTAAACATGTTTTATGATTCATTGGATTCTAAATCATACATGAAAAAAATAGAATGGTAAAAGTGATTATCTATATATTAGTTCAAATATGAAGGAATTTTATTATTCTACCAATCAATGGCATATTTTAAAGAATTATCTTTTATTCATGGAAATAACTCCAACACATAGAATATTTCATATTATATAGAATAATATTTTATTTGTTAAATATTCCTACTAGGATAAAATAAATGTTATTTCCAAACAAAAACGTTTTTTTTTTGATAAATTTGTTTTGAAACGAATATTGTTCATAAGAAGTATGTTGGTGCATATTTGAATTTAGATAATGTCAATGTTCACAAATAATGGATTACAAATATATATAGTTAATGTGATTTAAAATTAATATAATAATTTTTTTGATATATAATGGTAAAAAATGTAAATTATAATATTTAGTTATCATTTAAAATGCGAATATCATTATTTTCATAAAAATTATACAAGTCTCATATTTGGGTTTTTTTACTTAATTTTAATAAAGTGTTATTATATATTATGATAAATTAAAATGTAAAAAAGTTACATTTATTTATGGTAAATAACTTTTTATCACTATAGGATTGTACCAACAAAATTAAGTAGTTAATTTCTCTTGAAATCCTAAAAAAAATTTAAGGCATGGTAGTAAAGAGAAATGTAAACGATAATATTTTTTATAACAACAAAAACATTCCACTTTAACCTAAAAGGGTTTAGGATATTTTGGAAATTTAATAATGTAAAAGATAAATTAGTTGAAAAAATCAATGGAAACTTATCATGGAAAGAGTACCAAGGATTATAATTATTCACTTAGAAATTGTTCTAATTAGACAAAACAAATTGACATTAAAACATTTGATGTAATGTATACAAGAAGTTTGAATATGTTAAAAGAGTTTAATATTTGGAATACGATTCCTAAACCTCACAATTATTCAATTTTTTTACATTATAGATGTTTCTTCATAATTATTTAGTGAGATTTTTTTTCAGATGTTCACATAGATACGTGAAAAATGTTACATATGATGTATTGAGTTAACAAATAAATAACAGTGAAATATACATAAGACATATTTCGTAGTTTATTATATATAATATGAAAAATTGGTTCTTATGTTGGGTTTGTTAAATATTCTTCAAAATGGTTTAAATTTATAAAATGTATCATATTTAATGAAATATCCATTTTATAATTCTTTCAAGTTAGTTGAATGTATATGTATATTGATATATATTTTTTGAAGTTTAATGAAAATTGGCCCCTCAAATTATGAATTTGATTTATCACTAACCAATATTTTTCAAATAGTACTATAGGTTATGTTAAAATATTAATGTTAGAGTGATTAAGATTATTTAATAGATATATAGAGTATACTCATGAGGCATAAAATTGTGTTTTTGTGAACTGGATAACCGACTATGTATACCACATGGAGTTTCGTAATGAATATTTTAGTATACTAGGGGTCCATGGATCATATTTGAGTCTATATACATAATTTTAGTGAGATACCTAGCATTTTAAACTTTATAATTTAATACCATACTTACGTATGTTTTCTTTTTGACTTACGTAATTAGGGGTGGTTGGGTACGTTTCTAAACGCGTCATCAGTTGGAATATAATCAATATGGAATTTTCTCTCTCATATAAAGAGTATGAAATATATTACCTTGATTGATATATAATATTTTATCACCCCAAAATTATAATACATGATTACCATTAAATAAGTCAATGTGATTGATAGTTTTCTCCACATGTAACACCAAACATAAAAAACATAATGATATATTTAGATAAAATATAAATATTTAATAATAACCATGAAAAAACTATCCATTGAATTAGTGGGAAGGAATGTGAGTAACCACTTTTTGTATTATATGTATATATAAAATAAATGCAACTTTTAATATAAAATAAATTCAATTAGTTTCCATAAAATAATAAATAAGGTCATTTATTATTTAAAAAAGTATTATTCTAAAAAATATATTTTATGTGATGTGAATTTATATTTCAAGAAACATATGATTAATAATAAAAATATTTTTTATATTAATAATTTTTTATCACCAATTTACTTAGTAGATGATATCAAATAAGAATCATAATAATTAGAATTTGAAAATTTTATTTTCCAATTAAAATGTTTTTTCAATTATGTTTTTTTATTATTTAAAATAAATAAATATTTTAATTTTTAATTTGAAATTAATAAAAAATAACATCATTTTTTAAATCCTCATATCTAAATTTACTTAAAATTAAATTTTAATTTTTTTTAAATGGCTTGTTCTTATTTGAAAAATATAGTTTTCGCAGAACGTATAATTTTCATGACTTTTCTATTATATAATAATTACCTATAAATTTATAAAACCATTTATGTAATATTATATTTATTTTAAATATAAAATTATTTATTTTAAATTAATATTTAGACTAAAACCCCTATTTCAATCATTTTTACAATTAATTAAAATGTTTTATTAATATAAAAGTTGTTTTTGATCTTTTCCTTGAATAAAATATTTTTCAAGGGGGTTATATTTTTTATTGAATTTTAAACCTTATATCTTTTTATATAATATTTAAATTTATGTAATTAGTATTAGTATCCAATAACATTTTATCTTAAAAAAATTAAATCATAAAAATATTATTTCTCTAGAAACTATTTTATTGTGAATGAATGTATTTATTTTAAAATTTAATTTTCAATCCTTGATAAATTTTTTTTGATAAATTTTTTTTCAAATTTTGAATTATAATTATAAAATTAGGTTAAAACTTAAATCATAATATTTTTCATTAAAATTAATTACTATGGTTGTGGAAAAATTTCCTAGGTAAATGTAAGTTTGCGAAAAAAGAAAAAAGATAAAAAAAATTACACAATGTATTCTGAAAAAGGGGTGTATTAGGGGAGTTTCAACCTAAAATAATTTTCCACTTCTCTTATTTTAATTTTAAAATCCTTTGAAACTTGTATAGAAACCATACATTGTTGGAAAATAAAGGGTCACTCCCAAAACTACCATTTCCTTTAGTTATAAAAGGGTAACATCTTCACCAATTCAAGACATATCTAAAATTAAAATTTATGATTAAATTTATGAAATTTTCTTCCTCCTATAACTTGATAACATTCAAAATATTCTGGTCTTAGTTTTTTTATAAAAAAACCATCCATTTCCATGGACACTTCTATGGAAAATTCAATTCCCTATTGTGAGTATTAGTAACTACTTAGTTTTTCTTCTTAATTATCTTATTTAAAATTTATTATAAACATAATAATATAATAATATTGGTAAAATATATATAGTTTAATGTTATTATATTAAATCTATTATCATTTTGAATTCATATACCCCATCTATGAAAAAAATGTTTATGTTTTGTGCGGACTACCAACATCATGGAATAATTTGTTTTATTTTCCTTCACCTCCTTAAAAGGATGTATATAAGGATGGTATTAAATTATAAATATGATATTTAAGATATAATTTTTTATTTTATAATAAATTACATAATCTATTAATTATTTGATCTAAAAATGATCATCATTAATTTATGAACTTAAAATAAAAGTACTAAGAGGATAAACTTCTGTTCAAAATGTGTAATGTTTTAACATCCATTACATCATATTATAATTTTTTCCTATTATAATATATCACAATAATAAAAACTAAATAATGTAATTATGCTTATATTATAATTATATTAAATCAAAAACACTTTATTATCATGCATTAAATCAATGTATGTTCATGTTTGGGTCGGTTTAACCACCTAATTAAACAATAGTAATAATTTATATCATTAATACATAGGGAAATAATTATTGGTATAATATGATATATATGTTTATATAATTATATTTTTCTTGGAGATGTTATATTAATATTTAATTCCTAAATTTATAAAAGACACTTCGATCATCTGGAATCATGGAAACATACCTGTTATTGATGTCATTTTCATTGATATAGACTAATACACTCATTAAAGTGGTTTGAAACAAAAAAAAAGTAATTATAAGTCTTCCATAATGGAATATTTAATGGTTTATAAATAATTAAATTTTAAATAAGGATGAACATGGACACCTCTATTATGAAACTAGGACAAGCTATCAAAACTATAAGCACCTGATGTGAAAAATCAGAAGAGTTCATATAGAGAATAACTATTTTTTAAGAGTATGAATAAAAAATAAATATTAGTAAGTTTATTAATTATGTGATAAATATATATATATATATGATTTTTTATATTTTATTTTAAATTATGTTTTTGTATTTTCAGAATAATAGGTATGGGTTTTCCATCTGAAATTCCTCTCTTTGAGAGTTGATTGGTATTATGAACCAATTTTCATCTATATGGTAAATATAATAAGTATATCAGATATCATATCTTGAATTATCTTTTAATAATTGTATTTTATGATAAATTAAAATCCATCTCTTTTATATCATTTTGAATAAAATAATACACAAGTCCAATGTGTTTTCTTAGTCAAAATTCATCATTCCTTGAGACATGTTACATTTTATACACCATGTTTCATTTGTATGGTGTTATATTGACATAATATCAAATGAATTTAATATAGAATATTTTCTTTCATTTCATGGTATTTACTAGCCTAATCATATTTTATTATTCATGTGTATATTAATTAAGTTATTTATCAATTAATGAGGATTTTTGGTAACTCATTTTTTGTTCATTGAGTTAGGATTATTATTGGAACTAATTTCATATAATTTGGGTACATTATTTTATATTATTGTATTATGTGGTATTAAATTTTTTTAAGGGATATAAATTACTACCATATAAACCTTTTGATAAATATTTATCACTTCTTGGGATATCTTTTTTTAAAACCATCTCATTTGATTCTTCAGATGGATTATGATCATGCTAACTTAGTTGTATACTCATAGTTTTATAAAGTGTGGAGATCATATTTTATATAAATTGGATTGGATTATTTTAACCTATAAATTATGATATTATATTCATATAGGGAAAATTATTATTATTCCATATATTTTTATCCCAATACAGACAGTTATTGGAAAGTGGGCAGTATTATTTTACCATCTACATTCTTTCTCAAGATGGGTTATGATCATGATATTCATTTATTGACATGCATAAATTTAATGAAATTATTTATTATCATTGTATACCAACATATTTTTATCATGTATTTATATTCCTTATTCATTAATATATATATATATATATACTTGTTGTTATTCTACCAATGGTTTTTATATAGAATGTTATGAAAGGTATTGTTGACACTTATAGTAAATGCATTGGACTCAATAAGGTAATCGGTGGGGACTAGAGTTATATATACTCTAAATGAATAAATAGGTCTCATGACACAAAATAAGTTTGGGTATTTGGTATATTTCATCCCAATTCGGTAATATATCTTGGGTGCAGCCTGAATGAAAAATAATGTGTCTTAGCATAGGGACTTGAAAGTATGTTATTATTACTATCATTATACTTTCCTTTAGTATGAGATAAAAATTATTAATATATATGTTTCCTTTTTTTCATATATATATAATTTTCTCAATTTTAAATTGATTATGGCTTCATTTTTTTACCTATTTTAACCGTAATATTTATGTCTTTTTCCATTATTGCTTTATTTATATGTTTCTCTTAATAATAATTTAATATCACCCTGTCTTATGATTCCATTTCACAGCATTTTAAATAAAATTCATCGACATGCCTTTTTTAACATTATAATGTGTGAAATAATTTCTGTTATATTTTTAAAAAATATTATAGATTAAGTGGTTTCATACATAATGAAAAAATATCTATTTAATACAAAGATCATTGGGTTTTATAGTGATTGTTTTATCATAATTATATAAATATATAAAACTAAAAATATCTTTCATATGTAATAGATTCAAAATAATTTAATGATTTTGTAATTAAGGATAATTATATCTTGTCTTTTATACTTATCATTAGAAAAAATATGTAATGTATGTGCCTATGGAAACAAGATTTGGGGGTGTGGGTGTAGGGCCTCATAGTTGGTATCAAAGGAAAGTTTTAGATAACTTTTTAAATTATTTATTTATTGAGGATAATTCAAGGGTTTATAATTCAATATTTTTCATAATATATAACCCTTTAAGACATTTGTATAATTTAATGTTAAAGAAATAATGAAAATTTAATTTGGGATTAGAATATGAAAATTTTAGAGAAAACCTTTGGAATAAGTCTACGAGTAGGATAACATCCTGATGTTTTTCTAAAATTAGTTATTATGTGGTTTTTATAAGAAATGTTTCCTTGTATAGATACTAGTAAGTGGATATAGTTTTTTACATATGTACTTATGGGTAATCACCTCGAAAAGGGTTGGTTGAGTATTGACTCAATCATCAATCAAATGAACATTGAGTGGGCCTAAAACTGTACACATGGAAAGGAACTCACATGGGATATGATTTGGTTAATAAAATTTTCTTGCCAACCCATTATCAAGGATTTAAGAACTATTTTAACTAATTAGGTTATAAAAACTAATATAAAAGGAATATGGATAAAAAACGATTGAACAGATAGAGTCATGGGTTGATATGGAAGTATCATATTCTAAAAAAAGGTTTTATAAAGGTTGAAATCTTTTTATTGATGTTTTTATATTAATATTTTATATATTATTAAAACATTTTGGCATAAATATTTGGGTAAAATAAGATCATGACAATGAGATGAGAATGGTATGTTTCTAGAAATCACTATGTCTTATAACTAAATATGGGAACATACTTAAATGGTTAAGAAACATATTTAATTACCTATTATCATAGAAAATTGATATTTACTTATCTTACTTAAGGTAGCAAGTTTTTTATTTTAATATCCTTTAAAATCATAGATATTATAATTATTGAGTGACATTTATCAATGTTATTCTATTATATTTTAAAATTTGTTAGGATTACATTAAATATCTAAGGATTTTTCATTACTGCGTTTACTTTAAAGGTATAGAAACATATATTAAATAGTATTAATAATATTGAAGTTTTATTTTATGATAAGGCTATATTTTCATAGATAACTATTAGAGAACACATGATTGATTTATGGATGACTCTTATGTTTAATATTCACATGATAACGAGATAATAAATGGTGGTTTGATTTTGGAAATGAAATATAACTACTATTGGTAACCTTGGGATTGATAATTGGATCATGATTTTTCTAGAGAAGTTCATCTAATGATTGGGATTCTGATATATAGTGACTAGTGTATGAATTGGTGGTAAATATCATTTTTGTATTAAAGATACAGTTAATATTTTGAGTAATATATATAATCTCATTATGGTTTAATTTCATAAATATTCAAATATATTTTTTGGACATTTATGTTATTGAGATTATATGATCAGGTTATATACATACTTGGGTATATGATTTTATGAATGATTAATGTTTTTTTGATGAAGGATAATTTTGATTTTGAGAGCATAAATTTAAATAATTATTTTTTTTATAAAATTATTAAATTGATTATGGTAATTTGGGATATCTATTTTAAGTATATTATTAATAAGTATAAGAGAAACCAACTCAAAGTAACATTAGTTGAATAGAGTATGATACAAGTTGAGCTATAAGAACTATAGTTTTACATGATATTGTTAATAAGTGATACATAATGAGGTTACTTTTTCTAATGTTTCGTCATGTTAATTCACTTATAATAATCACTAGTCATGCTAAATATTTTGGGTTTTAGAAATGGTTGAAATTAGAATGAAACATGGGTGTGGGGAATAAGGTAAAGATAACCTCGATGAAAAAACTATTATAATATGATCTATAGTGATAAAACTTATGATTATACAAAACTAGATATGATGAAATATAATTAACAAAGTGAATGTAGTTGAATTCCCAAACACTCTAAGGAATATAAATATGGAGTCTTAGGAAATATCAAGTAATCAAGATGATCAAGGAAAGAGGATTCGATTTTCTAATCTTCAAAATTTTGGGAATAAATATAGGGGAAATTGTCTTAAATGGATGGGTAAATTCTATATGTTCGTAGTTGAAGGTAAAAAAATTCACAATTGTATATTATTAAGAGAAGATAGAAAAATATCTTGCCTCAATTGTAGAGATTTCTGCATTATATGACACATTGTTCAAATCTAAGGGCCATTAAAAGAGATTGTCACCAACAACCTTTTAAACATGTAAAATCCTATGAAAATACAACTAATGAATCATATAGTGAGTTTTTACTCTAGAGTTTTCTCTTTCATTGTTTCATGTTAGTTCTCACCAACTACAAGATATTAAGTTATAAATTAAAACCTCAATGGTGTGATTATCATATAAATTGTTTTAGAGATTTTGAGAAGTTGTTTCCTATGGATCATGATCTAAATCACTTAGTAAAATTATATGTAAAATTTTGAATGGATTATCTATCTTTATAATGCTCTTATAATGATCCTAATATAGATAAATCTTAGTCCATGTACTAAATAATCCCATGATCATCTAGCGGTGTATGGTTAACTATAAGTTCCTTATAGAAATTTCTCTAATCTGATTATTAAAATTGTTTGGAAATAATTTATTTATGGTGGGGATTATTTAACATCCCAAAATTAAAATATATGATTACCCATAATTAAGTAAATGTTTTTATAGTTTGTTGTAGATGCAATACTCAACTTAACTAAACCCACGATATATTTAGATAAAATATAAATATTTAAGTACAAGCACTAAAAAAGTAATTGAATTGTCAAGAATAAATAAGATTCACTACACTAATAATTATATATATATAGTAAATAAATATTACTTTTAGTATAAATGAAATTCAATTAATTTATCTAAAATGAATAATAATATCATTTATTATTTAGAAAATTATTTTTGAAAAAATATATCATTTATGTGATACAAATTTATATTTCATGAAAAATATGATATTATTATATTATATTTGATATTAATAATTTTTTCCCAAAAAATTAGTTTTTAGATGATTTTTAATAAGAATGATAATAGTTAATATTGGAAATTTACATTTTCTAATTAAAACTGCCTTTTAGTTATATTATATTATTTTATTTGAAAACTGGATTTATAATTTTTTGATATTAAAAGTTATACATATTAAATTATTTTTTTAATTCCTCATATAAAAATTTAATTAATATGAGTTTTTTAGATGTTTCTAGAAAAGGCTAGTTTTTAGTGGAAAATTATGATTTTATGAAACTTTTAATTTCTATCACTCTACCGTTATATAAAATTTACCTAGAAATTTATAAAAATTTAAGTAATCAAATATAAAAGTTAGGAATTTAATTATTAATTTTAAAATATTTTTTTAACTTATTAAACCAATGTAAAACATTCTTATAACTAATTAAAATGATTCTTTAATATAAAAATTGTTTTAGCCTTTTCTTTGAAGGAAATTTTTTTCAAGGGGTATTTTATTTTGGATTTCCTTAGAAGCCTATTATATGTTAATTTTTTATAATAATTAAATTTTTTTCAATAGAATCAGTGTCCATAATAATTTTATCCTATATATATATATTTAAAGTATAAAATGTTATTTCTCTAATAGTTGTTTTTTTTTTGAAAATAAGTGTGTTTATTATAAAATTAAATATTCAAACCTAAAGATATTTTATTTGATAAAATGATTTAAGAATTTTTAATTATAAGTAGAAATTTATGTAAAATGTTCAATATAAATCTATGTCATTAAAATTAATTTCTATGGTTGGTAATAAATTAACAAGGAAAAATTAACTTTGGGTAAAAAATAAAAAACATAAAAAAATATATCAAACAATCAAATGTATCTAAAAATGGTGTTTTGGGGGTGATTTTGAACACAAAATCATTGTAATTTCCTCTATTTATCATTTTTTATCCTTTAAAACTTGAATAGTAACATTTCATTATTTAAAATATAAGGGTTACTCACAAAAATACCTTTTACTTCACTTATAAAAGGGTAACATCTTCACTACTTCGAGACACACATATCATTCGAATATCACTATAAAAATATGAAATTATTCTCCTCTTATAATCCTCTCCCACATTAGAAATCATTTACTCACCATTATTTACCAAATATCATTCACTTCCGAGGATACTTCCACATAAAATTCAAGTCCCCGGCATGAGTATTATCAACTATGATTTTCTTTTGAATTATAAGATTTAAAAATATTTCTAACACTATCATATAATTATATTAGTATCATATATATACATTAATTTTACTATTTTATGGGTATTTTAATTTTTAATTCATATTCCTCATTTATTAAGAAAAACAAAACACTCATTCATGTGTTGTGAGAACTACAGCCCCCATAACGTAAAATGTTTCATTTTGCATCATCGGCTTAAAATGGTGGATATAAGAATGGTATTAAAGGATAAATTTTTTATTTATGATATAAATAAGTTTATTTTATAACAAATTAGATAATCAGTTAATTGTATGTTCAATAAAAAATAATTGTCAATTTTATCCTTTATAATAAGCATACTAGGAGGATAACACTTCATTAAAATTGTGAAATGTTTACACATCCATTAATTGATATTGAATTTACTTTCAATTATGATATAAAGAACTAATAAAAATTAAATAAGAACATTATACTTCTGTTATAATGATATTAAAATACAAGTACTTCATAATCATTCATTAAATCATGGTATATTCCGGGTTGGGTTGGTTTGACAACCTAATTCAATAATACGATGAATTTATAACGTGAATTTCTATGGGAACAAAATCACATATATAATATGATATACATGTGTAAATAATTATTATATTTTGTCTTGTTTATGTTATATCAATATTTAATTCATTAATTTGGAAAACAAACTTCTATTGTCTAGAATCACGGAAACGTGCTAGTAATCGACTTCATCTTCACAGATAGAGAATAATAAATTCAATAAAGGAGTTATAAATCATAAATAATATTAAATAATCCCTAAAAATAACTTTAAAAATCTATTAATGAAGAATTTTGAAAGAAGGATGAACATGGACTCATATATTATGAAATTACTACAAATGATCAAAATAATAAAAAACCCAATATGAATAATAAGAATAATTCGTGCTGAGAATTAATATTCATTAATAGTATAAATGAAAATAGATATGATTAATTCTATTAATTACCCGATTAAGATAGGTATGTCTGTGATATAGTACGTTAAAGTACATTTGTGAAAGTTAATAACATGGTGTGGGGGTTTTCATCTCAAATTACACTCTTTGAGACATGTTTGGTATTATGAACCTAATTTCATCTATGTGGCATATAAAATACCTATTTAAGATATCATATCATGAATCATATTTTGATCATTATATTTTAATAACAATTACAATAAATCACTTTAAATGGGTTTTATTAAAATGTTACTCAAGAAATCTGTGTTTTGTTGGACTCATTTAGATTCTTTAAGACATATTACATGTTATGAAAAATAATCAAATTGTAAGGTGTTATATTGATTTAGTATCTTATGAATGTTTTTATAATTTATTTACTTTTATTTCATGGTATTTAGAAGGAAATTCATGTTACCAGATTCAAAAATCTATTGGTTCTATTGTTTCCTTAGTAATGAGATTTTTTAAAACTCTTTTTTATTTTATTGATTTATGATTATACATTATAATTATTTCATGCATGTTGGGTCCATTATAACCTTTGATTGTATTATGAGGTGTTATTTAATTCTTTTCTAGGTATATAATATGCTTCTACATAAATCCTTTAATAAATATTTCTCACTTCATGGGATATCCTCTTTTGAAACCATTCAATTTCATTCTAAAGAATGATTATGATCAAGTTATCCCATATTGAATTATTAATATACTCATTGTGATATTACATTTACATGAGTAAAATCATTGGTGTACTATCCACTATTATCCCAATAAGGGTGATTATTGTAAGGTTGATTATGTATTGTTTTACCATCCAACTTCTTTATGGGGATAGATTATTATCATTTTATCACCTTATTGACAATGGGGTATTTATTGAAATTATTAATGATTATTCTCTTCAAACAAAGCTTGGTCATGTATTGAAATTCATTGTTCTATGAAATATGGATAACCATGTTTTCATTCAGTAAAATATGTGTTATGGAATGGTATTAAAGGTCTTATTGATACTTATAGTTAATGAATTGGACTTAGTCGGGTTATGTTTGGGACCTGTAATTATATATCATTTACATGTACTAGTAAGTCTCATGATAAAAAACAAGGTTAGTTATTTGGTACATGCCTTCCCAATTCAGAAAGTTGTATTGACTATGGTCTCAATGATGAGTGATGTGTATTGGATCAAGGCATAGATAATAGGTTTTTGATGTCTATAATTGGATATTCTATTAGTATGGTAACTATATTATTGATATCTAAGTTTTTATTTTTTTCAGGGATAGAGAATTCTCTTATATTCATGTTGATTACCAATTCATTCCATAAAATGTATTCCCTATTTATTCCATGATGGCTTCAGTTTTATATTTCCCTTACTATGAATTTAAGCTCAACCCTAACTATGTTTCCATTTTGTCACGACCCATCCCCCGGGGCCCACGTTGTAACTACCCCAAGCCTGCCTTCCATAGGCCAGGGGCTGGCGACTAGCACCAAAGGTGTAAATCCCTATAACTGGGAAGGCATTTATTTTATAAAACACACACAACTAGAGAACAAGCGGTAGCAAACACTAAGTAAAGAAGTATAACAAGTGTGGTGAAAGTAAAAAGGGGATAGAAATACAATCCCAAAATAAAGGTACAACTACAACTGAAAGAAAAGTATAACTGAAAAGACAACAGCTAAATGGTGAAGCAGCTCTTGGATCATCCTACGGGTTCCTACATGAAGGGTAGGTATAGACGTCCTCCTCAGCACTCCATGTCTATCGGTCCGCTCCGTGTTCCATCACACTGAGTGTCCACCTCCGGGTACCGTTCAGTCCTCATACACTCTGCCTCGGTCAGCATTGTCCATCGTCTGCATCCAACACAACATGGTGCAGGCATAGCCCATGCAGCGGTGAGTATAACGATACTTAGTAGGGATCCCGAGACCCTCATGGTCTCACAAAATCCATCAAGGATAAACCATAAAGAAAGATATCAACATATAAACTTTACTTAGGAATATTCCCATACATATACCTAAGTCATCAAATAACTCATCTCAATCATTAGAAAACACAAAGGTCATTGACTCATCTCAAACAAGGATTTTTATTCACGATGTCGAAACCACAACTACTGGAGAACTCCTCCTCCGTCGAGTACAGTGATCCTGTCGTGACTCTGAGGTGCTACTCACTAACATTAGACTGCTAAGGTACTACTCCTGTCGAGTACCGCGGGTCGGCCACCTCACAAAGTAGTGCTCCCCTACTATGGGTATGCCACCTCACACAGTAGTGCTCCCCCTCATAGCCTATAGAGGTACTCCTCCTGTCGAGTACCGTAGGTCTTCCACCTCACAAAGTAGTGCTCCTCCTCCATGGGTCTACCACCCCAACATAGTAGTGCTCCCCACTGGGCTATTCAAGTCACTCTGAAACAAATTGGACGAGTAGTCATCAGATTTCAGATAGCTACTAGGTCTCCACACTCTGAATGCTCATATCTGGGAGGATCAGCTCCACAAGATCCTTGTTTATACTCCAAGTACCTCAATGTCCCATGAAAAAATATCAAAAAGGACCGCCTCACCATTGGGATATCAACGCAACAGATAGTGCGTCAATCGGACGCCCGGTCTGTGAGTTATTACCCTTTTAGTCCCGGGGTCCTGGTTGGTTTTGTGTATGAACCAACCCAACCGTAACTCAACTGTACCCTGAACTCTCATGGTGTATACTCAAAGGAACTGATTCTCAAGGAGATTACCAACGCCGCTGATGGTTCGTCAAACGAACGTCCGGTTTGAGAGTTATTGGCTCTTCCGTTCTAGGGGCCAGGTTGGTTTCTAAGGTAAACCAACCCGACCGTACTCTAAAGGTGTCCAAACCTCAAGTGGAGTATTCCAAAAGATCTGTCTCATCAAATGAAAACTAACTTAGTTGACGGCACATCAATCAGACGTCCAGTCATTAAGTTATAAGTGTTTCTGCTTGGAGGGCTCGATTTATTTCGAGTTCAAACCAACCCGGCTATATCGAAACTTCGCCGAAACCTTTAGTGTAATATACTAAAACGACCGTATCAATCCAAGGAATCCTACGAAATTGATGTTGCATCGATCGGAGGTCTGTACCTCAAGTTATGGCCATTTAACCGAAAATGGTCCGAAAAGGGAGGTCCCGGCTGGGTCCGACCCGGCCCAACCCACCCTGGGTCGGCCCGAACCGGGTTGACCTAATTCGGTTCTGGGTCCGGGCCGGTTGGCCATGGCCCGTCCCGGCTGGCACGACCTCCCCAGCTGGCATGACATTATGTCGCGCCTCCCTATTTCCGGAATGGAAAAAGTCGTTATGGTTCCTCCCACCGCTACAGCTCACCCACGATGGTCTGCTCCGGTGGTGCGCCGCCACCTCCAGAGGCTGGCGCCACCGTGTCAGCATGGCGCACAGGCAGCGCCCTCTTCGGACCACCGAACGCGCTCCGGTGGTCCTTTTTTCCAACCGTCTCTTCCAGTGGCTCTCCTGGGACCTTTTCTTCACTGCGACGTCTTCAAATCGCCATTGTAGTCCAATTTCGTCATCTCCCATCAAGCAGCACACAATCGAACAACCAGCGGAGTGTCTTTGAGCCATGTTTGTTCGGCCCGCACCCTCTACATTAGGCATTATCAATTGGCAAAGATAATTATGGTTTCACGTAGAATGAATAACAATTTTATTCAATTTAAATTTTAGAAATCCACCCTACAGAATAAACATCCAAGTTAGAGGGTTTAAAACTCATATAAAAATTATACAGAAACAACCCCTACCTTGATTAGGACTTTTCACGTCGTCGAGCTGCAGAAAGAGGAAAGCGTTGCGATAGAATAGCATCGCGAAAGAACAGTGCCGATCCCACCGACAACAGAGGATGAAAGAACGTTGTCGTTGGTGACGTTCCCCAGTGGCGGTGTCTTCTCCCTTGAAGTGGAGGAAGAGAAGAGTATATGGTCATTCTTCATCGACAGATAATGTTCTTCGTCATTATTGGAAAGCTCTCTTTCTAACTCTTCAAGGATTTTCCCAGCACAAGATTTTCCAACCAAAATAAAAATAAGGATTTCCCTTACATTAATAAACATTCCAAGCATTAAAATTAATTCAAAAACTCTTTAATTAATTAATTGAAGTGTTGTTTAATTAATTGAGATGGGTTGGAAAATTAATTGGAGTGAGGGATATGGAAGGTGGAGAGGCATCACCTAATTAAATGAGGGAGTTGTCAAGAAATTAATGCAAGGGTGTTAAAGGTGGGGTTCAAGGGAGATGAAAGGTTGGGGCTCGTGTGGGCCCCACCTTACAATTATCCCCACAAGGGAAGTTAGGTGGTTGTGAGTTCCACCCTTAACTCCCCTTTGTAGGATATAACTACCAAAGATATAATAAAATTGTGTACTACCAATTTTATTTTATTTTAATCTAAATCCCCAATAATTAACTTTTAACCCGCATAATACGCAACTGCGGTAAATGTCCCCTTAAGCAAGAAACGACACTGCGAGTTCATCGATGCCCTCAAAATTTCAATTCTGCGGGCCGGTTCAAAAGATAGAAAAACCCCCTCGTTCGTTCACTGAGTGTACCTGAGGTAAACTTCTGAAAATGATTCCGGACACACCGGGCCTCGGAATCAGGTGCCTTCATGAACCACATAATCGAAAAATTCCAAGGTATTTATGAAAAAAAATTCCCTTGAAATTTACAGGTATTTACATTACTCCCACCTTAGGGATGTACATCCCCATAAATCTTTAACACATACTAGGGAAACAAAATGGGTACTGAGCACGCATCTGAGCATCCTGCTCCCATGTGATCCCCTAAAGGTTTCCATACTGCCGGTGAATGTGCACCAGAGGAATCGACCGTCCATGTAGGACCTGCTCCTGTCGATCCTCGATCTCCACCAGGATCTCCGTAAAAGTTTCCCCGTCATCGCTGTCCAGTTCCCTGTGGTCGATGATGTGTGAAGGGTCATGCATGTATCTTCTCAGCTGAGATATGTGAAAGGCGTAATGCACCCAGTGCATCTGAAATGGAAGGACCAAGTGGTAATCCACCTTGCCTACACTACTGAGGACCTGGAAGGTCTGACAAGACACATAGACAACTTGCCACCTCGGCCAAATCTCTATATACCTTGTCAATGTGAGACCCGTAGGAAGACGTGGTCACCATCCTCGAACTCCAGTGGTCTCCGTCTCCTATCGGCATAGGACTTCCGTCTGCTCTGTGTAGTCTTCATCTGCTCCTGGATGATCTGCACCTTCTTCGGTAGCCTCAAAATGGGCGCACTGGTCAACCTCTGCCTCAACTCCTGAAAAGATCTATTGGAATCTTTCTATCCACACGAAGAATTTCCCCTTCTTCATCAATGCTAAAAGTGGTGCAGCAACTCTAGAGAAGTCTGGCACAAATCTTAGTCTGGTCAACTCATGAGTGATTGATTGCACCCACTTATGCATGATTCCATCCTGTGTTGCCTGGGGTTTTCTTTTCGCTGACCAAGGAAAACTCATCCCAACATTGTAGGTAAACCAAAACCTTTTTTCCTAATAAAGTCAATTTGTGTATGAACTGTGGTTACCCAGTCCATATCCAAACTAACGTCGTAAGGCCTCAACGCTGCCACCAAGACGTTCCAACCAAAACTATCACCTCAAGGGTCAGATCACACCATCAGCATAAGTGTGATTATCGAGTCTCCTCCCAAAGTAATCTCCATAGGTGAGGGTCAAGTCAACAGCTTAACCAAAAACTCTGGGTCTGGGACAAGATTCGTGGAAGGAAGGATTGATTCGTATCAATGTCTTTTGTTATGGAAGCTGGTTGTAGACACAGACTGTACCTCGAATCATTCCTAGAGCCCTTGGGTCACACTCCATGACCGCATACAGCTACTCTCTTGCCCTGCCCTCCTGATCCCTGAGCCTGTCAAGGACTACAAAGGCGGGTGGTTGTAACATGTTGAAAATTACATCACGATATGTTTCTATCATAGCTCTGCTTCCATGTCTAATACTCTACATATTTATTTATCCTTAACACTTCCTCTTCTTGAAACATTTTACATGCCCAAATCTCTGAGACTAGTTCCAGTTCCCTACTTTCCCACTTCTAATATTCTCTATCTATATCCATTCATCCAAAGAACATTCAACCACAAAGGTTCTCTCTAGCACCCTAGCATAAATAGGAATGCATAGAGGGAAAAGTGCTGGCTCGGATATCCTTAAACACATCTCGCCCAGGGGTCCGATCTTTAAAGCACTGATCATATCATATTCATCGAGTACCAGGAAAGATCGGTAGGCCTCGATAAATACTCAGCTACCAACATGTCATCCTACTGAAACTGTATATGCTCTAGAAAACATTCATCCACCACCACAATCCAGTCCTCAGTTGCTTGTGAGTCGGGCTCACCTCAGAACCTGAGTGGTATCTGATGCTGAAACACGTGTAAGGCATTGAACCTACATTAGTCATCTAACGGTACCTCTGGTTGTAACTGCTGACCAACATGTAGTGTTATAGCCGGCACACTACCCGAAGGTAATAACCCAGGCATCGGTCCACGTATCGAAGCCTCATCACTATGCGAACCAACCTCATGGTCACTCACTAGGAAACACCAGTAGATAAGATCTCCATCTACTCTACTAGTGTCTAAAGTAGGTGTAGAACTCTAGAAATCACCTCCATCCAGTCCACTACTGCCTGGGAATCTACCTCGCCTCGTAACCTCAGAGGCCACTACTGCTGGAACTCGTACAACGCGCTCTGTCAGCGTGCATCGTCCCCTAGTACGGCTGGTGGCATCTGTTGCATAATGGGTGGTGGTGCAGCTGGTACACAACCCGAAGGTGCCAACATAGCAAGAGGGCCTTGCACCGGAGCCTCATCACTCGGTGGTCCGTCATTGTGTACTCTATCAGAACTCCAAATGACTGTCTGCGTGGAGGCATCATGAACAGATGTGACACTGTCAAACGATTTAAACCTAGTGAGCTGACCTGGTTGAGCTGAATTAAAGAAAAATTTTAAAACACAAACGCAATCAGTGTTTTCGTGCACTAAGTCAAAAATCAGATGCCAGGGTCCTGGTGTATAGATATGTCGGCCACCGCACCAACACTGGACTCCCTGAACTGAAAACCACACTCGGTACCCTTAATATTATTGCTTCATAGAATGAAAATATCAGAGTTCTATCTTCTGCGGTAGAACCTCCCTCTAATACCAATTTTTCACAACTCATCCCCCGGGGACCACGTCGTAACTACCCCAAGCCCACCTTCCATAGGCTAGGGGTTGTCGACTAGAACCAAAGGTGTAAATCCCAATAACTGGGAAGGCATTGCCTTAATAAAACTCACACAACCAAAGAACAAGCGGAAGAAAACACTAAGTAAAGTAGTATAACAAGTGTGATGAAAGTACAAAGGGGCTAGAAATACAATCCAAAAAGAAAGGTAAAACTACAACTGAAAGAAAAGTACAACTGAAAATACAACAGCTGAATGGTGAAGCATCTCATGGATCGTCCTCCGGGTTCCTACCTAAAGGGTAGGTACAGACGTCCACCTCAGCACTCCGCGTTTATCGATCTACTCTGTGTGCTATCACACTGAGTGTCCACCTCCGGGTACCGTCTAGCCCTCTTACACTCTACCTTGGTCAGTGTTGTCCGTTGTCTGTATCCAACACAACGAGGTGTAGGCATAGCCTGTGCCGAGGTGAGTATAACGAAACTCAGTAGGGACACCGAGACCATCAATGTCTCACAAAATCCAACAAGGATAAACCATATATAAAGATATCAATAGATAACCTTTACTTAGGTATATTCCCATACATATACCTAAGTTATCATGTAACCCATCTCAATCATGAGGAAAACACAAAGGTCATTGACTCAGCTCAAACCAGGATTTTTATTCACGATGATGAAACAACAGATGCTGGATAACTCCTCCTCAGTCAAGTACAGTGATCCTTTCATGACTCCGAGATGCTACTCACTAACCTTAGACTAGTGAGGTACTCCTCCTGTCGAGTACCGCGGGTCGGCCACCTCACAAATTAGTGCTCCCCCACCATGGGTCTTCCACCTCACATAGTAGTGCTCCCCCTCATAGCCTACAGAGGTACTCCTCATGTCGATTACCACAGGTCTTCCACCTCACAATGTAGTTCCCCTCCTCCATGGGTCTGCCACCCCAACACAGTAGTGCTCCCCACTAGGATATTCATGTCACTCTGAAACAAATTGGACAAGCAGTCATCAGGTTTTAGACAGCTACTAGGTCTCCGCACTCCGAATGCTTGTCTCTAGGAGAATCCTCTCCACGAGCTACTGGTAGATACTCCAAGTCTCTCAAATTCCCACTAAGAAATATCACAAAGGACCGTCTCGTCATAGGGGTATCAACGTAATAGACGACGCATCAATCGGACGCCCGGTCTGTGAGTTATTAGCCTTTTAGTCCTGGGGGCCTGGTTGGTTTCGTGTAGGAGCCAACCCTACCATAACTCAACTATAACCCAAACTCCCATGGGTATACTCAAAGGAACCGATTATCAATGAGATTACCAATGCCACTGACGGTTCGTCAAACGGACGCCCGGTCTGTGAGTTATTGGATTTTCCGTTCCAAGGGCCTAGTTGGTTTCTAAGATAAACCAACCTGACCATACTCCAACTGCGTCCAAACCTCATGTGGATTATGCCAAAAGATCTGTCTCATCAAAATAAAACTAACTTAGTTGACGGCATGTCAATCGAATGTCTGGTCCTTAAGTTATAAGTGTTTACGCTCTGAGATCCCGGTTGGTTTTTGGGTTCGAACTGACCTGGCCGTACCCAAACCGAAACAACCGTCTCGATCCAAGGAATCCTACGCAATGGATGGTGCATCGATTGAATGTATGTAGCTCAATTTATGGTTGTTTAACCAAAAGTGGTCCGAAAATGGGGGTCTGGGCCCGTTCTGACCCAGCCAAACCCACCCTGGGTCGGCCCGAACCGGGTTGACCCGACTCAAGTCCGGGTCCGGCCCGGTTGGGTGCGGCCCGGACCGGCTGGCACGGCCCAACCATCCTAGCCGAGCAGGGGGCACGGCCTCCCCAGCTGGCGCAACATTAAGTCATGCCTCCCTGTTTCCAGAACGGCAAAAGTCATTCTGGTTCCTCCTGCCACTGCGGCTCAGCTGCGGTAGTCTGCTCCAATGGTTTGCCACCACCACCTGACACTGGCGCCGCTGTGCCGGCGTGGCGCGCCAGCAGCACCCTCTTCGGACCACCTGACTCGCTCTGGTGATCCGTTTTGCCCACCGTCTGCGCCAGCGGCTCTCCCGAGACTTTCTCTTCACTACGACGGCTTAAAATCACTGTTGGGGTCTCGTTTCGTCATCTCCCATCAATCCGCGCACAAAAGAACAACCAGCCGAGTGTCGTCGGGCCGTGTTTATTCGGCTCGTACCCTTCACCTTAGGCGTTATCAATTGGAAAAGATAATTATGGTTTCACCTAGAACAAATAACAATTTTATTCAATTTAAATTGTACCAATCTACCCTACAAAATAAACATCCAAGTTCGAGGGTTTAAAACTCATATTTAAAATATACAAAAACAACCCCCTAACTTGATTATAATGTTACATGTCATCAAGATATGGAAAGAGGCAAGTGTCGCGATAGAACGGCATCGCGGAAGAACGGTGTCGATCCCATCGACAACGGAGGAATAAAGAACGTTGTCGTTGGCGACGTTCCCCCACGGCGGTGTCTTCTACCTTGACGTAGAGGAAGAGAAGAGTAGATGGTCGTTCTTCGTCGAGAGAGAATGTTCTTCATTGTTGGAGGAAATCTCTCTTTCTAACTCTTCAAGGATTTTCCCAGCACAATATTTGCCAACCAAAATTAAAATAAGGCTTTCCCTTAATTTAATAAACATTCCAAGCATTCAAATTATTTCAAAAACTCTTTAATTAATTAATTTAAGAGTTGTTAAATTAATTGATATGGGTTGGAAAATTAATTGGAGTGAGGGAGATGGATGGTGGAGAGGCTTCACCCATTTAAATGAGGGAGTTGTCAAGAAATTAATGCAAGGGATTTAAAGGGGGTTTCAAGGGAGATGAAAGGTTGGGGCTTGTGTGGGCCCCACTTTACAATTATCCACACATGGGAAGTTAGGTGGTTGTGAGTTCCACCCTTAACTCCCCTTTGTAGGATATAACTACCAAAGATATAATAAAATTGTATACTACCAATTTTATTTCTTTTAATCTAAATCCCCAATAATTAACTTTCAACCCGCATAATATGCAACTGCGGTAAAGGTCCCCTTAAGGAAAAACTGGCACAATGAGTTCATCGGTGCCCTCAGATTTCAATTCCGAGCACCGGTTCACAAGATAAGAAAACTCACTCATTCGTTCACTGAACGTACCAGAGCTATACATCAAAAATTGATTCTGGGCACACAGGGCCTCGGAATCAGGTGTCGTCAGAAACTGCGGACTTGAAAAATTACAAGGTATTTATGAAATAAATTTCCCTTGAAATTTCCGTGTCTTTACACATTTTCCTTGGTTATAAAGAAAATTATTACATATTGAATGTTTAGAAGGATAACATGTTTGAACGAATTTATGGGAGATATTTATGACATGATATGGACTAAATGTTTCATATATAATGAAAAATGATTATTTGATACAAAGAACATGTTATTTTCTATTTTTTATTTCATCCTAATTCATTAAATATCTAAACATGAAAACATCATTTTAATTTAATAAAATTAATAATTATTAATGATTTTGTAATTATAAGTTACATATCTAGGATTTTATAACTATTATAAAAGTAAAAATATATAAATTATATGTCTATGAGCACCAGATCCATGAGTCTGGGTTTGTGGAATCACAACTATGGAGTGTTCATTCACACCTAGGAAATATTTATGGTGTTCTTTTGTATTTTGATTAGTGACATGTGTAATGCTCATCCATGAAAATGAATGATGTGTGATACATTCATTGATCATTTCATTCCATATACCAAGCATTGAAAACTAGTGAGTATGATTTATGGGATCAATATACTCTTGTCCCATAATCACTCAATATATAATAAATATTAAAGATATGGTAATTTATATTTTCATATGATGCATATTATTTGAGACAAGTATAGAGATACAAGTGTTTGATGTAGATAACACTAGATCCTTTTATATATTAAGAAAATTAACACTTCTATAAAGGTTGTGATTTTCTTACATATATTGATTCAGATATATATATTTATTTTCATTGTTATAAACACCCATGGATAGACACATTTTTGTTAACTTAATGGGGATTGACTTTGACTCATAGTGTTTCTTTATAATTGTTTTATATTTAAACCAAAATGAGTTTTGGATGGGTATTCATAAATTATTTCATATTATGAAATAAAAGGGAAATTTGATAATATCTTTACAAGTGTTTTTTGGAAGACATCCAAAATTTTTTTTGGGTGTGATTTCATAATTAATTGTATATGATACAATATAAGGTGAATTGGCACAATGTATGTCAGGATTTAGTGAAATTGGGAGATTAAAATATATTTCTTCCATAAATCCATAGTTTACATGAACGTCATGGATGACGTCACCAAAATTTACCCACGTTTACGGTTGAAGTAGTCACTGTTAGTATAGTTTTGGTTTATGAATCCTTATAGGCCTAAGAAAAAACCTATTGAAACAAACATTCTATAGAGTGGTTTTGAATATTATAAGTCTAAATTTGAGTGTGATTGGATTTGAATATTTTTAACAAACTATTATCTTTTAAAACGTAAATTAATAAGTATGGGATCATCCTATATGTAACGCACCATGTTTTTATAAATGAAAACTATTCTTGATATCATATGCGACTTGAAAAACTGAGTCTAAGCGAACTATGATTATTTATAACCATTATAACCAAGATGTTAAATTAGATGGTACGAATAATATTAAATAATTTATGAAATATATATAATTTTTCTAATTGATATAAATTTATTTATAATTAATTATGAAATAAAGACTCAATTTTTAATAGAGGCATTCTATTCTACAAAAAATATGTTTCCATCAAAACTGATATTAATTGTTTTTTGTAAGAAAATATTATATTTATATTTTGATAATTTTATAAGGTTTTTTTTATAAAATCAAAAACATTTTTGATATCATCATATCGAAATTAAATTAGGGTGAAATTTTTTGATTTTTCGAAAATGTTTTCTTTTTAGATAATAGTGAAAATTGTCCATTTTTCAAGTACTACCATTTATTTTCATTAAATAATATAATTTAATAGTCTCATTATATTTTGGATATTGTATTAAAATGACCTATTATCCATTTTACGTATAATAATTTTATTAATTTCAATTGAATCTTCGATTCAAAAGATTTTGGTATAAGTTTCTTTTTAAGCATAAACATGGTTTCCATAGTACTGTTTTTGAGTTCATAAAGTTAATCCATTTTAGTAAATTAAAATAAACCATTTTATGAAAATATTTAAATTAAATTAATATCTTACACATCTATTTATATGAATTAAAATTCATAAAATGATTATTTCTAGACATTGAGTTAATATACTCCTCCAATGGCCCGAAGGCCTTCATTTTTTTGTTGATTTTGATAATCCACCTTTCAAGGGGTAAGGTCGAACCCTTACAAGGCCTGTAGGCCTTAGATGAATTCAATGCCCATAGGCTTCAAACATTACCTACAACCCGGAATAACTACTTGGAACTGCTCCTCCCCAGCATCTTCATCGTGAAATCAGCTCTTCACCTTCGCATGGCTGTTCGGCTAGGCATTCCCATGCAGGCACAAGCTAGTCCCGATGGAAGGTTTCATACCCTCTCATTCTTACAATTCGTTTAGCTTCTACTGTGGTGAAAGCACCTTGCTCATCCTCCATGTAGAGCATTTTCCTTGTAGGTTGTCTATTTTCATCTGCACTTAAGGTGGCCCAAAGGCCGTGAGGTGGCCCAAAGGCCTTACTAACCCAAAGTCCTGGGTGGCCCAAAGGCCTTACAGGACTCAGGGACCAAATCGGGGGCCCAAAGGCCCAAACGGGGGCATATTCTCGGCTGCTATAGTGCCAAACAGTGCCTACTACAGTACCTGCTACAGCGCTGCTACAATAACGCGGAAATTCTGCCTCCGCCTAGATTTGATCCCTGGTCTCTTAGATGCACTTACAGAGTCCTTACCAACTGGGCTAAGGCTCATGTTCTCGAGTTAATATAAGATATTGGGTTCTTTATGTTTTTCTTCCATGTGATTACTCATGAGCCTTCTCTTTTATGATTTCATGTTATACATTTTTCACACCTGTTATGTTTCATCATCATGTTTATTTCCTTATTTGGGTTTTTAGCTCACCCATTTCTTCTATGTGTTCTGTAGGTCATCCTATGAAATTTTCAGTGGTAAAATTGATTTAGGAGCTCATTATGTTGAATAAAATATGTATTTTTTTAAAATTAATTTTTTTTGTGTATCATCAACCCAATATTCCAATGACACTAGGCCTTGTGATCTCTATGGAAGTACTTATTAGTTATTTATATTAAAAAATCATGTAATATTATTGGAAGAGGGCATTGGTTCTCTATAGTAAGTATCTAAGAAATGTTAGTTTATTTTTTAGGAATAGGATCTTAAAAATCTATTGAAACACTTAGGGATAAGGCCAAACATTTGAAAATATACCTAAATTTTGGTAAATTATTGAGTAAGTGGTTTAAATGAAAATAAATCCATGTCTGGAAACTACATGTGGATGTGAATCTATAATAGTTTCACCTATAGGTAATAACCCTTCAAAGGGGACATGGTTTTAGACTCTATTTTCACCTGGTGCATGATAATGGGCCTTGTTTAACACCTGGTTTGACATTCCAATGGGATATGACATTTAAATTCATAAAACTCTTTAGGATCCTTGATGAATGACTTTATAAAATTATTAGGTCATAAAACCTAATGGGAAACATTGTCATAGATAACCAATATAAAAACATAAAGACTCATAAGTCGGGATGTACTTATCATTAATAAGTTATCCCTTATATGTTTATAAGTTTCCCTTTTGTATGTTAATTTATTCTCAGCCTGTTTTTTTTATTTTTAGTTAATATAGATAAATATAATAAACCATTCCAAAAACCAATATGATAGGCAATGTGATTATTTCCCGAAGGATATACCCAACCTTAAGGGAGTGTGAGATGAGAACATAATGGTAGTTCTAGATAAAGTATCTCAAATATGAGTAAAAACTTGAATCATGTGAAATACAATGCTCCTCATAATAAAGGTCAAGTTTAAATCATGTCTTTTTTAAAACAAAGACCTCCTTACTTTAGTGGATATTCTAATCCCCTCATCATGTAATAATGAATTAAATCTATTTAGAATATATTATTTTTCCTATAATTCTTAGATAAATATGATGATTTTCTAGCCATTTATTACATTGAGCGAGAAACATATCAATAGAGTAAACTTATCCAGAACACAAATTCTAAATACGATGTTGATTCCATAGAATGGGAAGACATCAAAAAAATATTTTTCAATAAATATTATGTTAAAATATCTATCTTAAAATAAAGAGGGAGTTCATTGGTCTGATGAAAAAGTAATATGAGTATATAAGGGCTAATGAGGAAAATTATACAAGGCTTTCATGGTACACCATTTACTTTTTCATCAACATTGAAAATAAGGTTGACCATTTCTTTATTGGGTAAAATATAAGTCTACAAAAAGAATTATAAATTTAGGACTTTGATAGATTAGAATGGATTTTTCAATATTCCCTCAATGATGAGATTATAATGGTCTCATGGGAATGGATTATAAAACATAAAATAGAGTTTCCTTCAGGAGTATCAAAAGATAAATCCCTTGGAGGAAAGAAATCAAACACCACACTTTTCAAAAGTGTGGGAAAGAAGAATCTTCGAAATTGTCTGATTGAAACTGAGGGATGTTTTAAATGGAAAAAATATGGAATATGGATAATTTATTCTATAATTAAATGAATAAAACAAATAATTTAAAATATTAAAATAAGTTTCAAATCAGCAACCATATAATGGTGTAGTGTTTCAATTTCATGGAACATAGAAATTATGCAAGCTAATTCCCTGAGACAATGGTCATTAGAGAGAATAAATGACAAAAACCTCCAGTTCCAGAGAAAATCAAATATCATATGTTATCCCCACTACAGAGGTGGATCCCTACAATTATGTTGGGATAAATATTCTATTTAAAAATTCAAGAGTAAAAAAATACTATTTTATTCTGGTTCTACACATTATTTTATATTTTTTAATTTTAGTATAACTATCCAATCACCACCTCAAAATATTGGGGTTAAAGTTATCTATGTGAATAGAAAACCATGGAATGGTATCATCGTATGTATATAAATCCTCTCCATTAAATTTTTGTGGACTTAATCTTCTAAAAATTCATATACTAATTCCTTTAGTAGATTTTTATACAATGTTGGGAATAGATTTATTATCCTTCTATAAATCCAACATCACCTTTCTGGAGATGGAGATAACGTTTCACACCCTAGGTCATCCTTTGATTCTATAAAATTTTACGGAGTGGGATGAATCTTTCCTTGAATAATATAATCAATATTGGATATTATTACCTTATGATCAAGTATATCTAGCTCAAATGATTGAAAAAATGATAGAATCATGCTTTAAGACATTCCCATTGTGACATATTATACTGATGTATTCCCTAAATAGTTTTCTGGTTCCCCTCATGAATTATAGGATGAGTTTACAATCAATATTATTTGTGGTTCTATTCCCATATTAAATAATCCTCATATAATTTCCACCACTAAATGGTGGGATCTAAAAAAATAATTATAAGACAATTTGAAAAAATGGTTTTATACATTTGTGTTCTTCACCATTATATGTGTTGATCCACTTCATCAAGAAGAAGAATGTGTCAATATTCCTATGTATAGATTATCATAAATTCAAAAAAATCATGATAAATAATAGGTACCCATTTCCATGGATAGATGACTTATTCGATCAACTATGTAGATCCCAATATTTCCCTAAGGTTGACCTTCGATCAGAATATTACTAATGAAGGATGAAGAATGAATATATTCCCAAAAATTAGTTCCAAACAACATATGGAATCTATGATTTCATATGAATTCCATTAGGACTCACTAATTCTACAAAAATACTTATCGAATTATTGAATAGTATTTATTGATCACCTCAAAAATGTTTTGGAAATATTTATATATGATATTCTAATTTACTAAAAAAGAAATAAGGAGCGTGTGGGGTCATTGAATATTGTTCTAAATGAATTGGGAAAGGAGGATATATATGAAAAGTAATGTAAATGTGAGTTCTATATGAATTAATTATCATTCATAAAAGATATTATCCCTGAAAAAAGGGTATCTAGGGACCCTTATAAGAAAAAGGTAATTGAGGATTTTCCTAGACCATCATCTGTAATGAAGGCTTGTAATTTCCTTGGACTATAAGGGTATTACTGGGGATTTATGAGAAACTGATCATGATTTTTAAATTCAATAACCAAGATAACATAGAAGGGCTTAAATTTTTCTACATAATTTATTTTTAAGAGAGATCCAGGGAGTCGAAAAAACAAACATCACCACACTAGTCATCATACGCCTCCCAAGTGGGGAACCTTTTGTGGTATACATCAATGCTCCAAGGAATGAGTAAGTCTATTTAATAATGAAAAATGATAATGTAATGGCCTATTCATTAAGGATGTTGAAATCTCATGTAAATAAATTTCCTACATAAGATTTGGAGTTGGATGAAGTGATTATTTCAATCAAATTTTTACAACATTGTCTCTATGGGGAGAGGTGTGAAATATATACAGACCATAGGATTTCGAATACATATTCACATAGAAGGAGTTTAATATGTACCATCTAAGATAGCTAGATCTGATCAAGGACAATGAATACTCAATCCATTAACATCAGAGGAAAGTAAATAATGTGGTAGATGATTTATGTATAAATTATCTGAAAAACTTATCATTATTGATCATTGGTAAGTAACTAATATACTTATACTTTCATAAAATGGACATGAAAATCATGAAGAAAAAAACTTCATCATCCCTTTCTCAAATTATTGCTCAACCATCCCTTATAGATAATATAAAGTATGGTCAAAGATATTATGTGAAAATCATAAGAAGGTGAAGCTTTTGAAAAAGGGATTTTTCTCAAAGTTCAATATTGATGATGAAGGATTTGTATGATTTCGATCACAACTTTTTCTACAATAAAATCCAGATATAAAGAAAGTGTTGTTTAATGATGCACATATTTCAACCTTCTTCATCCACCCAAGGATTATAAATATGTATCATGATCTCTAAGAGAACAGTCAGTGGGATCATATGAATATAAATATAATTGAATATACATCAAATTTTTTGGTATATCAACAAGTGAAGGATAAAACTATAATATATAAGGGGATTCTATCATTACCAATACCAACATGGAAATGAGAAAACATCACCATAGACTTTTTCACTGGTCTTCTAAAGACATCAAAAGAAAATAATACCATATGGGTTGTGGTGGATCATCATACTAATATTTCTCAAATCGTTTCAATTAAATATAATTTTTCATTGTATCAACTTATAATGATATATATCATATTGGAGGTGAGTCTTCATATAACACAACTATGGATTGTATCTGATTGAGATTTGAGATTTACATCAAAGTTATGGAAGAGACTCCAACATGATCTAAATAATTATTTGAACATTAGTATGTCTTATCATCCCAAAATTGATATCCAATATAAGAATAATATTTTAAAACTAGAATATATTTAGAGAGAAAATTCTTGATGGAATTTGATGAACTATTGGATCAACATCTTCTTCTGGTAGAGTACTCATGAAATAATAGTTTCCACTCAAGCATCCAAATGGATCCATATAAATCCTATTTTTGGAAGAGATTTATAACACAAGCATTTTGAGTTTCATTTAGTGAATTAAAGTTTTTGGGGCCTAAAATGATTTAATAAATGGTAAAAAATGTCACGACCATTCATCACCAAATCTAGATTTCTCAATGTTGACATAAGAGCTATGCTAGAAATCATTGACGAGACTTAGAGAGGGTTAACGTGTTTTACTACACATATACATGGTATAGAGTAATTTTATTTGGGATTACGATAAATATAATCCCCATGTATATTGGACCCTTTGATTTTCTCAATAGCATCAGAGTTGTAACTCATATACTAGCACCCACACCAACCCTTTCTCAATTACACATTGTATTCCATGTATCCCTCTTAAGGAAGTTAACAATGGTTCCCTCACATTTACTAAATTAATAAATCATTAAATTAGAAAATGATATCTCTGATGAGGAGTATTTGGAGATGTTATTGGACCATATATCTAATTTTATATAAAATAAGACAACTCACCTGGTCATAATGTTGTGGAAGAACTATAACTACAAAGAGGAAACATGGGAATTAGAGGAAAACATAATGTTGGAGTAGCATTACCAATTTTCACCATATTAATGATATGAAATTTTTATAGTTAAATTATTTAATATAGGAATAATTTAACTCCCTAATTTTTTAAATTAGAAGACTATTCATGATAGCGTATGTGATATGTAACACTGAGCCTAAATGAACCAGAACTATTTATGATTGTTAAAAAATAGAAATTAAATTGGAAGGTATGAATAGTATTAAATAATTTGTGAAATATTTATAAAGGTATTAATAAATATAAATTTATTGATAAATTCTGATGAAATAATCACACTATTTATAATTAAGAAATTTTATTCTTAAAAAAAATACATTTCTTCCAAAAATGAGTTTTGTTAATTTCAAATAAAAAAAATTATAATTAATTTCCTGAACATTCTAAAATTTTATTTTATAACATGAACATAAGTTTCTAAATAATAAAAATTCAACATGTGTTGAAAATTTTGGAGTATTCTCAAAGGATTTATTTTTCACTAAATATTGAAAATTACCGTTTTTAAGTAATTTCTGTTCTTTTCATTAAATAATGTAATTTCAAAGTCCAATTATATTTTTGATTTGGAACTAATGTGAAATATTAAAAATTTAATTAATAGTAATATAATTAATTTCATTTGAATCATCAATTATCACGATTTTGGTATATGGTTATTTTATTTCTTAACACTCTCTTTTCTTCAAGCTGTTTTTATGTGCATAATGTTGTTCCCTTTTAAATAATTAAAATAACCCCTATGAAAGAAAAAAATTAATTTAAATTACTAGATTATACACCTATTTATTAAATTTAAATTAATATAAGGATTATTTATAGTCATAGAGTTAACATAAGATCATTTATTTCATGAAAATGAATTTCTTGAAACCCATTTTTTACATGTTTTGTAGGTTTAATTTTAAATTGAATTCTTCCACTTATGAGATTTGAATTTTATAAAATGGATTAAATATTTTCAATAATAATTAATATTAGGTAACAAATTAACCTTAATTTTTTTATAATGAATAATAATAATACAAATATGATTATTTACCATGGGGAAATACTAAAATAGAAAATGTTAGTAATCTTATAGATTAATGAAATAACATGGTTAAAACAAGTTTTTTAAAAAACATTATATGTTTTAATTGACCATATTACCCAGAAAATCTATTAATTAAAAATTTTGGAGGATCATTACATGATAGTGAATTTTTATTATTGAATAGTTTTTGTGTATTTAAATGAATTCCACTCCATATCACTTATGAAAGGGATCCTCCTCTCATATACAGTCTACACTTGAAAAGACTTATGAGATTTAAAATATTAGTAAAATACCATACATAATTCACTACCCACACCCTAGAGGGCTTCTATTTATCATAAATCCAGTATAGGGAGGATTTAGGTTTAATCCTAAAGAAGTAGTCTGAAGAGGAGGTATCACTCTTAACTAAGCTTTTTTTTGTATTTATTCTTCCAACTCTTTAAAATAATTACCATTAATAATGATATAATAAAAAAATTATTTACCATATAATAATATTTCATTATGTTAATTTAATAACCTAAATCCATTTCCACTTCCAAGAAATAAGAAACAAAACAATCATTTGTGTGTATAGTGGACTACTGCCTCACGAATGGATTTAATCTATTTTCCATCGTCGCCTCCCATGATATTTTATGATGAAAGATTTAATTTATATATATATATATTTATTTATTTATTTATTTATATTTAT
The DNA here is from genome assembly GCA_963277665.1 of Viscum album. Taxonomy (NCBI): domain Eukaryota; kingdom Viridiplantae; phylum Streptophyta; class Magnoliopsida; order Santalales; family Viscaceae; genus Viscum; species Viscum album. Next base: position 1,672,341,282 of record OY728138.1, read on the forward strand.
TTCAGTACATACTTTTTATTATATAAAATTAATATATAATATATTTTCTTACCTTTCCATTCATATAAAAATGAGTACAAAATTCACTTGTACGTGTGAATTACCACCTCCATAAAGCGATGTGGTTCATTTTTAATTATAAAATCACATTGATTGTATATAAATGTTCATTTAAAGAAATAATATGATATTTAATATATAATTATAATTATTTAGTGATAAAATAACATGTACCTTCTTTCCATCATTTTCATTTAAAAATGGAAATGTTACTCTTGTGTACTTATAGACGACCCTCTATATAATTGTAATGTAGTTCATTTTTCATTACCATGAATAATAATTTATTTTAAAAGTACAATTAGTGTATACAAATTATAAAAATTTCATGATAATTATTCATGATATGATTAAATAATAATTAATTTGACCTGAGATAACTTTCCAATGTGATTTTGGAAATATGATCCAAGAATCATTAAATTGTCCAACTTAAACCTGAATGATTAAGTAATTTAATATAACCTGATAATAAATAATATAATTGTAATAATAATGTTAAAAGTTTTTCTAATCAGGAAAATAATTATCATACTTTTATTATTCAAGAATATAAATAACACTTGTGACGAATTAGGCTCAAGGTAAGGGGTTTCTCTAAACCGCCATTTTTTCATGTTATGACCATTCTCTCTCTAACTCACTTTATATATCTCAGTAATTTTATATAATTATTCTAAACTATATATATTTATATTTATATCACATAAATATCAATGTTATTATACCATCCTTTTATGGGATAATACATGCCTTATGCTCTATTAAAAAATTCCATCATTATGAAATTTCCTTTGATTATGGTATATGGAAATATTATGAAACCCATTTTCATTACATGGTTAATTATCATGCTATTCATTATGATTTATTTCCTTTATATGTTTGAAATATATCATGAACAAGTTATGATGGGTTTTTCAAGATATCACTCTAGTGCATTGGGTAAATCTTTAGTTTATTAAGGGGTCATGTATGAGATTATAGAGAAAATATAATCCTTGAACTTTTTTTACCAGGTGATATTTTCTAGGAAGTTTACCTTCAATCATATTTGTGTCAAATTATATGTTTCTTATACATTTCTTATCCTACTCTGATCCTATGATACCGTATTCTTTGTGTTATTATTCTATGTGATTAATCATTAGCCTTACCTATTTATGATATCATGTTATAACTTTTGTCTCATATGTTATGCCTCCTTATTATGTTTATTCACATAAGATGATTTTTAGTAATTCGATTAATTTTATTTATTCCCTATTCTACTCTATATAGTTTTAGGATATCAAAGGGATTTGGGATCTCATTATAGAGAATAAAATATAGATTTCTTGTTTTATGTTTCCTTTTTATGAATCATGAACCTAGTATTCTAAAGTCTCTAGGAATAATGAACTTTAGGGTTTTAAATATTTGATATTAAAGTTTAAAATCATTTAATAATATGTATAAAATGAATTGGATATCAATACTAGGTTATTTCTAGAGGTAGATTAGATGAATTTATTTTTTTATGATTTAAATTTATTAGAATTGAGATGGATTCATTTGATGAAATAAATCCACCCCCATAACATACTTGTTTATTACCAAAAAATATGAATTCAATCAGATATAACCTTAGAGGATAATTTGTATGAAAACTCTACGTTAATGGATCATATTATCACTATAAATGTGTAGCCTTAAAATTCAATAAGGATGAAGAAGAATAATTCAAAAAATAAAAAATTCAATTTAAATAAATGATTAAACCTTGATAGAATAACAAATAATATCCAATAATCCACATTAAACTCACTTGGATCAAAACAGAATAGGTTTATACCTATATAAATTCAAATATATTAATGAATTTTGGAAGTAAACTCATAGGTATAAATTGATGTAGTGAAAATGAAGAAATAACGTGTACCCCACCATTGTGTGAAGAATTTCATAGCTATTAGTATGAATAAATTCATGAAATGACTAAAAAGTATTATAAAGATAACAATAAAATAATTAAATAATGTGAAAAAAAAATTACTTTAGAATCAAGAGTGAATTTTAACAACTTACATGAGAAAGAATGTAGCTTAGAATAACAAATCAACAATATAATATTACTATAAAAAAGAGTAAATTCCCAATTTCCCTTCACCACCACTTACATAAATATAATTTTTGAATCCTTGGGTATAAATCTCATATTTATAAGTAATTAAAATTGATTGGGGTAGGAATATGTTACAGATATTTTATAGAATTATACTTTTTTACACACAATGAGAAATTGGAGTTAGCTTGTATCAATCAAATAGAGGAACCAAAACAAGCATCTAGATGGGTGAATTTGGATGTTTCATAGAATAAATAAATAATTATCCATATATCTTATATGATATTTCAAAATATCATCACTTTTTAACTCATATTATCATAGTTATTATCAAAATGGGGGGGAGGTTATCCTTATGAGCCACTAAATCTAGTCCAAAAGTTCATTTTCAACTTGTTCCACCTAGATCACACATAAAACATATAAATTAGCTATAGAATATATTTAATGAAATATTCCACAATAATATATATATATATATATATAATTTTACCTTTACTAGGCCATTTATATGGCTAGTACATGTATTTTAGTGTAATTTTTTCCAATTCACTACGCCCATAATTTTATAGACTCAAAACCCACATTGATCTTCTTCCAAAATATATATTTTAGTGATCCAAAAGAATTAAATGATAAAAATAATATTTTTTAATTGATAATTAAATATTTAATAAAAATTAATATTAGTGGATGTTTTAATAGGTGTTGAAAATTTTACAATGTTTTTGTGAATTTTAAGAATGGATTGTGAACATGATCGATGTGAAAAGATGATATAAATTTAAAATGAACTACTAATAATGTTTATGAAAAATGAATCACAATAATATAATAATATAATCAATGAATATTACCCTCTTCCAATTTCTAATCACACACCCTCAAATTATGTTTTTCTATTACTATGAAAAAATTATCTCAAAAAATGATAATTGAATTTAATTTTCCAAACACATTTTAACATACAATGCTTACTATTAATAAAACACTTCAAACAATTAGGAAACCCATAAAATAATTTAAAACAATACAGTTTCCCTAGGATTTCCCAAGGCCAATCATGTTCTTTTATTCAAATTCGTTACCACATTTCATCCAATTTCAATTAATCATAATGATATGTTGTGTGTCCCAACAAAATGGGGTTTTTTTTAAATTTATATCGGGAAATATGGATGTACTAAGTGGAATCATATTATAATCCTAATATGTATATTCATTTTTAAATATTTTTTATTTTTTCATTTTTTACATAGTAATTGAAATTGTTATCAATCAATTAAACCTATGTATCGAGTCTTTTTCAATGACTCCCATGCACAAAGCCCCTACAAAACAAAGTACACCTCACTTAGGAATAATCTCGATTTAACTCAATCAAAAACAAGTTCAATCATAAAACAATAAAGATAGAAGATCAAAATAAGGGTTAGGAAACTATTTAGTATCTATCCCCAAGTGTCAAAATACATGTGTTAGGTCAATCTATTTATCTAAATGAAAATTTATTATTTTTTTAAAATTTTATTTAATACTCATGTTAAAAATAAAACGTTCAAAAACCCAATTATATTTATTAAGGAACCTTAAGAACTCAAACTAATAACCTAAAATACATAGGGCACATATAGTGATATTTTTATTAATGTATGGAAATATATATACTGAAAAATCACAACAAAGAACCACACTTTCCAAAATTATTCTCATAAACATAAACATTCATTACAATTATAATCAAGGTATAATAATATATATGAAATTTATTTTTAAAGTATATATTTTATATTATCACATGAAAGGATAATGAAATTTGTTTTCCATAATTTATAATGTGGAATAATTAATGGATAATATTTCTAAAAACTAAATATGAAATAATAAAACTATAGAACAATGTCATCCACTGGTTTACTGATAAAGGTTGTGCCACAAAAATTGATCATTCGAGCTCCATGTCACACATAGACACCAGGTAAAAAATAAAATAATGAGGTTTACCCTATGGAATTATGTGATAAATCCTTCATTATTTGAAGGCCCTAAATATTAAACAACTACATAATTAAAAAAAATAGAATGCTCACAGGGATCCCTTAACTAAAAACAAGCAATAGAAAAATATAAGAAAACTTGAATTTTTATATTGGGACATCAAATAATAACTCAGGATATGAGGAACTGAATATATATAAATATAAATATATATATATATAATTTAAAAAAAACTACTAAATATAATTATATATGTGTGTGGATCAATATGGATGTAAGACAAGTCACAAGTTAGTGGTAGGTGTGATGCCATGTCTCCCTTTGGTCGTGGGTTCTAATCCTATAGCCTCACTAGACACAAAATGGTTTGCCCATTAACCTGTTTTTTTCTATTTTCCTGAGATAGAGGAAGAATAAAATAATAATAAAAATAAATGAAAAATTAATTAAATAATGTATCCTTCTATATAAAAGAAATAACTATGAAGTCGAGAGGGAAAGGAGGACTCAAACCTGCATGTTTTGGACGTTAAGTTGCAACTATATTGGTCAAAAAAATTCCATATTTTGTTTTAAATTTATTCTTATATTATTTTATTACTAATGAAAATATCACACGCTATGTATGAAAACCACACACACGGTACACAACATGTAGTTTTTTATGTTTTTTTGTTTTATATTATATTTTCTCGATGCATGTCTACATGTACATACGACCAATAAAACCATCTAGTTAGGGAAGATATTTCTAGGGTTTGGGAGTCATGTATAGATAGCGGTGTTTTCCTTTAAATCCCAATCTACCAAAGACTGAAGATCTGAAAATTGAGCCAATTCTAATAGAGGGTCTCCCGTCAAACCCCATCATCAACCCAGGTGTAAAAGTTAATGTAAACCCATGTTTGGCTGCCCAAATAATAGGTAATGTGGTCAATAATACCATGTAGGGATACCACACATATCCTGAGACCAATGTACCCTCCTACTTGGGTGTTTAAATCCTCATATACCTAAGAAGAAACCTATATGGATAATGTAATCTATATAGTGTTTTTTTCTATAATGTTGAAAACATTGGGGGTGTTTGGATGTTAATTTTTATCAAAAACTATGATCTCATAAAAACCCAATTAATCGGTATGGGGTGATCCAAGAATATTTCAAGGGATTGATTACATGATTTAAATTTCTTAGGATTTCAATTTGTTATGCCCAATAGGGATTCATTTTATGAAATTAATCCACCCTCATTAGTTAATGGTTTAATACCTATACAAATAAATGTAATCACATATAAAATTTGTGGATAATTTTTGCGAAAACTCCAAGGTAAAAGGATAAAGGTTCACTTTAAATGTGAGGACATAAAATTTGATAATGATAAGGAAGAATGAAAACTTCAAATAATGAACTCAACTAAAATAAATGATTAAACATTGATAGAATAATAAATAACATCCAAACCAACCTCTTACAACTAAATTGGATAAAAATATTATATTTTTAACCCTATATTGATGAAAATATATCAATTAAATATGTAAGTACACTCATAGGGGAGAATTAAGGATGTGAAAAGGAAGAAATAACATACACTTCATCATTGTGTGATGAATTTCCTAGTTGTTAGTATGAATATATTCAAGAAATGATTAAAATATATAAACTCGATAAGAATAAAATAATTATATTATGTGTAATACTTTTATTTAATATACTATAGTTCATTGTAACAACATACATGAGAAAGAAAGTAGCCTACAATGAAAAGGTGGTTGCATAACATTATAATGAAATCAAAAAAAATAAACAAACCATTTTCCTTCACCACCACTTATTTAAATGTATTTTTCAAATAATTTGTTATATATCCCACATTTCCAAGTCATAAAACGTTATTGAGGAAAGAATGTGTTGTGTATTTTCCATGGAATTGGACTTTTCCACACATGACTAAAAATTGGAGCCAACATGCATCACTTAACACAGGTGAAAAAAAAGGAATCCAGATGGCTGAATTTGAATTGGTAATAGTATAATAAAATGACTCCTAATATGTATTATATAATATTTTATAATTTCAGACCATTTAAACCCCATATTAATGGAGTTGTTATCAAAATGGTGGGTTGTCATTTTGGGCCACTAAATCTGGCCCAGAATTTTATGTTCAACTTAGGCAGCTTGGATCACCCCGAAAACATTTGTATTATATCTAGATTATGTTGAATGAAATATTATCCATTATATCCTATAAATATAGACAATATTTCGGCTAATTTGGGGTCATTAGTACTTTCATTTTAGTGTACTTTTTTCACATTCAATTCACCCATAATTTTAGGTACTCAAGGCCCTCTATGATTATCTTCCCAAAAGAATCTCCATGTGCTCCATAAAGACGAAATTTTCCCCATAAAATGTTATACATCATAATGAAATATGAAATTTAAATCAATACTAGTGGGTTTTATAAGATAAGTTGAATAATGTACCCATTATTAATGAATTTTAATCATGGATTACAAAAAAGTTGTGAAAAAGAATATACACATATAAAATTCAATAAAAATAGTATTTATTAACTATGAATCACATGAATATTATAAAATAAATAGTAAATATTACCACTTATAGTGATTAATAACACCCCCAAACATGAGTTTTATAAGTCTCAATAAATATTAATCTCAGAAATAAGATAATTAAATTTTCTTTTCCAAAAAAAATTAACAAACATTGTTTACTATTAATACCCCATATAAAATAATCATAGAACCCATCAAAATAATATTAAATAGCTAGTTTAACATGAATATAATAATACTAGTCATGTTACTTCGAGCAAACTCATCCCCACATTTCAGCAAATTTAAATTAAGCATAATGATATATTGCGTATCAAAAAATTGGGGGCTAAATTTTATTCAAGGAGAAAAAATATGGATTCACTAGGTAGAATCAAATTTAAATCCAAATATGAGTATATTTTTTTTAATTATTGTGTTTTTTACAATGTTTCCTTATTAAGTGAAATTGTACTTAATCAAGCCAACCCCTGTGGTGATACATTTCCAATGACTCTTAGGAACAAAGGCCTTAGGGAACTAATTGAAGCTAAAATACTCTATAATCATATAGAGTTGACTCAATCAAAAAAATAAAAAATAAAAAATATAGATAAAATTTGAAAATATGGCTAAAAAAATATGGAATTTTCAATGACTCTTGTTTTCCTTATTTTTTTTGAAATTATTTAGGAAAATACCAAGAATATGGACAGAGATACCGTTTGATTCAAAGGCTTGGGGTGCCCAAAACGTTTGTTTGAAAAATTATATGTTTTTAATAAAACATACATTCTAATTTTATGAAAAATTGAAATCACTCTTAAATGAAATCTCTGATCAGAATTTTTTGGGAACTGTTGAGCTTAAAGAAGTGTCTTTACCCAAGGCATGACCTAACATTGGTCTGCACATGCCATCTGTAAAAAAAGCCACTAAGGGTGTAAACATATACAAGACAATTAAATAAAAATTAATATATTTTTGAAATCCTAATAACTCAAAAACGGTAACTCATATTGGACATATGAAACAACTATTGAATTCATAAGATGGTTTTTCCATAGGTGGGGTCTAAATCCAACCAGAGTCGGTCAAGAGTGAAAGTTAGATTTTGGACGTACATATCATTAAAATATATAATAAAAATATTTTATTGAACATTACATGTTGACAATGCAGTTGTTTTCCTTTTTAATAAGTCTGGTTAGAGGAATTGAGGGTTATTACCATAACCTTGTAATTCCCCTAAGGTAATGAGAAGGAAGTTATCTCCCAAGGATGAACACTAGTGGATCGAGGATCAATACTAAAATAGACCTCCATTATTCATAAAAAACTAGTCCAATCATCGAGGTAGTTTGTCCATCTATTTTTTATTTCTTTTTCCCTTCTTAGAATAAAATAACGAATGTAGACGAACCCACGAATAAGATGATCCATGGTTTGAACATTGTTGTGGGGGGGATATTTATTGCGTGGTTAAAGAGAATTTATCTTGGTGATTTTTCTATTGTTGGTTTATTCATGATCCCGATAACATTAAAGGATCAAAGACAAATGAACAAGGATAAGATATTCCCTTTGGGGGTTCATATGATTAATCCCTCCCCCATAAATATATCGTGTACTTCTTATGTTCTTTTTCCTTTTGAAACCCTACGTGAATGATCGATCATTGCACCCCCAATCCTTTGTACAATGATATGATACTGAAGGTTGTGATCTGTGATGAGATTACAGAGTTGAGATGGTAGTGTATCTAGTAGGAGGTGGATTATGGAGGAGGGTGTGATGAATGGTGGGTTTCTTGCAGGGTGGCCGACAGTGAGGGAATTGCATGGCCCATCAGGATGTTAGGTTTCTATGGGGCACACAGCTGCGGTCCAGTGGTACCATGCTTGAGGAGGATCCCATAGCAGAAAATCCCACGGGTGGTGGACAAGAGTTGCATAGGGATGTTTTGGTGGCAGTTGTGTTGGTACATGGCTTAAAGGTCGCGTTGGTGGAGGACCCTGCAGTATCAGGGCCGCAGGATCAGGGGTCCAGGATGCAGTTCCATCAATATTGAATGTGGAGACCGTGTTGACTTTGAGTGAATAGTTGAACACTGTGATGAATGTGTCGGTCCACATTTGGTCGGATGGCCTGGGCGAATTGGCCCGGTTTGGGCTATCCCAGACCAACCGGTTTGGGTTGAGTGAATGAGGCTGGGTTGGGTAGGAACCAAACTATACTGGACCTTTTTCAAAAATTGGTTTCATCTTTCAAACCGTGGTTCCATTTGAAAATATGTTTGTGTTGTTGGACCCTTGTGATGAGGTGGTCCTTTTTAGATACACTAAATGAGTTTTTGTGAATTTTTTTTGTGTCCTAATGTGTTGAGAGGTATTTTCCCCTTTAAAAAGTGTGCTACAAGTGGAATCATAACGTTGGCTATGACTATATGACTTGGGGGAATGCTTGACCCATCGACGCTCCATGGACCATCAATGATCCATTCACCATCAATGATCCATTGGAAATCTATGTTCCATGCACCATCGATGATCCATGTTCCATCGACGTATCAGAATCCATCAGTGCTATGGGTGCCACCGATGCTCTGTGCGCCAACGACGCTCTGTGCGCCACTGACACTTTGTGTGCCATCGATGCTCTATGCGCCATTGATGCTCTATGCACCTCTGACGCTCGATGCACCAACGAAACATCTAGTGTCATAGAGATTGGATGATCTATGGACTATAACTGGAAATCCTACTCTTCGTGCTTTATATTTATACCTGTGTGAGGTGATAGTATTGATAGTACGTTGTGTGTTTTCTTTTGTGGTGTACTTCGTTTGTTTCCTTTATGGTGTCGTTCATTTTTTTCCTTTATGGAATACTTTGTGTAATTATTATTGGTGTACCTTTGTGGTTTCAGGTTCCCTTCTTAGTATTGTTGTACTCACCTTTTCACGGGTTATGCCCACAAGTGTCATGTCTTGTGCAAAGGATCAACTATTTTATGGAGTCCTTGGTTGACTTGGGCCAAGTGGTTCTTAGAGGTAGGCCTCATAGATGATGCATTCTTCAGTGAATTCATATAGTTATTTTTATACCTACCCTACAGGTATGGTTTATCTATGGATGAGACTCAGGAGCTTTTACTTTCTCTTTTAGTTGGGATTGTATTATTGCCTCATTTAATTTTTAGTTTTTATACTGTCGTACTCTATTGTAGGTATTTTTGATGTATGCATTCTTTTATTCTTAGTTTTTTTTAATTCAGCACTTTTGGTCTTTGAAATGGGTGTGTGTGTAGAGGTATATGGTCAAATTCCTCCCATTTGTGGGATATGACTAATCTGTGGTATTTGTCAGCCCCTATCCTATTGGAGGTGGGATTGGGGTAGTCACAACATAGGCCCCTGAGGATAGTTCATGAAAAAATCATTACCCACATGTATTTAAATAAATTAACTAGTTAAATCCATTTCTCTACGTGTAGTTTTTTTTTAAATTTAAATTCTTTTCAATACTCATGTTGGAATTAAATTGTTCCCTAAACATATTCAATTTCTGAATAGACCCTAAGAAATCAAACTATAACCTGACAATTTGAAGTCTGTGAATAGTGATATTTTGATAAATTAATGAAAATGAAAATGGTGAAAAATCACAATAGAAAACTAGACATTCTAAAATATTGATCATGAACTTAAACTTGTTTAAAAATCAAAAGCAAGGAAAGAAAAAAAAAATTGACATTCAGCTTTAAAGTTCATAGAGTATATTATCAAATGAAAGTTTAAAGAAATTTATTTTACCATAACACACACAAAAAATGTTGTTTGTGGGAGAACATGCTTTTTTCTCCCTATCTTTTTGTAAGACCCTTAACACCCTAAAAAGGGAGGTTGGATTTGGGGTTCAAATTATTATTTTAAATAGATTGATCTTGTTCCCACATTGGTAGAATATTATTAAACTTTTTTAATGGAATCAAACAATAATTACACATTCACATGTAGAGAGACCACACAACAGTTTTAATTGGTTCATTACAAAGGGCTAGTCTAAAGATCATACAAAAATATTGTGTTTTTCATACCTAAATATACTAATAATCACTAGGTGTTATTGAAAATAGATTTCTATACATAATCACAATGTATCGAGGACACTCACTTTGCTAGATTCATGGGACATTGCACTTCCTTCCGTAGAACACTTGTATCGAATCCTACATGTTCACTAACTCGGGTGAAGTATAACTTAGTTTAATGACATAGAGGTCATTTTTCTAGATTGAAATTTTAGTCTTTTTCCCTAACTGGAATGATTTTATTCTTCCACCATTTTTCTATGTAGATTCACTTGAAAGTACTGTTCATTTAAACCATATGCTTAGTGATAATGTTTGTGAAGTTCCTATCCTTTGTGAACCCCCTATATGTTTCAATGAACTAATGTGGTAGAGAACAAAAAAAACTTCCTGAAGATTCTAATATTCAAAATGATCACATCCATTATGAACCAATAATCATAAAAAGAACTCATAGTCTTCACAAAACTCCCATAACTAAAAATAATTGGAATTAGTTAAGACATAACAAGTTTATTTTCTATGCTCATGCTCGTAAAGAAATCAAAATTTAACAAACTCCCAACCTTCATGAATTATTAGTAATTTATTTTTTCTCCAATTATCTTAATGTCAAATGAAGTGTGTTTGGATTCCAATTTATAATGTTAGATATTACTGAAGATCCCATACTCCTAGAGGCCTTTTCACGAACCACTAAAAAAATGATCATGAATCTCTTTCATTCGCAAATCACCAATGAACGTTAACCCATTCATCAAGCTTCTTTTAGCCCTCATGACTCATCATCTTTCCATCGTTCATTTCCAATGAAAAATCATGGTGCTCCACATCTTCGTGAAACCCATACTTCATGAAAACCATTCTTCACAAAACTCATGCCTTTAACATATTTATGAATATTTAATTATAAAAATGTATATTTCATGAATATTTCTCCTTCCTCCTGATATTGAGCCCCAATAATTTGGTAAAAACTAGAAAAAGACTACACCTTCAACACTGAAGCCATATTGAACTATATGATCACTTTCCTTACAATCTCTATGATCATCCCTAGTGTGTATTGAAGATAAAAACAAATTGCACTATATTTTGTGCTATGATAATACATAAATCCCAAAATATTCCCCTATGGGGTTTCGATAACTTTGTAGATGAATTAAATCCTGAACCAACATCAAAAAATAACCTCATAGACTTGAAATAACTCATCCATCAGTCAAATTCTATGTGAGAAATTCCTGATTTTGAAAATAAGATTGAAAAAACAGAATTTCATGCCACCATAAACCGTCATCCAATCATAAAAACAATTCTCATTGAAGTTCACCTCCCCCCCCTATAAAAATAAACCCAATGAACCTATATTTATACTTTTAGTGCTCAAAAAAATTTCTCCTATATCGTATCTCCCCCATAAACTTGCATCACATCCACAAATATATTACAATTGTTAACACAAGTGGGGAGAGGGGTGTAGTTGGGGTTTGGCTTAGTGGTAAGCACCCCGTAATACTACATGGAAAATGGGGGTTCAAAACCCATGGGGCGCAGGGTACTGTAGCAGCATTGTAGCGGTGCTGTAGCAGCGGTAGCACTGTTCATCAGCGATACTGTAGCGGCGGCAGGGCACTGTTGCGGCGGCGATACTGTGCGGTACTGTGGCAGCAGGTTACTATTCACAGAATGTGAATTGGCCTTAGAATTTGGGCCTACGGGCTATGTAATGGGCTACAAGCCCACTAGGACTTCGGGCTATGTAATGGGTTTCCCTCTAACCAGTTAAAAGAGGACTTTGCTTTGATTTAATAATAAAAATGAGGCTTCGACCCCAACCTTTAAAAAAACAAGTGGGAAGAGGGGATAAATTGTAATCTCCTCATACACTAGGAGGTGTCTAAAAAATGAGTTTCTACTGATGTTTCTCAAACATTTATGCCACCAAAGGTTTAGTCAAAATTTTAGTCAATTGGTCATCTGGTCCAATATGATCCATTATAAAAACATTATATCCAAATTTTTCTATGATGAACTGATATCTAGTCTAAATATATATTATAGTGCTAAAATGGATTATTTTTTATATTTATTTCACTCTTATAATCATAGTGAATCACCATTGGCTGTTTCTACTCATCACTAATATCATTTAGTTGTTGTTTCATCCAAAATAACTATGTGAAATACTTTATAGAGGATATATACTCTGCTTCATCTATACTAAGATATGTGATTTATGGTTTCTTACTCAACCATCCCACACGTTTTTTCATAAAAATAATGTACAACCACATGTGGACATTCTATCCACCACATCTCTAGCCCAATCAACATAGAAAATGATGATAATTCATTATCTCTTCCTACTACAAGGTAATAACCAAAATTGAGTGTACCTTGAATATACCTCAGTATTCATTTAACTGATTCAAAATGCCATTACTTTGGATTAATTTTAAATAGGGCTGCTAAACATGATGAAACGAATTTATATATATGTGTGTGTGTTTATTTCTAGTATAATAAGCTTCCAATAATTCTCATATATATATTGGGATCCACATATGTCGCATCCTCATACTTCCCAAGTTTTTTCCCATATTTAATTGGAGTTGGCATCGGTTTGGAGTCATGCATGTTGAATTTTTAAGAATATCCCTTACATATTTTCCATGATAAAAGAAGTTGTAATACTTATTTTGAATCACCTATATCCCCAAGAAGTATATGAGTTCACCAAACATGGACATTTCAAATTATGATTTCATGTGATTAGAAAAGTTTTCCACTGATCACTTCCATCTTCAGCCAAAAATAATATCATCCACATACACAAGTTCCATAAATTGATCTTTTTGAGAATTCCTCGAATAGAGATTATGGTTGAAACCAACTATTTTAAACTCATGATTCTTGATATAAGCATCAAGTTGATAATATCATATTCATTGTGCCTAATTTAGACCATAGATATCCTTTATTGTTCATTAAACCTTAGTCTTGTCATTTTAAATCTAAAATTCCATTGGTGGTTCAAATGTAGACATATTCATCAAGAACTCCATTTAAAAATTCCATTTTGATATATAGATGATAAAATTTGTACTCTCTTTGAATTTCTATGGAAAGTAAAATCATGATTGACTCCTTTCTAGTTATTGGAGAAAATGTTTATTCAATATCGATGCCTTAAATATTTTCATATCCTTTAGAAACTATGTATGTTGTGTTTCTTATCATATTTCCATGATCATTGTATTTTGTTTAAATATATACTTTTTTCCAATAACATTGTGGTTTTCAGGTATCTTAACAATATCCCATATCTGGTTCTTACCAATTTGATCTAGTTCTTCATTAATATACTTAACCTATGATTCAATATTTGTTTCTTTTTCAAACAAGTTTAGTTCCACTATTGATTGGAAGGAAAAATGCGCTTCATCCCTCATTATCTTTATCCATGTTTGTGACTTCCAATCCCCAATGATGTTGGATTATTCAATTTCTTCACTTCTATTCCTCATATGATGTTCTAATTATGTTTATTCAGTTATGGTTTCTTATAATGATTCATCATCTAAATCATCAATTTTTTTTAATCCCCAGATGTTTTAAAAAAATTCCATTATTTCTCCATTTGAATTTTATCCTTATCCACTTTCTTCTTCATCTTCAATCATATTAACATATGAGATCATTGATGTATTTATAGTATTATCTACAATGATCTTGACATCAATTCTTCCAATGATATTTCTAAGATTATTATTGTAATATTTGCAGGATTTACTATTATTTGAATATGCAAAAAATATTCTCTCGTCTATAGCATCACCATACTTTCCATTATTTCTTTATTTATTTCGAATCAACCATTTACTTCCAAAAACCTGAAAATACTTTAGATAAGTCTTCCTTCAATACCATATCACATATGGTTTCTTGGATTCTCACATATAGATACACATAATATTACAATTATAATTTAATTTCCTCTTTCCATAAATGACAAGAAACAAAACACTCAATCAGTATAGTTCTATCCATATTTTTCACCTATTGGTTTATTTGTTCAACCACCCAATTTTTTTAGGGGTTCTCACTCTGAACTCCTAATACATTATCCCATGTTTTTCAAGATAATTTTCATATTCAATGGATGTGTACTCTCTTTAATTGTATGATTGATGAATCCTGATGGTGTGAAAAGTTTCATTCATAGATACTCAAAAATAACTCTTCATTCTATCATGTACTTTTTGTTTCCTCAGAATATCTATTACAAAATCCATTATACTATAATCATCAATAAAAATAATGAATTACATATCTCTCTTTTTCTAGATACATTGATTGGACCACATATATCTATGGGGAAAAGATCAAGTGGTTTTATACCCTTTATCTATTCATTCAATACGAACTCTTAATCTTCTTTCATCACATTCTAGCATTAAATTTATTTTCTCAATCATGATTCATATTGTGAATTTCTATGAAAACATTAATATTAGATACATGTTCCATATATTGACCAAACTTTTTCTCACATTACTAATAGATATTTCTAAAATAATACAACATAAAATCATTACACAATGATGACAAAATGACTTAGTGTCATGGGAAAATTAGGACCATAAATAACATTTACAACATAAAAATTTATTTAATACCTTCTTCTCTAGATTCATAGAGGTATTCACATTCTTCATAGTACAAGTAATCACTAGAGGATATACATAAAAAAGGGGTGAGATAAAAGATCAGAAAGAGGATAGATAAGAAAATGAACAAAAAAACATGGTGTTATCATAATCATTATCATCATAACATATAAATAGGATCATAATCTTTATGAGAATAATTATGTATAGGCATGGAATGTTTCAATTCATAAAAAAAACATAATGTCTTAGTGGTCAAATACCACACATAGTTGTGAACAAAGATAACATAATTTTCATGAATATTTCACATAATCTCATGGGGATATTTATAATACCCAATTCATTCGAGAACTGTATAATTCTTGGCTCACCTTTCACTTCATTGCATTAACATTGTGCTATATAATTTTGGGCGCACTCATCACATCATAACATTTACTTTATCATCAATGCCACATAGAAAATATATCAATATTGAACATATAAAACCCCAAGGAATGTTATGTGTTTAATTTGATAAATAATACATTAATAAATATTTTTTTCCCAAATGAAATATGTAATAACATACATGATATAAGAGACATCAAATTTGAGTGAATTTGAAAAAATCTCGAGAAGTGTGTTTTTTAAGGATTGGTACTTTTGGAAAAAAATTTGTTTGTTATAAACTAAATTAGAAAACATTTATATCCCATAAAATGTATTATAATGATTATGGAATGATATTTAAGGAACATCCCTACTGAAAAGGTGCTGAAGGAGTGAAAACCCCAAAGAAAGAGTGTTTTGTTTGAGAATTCCACTTACCTTTTTTTTTCGAAAGCATCCTTTATGATAATATCCTGTATAATCACATTAAATTAATTAATTAAAAATTCAAGAAACTTTTATAAATTAATATTATTCATTATGGTTTTATTATTTTCTTTTATAGTCCTTTGGATGAGTTATATAGTTTAATTTTATCATTCCGGGGCCTTAATTTGTTTTGTCTTCATGATCGGTTCACTTATATTCATGAATGGACCTTCGTGTAAAATGTGGATAAATATATATGACTTTTATTATATGTAATTAATGATATTAAATAATTTTCAATTATATTAAAATTAATTTGTTTATTTACCATGAGGATGAATCATTAGATAAAAATTAATGATGATCATTTTAGGTTAATTTTGGCGGTTTTCGATCACAACAAACTTGTTTTGTTTTATCATTTAGTAATATGTATAATTGTTATTTCATGGAAATAAAGATGATTTTATAATACATATTAAAATATTTTTTATAATATTTAATGTTTTTATTAATATCCTTTAAGGTATTTATGGAAAATGAAAATGCATCACCCCTGATGTCGATAAACTAACACATCATGGGCAACAATTTCATTTTTATAATAAATGAGTGATATGGATTAGTTTAATGACATATATTCCATTGACATGATATAAATACAGTATATGTAATGTAATGGATTTATCATTCAATTTTGAATAAGGGGTGAGGATATAATAATAAAACAAATTTAAATTGAAAGGAAATAATAAAAGAGGATTTACCTCTTGAGATCCTCCTCAATGCACCTAGTCTTGGAATTTTGATGAGACCAAGAGATCCTAGACATGGAGGAGGGGCTAGGGAAAATTATTGGTTAGAATTTAGGAAATTATAAAAGATTTATAGGTGTGAGGAGAATATTTTATGATGGGTGGTATTTATAGTGGAGGAGAGGGGTGTTTTCTTATTATTCAATTCACTACTTTATTATTTTTCTCGAGACAAGATATAGTGTTGATTCGTGAGGATAAATACAATATATAGATCACGTGAGTTATAAAAATTGGTTTATACATTATATATGACTCAAATAATTGTTTATTCAACTTATAATGTATATATACTGTAAATTACCGTATTTCACTATTCACAAAAAATTCAAGTATTTGAGAAAAATACCAAAAATTCACCCTAACAATTTATTGACATATAGAATTATGAAATAAACTCCATTTTATGAAAATAATTTTATAAATATGAGTAATTTAATTTTTCATTAAAATCATCATTTACATAGAAAATACATATTTTTAACTTATAATAGATTTTATAACACTTTAAAAAAATACTTAGGGTCTCATAAAATTATATTAATATCGTAAGACACAAAAATATTAATTTATGAATAAATTTTATGAAAATTTATTTTCTTTTAAATTTTGAAATTAATCATAAAATCATAATTTAATATTTATGACTTATAAAAATGGAAACAATTAATTAATAATTTTAAAAGTATTTACTTACTTATACTATGATATAATTATATCTTTTTTCACTTAAAAGATTTAGGAAATCTGTTTGTACTTTCATGGGTGAGTCTACTATTTATTTTTTAAGTTTACTATTCATAAGGTTATTGTGACTATTCTGAAGGTCAAGTTACTATTTCATCAATATTGGTTTTTTATATTCCAGAATTTCTTCTTATCTAATTAATTATTCATTTATAATGTCCTTATTAGGGTATCTAAGTGATTTTATGTCACTTATACTATATGAAATATTTATAAAAATGGAGAAATTCCTTTGATTAATGTTTGGGTTGTTAAATTCTTCCCCCCGTTTTAAATTTCTTCAAAGAATTTGTTTTACATAATGAGGTGAGGGTATTTTTCCTTCATTGCCTCCTCTGGGGCCAAAGTTTTTTATTCACACATATGTTTCCTCGAAAAAACATTGACAATGTCAGTTTTCTTATTGCGTAGAACCTTATATATCCTGAATAGAATACTAACTAGCTTCTCCTCATAAGAGATATCATCTTCTAGTAGTACCACCTCCGAGTTTAGTAGATATGAGGGATCTAGTATGTACTTCCTGAGGAGTGATAAGTGGAACACATCATGACCATGATCTATATTTGATGGAAGTAAAATATAATAGGTCTCAGCTCTTATGCAATCATGGATCTCAAAGGGGCCAATATACCTTGGGCTTAGCTTCCATTTCATTCTAAATTTCCTGACTATCTTACAATGTGATATTTGAAGGAAGGATTTATCTCCATATTCGAAATATGAGTCCCTTTAATGATTGTCATCATAGATCTTTTTTCGACACTTAGTAGAGTTCATCTTTTATGGTACAGCTTGAACATTCTCTATCATACCTTTCACAATATCATGTCCTTGTATCATTCTTTTGTTAACTTCATCCCAATAAATTGTTGTTCTACATCTCTTTCTATATAGAGATTCATATGGACCCATCTGAATACTCAATTTGAAGCTATTATTGTATGAGAACTCAACCAATGTGATATGATGATCCCATTCAAATTTTAATTCTAAATAGCATGATCTTTGAATATCATCTTGTTTCTCAATAGTCCTTTCAGATTGGCCATCAGTTTGGGGGTGATAGGTCGCGCCGAAATTTAATTTTGTACTCAAATAATTTTGATGAATCCTATATAACGTAGATGTCAACTAGGTATCAAGATAAAATACAATCGAAAGTGGAACCCTAGGAAGTCTCACTACATCCTTCACATAAATCATAGCAAGTTGTTCAAGTGAGAGATATTCCCGAATAGTGATAAAGTAGGCATCCTTGGTGAGTCAGTCCACCACAAACCATATCGCGTTATTTCATTTGGATGTGTTCGGGAGACCCATGACAATGTCCATAGTGAAATTCTTCCATTTCCACATGGGTGTAAGAAATGGTTGCATCATCCCTTTGGACTTATATTTCATGGCTTTAACTTTCTATCATATCAAGAACCTTGAGATATACTATACAATCTCCTTCTTCAGTTTTTCCCACTCAAAGGGTTTTGAGAGATCATGATACATTTGGTACTCCCATGATGGATAGAGAAAGTTGAACTTGTGAATTTTCCAAAATCTCCTTCTTTATCCCAGGTGATGAAGGCACACCGAGCCTTGATCCAAATCAAATAATACAATCCTCATCGATATGGATCTCTTCCAGCTTACCTTCCTTTAATGCATTGACCTACATTTTCAACTCCAGATCAACCCTTTATGCCTCATTAGTCTTCTCACGGTTAGATTGTTGGGAAATCATAGGGTAAATGTAAGATTTATTCCCTCTCCTTATGATTTCCAAATTTATCCTTTACATATACATAAAGATAGGGTCTTTCTCAATCGGCACCATGGATAGAGTATCATATTCTTTTCTACTAAGAGCATCATCTACCTTATTCACCTTGTTGAGATGATAGTGAATAGAGAAATCATAGTCTATTATTAGCTCTAACCTTATACTTTAATGCGTGTTAAGTTCCTTTTGTTTGAATATATACATTATTCTCTTATGATCAGTATATATGTCACACTTCTCATAATAGACGTAGTGCCACAAGATTTTCTAGGAAGAAATCTTACCTTCTAGATCTAGATCATGAATTTGGTAGTTCTTCTCATGGATATTCAACTACCATGAGGCATAGGCTATCACATTATCATTTTTCAAGAGTACAAAACCCAGTCCTTTCTTAGATGCTTCATTGTATATCAAATAACATTCTACACTATTTTTTAATGAGATTACATGTGTATTGATCATCCTTTTGTTTATATCTTTGAATATTTCCTCACATTATTCTATCTAGACATAATTTACCCATTTCTTTGTTAACATAGTTAGTGGGATTCACAATCATGATAATGTTCTCAAAAAATATTGACGGTACCCTTCTACATTAAGAAAATTTCTTATTTTTGTGACACTAGAGGGTTTGGGACATTCCTCGATTGCCATTGTTTGTGAAGGATCAACAAAAATTACCTTACTTGTGATCACAAGTGCTAAGAATGTGACCTTCTATTTCCAAAAGTCACACTTGATGAACTTGGTGTACAACTTATCCTTCTTCAATGTCGCCAACAGAATCATTATATGTTCTTCATGTTCCTCTTTTCTCTTAGAATATATGATAACATCATCAATAAACACTACCACAAATTTGATGTGGTAATGTCTAAAGACTCAATTCATAAAACCATAAAGAGTGCAGGGGAATTTGTAAGTCCAAAGGTAATTAGTAAGACTAAAGGGCATCACTAGAAACTTATAGTTCTCATACCTATTATAGAAGGAATACTTCTAGATATCCTCCTTCTTCACCATTAGTTGATGATTTCCTGAATGAAGATCCATCTTTGAGTAGTAATAATCCTATTGAAACTGATTGAAGAAGTCATAAATCCTTGGAAGAGAATACTTGTTCATTAAAGTGATATTTTTGAGTTTTTGATAATTGATACACACCTATATTGATTCATCCTTCTTCTTGACAAAGAGCACTATCACACCCCCAAGGTGATGGACTTGGGTGTATGAACCCTTTGTCCAAATGATCTTGCAGATGCTTCTTTAACTCCTCCAGTTCGATAAGATCCATCCTATAGTGACACTTTGAGATATGAGTGGCTCCATTTATGGGTTCTATTGATAAGTCTACCTCACAATCTATGGGAAGTTATGGTAACTCTTCAGAAAATACATCATTGTCTTCCATCGCAATGGTCATTTCCCATAGCATGATAACTTCCTTTGACTCAAAAATATGAGTGAGGCATGTTTCTTCATAGATAATCAACACCCACACTATTGATTGATTTTGAAAAGGAGATTCTTTATTTTCCTTTCAATTGTAGAGGATCACGGGATGGTTTAGAATGTGGAATGATATTTCCTTTTCCCGATAGTTGATATGTGCTCTATATAATGAGAGACAATCTACCCCTAGTATAGCGTTGAATTCCACCAAGGTAATTATTACAAGATTCACTAGAAGAATATTCTTACATACGCCAACATGATAAGACTCTAAAACATATGATTCAATTATTTCACCACTTAGTGTTTTTACATATATCTCTACTTCAATATTTCAGGGCGTCGATTCTATAGTTTTAGAAAACATACATGATATAATTGATTGCATAGAACTAGAATCAAATAGGAATTTTTCTATTTTTGAGTGAATAGGAAGTGTACCTTGAACGACTTCACTTTATTGCTCCAATTATGCTATAGTGATGGAATAAGCCTTCCTATGATCCTATAGATTTGGTGTCTGATGACACTGATTACCCTCAAGGAATGGAGGTTTAGTGCACTATCTTGCATAGTGCCCTTGCTCCCTAAATTTTTAGAATTTAACAATGGGTGGTTCCCTCCTTTCTTTCACCACATTATCCAACTTCACCATGACTTATTGACATTCATGAGATTGGTGTCCTACTCTCCCACACTTGAAGAATTTCCCCATCCTATTGAGGCAGTTCCCTTGATGTATCATCCAAAATTTTTGACATGTGGGTGGTTGAGTTTTCTTTCGACCATTATCATTAGATCTTCTATAATGAAACTCAATCATTCATTTCATATCACCATATCCATGAGCCATTCTCCAAAATCCATCTCCACTTTGAGAGAAAATCAAACCACTTCTTCATCTCTCCCAAAGTCTCAAATTTCTAGATCCTTTCAAATTTTTTGTTTTAAAACACCAAAGAATTTAGATATTTTTCTATCATTTTTTATTAAAAAACTCAAAGCATTACTTGCATTCCTTGTGAAATTCACTTTGTAGGAAACGATAGATTCTATATCCTTTTACTTAATCTCTATGAATTATTTCAGTGTCTTTCAAATGAGGATTTCTATGGAAATACTTGTTAATAAACATTATCATATATTCTTCCCACTCAATCTCTTCAATTGCGTCACTCGGTTTGGTGTTTTTAATCAAATCGCACTATTTATCAGACTCTTTGTCTAGACGATAAGTAGAAGGATTCACCTTCTCCATCCCAAAATAGTAAATAATAGAAAATATCTTCTCCATTGAGTCGGCGAACTATTCTGTAACTAGTGGATCATAATATCCACTAAACATTGGTGGTCGTTGCTGTATAAAACACTTGCTAGCCATTCTCTCCCTCTTTAGTGAAGGAGATAATTCCAAATTATGCAGGTTAATCTTCATAACTTGAGACAGGTGGGTAAACATCGCCATGAAATTTTGATATCCACGTCCCAAAGCACTGGGTATGTCATTTTGGAAATCACTGCATTGTCCCTCACATGGGTTTTTGGCATGGATTCTCCACGTTCCCATAATTTTCTAAAATAGAAGAGGTTAGAACAAAATAGAAGTCAACAAGTCATCAATAATCTACCCATTTGAAAAATTAACTCTAATTTAATATCATATGGGATCCCTATGTTTATCCAATCTTCTTGTGTTCTTACATATACTTATTCTCGTACTATTGGTTTCACTAAGGTTATCTAATCCTAATTCCATAATTAACTAAATCATCCTCTCATACCGATTACAATGACCGTTATTTTTTTTACTTTACTATTACACCTTTTTTATGGAATACAACATAAAATCATTACACAATAAGTATTCATAGGTTTATAGTATTGGGAGAATTTGGACCATATATAACATTTACAATATAACCATTTATTTAATTCCTTCTTCTCTAGTTTCTTAGAGTACTTTTCATTCTCATCGGTACAAGTAATCACCTAAGGATATACATCAAAAATGGGTAAGGTAAAAGACCAATAAGAGGATAGATAAAATCATGTACAATATAACATGGGTTGATTTTAATCACTATCATATTGACAGAGAAATTTGATCACCATCATGAGAATAATCATTAGATATGGGCACATAATGTGGGTATGCATACAAATGAAACATCATGTCTTTGTGGTAAACTATCAAACATAGTTGTGAACAAAGCTAGAATCTTGTCCATGCATATATAAATTTATCTCATGAGTTACATCACATAACCCAATTAGTTAGTGTTCTATATAATTCTAGTTGAACCTATCACATCATTACGTTAACATTGCGCAATATAATTTTGAGTGCACCCGTCTAATCATAACATTTACATTATCATGCATGCTACACAGAACATATATCAATATTGGAAAAATAATAACCAATGTAAAGGAATGGTTTTCATTTCATAAATAATACATTCATAAATTTTGGGTTCCCAAATTACATAGGGTATAACATACTTGATATTAGAATCATCAAATTTGGGTTAATAATAAAAGAACTCGAGAATTGCGTTTTTTTGTGAAAGAAGCGTTCATTTTTAAAACATTATGTTTGTCAAAAACACAAGTAGAAAATATTTATATCCCATAAAACATAAGATAATGATTAATAAATTATATTTAAATAATATACATAATGAATATGGGGTAAATAGGGAACCCCCCCCCCCCAAATAGTGATAGGTTTGAGAAATCCCCTTACCTTTAGTCTGAAAGCATCCTTCACATTAATATGTTGTGTAATTACATTAAATTAGTTAATTAACAGTTAAATAACATTTTATTCACGAATATAATTCATTATATTTTTATTATATTATTTTATGGTCATTTTGATGAGTTATAGAGTTTAATTTCATCGTTCATGAGCATTCATTTTCATGGGTTTCATGATAGGATCACTTGTATTCATGAATGGATGTTCTTGTAAAATGAGTATAAACATCAAGAGATTTTATTATAAGTCATCATTTATATTATATAATTTAAAATTTTCTTTTACATGATTTGGGTATATTCCATTAGGATGAATCATTAGATAAAAATTAATGATGATCATTTTAGGTTAATTTTGGTTGTTTTTCTATCACAACGAACTCATTTTTGTTAATCATTTAGTATTATGTATTAATGTTAGTCCAAAAAAATAAATAGAGTTGTATCATACATATTAAAAAAGATTATAACATTTAATGTATTTATTAACATCCTAGAAGGCGTTTAAGGAAAATGAATGTGCATTTTCCACAATGTCTGTAAATTGCCACATCATGGGAAATGATTTCATTTTTATAAAAAAATAATGAGAGGGTGGAGTTTAATGATGTATATTCCATTAATAAGATATAAATAAAGTATATTTAATGTAATGGAGTTATAATTCAATTTAAAATAAGGGAGGTGTGGAGATAATAAGAAAATAAATTGAAATTGAAAGGAAATTAAAAGCGAGAGAGAGAGAGAGGATTTACCTCATCAATTCTCCTCTTGAGATCCTCCATGAGGAACCTAGGAATGGTATTTCTATTATACCAAGAGATCATGTACATTAAGGAGGTTCTAGGGAAGAGTATTTGCTGGAATTTAGGCAAGGCTCAAAGCTTCAGTGGGGTTATGAGAAAAGGGTGTGAGGGGTGGTATTTATAGTGGAGGAGAGAGGTGTTTTCTTATGATTTAATTCATTAGTTTATTATTTTGATCACAAAAATAAATAGTGATGATTATTAAGACTAAATATAGTATTTATATATTTTTATTACTAAAAAATTTAGCTTACACTAGAAACGACTCAATAAATAGTGTATTTAGCTTATAATGTACATATACTATAAATTATTGTATTTCACAATTCACAATAAATTCTTGTGTTTTAGAAAAATCTAGAAAAATAACTTAACCTATTTTTGATGTGTATAATTTAATACATAAATCAATTTTTATAAAAATAATTTTATAAGTATGAGTAATCTATTTTTAAGTTAAAATCATCATTTACTAGTAAAATATAGATTTTAAAATTATAACTTATTTTATAACACTTTGAAAAATTACATAAGGTATCATAAAATTATATTAAAATCATAAGACAAAAAAATATAAATTTATGAATACATTTTATGAAAGTAATTTTTCTTTGAAATTATAAAATCAATCATAAAATAGTAAATAAATACTTTTGACTTATAAAAGCACCAACACTTAATTAATAGTTTTTAAAATATTTACTAACTTATACTATGATATAATTATATAATCTTTTCACTTATAAGATTCCAAAATTTAATTTATACTTTTCTGGGTAATTATAATATTCATTTGGTTGGTTTACTATTTATAAGGGTTTTATTACTATTCTTATGGTCATGTTACAATTTCATTATTATTGGTTCCTTAACATCTATAAATACTGCTTATTTCATTAATTATTAATTTATAATATTTTTTTATGGTATATAAGTGATTTTATGTGATTTATACTATATGAAATTACTATAATAAGGTATAAATTCCTTTTACAAATGTTTGGGTCATTACATTCCTTGCTCTGTTGATTAATATGACCCAACCTCCAATTCTAAAGGGTTCTTTCTTCTTCAACAATTAGGTAACATGTGTTCCATTTACTATCAACTTGGAATAAATTTCTATTTGTTATGAATCCATTCATGAGATAATTACATACCATTACCTTGATATTTGACACCTTATGATTAAATTTTTCTATTAGTCTTGAGTCATAGAGTTAACTCACAATAAAGATATTGTGATGCAAACCATCTACGTAGAGTACATCAGATTTTTGACCTTTAATGCTCCTTAATTTCCAAATATCACTATTCCATCAACACTTTTATTAACATTAGTCCAAAAATATTCATTTTCTAACATGTGGGATGAGCATTTGCCATCAAGAATCTAGGTTCTACAGTTCTTGTAATCTTTGATATTTATTTTTGCACGGTTGGCTTTCTTGATTTTCGTCTTTTCCTTCCACGATATACTTGATTGGGTAGAGGATAAATATGTACTTTCCAATATATTTTCAATATTAATTTGTTCATCATAATCTTATTCTTTTTCTAGATGAGAATATTTATTATCAAAAGTAAATCTACTTTATTGGTGGGTATTGACATGTCTCTATGTTCTATAGGTATTTTATCCACCTTTCCTCTACATACAATGAATGGATATATGGCCATAGTTAGAACAATGAAAAAAATATTTGTAGAAATTCTTTCTTCTATATGATTAATGATGTACTATCATTCTCACTTTATACTTCTAGGCTCTTCCATATTTTTTTAGCTCCTTACATCTTCATAGTAAGATATGGTATGACATAGAAAGCCATATAATTGACATTTCATAAGAGAGAATGTCTTCTCACTTCCATTACTCCTCATGTACCCTTATTTTGTAAAGTAATTTTACTAGATATCCCCTCCAAAAACATGAGGATAATTTTTATCTCTCTTTTCTATTTGATTTGAATCTTTCTTTGTTAAGACATTAGGTGCCTTTGTGATATGTCTAACTGTAACATCCCAAGATTTTATGAGATATATTCTTTTTAATTTATTCAATTTATTCTATTTTACACTACACCAAGATTATCTTGTACTATACGCAACACCATATTAGCTTGCAGTATACGCAACACTATTCTTGGATCATGTTACAAGTTCATTTTTTGGAAATTAATCTATGCAACATTATGTATAGATTTTTTTTAATGAATAAATGAAATCAGTTTTGATTATGTTATATGAAACACCAAAGGTAGTTTGCACTACACGCATCCCTGACTTGGCTTGCATTACACACAATCACGACCTTCCTCGATAGCATGTGTAGTACGCAATACCGGGTTTCAATAAACAATGATATATTGATATAATATTATTATAAACTAATCGTTATGAATATTAATAACTACATTTTTAATTTTATGACATTATAAATCTTATTACACATTATATAGAACATGGTATGAGAACAAAATAATTTTTTTCGGGTAAAATGAGTATTTTTCAAAAAATACAGTTTTGCCGCCTTTTGATGGCGCACCCACTTTAAATCTAGTTTTTACATGTTTATAAATTCAATTTTACATATATAAAATTCTTTTTTTGAATCAGTATATAAAAATTTACTTTGTATAAATTTTTGATATTTTTCTGATAAGTTTCTTATTTTGATGAATAGTAAACACACGATATATTTTAATTAAAAATAACTATTTTCATCACAATAATTTATATGGTTAAATTATAATATTGAATTTTCTTAAAGTATAAATAGAATATATTTTTACCATTTAATATAATATAAGTCATTAAAATTAATTTTATATTGAATTCATAGGTAAAAACATTTCAATCTTTGGCAATGTTTTAACTTTTAAAACTCATTTTCTTAACAATGAGATTAATTTTTAATTAATTACTACAACTTCGGTGTTTTGAATTTTGAAAAAATGGATTCCATATTTGAATTCAGTGGGTCCAAATTATGATAATAGGTTACTTTTATTTTTTTGATATTATGAATAGTAACTACGGTAATTTTTAATTAATGCAGTTAAAGGTAAATCGGGTAATTAAGTGTAACAATAAGATTATAAAATTACCCTAACACCTGCCCGAATTCTATTGGATGACTAAAATTCGACCTATATCACCTAAGGGTCGGAATAGATTAATTTTATGGACTTTTGACCTTGAAAATAATTTAATTATTATTAAAACCAAAGAAAATGACAACATGTCACTCTCTTAAATATTATAAGTATAAAAATTTTAATTTAGTGGAAAACTTCATTAAAATTATAAGATGAGTAGTTTCCATAAATATATTAAAATTATCTACATCATGTGAATTTATTTATAATTTTTAAGGATTAAATAATTATCAATAAAGGTGACACAATAGTGATGTTGAAATTATTTTATTGACTGAAATATCAAATAAATGTTTTAAAAAATATTAAAATAAATATTATATGAACTATTTAATGTCCTCCACTACTTTTCTAGATAAATATGACATGTTATAAATCTATTAATGCTTTTAGTTCGAACATATCTTCTGTGTGGATTTTATTTAAATTCAAATAAATGAATAGTGTAAAAATTGACACTATTTATTATTTTGTAAAAATAACATAATATAAAATTGTTTAAAAATCACAAAAATATTTAACAATTAAAATTTAAATTTATATGGTCAAAAATATCATAAATAATTCAATTATGGACAATTCACAACACATAAGTAATTATTTATAACAATTTAAAATTTTGATTCCTATAACAACAAATAAAATTAAATAGATTCAATAAGGATAAATGAAGTTGATAATGTTTAAAATAAATTACCAACATGTATAAATTTTATTTGTTGATGATATTACAACCCTATATCATCTATGTTAAGATTTGAGTGATTTTGAAAGTTTTTAAGTGGGGTTTGAATTTATTATAAATTAATATTTTTGATGTTTTCGAAGGTTCCCCTCTCCTCCCTTATAAAAGGGCACCTCCTCCCTCTTCTCCTTGCACAATTTTGATCCTTCAAGCTTGGAAAAACCCTGGCCATTTCCATTTTAAACTTTACTAGAAACATTATAGAGGTTCTGGTCTCCTCAAAAGACCAACTCTAGTGCCTTAAAAGGAGGTTAAGAAAAGGAGTGTCAAAGAAGAGGTAATATCGTTTATCGATTCTTTCCAATTTATTTATTCTTCTACTTATTCTTATTTATTTGTTTCATCATAAATTAATAACATAATTATAACTCATATAATTATATGTTATTATAAATATGAAACAACCCTATTTCATCTTCTATCCATCCTACAGAAAACAAAATCACCACGCATTCGTACGTATGGAATATCGTCTCCACGCCATGGTGTAAACTGTTTTCCACCACCACCTTACTTGGATGGGTATAATGGTATAAATAAAGAACTATATATGATTATTGTAAAGTGATATTTATCTGAAAAATTATACCTACACTTTAGTATAATTCCACGATCATGGAATGATATCATCGCTCGTGCGTACGTATGGACTACCGTCTCCACGAACGCGATGAGATTCATTTTCCATGATTAAAAATTCAAATATGATTATAATGTATAAATAATAAATAATAATTAAATGTATTACATAATAATGATACTGTATTTCTGTACATATATGTTTCATTTACTTAATTCCATTTAATTCAATAAGGAAAAGAAAACAGTGTTCATGCGTACGTACGGCCTACCATCTCCATGTACGATGTATTTCATTCCATTAATTGATCTATCATATATATTTATATGCTGAATATATATTATATATAAATCATGTTTCAAATTATAGAATTAAGTAAATCAGGATATATGTAATAATATCAAAAACAACATGTCGGAACACGTATGATAAATGAAAAATATTTACCCAAAACGCTTCTTTAACATGGAATTTACAAAAGAACGGGTAATATAAAGTCATAAGTGAACCATATATGATATAATAACAATGAATATGATTGTTTAATAAGTCAATGACATTATTTAAATCATTATACAGGAGTTTCAGATACATAAGAAGCATATTAGACATAAGGTAAGGGATAACTTTTCCAATCTCATTTTTATCCGAGATTGTTTGTTCGTAAGTATTTACTGGGGTTATATTTTTCATCCATGCCGATAAATTTTTTTTCATAAAGTGTTTGCTATTCTTCCATGTATTTTTAATGGCATGTTTACCCTTCTTTCACTTTTACTTTGTGTTATGAAAGAAACATTTCTTTTGTTTACCATACATGGTACTTTTTGACTTTTCCGTTTAAAGTACGAGGAGAGTGTTTTTTTAACTTATATGGCATGAATGGATTTTTACGGTTTCATAATACCTTATTCTTATGAAGCTTACTCTACAAGATTTAATGACTATTTTCAACAAAATCCTTTTTTTAAAAAAATTTCCTGGCATTTTGTGAAAAGAAAATAATTTTGAAAAAGAAATTATATTTTCCTCGAGAATTCATTTCAAGTATTTTATCAAAACCATTTTCAATATAAGATGGAATTATTTCATATGTGTATGTTTCAAGTATAATGTCTCCATGATTGACATGGTTTCAATTTTCTAATGATGAAATGATATCCATTTGTTTTATATGGATTATGTTATGTTGGGATGATGTTTATGAAACCCATTTTATTCATTGGGTTATGATGAATGATTTATGTTTATGTTGTGGCACACGTAATAATGATTTCATTATGAGATGGGTGGGACCTATATCTCCCTCCAATGCATTGAGTAATGATTTATATCTCATGATATAGACATGGTTGGAATGGTATGTTAATCTGGTTCAGTGACACAGTACTGGAACGGGGAGTGAACTCAACTCAGAAAGAGACTTTGTCCACTAAGATGGTCTTTGCAGCAATGCCTTGGCTACTATAGAAATCATATCATGTTCTTAATGGTTTTCCACAATTACATGTTTTATTCCCATGCTATTTTATCATGATTGATGTTCCATTATGATCTGTCCCTTATGTACTTCCATTCTTTATGTCATTGCTCAAGATTTTGATGTTTAAAAATTATGTTCATGTTTTTATGTTCAAATGTATATGGTTTGTTTTATTTTATCCATGCTTACCCTTACTGAGAATTTGATCTCACCCTTTATATGTTTTATTTTCCCCAGGATATAAAGAATGGTTTTAGGTAAAAAATGGGGAAGATCTTTAGGGGAGATGTTGAAGATCTTTCACAAAGATTAGAATAATATGTTGCAAGTTTCCAAAGACACTAAACTATTACGGGCCTTTAGTGTTTGTTTTTCTTATGTATTAAGTATTCCGCAAAAGTAATGTAATATCTGTGTACTTAAAGCTATGTGTCTCTAAAGTTAGTATCAGAGGAAAGGTTTAGTTTGAAGGTTCCGGGCGCAGCGGAAGCGCGTGGGTGGATGTGCCCACTTGGCTTTTTGTCATTAGCAATTATCAATCCGGGATCAATACGACGATAAACGCCAGTCTCTACGGACCGAATCACAGAAAAAGACAAAGAAGATGGTTTTTCCCGGAACCAAAAACAAGGATCGTTACCGGTTGATTATAATTAATTTAAATAATTATAAAGAAATACCTTTTGGGTGTTCTTTCATCATTGATGTTCTCAATCACGTTGTCGATGTGATCTGTCGTTGTGTCGCAGAAGCCAAGTGTAGACTCCCTCTAGCGGTGATCCACACGTGTACCTCGTATCTCTGGACGTCGCCAAAAGATTCTCCGGGTGCTAGCGTGGAGAAGCCTTTGCTTGAGTTGTCCGCCTTAGATTGTCTTGATCTGATGGAAGAGGATCTCTCTCTGTCTTGAGAGCGTTCTTGGAGGAAGAGGTTCTTTCGGCCTTGAAATAATTCTCCAGAGATGTTGTGCACAACGATTCTCTTGTGTGTCAGAAAAGAGTTGGGGTTGTGAGGATATTTATAATCGGGTCTGTGGGGTTATAGAGTTATGACAACAAATAAACGCGTTACGCGTTTTATTTATTTCATTGACTCTTTATTTAAAACCCCATGTCGAATAAATAATTCCTTGACATGCGCCCACGCTGATTATAATAAATATCATTTAAAACAATATTATATCCTCAAAATCCCAACTAAAAAAAATACACGGCGTGTATTAATAAATACACGGCGTGTACTTGTTTTTCATTGAAAACTACACGGCGTGTAAATTAAATGTACACGGCATGTATATCTTGTTTTCATTTATTCATTTCCTTTCCAAAATAAAACTACACGACATGTAATAATAATACACGACGTGTACTTGTTTTATTTTCTTTTTCCTCCATCATTTAAAACAACTTAGGCTTCCCTGAATAATTATTAAACCACGTATGAGAATAATCTTTATTCAACTTGAGATACTTGGATACACTTAGTGTGTGACCCTCTAGGCCTCTTTCTCGTTGGAATTAGGCGGGCTTGCCTAAAGTCCAAGATTACTGTCTACCAACAGGTCAAGGCACCCAAGAGAAAGAAGTTGACGCCGCATTGACGTATCACCTCATACGAATGCTTACTGTGTAATTTAATCCCTTTGTCTCAATATCTCATCAAGCAGGTTTCATGGCAGTGTCATAAACCTATATGCTTGATATGTCGTTCTTTGACTACCTGAAATAAACTCATCGTTTACACCATGGCCATGGAATTTAATGCGATAGTTCTATTTCAATCAAAGGGCCGAGATGTCAACTTCCATAAATGGAAGGTACAAATCCTTCCTTGACTTATCCATTTACAACATGTCACTCGTGACGCACCCAACGTACCCTACTTCCCGCCAACTGTCTGCGTGACGGTTTTCGTCAGTAAATCTAAGTGCGCGAGTCATGACATGAGTTAATGATAATCTTCCAGTCTAAGGACCATTACACACGCTCGTAGATAGCAATATCCGATGACACCAAGACATGCAGAATTACTACTGGCGGGTCTGGTCTCATAATCTCCCATCCTAGAGATTACCAAGTGCGAACTCCATGAGAGAGAGTCTCGTCTTCTTATGAGTACTCGCACATGATGGTCTGTATACTATGTGTTCTATCATAGTATGTCATCCAACCGCAGAACTTTATTTAAGAATATTGTTATAGCATTTCAAGGTTCTCATCATAGCGGGGATCTGCTATGACCTTATTAATGCAAAAAATATTTCAGGACATTATTATATTATAGTCATGCAGAACAATGAACAATATATAATAAGTGAACATTTATGTAATAAAAGTACAAAACAGTTGGTTCTGAGGACACCAACCCTTACATAGTTTACCTTTGGAAACTAGGATGCGAAAACCATTGTGATATCCCTAGATATAATTCTATGGTATGTTTAAGTATGTCCCGAAGGTTTAGTATAACTATAGGTTACAGTCCTAGAATTATGTTGATGATAATAAATAACCTAGGGTGAACCTAATCTATCATAGGTTAAAAAAATTTTCATAAGTTATACATCCTATAAGTGACTTTTTATTATTATGTGGTTGCTCATTATTTTAACTATTTCTTACACAATTGTTTCTGGTGTTAGTTAATAGAGGGAACCAAAAGGAATTGGGTTAACATTGAATCTGATGGAAAAATTGGTGACTATGAGTAGTGAAATTGCGTAATGCCTAGAGGGAAATATATTATGATTATACCGAATCAGACATCGCGATATGTGATTAACAAGGTGAACATTAGTGGTATTCATAATTCATCAAATAAGAGGAAGATGTAATTTTATACATGTTTGCATGGTGAGGAGCATAAAGAAAGGAAGATTGATATTTCTAAAGAAGGTAAGAAGAAACTTGAGGAATACCTCAAATGGAGGGGAAGATGTTATCTATGTGGGGAAAAGGGTCATAGAGTGACAGACTGTTATGGAGTTCAATATCTTATCTCTGGAGAACATGGACATTACCTAACTCAATTCCCTAACCTAAGAGGTTACTTCTAAATCAAGGAAGGAATTATTCCATGAAAATAATTGAAGAGGATGGATTGAATTTTTTTGTATTGGTATTCAAGAATATGCTGTTGAGGTACTTTTATGGTATATTGGAATATCTATGAATTAGTCCATTATGGTTTTCCATAAGAATACGGTACCAGTAACCATGAAAAGTGATGGAAATATTTTTGGAAAGAAGATGATATTCACATAATTAAGGGATAAGGAGAAAATGAAATTTTTGATAGTATTCATGAGCTCATGACTCATATAAGGACAAAGTGATATCATGGTTTGAGTATATAGAAATTTTTGGATTTTGGTATGTGGAAGGTGTTAGCTTTTAAAAGCATTCATGTTTTCACTAAGGTTTGATGGGTATTCATTTTTCAAGAGTATACATGATTAAGGTATTCACTTGTTTGGAATGTGACCAACAACAAGATATATCTTATGATATATGGGGGAAAAATTGAGGAATTCACATGCTCGGTAGATGAAATTTCTAGTAATCAGACAGAAGTATTTTCGATAAGCCTAAACGTTGGAATGGACATCATATAGTATTGCTTAAGGCAATGACTTTTTGTTATTATTTCTGAAATTTTATGATAGTATAGTTTTTGAAAAAGGAAAACCTGCAGGACGGGAGATAACCTGTCACGTTGGACAAGGTTGCGGGAATCGAACCCACAACCGAAGTGTGACAAGACATTATCGCCAACCACATACTAACAGGAAGTCCCTGGTTAGTATAAATTAGTTTTAATTTATTAAGTGGTATGATATATGAAGTATAAGCCCATTTTAGGAACCATATACAATTAATCTCACTATAGAAGGACGTATGTATATTTAGTAACTTTTTCTAACCTTTTTTTGAGACAAATGGAATGACCTATCAATCTATTGCATGATCCGTTAACACTTCATAGAAGACAAATTCAAATTCATTTCTTTAATATATGAGGTGGAAATTGTTCAAGGCACGAACAATAGTGAGATTGTACCAAAATCAAGTAAGTATATCTTTTAATTCAAAAATTCTTCAACATTAGGGAAATGATCATGAAAAAAAAATGTTGTCCTAGTGCTCTAATATCTGATGAGTTAGATGGTACCTTAGATCATCACAAATTTATGGCTTTGTGACTATTGGATTTATCATAGTCACGTCCTCTACCACTCTCCATTAGAACTTAATGGTTAGATTTCTCTTCCTTGTCCATATTTTAACCTATGTTATCCTATATGGAAACCCAGTGATTAGTTAATTTGGGTAACCGTTTCGTTTCATACTTTAGACTTTAGAGATAAGTTTTGGTATTCCTTTTTACGATGTGGGTTTCTATGAAAGAAAATCTCATGTAATAAACCATTTAAAACCCCGATGAATTTCGAGGGAGAAATTCATTTTAAGGGGGTAGAATATAACACCCTGAGATTTTATGAGATATATTATTTTTAATTTACTTGATTTCTTCTATTATACACAACACCAATATTAGCTTGTACTATACGCAACACCATATTAGCTTGCAGTATACGAAACACTATTCTTGGATAGTGTTACAAGTTCGTTTTTTGGAAATTACTCTACGCAACAATAAGTATCGATTTTGTTTAATGAATAAATGAAATATGTTTTAATTATGTTATATGCAACACCAAAGGAAGCTTGCACTACACGCAGCCCTGATTTGGCTTGCATTACACGCAATCACGACCTTCCTCGATAGCGTGTGTAGTATGCAATACCGGGTTTCAATAAACAATGATATATTGATATAATATTGTTATTTAATAGCCTTTATGAATTGTATTAACTAAAGTTTTAATTTTATGACATTATAATTCATCTTAGATATTTCTAGAACATGGTATGAGAACAAAATAATTTTTTTCGAGTAAAATGAGTATTTTTCAAAAAATGCAGTTTTGCCGCCTTTTGATGGCGCTCCCACTTTAAATATAGTTTTGACATGTTTATAAGTTCAATTTGACAATATAAAATTCTTTTTTTGAATCAGGATATAAAAATTTACTTTGTATGAATTTTTGATATTTTTCTGATATGTTTCTTATTTTGATGAATATTAAAAACACGCTATGTTTTAATTAAAAAAACTATTTTCATCGCAATAACTTATTTGGTTAAATTATAATATTGAATGATTTTAAAGTATAAATAGAATATATTTTTACCATTTAATATAATATAACTCACTATCATTAATCTTATATTGAATTCAGAGGTAAAAACATTTCAATCTTTGACAATGTTTTATCTTTTAAAACTTGTTTTCTTAACAACAGGATTAATTATAAATTAATTAATGCAACTTCTGTGTTCTGAATTTTGAAAAAATGGATTCCATATTTTTATTAAATAGGTCCAAATTATGTTAGTAGGTTACTTTTATTTTTTTGATATTATGAATAGTAACTACGGTAATTTTTATTTACTGTAGTTAAAGATTAATCTGGTAATTAAGTGTAAAAATAAGATTATAAAATTACCCTAACACCAGCCAAAATTCTATTAGATGGCTAAAAGTCGACCCATATCACCTAAGGGTCGGAATAGATTAATTTTATGGACTTTTGACCATGAAAATAATGTAATTATTATTAAAACCAAAGAAAGTGACAACATGTCACTCTCTTAAATCATATAAGTATAATAATTTTTATTTAGTGATAAACTTAATGAAACTTCGAACATGAATAGTATCCAAAAATATAATAAAATTATATACATCATGTGAATTTATTTATAATTTTTAAGGATTAAATAATTGTCATTAAAGTTGACACAGTAGTGATGTTGAAATTATTTTATTGATTGAAATATCAAATAAATGGTTTTAAAAATATTAAAATAAATATTATATGAACTATTTAATGTTCTACAATACTTTTCTAGATATATATGACATTTTAAGAATCTATTAAAGCTTTTAGTTCGAACATATCTTCTGTGTGGATTTTATTTAAATTCAAATAAATGAATAGTTTCAAAATTGACACTATTGTTATTTTCTAAAAATAACATAATATAAAATTGATTAAAAATCACAAAAATATTTACAAATTATAAATTAAAGTTTATATCATCTAAAATGTCATAATTAATACAATTATGAACAATTCACAACAAATACGTATTATTTATAACAATTTAAAATTTAAAATCTTATAACCACAAATAAAATTCAATAGATTAAATAAGGATAAATCAAGTTGAAAATGTTTAAAATAAATTAACAACATGTCTAAATTTTATTGGTTTATGAGATTAAAACCCTATCTCATCAATTTTTTTATTTGATTAATTTTTATAGTTTTTAAATGGATTTTGAATTTATTATAAATTAATATTTTTGAGGTTTCTAAAGGTGCCCCTCTCCTCCCTTATAAAAGGGCACCTCCTCCCTCTTCTCCATACACAATTTTTAGTCTTCAAGCTCATCCAACCCCTATCCATTTCCCTGTTCAACTTCCCTAGAAATATTATAGAGGTTCTGGTCTCCTCAAAATACCAACTCTAGTCCCTTAAGGGGAGGTTAAGAAGAGGCGTGTCAAAGAAGAGGTAATATCCTTTACCGATTCTTTCCAATTTATTTCTTCTTCTACTTCTTATTATTTATTTTTTCATAATAAATTAATAAAATAAGTATCACCCATATAATTATATGTTATTATAAATATGAAACAACACTATTTCATCTTGTATCCATCCTATGGAAAATGAAATCACCGCGCATGCGTACGTATGGAATACCGTCTCCACGCTGTGGTGTAATCTGTTTTCCACCACTACCTTACTTGGATGTGTATAATGGTGTAAATAAATAACTATATATGATTATTTGTAAATTTATATTTATTCTAAAATATTATACATACACTTCAATACAATTCCATGATCATTGTAATGATATCATCGCTCGTGCGTACATACGGACTGTCGTCTCCACGAACGCGATGAGATTTATTTTCCATGATTAACCAATCAAGTATGATTATAAAGTATATATAATAAATAATCATGAAATATATTACATTATAATGATACTTTATTTTTGTACATATATGTTTCATTTACTTAATTCCATTTAATTCAATAAGGAAACGAAAACAGCGTTCATGCGTACGTATGGCCTACCATCTCCATGAACAGTGTATTTCATTCCATTTACAGATCTATCATATATATTTATATTCTGAATATATATTATATATAAATCATGTTTTACATTCTGGAATTACGTAAATAAGGATATAAGTAATAATATCAAGAACAACATGTCGAAACATATACGATAAATGAAACGATTTTACCCAAATCGCTACTTTAACATTGAATTTACAGAAGACCGGGTAATATAAAGTCATAAGTGAACCATAAATGATATAATAACAATGAATATAATTATTTAATAAGTCGATGACATTATTTAAATCATTATACAGGAGGTTCGGAAACATACGAAGCATATCAGACATAAGGTAAGGGATAAATTTTCCAATCACGTTTTTATCTGAGATTGTTTGTTTGTAAGCATTTACTAGGGTTATATTTTTCATCCATGCCCATAAAATGTTTTTCATAAAGTGTTTAATATTCTTACATGTATTTTTAATGGAATTCTTACCCCTATTTGACTTTTACATTGTGTTATTGAATGAACCTTTCTTTTGATTACCATACATGGTACATTTTTTACTATTCCGTTTAAGGTACGAGGAGAGTTTCTTTTTAAATTATATGGAATGAATGGATTTTTATAGTTTCATAACACCTTATTTTTATGAAGCTTAATCTACAAGATTTAACGTCTATTTTCAATAAAATCCATTTCTTTTAAAATTTCATGGCATTTTGTGAAAAGAAAATGATTATGAAAAAGAAAGTATATTTTCCTCAAGAATTCATTTCAAGTGTTATATCAAAACCATTTTCCATATAACATGGAATTATTTCATATATGTATGTTTCAAGTATAATGTCTCTATGATTTACATGGTTTCAATTTTATTATGATGAATTGATATCCATTTTTTTATATGGATTATGTTATGATGGGATGATGTTTATGAATCCCATTTTATGCTTTGGGTTATGATTAATGACTTATATTTATGTTGTGGCACACGTAAGAATGATTTCATTATGAGATGGGTGAGAATTATATCTCCCTCCAGTACTTGGGTAATGATTTATATCTCATGAGATTGACATGGCTAGAACGGTAAGTTAATCTGGTTCAGTGACACAGGACTAGAACGAGGAGTGAACTCAATTCAGAAAGGGACTTTGTCCACTAAGATGGTCTTAGCAGCAATGACTTGGCTACTATGGAAATCATATCATGTGATTAATGGTTTTCCACAATTAAATGTTTTATTCCCATTCTATTTTATCATGATTGATGTTCCATTATGATCTATGCCTTATGTACTGCCATGATTTCTGTCATTGCTCAAGATTTTGATGTTTAAAAATTATGTTCATGTTTTTAAGTTCAAATGTATATGGTTTGTTTTATTTTCTCCATCCTTACCCTTACTGATCATTTGAGCTCACCCTTTATATTTTTTCTCTTCCCCAGGATATAAATAAAGGTTTTAGGTAAGAAAAGGGGGCAGATCTTTATGGGAGATGTTGAATGTGTTTCACCAAGATTAGAAGATTATGTTCCAAGTTTCCAAAGACACTAAACTATTACAGTCTTTTGGTGTATGTTTTTGTTATGTATTAAGTATTCCGAAAAAGTAATTTAATGTCTATGTATGTCAAGATATGGGTCTCTATAGTTGGTATCAGAGGAAATGTTTAGTTAACCTTTGGAAACAAGGATGTGAAAACTTTTGTGATATCCCTAGATATAATTCTAAGGTATGTCTTGGGATGTCCCTAAGGTTTAGTATAACTATAGGTTATAGTCCTAGAATTATGTTGACGATCATGAATAACCTAGGGTGAACCTAAGCTATCATAGGTTAAAGAAGGTGTCATAAGTTATACATCCTATAAGTGACTTTTTATGATTATGTGGCTCCTCATTATTTTAATTGTTTCTTGCACACTCATTTTTGGTGTTAGTTAATGGAGGGAACCAGAAGGAATTGGGTTAACATTGAATCCGATGAAAAAATTGGTGACTATGATCAGAGAAATTGTGTAATACCTAGAGAGAAAGATATTATGATTATACCGAATCATACATCGCAATATATGATTAATAAGGTGAATTGTAGTGGTATTCCTAATTCATCAAATAAGAGGAAGATGGAATTTTATGCATGTTTTCATGGTGAGGAGCATAGAGAAAGGAAGATTGAGATTTCTAAACAAGGGAAGAAGAATCTTGAGGAATACCTCAAATAGAGGGGAATATGTTATCAATGTGGAGAAAAGGGTCATACAGTGACAGACTGTTATAGAGTTCAATGTATTATCTTTGGAGAACATGGACATTACCAAACTCAATGACCTGACCTAAGAGGTTACTTCTAAATCAAGGAAGGACTTATTCCATGAAAATCATTGAAGGGGATGGATTGAATTTTTATGTATTGGTATTCAAGAATTATGTTGTTGAGGTACTTTTATGGTATATTAGAATATCTATGAATTGGTCCATTATGGTTTTTCATAAGAATATGGTACTGGTAACCATGAAAAGTGATGGAAATATTTTTGGAAAGAAGATGATATGCCCATAATTAAGGGATAAGGAGAAAATGAAATGTTTGATAGTATTCATGAAATCATGACTAATATAAGGAAAAAGTGATATCATGGTTTGAGTATATATAAATTTCTGGATTTTGGTATGTGGAAAGAGTTAACTTTTAAAATAATTCATGTTTTCACTAAGGTTCAGTAGATATTCATTTTTCAAGAGAATACATGATTAAGGTATTCACATGTTTGGAATGTGGCCAACAACAAGATAGATCTTATGATATATGGGGGAAAATGAAGGAATTTACATGATCGGTAGATGAAATTTCTAGTAATCAAACAGAAGTATTTTCAATAAGCCTAAAGGTTAGAATGGACATCATATAGTATTGCTTAAGGCTATAACTTTTTGTTTTTATTTCTGAAATATTATGATAGTATAGTTTTAGAAAAAGGAAAACATGTAGAATGGGAGACAACCCGTCACGTCGGAAAAGGTTGCGGGAATCGAAACTACAACCGAAGTGTGACATGCCTTTATCGCCTACCAATGGCCTATAGGAAGTCCCTGGTTAGTATAAATTAGTTTTAATTTATTAATTGGTATGATATATGAAGTATAAGTCCATTTTAGGAACCATATACGATTAATCTCACTATAGATTGACTTATGTATATTTAATAACTTTTTCTAACCTTTTGTTTGAGACAAATGGAATGGCCTATCAATCTATCACATGATCTGTTAGGACTTCACGGAAGACAAATTCAACTTCATTTCTTTAAGATATGAAGTGGAAATTGTTCAAGGCACGAACAACAGTGAGATTGTACCAAAATCAAGTAAGTATTTCTTTTAATTCAAAAATTCTTCAACATTAGGGAAATGGTCTTGAAAACCAAAAATGTTATCCTAGTTCACTCGTATCTGATGAATCAGATGGTACCTTAGATCATCACAAATTTATGGCTTTGTGACTGTTGCCTTTATCATAGCCATGTCCTCTACCACTCTCCATCAGAACTTGATGGTTAGATTTCTCTTCCATGTCAATATTTTCAGCTATTTTATCCTATGTGGAAACACAATGATTATTTAATTTGGGTAACCGTTACGTTTTATACTTTAGTTTTTAAAGATTAGTTTTGGTATTCTTTTTTACGATGTGGGTTTCTATGAAAGAAACTCTCATGTAATAAACCATTTATTACCCCGAAGAATTTTGAGGGTGAAATTAATTTTAAGGGGGGTAGAATGTAACACCCTGAGATTTTATGGGATATATTTTTTTTAATTTATTTGATTTCTTTTATTATACACAACACCAAGATTAGATTGTACTATACACAACACCATATTAGCTTGCAGTATACAAAACACTATTCTTAGATCGTGTTACAAGTTCGTTTTTTGGAAATTATTCTACGCAACATTAAGTATATATTTTGTTTAATGAATAAATGAAATAAGTTTTTATTATGTTTTATGCAACACAAAATGTATCTTGCACAACACGTAGCCCTGACATGGCTTGCATTACACGCAATCGCGACCTTCCTCGATAGCGTGTGCAGTACGCAATACTGGGTTTCAATAAACAATGATATATTGATATAATATTATTATGAAATAGCCATTATGAATAGTAGTAACTATATTTTTATTTTCATGACATGATAATTCATCTTACACATTTTATAGAACATGGTATGAGAACAAAATAATTGTTTTCCTGTAAAATGTGTATTTTTCAAAAAATGCAGTTTTTCCGCCTTTTGATGGCGCACCCACTTTAAATCGAGTTTTGACATGTTTATAAGTTCAATTTGAAAATATAAAATTCTTTTTTGGCATCAAGATATAAAAATTTACTTTGTATAAATTTTTGATATTATTCTGAAAAGTTTCTTATTTTGTTGAATAGTAAAAACACACTATATTTTAATTAAAAACAACTATTTTCATCGCAATAATTTATATGGTTAAATTATAATATTTAATTATTTTAAAATATAAATAGAATATATTTTTACCATTTAATATAATATAAGTCTTTACCATTAATTTTATATTGAATTCATAGGTAAAAAAATTTCAATCTTTGGCAATGTTTTAACTTTTAAAACCAGTTTTCTTAACAACAGGATTAATTTTAAATTAATTACTGCAACTTCTTTTTTTTTGAATTTTGAAAAAATGGATTCCATATTTGAATTCAGTGGGTCCAAATTATGTTAATAGGTAACTTTTATTGTTTTGATATTATGAATAGTAACTACGGTAATTCTTATTTACTGTAGTTAAAGGTAAACTGGGTAATTAATTGTAAAAATAAGATTATAAAATTACCCTAACACCTTCCAAAATTATATTGGATGACTAAAAGTCTACCCATATCACCTAAGGGTAGTAATAGAATAATTTTATGCACTTTGGACCATGAAAATAATTTAATTATTATTAAAACCAAAGAAAGTGACAACATGTCACTCTCTTAAATCTTATAAGTATATTAATTTTAATTTAATGATAAAATTCATGAATCTTAGAAAATGAATATTCTCCAGAAATATAATAAAATTATCTACATCATCTGAATTTATTTATAATTTTTAAAGATTAAATAATTATCATTAAAGGTGACACAATAGTGATGTTGAAATTATTTTATTGATTGAAATATCAAATAAATGGTATTAAAAATATTAAAATAAATATTATATGAACTATTTAATGTGATAAACTACTTTTATATATATATATGACATGTTATTAATCTATTAAATCTTTTAGTTCAAACATATCTTCTTGTGTGGATTTTATTTAAATTCAAATAAATGAATAGGTTCAAAATTGAGACTATTGTTATTTTATAAAAATAACATAATATAAAATTGATTAAAAATCACAAAAATATTTAACATTTATAAATTAAAATTTATATGGTCTACAATTTAATAAATAATCCAATTATGGACAATTCACAACACATAATTAATTATTTATAACAATTTAAAATTTAGAATCTTATAACCACAAATAAAACTAAATTGATTAAATAATGATAAATCAAGTTGAAAATGTTTAAAATAAATTGCCAACATGTCTACATTTTATTGGTTGATGATATTACAACCCTATCTCATATAAGTTTGGATTTGAGTCATTTTAAAAGTTTTTAAGTGGGTTTTCAATTTATTATAAATTAATATTTTTGAGGTTTCCAAAGGTGCCCCTCTCCTCCCTTATAAAAGGGAACCTCCTCCCTCTTCTCCTTACACAATTTTGAGCCTTCAATCTTGTCCAACCCCTAAAAATTTCTCTTCTCAACTTCCCTAGAAACATTATAGAGGTTCTGGTCTCCTCAAAAGACCAACTCTAGTGCCTTAATATGAGGTTATGAAGAGGCGTGTCAAAGAAGAGGTAATATCCTTTACCGATTCTTTCCAATTTATTTCTTCTTCTACTTCTTCCTCTTTATTTGTTTCATCATAAATTAATAACATCAGTATAACTCATATAATTATATGTTATTATAAATATTAAACAACCCTATTTCATCTTCTATCCATCCTACGGAAATTGAAATCATTGCGCGTGCGTACGTATGGAATACCGTCTTCACATCGTGGTGTAATCTATTTTCCAC
The DNA here is from genome assembly GCA_963277665.1 of Viscum album. NCBI lineage: Eukaryota > Viridiplantae > Streptophyta > Magnoliopsida > Santalales > Viscaceae > Viscum > Viscum album. Next base: position 1,672,385,314 of record OY728138.1, read on the forward strand.
CACCACCAAACATGGATGGGTATAATGGTGTAAATAAATAACTATATATGATTATTGTAAATTTATATTGATTCTGAAATATTATACATACACTTCAATACAATTCCACGATCATGGGAATGATATCATCGCTCGGGCATACGTACGGACTACGTCTCCACGAACGCGATGAGATTCATTTTCCATGATTAACCATTAAAGTATGATTATAAAGTATATATAATAAATAATCATGAAATATATTACATAATAATGGTACTATATTTTTTTACATATATGTTTCATTTACTTAATTCCATTTGATTTAATAAGGAAACAAAAAAAGTATTCATGCGTACGTACGGCCTACCATCTCCATGAACGGTGTATTTCATTCCATTTTTCGATCTATCATATATATTTATATTATGAATGTATATTATACATAAATAATGTTTTACATTCTGGAATTAAGTAAATCATGATATAAGTAATAATTTCAAGAACAACATGTCGAAACACGTACGATAAATGAAACGATTTTACCCAAAACGCGGCTTTAACATGGAATTTACAAAAGAACGGGTAATATAAAGTAATATGTGAACCATATATGATATAATAACAATGAATATGATTCTGTAATAAGTCAATGACATTATTTAAATCATTATACATGAGTTTCGGATACATACAAAGCATATCAGACATAAGGTAAGGGGTAATTTTTCCAATCTCATTTTTATCTGAGATTGTTTTTCGTAAGTATTAACTGGGGTTGTATTTTCATCCATGACCATAAAATGTTTTTTTTAAAGTGTTTAATATTCTTCCATGTATGTTTAATGGCATTTTTACCCCTCTTTGACATTTACTTGGTGTTATGGAAAGAACCTTTCTTTTGTTTACCATACGTGGTACTTTTTGACTTTTCCATTTAAAGTAGGAGGAGAGTGTTTTTTTAACTTATACGGCATGAATGGATTTTTATTGTTTCATAATGCCTTATTTTCATGAATATTACTCTACAATATTTAATGATTATTTTCAACAAAATATTTTTATTTTATAATTTCAGGGCATTTTGTGAAAAGAAAATGATTTTGAAAAAGAAAGTATATTTTCCTCAAGAATTCATTTCAAGTGTTTTATCAAAACCATTTTCCATATAAGATGGAATTATTTCATATGTGTATGTTTCAAGTATAATGTCTCTATGATTTACATGGTTTCAATTTTCTTATGATTAAATGATATCCATTTGTTTTATATGGATTATGTTATAATGGGATGATGTTTATGAAACCCATTTTATTCTTTGGGTTATAATGAATGATATATGTTTACAGTGTGGAACACATAAGAATGATTTCATTATGAGATGGGAGGGACCTATATATCCATCCAATGCATTGGGTAAAGATTGATATCTCATGAGATAGACATGGCAGGAATGGTAAGTTATTCTGGTTCAGTGACACAGGACTGGAACGAGGAGTGAACTCGATTCAGAAAGGGACTTTGTCCACTAAGATGATCTTTGCAGCAATGCTTTAGCTACTATGGAAATAATATCATGTGCTTAATGGTTTTCCATAATTACATGTTTTATTCCCATTCTATTTTATCATGATTGATGTTCCATTATGATCTATTCCTTATGTACTGCAATTATTTATGTCATTTCTGAAGATTTTGATGTTTAAAAATTATGTTCATGTTTTTAAGTTCAAGTTTATATGGTTTGTTTTATTTTCTCCATGCTTACCCTTAATGAGCATTTGAGATCACCCTTTATATGTTTTATTTTCCCCAGGATATAAAGAAAGGATTTAGGTAAAAAAAGGGGGAAGATCTTTATGGGAGATGTTGAAGATCTTTCAACAAGATTAGAAGATTATGTTCCATGTTTCCAAAGACACTAAACTATTACGGTCATTTGGTGTCTGTTTTTGTTATATTTTAAGTATTCTTCAAAAGTAATGTAATGTCTATGTACGTCATGCTATGGGACTCTACAGTTGGTATCAGAGGAATGGTTTAGTTAACCTTTGGAAACTAGGATGTGAAAACTTTTGTGATATCCCTAGATATAATTCTAAGGTATGTAAAAGGATGTGTTGAGTCAATAAGGTTTTCCTTATGACTTTTCCATTCCTTCTTGTTTTGAAAATCACAAACACCTATACTTAAGAAAATGTTTGTTTTACCTCCATTAGAAAAATTTTCTTCCATAAGGAAATTTACCCTAACCTAAAGTTTCTAATACATATTAATATTTTTATTAAGTACAAAAACCGGATTCTTAACCAAAATCATGGAATCATATAATGTCAAGAATTGGAGTATTCTGTTTCTAGGATCTGAATTCTGGATCTGAACTCTTATGAAGTTCGACTCCGGACTCTTATGAAGTTTCTCTCCGAACTCTTAAGTAGTTCGACTCCAAACTCTTATGAAGTTCGACTCCGAACTCTTAAGTAGTTCAACTCCGAACTCTTAATGTAGTTTGACTCTGAACTCTTATGAAGTTCGACTCCGAACTCTTAAGTAGTTCGACTCTGAACTCTTATGAAGTTTAACTCAGAACTCTTAAGTAGTTCGACTCCGAACTCTTATGAAGTTCCACTCCAAACTCTTAAGTAGTTCGACTCTGAACTCTTATGAAGTGAAACTCTGAACTTTCATGAGTAAGACTCCGAACCTTTTCTAGGTCGACATTGAACTCTACAAAATCAGATTCCGATCTTTGGTGAAACCAGACTCTGAATTCCTATAAAACAGAATCTGATCATTTCTTAACATAGAATCCAAAATTTTAATTTGCTTACAATCCGAACTTAGTATGGATTTTACTTATAAATTCTTCATTACAAAACGATGTTGTGCATTCAATTATACTTGGTTTGTTATTAAATGAAGTCATATATTCTGTCTCAAACTAACCGTTGGCTGAGTTACAAATGTATAGGTCCCTCCAAATTTTAAGGGAAATATGACCGTTGGAGAGGAGGTTGACCAAGCCTATAAATAGAAGCTCATTTGATAGAGCTGAAAATAGATATGAAACGAGTTGATCGATCTAAAGACCACACACTGTTAAGTTGATTTCTAGAGAGAGAAGCCTTTCATGCTTTGTGCGTACTGAATCGCTCGTTAAGATTGCTTCGTGCGACTCCGAATGTTGGTGATTACATTCGAGGGCTTCCAGGGATAGGAAGATAGATGTGCCGACTTCCTTGAAGTTCAAGGGCTTCCTTGCTGAGGAAGACAGATGTTCCAACTACCTTGAAGTTGAGGGCTTGCGGGGATAGCAATATAGAGATTCCAATCTTCGTATCGAGGTCCTACCCTGGTGTGGGTAAGACAGACTTGATTGAAATTATAAATCAAGGGACATTTATCCAAGGTTGTTGGATACCCTTCTCTTTGTGTCAAAAGACTTATATCTTGTTACTTTTAGTTTTACTACTTGTTTTTCCGCTGCACTTTTGTATTTTAAGGAAATTATAATTCTCTTATATTTCCTTATACTTGTACTCTGATTAGTTTATATTCTATACACTTTAAGATAGAATCTCATTTTGTAAACATTGATTCCAATTCTCCAATTTGTGATTATAGGTGTTGTGAATTTGTTTAGTTTAACTTTGTTAAACATAGATTCTTTCTTTACATAAAGAAAATTTTAATGGTATACAATTCACCCCCTCTTATATTTTGAGCATCTACATTGTTATTTCGATCCTACAATTGGTATCAGAGGAGGTATCTGAAATACTTATACTCACATATATGTTTTTCTTGCTCATTTTTCATTGTTCTTCATTCTTGCTTAGAAAGTTTCTTTGTCATTCTAAACTTTTTCATTCCGAACATTGTCATTCCGAACATTGTTATTCCGAACTTTGTGGTTATGAATTCTTGTTACTAATAAGTTTGTGTGCCAAAGGTTAATTTAAGAATGGCAGGAATCAATGTCGGTTCTATTGACAATCTAAATCTTACAAGACCACCAATTTTTGATGGGAACGATTATAAGTACTAGATAGATCGAATGAAGACTTTTTTTTTCAATACTGAAGTGGATACTTTCATTATGCTTACTGGTGATTATAGAATTCCTAATAAGGACGTTAGAACCTTCACTAACCAGGAAAAACAAGAATATCAACCCAATTATGAGGTACATAATACCTTACATTGTTCAATGACTGGAAATATATATAGCCAAATTTCGTCTTGTGAAGCAGCTAAGTGTATCTGGAAGAAGTTAGAGGTTACACACTATGGTACTTCTAAAGTGATTGAGACTAGGAGATCTATGCTTAGAGATGAACACCATGGCTTCAATTTTTCTTTATGGTGAACCAATTTGCAAAGTTCAACAGAGATTTATGACTATAGTGAACAGTCTTTAGTCTATGGGAGAGAATGGTTTGGATGATGAAGCTCGTGTGGATAAGATAATTGATATTATTCCCAGTGAGTGGGAATCCAAAAGAAAAGCTATTGATAAAAATTGGAAGGTCACTCAAATATCGTTAGATGAGCTATTTGGAACTCTTCTCCAATATGAAACAAGAATGAAGAGAGATGCTGACAACATCAAGAAGAAGAATGGTAATGGTACTGTTGATTTCACAACAACATCAAATCATGTGAAAGCTAAGACTCCTGAGAGAGTAACCAGATCAAAGTCTAAGAAAGCTATTATCCAATCCGAATCTAGTGAAAGTGAATTCTCAGAAAATCAGTTAGCAAATCTTTCTCGGAGGATGAACAAGATTACTGGCCAGAGAAATTTCCAATCCAAGTATAAGAAAAAGGAAAGGAAAGATAAGAAAGATGGAGAAGTTACTAGTTATGAATGCAAGAGAGATGGACATATTAGACCAGATTTCCCTTTTCTCAAAAAGAAAGAAAGGAAAGAAAGGCATTCTGACAGGAATAGAAATAAGTTTTATAAATCCAAAGCTAAGAAAGTTCTGAAAGCTAATGACACCTGGAGTGTCAGTGGTGGTGACTCTTCAGATAAATCTTCTGATTATGAATCTTCAGGATAGAAGAATCTTGGTCTTATAGCCAGATTACCCATTAAGAATCATTGTTTTATGGCTAAGGTATGAAATGATGAATCATTGACCAATGTTTCTTTAAATTATAATGATAGAGAATATTATAATTCTTCAGATGAAGAATCTTCTTCTGATGAAGAAAATACCTTACCTACCTATGAAGAAGTTTCTAGGTTTGCTGAACTTCTTGAAATTGAGAATTCCAAACTCAATAAAAAATTTGATAAGGAAAACTCTAGGAATACTATCCTTACGAAATAAATATCAGATCTTACCAAATATCTTGATAGAAAAAATGCTGATTTTATAAATATTTCAAAAAATCATGAGGAAGTAAGTTATGAGAAGGAAAAACATTCTATAGAGTTAGAAAAGGTAATTTCTAAGAAAAGCTTCTTTGAGACTAGATCTAGTTCTAAATATAATGATTTTGAAGATAAAAACTTGGTCATAAAACTCAAGTCTGAAATTTTTTCCTTAAAGAAGTGTTTATCAAACTTTACCCATGGTAAAGAAAATTTTGATAAAATGTATTCTCAGATACGACCTTTAAGAAACAAATTCAGATTTGGTTTTCCCCATGCTAAACCAACTTTTAGTAACAATTACTTTGTTCCACAATGTGCCCCATTTTATACCAAGTGTCAATGTGGTGATCACTGGGCAAAGAATTGTTCTTTAAACAAAACCCAATCTTTAGGTTTTCATAAGGCATATTTTTCAAAGAAGATGTGGGTTCCCAAAATTTTATTATCTGGAAATATCGGATCCAAACAAGTTTGGATTCCGAAAGTCTAATTTCTTTTCTTGATTTTAGGAAGATAAAGTACCAACAACAAAACATGGTACATGGATAGTGGATGTTCCTGGAACATGACTGGTAACAAAATCTATTTTGAAAAGATTATCAAAACGAAAGGAGGAAAAGTAACTTTCGGAGATAATGCTCAGGGAGAAATTGTTGGTATAGGTAATATTGTTATTCTTGGAAAAACATTGATTTAAAATGTTTTATTTGTTAAGGGTCTTAAGCACAACCTCATTAGCATAAGTTAATTATGTGATGAAGGATACCTTGTGAATTTTAGGAATGATAAGTTCTTAGTTCACAATTCCAAGGAAGAATTTATTCTCTCTGCCAATAGGCAAGAGAATGTTTTCACTTTGAACTTAGAAGACCATAGAATCCAAGATTTACCTTGCCTTAGTGTAGTAGAAGATCATTCTTGTTTATGGCATAGAAGATTAGTTCACTGTAATCTTAGGAACTTATGTAAAATCTCTAAGAAGAAACTATTTAAGGATCTACCGGAGCTTAGATTTGATTCTTCTAAAGTTTGTGATCCTTGTCAATATGGGAAGAAACATAAATCTAGTTTTAAATCAATTGGTGAAGTCTCAAAAACTGATGCACCACAGTTGGTGCACATCGATCTTTTTGGTCCAACACAAACCAGAAGCATTGGAGGAAAATACTATGTGTTTGTTCTAGTTGATTATTAAAATAGATTTACATGGGTCTATTTTCTAGAAAATAAGTCAGAAGATTTTTCTTATTTCAAAAGTTTTAGAGCCCAATTTAAAAATGAGAAAAAACTTCCATTGAACACTATTCATAGTGATCATGGTGGAGAATTTCAAAATTCTGATTTTGAAACCGTTTGTAGTAGAAAAGGTATTACTCACAAATTTTCATCACCTAGAACTCCTCAACAAGATGGTGTAGTTAAAAGAAGAAATATAATTCTTCAAGAGATAACTAGAACCATGTTGAGTGAATATTCTATAGTTGGACATTTCTGGGCTGAAGTTGTTAGTACTACTTGTTATACTATAAATCGAGTTTTGATTAGACCTTTTCTAAATAAAACTCATTATGAGTTATGGAATGGTAGAAAACCTAGACATTCCTACTTCAAGGTTTTTGGTTGAAAAGTATTCATTCTGAATACTAAAGATAATCTATATAAATTCGCAGAAAAATCTGATGAAGGAATTTTCTTAGGCTACTCCACAACTTCTAAGGCTTATAGAGTTTTTAATAAAAATACTTGTACTGTTGAAGAAATAGTGCATGTAAAATTTGATGAATCTAATCCTTTTGTTTTTAAACCATCCCAACCTACATCCTCAGATGAGTTTTCAAAAAATTATTTCCATCCTTTGATAGAAGTTACTTCTGATATGGTAAATGTTCAAGAAGATACTTCTGTGGCGTTTACCCTAGAAGACATTCTACCCTATGGTGATGAACAGACTTTACAAAACCCAACTCAGGTGATTCATAAGAATCATCTCGGTGATAGCATCATTGGCAATGTAAATAAACCTGTAAGGACTAGGAGTTCCTTGAGAAATTAAGTAGAACATCTAGCATTTCTTTCCCAATTAGAACTAAAAAGCACTGACGAAGATTTAGGTGATGTTGATTGGATCAAGGCCATGCAAGATGAACTAAATGAATTTGAAAGGAACAAAGTATTGACCTTGGTTGAAAGATCTAAAGAAACTTCTGTTATTGGAGTAAAGTGGGTCTTCAGAAACAAGTGTGATGAAAATAGAATCATTGTAAGAAATAAAGCTAGGCTAGTTGCAAAAGGCTATAATCAGCAAGAGGGAATAGACTACGAAGAAACATATTCTCCAGTAGCTAGACATGAATCAATTCATATTTTACTTGCCTTTGCAGCATTCTTCAATTTCAAACTTTTTCAAATGGATGTGAAATGTTCTTTTCTTAATGGTTATGCTCAAGAGGAAGTTTTCGTTGAACAACCTCCTGGCTTTGAAGATACAAAACATCTTGATCATGTTTTTAGACTTACCAAATCTTTTTATGGCCTTAAACAAGCCCCACGAGCTTGGTATGATAGACTTACATGATTTTTTCTTCAAAATAACTATGTAATGGGAAATGATGATCCAACCCTTTTTATAAATAAATATAAGAAAAATGTTTTGATTGTTCATATTTACATTGATGAAATTATATTTGGTTCAACTCAGCAATCTTTAACTGATTCTTTTGCAAGTCTAATGATGTTTGAGTTTGAAATGAGTATGATGGGTGAGTTAACATTTTTCCTTGGTTTCCAAATTTCTCAAAGGCCAGAAGGAACCTATATATCTCAACATAAGTATATTAAATATATTCTCAAAAATTATGGTTATGAAAACTCTAAGAGTATAAGTACTCCCATTGGTACCTCAAACTCCTAAGATCTTGATGAAGCTAGGAAACCAATAGATCAAACATCTTTTCGAGGTATGATAGGAAGTTTACTTTACTTAACAGCTAGTCGACCAGACTTAATGTTCTCAGTATGCTTATGTGCAAGATATCAATCCAATCCTAAGGAATCTCACTTCAAGGTGGTGAAAAGAATTTTTTCTCTACCTATAGGGAACCATGGATTTAGGATTATTTTATACTTCTGGAAATGATTTTGTTTTAAAAAGTTTTTCGGATACTGAATTTGGTGGATGTAGAACGGATAGAAAGAGTATATCCAGAACTTGTCATTTATTAGGAGATTCATTAGTTTCTTGGTCAGGCAAGAAAAAACATTCTGTAGCACTTTCCACTACTGAAGCTAAATATGTAGCAGCTGGAAGCTGGTGTGCTCAAGTTTTGTAGATGCAATACACACTCACAGACTATGGCCTGAGTTTTACTAAGAACCAAATTTTGTGTGATAACACAAGTTCCATTGCCCAAAGTAAAAACCGTGCACATCACTTTCATTCAAAACACATAGATATTAGGCATCACTATCTCAGGGATCTCACACTTAAAAGAGATATCAATCTTCAGTTTATCGGAACACAAGATCAACTTGATGATATTTTCACAAAATCTTTACCCTCCGATAGATTTGAATTCATTAAAAAAAGTTAGGAATGATAACTGTAAGGTAATCATTATTCATTATCTTCTTGTTGAATAATTCTCCTAACAGTAATAAACTCATTTTCATAGGGGGAGTACATTTGTTTGTTAGTATAACTAAATTTTTTCAGTGTCTGTTTTTCAAAAATTTTGTAACTAAAATTTTCAGAATCGTTTTTTTTTCAAAATTTTCAGAATGGAAGTTTCGGAATTGAAATTTCTGAATTGGAAATTCTCAGAATGATAATTTCTGGAATTAGAATTTCCGAAATGGAAATTTTTGGGAGCTAGAAATTACGTAGTGGGTTTTTTCATACTGGAACATTCATAACCGTTTTCTATCCATAATGGTCTTTCAAAATAAGTTATTTTAACAATATTACCAATTAAGAACAATCCTTCTAGCCAATCCGAAAGGTATGATTTCCTTACTTAGGTTTTCCTAATCGTATTCTGCTTACTGTTTTTTTTTATGTTCAGATTCTAGTTTTCCTCAAATTTGAATGTTTTCCTTAAAACCTCAAAAGATCGGAGTCAGGTTTTCCTTGCAGGAATGTTCTCAACCGTTAGAACAGATCAAGAAGTTTGTCAACCGTTAGATGGATTTTGGAAGACCAAAGGTAATATCCATCACCTATATAAATGGGAACCCAAGACTCGTCCCACATCGGTTTTGAAAGCTTTCACATCTCGAAGCCCTGCTACTCCTCTTAAGACCGGTTTCGATCATTGCAAAGTCGTTCCGAATCCTTTAGGTCTCTCTGTTCTGAATGTCTGTTGAAGCAACATATCAAGATATGTCAACTTCAAAACCAATATCTATGTGGTTAGTATTTAGGGAAAGGTTGGTGCATCTGAATTTCTATAAGTCTGATTACCTTATTTCTATGAATATTAGACTGAATGGATGGGAGGATATCTGCATAGCAAAGTCAGATAAACAGGATCTGGTTTATACTAATTTTCTAATTGATTTCTACGAGTTTTTTTCCTTCCAGATGGAAGATGGCGGAGAATGGTTTTCTTTCAAGTCTTATGGGAAGACTTATAAGCTATCTTACACAAAGGCCGTGAGCTTGGTTGGTTTATCCTACGAAAGAGAAGCCGAGTTCTTCTCACACAAAATTCCAGATGTGCAAGGAAGTTTCAACAAGGATAAGGCACTGAAGTGTATGGGTCTTAAGGATGATTCGACCATTAAGATTGCTCGTCTCACTCTGAACAATAGAATACTTCAGCTTTGGGTGCAAGGCTTTCTGGTTCCAAGAAGAGGTGATAAAGACAATTTGAAGAAAAGTGATATCTATGTCTTAGATTTCATGGTAAATCTACGAAAGATAAATTTGATGAGGCATGTCTTGGTTACGATCAAGAACATCAAAGAATAAAATTTGAGAGCTCAGATAATCATGTTCCCTACCTTACTCTCTAAGATGATAGTTTGGTGCTTAGAATCCTTCAAGGTTGCTTGCAAATCAAATGTCCGGAATTGCAAACTTATGCTGCTTAGTGATGATACTTTGAAGAGGATGAAGATGGGCTTTTCTAGTGAATCCGGAGAATTTTACCCTCTATCGGTGGAAGAGGTTGAAGCAGCTCAGAAAGAAACACAGAATCCGGAACCTTCCAAAAAGCAAAGGAACAAGAGAAATCGTAAGGAGGTGGCTGCTGACGCACGCCTGTCGTGGGGCGTGACAAAACAATATTTTATTTACCTAAGTATAGTATAGCAGTTGATCCTAGGTAGTCTCCCGAAGAGGAGTGCACACAAAACAAGGTTGTCACTTTTTGTTGGTTTTCGTAAAAAGATTGGTTTTAATTAATTTGAATGACTATGAGAGAAACAATCAATAGAAATTGATTAATTTTAACAAATGATAAAGATGGTGATCGGATTGGGTTTGGCTAGACTTAGTGTTGTGCCATCATGGTTTCCAAATTTTATCTCTTCTTCTTCCTTAAACTGGTAAGAGAGAGATTTATCTACCGAGTCCTCTCTCTCCCTTAGTCAGATAAATGTGATGAGAATTTTCCTTTCTAAAACCTTAGATTGGTCTATCCTCCTTCCAAAGTGTTTAGGGTTGTATATGGTCTCTTGATTAATTAGAGCAATCCCAGACCTGGAATTGTTGTTCCCTAATAAACCAAGATTTCAACATACAATCCTACACACGTGCTTGACAACCGTCGAGCAATCACCACCCAACCCTAATCATGTGCCACCGTATACAGATTAGAATTGGGTGGAGGGAGATGTGATCATCAACCAAAGAAATTTATAATTTCAGAATAAAAACCTTAACACAACCGCATTCGGAATTTAATACTGAATTATGAATTGAAACCAGAAGAATAAAGAAGAACAAATTTTATTCATTTCAAGCACAAAACTCAAGCACAACACATCGGTCTAGCCTCCCCTCTTTCTGATCACTCAAATGAAACTACCCCTCCATGGATGGGGTAAGCGAGATAATGTGGGAGAGGAGAGACATAATAAATGAAATAAAAGAAAAATCTGGGAAGTTCTTCTCCTTGGTGCCCCAGAAGGAATGGGGTGGAGAATGGGATGGATTGAGGGGGAGGAGCTCTCCTCCTTTTATAAGCAGAATTCGACCCCCGAAAGTTGTCGCGTTTTGGACCCCATAAATGACCTCTTCACGCGTTGAGAACTTCTTCAATGTTGTTCATAATTGTCTTGGCCGTGTCCCCTCAAAATCGCAGCGGATTTGGACAGGTATTCCGAGAGTTATGGCCAATTTCCTCTGACAATTTATTCTGTCCAGTCAGAATCATCAAACCGAAAAACACCGTTTTGTGCTGAATTAATGTCCCTGAAAACGGCCATTTAAGGCGTGGACTCCTTAATGAAACTTTTTCCCAATCTTCGTATCCGTCTATCCACAAAATTTCAGCTCCATTAAAGTCGTTTTGAGCGAGTTATGGATATTTCACTGAACCTTCTTTTTTTCTGGATGAAATTTCTAGGAAGCTTCCTTGGTGTTCCTGAATAATCTTCAACTTCATTGAATTGTTTGGACCTCAAGATGGTCGAATCAGATCCTGGTCCAGAAGAAAAAGTTGAAGGAAATTAAATTAGGATTCTAAAGAAATTATAATCATAAAATTTGGATTTATATTTTTTTGTAAATGACCAAAATACCCCTGTAGTGAAAATCTGTCCAAAATGCAGAATTTGGTCATTTTTGCATTTAAACTTAAAATACTTCTTAAATCCAAAATTGGTACATATAAGCTCAAAATGGTATCTTGGGATGTTTAAAACAATAGAAATGAATTAAAAAATGTGCAAATTATAAGCCCTGTCAATTCCCCCACACTAAAACCATGCTTGTCCTCAAGCATAAAATCTCAACATGGAATTCAAAGGACACCAATGTCACCAATATTTAAATTTCAAATGGAATAAAATAAAATGATTATCAATGTCCAATAAAATTTTCTAGTTCCACAAAAATACCAATTTAATTTCCCATTTTTCAAAGAAACAATCAATTCATGCATTTTACTTTTCCCCTTTGAAAAATAATGAAGCTTCTCCTTTCATTCATTCAAGCTTCTCAATTTATTATTATTAAACATGCCAAATCATGATCTACCTCACTTATGAATCTTTTCTCTAATCACTCATGATACAATTAATAGTGGAGTTATGCTCATATCATGAGAACATTCTCCTTACCCATAGGCTTGTAAAGTAACTACTTTCTCCACTTTGTAAAGACAAAACACACATAAAATCATGAGGACTTGCAATAAAGGTTCAAATGACTCTGTGGCTTAGGGTTGGTGGGTAAATGATTGAAATAATTTAAGGCCAGAAGTAGGAGGGTTGACTCTTAAGTACAATGCATGATTAATCAAGTGAAAACACAAGATGAACCTCACTCAAATCCCCTTGAAATGTGAATCACAACACCACTCCCCTTTCAATGACATGGGTCATTAGTCAATAAATGATTACAAAGAATGATATCATCCAAGTTCTCCCTGTTTTTGTTTAAGCTCCAGAAAGGTACAGCTTTATTTTCTCTTTTTTTTCTTTTTTTTGTAAAGCTCCAGAAAGGCACAGTCTTTTTTTTTATGGAGAACCGGATGAAATGAAAGAAGCATAATGAAATGATGACTCATGCCCAATTTTCTAATAATACATTGCCCAAAATGATGACGCACATATTACACCACCCAAAAATGATACATATCCCAAGGAACGCACACGAAAGGCCCTTCCCCCACACTCAAACTTGAAATAACCATGCAAAAATACTAAAAGTGCAGGTAGGTAAGGAAAAATTGGATTGTAATGTGGCTTAAACCTATAAGGAAATTCATGGCATCTAAGGGCTTACGAAGGATAAATGTAAAGGTGGGTCTTAGGATAAAATGTGGCTAGCCAAAGATATGCCTCAATCATTTTAAATGTGGTTTTGTACAGTCATAGCTTTGACAAGTTTCAATACAAGTTCTAGCAGGTGGCACGTCCCAAGATCACTCAAGAAATATGCTCAAGATAAAATAGGAAATATTTGGTCTAGAAATCCTCTCAAGAATGAGAATATGATATTGGACAATCACTTATGGCATGATTAATAATAACAAATTAATTCACATGAATTTTAGAAATTCAAAGAATGAAAAATGGAAGGGAAATTTCATTTACATGAATCAATTAATTCCCTCAAATCATGAGTCCTTATTTCAATATCCTTGCTTCACTTTAATCATCCAATTATCCATTTTAATCATTCAATCTCATTAACATTGAAATCTAAAACATGGCATCACAAGATTCCTAAGAAACTCATGTCTCCTAGATAAGTTGAGTAAAACATGAATTCAAGCGTGGGCATGCCTTTTCTTGATTAATTATTTAAAATACTAAAAATGTAGGGAATAAAGTCGGATAATATAGAATTGAAACTCATACTCCCCTGTCAAATGGATCCTTTTCTTCACGACGTATAATCCCACAACACCCTCTTCATTAATGGACCTGAAAAAAATGAAAAAGATTGATAGCGCAGGCCCGTTCAATCATGTTGTTAAATGACTAAGAAGACAAGGGGAAAATGGGGAAAATGCGGGTTGCCTCCCGGTAGCGCCTTTGTTTAATGTCGTTGGCTCGACAAAACAAAACAAAACAATTTTTTTTTGTTTTTTTGTTTTTTTTTTGTTTTTTGTTTTTTTTTTGAAAAAATCTCCTGGGCTTCAAGATTTCCTCCCCCATACTTAATTTATGCAGTGTCCTCAATGCCTGTAAATGTATGTTTCAAAAAGTTTGAGTTACTACATTTAATCAAGTGTAAAGGAATGATGCAACCTGGTAGGTGTTCATTTGTATTCAGGATGAAGGAGTGTGATCTCCTCTACTGGTTCTTGAGGTACGGTCCCATGGAACTTCTTCAGCCTCTGCCCATTTATAGTGAATGGGTTTCCTCCTCCTTCCTTTTGAATCTGCACATCACCAAAGGGATATACATGAGTAACAGTAAAGGGGCCTTCCCATTTGGAACGAAGTTTACCTGGCATAAGCTTAAGTCTGGATTTGAAGAGTAACACGTGATCTCCAGGGTTGAAGGTTCTTGGTTGAATTATCTTGTCATGGGCCATCCTCGTTCTCTCTTTATAGATCATTGAGTTTTCAAAAGATTCCCTTCTAATTTCCTCAAACTCATGCAACTGCAATCTTCTTTCTTTCCCAGCTTTCTCAAGGTCCAGATTCATCTCTCTGACCGCCCAGTAGGCTCTATGCTCCAACTCCATAGGAAGGTGGCAACTCTTTCCATAGATCAATCTATAGGGACTCATCCCTATCGGTGTTTTGTAGGCCGTCCTGTATGCCCATAATGTATCATCTAACTTTTGGATCCAGTCCTTCTGGTTGGGTTTAACAGTCTTCTCCAGAATGGATTTGATTTCTCTATTAGAGACTTCTACTTGGCCATTTGTTTGGGGATGGTATGGGGTAGATGTTCTATGATGTACCCCATACTTCTTAAGCAATGCTTCCATTTTCCTGTTGCAGAAATGAGTTCCCTGATCACTGATGATTGCTCGTGGCACGCCAAACCTACAGAAAATGTTAGCCCTAACAAAATCACAAACAACTTTTGCATCATCAGTTCTGGTTGCTTTTTCCTCCACCCATTTTGAAACATAGTCTACAGCCAAAAGAATATATGAATTTCCAAATGAAATTGGGAATGGTCCCATGAAATCTATGCCCCAAACTTCAAAAATTTCACAAAAGGTTATTGGTTTTTGTGGCATTTCATGTAGTTTGGATATGTTACCAGAAAATTGGCATTTTTCACATCTTTTACAAAATTCATATGCATCCTTGAATAAGGTGGGCCAGTAGAGTCCAGATTCTAAAACTTTTCGGGCAGTCCTTTGAGGTCCAAAGTGGCCTCCACATGATAATTTATGACAAAATTCAAACACTGATTCAATTTCACTTCTTGGCAAGCATCTTCTTATGATTTGATCATTACAAATTTTCCACAGAAAGGGATCTTCCCAGATGTAATATCTTGATTCAGATTTAAGCTTATGTTTTTGATGAGAGCTTAGATGAGAGGGTACCTGAGATGTTACCAAATAGTTGACAATGTTGGCATACCATGGCACTTCACTGTTGATGATGTAGAGTTGTTCTCCAGGAAGCTCATCATTAAGTGGGTTCTGCTTTGGTATTTCTGATTCAGCGGTGTGGGGTAGTCGACTCAGATGATCAGCCACTTGATTTTCAGTCCCCTTCTTATCTTTGATTTCCAAGTTGAACTCTTGTAAGAGTAGCATCCATCTCACCAACCGTGGTTTAGCATCCGCCTTTTTCATTAAGTACCTAAGAGCTGCATGATTAGAAAAAACAACAACTTTAGTGCCCATAAGATATGATCGGAATTTATTTAGTGCAAAAATGACAGCAAGGAACTCCTTCTCTGTGGTTGTGTAATTTATTTGTGTTTCATCCAAGGTCCTTGATGCGTAGGAGATGACTTGAGGCTTGCTGTCAATTTTCTGTGATAGAGCGGCTCCCACTGCTTGGTTGGATGCATCACAAAGTATCTCGAAAGGGTAATCCCAATTGGGTGGCTGCATTATTTGTGGTGTTATCAGCCTTTCCTTTAATTCATCAAATGATTCCCTACATGCACAATCAAAATTAAAGTTAGCATCCTTTAGAAGTAATCTTGAGAGAGGGAGATAAATCTTACTGAAATCCTTGATGAATCTTCTGTAAAATCCTGCATGCCCTAAAAAGGATCTAACATGTTTGACACAAGTTGGATATGGTAAGGAATTTATTACATCAACTTTTTATTTATCAACCTCAATCCCATTTTGTGAAATTATGTGCCCCAACACTATCCCTTTTTCAACCATGAAATGACATTTTTCAAAATTTAAGACAAGGTTCTTTTCAATGCATGTTTTCAAAACTTTTTCCAAATTTCCCAAGCAATGATCAAATGAATTGCCAAAAACTGTGAAATCATCAAGAAACACCTCCAAGCAATCCTCAATGTGGTCCGAGAAAATACTCACCATACACCGTTGAAATGTACCTGGGGCATTGCATAGCCCGAAAGGCATCCTTTTGTAGGCGAATGTTCCAAAAGGGCAGGTGAAGGTTGTCTTCTCCTGGTCTTCTGGTGCAATTGGTACCTGAAAATAACCTGAGAATCCATCTAAAAAACAGTAATGAGTATTTCCAGCTAACCTTTCAAGCATCTGATCAATGAATGGAATAGGAAAGTGATCTTTTCTGGTAACTTGATTTAGCTTCCAGTAATCTATACAGACTCTCCAGCTGTTTTGTATTCTCATGGGGATCAGTTCATTTCTTTCATTTGTGACAGTGGTCAGGCCAGTTTTCTTGGGGACTACATGAATTGGGCTGACCCATTGAGAATCAGAGATTGGGTAAATGATATCAGCTGCTAACAATTTCTCAATCTCTTTCTTAACGACCTCCATGATTGTGGGATTGAGTCTTCTTTGAGGTTGTCTAACTGGCCGAGATTCACTTTCTAAAAATATCCAGTGAGAGCAAACCTTAGGGTTGATTCCAGGAATATCATCTAAACTCCATCCTACAGCCTTTACATTCCTTTTGAGAAGGTCAATCAATGTTTGTTCTTGTGAATGAGATAGGTTATTTGCAATGATTACTGGCAATTTCTCCCCTTCCATTAGGTAAGCATACTTCAAGTCACATGGCAAAGGCTTCAGTTCTAAACATGGGGGTTGTTCAAGGGATGATATTGCATTTATGTTTCCTACATCTAATGTTGAATTCTCTGGAATAATCTTACATCCTCTTAACAAATCATCGAAAAAAATCAGATTTTTCCTCATCCTCCAACATGATATCAGAATTTTCAGGTTCATGGGAGTTATAAAATTCAAATGAAGAGTGTTCTCCCACAAATAACAAGTCATGAAGCATACCTGAGTCTTCAATTGGTTCTATACCTTCTTCATGGGAGATTGCATAAAGTGAGTGATTGTTGGAAGGGTGTTTCATCGTATCAAGAATATTGAAGTGTACCGTACTATCTCCGAGCTCCATGGTGAGGGTTCCTTCATGCACGTTGATGGTTGTTCTTGCTATTTTCAGGAATGGTCTCCCTAAGATGATGGGAGATTGGGATGGTGCTCGGTCTTCCTCCATGGTAAGGACATAAAAGTCTGCTGGAAAGATTATTCCTCTCACTCCTACAAGTACATCTTCAACGACTCCAGCTGGGAAAACGGTGGATCTGTTTGCTAATTGTACCACCACCCGAGTTGATTTTAGTTCTCCAATCTGCAAAGATGAAAACACAGAGTGAGGCATCACATTTATCGAAGCTCCAAGATCACATAGTGCATCAGTAAAATTTAATGAACCGATAGTGCAGGGAATAGAGAAAGTCCCTGGATCTTGACATTTTTGCGGTATCGGTGGTGTGATCAATGCTGAGACGCTTCTTCCTAAGTTTATTCTTTCATTTCCATCTAGCCTCTTTCTTTTAGTACATAGCTCCTTCAGAAATTTTTCATATTTAGGGATTTGCCTGATTGCATCCAGTAGTGGAATGTTAATCTCAACTTTTCGGAATGTTTCCTGAATTTCCCGTTGAATTCGTTCTTCTTCTCCCTTCTTTGACTCAACCAATGCTGATGGGAATGGTGCTGGAATATCCTTTTTATCCCTTTGTTGTTTCTGCAGTGGTGTTTCTAGTCTTTCTTTCTTGAACCTTGTTCTTTCTACTTTGTTGTTGACTCCATCTTTTGGTCGGACAGGATGAGCTTCAGCAGGTTTCCTAGATTCATCCTCCTCATTTTGTTCTGGTGGTTTGAGCTCCTTCCCGCTTCGGGTTGTGATTGCACTAACATTCTCCTTTGGATTGGGAATTGTTTGTGCAGGAAGCTTACCTTGGTTCTTGGTGAAAGCATCCATAATGCTTGCAAATTGATCAGCTAGCTTGTCCATCTTATCTTCTATTCCTGCAACTCTTGTCTTCAGTTGTTGGTCTTCATTTGTTGGTGCACTTGTGGATGGTTGCTCATAATTCTTCCGCTGGAAAGGTGGTGGTTGAAAAGTTTGTTGTTGTTGGAAGGGCTTCTGATAAGGTTGTTTGAATGCTATCGGGTTCTGATATTGCTGCTGAAAAGGTTCTCTGGCTTGGTTCTGTTGAAACCCATACCCTGGTTGGGTTTGCGGTTGGTATTGCCTTTGTTGATAGGCTGTAGCACAACTTTCTGTCCCCTGCACTTCCGGACATTGATCAGTGTAATGAGAATTAGAAGAGCATAATCCACATACCTGATTCGGTCCTTGTTGATCCTTCACATGGTTCCCATCTATTTGTCGCACCAACCTGGTGAGTTCACCCATTTCATTCCTAATTAAATCTACTGAATCAGATGTTCTTACCTCATGGATCCCTCTGGTGATCGTACCTCGAGTGCCAAACTGCTGTGAATTTTGTGCAATCTTTTCAATCAGAATTCGTATATCTGCAGGTGATTTATCAATGACGGCTCCTCCCGACGAGGCATCTAGTAGATTCCTGTCATTGTCAAGCAATCCTTGGTAGAAGCACACAAGGAATTGGTCCTCTTCTATTTCTTGGTGTGGACAACTTGCACAAAGATTCTTGAAACGTTCCCAGTATTCGTAGAGTGTTTCTCCAGTTGATTGATGGATGACATAAATCTCCTTCTTGATTGCAGTGCTCCTAGATGTTGGGAAGAATCTTTGTAGAAAGCATTTTTTAGATCTTCCCATTCACTGATCTCCCCCGGTTGTAGATTGTACAACCATTCCTTTGCTGCTCCCTCTAGTGAGAAGGGGAAAGCCCTCCACTTCACATGCTCTTCCGCGACTGCTCGAGGTTTGAAGCTGGAGCAGACATAGGTGAATTCTTGAATATGTCTATTTGGGTCTTCACCTGCAAGACCATGAAATTTAGGAAGCACTTGGATCATGTTAATTCGCAATTCAAAATCATTTTCTAAGGCAGGAATTGCAAGTTGATAATTTTGATTGACAAATTGAGGGGCACAGATGTCACGTAGGGTTCGGTTGGGATTTACAGCCATTATTAAAGGTTCAAAGTCTTCACTCAAGGTATCACTTGAATCGGTGAGATTGATTTCTTCAAATTCTTTGGGAAGATTTTGATTTTTCAATTTGGTTATTGTGTGCTCAATTTCTGGATCGAATTCTAATAAATTGCTATTTGAACTACGGGTCATTCAAAAGAGATTTTTTTATTTATTTTTTTTTTAAAAAAAAAACATTGAGGCACTGCCTCCCCGGCAACGGCGCCAAGTTTGACGCACGCCTGTCATGGGGCATGGAAAAACAATATTTTATTTACCTAAGTATAGTATAGCAGTTGATCCTAGGTAGTCTCCCGAAGAGGAGTGCACACAAAACAAGGTTGTCACTTTTTGTTGGTTTTCGTAAAAAGATTGGTTTTAATTAATTTGAATGACTATGAGAGAAACAAACAATAGAAATTGATTAATTTTAACAAATGATAAAGATGGTGATCGGATTGGGTTTGGCTGGACTTAGTGTTGTGCCATCATGGTTTCCAAATTTTATCACTTCTTCTTCCTTAAACTGGTAAGAGAGAGATTTATCTACCGAGTCCTCTCTCTCCCTTAGTCAGATAAATGTGACGAGAATTTTCCTTTCTAAAACCTTAAATTGGTCTATCCTCATTCCAATGTGTTTAGGGTTGTATATGGTCTCTTGATTAATTAGAGCAATCCCAGACCTGGAATTGTTGTTCCCTAATAAACCAAGATTTCAACATACAATCCTACACACGTGCTTGACAACCGTCGAGCAATCACCACCCAACCCTAATCATGTGCCACCGTATACAGATTAGAATTGGGTGAAGGGAGATGTGATCATCGACCAAAGAAATTTATAATTTCAGAATAAAAACCTTAACACAACCGCATTCGGAATTTAATACTGAATTATGAATTGAAACCAGAAGAAGAAAGAAGAAGAAATTTTATTCATTTCAAGCACAAAACTCAAGCACAACACATCGGTCTAGCCTCCCCTCTTTCCGATCACTCAAATGAAACTACCCCTCCATGGATGGGGTAAGAGAGATAATGCGGGAGAGGAGAGACATAATAAATGAAATAAAAGAAAAATCTGGGAAGTTCTTCTCCTTGGTGCCCCAGAAGGAATGTGGTGGAGAATGGGATGGATTGAGGGGGAGGAGCTCTCCTCCTTTTATAGGCAGAATTCGACCCCCGAAAGTTGTCGCGTTTTGGACCCCATAAATGACCTCTTCACGCATTGAGGCCTTCTTAAATGTTGTTCATAATTGTCTTGGCCGTGTTCCCTAAAATTCTCAGTGGATTTGGACAGGTATTCCGAGAGTTATGGCCAATTTCCTCTGACCATTTATTCTGTCCAGTCAGAATCATCAAACCGAAAAACACCGTTTTGTGCTGAATTAATGTCCCTGAAAACGGCCATTTAAGGCGTTGACTCCTTAATGAAACTTGTTCCCAATCTTCTTATCCGTCTATCCACAAAATATCAGCTCCATTAAAGTCGTTTTGAGCGAGTTATGCATATTTCACTGAACCTTCTTGTTTTCTGGATGAAATTTCTAGGAAGCTTCCTTGGTGTTCCTGAATAATCTTCAACTTCATTGAATTGTTTGGACCTCAAGATGGTCGAATCAGATCCTGGTCCAGAAGAAAAAGTTGAAGGAAATTAAATTAGGATTCTAAAGAAATTATAATCATAAAATTTGGATTTATATTTTTTTTGTAAATGACCAAAATACCCCTGTAGTGAAAATCTGTCCAAAATGCAGAATTTGGTCATTTTTGCATTTAAACTTAAAATACTTCTTAAATCCAAAATTGTTACATATAAGCTCAAAATGGTGTCTTGGGATGTTTAAAACAATATAAATGAATTAAAAAATGTGCAAATTATAAGCCCTGTCAGCTGCTGATGAAGAAGATCCTAAATCTAAGGAATCCAAGTCTGCTCCCACTAAGCCGAAGAAGCAGAAAACATATACAGATGAAGTGGTAGCCAAGTAGAGGTAAGACAAATAAAAGAGGAATTAAGGGGATCCACAATTCGGATTGGACCCTGTAGAGGCTAAAGCCTTAAAATAAAGAGCTGCAGAAGAATTTGAGAAGCAGGCGAAAGAGATGAAAATGAAGAAGAAAGTGTCTGAATCTGAAGTGGTTTAATCTTTGCTGAGAGCTATAGAGTTAGCTTCTAAACTAATTCTGGTTCAGAAATCTTTCCTTACAGATCCTTCTTTACCAGAAACTCCATCCAAGAACTATGCCACTCTGGAAAAATCCAAAGGTAAAGAACTAGTTGAAGAAGCTGAAAAAGAAGTTGCTAAAGAAGTAGAGGAAGGAGTTGAAGAGGAAGAAGTTGAAGAGGAAGAAGAGTAAAGTGAAAATTTGGATACCTTGATCAAGAAAGTAGAGGATTATAGAGATAAGGCTGAATCCGCAAAATTGGTAACTCCAGGAAAGGAAGGAGATGAAGGTAGTAAGAATGGTGATGAACAATACCAAGAAGAAGAAGAAAATGCCTTGTATGATAAGGAAGAATCCTTTGAGAGAAATTTCCTTGAGGAAGGACAAGAAAAACAGAAACCAAATGAAGATCAGATTATTCGTGTTTCTGAATCCGAGGAAGTATCTCTTGATGAGAAACCCATTACAAGAGCTGATAAGGGGAAACAAGTTCTCATGGAGACTCCCATAAAAGATGTTATCAGGAAGAAAGAGGTTGGTGGTACCTCTAGAAGAAACCTTGTGCAAGTTGAAGAAGACCAATATCAAAGAGAAGTATCTGATTTGGAATCATCATCTCATGGGCATGATTTTATTGTTGAGTCTTTGAAAAAGCTGGTGGACATCATTCTGATCTTTCCCACCATTGAATCTATATGTCAAATGCTTCAGCTAAGACAAAATCAAAAATCAAAGACACTATCCATGCTAATGGAAAAGTGTGTGAAGATAGAAGTCAAATAGAAAAGTTTCTTTATTGATTATGATGTGCATAGAAAGTCATGTAGTAAGGTAACAAAGTGGTCTAAGAGAGTTGAGGAAGATCTGGCTGTGTATGATAATTTTCAGAATGATGTGAAAGAAGATTTTGACACAAAAGACAAAAAGATTAAGAATCTTCAAGATGAGCTGATTATTGAGTAGAGTACCCAAAGTCAATAAGTGAAGGAACTGAATGACAAGGCAAATTCTCTGGCTCAAAATCTCATAAATGATAGAAATCTCCGGATTGAGCTTGAAAAAAGAGTCGTTCAGCAAGATGAATTGATAAATATGAAGAAAGAAGCTATCGAGGCCCAGACAATGGATTTAAAACCCCAAGAAGAGAAGACAAGAGCCTTGGAGAGGCAAGTCCAGAAAGATCAAAGAGATCTAAAGAAGCTCAAAACATTGTTAAAGAAGCTGATTCTGAAGGAAAAGGAAGACAAATGAACTTACTCTGATTCTTTTGTTGTACTTGTCTTTCTTTGTAATTTTTTTCCCATCTCTAATGAAATGTTGTCTGGTTCATTGTATCTTGTCATTTACTAATGTTTCAGGTACCATATTTTCTTTTCCATACCCTTTAAGTCTTTTTGAAAATAACAAAGGGGGTGAAGGAAAAAGAACTACTTTTAAGGAGCAGAAATAAAAATTTCTAAGTGAAATATTCTTTAAGTAAGGAAGATTTTATCTCTTCAAAGTTTTTCATTCCCATGATAATGAAAACTCCACTCCAGAAATTCAGAAAACAATCCTTAGAGGTTCAATGCCTAAGGGGGAGTTATTTGTATTCACTTTCATTCATGAACAAAGGGAGATAAGTTTTAAATTTCAAAGCCTAATGAAATTTTTTCAAAGTCCTTATATTTTTTTTGTAAGGATGTCTGTGCTTTCCAAAAAGGGGGAGATTGTTGAGTCAATAAGGTTTTCCTTATGACTTTTCCATTCCTTCTTGTTTTGAAAATCACAAACACCGTATACATAAGAAAATGTTTGTTTTACGTCTATTAGAAAAATTTTCTTCCATAAGTAAATTTACCCTAACCTAGAGTTTCTTATACATAGAAATATTTTTCTTAAGTACAAAAACCGGATTCTTAACTAAAATCCTAGAATCATATAATGTCAAGAATTGGAGTATTTTGTTTCTAGGATCCGAATTCTGGATCCAAACTCTTATGAAGTTCGACTCCGAACTCTTATGAAGTTTGACTCCAAACTCTTAAGTAGTTCGACTCCGAACTCTTATGAAGTTTGAATCTAAACTCTTATGTAGTTCGGCTCCGAACTCTTAAAGTAGTTCGACTCCGAACTCTTATGAAGTTTGACTCCGAACTCTTAAGTAGTTTGACTCCAAACTCTTATGAAGTTCAACTCCGAACTCTTAAGTAGTTCAACTCCGAACTCTTATGAAGTTCCACTCCAAACTCTTAAGTAGTTAGACTCCGAGCTCTTATGAAGTGCGACTCCGAAATTTCATGAGTTCGACTCCGAACTTTTTCTAGTTATACATTGAACTCTCGACGATCAGATTCTGATCTCTGGTGAAACCAGACTCCGAATTCCTATAAAACAGAATCTGATCATTTCTTAACATAGACTCCAAACTTTTAATTTGATTACACTCTGAACTTAGTATGGATTTTACTTACAAATGATTCATTAAAAAATGATGTCGTGCATTCAGTTATACTTGGTTTGTTATTAAACAATGTCGTCTATTCTGTTTCAAACTAACTGTTGGCTGAGTTACACGTGTATAGGTCCCTCCAAAATTTAAGGGAAATATGACCGTTGGAGAGGAGGTTTACCAATCCTATAAATAGGATCTCATTCGAAAGAGCACAAAATATATATGAAATGAGTTGATCGATCTAGAGACAACGCGCTATTAAGGTGATTTCTAGACAGAGAAGCTTTTCATTCTTTATGCGTACTGAACCACTCGTTCAGATTGCTTTGTGCGACTCTGAATTTTGGTGATTACATTCGAGGGCTTCCAGGGATAGGAAGACAGAGGTGCCGACTTCCTTGAAGATTGAGGGATTCCTTGCTGAGGAAGACAGAGGTTCCAACTACCTTGAAGTTGAGGGCTTGTGGGGAAAGCAAGACAGAGATTCTGATCATCGTATCGAGGGATTACCCTGGTGTGGGTAAGACAGACTTGTTTGAAAGTATATATCAAGGGACCTTTATCCAAGGTTGTTGGATACCCTTCTCGTTGGGTCAAAAGACTTATATCTTGTTACTTTTAGTTTTACTACTTGTTTTTCCTCTGAACTTTTGTATTGTAAGGAAAGTATAATTCTCTTATATTTCCTTATACTTGTACTTTGATTAGTTTAGATTCTATACGCTTTAAGGTAGAATATCATTTTATAAACATTGATTCCAATTCCCCAATTTGTGATTAGAGGTGTTGTGAATTTTCTTAGTTTAAATTTGTTAAACTTAGATTCTTTCTTTTCTTAAAGAAATTTTTAAAGGTATACAATTCACCCCCCCCCCCTCTTGTATTTTGATCATCTACATTGTTATTTAGATCCTACAGGATGTCCCTAATGTTTAGTATAACTATGGGTTACAGTCCTAGAATTATGTTGACGATCTTGAATAACCTAGGGTGAAACTAAGATATCATATGTTAAAGAAGGTGTCATAAGTTATACATCCTATAAGTGACTTTTTATGATTATTATATTTCTCATTATTTTAATTTTTTCATACACAATCATTTATGGTGTTTGTTAATGGAGGGAACCAGAAGGAATTATGTTAACATTGAATCCGATGGTAAAATTGGGGACCATGAGCAGTGAAATTGGGTAATGCCTAGAGAGAAAGATATTGTGATTATACTGAATCAGACATCATGATATATGATTAACAAGGTCAACTTTAGTGGAATTATTAATTCATCAAATAATTATAAGATATAATTTTATGCATGTTTTCATGGTGAGGAGCATAGAGAAAGGAAGATTGAAATTTCTAAAGAAGGGAAGAAGAACCTTGAGGAATATCTCAAATGGAGGGGAATATGTTATCTATGTGGGGAAAGGGTCATAGAGTGACAGACTGTTATGGGGTTCAATGTCTTATCTATGGAGAACTTGGACATTACCCAACTCAATGCCCTGACCTAAGAGGTTACTTCTAAATCAAGGAAGGAATTATTCCATGAAAATCACTGAAGAGGACGGATTTAATTTTTATGTATTGGTATTCAAGAATAATGTTGTTGATGTAATTTTATGGTATATTGGAATATCTATGAATTGGTCCATTATGGTTTTCCATAAGAATACAGTACTGGTAAGCATGAAAAGTGATGAAAATATTTTTGGAAAGAAGATGATATGGGCATAATTAAGGGATAAGGAGAAAATGAAATGTTTGAGAGTATTCTTGTGCTCATGACTAATATAAGGACAAAGTGATATCATGGTTTGAGTATATAGAAATGTTTGGATTTTGGTATGTGTAAAAAGTTAACTTTTAAAATCATTCATGTTTTCAATAAGGTTCAATAGGTATTCATTTTTCAAGAGAATACATGATTAAGGTATTCACATGTTCGGAATGTGACCAACAACAAGATATATCTTATGATATATGGGATATAAATGAAGTAATTCACCTTCTCGGTAGATGAAATTTATAGTAATCAGAAAGAAGTATTTTCTATAAGCTTAAAGGTTGAAATGGACATCATATAGTATTTCTTAAGGTTATAACTTTTTTTTTATTTCTGATATGTTATGATAGTATATTTTTAGAAAAAGGACAACATGTAGGATATGAGACAACACATCATGTCAGACAAGGTTGCGGGAATCAAACCCACAACTAAAGTGTGACAGGCCTTTATCGCCTACCACTGGCCTACAGGAAGTCCCTGGTTAGTACAAATTAGTTTTAATTTATTAAGTGGTATGATATAATAATTATAAGTCCATTTTAAGAACCATATACGATTAATCTCACTATAGATGGACTTATGTATATTTAATAACTTTTTCTAACCTTTTGTTTGAGACAAATGGAATGACCTTTCAATCTATTGCATGATCCATTAACACTTCACAGAAGACAAATTCAACTTCATTTAATTAGGATATGAAGTGGAAATTGTTCAAGGCACAAACAAAAGTGAGATTGTACCAAAATCAAGTATGTATTTATTTTAATTCAAAAATTATTCAACATTAGGGAAATGATCTTGAAAACAAAAATGTTGTCTTAGTGCTCTCTTATCTGATGAATCAGATGTAACCTTATATCATTACAAATTTATGGCTTTGTGACTATTGGCTTTATCGTATCCATGTCCTCTACCACTCTCCATCAAAACTTGATGGTTAGATTTCTCTTCTATGTCCATATTTTCACCTATGTTATCCGATTTGGAAACCCAATTATTAGATAATTTGGGTAACTGTTACATGTCATACTTTAGTTTTTAAAGATATGTTTTGGTATTACTTTTTACGATGTGGGTTTCTATGAAAGAAACTTTCATGTAATAAACAATTTATAACCCCGATGAATTTCGAGGGAGAAATTCATTTTAAGTGGGGTAGAATGTAACACCCCGATATTTTATGAGATATAATCTTTTTAATTTCATTTATTTCTTCTATTATACACTACACTAATATTATCTTGTACTATACGCAACACCATATTATCTTGCAGTATACGCAACACTATTCTTGGTTTGTGTTACAAGTTCATTTTTTGGAAATTATTCTACACAACATTAAGTATAGATTTTGTTTAATGAATAAATGAAATCAGTTTTAATTATTTTATATGAAACACCAATGGTAGCTTTCACTACACGCAACCCTGACTTGGCTTACATTACACGCAATCACGACCATTCTCGATAGCGTGTGTAGTACGCAATATCGGGTTTCAATAAACAATGATATATTGATATAATATTATTATGAAATAGCCATTATGAATAGTAGTAACTATATTTTTAATTTCAGGACATTATAATTCATCTTACACATTTTATAGAACATGGTATGAGAACAAAATAATTTTTTTCGGGTAAAATGAGTATTTTTCAAAAAATGCAGTTTTTCCACCTTTTGATGGCGCACCAACTTTAAATCAAGTTTTGAAATGTTTATAAGTTCAATTTGACAATATATAATTCTTTTTTTCATCAAGATATAAAAATTTACTTTATTTAAATTTTTGATATTATTCTGATAAATTCCTTATTTTGATGAATAGTAAAAACACGCTATATTTTAATTAAAAACAACTATTTTCTTTGCAATAATTTATATGGATAAATAATAATATTTAATGGTTTTAAAGTATCAATAGAATATATTTTTACCATTTAATATAATATAAGTCATTACCATTAATTTTATATTGAATTCATAGGTAAAAACATTTCAATATTTGGCAATGTTTTAACTTTTAAAACCTGTTTTCTTAACAACGAGATTAATTTTAAATTAATTACTGCAACTTCTGTGTTTTGAATTTTGAAAAAATGAATTCCATATTTGAATTAAGTGGGTCCAAATTATTTTAATAGGTTACTTTTATTTTTTTTTATTACGAATAGTAACTACGGTAATTTTTATTTACTGGAGTTAAATGTAAATCGGGTAATTAAGTGTACAAATAAGATTATAAAATTATCCTAACACCAGCCAAAATTCTATTGGATGACTAAAAGTAGACCCATATCACCTAAGGGTCGGAATTGATTAATTTTATGGACTTTTGACCATGAAAATAATTTAATTATTATTAAAACCAACGAAAGTGACAACATGTCACTCTCTTAAATCTTATAAGTATAATATTTTTGATTTAGTGATCAACTTTATGAAACTTCGAAAATTAATAGTCTCCAGAAATATAATACAATTATATACATCATTTAAATTTATTTATAATTTTTATGGATTAAATAATTATCATTAAAGGTGACACAATAGTGATGTTGAAATTATTTTATTGATTAAAATATCAAATAAATGGTTTTAAAAATATTAAAATAAATATTTTATGAACTATTTAATGTTCTCCACTACTTTTCTAGAGAAATATGACATGTTATGAATCTATTAAAGCTTTTAGTTCGAATATATCTTCTGTGTGGATTTTATTTAAATTCAAATAAATAAATAGTGTTAAAATTGACACTGTTGTTATTTTATAAAAATAACATAATATAAAATTGTTTAAAAATCACAAAAATATTTAACAATTATAAATTAAAATTTATATGGTTTAAAATGTCATAAATAATCTAATTATGTACAATTAACAACACATAAGTAATTATTTATAAGAATTTAAAATTTAGAATCTTATAACCACAAATAAAATTAAATAGATTAAATAAGGATAAATCAAGTTGATAATGTTTAAAATAAATTACCAACATGAATACATTTTATTGGTTGAGTTAATTACAACCCTATCTCATCTAAGTTCGTATTTGAGTCATTTTGGAATTTTTTAAGTGGGGTTTGAATTTATTATAAATTAATATTTTTGAGGTTCCCAAAGGTGCCCCTCTCCTCCCTTATAAAAGGGAACCTCCTCCCTCTTCTCCTTACACAATTTTGAGCCTTCAATATCAGAAAACCCCTGCACATTTCCCTTCTCAACTTCCCTTGTAACATTATAGAGGTTCAGTTCTCCTAAAAAGACCAACTCTAGTGCCTTAAGAGGAGGTTAAGAAGAGGCGTGTCAAAGAAGAGGTAATATCCTTTACCGATTCTTTCAAAAAACATTCTTCTTTTACTTCTTCTTATTTATTTGTTTCATCATAAATTAATAACCTAAGTATCACTAATATAATTATATGTTATTTTAAAATTGAAACAACCCTATTTTATCTTCTATCCATCCTACGGAAAACAAAATCACTGCGCGTGCGTACGTACGGAATACCGTCTCCACGCCGTGGTGTAATATTTTTCCACCACCACCTTGCTTGGATTGGTATAATGGTGTAAATAAATAAATATATATGTTTATTGTAAAGTTATATTGATTCTAAAATATATACATACACTTCAATACAATTCCATGATCATGGGAATGATATCATCGCTCGTGCGTACGGACGGACTACCGTCTCCATGAACGCGGTGAGATTCATTTTCCATGATTAACCATTAAAGTATGATTATAATTTATATATAATAAATAATCATGAAATATATTACATAAAAATGATACTTTATTTTTGTACATATATGTTTCATTTACTTAATTCCATTTAATTCAATAAGGAAACAAAAATAGCGTTCATGCGTACGTACGACCTACCGTCTCCATGATCGGTGTATTTCATTCCATTTATCAATCTATAATATATATTTATATACTGAATATATATTATATATAAATCATGTTTTACATTCTGGAATTAATTAAATCAAGATATAGGTAATAATATCAAGAACAACATGTTGAAACACGTACGATAAATGAAACGATTTTACCCAAAATGTTGCTTTAACATGGAATTTACAAAAGAACAGGTAATATAAAGTCATAAGTGAACCATATATGATATAATAACAATGAATATGATTCTGTAATAAGTCAATGGCATTATTTAAATCATTATACAAGATTATCAGATACAAATGAATCATATCAGACATAAGGTAAGGGATCACTTTTCCAGTCTCGTTTTTATCCGAGATTGTTTGTTCCTAAGTATTTACTTGGGTTATATTTTTCCTCCATGCCCATAAAATGTTTTTCATAAAGTTTTTAATATTCTTCCATGTCTTTTTAAGGGCATGTTTACCCATCTTTGATGTTTACGTTTTTTTATGGAAGGAACCTTTCTTTTGTTTACCATACTGGTACTTTTTTACTTTTTCGTTTAAAGTACGAGGAGAGTGTTTTTTTAACTTATATGACATGAATGAATTTTTATGGTTTCAAAACACCATATTTTCATGAAGCTTACTATATAAGATTTAATTACTATTTTCAAAAAAATACTTTTCTTTTAATTTTTTTTGGTATTTTGTGAAAAGATAATGATTTTGAAAAAAAAGTATATTTTCCTCAAGAATTCATTTCCAATGTTTTATGAAAACCATTTTCCATATAAGATGGAATTATTTCATATGTGTATGTTTCAAGTATCATGTCTCTATGATTTACATGGTTTTAATTTTCTTATGATGAAATGATATCCATTTGTTTTATATGGATTATGTTATGATGGGATGATGTTTATGAAACCCATTTTATTATTTGGGTTATGATGAATGATTTGTGTTTATGTTGTGGCACACATAAGAATGATTTCATTTTGAGATGGGTGGGACCTATATATCCCTCAAATGCATTGGTTAAAGATTTATATCTCATGATATAGACATGGTTGGGATGGTAAGTTAATCTGTTTCAGTGACACAGGACTGGAATGAGGAGTGAACTCGATTCAGAATGGGACTTTGTCCACTAAGATGGTCTTGGCAGCAATGCCTTGGATACTATGGAAATAATATCATTTTCTTAATGGTTTGCCACAATTACATGTTTTACTCCCATGATATTTTATCTTCATTAATGTTCCATTATGATCTATGCCTTATGTACTGCCATGCTTTATGTCATTGTTCAATATTTTGATGTTTAAACATTATGTTCATGTTTTTAAGTTCAAATGTATATGGTTTGTTTTATATTCTCCATTCTTACCCTTAATGAGAATTTGAGCTCACCCTTTATATGTTTTATTTTCCCCAAGATATAAAGAAATGTTTTAGGTAAAAAAAAGGGGGAAGTTCTTTATGGGAGATGTTGAAGATCTTTCACCAAGATTAGAAGATTATGTTCTATGTTTCGAAAGACACTAAACTATTATTGTCCTTTGGTGTCTGTTTTTGTTATGTATTAACTATTCCACAAAAGTAATGTAATGTCTATGTACGTCAAGATACGGGTATCTACAATAACTTTATGGTTCCATTTATTTTGGCTCATTCTATTTATATATTAGGATGTTTTAGTATCACAAAAAATTCCAATTTTCCTATAATATTTGGGTCTCTAATTATTCAAGACCTTCTTTACTCCTTCAAAACCATGTTTAGCTTTTTCGAGAAAATATACATCTGATAACTTTCCAAACAATAATTTCTCATTTATTTCCTTGTATTTTGATTTAGTTTCCAGTTTACTCCATAGAGTAGCCACTTCTTCTTAATTTCCCTCAAATATCATATAATTTACCTATAGTCTCAATTTAATACCATTGATGTCTTTTTCTTTCTTTTCAATCTTGATTTCAAACTCCATTACCTATACTGAGATTTCAAGAGTAGCCACAAACTCTTATGCCTCTCCTTTCAATCGATCAATGTAACACCCCATGTTTTTATGGACCTTTTTTTGAATAAGGTAAATTTCCATTTATTTTTTACAATGGACTGATTTATAAGTTCCTTTCACGCAACATTAACTTTGCATATTTTACACAAAACATCGACTTGGCATACGTTACACATAACAACGATGTTCCTATAATCATTTCATATTTTTTATTATTTAAACAATATAATTATAATCTAGCCATTAAACATAGTAATATGAAAAGTAATAAATAATTTTCATATATTTTTTATAATTTTTTATATAAATAAAACATATTAACAATGAAGGATATGATTTTTTTTAAGTTATTATATGTTTAAAAATATTTTTTTCTCAAATGAACTACTTCTAATGACCTTCTGTGAAAAAATAGTAAATTAATTATAGACACATTTATAATTTTAATTTGATAATATAATCTTCATTTTTTAATTTATAATGTCAAAAATATCTTAGGGTGAATTTTTTGGGATTTTTCTAAGCAACTTCATTTTTTTATGAAGAGCAAAAAGTATTCATTTTAGGTTAAACACTACCTTATCTTTTAAATAATTATTGAGGATAAATTAAATTTTCAATTTGATTTAAGGAAAAATTATATCAATTACACATATATTAATAAAATTTATGTCCTTAAAATAAATTTAACTTTGAAATTAAAAATAAAAACATAATCAAGTTTTGAAATTTTTTATACTTTAAAGATAATTAATTTCGTCTTGTCAACGGGATTAGAAATAATCTTAATTTTTCACCTTCTATGAACTGAATTTCTAAAAAATTACATACACCATTATAATAAGTAAAATACTTATATTCTAATTGGATCAGGTTGATTTTTAACATAAATTTTTAGTAAAAGTATTTAAAATTAATCACAACAATTAAGGCAAAATTAAGTTAATTAGGGACTAAACCTTTATCTTAGGGGCCCAAATGACCTATACACTTTTCCAAATCCCATTGGATGTCCATTATTTGGCCATAAGCCTCCCATTATTTATTTAATATGGTTTATTATTAATTTTTTAGGTAATAACATGTGTACGCCTATCTTTTTTTAAAAAAATTCCAAGTGAGTCCTTTTCCTTTCTTATAAAAGTCCACCACCTATCTCACTTCATCACACATCTCAAACCGTTTATGTTCAGGCATGGTCTACCCAATATACATACCCAAAATCTTCCCTTCCTCCTAGAATCCTTCCAATTAACATAAGGAAATCTAAGGATGCCCTCTTGGCACAAACCAAATGGAGTTACCCGATTAAGAGGTAACATATTCTCTCAAGTCCTTTGTTTTATTTTCTTTCCCGACCCCCTGCACTATATTTTATCCATGTTTTTATAATAACACTAGTATAATAAATATACTAGGTGGTTTTTATTCTAATTATTTTTCCTAAAATTACACACACCTCGATATAATGGATAATTATCATACTGTTTATGTGTATAGAGAACTACCGCCTTACTAAACAATTGTCGTTCAATTTTCCTTTCCGCCTCTCATGGGGGAAATTATGATAGATACTCTATTTATATATATTATTATTTATATTTATTATTTATTTAGGATTGTATATTATTTTTACAACACATATCATTTTACTTTTCATTCGGTGTTAATAGAATAATTTTATTTTAGGAAATCTGGACTACCACCCGCTCAATGCAATATGATTCATTCATACACTACATGAATTTTATTTAGGATTTTCTCAGAGAATATATAATACATATGTTATATGATAAATCTAATTAAATAGTGTTATATATATACAAATAAATACATAAATTTCTTTTACTTTCCTTCCTTCCACATGACAATTAAAGAGAAATAGCATTCATGCATACAAATGGTCTACCATCCCCAAGAATTGGGTATTCTATTTCATTATTATTTTTTATTTATATTATTATAATATAAATTTACTATATATAAAGGATATTTCAATCCTGATTTATGTTTTTTTTAATCAATATATATTATATAAATACAAAAGATACAACAAATTATGACCCATGCAAAGAATAAAGAGAATATTTCCCAAAGTGAAACATTAACATATGATTGTTAACAAGCGGTTTATATAAGGTCATAATAAAAAAATATATAAGAATATTATTATTTAAAATATTTATAATACATTTATATTTATTATACAGGTATTTTGAATTAGTATGATGAGATTAGAGACACGTGGTAAGGGGATTTCCTCTCTCTTTTTATTTATGTGAGAAATATTCTATAGTCACCACTCTATCCTATTTTAGAGTGTATGTACTACCCATGATTTTATTATATATAACTTATACTTATATTTATGGGTATTAAAATATCAATTGTATGAACATTATTTCATTGGGTTTAAGTTTCAATAGTTACCAAATCGGTAAAATAGTTTTGTCTCAATTTTCCTTCCTTTGGTCTTATGTTTTGTTATATACCTAAATTCTCTTTTGAGGTGTATATACTTCCATTTTACATGTTATATCATTAATTTTCTTTATTTCATGACATTTTATGCTTAATTTAATTTAATTTTCCTACATTTAGTGTATGATCCCGAGTTAGCAAGTTATAAGAGTTTTTTGAGACAATCTCATCATTTTTTCGATATTGTTTTTTTATGATTAGATTGATGAAATATTATGATCAATGTATCAATAAAACTCATAATTTTTCTTCTCTTATGTTTATTCAAGATATAAAAATTCTTTAGTACCTTTTTTCCACTCTTTCATATATAAGATAGTGTTTTTATGTAAAATATGACCATCTCTCTCTCTGGTCAGAGAACTATTGTTTTCAAAAATGATGTTTCAAAAAATGCGTTACAAATTTTTTTCATAAGATACTTGAAGGCCATTTTCAATGAAAAATAATTTTAAAAGATTTTAATTTGTTTTAATGATTCCTTTTTATGTTTTAAAAACTGTTTTCTAAAAATACTCAAAACGGAGTTATGTTTTAAAATTAATTTCAATGCTGAAAAAATATTTTCATTAACATATGTTTTAAAAGATATTTGAAGATTATTTCACATCTATGATAACATCTATTTGTGTTACTAATGCTTTTTTGTGAAATTATTCAATTATTCCATTCATATTCTTTCTCAAAATGGACTTTGTTTTGATGACATGATTTTTATGAAACCAATTTGTCTTTCATGAGTTATATGCTATTAAAATCTGATTCTTTTTTTAGGTTATGTTTATGATGAAATGGTTATGAAACCAATCTCCTTCCATAGGTTATGATATGGTTACATGTTTATAATAACCATTTCATTTCTTGGGTTATGATATAATAATTTACGGTCTTTTGGATCATGTATATTTGTTTTCATTATGAGATGAGTGGGACCTATATCTCCCTCCAATGCATTCGTTAAAGATTTATATCTCAAGAGATAGACTAAAATGGTCATGGGTATGAACCTTGACTACTAATATGGCCATGGTATTGAACCCTGACTGCCAAGATCTTTTGAGGAATGAACTCATGCAACTAAGAGGGCCATGATAGGGAACCATGACTACCAAGATGGTGTGGGAGTGAACCAATACTTTGAATATGGTCTTAGAAATGATTCCTTGGCTACTATGGAAGTAATATTATCATCATAAGTGTCTTCTAGAATTCCATGTT
Organism: Viscum album; assembly: GCA_963277665.1. Taxonomy (NCBI): domain Eukaryota; kingdom Viridiplantae; phylum Streptophyta; class Magnoliopsida; order Santalales; family Viscaceae; genus Viscum; species Viscum album. Next base: position 1,672,420,903 of record OY728138.1, read on the forward strand.
TTGTTCTTATGTTGTTCTTTCATAGTTTATATTTTATATTTCCTTATGATTCATGTATTATGAAGTACTAAGATCTATGAATTGATTCACGTATATGATCATTTATATGAAAGGTATTATCTTCTATTTCATGATCATGTTCTCATACCCTTATGCTTGTTATTATGTTTACAAATATTAATTTTTTTACCATTATTGATCATTTTAGGTCACCCATTTTTATATTTCCTTCCCTTTTTATGAAGATATGTGTTGTGTTTGATGTGTCTAAGAAGGGTGTTAGTCAAGAAGAACCTAGTGGGAGATAATGTGTCTCATTTACATATCATTGTTGATTTTTCCTTGTTTCCAATGGTAAAAGGCTACTATGGTCATTAGGCATCTATTTGTATAGTGTTTTATGTATTCCATAAATGTTATGTAATTTCCATGTATGAAAAGTGATGGTTGATATAGTTGATATCAGATCAATGGTTTAGTTAGTTGTTGGATGTTTATATGAGAAAAAAATTTTAATACCCCAAAGTACATGTCTATGGATAAGTATAAGGATAAGGAAAAGTATAGAAATGTTACTAAAAGTTTGTTAAAGGATAGAGTGAGTGGTTTCCTAGTAAAGAATCATTATTTGGATACTACTGGTGGATGAGGCTCTGGAACAGATATACCTAGTTGTAAAAACTCCAAAAATGTATTATGGTCTTGACTCAAGTTGGTCTGGTACATAATAAAGATCCTTTTTTTACACATAGTTTGACCCATCTAGGGTTTATGCTATGGTAATTTACAAACCACTACTGGAAAAACGACCTATACCCACGATTCAAAACCGTGGGTATAGCCACAAAAACCATGGGTGTAGGCTATACCCACGGTTTTGGGAACCATGGGCTGGAACGACGTCGGTATAGGGGTCTCAACATATACCCACATGTTTGGAGAATTGTGGGTATAGGGGAGTCAAAGTGTGCACCACAGCTCTTCCAGCGTGGCACACAATAGACCCCACGATTTGAAAACTGTGGGTATTAAAAATCAAAATATTCGCAGTAGCTAGGATTCGAACTTGCACTGCTATTGTGCCTCACAGATGCGCATCACCGAGGAACCAACTGACCTTTGAATTTTTTTGTTATATAATCATACATTAGCATGTAAATATTCATTTTATCCACGTGGGGTACTAAAAACTTGAAAACGAGGGCAAGTGGTTTTGAACCCGCGTCTCACGCTGGGACTAACAAACGCGCACTGCCAACAGACCAATTGAGCTACCATTTTCAACTATTATTTATACATACATTTATGTACATATATTTATATAATCCACATCGGTTATTTAAATTCAAAAATTGGAGACCGCGGGATTTGAACCATGGTGTCACGGTCGCGCCTCAACTATTGACCAACCAAGCTACTGAAATTCTATGTACATATATTTCTATTTATATAAATATATTAAACTAAACCATGAAAAAATATATTCCCGCCAATTTTTTTTGTTTCCTGTGTAATTTTCATTCCCCGCCATAAGTTATACCCACGGTTCTGGAGAACCGTGGGTATAGGTATTTAAAAAAAACCAATACCCACGGTTATCCAAAACTGTGGGTATAGGTCTTCGAGAAATACCCTATACCCAGGTTCTTCAAAACCGTGGGTATAGGTGAACCTATACCCAAGGTTTTGTAGAACTGTGGGTATAGGTGGCCTATACCCACGGTTTTGGAGAATTATGGGTATAGGTTCACGTACTATCCCTATACCCATGGTTTCTTGCAAAACCGTGGGTATAGACCTATTTTCCAGTAGTGAACTCTTCATGAACAATCATCAAGGATTTAAAAATCATTTGGCTACGAATAACATTTGATAAAACTAAGGTTTCATAGATTAATAAAGGTGTAAAAACATAGACTTCTTTTAATTTACATTTCATGTTTATGTGGTTCCTTAATATAATAACTATTTATTACCCTATAGTCTTGGTTTTATTAAATGGGTGGAACCCAAAGGAACCAAATTAATGGTGATTATAATGGAAAATGAAATTATTTTCATCCTATGAAGCATAATGTTATCGGAGCTAGAATAAAAACATCATTACTTTTCTCACACAGCTTTCTCAAGCTATGAACCATGGTGGACTTCTAAATAAGAAAATGAGAGAACAACATTCTATTTATTCATTTATGAGAAAATTTCCACTTTCTTTTAGAGGTTCTTCTAATCCATTTGTTTCTTAACAATGGATCAGTACTATAAAAAATATTTTCAATATTCTCTAGTGTCCTGAGCTTGAGAAAGTCATTCTGGTTGTCTATTAGTTAGAAGGTGAAGCAGAGTAGTGGTAGACTCTAATCAAGAATATGAGGAAGCAAGATGAGATTGAATCCATAGATTCAGATGAGTTCAGTAACTTATTTTTCAATATGTACATTCCTTTAATTCATCCTACTAGGATGGAGAAATAATTACTAGATTTTAATAAAAGGATGATAAATCTATTGGTATCTATAAGGGTAATTTCATAAGACTTGTTATGTTATGCTTCAAGAATTATCATCAAACTAGAAAGTAAATCTTATGTGTTCTTCAGTGGCTTAAATCCAAATCATTGAAGGGTATTTTCCATAAGATACTTTATTAGAATTAACATATTGTGCATTGTGAAATTAATGTTAAAATGGTGGTTGGATTCAGGTATCAATGTCACGGTTTTGAGAAGATGAGGAAGATAGATTTTAAAGGAAAATCTAAAAACAATGAACAGAAGAATATGATCTTCCCTTTAAGCTCTAAGTGTTGTAAGAAGAATGGATGAAATATCCTAGAGTGGTATAATAAATGTGTTATGTGTTGAAGTGAATTCCATAGGGAGTTCAATTATAGAAGTTATGGGAAGAAGTAAGATAAAATTGTGAATGGGGAAAATTGGAACAAAATGCACCTCTCATGATTCAGTGCAACAAGTGTAAGGAGGATGGGAATTATGTTATCCTCTTCACAAACCTATGGGTTGGTGAAGATGATCGACGTCAACAACCTATTAAACTGAGGGATAAGGGTAAATATAATGTAAGCACTATATTTAATGAGTGGTGTGATGACAATGTAATGAAAGTTACACTTACCATCCACTCTAGAACTACTAATGTCATATTAGATTCTAGATCTACCCACTCTTTCATATCTAAATAATTTTTTAAGGGTATTAAGATTTCACCCAAAAAAATAGATACAGAATTAGTAGTGTAAACCTCTAATGGTATGATGATTGAATCTCAAGTCAATTAGTTCTCTTCGGTTGAAGTTTGTGGGAATGTACTTCCTACAAATATTATCATTCCTCTTTTGATTGAAATTGATGACATCTTAGGAATGTATTTGGTCTATCTACATAAATCCCACATCAATTTTTAAGGATGGGAAGTTAATTTTGATATTTCAAACCCTCCCATGATCATCCGTCCATGTCATGATAACTATAAACTTCCTTTGGATATTACATCCAGTGTATGGGTCTTAATTCCAATTCAAAATGGTTGTTTATCTCAAGTGGTTGGGGAGAAAATCGACATCAAGGATATGCCTATTGTTCGATATTTTTTGGATTTATTTCCATAATAGTAACCTAGTCTTTACCAAAATTATATTTTGAGTTATCAATAGAACTCATAACTGGTTCCACACCAATTTCCAAGAATCCTTATAGAATGGACCCTATTTAGTTTCAATAACTGAAGAATAAACTCTAAGAAAACATTGACAAGGGATATATTTGGCCTCGTGTGTCACCTTGGGTTGCACAAGTTCTTTTTCTAAAAAATAATAATGGATAAATGTGTCACTACATTGATTATTTGGATTTGAACAATATCACATTCAAGATCATCTATATTCATCCCTATATATATGAATTGTTTGATCTACTACTTGGAGCTCAATAATTTTCCATGATTGGCCTTTGTTTTGGATAACATCAATTGAGGGTCATGAAAGATGATATACAAAGATGGAATTCTGTACAAGTTATGGAAACTATGAATATATAGTGATGCATTTTGGTCTTACTACTACACCTTCTATCTTCATTGATTTAATTAATAATGTATTTCGAGATTACCTCAATCAGTTTTGGGTAGTATTTATATAAGATATTCTAATATTCTTAAAGATAGAGGAGGATCATAAAGATTACTTGAGAATGGTAATGATGACCCTATGGAAAAATAATTTATATGTATATTTTACCAAAGTGTGAATTTTGGATGAAAAGGGTTTCTTTCTTGGGTCAAATGATATTAGTATATGTTATCACAGTAAATCCATCAATGACAGAGGATATTGAATGCAATACTAGACCAACCATAGAGATTAAGATCCATAACATTCAAGGTTTATTTTTAAATTATCTATGTTTTGTGTAGAATTTCTCATGACTATCTAATAATATGACTAAGTTAACTTGGAAGGGTGTCACGTTCCTCCGGATATATTAATGTGGGAAAATTTTCAAGGAACTGAATATAAGGTTAGTCATTTCACATATTCTTACATTACTCTATTGGGAAGAAGGGTTTTTAATCTATAGTGATGCATTCAAGAAGGGATTTGGATGTGTTTTATGAATAATAACATGGTTATCACCTATTCCTCGTGAATGTTGAAGATTCTTGAGAAAAATTATCCAATAAATGATTTGGAGTTAGTAGTGGTAATTTTTTCATTAATGATATGGATACATTATCTTTATAGTCCAATGTGTGATAAATATATTGATATAGAATTATGAAATACATATTCACATATAAGGATTTGAACAGTCACCATAGTTGATGGTTAGAGTTGATAAATGATTATAACTGCTCAATACATTACCACCCTGGGAATTTGAAAAAGGTTGTTGATTCTCTAAGTCATAAGGATCATGCTAGCTTATACATGATTAGGATCCCAAAAGATCCAATATTTTTGGATTTTCAAAGGCTGGATCTATAAATACCAAATGAATGGGAGAGCTCATATCGTTCTCAAATGAATTTTCAACCCTCTTTCCAAGTGAATATTAAGGAGACATAGAAGGAAGATGGTGAGTTGTAAAATAATGTTATAAATATTCCATAGCATAACGTTGATCAATATGAAATGATACAGTTCAGGAACTGTTTATCTGTTCCTTCCATACCAGATTTGGGGAAGGATCTATTATAGTAATATCATAGTTATTTCTTCTCTATTCATCCTAGAAGTACAAAGATGTATAGACACTTGAAAGAATACTTCTGGGGTGATGGCATGAAAAGAGATATCATAGAGTTTGTATCTCGATTCTTGGTATTCCAACAATTTAAGGCTGAAAGACAAAATTCAATGGGGATGTTGCGTCCATTACCCATACAAGGATAGAAATGTAATAACGTCTCTATGGATTTTTTCATTGGACTATCCAAAACCTCTAAAGGGTTTCTTTCTATATGGGTGGTAGTCAATCACCTTCCTAAGTCAAAACACTTCATCACTATTAGAGAAGAATTCTCTCTAGATTATCTTTCTAGGATACACATTAAATAAGTGGTAAGGTTGAATAGAGTACCACGTTATGTTGTATCAGCTCGAGATCTGAGGTTTACCATAATGTTCTAGCGAATTATTCCACATAAACATGATATAAAATAGAGTTTCATCACTACTTATCATCCTCAGACAGATGTTCAATATGAAAGAACAATTCAAACCCCAGAGGATATGTTTAGATCTTGTTCTATGTATTTAAATGGTGGTTAGGATCAACAGATTCCTCTACTTGAGTTTTCTTACAATAATATCTTTCACTCAAGAATTTATATGTCGCCTTATAAAACCCTTTATGGGAAGTCATATAGATCTCCATTGTGTTTTTATGAAGTTGGGGAAATAGATCCATTGGGACATAAGATTGCTGAATAAATGGTTGAGAATGTTAAATCAATGAAGTTTATTATCAAGGAAGATAGAACTTGATAGAAAATTTATGCTAATAACTGTCAGTTTGATCGGGAATTTGAAGTTAGTCAAAAAACAATTCTATGAATCTCACCCAAGAAGAATGTTATGAGATTCAGAAAGAAAGGTAAACTAAGACCTAGGTATATTTTCCCATTTTATATTATTGATCATATAGAGATGATAGACAAACTCTTGGAACTTCTTCAAAATACCTCTAAGGTCCATGATCTATCCATGTATCTCTCTGAAAGAGGTGCATACATGGTCATTCACATGTACTGAACTTAGAGGTCATATCACTTGACCAGGATCTTTCTTATGAAGTGCCACCTGTTGAAATTCTTGATTATAAAGAGAATTTTCTAAAGAACAAGACCAATTACCAAGCCAGTGTGTTGTGGAGAAGTTTCCAGTTAGAGTAAGCTATGTGGGAACATGAGGATATGATCAAGTAAGAGTATCCACATTTTTTTACCTGAGTGATGAATTTCAAAGGATAAATTCATTTTAAGGGGGGTAGAATGTAACACCCCATGTATTTATGGTCCTTTTTGGAATAAAGTATATTTTAATTTATATATTATAATAAAATAATTCAAAAATTTCTTTCACACAACACGAAATTGGTGTATGTTACACAGAACATCTACTTGGAAAATTTTACAAGCAATAATGATGTTTCTACGAAACATCATTTTACAGTTATAATTATTTAAACGAGTAATTCTAAACTATACATTAAACATAGAAATATGAACAGTAATAACTATTTTTAAAATATTATTTATTATATTTTTATATAAATAAAACATATTGATAATTAAAGATATGATTTTTGGTAAATTCCTTATCTGTTTAAAAACACTGTATTCTCAAATGAACTGCTTTTAATGTCCTTCTATGAAAAATAATAAAATTAATTTTAGACACATATATACATTTAATTTGATAATATAAACATAATTTTAGAATTTAGAATGTATAAATTCTTTTAGGGATAATTTTATATATTTTTCTAAGAACTATAATTTTTTGATGAATAGTGAAAAGTACTCCTTTTATTTTTTAATCTTTTTTTCATTTAAAAAATTATTAAGGTTAAATTACATTTTAAATTTATTTTAATGTCTCATTTGAACAATTATACATCAATTGATACAATTTAGGTCTTTAAAATCTATTTTACTTGGTAAATAAAGATAAAATCATAGTAAACAATTGAACTTGTTTCTACTTTAAAGACTTGTAATTTCGTCCCGTTTATGGGATTAGAATTAATCTTAATTTTTCGACTTTTGTGAACAAAATTTTGATAAATCAACATAAAAATTTTAATTAGTATAATATTTATATTTTTATTGGATCATGATTATTTTTGACCAAAATTATTAGTAAAAGTGATTAAAATTAATCACAGCAATAATTGTCAAGTTATATTTAATTAGGTACTAAACCCTAATCATAAGGTCAAAAATGACATATTCACCTATCAAAAAACCATTTTATGTAAATTATTCATCAATAAACAATAAATTATTTATTTATGTTGGTTTTGTATGACTTTTTTAGGTAGTGACATGTGTACACCTAACTTCTTTTAAAAAAATTTATGTGAGTCCTTTTCTTCCCTATAAAAATAAACCACCTCTCCCACTTCCATACACCTCTCAAACCAATAAATTTTGGACATTATCTACCCAATATACACACAATAAATCCTCCCTTCCTCTTTAAATTATTCACATGGAGAGAATGAAATCCATGTAAGCCTTTTGGTTAAAACCAAAAGGAGTAACCCGATTAAGAGGTAACGTCTTATCTCAAGTAATTTTTTTCTTCTTTCACTGCCCCTAAACCCATTTCTTCTTTCAAATGATTGTATTACAACAGAAGTATCCTCAATTTATTAGGATTTTTTTTATGAAAATGTTTCAACTTACACTTCCACAAACCTCCATCTAATTGATAACGAACATAATGTTTATGTGTACGAAGAACTACCACCGCACAAAATGACGATTGTTCAATTTTACATACCTCCTATAATGGTGAAAATTATAGAGGATAATATATTTATATATGTAATAAATTATATTAATTATTTCTTTAATATTATCTATTCTTTATACAATATATATCTTTTTAATTTCAATTTCATTTTAATATAATAATTTTGTTTGAGGAAGTGTGGACTATCTCCCCATCAAAGCGATATGATTTGTTCAGAAACTACATGGATTGTATTAAAGATGGTTTTAGGGAATACATAATACATATATGATATCATAAATCTACTGTATTAATGATATATATAGACACACATATATATATATACATATATGTCTTTTACTTTCTTTCCTTCAACAAGACTTTTCTGATGCTTTCACTAGGGTGTGTCGCTCGAGTGTGTCTAACACTCTCCAGATATGCATTTTACACCGAATTGCTAGATTAAAAAGGTAGGTGGAATTCATAACATGTTCATAGATATCTAATCTTTGATCAAAATGGAATTATGGGATGTCAGTCTCTCCTTTTATGGATTCCTCCTTAAAATTTATCACCTGCTCTAGGTCTCCCTTAAAGATTAAGACGTTGTTCATGAAACCCTTATCAGTAAAATCTCTTTGTGGAGGCCGGTTAATTACACTACTTAAATCAGGACATTCCAAATGGTCAATTATGGGCTAAAACTTTCAGTTAAGGATGTAGTCACATTTGGAATCACTATCATGTCTGGATGCTAGAAACATAGTAGACCTACATTCACCCTTATTAGAAGGCTTCTAGAGGGAAAGGAATCCCCTGGATTCCCATATAAAATGTTGGGAATCTTATTATAGAGGCCTATCTCTGAGGTTTTCCTCAGTTACCCATGTTTAACATGGGGTATTCAATGAGTTTAATGTCTAGAAAAGATAGATCGGACTGATCAGAAGATTGGAAATACTGGATCTGAAGGATACATCCCTTGGAGGGAGCACCTACAGTGCTTACTGGGGGAAGGGTAAAAATTTAAATGAGGAAGTACCCTAGATTTAATGTCCCACAAATGAGAAGGCTTCACACTATGAAGGATGGTATTAACACCAAAAATATTAGATTATAGAAGGTGGTTCCAAGGAAATGGGACACCATGGTTTTCTATTAGTTGGACTTGCACCTCGGGGAGGCTTCCTACATACACTGTATAGAATATAGGGATCAAACCCCACATATTTCAGGGTCTTATTTGGTGATTTCACATGGATAGTGTCCTGATTTCTATTAAAAATGGTGAAGATGGGACCGTACCATGATTAGGGTAAGTTAGTGGCACATATGGTTGGAGATTATGAATGGTTAGCTGCCCATATGAATGTAATGAATTCACTAGTATGTGGAAGCCTAGGTAAAATTAGGATGGATGTGGAGGAAGTGTTGAAGGGTGAAGATGAATGAGATGGAACGCACATGAAGATTAAAGTTTTGAGCTTGAACATTGAGTAGTTTCCTATATACCATGTATAAAATATAGGGATCAAAGTCCACAGAGTTTTGGTGGAGAAATGACACACCTGAGAAGGCTACTCATGAGAAAAGATCACATGGATAGGGGCCCAGAGATGATCTTCCTATGTCAAAAATCCTCAAAAGAAATACCAAAATGGAACATAACTAATGGTACCGAACCATCAAATATGATTCTTACATATCCTAGTTTTTGGTAATAAAAGTCCATGTAATTCAGGAATGGGGCATAGAATCAAGGTGAACACAAATGTTAGTGACTCGAAGAAATTCTCGTGGCATACAAATGATTAGGATCACATTGAAAACGGGGTACTCTTGGTTTGAGGAGTATGGGTTGTGTGGGGCTTGTGCATGGTTAGCTACCCATGGGGATTAAAAATCCATAGAGAGGAGGATCTGGGAGATGTGTCCCAAAAAAGGGAAAGTATCTCATTTGGAGGGTCAATCCCTAGTAGGGAGTACTAGATTTTACCATTGGTTTGGATTGGTACTCAAAGAATCTTCTTATATTTCATAGTTGTTGGAAATAAAAACCCATGTAGTTCAGAGCGGCATACATTTTAACATCATGTAAGAAAAAGGTGAACCGACATGAAATACACTAAAGAGAATGATTTTGGGGATTGAGGGGGGATTTCACCTCAGAGAGGATTCCTATGTGCCTTGAATAGAAGACAGGGATCCAATTACTCATAGTTCTGGAATGGGGGCATAGGTGTTATGCATGGTTATAATCCTAGATAATATTTCATGGAAACTGTTAAGCTTTAAGCACATGTGGGTCATGGTTAGTGTGAGAAACAAGAGATTTAAGTAGACCAGATGGATGTGTCGCGAAGGGTGCAGCCATAAAGGATGGTGTAGAAATTATGCATGGTTAGAGACCAAGAGAGATGGATATTGGGACTTACTCCATGATGTAATCCCAAGGAGTATGTCCCGATGTATGGGGAGGATATGGATCAATGTACCAGGAACACCCTATCAAGGTGTGTCGAAACTTATGTAGAGACTACCCGAGGCACGCATGCTAAAAAATAAGAAAGGGGGATGGAGAGATATGGTTTTGATTCTCATCCTCCCCCAAATCTTTCTAGGCTTCCACACATGAGGCAACTCATAGTTTAGCATCATGGGTTGGGGATTGGGGTGCTTGGCAGTTTAACATCCTACAACTCAGATGGTGAGGTCCCACTCCTCATTCCTTTTACTTACATAACTTATAACAACCAAAACTTTGGGAAGGGAAGTCACAACAAATTCCCTAGGGGAGTGATTTGGAGGAGTGGTCAATCAATGGGCTCATCTTAGAATAGATATGTGAAGAATAAATAGTTGTTAGTGTACCCATGTGAAGAAGCATGAAGTTGGGTAATTCAACATGGAGAATTAATCAGGGGACCAGGAAATCATTGTACAATAGCCTAGAGGGCCGCACATAGGAGTTTCAGACCAGATAGGGACATTTCAAACAAGGTGGTCTTCAACAAGGTACCTTTTAATATGGAAAACACTTGGAGTAAATAGGAAGGGGTTCACTCATGATTGAAGGCTTTTGCGTAAAGGTAAGGGTCTTGAGTGTAAACTATACTAAGCAAGGGTAATTCTTGCATGCAAGAGAGATCTTTTGTGTGCACATGACTTGTAAAAAATGGAAATGGGATAAGGTCAAACCCAAGTGGGCCCACCCAAAGGGGGACCCATGGGATAATTGTTGTATAAGATCAAATAACATGACATCATGACTTTTGCGCAGTCATGGAATGGGTCCTCTCACAAGAACGGGAGCCACATATCGAATTATGGAAAGTTTCCCCTAAGGGAGAGGGTACCCCTCTATTTATAGGAAAAAACCATTGGTAATGTATTAGAAGGCTGGAACAGAATCGGTCGTTTGATATTGCATTGGGTGTATAAGACCTTTATCCATGGGTCTGATCTCTTACGTGTCAGCCATGTTTCTTCTGCACATATGACATTACTGATTTGGAGAAATGAGTGCATGAATATCATTTCATTCCACATTGGGCATGTAAGAGGCATGTGCATAGGTTTTAGCCTTGTGCGTAAAAACCAAATCTTGCATGAAAAACCCTTGAGATTCTTCGAATCATATGTTGGGTCAAAATATTCCTTTGGGTCACTCCAATATGAAAATATATAGCCTTAAATGGAATTTGGTGCCAAAAAATTCCCCCTTAGAATCTCGGGTGAAATGGAACCATAAGGTCTGGTTCGGAGGGAAATTTTGACAATCACAATATGCATCCGATGGCGCACACAAAATGGATGATCTAGCACGTAAGGGGTTCGACGTGCGTGTGAAAGACTGGGTCTATGCCTATAAATACATGGGGGGAGGACAAGGTAGTATACCTTGAATTTCCTTATGTTAGGTGATCTATTATCATGTTTGAATGTTGCTTTTTTCTACACAAAATCTCTCAAATTCAGTCAATACCTTACGCGCAACCACTGGAACTTTCACACTTCTATCATAGTGGAATTTTTATTGTGTGGTTGGCATCAATCTTGCATGCCACTGTCTATTATGCACGTTGAACATCCATATTTTTTTCCAAACCCTTTGTGCATTTGAGTCCTGACAAAGATTTCTTATAAATAGACTGATGCTATGATGGAGGCTGCCTGTGTAGCATAAAGGGCAGAGAAGATCATGAACCCTTAGATTCATCATCCAAGAAGGGTTCTATCAAAAAATTAAATGCTTTTGGTCATTCTAACACAGGCTCAAAAGGATTATGTTTTAAGTGATAGACTCCCGCTATGGAATTTTGTTATTCTAGAGGAGGTACTGATGTTAGGCTTCAAAACCAACTCTCCATGATCATAGGAGATGTGCAAGAATATCCTTCTATCGTTTAACCTCACAAAAACGGGCACACACATAGAAACTAGTGATATGGAAATTTTTGTCCTGAACTTGAAGGCCAAGATACTCATGGGGATTGAACTGGTTTCTGAAGAACTTTATTCCCACTATACAAGAACTTTTAGGATCAATGTCATTGATTATACTAAGGGCTGGAAACAAGATTGGGAATTGAGTTCTAGAGGAAACATCTCAAGCGAGTGGGCATGTGAATACTGTGTATGCCAAACATGCACAGAATTTAGGGCGGAGCTTTGATACACTGTGTTGTTCGAGGCTATGTGGACATCATAATTCTATTTCTACCACCAGTAGTACCAGGTTCCAAAGTTGTTCTATCAGTGGTATCCTAACACCAATACCTTCCATCTCCAATATGGAGAGGTTGGTATCTACCTTTGGGACATCCACTTCATTAGAGGGATCCCTCTTGAAGGGTTCTAATACGATGAATTCTTAGTGACGGATAATGTCTAGAGAGACAGGTTGGGAACCCCCATTCTAAAATGGCATCTTTTAAAGCTAGTGAAGGAGAGGCTAAAGATCAATTACATCATGAAGTGCATATCCTATCCGGCATGGTTTAGCCTATTTATCAATAGGAATTATAGGTTGAAAATTTATGGATGATGGAAACAGTTCCTAATCACATCATAGACGGACATGCTCAAGTCGTACTGGGTGGCCCTCTAAGTAAGACAATATCAATCATGGGGATTTAGTGTGAATTAAATTTGGGACCTATATGTGAGATACACTGATTCCCTTACTACCTTCTAGAGTTTCTGGTTGCTTCCTATAATCTATACAAGGATGGGGGGGTCCATCTAGGGACATTGGTGATGGTCGGGATCATGGAATCCCATCATATGGTCAACCTAGGAGTGTCTTTGTTATCTAGGATATATAGTATTATAGGGTTCATATAAAGAGGGATTACTCCCAATATAATCTAAGGTATTTTTTAAATTCTTCATGGCTTAGTTTTATCTTATTGTGTCATGTACATTTTCCCAAATGTCATCCATAATCTAGGTGACAGCCCATGACCATCTCTACTGAACATCACTAGGGTTCGTCCACTGACACTTAATGAGGAGGGGATTAAGATGAGGATCTGAAATCATGAAAACTTCAACTTCCACCCATTTAAAACCCCTACAGACTAGATGGTGGATGACATGTGAGGCCTGCTAGAGAAGATAGAGTATCTATAAATTATTAGGGGCGGTGTGTCAGCATCCTAGACCGATAAGAAAATCTTTTTGAACCTTACGTGCCATCACAGTTTTCTAGAAAGTTTGGGTGAATGCAACGGATTTCAAAAAAAAAATATACAGAGATTTGGGAATAGTTTCATCCCTATATACTTTTCCAATTTTGTCTCATCTTTATAGCCTCTAACTTTAGTGAAGTCATTACTCCCCCACCCCACAAATTCCAATGCTGGCCTGTCAATAGAGTATGATGACCACTGGGTGGTGGAATTTCCAATGGAAATCCTAAAAATATGAATTCAGTAGATCGAGGTGGAGTTTTTAGAGCCTATAGTGTGAGAGAGTGAGTCAGATACTATTGGGGAAAAATACTCGAGGTAAACTAGGATCTTGGGACGAAAAAAGGGGAACATCAGCAGTAGGAGCATCGTAAGGACTAGTCAGGCCTATACCTTCTGAGGAGGGGTGATACCATAGGTGACCTAGTGGGGCAGTTAGGGAGGCCCTTGGGAAGCAACTATGATATCTCTTGTAGCTTACCGTTGATGCCATTTTCCCATCCCTATGATCTGTTTGGAGAAAACTACGACAATTGATGAAAACTGAATAATTGTGACAAAGAATATTGTGCATTGGGATTGATCTTCCATAGGGACGGTGTATCCAGGTGGTGGGAAGGGTACACTTTCACTGTCGGCATACATACCTAATATCCATGGATGCCTATGCATTCCAATTGGGGGATGTATGAAGAACCAAATTTCTTGGTTAAAGTAATGTTTGGTCAACAACACAACCCCAATGAAATGATACCTGAGGATGATGATGATGAAGAAGAGGAGGAGGAGGAGGAGGAGGAGGAGGAGGAAGTGGTAGAATAATTGGATGAGGAAAAAAGGAGTCCTAGGATGAGGGAAATAGAAGTGGGGGACATCCAGGGACAGTGCCCCAGTAGAGGAGCCAAAGTGAGATAGGTGAAATCATAGGATATTTCGAGGAACTGGCCAAATGTCTCGAGGTACATTTCAACACCTATCTATCTTTGTCACTTATATTTCAATAAAAAATCCATTGGATTCACATTTTCCTATCTAGTAACATATTGTGGATGTTGAATTGGGATATCCTACTGCAGGAGGTGAAAATGTGTCGATGGTCGTGGAAGGACATCTCCCTGAACTGGAATATGGGGATGAGAAAGGAGAAGGACCAGTCAAGGAAGAAGGAAGAAAATGTACCAGAATGATGGCCTCATAGTCTTAGAACATTTCCACTACATAGAAAGAGACACTACCTATTATTGAGTCAACTATCACTAATTTATATCCTATGGTGGAATATCCTATGGTGACATAGACACTCGATTCGGCAGCGCTTGGCTATTGTAAGTATCTATCCATATAGACTCACATCTGTTATCTAAAAACTCACCTAACCATACAAAAAATTTCCCATTCAGGGATCAAAATACTAGAAGCCTAGAAAACTGACATGTTTGGGACACCTATGGGAGATCCACCGGTGACTATACCAGTTTGTGAGGAACTAGCCACTAAAGTCGGTTTAGTATTAGCACCCAGTGAGCAAGAACTTGTTATCCTAAGTGACATAACTACCTAGTAAGAACATGAAGCTAGTGAGGGTGAAGTCACTGAATAAGTGATGAGATAATATGTTCGTCCACATATCATGTAGCTCATTCCCTTAGAAATAATGTTTTAGGAAGACCCTACCACATAACTTCTGGACACCTTTCCTGAATACAGACATGTATGTCCTGAAGAGCTGAACGATTCTGCTTATGATGTAATTGACGAGAGAAGAATGACATTGTACATGGCATGGAAGTGCATCAAAGTATTTCTGAATCACCAAGAGGTAGAATGGTTGAGTCATATGTGGTCACTTCACATCATTTTGTGTTTCCTCTATTCTAGAGGGTTGGATAGTCCCCATCCCCATATAAAAATATGTGACTATCTTGTTGAGAAGATACATGGGAGAAACCAACACTTATATGCTTCCTAGATCCCAAAATATATGATAATATTTATAAAATCCTTGAGGTTGAGTAGGAAATCTGACATTTTAATGAGTAGATGGAAAAACATACCACATTTTTCATGAATCAGTTCATGCTCATTAAATAACTGAGAGCCTAGGTGGTAGAATCCCAAGAGTAGCTTGCACATGAGAACCATCAAATGGATGAACTTCGAGCCCAACAGGAACAAATGCATGCCAGGACTGATGAACAACACTTTGTGACTGCTAACGAGGAAAGGTATATGAGGGAGGAAGAATAAATCTTAGTGGATAAATTTTATAGGATGGTGAAATTAAAGCATTCCATCGAAGGGGATAATCTATAAGGGCCATTTTTGTTCTAAAATCATGAAACATATCTTCCCTCTTATTTTCATATCCTGAACAATGTTCATGGATATAATTTTTTCGTGTTTTACTACATATTGATCATAAGTTTGTATCAACTAATGATCAATCCCTAATCATGCATGGGTCATACTCGGTGTGATAAACAAGGGATGGTCACATGATTATCGACTCTTTAAAAGATATTTCTAGGTAACCATTAAATACTCTGGGTATGTCATCACCTACTGACCAAACAGAGTATTCAGGCTCATAGAGGGATTGTGACTGAAGAATAAGGATCTTAGAGCAACCAACGTTCCTTTCCCAATGTGCACTAGTGCACTAGTGGGATAATTCCAGGGGCCTTAGAATTAATCTGAATAAAGGGGAATGAGAAGTGTGAATCATGATACCCAAAATTCTTAACATAGTGAGGGTGGCATGATGATGGAGGATAAATGTTGACTATATTTTAAACACATTATCTATATCACAATTTCCTAAAATGGGGAAAACATATGAGGGAAAACTGCAGCCTATATTCAAAAACATGGGGCCAAACTCGGATTGTCATCTGATGCACCTGTAATGTTGGCCCGGGATGGTAGGTGAGCCATGAGGCTGATCCTCCATACTATTAAGGGGTTCCTTCGGATGTGAATGTGGATGAGGATCCAAATAATAGGTCACACAAAGTCTTTAGTGGAGTGATGTGATGTTTGAAAGGACTCCAAAACTCTCGAAATTACTCCACCATGACTAAAGCACATTGGGTGACTATACCATTTAGAATCAAGATCAGGCCTTCTTCTAGAGAGGACATCTCTAATGAGTACCTAGAATGCCTTGAAGTTCTACATCGTGCAACTGGGGCTGATTAGTATGTAGTTTAAATTAATAAAACCGGGACATTTTCACATTGTTTAAGGTCATACCACATAGACCCTAGCTGATAGTATAAACTCATTTTGTGCGGCCTGTGATTTCTATGCTTGGAATGTTGGAATTTCATAGAGGGAATAAACCTGACATGAATGAGAAAAATGAGGCATTCTATCCATAAAAACTCTGAGGAACAGATGGGAAAGTGGAATATGTGATGAGGTAGGGGAAAACATAAATATGAAAGATATCCAAAGATACCTATCACGAAACATCGCACCACATATTCATGGGAGAATACTAGTTTTATGTTTATATGGTTTGTACCATAATTGGCGCCAAAGGGCCAGTGAGATCAATGGAATTAGGATCGGACCCAAAGAAAAAATTCCTGGTTGTCGGTACGTATCCCATAAGGATGGTAATCAAGACACACATATTTCTCAAAGCACTACATGGATAGAGACCAACACTAGTTGGGGGAATCCTCCCTAGTGAGGAAGCTAAAACATCCCGAAATTATCATGGGGCATCCTGAACATGTTCAGGGTAGGGTCACAGCTTAATGTTGTGTGTCGAGGACATCTGATCATAGTTTAAGGTCATAAAGTTTGGACCATAGAGTTTGTGGCTAGGTCCAAATACAAGGTGTTTGAGCATTTCTATGTATCTCATAAGGAAGGTAATCAAAATGCACATAGTTTTGGAATCCCATGTAGTTTAACATCATGAAATGAGGATGAGGTTTGTGTTGTAGTTTATTTTCATATGGCTTGGACATGTTCACCCCAAGGGAGATATGTGATGCACGGTACATAACCCAATGTGATTTAGGGAAATAGAATCCCACACCGCATCACACGTTATAAAAAGGAATCCTAGGCCAAAGAAGTCCAAAAAGAAGAGTTTACAATTCTACAGCAAGACCTAGCAGTAAGATGTCTTGGTGTCACTATGTATCCTTCGAGGAAAGGAATCAAGCTATACGTACTTCTTGAATCTCTTGTATCTTAATGTCATGTGGTGAGGATGATGGTGATTTACATGTATAGGGGAAAAATTTTGTGGATAAAAATAATATTGATGACTTGAGTGTCACTACATATTCGACGAGGGATGGAATCAAGCCACACATAGTTTTCTAGGCAATTTTGTTTTACAGAACTGACCCATGCACATAGAAAAAGAGGCATTTAATATATCATGTTTGTTCATTTGTCAGTGTATTTTTTTTAATAACTAGCCCATGATGAAAATTATGGGTGTCATTGGAGGAATAAACCCATATATAGGCCTTGAAAACTGACATGGTGGATTATCAGTTCCCAAGGTGATGCCCTCTCAAGTGATAACATCACAATGAGTTGCCATTTTTTCATCATGTGGCATGGATGATGTCATCTTAGTTTAAGGTCGTATGACAGGATTGGTCCACATACTTTAACATCATACGGGAAGGAAACTACAGTTTAAAGGCATGTGGGACAAGGAAGAATATTTTAATTTCATTTGGCTTGGATGAAATAGAACTTATTTTAAGGTCATATAACTCAAACCATAGGGTAGAACAATCCTACATGTGGGTATTACCATACCAAAACTCCTAATCCCACATGATCCATGATCGGTGTGGGAAACAAGGGGTGATGTTAGGATTTCCCCATCACATGAGAGTGAATAACAATGAAGGAATAATATCAGGTGGTAAAATCCCAACCAATCCATCATTCCTACTCTACGTATGTAGATATACAGAGAGATAACACCAGGGGTGTTGGGGAACATAGGGGAAAGAAAATAAGAATCATTGTACCCAATATTTGGGACACAATGGAGGTGGCATTATGATGGAGTAAACTAGTGAGTGTATTTGGAACACAATATCTATATCATGTGACCTGTAATAGGATTAATCAACTGAGGGTCAGTCGCTAGCCACGACCGCAATTTGGGACCTATATCAAAATTCCATTCAAGATCCTCCAGGACGTCAGTCCAGAATGGTAGGCGAGCCTCTAGGTTGATAATCCACACTGTTTGGGGGGTCCTTTTAGGTGTGAATGTTGGTGGAGATCCAAATAAAGCGGACATTTGAAGCAAGAATGATACCCATGCGGTTTAATGCCATACGGTAATGATGAATTCAAGGTGGAGTACTCTCAAGGGAGGTACATGGTGTAGGTGTTGTAAACCCAAAGTGAATGAGAACCCAAGAGGCTCAATCAAACCCATGTAATCCCAGAATAATATAGACCAAGATAGCAGATAGAATAAAGGGTTGGTGGCTGAACCATAGATGAAATTTCTTAGTGTTCTTACATATTTTATAAGGATGAGAATCAAGCCATATGTAGCTCTTGAAGGAAGGTGTGGAAAATGGACAATTAAAAAGGGGATATATCCTTTGAAATGAATATAATCAAGGTTTTTTATATTTTAATGTCATGCGAACATGGAAAGTAAGGACCTTAGTTTATTTTCATAGATTTTGGACTATCGTGAAGAGGAAATTTGTAGTGGTGGATCCATAAAGTAACCTGATGTGAATGAGGACAATAGAAGTCCACACCGCACCACACATTCTAGGGATGTAATATACAAGTTTACGATTGTAAATTTTGGACCATGAGAATGATCTTTTCGAATTAGATATATGAAACGTGGTTTTAGAAATAAACCTATTATTAATGAAGACCAAATAGGTCTGCACCACATCCCAAATTCTTGAGAAAACACATACACAGTTTTAAGTCATGATGCCTGGACTTTGGGACCTAAAATCTAATTTTAATGTCATAGAGTTTGGAATACTGGGTTTGTGACTCTTCCATACATGTATAACCCTTATCAATAACCCCTAAGACCACGTGAACCATGATTGGTTTGGGGGGAAAAGGGACAGATAAGATCTTTACAATTTACAGAAGCACACAATAGGGGGTGATGGTGTTGAGTTAAGGAAAACCCCACGATGTTGTTCTTCCCACTCCTTGTGTAAAGGTACATGGAGGTATGGTATTAAGAGAAATGAAGTTCCATATGGACATAAAGATGTGAGAAGGAATTTGAATCATAAGACCAAAATTTGGGACATAATGGGATTTTCATAACGATATAGGATATTTATTGACAATCTTTAAAACATGGTATCCATATCGTGTGTCCTAGGATGGGAAGAAATAACTAAGGGTTACCCACAGACCATATTCAAAATCCAGGCATAACCTGACTTAAGATGCCATTCAAGATCCTCTAGGACATTGGCCTAGAATAGTAGGTGAGCTATATGGGCAAGCATTCCATATCATTTGGGGTTCCTTTTTCATGTGAAATATGACGGAGACCCAAACAATTGGAATAAAAATTATGGTGGTGGAATGAGATAATTCCCATATAAAATCCAACACTCTTAGACTCATACCACGACACATCTAAGAACATTAATGAAGAACGCCAAAGGTTGATGAATTCAACTAGGGGTAGATGAATCAAGAAGATGAGTGGAAGAATGGTAAAAATGGGTTGATGAACTTGGGCCTAGACCCTAAGGTGAAATGTTTGGGCATTCCTACATATCCCCTAAAGATGGGAACCAACCCATGTGTAGTTATTGAAGACCCATGCAGTTTAATGTCCTGAGGTAAAGATTTATGTGGATAAGAAGTTTTCCCAAGGGAGGAACATGGTGAGGCTATTGAATATATGATGTGAATGAGGGAAATAGAACCTCAAACCACACCATGTTCTCCTAGAATGATCCTCAGTCTGAGGGTGCGAAAGGCCGTAAATTTGGACTGGACCTGAAGTCAAAAAAATTGGGCATTCCTATGTGTCCCATATGGATAGGAATCAACCCATATATAGTTCTTGAATTCCATGCAATTTAATGCGATTTATTAAGTATATAGAAGTAGTTTAACACTATGTAGTCAAAGGGGGACTTTTTCTTTTATGGTATTGCATAAAGGACCATAAATGATATTCAGTTTAATATCTTGAGTGTAGGACACATTAGTTAACATCATGTGGGAGAGGGGGGATCTTAGTTTAAGGTCGTGGAACTCAAACCAGATAAGGCCAAACAGTGTCGGAAAGGTCAAGGACCCTGGGGCTGGATCCAAATTCAAAATGTTGGGGTTTTTCTATTTATCCCATAAGGATGGAAATAAATCCATTTGTAGTTCTCGGATATCATTCAATTTAAGGTCATGTGGTAAAAATGTAAGAGAAAGGGGAGGCACCTGAAGGGGATACTTGATGCAGTAGTTGAAAACCCAATTTGAATGAAGTCAATATAATTCCACACCACAACATGTCACCCTAAGATACTATACTTTGGAAAGGAGACTAGAGATATAATAGAATTTGTGGTACCTGGGGATGGACCCAAGGAAAAAATGTATGATCATTCCTACATATCCCATAAATATGGGAATCAAGACACACATACTTTTTGAGCGTCCTTCAGTTTAACGTGATGTGGTAAAGATGAATGAGCAGTTTAACATCATGTGGGACAAAGGTAATCATAATTTAACATCATTCAGATCATAACAAAAAGAAAATGGGTATTTTATAATGGGTATACGCGTCATGTCAAGGTAATGAACCTGACATGAATGAGGATCAATGATGTCTCATACTACACAACATATCCCCTCAAAAAAATGTGGTTATCGAACCTCGGTTGGCCCTAAAGACAACCTGTCATGATGTTCCTACATATCTTGTAAGGGAAAGAACCATGCTATATATACTTCTTGAATGTTGTGCAGCTTAACATCATGTGTTAAGGATGTAGGTACAACATAACATAATGTGGGATGGTGATGCTAGGAATCTTTACATCCTACATCACAGTTGAAGAAAAGGGACGTTAATGGACCTAGGGCTAGACTCGAAAACAAAATTTCACAGTGTCGCTATGTATCCTGCTAGAGAAGTAATAAATGCACATGTAGTTCTTGAATTTTCATCAATTTAACATCATTTGGTAATGATGTTGGTATATTTTCACATAATGTGGTATGGTGATGATGGGAAATTTTATATCTTGCATCCCACTGGAAGAAAAGGTAGGTCAATGGACCTGGGGCTGGACCTGATGATAAAATGTCTCGGTGTATCTACATATCTTTCTAGGGAAGGAATAAAACCACATGTAGTTCAAGAATGTTTTGTAGTTTAACATCATGCAGTACGGACATAGGTACAGTTTAACATCATGTGGGTTGGTGATTCTGGGTATTTTTACATCCTTCATCACAGACGAATAAAATAGAGGACAATGTACCAGGGGCTGGACCAGAAGACAAAATGATCAGGTGTCGTTATTTATCCTACTAGGGAAGAAATAAATACACACATAGTCCTTGAATTTCATGCAGTTTTACATCATGCAGCAAGGATGTAGGTACAATTTAACATCATTTGGGATGGTGGATTTGTGCATTTTTTTGTCCTACAACCCAAATAAAGAAAAGGGAGTTCCTCATGTGAAGTCCTGCTTAAGGAATTTGGAATTGGTGGGAGGAGTAATACCCTCACCTTCCATGGGGAACAATGAGTATGATTTTTTTTGTTAAACCTAGAGGATGATATATGGACCCTCACATTTGGGTTCAAACATTGGTGGATTCCTACTAGGTATCATTGGTGTCCTCAGATCAAATACCATGTCACCTTGGAGGAAGGAACTAAGATTATCATTTTTCCTGGACTATCTGGTTATCTTGTTCTGGTGCCTCTCTAGAACAAGATAACCATATAGAATTTGGCAATCTTTTCTAACGTTTTATGATCATAAATAGTTGTGTGGAGTAACGATAACTGAATCTCTATGAATAATAATACTTCTACTACAAACTCCGAGAAATATGGGGTCACCTGGTTTTAATTTAACGTCATCATTTGATAATCTTAGAGAGCATTGAGAAGATTGTCCGACCAACTCTTATTATTATGACCAACCATCTTCTTCAAAATGTTATAGAGGGTCTTGTTGAACACCTCATTTTCCCCATTTACTCTCACTTGATTATGATAAGTTTTGTTAGACTGGATGTTATAATTGGCGTACTATTTCTTCAGCTTAACTGCATGAAATTTGGTGACATTGTTGGTGAGAACTACATGAGGGAGTCCAAAAAATTGGATCATGGTTGATCTCACGAACTCAGTGACAGTACGGGCATTGACTTCCTTAAGTGAAATCACTTCTTCCCCCTTGGGGAATAAATATTTTGTGGTCAAAATAGACATGCACTTGCGAGATATTTCTGGTGGATATGGTCCCATGACATAGAGTCCTCATACCGCAAATATCCATGAGTAATTCATAGTATGGAGGGGTTTTGGAGTCCGATGCACAATGTTTTAATGGCTCTATAACATGTGACACCTCTTGGACAACTTGATATAGTTATATATCATGATGGGCTAGAAGTAGCCTAGTCTTTGAATTTGGTGGGAGAGTTTCAACCCTACCTGATCATCTCCACATGAGAGAGAATGGGAATCCTACATTACATTGGGAATCTTTTTTCCTTGAATATAGTGGAGGATAACTTCATCAAAGCCATATTTTTTGAGGATCTACTCAATGCTATGACCACTCAAAAGTTTAAACTGCGCTGCACGCTGACTGATTTACTCACGTTTGGTTCTATATATCAGAAGATTTCCATGTTGGAGGTACTCAACAAATGTTTTTTCCAACTAGGGGTCTCTTATAATGCAATATGGGGACATGGTGGTCCAGGTGTGGAGTCATAGACGGTAAGGTTACTTACCTACTAACTATCTTCATCGT
Organism: Viscum album; assembly: GCA_963277665.1. Lineage (NCBI taxonomy): Eukaryota > Viridiplantae > Streptophyta > Magnoliopsida > Santalales > Viscaceae > Viscum > Viscum album. The sequence continues at coordinate 1,672,444,583 of OY728138.1, forward strand.
CCAAACAGATGGGAGTGATGACCCTTTGATGTGCCACATGGATAATCAGATCGTCTTGGTCATGCTCTGCAAGATACATAGGAAATCTATCTAAGGCATCAGCTCGACCATTCTGTGATCGAGGAACATGGGTGATAAATGGTAGAGAATGTAACTTGGCTATCAACTGGCGAGTGCGCTCTAAAAGGGGTACGATCTTTGGCTTCCTAATTATGTATTCACCATTGATCTGATTCATAACTAGATTGGATTCTACTTTCACATGTCGGTGGAGAACATATATATTGATTTATATCTCTAGACTAGTGATGACAGAATGATACTCTGTCTTGTTATTGGTGTATTGTTTTGACAAAAAGAAGTAGTAGGGTAAGATAGCTAGTGTAGCCATGATAAAGAAGATACCCAGGCCTACACTATTGAGTATGGAGTCATTGATCCATCTTCCAATGTGAATTCAAGATCCTCCATTAAATTTAATCTACAAACACGGTATGGTCCGGTCCACTAATATAATGGCATTGTTTATAAATTCAAGATCCAGATATTGTTCTTGGGATCTAGATGAGAAGCTATAAAATCAATCTGTGCTTGAACTTTACATCTTTCTACTGGATGAACCAGATTTCGAACTATAGAAGAATGTGTACCCATATAGATAGATGGATTATCAATATAGGGTTGTTCAAAATATACTTTATCAAATCCATATGGTATACTAGCTATATCTCATGATGTTATAGATAGTGTTGAAACTTCTGTACTGCAAAATCCAGCGCGAGGCATCTCTTCTTGGTAGAGGAATATCCAGTTTCCATGTCGAGGTGCATGTGACAAGGATAGTATAAACTGTTCTCTATCCCATTGTTATTCTTATAGGCAATAAGGGAACTGAGGGATCATTAAAGGGTGCTATCATATATGACCAGTGGATTTCTGAAGATTAGTGACATCCAAACCTAATGTCGTAGAAGGTACCTCTTGATCTCCTCAAAATAAGTTTTGAATTCTTCATCCTATTGGTAGATGACCCATTTCTTCATGAGTCAGGATAAGGGCCTACCCTTACTATCCAGATTCTCAATGAATCGACAAATATAGGCTAAGGGTCCTTAGAAGTATTGGAGCTCTAGAATGTTGCCCGAAGAAGGAATCTTATATATTTCATTGATCTTTTATGTATCGATCTAGATGTGTTTATATTAGACAATAAATTCAAGAAACATTCTAGAGATAACCCTAAAGACACACGTCAAGGGGTTCATCTTCAAATAGTGGGAGAAAAGGAAGGTGAAAACTTTATCACGATCTCTGAGATGGTCCTCGCACTAGCAGGATTTGACAACCAAATCATCTACATATAAATCTGTCAATTCCCTGAGTATCTGTTTGAATATGTGGTGCACAACACGCTAATATGAGTATCCTACGTTCTTCATATAGAAAGGCATTACTTGGTAAAAAAAATTATCTTGTGATGCTTTGAAGGTATTTTATTCCTCATATTTAGGGGCATTTAGATCTAATTATATCTGGAATACCCATCAATGAAGAAGAGGTCTTGAAATCCAGTGGAAGAATCATTAAAAAACTATGTTATGGGAAGGGAAAATCATCCTTCAGAAAGTGGAAGTTGAGATCCCATAAGCCGATGCATACTCTTATCTTTCAATTTTTCTTTCTTAATGAAATCATGTTAGCTAAACATATGGGGTACTAAACTTCCTTGATAAATTTTTCTTTGATAAGCTTATCAACTTTGACCTCTACTATGGTACCATGAGTGGGGTGCATCTTTCCGAAATATATTTGAACCTACAATGACTTGCTGGGAGACTAAAAATGTGGACAGATACTTGAGGATATAGTCCTAGACTCTCATCATAACTCTAGGAAAACACATCACGAATATACTTTATGAAATCTACATATTTTTGTTGGTCTTCATCAGGCATAGCTACGCTGATCATTGTTGGTCTTGAATCTACCTCAACATGTAGATTCACTTATACCAACCCATCAATGGTGGTGGAGACACATTTTTTCAATGTGGGAGGAGAGTATACCAAATCCAATTCATCTTACATAGTGAGAGGATCATTGGAAAGATGCAAATGTTCAAAATAGTATAATCTTGACAGAATGATGGAGTTAGCCTTAGTGGAAGCAGAATCTTCATAAGGAGACTTCTGGACTGTGGACACCATCGAGACAAGAGACATAGACCTGATTCCATCAGTCTCACAACCCAAGATTCCATGCATGATAATATTCAAGTAGTAGTGGGGCATTATCTTGAGTCAATTCAAACGAGCCCGACAAAACAAGGAAGTATGGAAATATTAATGTTTTCATATGGAGAACATCCTAATAACTTATAGGGTTAAGGGTCTCTATGGTGACTCATGACTGATTCGTGTATGAGTATGAAGTGATACACTGGTGATCCTTGTACCTAGGAACGTGATTCTCACTCCTTAATAAGACAACAAAGTAGTGCTCCAAGTTCAAGATCGTGGACTCCAACCAGTGAATCGGTAAAACAAAGGAATCATCCAGATCTATCCATGGGACAACTATAATAGCAGTTTTCTCAACCTCATTAGCCAAAAACTATTTCTCCATACTCTTTTAGTATTTGTAATTTAGGTACCAAGCTTCATAAGAGGAAAAAGGAGAAACATCACCTTGGAGCATGACAAATCGACCATTGAGGATGTACTTGAGTCATTGATGATATGAGGATGGAACTGCTATATGTGGATGGAGCCAGGGTCTATCAATCAGTGTATTGAATGTGATGTCCTATGAGACGACCATGAATTAAGGGCTGGTGATTAGACCACCAAACTACATCTTTAGGTGGATCTTGTCGAGAAGCATATGCTCTTTCCTCTCATAACCCTGAATCTTCCAGTCAGAGGGAATAAAATATACTTCAGTCATCCCTAGTTTGTAGAGATGAAGGACTGAAATTATGCATTCTTGGGTTCCTCAAAATAGAAATAATTTGTAGTCGATACCTGTGTTTCAAACTAGAGGGGGATTCTCAAATATTATGCGAGGGATTCCAGAATATCATTAGACAGGAAGAAAGTTTAGAGGATTGATAGATCTGTAATATTTCGATTAGGGTTCTTGATCACATCATACTTACATTCAAGGTGCACATTTCTATAGGAAGGGATTTTATCTATGGAAAGAGGTATGATAGATACTACTGTTTGAATTAGCAGGTTGTTAATTGTATGGGGAATATCTCATTCTTCACTAGTTGAACCTCACAAAATGGCTACAGGATAACTGCTAGATGACTGAGGTCTAGCCATAGCTATGTGTGGATAATCATAGTGTGGTTATGGACGATCTACCTGATTAAGTAACACAAATGGTGGTGGGAACGAATCTGAGGAGACGAGATGAGAGGGTTTAACATGCTGAGCTCTACGCTATGCCTGCTATCTGGTTTCAGTGGCATGAACAACTTGGCTAAAAAAATAGATGGTGAATTCGAATAATTTAAGTATACAAGGATTTGTCGATGATGGAATCGACTGGGTATATTAGTTGGATCTTTCTAGAACACATCATCACTGAGAAGCATGTAAGGGTCCACTAGCTCGATGGTATTGACAATGTAATACTCTTGATCATCACGTGAAGAATCCTCCAATAATGGGAGCATACTTTGGGTGACTCCCATATCTAGGGGCATGAAGTCTCAATGTGTAATAGATAGCTTTGGAACCAGTGGGGGAATTTCATTCCCTTATATTATCAGTGAATTCCCTTATAATATGTATTTAGTGGATATGTAGATGCCTAAATGTTAGCTGGAGGAGGTGTAAAGGATTTAGAAGGCCTGTAGTCATTTAAATGAGTACAGATTATACCATGAGTGTGAGATACTTCCTTGATATCCATCTAGTCTTTATACTTTTGAGACGCATGGTTGGACACCTATTTTTATTCACCCTCATTTTCGTTTTCAGGCCTTATAGAAACACATTCCACCTATGCCAGGGGAGGGACCAACCTGACTATATTATTATTAACTTTTTCTTGTATACATTACTTGAATACATATCACTACTTGAGAGTATTTCTAAGAAACCAATAGTTTGGTAATTATTTTTGGGGATCAGTGAGATTGACCACCTCAGGTCTTCTACAGTATGACATCCTTAAGATCCCTTAGTGAAAGGTACAATAGAAAAAACTAGGAACTCGATCCTCGTCAAACTATTAGACTTAGTTTCTCTTGTTCAGGAAATGGACTCTCGGAGCCTAGCCCTGGCGAGTGGCTAGAGCCTAACAGGGGGATAAATCATGATTATCTCTCCTAGGTGGTGGTGGTGCATTACCCAGTGGTGATTATTGATTTTGAGATGGTTGATGTTGAACCTGAGGCTAGGCCTGAGGTAGAGGCCCTTGGAAAGGCCTCATAGGAGGCTCTATCGGCAACAACTCTACATTCTTGGAGACCTCTACCTATGCAATGACTGTGGTGTTGGCCTTGACTTCTCTTCTTGCAAGAGTTATGGGAGGAAATGAGTGTTCCAAGTTGGGTTGATGCAAGGATTCCTCTAGGAAATGAATGTTGTTAGAAAGAAACCCTAAATACACCTAAGAAGATCTATGTGATAAAAGAGGGGATGATTTGAATCTTATGTTTCCCACACACATCATCAGTAGTTGTTCTTGAGTCAATGTCGTATCGAGTGAATACCTAAGGCCATTACACCTCACGATAACATCTACAATGTGCTCATATTTCCTTTTATTTCACTTGAAGAGGTCATCAATTCTAGTCTCCTACATGGTGGGGCTGAACTGATAATGAAACAACCATTGGAGATCCTCCTAACCCACTATAGACCCAATGGGTAACTGGTTGTACAAGATAAATTTGGGACCTTCTAGGGTCTATACGAATCACCAGATCTTTGTGGTATCTTACTGCACTGGAGTTCCCAACATGGGTCTACATGTTGACATAATGTGGGCTAGATGCTGCAAGGGGTCGCATTTCATTTTAAAGGAGAAGAAAGTAGGATTCCCTAAGCCCGAGGGTTCTACCATATCATCCAACCAAGCCAAATTTGGTTTTCCATCTGGTGGGATTGCCACCTGTTGGGTTTCAAGGGCCTCAAGGCGAGTGATGAGATGGTTCACCGGATCATATTAGATGGTTTTCCTATATTGATGAGGATTCCTAACAATCAGTGTGTTTGTAGGTTCTTCAACATTATAGGAATGCCCAGTAGCTTGTGGGACAGTTGGTGGAATGACCTGATGAGCTACTGGAGGGATGACCTGAGGAAAAACATGAGGGGATGCTATATGAATGGCCAATGGAGTCGGGTCTTAGATAAGATTCTCGTGCAGCTCAGGCGTATTTGTTGATGCATACCATAGTAGCTTTCAATAAGCTCAAGCCTTTATCTTGTCAGTACATGAAGGTTCGTCGAGATCTATAGGTGAAAACTCACCAGTGGTAACCTGTACCTACTCCTACAACCCTGGTGAAAGAAGGTTGGGATCATACTAGGGATCACTATATTCTGGTCGGCATTCTATATGGTGCTCGATAAGAAGCTCATCAATAATTTTCATTTGGTTCACATGATTTTGAAGTAGTGTAGAATTCTCGCGATCATATTCCATCCTCTGCGTCAAGACAAATGGGGTAGAGGACTTGACGGTCCCAATATGTTCTTTACCCTTGTTGGGGTCCCGACTAAGAGGCAATGACTCAAAATGGTCTCCAAGGCCTAGAAAATGTCTCTGTTGATGAGTATTGAGGCCTTTAGGTTCCACTATATGGTGTTCTACCCCAGTAGGTGGTTCACCCTCTCCATAATCTACACTAATGCCTCCTTATAGGTATATATTGTGGATTACCAAGTTTTCCAAGAAGATTCCAGAAGTCATATCCTCAATATCAGTGAGTGAGTCTGGTTGTCGCAGGATTGGTCTAAAATGAAGGGTAGCATATTATCCCCATCCATAGTTATGGACGTGTGGAGATGCCTCCTCAATAACTCGGTGGAGCTATGTGAAACTATGAATGAATCATTACTAATGTTTCTAGTGATAATAGGGCGATTTAGGGTTTTGATCCATAGGAAGAGCAGCTAACTCATCGAGGAAAATTTTTTAGCTGATGTCATCATAGTGTTCCAAGAAATTTTTATAACCCAAATGATGATGACAGAGACAAAAGTACATCATCCACAGGGTTTGGCTGAAACACGTGACTTCATCCTTGGTGAGGGGATCTGAAATGATTATGTCTGATGTAGTGATCAACCAAAACTTATCATGAAAATGGTCTGCTACATGAATGTCCCACATGATCCTTCATTCAGAATCGGGATCATGCCCATAGTTTCCCCATTCTTTAACTTGGGTCGGCAAAAAAACTAGTAACAGTGATGATATGGACCACTATAGTGGATGACTGGCTGGAGGATAGAACGTTGAGTGGGATGACATGACCCTACAAACTGGTTTATCTCTCAGAGGCGGTACTGACCCCATCATCTTTTCCCAGTAGGATGGAGTATAGTCTATTGCTTAATATGAGAAGGTAGAGGCTACTGGTGATGAATCTATCTGGTTCTCATTGTCTATCGGCCCCCAGAACTACTATTTGTAATTTTTTCTCAAGGTAGAGAATGATACTAGTGACAATAGAGAGGACTGCATGACAAGACCCTAAAAATAGTCAAATCTTCCTCATCATGTATGTACATAAGGAGGGACTCAAGTACATGGTGCATTTCACATTCCAAAATGATGAAGCTAACATTCCTAGTTCCCACCCTAGAATCTAATACATAGGATTGGGGTGAAGGCTCCATCATCAAATCACACTCTAATTCAGAATCTAAAAATAATACTAGATTGAAAATGATCTAGTGCATCTCATAATTCTTCTTTCGCCGATGATGGTTCTCCCTTATTCCTAGGGATGGTTCCTCAGGGCAGAGTAAATCCATGACATGGGGAGGGCCTCTACTCTCACACTGATAAGGAAATGGGGAGGTCCACCTTGTTTTGTGAGAAAGTAGGGAGGAACTCCACATGGGAGTGATGGGGTGTGAGGAGAACCCATGTATATGTTGAATAGAACATGGGGAGGACCTTCATATGGGTGATCTTGGGTCTGATGAGGACTTCTATACTGAGTGTAAGACACGTGGGGAGGACCTACATGGTTGGAAGTGCTGGGGATGGGATGAACTCCACTAGAGTTGGTAAGTACATGGGGAAGGCCTCCATGTTGGCCACCTAGGGCATGGGAAGAACCTCCCTACCATTTATCAGTGGTGGTGGGACCTGGGCCATCATACTGATCAAACATCACAAGGTTAGGACCTCTGTGATGTTGAGTGACGAGGCATGGAGGACCTTCGTGTTGATAAACTGAAATATGGGGAAAATCTATATACCTGGGATCATGGGAATATGGAGGAAATATAGAATGAACAATAATAGGATGGGTAGGTCCTTCTATTGGATTAGCGATGGTATAGGGAGTACCTCTGTACTGGATCTATATGTCATGGGTTGGCCCGTGATGGATGCTTGTCATGCCAGGGAATGCATGTTTCAGCCCAGCCTACCCATGGGGTGGTAGGGGTCTCAATCCCAATCAAACATAGAGGTTCCCATGATCTTTAATAATAGGGAGATATTAATATGCATCGGTGGTGTCATGGGACAGTAAATCTGTATAAGATGGTGTCCATTGATGGGAGTCTTCTTGAGCATGTGCCCGACGTTCACGACGAGTCAACTAAACTGGGGCCGGTGATTCGGGGGTAACGAACACCTATTCCTTGGCATGTGGGACTAGATGGAAGAATTTATACGGCCTGGTGGGATTCCTCCTTGTCATATATCGAGTGATAGTAAATGATGAGATGACTTCTACATCCCTTACCTCATTGGCATTGGGGAGGGAATCATGGGAGCATTCTGGGGAGAAGTTCTTAAAATGGTTGAATATATGAGTGGGGAGTAGTGGATCCCTGTACGGCCCTTGGGGTGGTGGGGATGTTGATGCACAGAAGCCTCTAGATCTTGTTAGTACATATCCCTCATTGGTATGAACCCTTCATGTTCGTATCATCAAATAAGAGTATCAATAACCCTCCTATGGATAAACTATGAGGGTGAGATGGGGCATGGGTGCCAAGTAGTTGTGGTTATGTATGTCATCGTGGTGAAGGTGTATTTTTCTTAGATTTCAAAATTAAAATTTTCCATACCACTACATATATTGGAGGGAGCCGAATATGTTCCTATAGCTTGGGTCCTACAAAGCATTAATATTAAGCTATTAGTAAAGATAATAGGAAAAAAGTGCCCAGTTCTCTAGCGACAATCAATATTTTATGTCTGGATAGAAAGATCCACACTGAAAATGTCACATACCAAAATGCCCAATTATTAACTAACCAAAATTCTATTTAGTTCCATGTGAGTCCCACTATTAGCTTAGCGGGACCTGACACCATATGGCTGGATTAGATGACACGCTTATATGCTGATGTCTCGAACTCTATTAGTCTCCCTGGTTGATGGAGAAAAGATTCACATTGTTTTCACCTTTCTTATTTTTGATTCTTTTTCTAGGCATTCTATCTGAGCATGTCTAATTCTTTCTAGTTGTGCATTGAACCCAGCATTCTCTCTTTCCAAATGTGGGTGGCATTCATCACCTCTTCGACGATGCCTGCTCCTTGATCGAAATGGGACGATGGGATGTCAGTCTCTCCTTAAATGAATTACTCCTCGGAATTCATCACCTAGTCAGGTTCTCCCTTAAATATGATGACATTGTTAATGAAATCTTTCCTGGTTCCATATCTTTGTGGACGCCGATTAATTGCACTACTTATGGAATGACATTCAAAAGGTTCAAGTCAGGGAAACAAGATTTGGCCAGAAAAGTAGTCATGTTGGGCATCGGTGGCATGTCTAGACGTTGAAACCATGGTACACATGAATTCTCTCTTATTAGATGGATTCTCAATAGTGTGGAATCCATAGGAATCCCACACCGATTGGAGGGAATAATATGCTAGAGGCATGTCTCTGAGGTTTTCATCGGCTTTCCATGTTTAACACGGGATATGTCACGAGTTTAATGTTAAGCGGAGATGGATCAGACTAATCAGAACATTAACAAGAGTGGATCAGATGGATACATCCCAAATAGTGAGAACATGGAAGGCTTACCAGATTAATGGGTCAAAACATCCATAAGGACGGAGCCTGGATGGGGTTTCCCACAAAGGGGAAGGTTTCACACTGTGAAGGTGAATCTAAACACAACAAAGGGAAGATCGAAGAAGGTGTTTCCCAGCAGAGAGGACCTCACAGTTTACTATTAGCTAGGATTTAACCACATTGAGGATTCCTAAATACCCTTTGTATAGTAGTAGTAGTAGTAGTTCATTTTTTATTCAAAAAGAAATAATGAAAGGAAGCAAGACCCCTCAAGGGGTACGGATAGGGTTTATGCATGGTTTTCTTCCCATAAAAATGGAATGAGTTCACCAAGATGTGGAAGCCTGGGTAAAATCTAGATGGATATGGATTAAGTGTCAAAGCGTAAAGATGAATGAGATGGAACAAATGTAAAGATAATGGTGTTGGGATTGAACCTTGAGGAGGTTTACTATGTACCCTATGTTGAAGGATGGGATCAAATCCCACATAGTAATGGTGGGTCAATGAGACACCTAAGGAGGTATTTCATGATAATGGAGTGCATGGATAGGGGCCAAGAGGAAGTAGAACCCTAGGTTGGGCATGATCTTCCGGACACACAAATGTTCTAAGGAAATACCAGGATGTGACATGGGTGATGGGATCAACCATCAAAGAGGATTCATATTCATCCTAGTGTCTGGGAACCAAAGTACACATATTTCAAAATGAGGTATAGAATCTTGGTGTACACAAAGGATAGAAGCTCGAAGACATTCTTGGATATTACACATGATTAGAATCCCCTCACAAGAGGGGAACTCTTGGTTGGAGGATTATGTATTGGGTGGGGCTTATGCATGGTTAGCTACCTGTGGGGATCAAAACACCTTAGGGAGGAAGATCTGGGAGATGTATCCCAAAAATGGAAAGTATCGTATCGGGGGGGTGCATCCCTAGGAGGGAGTACTAGAGTTTATCATTGGATGGGATTGGAGCACAAAGAGTCCTTCTATGTATCCCAGTGGTTGGGAATAAAAAAATTGTTGTTAAGAGGGGAATATAGTGTAATGTCATGTTAGAATAAGGTGAAAAAATGTGAAATTCATGAAACAGTTGGATTGTGGGGAGTGAGGGGGGTTGAACCATAGAGAGGCTTCCAAGTTACCTTTTCTAGAAGATATGGATAAAAGTTCTCATAGTTAGAGAATGGATGCATCAGGATCATACATGGTTATTAGCACAAAGTGGATGTCATGTTCACTGTTATACTTTATGCCCATGTGATTCATGCTCAGTGTAAGAAAAAAGTGATAGAAATAGACTAGATGGACGTGTCGTGAAGGGTGCCGCAATGAAGGATAGTGTGGGGATTACACATGGTTAGTGGACCAGGGAGATGGATATTGGATATTACTCCAAGAAGAAAGTCTGAGGAGGATGTCCCATTATATGAGGAGGATATGGCTCCATTTATAGGGAACAACATATCATAGTGTTTTAGGGCATACATGGAGACTGCCCAAGGAATGCATGTCGACAAACCCGAAAGGGGGAGAGAGAGGGATGGTGCAGATGATCATTCTCTCTCGGATCCACCTAGTCCTACCATGCATGAGGCAACCCATTGTTTGACATCATTTTTTGGGGACGCGTTTTCTTGGAAGTTTAACATCCTACAGCTCAAATGATGAAGACCCACTCCTCATCTCTTGGTCTTACATAACTCGTACAGACCCACACTTGGGGAATGGAAGGCACAAGCAATACCCGACATGAGTGAGGTGGAGGAGTGGACACTCGAGAGGATCATGTTATCATGGATATGAGAAGAAGTAATAACTATTAACATACCCATAAGAATAATCATGATGTAGGGAAATACAACATGGATCACCACTCAGGGGACTAATAAATCACTAAACACAATCTCAGAGGGCTACAAAGATGATATTCTCTCAAGATAGGGACGTTTCATGCAAAAGGAGCTCAAACATGCTTCCTTATCATAAGGAAAACACATGGATTACATTGGAAGGGGTGAACTCAAGATTGAAGGCTTGTGTACAAAAAGAAGGGGTCCTGAGCAGAAGATGTATTTCACAAGGGTATGCATTTTATGTAATAGGTATCTTTTTCACGCACTTGACTTGGGAAAAATGGGAACGTGTAAGGGTTAAGCCCTATTGGGCCCACCCAAAGGGGGGGATATGGGAGACCTATCACGCAAGATCCAATAAATTGAAATAAAGAATTTCATGCTTTCATGGATGGGGTTATATTACATGCATGGGAGCGATGGATTGACTTCAAAATTGTTACCCTTAAGGAAGGGGGTACCCCTCTATTTATAGGAAAAACTCTCGGTGATGTCGCGTAAGGAGGCCAGTGCTGATGTAGTAATTCGATATCACATTGGGTGCGTAAGAACTTTGCACATGGTTCTACTCTCTTGCGCACTATCAAAATTTCATCCATACATCTAACATTTCCTTTACAAAGGTCTGAGTATAATAATATCGTTTAACGTCACATTGGGTGTGCAAGACACTTCCGTGTGGCTTTTGGCCTTGGACACATGAACAAAATCATGCATGAAAAACCTTTGGAATTTATGAGATCATCTTCTGCGTAAAAATATTCTTTTAGGTCACTCAAATACTTCAATTTATGGCCTCAATATGAATTGTTTTCCAACGATGACAATTAAATGGAAATATAATTCATGCATACTTACGGCCTACCGTCTCCATGAACGGTGTATTCCATTTCATTCTTATATATTCTATAGATTATTATAATACACATATAATGTATATCCATGATATTTATATCATGTTTTACATTTTTTAAATCATGATATAATGTATAAATACCAAATATATAACAAATTAAGACACATGCAATGGATAAACCCAATATTACCCAAAGTGAAACCTTAATATAGGATGGTGAAAAGTGATGTAATATAAGGTCATAATGAAAACATATATATAAGATTATGGTTATGTAAAAGTTTTACAATAAATATATTTTTTTTATACATGTGGTGTGAATGAGTATGACAAGAGTCAGGACAAAAGGTAAGGGAATTTAATCTCACTTTTTATTTCTGTGAGATACATGCTATGTTCACCACTCTATAACTTTCTGTGTTGTCTGTAATGATCAAGACTGTATTCTATATATATTATAATTAAATTTATGGTTATTAAAATATCAAATTTATAATCTTTATTTAATAGGTTTTATGTTTCAAAAGTTACCAAATCAGTAAAATAGTTTGGTCTCAGTTTTCCTTCTTTGAGACTCATGTTTTGTTATAGACTTGAATTCTATTTTGAGGTGTATATACTTACATTTTACATCTTATATCATGGATTTTTATTATTTCTTGATATTTTGTGATCAATTTAATTTCCTTTTCATACATGTAGATTATGATCTCATGTTACTAAGTAATAAGAGTTTATTGAGGCAATCATGTCATTTTTTTGAGATTTTTTATGTTTATGCTTACATTGATGAATTATTCTTATACATCTCTCAAGAACACTCATTAGTTTCCTTATATTCTATTTATTAAATATATAGTCATGTTATAGTACCATTTTACACTTTTTGGTACTTAATGTAGTATTTTTAATTAAAATCCAATAGTCTCTCTCTCTCATCGAAAATCTATTATATTCAAAAACTACATTTTCAAAAATGTTTTCCAAAAAGTTTTAAAAATATATTTGATGCCCATTTTCAAGGAAAATGGATTTTAAAAACGTTTTATGGTTTTAAATTCATGATTTATAAGTTCTAAAATCTAATTTCAAAGAAAAAAATATTCAAAACGTTTTACTATTTTAAAAATCATTTTCAATGCAGAAATAATATTTCCCTTACTGAATGTTTTAAAATATCTTTCAAAATTATTTCCCATCTAAGATAACATTAGTGGGTGTTACAAATTCCTTTTTGTTAAAATTATTCAATGTTTCAATTTATATTCATTCTGTGAATGGATTATGGTTTCATTTCATCATGTTGATGAAACTCATTTCTCTTGCATGGGTTATATGATTTTGAAACCATCTTCTTTTCACAGGTTATGTATATGATGAAATGACTACGAAATGTTTCTATTTCCATAGGTTATGATATGACTACATGTTTATAATAACCATTTCATTTCATTGGGTATGAGAGTATTATTTATGATCTTGTGGCACATGTATGTATGATTTCATTATTAGAAGGGTGGGACCTATATCTCCCTTCAATGCATTGAGTAAACTTTATATCTCATGAGATACACTAAGATGGTATTAGGAATGGACCTTGACTAATAATATGGCCATGGGATTGAACCATGACTACCAATATGGTATGAGGAGTGGACTCATACTACTAATATGGATATAGTTGTGAACCATGACTACTAATATTGTATGGGGAGTGAACCTATACTACCAAGATGGTCTTGGTAGCATTGTCTTACATACTACGAAAATCATATTATATGCTTATGTGTGTACCAAAATTCCATTTTTTATTCCTATGTTTATCTTTTACAGATTATGTTCTTTATTTCCAAGTGATTGATGCCTTATAAATTGTTAATATTTATACCATGATATATGCATATGATATTTGATATTCATGGTATGATCTTATTTTTTCATGATCATGTTATCATAACATTATTTTCATGATTATGTTACATATATCCCTTGTTTAGCCTTATTTATAATTTGAGATCACACATTTTTTTTGTTCCCTTCCCTAGTTTATGATGATATGTATTATGTTTTGTGTGTCTAAAAAGGATTCTAGTCAAGAAGAACCTGGTGGTAGATAATGTAGCTCCCTTATGTATTAGGGATTATATTTCCATGTTTCCAAAGGCACTAAACTAGTATAGGCTCTGGGAATATTTTTTTATAATTTTTTAAGTATTCTCCTAATGTTATGTAATTTTAATTTATGAAAATTTGAGGTTTTCTATAATCATGTTCTACCTAAAACCAGTCAAAATACTCTGATGACTCTTTTAGTACAACTCTCATCATTATATTTCTATTTATTTTATATTAAATACCATCAAGGTAACCCTTAAGTTTCACCATGAGATCAACAACAATAAGAAACAAATTTTCTTAATATTTTATAGGCTTTTCCTTTTCATCCCAATCCATTATTGATGCTTCTGGTCTAGATTTAAAATTTGATTCTTCATCCTCCAAAAATTCAATATCATTTTGTTCTTATATGAAGACAATCCTCTTTCTCTAAAATTTCAATCCAAATTTTATGTATAATTTGTTAGATTAACTCTTCTGAGACTTCATTATTATTTTTACTTCACATTCTATATCATGAAATTTCATTGGGTATCAAGAGGCAATATGCCCTACATTACCACACTGAAAGCAAGCCAACATAATATTGCCTTCAAATGTCCCTTTTTTTCTTTTCAATTTATTATAAACAATAGAAATAATTTATTCTTTCTCATCTTCACTTTCTCTAGTTTTTTCAAATTTTTAGATGGATTTGAATGAAATTTCATTTCATACACAAGTGTAAGAATCTTCTGGTTAGAATACAATAAAGATAAATATTAAAAAAAATATTTCCTCATGTTCTGACACTTATGGATTATAGAGTGGAGGAATACTTCTTATGATTTTATTAAAAATATAAATATCTTAATTTTGATCACCAAGTCCTATAGTTTCTATATAAACTTCAGTAATTAAATTAAAAAAATTATTTTCATTTTACTCTAGATTCATTTTCATATCATCAAAGTTTTTATAAAAAACATTGATTTTGGAATCCTTCACTTTGTTATCACCTTTGTATATATTTTCCAGTTTCCACCACATAGTCATGGATGAATTGAAACTCATTACCTTTAAATAGATTTGATCATATAGAGATTCCATAAGGTCATTTTTTTGATTTCTCATATAAATAAACCATTCTCTTGACTATTTCAGTCATTTAAAGACCAATCACATCAATGACCTGAATCCCCTCTATAGTGGTAAAAAAAATACCTTCCATCCCAAGGGATCAAAGATAGGATCTCATCCAATTCGTCAAAATTTAGAAGTTACTTTCATCAAATAGGGGTAATCCCCTAACCTTCACTGATTCATTCATTAAAAAGAGGACATATTTAACTCCAATAACATATATTGTCTTAGACCACTTATAAGACCCTGGAATACCCTAAGAGGTGAATGGTGAATCAGGGTGTCAACATTACCTTTTATTAGATGGATCTTGTTCTTTTTTTTATAAGAACATGTTAATCATATCTAGTAGAACAATGTAGTAATTAAACATTCACATTCAGAGAGACAACATTGTAGTTTTACATAGCTCAACGTTAAGGGCTAGTATAATAAGAAAACTCTGATAGTGTTTGTTTCCTACCAAAATCCACTAAGCATCAATATTTATTGTGTAATATTGAAGTTCATACATGGTTACTATATGTCATGGAAACTTCCTTTATAATATTATAGGGACTTCACACTACCTCCCACAGAACACCTTCCTTGACCTCCACCTTTTTCACTACCTTAAGTGAATTTTCACTTAGTTTAATGAATTTAAGGTTTATTTAGTAGATTGATATTTAATTAATTGTCCCTTACTAGAATGAGACTCTTCTTAAACTGGTGTCCTGAGTATATACACTTGAAATCACTATTCACATAAACTAGATGTTTAATGATACTTTTATCAAATATCTAAACCTTCATGAAACCCCTTTAATGTTTCCATTAAATTCCTATGCTAGTGAACATACACACATTCATGAAGTTCCCTTACATTTTAAATCTCATAGTCTTCAAAGAAACAAAATTTCTTTGCAAGGATGACTAACTTTTCAGAACACAAAATCTTCTCAAAACTCCCCATATTCAAAAAAATCCAATAACTCAGAAGAATTTGAATTGATTAAGACTTAACCTGTATTTTCCTGATGCTCAATCTCATAAATAAATCCATATTATCAAATCTCCCAACCTTCAGGAAATTAGAGAGATTCATCCTTTTCTCCAATTCACATCATGTCAACTTAAGTGGGTGTGCTTACCTATTTATAGGATCATCCCTTCAGGAAGATCCCACACTCCCAAGAACCTTTTCAAAAACCTCAAAAACATTCTTGTGAAGCTCCTTCATTCAAAAATCACCTGTAAAATTTAACCTGATTGAAAAGATTCTCAAAATCACCATGATTCACCATCCATTCATTGTGTGTTTGGGGTGCTACACATCTTCAACAAACATAGTCTTCCTAGACCCCATTCTTCAAGAAACTCACGCCATTACCATATTTATGAAGACTTAATTCTATAAATCCACATTTCATGAGTCTTTATCCCTAATCCAAATATTAATATCAAAAAATTTGGAAAACAATAGAAAAAAATGACACCATCAAAATTGATGCCATCTTACACTGTATGATCACTTTCATTATAAACTCCTTAATCAACCGTAGTTTGGATCAACAACAAACACAAAATACAATCCATTTTTATCTATGAAAATACTTTGTTCCAACACCTTTTACACCCCCACCTCTAACTTAAAATAACATTATCCTTAGTGTTCTAAAAGAAAATTTCGAATGGGAGAAATAGTGAAGAGGTGATACAAAAATAAATTTGAAATACAAAACAGTATAACAATGTCACCTGATAGTTTTCTAATGAAGTTCATGCCAAACCAATTGATCATTCGAGCTACAAGTCACTAATAAAATTCATATAGAAAATGATATAATGGGGTTGATCTTATAGAATTAGATGAAAAATACCCCATGATTCATGGCCCATGAATCTTAAACACCAACTCGATTGAAACACAATGAAACCCTGGGAGAGTTCCCTTAACTAAAAACAAACAATAATAAAAATAAATTTTTAAACAATTTACATCTATATTTTGGAACGCAAAACATTAAATTGAGGTAAAAGGGATGAAAAAGAAAATAATAATATATTTATATATATATATATATCTGTGTGTTGTTAAACATGGAAAAAGGAAAAGCCATAGATCAGCAGTCAGTGTCCTCCTCTATCTAACTTAAATCACGAGTTCGAATCCTGAAGCCTCACTAAATACTACAAGGTTTTCCCCTTGACCTATGTCATTCCCTTTATCTAAGAGATGTGAATTAAAAATAAGAATAAATGAAAGGATTACATTATGTGTAGTTTTACTTCAAATAAATAGGATGAATGTTGGGATGGTAAGGAGAACATGAAATCATATCTTTTAGACACTCATTTGTGACCCTATCAGCAAAATCAATTATATCATTGGTTTTAAATTTAATCTTATATAATTTTAGTATAAATGAAAGTATCACACACCATGTAATAAAACAAAACACATAGTACATGACATTTGTTTTTTTCTAATTTGTTTGTTTTTGGTTTTCTATTTTCTCGGTTCATGTCTTCTTATACCCAAGACCAATGGAACTCTATAGTAAGGGTTGATAGTTCTTGGTTTGGGTAGTCAGAAACACCCTGCGATCTTTTCCTTTACATATCAATATTTCTAAGACTCTGAATTTTAAAATTTATTCCATTTTAATAGAGGTCCTTCCATGAAAACCTCTCATCAACCTAGGTAGAAATCAAAATGGAAACCCAAATCATGTATCCCCAATCATAAGAAATTTGTTCAATAAAACCATGAACTTCTTCAACACACCTTCCAAGACAAATGCACATTCCTATTTTTGATGTAAAATCTTCAAATACCTATGATTAAACATATAAAAATAGACACTCTATAGTGTGTTTTTTGATAAAAAGTGGATAACTATGGGGATGATTGGATTTAAAATTTTATGAAACACTATTATCTTATAAAAAATCAATGAAAAAGTATGGGCTAATACTAAGATATTTCTAGGGGTTTATTAGATGAATTTATTTTTTTATGTTTTCAATTTCTTATACTTGAGATGGATTCATTTTATGAAATCAATCCACCCTAACTAATTTATTATTGAATAGCTACATAACTTAAATTTATCTCCCATACAGTTGGAGGATATTTTCTTGTGAACTATAAGGTAAAGGAGTGTATTAGCAATTGACATGTGCAACCATAAAATTCAATAAGGAAAAGGAATAAATAAATCATAAAATGAAAATATCAACTAAAAAATGATTAAGCATTGATAAAAATAATAAATAACATCTAACCAATCACATTGATACTCCCATGGATCAACATATAATAGAGATACCCCTCCATTGATCAAAATATCTCAATGGAATATGGAAGTCAACTCATAAGGAATAATTAAACGAGTGAAAATATATAAATGACATACACTCCACCACTGTGTGTTGAATTTCCCAACTGTTGGTATGAATAAATTCAATCCCTGATTAAATGGTATCAATGTGATAAGAAGAATAAAATAATATAATTTGAAAATATTTTTTTTATAAAATAGAGTGAATTAAAAAAACTTACATGGGATAGAATGTAACATACAAAGACAATGTGGTAACATAACATTACAATGAAAACATAATTTAATCCATAATTTTATTTAACCTCCACTACATTAAATAGAATTTATAAACAAATTGTTTGATCTCCCACATGTAAAATTCATGACACTTGATTGGACTAGACATAGGTTGTGGAATGTTTGTGGAATTAGACTTTTCTACACTTGAAAAGAATAGGATCCAGATTGAATCTACCAAACACAAACAACTAAACAAGTATCAGAATGGTATAATTTTGATGGGTTTTAGAATAATAAAACGATTCAAAAGATTTATTCTTTTATATATAAAAATTTCATACCATTTGAATTCATATTCATGGAGTTATGAAAAAAAGAGTTGGTTATCATTTTGGGGCTCTAAATATGTCCCACAATTTCAAATTCATCTTGGCCCACCTAAATAAACCCTAAAGCATTAGAATTATATATAGAATATATTTAATCAAATTTTTACCATTCTTTTCTATATCCATAGTTAAAATTTTATCTTCATTGGGCTATTACATGATATGTACATACATTTTAGTGGATTATTTTCTAGTTCACATCACCCGAAATTTTTTGGATCAATGGCCCACTTTGATCATCTTCCAAATAAGAATCTCCAAATAATCCATATGGATGAAATGAAATATATAATATTTTTTACTCAATAATGTAATAAGAAATCTAAATTAAGACCTGTGGGTTTTTTAAGAGGTGTTGAAAAATGTACCTATTATTTGTCCACTTTAAGCATGGATTACAAACATGATGTAAAAAATAAGATATAATTGTAAAATTCACTAATACAGTTGTTTTTGAATAATAAACCACATGAATATTATAATATAAACAATTAATATTTGTCTCTTCTAGTTTTTAATCTCTGTCTATCTTATGGCATGGAATATTTTACAATGCTTATGATGATGTGGTTGGACACTCCAGAAATCCTTCTACTTGGATATCATTTAAGGGATATTTCAAAAATAAGAAATGTTTGGAAATTATTCATGAATGGGATGATTGAACTGGTAAAATAATTAATTAATTTCTTGAAATCCATGATTCAATTCATTCAATATCGAGGAGCAGACTCAAGGTATTTATAAAAAACTTTAATGTGAGGTTAGTGTTTGTGTGTGTGTGTGGATTCTTGAAAAAAATATATTAAATTGTTGATGCTCCATTATTCTTCTACATCATCATAGTTAGATATTATCACACCATAGAGTGAAGGAATATCATGTTCATATGATGAATTATTCACTTTAACCCATGGATACCGTTGGAGGTTTGAGGATTTTGAAAACTATTTTTCTGATCCTCTTCAAATACATTTGATGAATATTAGGAAGGTTGTGGAGTCATCTTTAGTGAAAAATACCAATTTTTTAAAAATTAATTATTTCTAGTCTATGTTATTTTATATTTCATCTATAGAGATCCTATATTTTTTGTTTCTCTTTCTTCTGTTACTTTGATTAAGTATTAATTAACCCTTTATAAACCTAAAAACATTCTTATATAATCTATTTTTACTTGGAATTAAGTATCGATGGAATTTAGAGTCTATCAATCTCATACATACATTCTTGACTCTCAAATTATAGACTAACTAGTTGAATAAATACATCACATGTCATTCACCCTAATAGATGAGCATATTAAATACATGTGAAGTCCTGGACCTAGATGCCCCTCAACCCGATCCCCAAGCCCGGTGTGCCACATGACCACTAGCTCACCTCCCCATATGGCAGGGGCTGGCGACTAGCAGTGGGGGTTTAATGGTAAGTAGGTGGGGAGACTTTTCGCCCTTTTCAGAGTACACCGCGGGAAGTAGTAAAGTGATAGAATAGAGGAAGCACAAACAAAGGATAAGAAGGAGAACATGAAAACATAAAACCAGACTACCAAAGTAAAGTAAACCCTGTATAACATATAAAAAAGCCTCATAGGCAGTGTCTGATACAAAATGGATGCATGGAATGCTGATTAAATGGAAATAGAAGACAAGCACGATATGCAGTAATACAAAAAGAGAACAAAATTAGTCCATGATAATCCCTAGCCAGGCTCGGTACTCTGCTCTGGAACACCAGCTAGAACATATATATAGACATCAACAACTTGAAACGGGGCCCTTTCCCCTACTAGTACCTACAGCAGTAAAGTCTACATGGGTACCCAGGAGGCCGCCCAGGTAGGGGGTGAGACAAGTCTCAGTAGGCCACCACCAATGATATCTATTTGTAATCCAAATAGATGTTGGCAGTAATAGTTAGAAATAGAGTGCAAGTAAGTAAAACTAGCAATAAACAACCCTCTCGCTCAGGTTCCAGAAGGACACCTGGCAGGTCTACCTACCTCAGCTCATGGCTAGTAGTCTGAATGAGTCACCTACCTATTTAGATATATATATATATATATATATATATATATATATATATATATATATATATAATACGTTGGTTAGGACTGGGATGGAACTCATGGACGTCCTTAACCCAGGGGTAGCACTCTCGATCCTACCCCTGGCCCAACTTTGGGGAAGCTCTCACGGTCAATCCCCAGCCCAAAGGCTTAATAATTATTCAAGGAATATTTATATATATATATATAATACATTGGGTAGGACCGGGACAGAACTCATGGATGCCCTTAACCCAGGGGAAGCGCTCTCGATCCTACCCCTGACCCAACCTTGGGGAAGCTCTTATGGTCTATCCCTGGCCCGAAGGCTTAATAATTATTCAAGGGAGCTCTCACAGTCTACCCTTATTCTAAAGCTGTAACATAGGGGAGCTCTCACGGTCTACGCCTGGCCTGAAGCTTAATCATTTTATTAGGAGAGGTTATTAGGCATGCACTTCTTATAACAATCATATCAATAAAACCTGGCATTTCCATCTCACAATATCACATAATCAAATTTCAAGCAAACGTGTATTTAAAATAATAAAATGGGTTTAGGATAACTCATCCTAGCCAAGCCATAACCAAACCATCCCATTTCTCTCACATGGAAAATGGATTTCCAGACATATCCATAAGGTCCAAAGGTGAAAAGGGATAAAACTCAAGGTACAACACCTATGGGTATCCATACCGGAGTCATACAATACCCAAACACCCAAATGAGGGTATTTCTCATAACCTCCTATCACAAGGGTCATTTAGACAGTAAGCAGTCAATAATAATATGAGTTTTGGTAAAAAGAAAACCATGGCATGACAAAAATAACTCAAAAAAGAAAAAACCCAAAATGGAAACCATGTGACCACCTTCCTTAGCGCTGTAGGAGTAGGATAGCTTGATATCGACCTCAGATTCGTGGTAGGTTGGATGATATCTGAGTTCCAGTCCAATACCCTAAAAATAAGGCATATGATCCTGCATCAAAATAGCGCGACAGAAGGCAAGATTTGTTGAGGAAGAAGGGGCGCGTGAGGTAAGCCTTGCCTTGGCTTTTCCAATGCTTCTGTCGGATCAAGGAACGAACACCGGGGGAAGAAACCATAAGGAAAAGAGAGAGGAGAGGGTTTGGGAGCTCAAGGAGGAGTTCTTCCTCTGTTCTGTCCATGGGAAGAAGAAGGAAAAAGATTTTAGGCTTAAATAGAACTTTAGGGGAAAATGGTAATTTTACCCAGAACTGGGTCGCACGGTTTAGGCGCACGGTTTACCAAACCGTGCGCAAACCATGTGCATCCCACTGCCTCCAGAAACAGGGTCGCACGGTTTAGGCGGATGGTTTACCCAAACCGTGTGCAAACTGTGTGCACCTCCTTGCTTCCAGACCAAAGGCCGCATGGTTTATCCAAATCGTACGCAGGACGTGCGCCTCTATCTGCAAGTCCATTTCTCAAACTCTCGGGCTCCGAACAATCCCCGAACACTCCCAGAACCTTCCATAGGATTATACACACATTAAGCAAGCTTAATGGAAAGATTTGAAAATAATACTAATGATCTGTACCTTTTCCAAAGAGTCGGGTCGTTACAACCTTTCATTCTTAAAGAAACTCATCCCTGAGTTGGCCTTCCGAGGGTAAAGAGGTGTCACTAGCGAAAAGCTCCAGCCATTGAGATATTATATCAGCCTCCCGCTCCCAGGTCTCATCCTATACCCGTCCGTGCGGCCATAGCACCTGTACAAGAGGAACGGACCTGCCTTGGAGTGTATTCACGCTCCGGTCGACAATTCACATCGGATACTCCTCGAAAGAAGCATCCATGTCCAGTTCAACCTCATCAGGCGGAAACACGTGATTTGGATCTGAAAAGTACCGGTAATGATGAGATACATGAAAAACATTGTGCATGGCCTGATATATCTGCAGAAGTATAAGCAGGTAAGCTACTGGTCTAATCCGCTTCACCACCTAAAAGGGTCCTACGAACCTCGACGAAAGCTTACCCTGCTTACGAATGCGTCTCTGCCCTAACCTGGGTGAGACCTTAAAGAAAACCCAGTTCCTAACCTCAAACTCAAGAGGTCTTTGGTGCTTGTTAGCATAGGATTGCTATCTAGACTGAGGTTTCTACATACGCTTCCTAATAATATGTACCTGCTTGGTAGTCTCCTACACAAGACGTGGTCCTAGAACAGCTTCCTCCCCTGCTTCAAGCCAACACAAAGGTGAGAGACAAGGCCTACCATATAAGGCCTCATAGGGAGCCATCTCAATGGTATCCTGGAAGCTATTGTTATCAATAAACTCAACAAGAGGAATGTTTTTCTCCCATGAACCTCCAAAATCAAGAACACATTCATGTAACATATCCTATAGTACATGTATAGTCCACTAGGTCTGTCCATCAGTTTGTGGGTGATAGGCCGTACTCAAAAGTACTTGTGTACCTAAAGCCTTCTGTAAACCCTGCCAGAACCGAGATGTAAAATGAGGATATCTGTTCGAAACAACCGAACGAGGTGCTCCATGAGGGTGTACTATTTCCTTTACATACAGCCTTCCCAATTCATCAATCGTGAAGGTCTCCCGCACTGGTAAGAAATGCACGACCTTTGTCAGACGGTCGATGATAACCCATACTGCATCGTTGCCATGAGGTGACCTGGGTAATGCAGTTACAATTTCCATAGAAGCATCATCCCATTTCCACTCAAGAATGGAAAATGGCTGCAAAAGCCCAACTGGACGCTAATGTTCTGCCTTCACCTACTGACAGGTGGAACAACGCATGATGAAACTGGCTATCTCCCACTTCATGCTAGGCCACCAATACTATTGTCGCAAATCACAATACATTTTAGTGATTCCAGGGTAAACTGCCCAAGATGAGGCATGGAAATCCCTCATCAACTCCTCTATGATGTATTCTAGGACCCATACATGCCCACAGAACAACAAAGTATCAGCCTCATCCATGGTCCAATCAGTAGAGGCACCATCAGCAAAACTTTCCCGTAGGACAAGGCCTTCCTGATCTGATAATTGTTTTTCCCTGACCCGTTCCAGAAGAGTAGATGTTACCGCTAAGGCTGAGAGAACAGTCTGACCCTGACCCTTCTGAACCTCGATGTGCATCTCTGAAAATAGGGCCATCAGCATCCACTCCTCATTAGATTCCTGAACCACTTATGACTGAGTTTTCCGACTCAGAGCGTCGGCTACTGAATTTTCTTTCCCAAGAGTGTAGGATAATTCGAAATCAAAATATTATAGGTACTCGACCCACCTGCACTGCCTAAGATTCAGATCCCATTAAGTGAAGATATACTTGAGGCTTTTGTGATTAGTGGATACCAGAAAACACTCTCCAAAAAAATAGTGTCTCCAACAGCATAAGGAATGAATAAATGTTGCGAGCTCGAGGTCGTGCGTCAGATAATTCCATTCATGAGACTTTAACTGAAAATAACCATACGCAACAACTCACTCGTCCTGCATCAAGACAGCTCCAAGACCGATACCTGACACGTCACAATAGACCTTATAAGCCCTTCCCAGCTCCGGAAAGATCAATATCGGCGCCGAGGTTAGTATGCCCTTCAGTTCCTGAAAAGCTGTTTCACAAGGTTCCGACCACTCGAATCGCACCCTCTTTTTGGTCAAAGCTATAAGAAGTGCTACTAGGTGTGAAAAGTCCTAAATGAACTTCCTATAATATCCAAAAATCCCCAATACACTCCTGATATTGAAGACATTCTTGGGTTTCTCCCAAGAGACTACAACACTTACCTTCTCAAGGTAAAATAAAACTCCAGACTCAGAAATAATGTGACCTAGGAAGTGAACCTTAATTATCCAAAAGTGGCATTTACTGAGCTTAGCATAAAGCTGATGCTCTCTTAGTGTATTCAGTACGATCTCAAGATGGGTTGCATGGTCGTGTCTCGAGCGTGAATAAATTAAGATATCATCTACAAATACAACCACAAAAGAGTCAAGGTAAGGGTGAAAAATCCGATTCATAAGAGCCATAAACAATGTAGGTGCATTCGTAAGCCCAAACGACATGACTAGGTACTCATAGACACCATACCTGCTCCTGAATGTCGTACGAGGTATGTATGAAGTCCGGACATGCACCCGATGATAGCCTGACCTCAAATCTATCTTGGAAAACACCTTCGCTCCTCATATCTGATCGAAGAGGTCATCAATTCTAGGAAAAGGATACTGATTCTTAATTGTCAGCTGATTTAATTTATGATAATCCACGCAATGATGAAGGGTACCATCTGCCTTCTTAGCAAAGTGAACCGGAGATCCCCAAGGATAAGTTTTGGGACGTATAAATCCTTTTTCTTCCAGGTCCTCCAACTGACTCTTGATCTCCAGAATCTCCTTAGGTGCCATCCTATAATGAGGAATGGTCACTGGTGCTGCTCTTGGTACGAGCTCAATGGTAAACTCCACCTCTCGCACTGGAGGTAGACCAGATAAGTCATCAGGAAAGAAATCTCTAAAGTGATCCACTATAGAAGGATAACCAGTGGGTTGTAACCCCTGGTCATCGAGATAAAGACTGAAAACCTGTGTCATGACACCACCCAACTTCTGATGTTCGGGTCTTGCATGTTTTTCACTAAGATCCCATTCTCCCGTATGAACATGTGTTTCTTTCTATGGTATGTAAATGTCATCCTCCGATGATAGAAGTCAATACGTGCTCTATAGGGAACTAACTAGTCTATCCCAACTATTACATCAAAACATGTCATCTCTAGAACATACATGTTCCAAATGAAAAGGTAACCTCTCACCTCGAGGGAAAAATTCTGACAATGGTGAACTCCCTCTAAACGGACACCTAATGGGGTATCTAGCGTAATCACACCGTGATACGACTCAACATTGAGGCCCAAAATCTCTGTGATAGCCTCTGATATGAAAGAGTGAGAAGCGCATGTATCAAAAAAAGAAGATACCAATGTAGATGTAAATAAAATTATACCTCATACAGTAGATGGCCTGGTATACTGCTCCTGCAGCGTAGGCTCGACTGCATATAACTGGACAGTACCACGACACTGAGTCACAGCCTGACTACCCTGAGCAGACCTGCCCTGCTGGTGCTGAGAGTCATACGCCTGGTTACCTCTGCCTCGACTGTTGCCATGGCCTGATCATCCGGCGGTATTCCAGCCGCCTGACTGATGTGATCCTACCGATCCATCACCAGATTGTGGAGTAGGTGAAGATCCCTACACACTAGGCACTAGAGAATAAGTCCTGTAGAAACGTTGAAGGTGACCAATCCTACCACAGCCTATAAATTCCACTGGGTTCCACAGACACTGCACCCGGAAGTGTCCCTTCCACTCGCACTGATTGAAAATATAAGAACTATATGTGTAGGGAGCCTAAATACTGCCTCCCCCATATAAAAACTCAAAACGTCTCTTCCGCCCTGAATAAGACCCACTAGAAGCTTTTGGTGATGAACCAACCTGGTTCGCACTATCCGCTTCCCCCAAATTTCGCTCAGTAATCAAAGCTTGGTTAAAAATCTCAGGAATAGATGTCAACCTGAACACGTTTACCTGAGACCGGATGGTGTAACTCATCCCATCCTCAAAACGCCTAGCGACCATCAGATCATCGACAACTACCTATGGGTCGAAACGTTGTAGCTCGGTGAATCGGGATGAGTACTCCATGACTGTTGGCGTCCCCTATTTGAGGTTTATAAACTCCCTAGCTCTGTCAACTCTCAAGGTCTAGGGAAAGAAAAAGTCATGAAAGACTGCCTGCAAATCTGCCCAGACCATGTCTCCCTGCTGTCTCGACTGGGTGATGACGTCCCACCACCTTTTGCTGAATTGCGTAGCATATAAATTGATAATTTGACTCTTTGCTCGAGAGGTGTCTCGAGATGTTCAAAGATGGTCCGGATCGCCTCCATCCAAGACTCAGCAGCAAGAGGTCTGCCATCTCCCGAAAAAGTCGGAGGATTCTGTAACTGAAACTCGTGGGTCAACTCTGCCATATTTGGGGTAGATCGCACGCCGCCTTGAATATTCTACATCATCCTCAAGAAACCCTCACGAAACTGGGCATCGGTGCCCATATCAGGAATAGAAAAATGATCCATGGGTGGCTCGACTGGAAGATCAACTGGCGGCTCAGGGCCCGCCACCTCAGGAACGTGGTCATCGCCACCTTCAGCACGCAGGACTCGAGGACGTCGTGGAGGCATAACGCTACAAAGACAAATGAACGTCTCAAAAAAGGAAGCCAACAAATTAAAGGCTGAACTCTACATGATTGGACAGGTACTACGCCTTCCTACCCCTAAGATCACCTACCCACACCTACAAGGGTTCTTAGCAAAACAAGAAAACATTCAAAATTTTCAAATCCAGTGATATGGCATTTCCCAACCCATAAGGGCCCATACTCCTCATGAACTGAAAGACGACACACACTTGGATGTCATTTCTCATTTACTTGCACTAATCAAGCATTCAAATTTCCTTTAAAGCAAAAGATTGGTTTAGTTCGAATGTCATTTTCTGATCCCTAAGGGCCCATACACCTTATGAACCAAAGAGTGACACCCACTAAAACCACATAATTTCTCAATACACAACAAGCATGAAGGGATAGCACAAAGTCACACATATAAACAAGTCATGGAAATAAACAAAACACAATGATCGCTGAAAATTTAAACGTGGCATGGCAATAGGCATGGCCTGATGATATTGTGCCTATCGTGATGCATGTTCTAATGCATAAACCTCATTTCATTGGGTCGAACCATGAAATCCATATCCCAACATTGAAAATCTCAATAACATTTCAAAACATGTGAATCACCCAACAGTGAAATGGTATCAACTATAAATTGCATAATCAATAACCACATAAAATAGGAAACTTGGCCCATACCCCGTACATGGGTTCGCGACGCTGAAGCACGACTCATGGCTAAGTCCCTAACCATTCCCATTCTCCAAGTCTATCGTCACCAAATAGTAAATAAAGAAGAAAGAAAAACCTCTGATACCACTTTATGGCGTCCCAGAACCGGCTGCCCATCAACCCGAGCCTTGAGCCCGGTTAGCCACATGACCCCTAGCTCGCCTCTCCATATGCCAGGGGCTTCCAACTAGCAGCGGGGGTTTAATGGTAAGTCGGTGGGGAGACTTTTCCCCCTTTTCAGAGTACACAGTGGGAAGCAGTAAAGTGATAGAATAGTAGAAGCACAAACAATGGATTGGCAGGAGAACAAGAAAACATACAACCGGACAACAAAAGTAAAGTAAACCCTGTATAACATATGAAAAAGCCTCATAGGCAGTGTCTGATACAAAATGGATGCATGGCATGCTGATACATTGGAAATAAAAGACAAGAATGTTATGCAGTAATACAAAATGAGAACAAAATTAGTCCACGAGCATCCCTAAACAAGCTTAGTCCTCTGCTCTGGAACTCCAGCTAGAACGTATATATAGACATTAGCAACCTGAAACGGGGCCCTTGCCCCTACTAGTACCTGCAGGAGTAAAGTCTACACGGGTGCCCAGGAGGCTGCCCGGGTAGGGTGTGAGACAAGTCTCATTAGGCCACCACCAACGATGTCTACATGTAATCCAAATAGGTGTTCGCAGTAATAGTGAGAAATATAGTGAAAGTAAGTAAAACAAGCAATAAACAACCCTCCCACTCAGGTTCCAAAAGGACACCTGGTGGTTCTACCTACCTCAGCTCATGGCTGGTAGTCTGAATGATTCACCTACCTATTTAGATATATATATATATATATATACATATATATAATAAATTGGGTAGGACTGGGATGGAACTCATAGACGTCCTTAACCTAGGGGCAGCGCTCTCATCCTACCCCTGGCCCAACCCTGGGGAAGCTCTTACGGTCTATCCCCGACCCGAATGCTTAATAATTATTCAAGGGATATTCATATATATATATATATAATACGTTGGGTAGAACCGGGACGGAACTCACGGACATCCTTAACCTAGGGGCAGCGCTCTCGATCCTACCCCTGGACCAACCTTGGGGAAGCTCTCACGGTCTATCCCCGGCCCGAAGGCATAATAATTATTCAAAGGAGCTTTCACAGTCCACCCTTAGCCCGAAGCCGTAACATAGGGGATATCTCAATGTCAACCCCTGGCCCGAAGCAAAATCATTTTATTAGGATAGGTTATTAGGCATATACTTCTTATAACATTCATATCAATAAAACATGGCATTTCCATCTCACAATATCACATAATCACATTTCAAGCAAACATGCATTTAAAATAATAAAAGGGGTTTAGGCTAACTCATCCTTGCCAAGCCCTAACCAAACCATCCCATTTTCCTCACATAGAAAATGGATTTCACGACATATCCATAAAGTCCAAAGGTGAAAAGGGCTAACACCCAAGGTATAACACCTATGGGTGTCAATAACAGAGTCATACGATGCCCAAACACCCAACTGAGGGTAGTTCCCATAACCCCCTATCACAGGGGTCATTTAGACAGCAAGAAATCAATAATAATAAGAGTTTTGGCGAAAGGAAAACCATGGCACGACAACAATAACTAAAAAAGGAGAAAACCCAAAATGAAAACCACGTGACCACCTACCTTAGAGTTGTATGAGTAGTCTCACTCGATATCAACCTCAGATTCGTAGTAGGTTAGATGAGATCTGTGTTCTAGTCCAATTCCCTGAAAATAGGGCATATGAGCCTGCATCAAAATAGCACAACGGAAGGAAAGATTTGTCGAGGGAGAAGGGGCGCATGAGGTAAGCCTTACCTTGGCTTTTCCAATGCTTCCGTCGGATCAAGGAAAGGACACCGGGGGAAGAAACCATAAGGAAAAGAGAGAGGAGAGGGTTTGGGAGCTCAAGGAGGAGTTCTTCATCTATTTATTTCACTGGATGAAGAAGGAAATGATTTTAGGCTTAAATAGAACTTTAGGGAAATATGGTAATTTTACCCAGAACTGGGTCGCACGGTTTAGGCGCACGGTTTACCAAACTGTGCGCAAACCATGCACATCCCATTGCCTCTAGAAATAGGGTCGCACGGTTTAGGCACACAGTTTACCCAAACTGTGCACAAATCGTGCGCACCTCCCTGCTTCCAGACCAGAGGCCGCATGGTTTATCCCAACCATGCGCAAGCCATGCGCAGGCCGTGTGCCCCTGTCTGCAAGTCCATTTCTCAAACTCCCAGGCTCCGAACAAGCCCTAGACACCCCCCGAACCTTCCTTAGGATGTTACACACATTAAGCAAGCTAAAATTAAAGATTTGAAAGAAATACTAATGATCCTTACCTTTTCCAAAGAGTTGGGTCGTTACAATACCCCTCACCGAATATATTCTTACATCACACATCTTATCAAGTTATGGCCACACATTTCTACAGTCTATGTCAATGAAGGGATTAAATTTCATACTTGTCATACAATAAAAAAATCCCATCTTGTTTAAGACTCAACGGATGAAATGGTTATAAGCATACCCAAAACCCCATAATTAGTAAATCCTTTGGCATTATATAATAAATTTAACCATGAATGAAGGTTCTAAAGATAGATAAATTTCAATATTTATGTAACGTAAATACTAACATGAGACATTACCATAGAATATACCAAATACATTGTATATGAAACTCTTTGTGGTATACTTTGGGATCACACAACACAGAAAACTCCTTTTATTCCCCAAGAATATATTCATATCTCTATATGAAACCATATCCATAATTACCCTAACATTTCATAAAAACTTATAATACTCCATGTCAAACATTCATTTTGGATAACTCAAAGTCTTACTTTAAAAGGTTAATTATCATATCACATCTTGCGTCAGATCCATCGAATCATGAATAAAAGATAAATTAGTGCCAGTCTTTGTATAACATGGTATATTTTGTATTTTTTAAATCATTTAGAAATATCTTACATATAATCGTATCACATATCATAGACTAACATAGAGGCCTCGCGTTCACTACATTTTTAGAGTTTTATTAAGCTCATTACATATATAGTTAATTAATGTCACACCTCCATGTGACCATTTTTTAAATACCTCCCACTAAAAGTTTATGTTTGTAAAACCTATAAAGGAATAATGTTTTATTAATGTAAATACATAGGAATCATGTTCCCAAGATCAAACTCTTTTAACATTGTATCCAAACTTCTTAACTTCATAATATCAAATGTTTCAATGTTAATAACATCTATTGTCTACATAAAACACTTTCTATGTTCATCATCATCATAATTGATGGAAAATTTTATATTATAGTTTTTTCTTGAATTTGTTTGGTAAATAATGTAACTCATTACATTATTATTTTACCAACACATCCTAAAATCCTTAGGATATATTTCTTTTTCATTTTTTATGTTAATTTACATAATATATTATTAGTTTTATTGAACTTATATGCCCAGATATACTCCCACAAGCCTCATATATTATACATTATTTATATAATATCATGTCAAGATACACCACCTCGTTTCTATTTGGAAAAAAAACACACATTTATTTTTACTAGGAATATTTAATAAATAAACTATTTACAAAACATTCTTATATGATATTCTATGTGATCGAATAAATATTATAAAACCTAAAACATTCTTATTTAAAGTGTCCCAATGATGGTGGTGGGATATATTTACCTAATATTTTAAAATATATATCATACAAAAAAATTATCCATGAGAAATAACTTTAATCATTATTTTCTATTCAAACATGTCATTGAATATGATGAATCATAAACTATGTATATCAAGAATTGTTATCTCATTAATTCATAAAAAACCATTCATTAAAAACATCTATTATCATATCAAAGAAATAAAATTTGATCACAAAACACATCCTTTATTTTAAAATTCATCTTATCTTAGAAGTGATTCTCTTGTCCATGTTCTCAATATAGAAACTCCTTACTATATTACTAGAATTCATAAATCAAGGTTCTTCGTCAATGATTCCATAGTCTTGAACTCCAATATATTTAAAAGAATTGTAAAACATATATTTTATATCATATACAATTTCAAAATGTTGTAAATTTATTTCTATAACATAATACCTAACATGGACTCTATATAGTTCTTCTATCAACCCTTTTGGTATTCAATGAAATTCTACATCTGGTAACTGGACTAACCAAAATGGAAGCATTAAATTTTATTATAAAATATTTTCCTACATTTTGAAGTTGATATAGACTCTCTAAAACACTTCCACTCCTACTTATAACCAAAATATTTACCCATTATTTTTTATACCACCATTGGGGTACTCATCTTGGACCTACCATGTATTGCTCAGTGATCCACAACATTTTGAAGAGATAAAGTAAAAAAATTTATTCCCATTCATGTTATTATTTATGAAAAAACTAATATAACATTTTTGTAATGACTATATATTGAATTTCATTGACTGATCAATCATGGGGGATAACCCTGGCCTCTCTAAATCATTTACATACCCAATCAAATTGAGTACATTAACAGGGAAAAATAGCCTTAATCCATTTTTCGCAAGAATTTTTATTTTAAAATATCATATCTTTTATGTCTCATTTTCTTTTAGTATAACCTTTTAAAATTTTATATCATCCTATAATAATATGTGGTGTAAATTCCCAGTCAAGATCAAGTATCACTAAGAGGGGGAGGGTTAATCATTTATATCTTTTTCTTTTAAATATTCTTTTTTTCGAACAACCTTCGACTCCTGATAAATATGTATCACTTTAAATGAAAAAAATAGATAAATAAGAACATAGGAATTTAAAAGGTTCAAAACTCAATAGGAGTAGCTATTTCCTTGGTATGGTTTGTAAACAATCAAACACCACATAATAAACTATAAAAAACTTATTTATGGAATACAAACAGTATGACATGCACTTAATATCAAGTAGCACTATGTTCAATACAATAGTTCATCTACTTCAAGTAGTATGAAATGATGTAATACAATTATGTTTTACAAGTTAGGAAAAATGGTACTGTGTTTCCATGTAAAATTTCACAAATATGTTCTTTAAAAAAATTCTTCACATTCATAATCAGTAGATGGAAAGAACATCCGAGACTTTGTAATGATTCGTAGAAAGATTTCCATGTCCAATTGCTCAGTCTGATAATACAAATATTTAATAATACCTATGATAAAATTCTAAACTACATATTCCATAGTCTAGAAATACCAGTCTGATTGCTCGATCAAATTCTAGAAACTCTGATTACAATCTTGTCTCTTCTCCTTCCTTCATCTGCCCGAAAAACTTCATCTGGAATACTCAATATAGAAACTTCTTTTCTCTAGAAAAATTCAGCACTCTTTTTTCTCTCTTCAATAGAACATCCATGTTAGAAATTAGTAGGTGATTACTCCATTTATAAGAGACCAAAAATTGGTTTAGGTGGGATTATGAAAAACTATCCTGCTTAACCAAATTTTCCAAAACATAATTTTTCCCTAAATTTCAGTTTAATCATTTACTTATTCAACACTTCTTAACTCTTCTCGAACCTTCTCAAATATTTTCAAAAGTTCAAATCTCTTCAAACATTCTATGTAAAAATAAGTCTAATTCTAATTTTCATTAAGATATTCCCCATTATGATGGAGGGAAATGGCTAATCAGATTTTCTTGACCTACTTGGAAAAAAATCAGAATGAAACATATCCCATTACGTTGCTTCAAATCAATTGAAACATATATGAAAATAATATGTATTCTCATTATGGTTATTTGTACTAGTTGATAAAAATAACAATTCTAAAGATAAAAAAATTGAAGCTCAACCCTTTAAACTTAAATATCCCCTTGAAAAATATCTTGAGACTTGTTGAAACAATAATTCTTTTATTCTTTTCCTCTAGAAGATAATATTGATTCTAATAATGTTTATCAGTGTCATCCTACATTAGATAGTTTGATCTCATCATTCCTCTAATAATTGGTTTTAGTGACAATCCAATCAATCTTAACCCCAATGAAATCATTTCACAGTTCTTCTTTCTATTGACCCACTTGTTAAGGGAAAAAAGGTTCCCTTGAAAGACAACCAATAATTTATCTTGATGAATTTGACATGATTTTATTCTTCAAATAGGTCTCAAAAAACATTTATTATTCTCATATTATTTGGTACCAACAACTCAAAATGATAACAATTCTTCCTCTGATTCTTTTTCAACCTACACAACATCTAATGGTCAGTGTCATTATGATTCTGATTCTCAGTGGCATACCATGTCCAATGGACTAGTTCTAGCAGATTAGATTTTAGAAACATATTTACTTTTATGATTACGATACACTTAATTTATTCTCAAAATATTTATTTCATGTGGATTATTGGTTTGACTAAAAAAGACACCTTCTATTTCTCACATTACAATAAACCTTCTCAGCCTACAAATAAATCCACATCTGGTGATCTCACATTGATGACCTGAGGTAAAAAATCATTGGTTTAATAAAATTTATTCTTCTATAAAATTAA
This sequence comes from Viscum album, assembly GCA_963277665.1. Classification (NCBI taxonomy): domain Eukaryota; kingdom Viridiplantae; phylum Streptophyta; class Magnoliopsida; order Santalales; family Viscaceae; genus Viscum; species Viscum album. The sequence goes on from OY728138.1 coordinate 1,672,479,369, forward strand.
TATTGTAATCATGATTTCCTAATGATTTTGATAACATTTAATATTGGCATAGAATTATCATTTCTATAATAGAAAGTAGTGTGACTTCTCATCCTTTAAAACTTCTTATTTATTACCAACCAAACCTCAATACGATTGGAAGAACTTTTTCTCCCCCTTTCCTTCATAAGGGTTTAATCACAAGTTTCATGATAACTTGTGGATTTTTTGAATTATAAAATTGAAAATAATCATTATATTTTAATCAGATCCTGGAAGACTCTGATATACATTCCCAGTACGGTCTTCCATTCATTCTGGACCAAGGTGATTTTGATGAACCCTTTATTCCATAAATCTTTTTCACAATCTGATAGACATTATTAATCATTTTCAATCTGATATTTTGAATATGATGGTCATTCTAATTAACAAAAAATACAAAGTTAGGTGATTTTATTCTTCTTTGAAAAAAAAGACAACACTTTGATATAAAAACTTCTTTCATCTTCCAAGAACACCTTCCAAACAACATGGTCCCAATAATGTCCCCATTTAAATTTCGATGTCAACCAAGGTTCATAAATCATTAAAAATTATAACCTCATGTTATGTATTACTTGTCAACAATTTTATGCCTATGTGATCTAACTTATTGGGAGAAATAATAATCATTTACGGTAAAACCATGTTTTTTAATGTAGTGACTCATGAAACTTCTTAAGCTTTTTGGCACATATTTCTTCACTTCATCAACTATCCTTTTAAAAAATGTTTCATATAACCAATACAACAAATAGTTAGAATAGTTCACACACTTACCTACTATATTCATAGCTTACCCACAACTCCCCCTATCTACATGCTTCCTTAAATGGTTTAGCACATGGTAATGGATAGATTTATGAAACAATTATCCCACTTTGACAACACTATCCAAATACAAGATGAGAGAGGGGAAAACCCATAAATCAACCTTGATGAGAAGGATGTTGGATGCCCATATTCAACCTTAATTTTGGAAAATGTTCCTTTAGTAAATGTTTTGTGAAAATGTCAGCAACATGTTCTGATGTAGAAATATACTCCAGCTATAACTCATTCTTCTCCGCATTACCTTTGATGAAATGATATTTAATATATATGTGTTTTGAACAATAATTTTGTAACAGATTTCTTATATTATTGATTTCACTTTGATTCTCAAAACCCAAGAGTAAGGGTAACTTCACATCAAAAAGTAAATATTCCAACTGAGTCTTCATACACATAATTTGGGTAGAATCTTGAGTGGTAGAAACATAATAAGATTCATTCATTATAAGAGTTAAAAAACTCTATTTCATTGTATACTAACTAAAACAACTTTTACCTAGAAATAGAACTTCACTAGATGTGGATCATCTATCATCAACATTTTCCTCCCAATTAGTATCTAAATACCCAAAAAAGTAAATATATTCTGAGCTATCATACCTGATAAATAATTTTTTTGTTCCTTTAATATATCTAAGATTTATTTTTCCATCCAATAGATGTTTTTATTTAGGATAACTCTAAAATCTTTCACATAAGGTAATAATATAAACAATATCGGATCTTGAGGTAGTGAAATATAAAAAACCTCAATCAGCTTTCAAAACACCATAGGATCAACTTCCTTACATTATCGATCTTTAAAAAACATGGTTCCCACTAAATCAGTTTGGTAAAATATTTTTAAATGTTCTATTCAAAACTTTTTAAGATGTTCCTTAGCATACTTTTCTTGAAAAAGAAAATTTTGTTTCTTCTTTTGTAAGATTTTTTTCCAGAGAAATTATTTCATTTCTCCCAGAATGGACATCTCAATAAAAATTTTCATTTCGTAGAAAATGATTCACATGTTCTTCAATAATTCCTAGAAAACTTAATTTCATCAAAAAAAATTATAATTATGAAAAAATATTATCTTTTTTAACGTAAATATTATTATCAAATCTTCATTTCATAAAAAAAATCTTTCTCAAGAAAGTATCTGATTTGAAATGTCATTCCCTTGGTTCTTATTTTATCCTATACGAGGATTTCATAAACCTTCACACATAAAATTCATCTTTTAAAAAAACAAATCCACATGGTGGTTAAATATAAACTTCCCCATATAGTTCACCATTCAAAAATGATGATTTTGTATCCATGTGAATGATTTTTAACTCCATTCTGTAGAAATATCAAGAAATATTTTGATTGTTTCTAACCTTGACACAGAAGAAAAATTTTCATTTATATCAATGGATTCAATTTGTGAGAAACCTTTTCACACTAATATTTCTTTATTTCTTATCACATCATTATATTCATTTGGTTTTTTCTATAAAACACACTTTCTAACAATAAAACTTTTTTCATTTTCTTTTGGTGTGAGTTCTCATGTATCATTCTTTCCAATCGATTCAAGATCATAATTTATAGCATAAACCCATTATAGATGCTAAAAATATTCATTCAAATCTTTCGACTAAACATTAGAATAAAAATAATTTTGTATAATATTACTCATTATTTGAACTATTTGATGTTGATCGTAAATAATGTTTTCAGGTTCCACTTGCTTCCTCATCCTTGTATGAGATTTTCAAGATTCTTCCTCATAACTAGAAATAGTTGAGTCTGATTCTTCTTCTGGATAAGGATTACAACTTCATTCATCCTTATCAGAATCCTTATTAGACGTTTTTTATTTCAATCTATCCTCATTTTTAGCATGAGTCTTTTTATCTTCCTTATCCTGTTTAATGTCTCAGATTTTCCATACTTTATTCTTAAAAATAAAGGGAATTATTTCGAGACCAGTCTTCAAGTGGGCATGTAGTTCTGAGGCCCGGTGAGCCCGGAACAAAATTTTGAATTTAATTTAATAATTAAATAACACGCGCATGAGGTTTTCCTGAAAAAGGCATATATCTCACGAATGGGTGCTCGGATCAGAAATCTGAGGGCACCGTTGCATTCAGAATGTCGATTTTACCTTAGACGAGGCCTAACATTGTCTGGTGCAGGTTGGTGGTGAAATCCATTTTCTGGACGTAAGAGTAATAAAATATTTAAATAAAAATATTTTATTCTACAGAAAAATCTTTTAAATCATCTGCAACAGTTATCTCTTATCCTTTTTAAATAAAGGCATGCGCAGGGGTCCTGGGTTACAAACCTTATAACCCTGAAACCCTTGGCGGCACTGTAAAGCTCTGGAGAAAACCTCCCAATGTGGAAACAGTGTTCTTGATGAGCTTCGCCAGCGACGACAACACAGCGACCAGATCATCGCCAACAAACGCCGCGAATCCAGGTAGGGTGTTTGATCTCCTTGTGAATTCATTCTCGTTCTTGATTCCTACGACGAACGCGAACTAATCCACGAACAGATTAGCCCGTGGATCGATCGTATTTGTGGGATGATCTTTTGTGGGGATTTTAGGGATTTTGATTCTTGAGTTATTTTGGTTCATTAATCTTCTAACGGTGAAAAACCAAGATCGACACGAACATCGATCGAGGTTCGTCCCTCTCGATTTTTGGTGTCTTTCTTCCCCGATTTCTCGCGTTCTTCGTTCACGTTCTATTCGTTCTTCATGGGGATATGAACGATGGATCGTTGCGCATCCATTGTGCGGCTCAACAATCCCAAATTAAATATCTGGTGTCAGTACAACCCTACGGAGGTGCAGCTATGATGGTGACAGACGGATTAAAGTAGATCAGAAAATATCGTTCTTCGAACAATTTCCACATGGATGGCCGAAATCGGATTTCGGAGCCGATCGAAGGCCTGAAACCCACGGATTCGGAATCACGAAGATGAAGCGACCCATGATCTTGAGTTTCGCGACAAACGGACCATAGAAACACGATCCAGAGAATCAGACGAGGAGCGAGGAGGAAGACAACGCTTCGGGAAATTTCCCGACTACACGGCATGTAATATGGGCTACACGACGTGTGTTCATCGGCGGACCACCTAGCGTATACTCTGGGAGTACACGGACACAGGTTGGGTACATGGCCAAAGACACAGCATGTACACCCCTCCCCGGCCAGACCCGGACAGATACACGGTATACCCCATTTGCTGGTACACAGGCAGGCGACACGGACACGGATAGAGACTGTGTAGGGGCCCATGGCCAGCGTACATGAAGCGAACCCCAGGTGCTCGGACATGACGTGTGATTCTTCTACACGCCGTGTAGTTACTTTCAATCCGACAAGCCAAATGACATGGGCCATTTACATGGGAAGCACTTGAAGTCAAGGAACACGGCGTGTGTTTCTTCTACACGATGTGTAGTTGAGTTTTACACAGCTTGAACGGATGACATGGGCTATTTACACGGGCAGTACCCGGGGTCAAGGAACACGGCGTGTAACCATACTACACACTATGTAACCAATTATTCATGGCTTGAGCCAGTTTCCTTCTGTGACTTGGACTGCTTTCCTTAGGGTTCGTCCCCTTGGTATTTCTACTGAAGGTTCCCGGTATCATTTCCAATATACATGAGTATGATCCCTTCAGTAGGACTTCCTGAATAGAGTTCTTGGAATTACCTCTATGAGACTGAGATCTAGATTTTCTATTCATTCTTGGAACCCTAGGTATAGTTCTTGGTATCGACATGACCAACTTTACCTAGGCGCCGATCCTCTGCTTAGCAGATTAGCTCAGACTGAGTTGTTGAAATCACCTCCTGACTTGGTTGTGATCCTCATCTAAGAATCATGTTCTCAAAGTACTTGTGGAGTGTGTTCTCCCGGAATGAGTACTTCATATCTCTCTCTCTTAAAACCGAGGAGTGTGTTCTCCTGGTTACATGCTTAGTGGAATCTTTCAGCTAGATCTAGTGGTGGTTTCGCAATGGTCGTTGTGTATGAGTATATCTGGATATTCTTGTTATATGTTCCGTAAACATATACTGTGTAGAGCTGATTGTACCTTTATTTTGTGGTATTTCCCTTGTTGTTTTTTTAGTGGTTTCGGGGTGTCCTACTGGGTATTGTTATACTCACCCCTGCACGGGATTTTCCCGCATGTGTCATGTCTTGTGCATACGAGCGAGTCTTTGACAGGATTCTAGGTGGACTAGAACCGAACGGTACTCAGTGAGATCAGACAAGCCGAGGTATGTTCCTACGGCTACAGACTACAGTCCCAGCACCTTTCTTTACAGGTTGGACTTTGTTACGGGCTCTCTTTTGGGTGGGCTTGTACTTTTGTCCCAGGGTTTTACTTTCTTGTACTTTACTTTCCTGTCGTACTCTGTTGGTTGGGTTTTAGTGTATGCATGCATCTTTTCCTTTTAGTAGTCTTTTCATTTCATCTTTGTGGTCTTGGAGATGTGTGTGTGTGCGTACAGGTTTATAGGCAATGCCTCCCATGTTAGTAGCATGCCTACTCGGTGCTAGTCACCATCCCCTGTCCTATTAGAGGCAGGCTTGGGGAGTTCCGGCTCGGGCCCCACTGGGACGGGTCATGACATCCTTTTTTATAAATTTCACATCAACAAAGTCAACTATATTTCTATAATATTTGTTGAAGCATCTATATTCTCTTCCACCCAAAGCATAAGAAACAAATTCCATATTCACCTCTCTTCTTAAACATTCCATGGATTTCACCTTTGTAATTTGTGATGCATGAACTCCCAAAAACTCAAAACTATTACAAACTTGGAGTTTTTCCATGAAACATATCATATGGATTCATATCTGAACATGGTATATAGAAACGTCATTTTTGAATATACAAATAATTTCTCATGGTCATCCTCCAAAAGCAATGAGAAATTCCATGTTCATGTAACATAGTTCTTCACATTTCAACCATACTTCTATTATATATTTCAGTAAAAAAAATTTGTTGAGGAGTGTAATGTGTACTAAAAACACTCAAAAATTCCATTATTCTCAATATAACATTAAAATTATTCTTCTTTGTACTAACTGATATTGTATTTTCTTAACTTCTTCACTCATTACTCACATTCCTTCTCAGCTTTCCTCTTAAAATTTTTAATCTTTTTCATATAAAATGACTTATGTTTCATATACATGAAGCAAGTAATGTGATTAAATTCATTAGTAAAGGTAATGAAGTACTTATCTCTATGAATTGATTGTCTTCTCATTGGTCCAAATATATCGAAATGAATATGTTGTAGTGGTATTTTTGATCAAATGTCATCATTCTTATGCATTGAATTATTAATTTCTCATTTTTGACAAATTATGAAGCATCAATCTCATCTTCTTGACATATTCAAAATTCCATGGACACTATCACTTTTGGATAACTTACACATGTTTCTATGAAACATCTATATTATTATTATATGCTACAACTGGTTTTCTTCCACCATACGTTATATAACAATAGTTTTTATCCTCACCATCCTTATACAAGTTTCCTTTTGTATGTCGGCCTCTTGTGATTATTTTTTAATATTCCTCACTTAACACAACAAACCAATATATTCTAAAAACAAATTTCTTTCCTTTATCGAAAGTTTCTTAAACACTTATCAAGTTATGTTTCATATCATCAAAAAAATATTTATTGGATTTCAAAGTTTCTTCCCCAATGATAGCTAATGCAACACCTTTGATTCTGAGTTATTCATCCTATCCAAATGTAAGGTTTCCTTCTTTGAAGTCTTTCAAATTTTTCAACAACTTCAAGTCTCTTTTCATATAAGAAGAAAACCCAATATACAAGAAAAAATTATGTTCTTCTTTTATAGATTTGAGAGTAGTTTCTATAACGGCATATTTTTCTTTCCCTTTATCTTTTTTAAAATATGTCTTCTAAGAATTATTAAAAAACCTTTGTTTTTTCAATTAAAAAACAAGACAAAATTTCTCAATATGTATAGGTTTTTTACATCTCTCACAAATAGTTTCTAGAGGTTCGAATCTATTTTAAAAAATTTCACCAACCTTCTTAGATTTATTCATAACATCATTCTTAGACTTTTTATTTTGAGAGGATTAAATCAACCAAAAATATTTTCTTTCTATAATTTTTTGATTAATGTTAATATTTTTGGTTAAACCAATACATATTTATCATGTAATTGAATCCACCACAATACCAATATTATCCATTGAAATAACATTTTCCTCTAAAACTGCCCTACTACATAGATTTGTGGGTATGTTCCTCATCAACCTTTTTATCTTTATTATCATAACCTTGTTGACCAACAAACAATATATTTTCAACCAGAATATCCCATTTTAGATTGATTTTCATTTCATCCTTATCAGAACCAAAAGTAATATAAACTTTTTCAAAATCATAATTTTTAGAAACATCTGACTTCCCCACTTTATTTTCTTTGCCACTTGTATAACATTCCCATAATTCTTATTCCCAAAAAATTATCAAATTTCTTCTTGACCATTGAACATAATATTTTATCCTTCTAATGTTTAAACTTTATATATCATTCACCAACATCAAATATATAATTATGATAACTTGTTAACATAAGATCAGCTTCATAAATTGTTTTAGATAAGTTCCAACTCTTATTCTTTTTTACTTAAAATTTACATATATATGTTCATTAAAATTAGTTTTTTCTCAACATATTTATTCAAATCATCAATCTCTTCTAGAAGCTTTATATTATCTTCAAAAAAACATTCTTGATTTTGTGTTTTATATTCATTAATTTTTAGCTTCTTGATTTATTTCTCCTACCCCGAAATCATTCTCAGACAAGCATTAAATTGTTCTTTCAGATGAAATAATAATTTAATTTCCTTTTATTTAGAACTAAGGCTTCCAAAATCTTCATTGTTCACTATTCCACTTAAATCATTTTATCCAGTTGTCTTGAAAAAAATTTCATATTCATCTTCATTATCTTCTTCTTCAAAATCATTAGACAACAAACTTCTCCTTTTGGATTTCAATAATTTATTATCTTTCCCTAGGGAATAATATTTAGCCTTATCACCCTATTTATTCCATGATCTTATCTTCCTTCTATCATATTTTCCACTATCATCGTATTTATTTATTTGAAGAAAATTATCTGAAAAGTTCCCGATGACTCCATATTCAAATAATTTAAAGAGATGTTTCCATTTATATTTACATGCACCTATTTTTTAACTTTTTTTGAACAAGGATAAAAATTCATAAATATTTTTTACATACCCCATTTTTAGAATCAGAATCATAAGCTTATAATTCAATAAGAATTTTTTTACTTTTCTTTCTTGGAAGCCTTAAAAGAAATTTATCTATCAACTTTGTTTTCCTTTCATAAATTTTTCACTTCTTAGTTCATATGTAATGAGAGTTCTATTCAAATAACCCAACGAAAATGTTCCTAGATATATATCTTCCAATGAGGAGTATTTATCATCAAATGTGTTTGGAATAATTCTTAATATATTTTCAACAATTATATAATCTTTTAACATTTCACTATGACATATTTTAGTGCTGAAAATGTCATTAACCATTGTAAAGAAGTCACCAATTGATTCATATTCACTAATCTTGAGATCTTCAAACATCATGCTATATATTTATAACTTTTCATTAATTCCTTTTTTACTTCCTTAAGAACTAGTTTTCATCTTATCACATATACCTTTGGTAGTGGAAACACCCTTTACTCTTAAAAATGAAATTTCAAAAATTTATGAGAGTAGAGAATTTTTAGTCCATCCATCATTCTCAAGATTCTTCTTGTCAACATATGTAAGAGTAACTTTATCATCAATAGGATGAAATTCATTTTTTATTGCTTTAGGAACATCATACACAATATACTTAGGATAAGGCAACATTATATATTCCTATATATGATAGTCATTAATTCAAATACAATAATCCCCTTACTATTCACACAATTGAGATTCTCCATCACAACTTCTTCATCAAAACATCAAAAAATAGTAAACAAAGCAAAAACATTCCCTTTAATACCACTTGTAAGTTCCCATTAAAGATCAAGTATCACATAGAGGGGAGGGGTGAATCAGTGATATATTTTTCTCCATAGCTTCATTTTTTGAAACAAAATTTCCTCATGTTAAACAGTTATCACTTTTTCTAAAAAAAATCACATATCTATATAAATACAAGAATTTACATGTTTCACTACTCAAAATAATTAGCTACATCTTTATTATGGTTTGGAAATAATCCAATACCACACAATCCACTTGAGAACAATCCTTTTGTGTATAATAAAACTAGTAGGATATTCCCTTACACTCATGTATGACTATTTTCAATACAATAGTTCATGTGATTTAAGTATCATGAAATTATGTAATATAATTTTGTGTAATAAGATAATAATCATGTTACTATGATGAATTTTCATCTTTTACAAATATTTTCTTCATTTAAATTCCTAACATTCTTACCCAACAGTAGGAAAGAACATTCTATACTTTATAATGATACTCAGTCTGATTTCCCAGTCTGATTGCAATATCAAATTTCTCAGTCCAGTAATATAAATATATCTAAAAACCTCTAAAACAATTCTACACTACTTCTTCCTCAGTCTGGAAATCCTAGTCTGATTGTGTGATCTGATTCTATAAACTCTGATTACGATCCTTCCACTTCTCCTTTCTTCATATATCTGGAAAACATCCTCACGAATTCTCAGTCTAGAAACTCCTTGTATCTAGAAACATTCTTCTCTACACCTTATCTCTTCAGTAGAATATATATGTCAAAAAGTAAAATGTACCTCCTATTTTTATAGGAAACCCAAAAGTGGTTTAGGAGGGATTCTAAAAAACATTCCAACTAAACAAAATTTCAAAAAACATAAATTTTTTTAAATTTATAATGAATCATTGACTTATTTAGTTCTTAATAACTCTTATTGACCTTCTCGAATCTTCTCACAACTTCATCTCCCTTTAAAATTTCTTAATAAACATCATTCTAATTCTAATTATCAATATAATATACCTCATTATGATGGATGCATCTGGGAAATCTGATTTTGTTGACCCACTTGCAATTATATCATAAAGGAAGACATCAAATTACATTTCTTCACACTAATTGAAACATATATAAAAAGTGTGTGTCTTATCATTACGATACTCAGTACTAGCTGATAAAAAAACAAATTTTCAAAAAAAACACTTCAACTAATCTCTAAAAAATCCAATCTCTTATTGAAGACTCTTTTGAAACTACTTGAAACATTCATTCTTTTATCTTTTTCCTCAAACCGATGATCTTGAGTCTGATAATGTTTATCAGTTTTAGACTGTGTCATATAGATCAATCTCAGCTTCCCTTTGATAATTGATTTCAGTGACAATCTGATTAAACTTGATCCAAATGAACTCATATCATATTTATTTTTTTATTGACCCAGTTGTTAAGGAAAACAAATTTTCCCCTATGAAAAACAATCAACTATTCATCATGATGAAAATGTATGATGAAGTTATTGATTTATCTCTGATTTTATTCTTCACATCAGTCCCAAAAAAAATTTCTTTTTCTCTTATTCATTGGTCCCTACAACTACAATTGAAAAAAAATCTACATCTAATTTTTTACAACCATCATAGTATCTGATGGTCGGTGTTAGAATAACTCAGATTCTCAGTGGTACACCGCGTCCGATGGACCTACTCTAGTAGTTGTAACTTCATTAACTACTTTTATGTTTTGATTAAAATACACAAACTTTATTCTCTAAAGAATTATCTCTTATATATTATTTTTTTGAATGAAAACCAACACCTTTTGCTTCTCTGTAACAATCAACCTTCTCATCCTTCAAATAAATCCTTAATGGGTGATCTCACACTGATGAACTGAGGATGGAAAGCACTATCTTAGGAAACATTTTTCTTCTCTAAAAATCCTCTTGTAATCATGAGATAGTCAGTATTTTGAGAACTTTTATTATCTACACAACATCATCTGTCTTATAATGGAAAGTATGGTAACTTCCCATCCTTTTCCATTTATTATTTATTTCTAAACAATCCTCAATATGATTGGAAACACTTGTTCTCCCCCTTTCCTTCATAAGTATTGCATCATAACTTTCCAGAAAATTTATGTCTTTTGTGAATCACACAACAGTAAAACATTGTCATATTTTTATCAGATCCAAGAAGACTCCGATATAGCTTTCCATTATGATCTTCATTTAATTCTGGACCTAAGGTGAATATAATGAACCTATTATTCAAACAAACATTTTCTCAGTCTGATGAACATTATCAAGCATTGTTAGTCTGATCATCTGAATACAATAGTCCTTTTGATTTCCCAAAAATACAAGGGTAGGTGATTTGTTTATTATTTGACAACAAAATATTACATGTTGAAATACAAACTTCTTTCATCATCCATGAACACCTTACATCCAACATGGTCCAAACATATGGTGTCGAGCTTCTTTTAGATTTTAGGATCTATAGAGACAATAATTAATCTAGAAACAATAAAAAAAGGATCTTTTAATTATTTTAATGATATTTTTTCTATTTTTTACAATATTTATGAGAAACTGTTTCCATAGAAATTCGTTTCTCCAACACATTGAATGTTTCTTCTTACTTTGGGAATGATTCTTAATTTCCTGTACTAATCAATAAAATTTATTCTATTTAAGTTCTATTTCTAGATAATTGATTTTAAATTTACTTTTAATGAATATAATACCATTATCTAAAACTAAATCTTTTATAGATGACTATCATGTCTTAAATTCAATTAATATGGAGTTTTATAAAATGTACTCCCACTAAAATGATAATTTCATTGAAATTTCATTATATCCATTAGTGGGAGAAGATTTATATTTCACTTATATTTGTGTCACTTTATATTTTCTCTCATCACTTAACTATATATGTAGATATTCATATCAGTTATATCATATATGAATCATTGATAGTTGACTGGATAACTCATTATCATAATCCATTATAAGGATTTTTAATACTATTCCTTAGGTAACCAAATCTTATTTGGGTCTCCCAGCTAAGCATAGTCAAAATAAAATGCCTAAAATTGTAAACTATTCCTTTTATGTTCTACCAGTAGTTTATTTCCTAATTTTTTTCTAATAATTTCCATCGAGATCACACATTAGGTTGGCGATACACTTTTTCTTTCCAAGAATTCCTTCATTCTAAAGGCAGGTGACCTTTACCACCATGTTTGATGATGTTGAATCCTTAATCAGAATAGAATGATGGTGTGTTTGTTCTTACCTCCATGGATTCTTCCTAAGATATAATTTCATATTCTAGATATTCCTTAATGATTTATGTTTTGTTTTTGAAGCTCATTCCTGGCCTCATTTAATTAATCTTCTTCTTTCATGATAGGGTAGCTACTTGAAGTAGGAGTAGATATTGACAATGGAATCATTAAGAACTCTGAGGACAATAGGTGTACTATTAATCTATAATGTCTTCATATTTCAATGTTGAGGGAATCTCACATATGTGAGGTATTTTCAGTTGGAGACCCAAAGAATACCATGCATGACATGGGGTAACTTATGTTGGGGGTGTAATAAATCCCAGGCTTATAGATGTCCAATGTTCATTTCATGAGGTAAGGATTCTAGTGCATTGGGAGGCATCATGGGTTTATGGAATTTTGGGTATGTGGTCACAATTTTAAATACTTATAAGAACTTGTTAAATTTTTTAATGTCTCATGGGTACATATTAACAAGTTTAATGTCTTAGGGGGATGGGTTGGTCCCATGTTTAATTTCTTATGGGGGCACGGTCAGTCATAGTTTTTCCATATTGTAGAGACTAGATCCCCATTACACTAATTTCATACACGGCTGGTTATAATTTAGCAACACATGTAGTTTCCAAGGTTCATTGGGGACCTTAAAATTGGGTGGTGAGGTTGGGTTTGTCCCACAGGGGTTGATCAAACTTTATATTTGTCACCTTCTAGGAGAAAACATAGTTTATAGTGTCCCATGTATAAGAATTTAACCTCAAAAAGGTGTCCCATGTATTTCCGGATTGGACTTCAAAGAGGTACCTTCTTATCCAAATTGGGGGTCAAGATCACAACCCACATAGTTCGATTTCATAGTTTATGAACATGTGATAGGAAAGATCCATGAAGTTTAACATTGTGTGGTAAGGATTCTTGTGTCATGAAAAGAGGAACAGTAGGGGACTGTGTGGGGATTATTCATAGGGTCTTCTCAAGATGTGATCTATCATCCCATTCCAGTCATACACGTAAGGAATCTTATGTTTTTATCACAGGGTTAGGCTATAGTTTAATGTCATATTCATAGGATGTTATCATTCAGTTTAACATTATATGAATAGGACATTGGGATATGTAGTTTAATGTTTTACAGCTCCGGATTGTATGGGTATTAAGCTAGTGGATTCCCAAGTGTTGTTAGGAGTAGTGACGATGTGGATGGGGCTTCATCCGTGATGTTTTTTGAGTGCTTCCAGGAGTAACAATAGTATGATTAGGGCTTATGTGTTCATGTTTCTTAGTTTCTTCTACATGTATAATTGTTTGATTGGGGATTACACTTGGAAGTTACATGGGTTATTTTAGAAGAATCAATGGTGTTTTTTGGTCAAATCTGTGAAATATATTTGTATTCTTCTTGGAACGTTAATCATGTAATTGGTTCTTACATATAGAACATATCGGGCGCCACTAGGAGAAGAAGTGGTGTGATCGGGGATTATTCATTGAAGATTCCTAGGTTTTATTATGAGTAGTAATGGTGTGATTGTGCCTTATGAGTGGATGTTTTATGGGTTCTTATAGAATCATCAATGGGGTGATCAATGATTACATGTGGAAGTTACCGAGGTTATGCTAGATGTAGTTATGGTGTGATTGGGTATTACATGTGGATGTTTCCTTTGTTTCATTAGGAAAATAATGGTGTGATTGGGGTTTACATGTGGAAGTTTCCAAGGTTTCATTAGGAGAAACAATGTTTTGATTAGGGGTTATGTGTGGAAGTTGGTTAGGTGATGCATAGAGCAACAATGGTGTTATTGGGGATTATAAGTGTAATCTACCCGGGTTATTATAGTAGAAGAAATGTTGTGATTAAGGGATAATGTTTGGATGCCACCCATGTTCCACTATGATAAAAAAATGGTGTGATTGGGTCTTATGCACTGAATCTTTCTATATACTTCTAGGATAAGCAATGGAGTGATTGGTGGTTGCCCACAGAAGATGCCTGAGAGACTCTAGGAGCAGTAATGGTGTGATTGTATCTTATGTGTGAAATTTTATTGGGTTATAAAAAGTTTAAAATGTTGGGAATGAGGTTTATATGTGGAATATTATTGGTTAATTCTTGGAGTAGTGTAGAGTTCCATGTTTTTAAACAAGACTAGAATGTGAAATTTTTTGAATGTTTTCATTTACTGAATGGGATGAATTTAAAACTTATCCTCAAAATGGAATTAATAGAGCTGTAACCTTTCAAAATGATGATATTTAACTTGTTTGAAGGCCTGTTATGTTTTTTGGGTGACTTGTAGTGTTTCAGGAGAAACAGAATCGGAAAATCCAAGTTTTGAAGAGCTACAGAGGGTATCATGTTTATCTGAAACCATGAATCCCACTATAGAAACCCATGTGTCAAGGTTAAATGGGGGGAGTGAAATTTCCCAAGGGTTATGAAAAGTTTTCTAAACCATATGTCTAGCCCACATGGTGTGCTTTTGGAGGTAGTATCCTCGCACTACACACCACACAGTTTGCACATGGTTTCGCAAACCATGCATCTCAAATTATGTGGAAGGTATCTTTAAAAAAATTACATTATATTAAATTTAAACCTAATATAAACAATCATAATATAAATTCCTTCCTCATATATGATTCACCCCAAGGGGGGTTCCACTTCACCACGATCTTGACCCCCCCCCCCTTCCGGCCTCCCCTAGGATCATTTTTCTTCCATCCTTTCTTCATGTTTTGTCTTCGATCCTTTAGGGTATGGTCCTCTCTCCCTTATCCTCCCAATTTACGTATGCAATTTAATATCTTTATCATCCTTTGAAATTCATCCAAAACCAAGTTATTTTTAACTCCAATTTTATTTATTTCTTTGATAGGGTGTGCGAATTGCCTCTCAGTTCATGTTTAGGTGAATTCTGGAAACTGCCGCTGAAGGCGAGGTAGTTGGGTTAGTTTCAGTCGACTAAAATTGTTTTTGGGGTAAGTATTAAACACAATTTGTGTTTCCACATGATCTAATATGGGGTATTTAATTGTTTAAACATCCCTTTTAATTAATGTGTAGTGTGTTTGAATGTGCTAAGTGGTTTTGGGTTTCCACCACCTTCTAATCTGAGTTTTAAATTCACCATTTTGTTTTTTTCCTTCTGATTTTTTGACAATTGATTATTTAGGATTTCTATATTTTTTTGGGAGTTTTGATAAATATTAAAGATCAATGCAAACATACATAGTTATGTATACATATAAATATATATAACCCTCCATATACGTACTCCCTCATGGCATGGGGAATACGTGCATTGGGTTATAGGGGTATATATATTTATATAAATTTACATTTATGAAAGTGTGAGGTAGTTTCGGGTGGTTTTCACAAAATATGTTGAGTTCCAGAGTATTTTTGTCTTGGTTCCTCCCCGAGGTAGGGTTCCCTTCCAAGTCCTGCAATTTTATAAATGTTTTAATTTACAATTTGTTTACATTTAAATTGATGTAGTGAATTCATTAGATTTAATTCCTATTAATTGTGAATTTAGTATGTTTTATGATTTAATTTAAAAATATAATAAGTAATTTGTTGATAAGAAAATCACGATTTTAAAATAAAACCCATCCAACGTAGGTGTGTTTTCATCAAGCTAAAAGTATCGATTATAATTTTATGCTTGTTTGGCTTGTTGTATGGATATTTATTTATGAGTTTATGTTACATTTGAAATATGGAATGTTTATGAATTGGACCCTAATGGAATTAGAAAAAATAGAGTATCCATTTTAAGAATATTAAATAACTAAGGAACCTTCTTATTTCCTGGCCCATTTATTAGATTGGAATTACCCAAATATGGTGCTTTTCCAAAATTTTCATCTCAGTGTTTTGACACGTTTGTGCAACAGTTCAAGTGTTCTTTGGTTTTTCATTTCTAAGGGTAATATTTTCTTGATTGAATGGTTTTACTTATCTTTTGAATTGTATAATGAAAGGTATTATCTATGATCACCACATAACCCACCTAAGGTAAGTGATTCAATGTAATAATTAAATGTGAAATGGAATTTATAAAGTATACTAAGTATATGACTTGGACTTATATTATGTAAAGGAATGTTTGGTTTCACATCTATAGAACACCTTTTCATGTTCCTAGTAGGAAACAGAGTGAAACTTATTAATTGAACTTGAATCATGTGGTTTTAATTAAATTATTGCATGCTACTTGGCCTTGTCAAACTAATGAAAGGCAAGGCTTGAACCTAATGGACTTAATGTTTACATATGACATGATTAAATGGTTTCATGGCCAATTAGCCATGTAAAACTAATAAAAGGTAATGGATTTAAACTTTTGAATTATTTATATGACTACATTATCAAAATAGGAATGGCCTCTCTCAATATCACCTTGGATTCCTGAGGGAATTCCTTGAGCACTCGAGGACCCCATTATGAATTCAAGGTTACATATTTATTAGGTTGAGACCCATCTAGAACCCAATCCTTTTATAACATTGATATACTGGTATGATACTATAGGATCCCTCATGTAGAACAACAGGATTCCTTGGATAAACTCCTTGGATCCAAAATTGACAAGTAAGTTCCATGGATAATGCCCATCTGGATTAGTCATTAAATTGCCCTATTTTACCTTGGATGATCTCCTTGGTCTTAGTAGGTGTGTTATTGTGAAATTAAAAGGACTATTGTCCTTGTATTACACTCTTAATCTTAGATAGAAATAGTTATTACTAAGTTGTAAACCCCTGAGTTCTATGTTTCCACAGTTATTATCTTGGAACATCACTAGTAGATATCACTATAGGTTGCCTTATGCGTCTTAGAACCTTCAAAATTGATAAAATGTGTTTTGAATATAAAAAGGTAATAATAAAAAAATAAATTTGTTACATTTTCATCTACTAGCTGAGGTCTGAAGTAGGTATAGTCATCGTGTGTCCCATAGGAACCCAGATGGGTGATGTTTATTTATTCTATTTGTTATTATTCTATACACCTAGATAGTATTTAATTTATATTACACTATCTATATTGGGATAGACATCGTGGGTGCCAACCTACAAATATTATTATCTCACACCCTTCTTTGGTATGTTTGGTACCTTATTGAACCATATATTTGAAGGATCTAGGTTCATTGTAGTATTTCTTGTATCTGAAAGTTAGGAGCAAAAGTCTGAGTTGTAGCTCAGGATTCTCTTAGAAATCTCCTATGGGAATTTACTATCTTTAATTTGTTTTTTATTGTAATGTAAAGGATGTTTTATTTTTTACATCTTTCATTTATCTAACATCACTATGAAATTCATGCATGTTTTGTATAAATTGTATTTCTCCACTATTATTCGAATATTATATTATTCTTCTACTGCTTTTTCATTCATTTCTTTTCTGCTTCAGCTATTGAATATTTTTTATTCTATTATACCATTGTGATACTCTGATTATGATGGTATATTCTCCACACTGAACCTCTATTTCACCCTCACTACTAGTCATCAGCCTCTGGTGTATGGGGAGGTATGCATGATGCTATGTGACCCACTTGTCTTGCTGTTATTTTAATGGTTATCTGGGTCGGGACGTTACAAACTGGTATCAGATCATGTTAAAAAATTTCCTTTGTCTTAGTGTTTTTTTGTTGGTAGATAAGAGAATATGAATGTTTCAGCACTTAGTTAATAGTCATTCTTGGGACTAATCACCCCACATACAGGAAATGACCATGTGACTAGGGCTAGGATTGATGTTCATGTTGTTTCCTATTAGGTTGAATTTGATTTCACCTAGAGTGATTGGAGTATTTTTCACTGCTTATTTCTTCCTGGTGTTTATGGTATTCTTAAACATATCATTGTTAAGAAAGGATAAATCATTTCAGGCATCATATTAGGAACATATAAAATTAACATTTCATGCTTTTGTTGTTCCATGTAGTTTCTTTAGTGGGTTTCTTGTTGTTTTGGATTATATGCCTTGAGTGTTATTCCATGCTCTTTTGTTTATTAGCATGACTATTATATTCCATATTAGGTGTTTAATAACATGATTAGTTGATTATATTTTGTTCTTCCTAGTTTATTTATCATGCCTTACCTGTTTAATATGCCATGATTCTGTGATAATAGCATGTTTCTGTGTTTATTGCTTAAAATGACATACTAGTTTCATTTAAATATAATGGTTTTGATTTAAAATGGGATCCAATTTTTAATTTTAAGGTGTATGGGTGACCTAAAATTGGTAAAAGGTGAGTCGAATAATTTAACCATCGTTAAAAATGTAGAGGCTTTTATAATTTAAACACAAAAGTGAATTGGTTTGACTAAATGGGAGCCAAATTCCAAGCAGTAAAGTGTATGTGAACATTATATATTGGTAGATATCCACCCATGTGTCTGGAGATTTATGTATTTGAGAATGTTATAATTTTAAATTAATTGGTTAACTATTTAAATGCATGACTAGTACCAAGTAGTAACGTTCATTCATGTTCCCTATGAGATAACCTGATATGGGTGCTAGACTCTTAATAATTAAGAACCTTGTTGGAACCACTTTGTGTATAAGTTTGTATTTGTTGTCAATATTTGTCAATGAAGATCAAAATGAAGGAGATCAAGAAGTAATCCAATGAAATGGAGGAATGGAAGATCAAAATGAAGGAGATCATGAAGTACTCCGATAAAGTAAAGGAATGGTAATTCAGACGATTGTTGTACTAAACATAAGTTCAAAGAACATGTCTCAGAGGTGATACATTGTTTTCAACAATGATGAATTTGAGGTGTGATCCATCTGAGGATGATTAAAGAATAATGGGGTTTTTGGATGAAGCCCATGCAATTCCTCCTTATTGCATGAGAACCATGGGTTTTGATAAAGACCATGAAATTCCCCCTTATTGCATGAGAACCATGGGTTTTTATGAAGACCATGCAATTCCTCATTATTGCATGAGAACCATGGGTTTTTTATGAAGACCATGAAATTCTTCATGATTTAATGAGAACCATGCAAGAGACTTCTTGAAGAATAGAATCGAATGATTTGCATGATGTAGAGGAATGCCGGTTGAAGAAGAAGACAATGTGGAAGGGATTGAAATTATGAGATGGACATGCACTTCACATTGTCTCAAAATATGATGATCCAAAATCTGTTCTTTCAAAGGATATATATCACAATAGTGAAGTTTGTGATGAAAGCAGAAGAGTTGTTGAAGAAGCCAAATCATAGAAAAGAAGCATTTATGAAGTGTTGTGATTGTGGACAACATAAACAATGACATAAAAATTTGTTGACAAAGGGGCTTTCATGGTGGCATGTCGAGTTTGAGGGATATGGTTAACGATCCATGTTTGATTCAAGAATATCAAAAAAGGAATGGATGATCTGGAGGCAGTACAAAAAGAACAGATATAAGGTGGCGTTGTTTCCCAGTGTTTGCCAATTTTTTGGGCCTCAAAATTGGAAAATGAGGACATGGATTGTCTGTAAAAGGAGGTGTGCAAAAAGAGGAAGTAGTGCGTAGAAAATATGGGTTGTGCGCGAAATACTTGATCTGGGCGTGAAAAACAGCGTGGTGCGCGAAATAGTAGAGTGAAGTTTTTCGCGCAAACAGTGTTTCAGAATTAGAACCTTGAAAAATGGTAAAGGCATGGGCTGTGTGAAAAACCCGAGCTGTGCGTGGAAAAATCGGAATGTGCGTGGGAAAATGTTGTGCGCAGAATAGCTGGGTGAATTTTTCGCGCAAGCAGTGTATCAAATCAACAAAGGCAACAGGCGCGCGAAAAATCGGGGACGTTTGCGCGATGTGCGCGGAAAATCAAACTGGTGCACGTAATGTTGGTTGTGCACAAAATGTGGGTTTGAAGTATTACACACAATAGGGGATTCATGTTCATAATGATGAAATATGTAGAAGTAATGAGATGTGCGAAAAACCACGGTGATTCGTGAGAATAAAAGGAAGGTGTGTGTAATTCAAAGAACTAAGAGACATTTTTATGCGCAGGAAGGGGTTTTACACGCAGGATCAAAATGCCTATAAATATGACGTAAACCCCTCTCATTAAGATCAGTTCGACACTTAGATAGATCTAGAGCTCTGGCGTGTGGAAAAATTGAGTTATAGAGTAGTGCTCAAAAAGAAGAAGGGTTGCATGAAAAAGAAGGTGTTGCGCGAAAAAGGGAAGATTTGCGCAAAAAAGAAGAGTTGTGTGAAAATCCTTTTACGCGCCAAAAGTTATTTTTACAAGCAAGGTTTAAATTTTACGTGCAAGGCACCGGGAAGGGTGCACAAAAAATTTGGGGGTCCCACAGGCCTTTGACAGGTGCTTAGCACTCTCAAATATTCTTTGCGAAGACGGAAGAACAGTAAACCATTTGGTTTTATGAAGAGAAGTGGTACCGCACACAAATGACTGTTGTTTAACATCCTCATTGTGCTTTGGGAAGAGAAGAAGAACGGTTCGTGCAACTAAACTCAAATCTGCAGAGAAATAGGGGAATATATCAATACACTCAGGTGGTAGTATTGAGAATCAAAAGAAGAGAAGAAGAAGATCTAGTACATTCGGTCATTGCACTAAAGAAGAAGGATTGAACTAAAAAGAGCATCAACTCTAAACCCTGATGCAAGCAAAGTCTCATGATGAACAGGAGATAAATAACTTCATGTCTATCTATTGAGGAGACCTTCACATCTATAAACTGAGTGGGACTTCACCAGAGGCAGTGATCCAGGGGGAGTCAACGGGAGTGACCCGAGGGAAGCAGTGAGCTATCCCTGAACCTTTGTAAAGGCAGTGAGCCTGGGACAGAGTGTCTATACCTGAACCTTGTAATCCACAGCTAGTGAAGTATAGTGGCATTGGGTACGACCGGAAACTTGTCGGCGTATGATCCTTGGATGTAGCCCTTAGTGGTGAACCAATTAAAAAATTTTGTGTCATCTCTTTGCATGTGAATGTTTCATTGCTGATCATATCCATCATACAGGTTTTACTAGTTCTTACCAATGTGGGAACAAGATCCACAACTTTAAGAAGAAAACATTGACACCCTGATTCACCCCTCCCCTCTTAGGGTGTTCCAGGGTCCTACAAAGCTTCTTTTGGGTTGCATTATGATGAACGCAGGTTGGCTTAGTGGGACCTCATAGGTCGACTTATCTATTAAATCGAATTTAGGTGCTAAATATCCTAATTAGTGACATATTTTAATAGAAGGAAAATGTTTCAAAAATTAAGTTCGATATACTTTCATGTTATGCCTTTGGGTATTTGGTTAAAAGTCATGTACCTTGAGTTATTGTTTTTGAAAAATGGTACCTAATGTTTTGATTAAATATTTTTATAATTAATAATTATATGTGATGTAATATAAAGGTCTTGGAAAATTGAACATGTAGTTATATCCTCTATTTAGCACCCTCATGTAAGGGCAGTTTGAGTTTCTCCTTTGAGATTCCTTTGAACGGAAGCACAATCATTTTCCACCGGAATTTCTTCCTTTAGTAATGACTTTCATGATTTTATTTTAAGTTACTGACTTTAGTTGATGAGACATAGTGTTATGTTCGATGCTTGTTCTTCGTAAGGGGAAATCCCAGGGTAGGTAAAACCCTTAGAATTTATATGCCTTTATAGTGTGGTGATCTTTTTGATGTTTGGTGTCGTTCAGGTTCCATTACCCCTAGTAAGACTTTCAGTTTCCAATGAAACCCCTGTTTGAGTTGGTGTCCATGGTTTCTTTAACTGTGTTATGGGTGTGAGAAGTGAGTGATTCTCATTTCTAGTAGTTCAGAAAATCATCAAGCATAGTTGGCTGCTTTGTAGGTTTTTTGACCCTTTCTTCTTCTTAATTATGCATGAATGGCCATGGTGTCATCTAGGAAAAAGGTTGTATGAGGCAATACAACTATGAACTAAATCTCTTGTGGTGATGAGTATGGTGTCAGGTCATCTCTAAGTAGAGTGACCTAAGAGATAAGGAATCTCGTTCATCCCAATGCATCAGATGGAGTTTTTAATGACTCGAGTGTTTTTGAAATGTCGGTCTCATTGGTTTGGTTTTATTGGCATGATTTGACATACATGGGAATGCCTATAAGGAGAAACACATGTACATTTATGTTATTTTTTTATTCATGTGCTTGTGGGTGGATAGTTTATCTTCATGTCCTTTAATGGCTTGGACACTCATAAGATGGGGAGTTTTATGTTGGTCATGGTAAATGGGTTCCCTCCATATAGAAGGAACGCAATCCATGTGGACCCTTGGTAATGGTGGTTTCTTCTTAAAATCTCTTACAATAGTTTAGGTTCGTGAATATCGATGCTTGTTCAGCAGTACAAATTCGATTTTGTTTTCAGGGTATACAACCTATGGAAAACATCATTGGTCATGGATGACTTATATGGTCAAATCATGCAGATCATAGAAAGCCTCATGGGGTAAAGGCTTGTGATTAGTTGAAATGAGGTGTCGCCATGTTAAGATGAGTTTCTTCTATGAATTCGACCATTTGATGTTTGACATAACTCATTTCCAGTAGTTTGGTACATTTTACTGGAAGCTGTGAAAATGATCATAGTTTATTCAACTTAGTGACGTGCATGTACCCTATCTTGACATAATCCATGATGTTATAAGAGATCGTTAATCTTACTTCATGATAAATATTTAAGTTGTTAATATTTTTTGGCGATCATTATCAACTTTCCTTATTGGCATGTTGTTCTTATCGAGGATTCGTAAGTCTTGATTGATTCATGGGTTAAAAAGTTGGAATGGAATGGTTAGACTCATGGACATCGTCTGTTTCATTTGAATTGTGTTTTCCACCTATGCCAAACATATTTGAGATAAGTTATCCATGTGGCTATACCCATTATCTCTCTCTTGTTCAATGTATACAGTTTGTGATGAAATCATTTTAAAATCACGTCACTAGTTTAAGGTGTGTGTGGTTTAAGGTTCGCAGTGTCATCTGAAAAATCTTTCACAACTAGTTTCTATCAGTTAAATAAGTATTTGACCATTCCTTTTTAATTAAATCACGCCAAGTGAATTATTAGGATTATTTGAGGCATCCATCGTATGTAAATTATGACAATGGGGGTACTGTGGCATGGAATTAGCCCATTTTATTAAGTTAAGACCTATAGTAGGGAGAACCATCCATTTGATATTTGTCCAGATGATGATTTGATCATGTATCTATCATAGTGGCCTCGAGTATGATCCTTTCTGGTGTTTCTGTTTGAGAATGAGTGTTGGATCTAGTTTTAAAGGCTTAAGAGTGGAATGCATAAGAAGTTATTAATGGTGTGTTGGGTGTTGGAAATAAAATGCAACTGTTTGAACGAAACATCACAAATGTGGTAATTTTTTGTGATGTTTTTTTTTGTTTTCAAAGGGTACTCGAGGACAAGAATTCTTAAGGTGGTGAGATTGTATATTTCCAAGTTCTTGAACAGGACTAGAGTGTGAAGGTGTTTGAACATTTTCATTTAATGAATGATTCAAATTTAATACTATGCCTTAGAACATAATATTAGGAGTTGGAACCATTAAAATGATGTTTTTTGTCTTCAGTGAAGTCCTGTTATGTTTCCTGGGTTCCTTGAAGAGTTTTGGAATCGATGGACCCATAAAAGTCATGTTTTGAAGAGGTGGAGGGGACGAACGGTTTGTCTGAAACCAAGTGACCCACTATAAGAAACCATTAGGCCTATTTGAAGGGGGAGTGGTGTTGCGCATGGGATACAAGAGGTTTGATAAATATTGTACCTAGACTTAATTGTGTGCTTTTTTAGGTAATATCCTTACACTATACAGTCCACGGTTTGTGCATGATTTGGAAAATCATGTAGTTCAACCTGTGGGGAAGGGTCTATTTAAGAAATTCAATTAAATTAAAACCTAAACTAAGAACTCATCCTTTCCTTCCTTCCACATATGTGACGCACCTAGGGGTTTCCCCTTCTCCATGTAATCAACCCCCCTTGTGGCCCCCTTTAGGATAATTTTTCTTCCACCGTTTTTTCATGTTTTATCATCAATCCTCAAATGTATGGTCCTCTCTCCCTTCTCCTACAAATTTTTAGCCTTGATATTATTTTCTCATTCTATTAGAAATTTCATCTGAACCCTAGGTATGGGTTAACTCTGATTCTCTTTTTTTCCTTCTATATGGTGTGTAAATTGCCTCTCAGGTCATGTTCGGGCGACTTCCAGCAACTACCACCGAAATAGAGGTAGTTAAAGTAGTTTTGGAACACTAACATCATTTTGGGGTAAGTATTAAACTCAATGTTTGTTTTCAAACCATCTAATCTAGGGTAATTATTTTTTTAAAAGTCTCTGGTAATTAATGGGTAGTGTGTTGGACTGTATCGGGTGGTTCGGGTTACTTCCACCTTCTGAGGTGAGTTTTAAATCCTCCTTTTTTGTTTCTCCCTTAATATTTTGGGTCCTTTGATGATTTAGGATGACTATCTTTTGTAATAGGGAGTTTTGATCAATATTAGAAGTCCACGATCACATACATCGATATGAATATATATAAATATATATAATACTCTATGTACATACTTCTTCTTCGCATGGGGAATGTGTGCATTGGGTTAAAGAGGTATATATATTTATATAAATGTATGTGGGAGTGGGATCAGGGTAGTTTAGGGTGGTTGCCGCCAAATATTTTGAGTGCTAAAGTTGTGTTATCTTGGATCCTCCCTAAGGTAGGGTCCCTTTCCAAATCCTCAAATTTTATAATTGTGTTAATTAATTGCTTACTTCTCTTTTTTATATTTAAATCTATGTAGTGAAGTAATTATAATTAATATCTCTTAAAGGTTAATTTAGTTTGTTTCATGTTTTAAATGATAAATTTAATAAGTGATTTGTTGATAAACAAAATCATGATTTTGTAATAAAACCCCTCCAACAAATGTGTGATGCCTTCAAGAAAAAAAGTAGTGATTAGACTTTTCTGACTATGTGGCTTATTGTACTAATATTTCTTTATGCATTTCTGTTACATTTTGAAATATGGAATGTTTAGGAAATATACCATAATGGCATTAGAAAAACAGAGTTTCCCTTTTTAAATGATTAAATAACCAAGGCACTGTGTAAGTGCTTGTCCCAGTTTTTAAATTGGAATTACCGAAATAGGGTGTTTTTCCATAATTTTTGTCTTAGTGTTTTAATACGTTTGAGCCGCCATTCAGGTATGTTTGGGATTAACCTTATAAGGGTATTCTTTTCTTAATAAAATATTTTTACTTATCTTTTGAATTGCATAATGGAAAGTAAAATGTATGCTCACCACTTGACCCACCTAATGTAAGTTCTTCAATGTGATATTTAAATTAGAAATGGAATTCAGAAAGTATACTAAGTATATGAATTGACTGTGTTAAATGTAAAGGAATTTTTGGTTTCATGTCTGTAGTACACCATGCCATGTTGATGCAAGGAAATGGAGTTAACCTTATTAATTTAAATTAACTCACATGGTTTTAATTAAATAGTTGCATGCTACTTGGCCTTGTCAATATAATGAAAGACAAGGCTTGATCCTAATGGACTTATTGGTTACTTATGAATTGATTAAACATTTACATTCTCAATTAGCCTTGTCAAAATAATGAAATTTAATGGATTGAAACTTATAAATTATATATATGAAATAATTATCTAAATAAGAATGACCTGAATTGAGTTCTCCTTGGATTCCTAAGGGAATTAATTAAGCACTCGAGGACCCCATTCTAAATTCCAGGATACAACTTACTTAGGTTGAGACCCACCTAGAACCTGATACATGTCTATCTTTGGATGCTCGATATGACACCATAGGACCCCTCATGTAGTACTATAGTTTTCCTTGGATACACTCCTTGGATATATCATTAAAAATTAGGTTCCATGGTTAAATCCCATTGTGCCTAGTCATTGTGTAGCATTCTTTTATCATGGATGAACTCCTTGGAATTAGTAGGAACCTTATTGTTGAATGCCACAAACTATGATCCTTGTATTATACTCTTAACCTTAGCTAGGCTATAGTATTTACTGAGTTAGAAAACCTTAAGGTCTATATTTCCTTGGTTATTACCTTGGAACATCACTAGTAGATATCATTATAGGTTGCATTGTGTATCTTAGAACATTCACTATTGTTAAAATGTATTTTGACTATAAACTAGTATTAATAAAATTATAAACTAGTTACATGTTCACATTCTATCCAGGGGTTGAAGTTGGTATAGTCATTGGGTGTCCCATAGGAACCTAGATGGGTGATCTTTATTTATTCTGTTTGATATTATCTTTATACTTCCACACAATTAAATTTATATTACACTGTCTGGATTGGTCTAGACACCGTGGTTTATTGAATACTGAGAATTATATCTCACATGATATTTGGGTACCCTTGGTACCTGAGTAGACCTTATATTTTCAGGATCTATGTTGGTTGATGTATTGCTTATACCTAGGAGTTGGGAGAAAAGGATTGGTCTATAGCATAGAATGTTGTTGGAGACCACCCATGGGGATTTTCTGTGTTTTCATTATTATTTATTATAATGTAATGAATAATTTATTATTTACTACTTTCAATAATGTAAAATCACTATGAAAATCATGCATGTTTTGTATAAAATTTATTTTTCCACTAATATTTTAATATTATATTATTATTCTGCTTCTTTGTCTTTCACTTATTTATTACACCATCTGTTGACCATTATTTATTCTATTATACAATTGTGAAAATATAATTATGATGGAATAGTCTCCTCACATAACCACCATTACACTCGCGCTTCATGTTGGAAGCCTCTGGTATACTGGGAGGTGCTATTGACACCATTTGACCCACTGATCCAGCTACCTGTTTAATAGTAAGTAGGTTCGGAATGTTACAAAGTGGTATTAGAGAAAGTTAATTTTTTCCTTTGTCTTACAATTTTGGTTTGGTAGACATGAGACTAGGAATTTTTCAGTGCTTGGTTAATAGTGTTTCCTAGGATCGATCATCCCACGTATGAGAAATGGCCAACTGGCTAGGGCTTGGATTGATGTTCATGTTTTTCACTATTATGGCTGAATTTGATTTCACCTAGAGTGATTGTAGTGTTTTTACGCTACTTATTTCTTCATGAAGTTTATGTTATTTTTACCCTTGGTATGGGTAATGAAAGATGAAGCATTGCATGCATCATATTAGGCACATAGAAAATTAACATGTCATGCTTGTGCCATCCCATGTAGTTGCATTAGTGGGATTATTTTTGTTTTGGATTTCGTGCATTGAGTGTGATGCCATGCTCTTTTTTTATTGGAATTCTTGTTATATGCCATGTTAGGTGGTTAATAACATGATTAGATAAATATATTCTATGATTCTTGGTCTATTTTGTAACACCCCAAGCTTCTACGGTACGATTCCCTTTGAATAATGCAACAGTGTGTGTTGTACGCAACATCGAGTTCTAACACAAACCACAACCGATCAAACTAGACGTTCTGAATAGTATTACCTACTTTTTAAAATTTTATCTCTCAAAATGAACTTAATTTTTGGATTCAGAGTATCTAATTTTGCCTAAGGTGAAATTTTGGTACTTTTCGGATAACTTTAATATTTTTGATGAATAGTGAAAATTACTAAATTTTAATTAAAAACAACTTTTTTAATCAAAATAATTAATAGTGATAAATTATGAATTTGAGTGGTTTTAAAGTATATTTAGAATATATTTTTACTATTTAATACAATTTTGGTCATTGGACATAATTTCACAATTAAACCGAACATAAACAAGTATCAATCTTTCGATAGTTATTATATCTTTAAAACACGCTTTTTGTTTTGAGAGCGGGAATTAATTTTAAATTAATTTCTGCCACTTCTGTGTTTTGAATTTGGAAAAATGGATTCCATATTTGGATTTAGGATGTTCAAATTGTGTAAATAGGTAACTTTTATTTTTAGACATTTTGAATAATTACATCGGTAAATATTTTATTTACCATGGTTGAAGGTTAAATCCGGTAAATAAGGGTTAAAAAATAATATTATAATAATACAAAATTACCATAAAACGTGTCCTAACCTTATTGGTTGATACATGTTCGACCAGGTGCATCTTTGGGTGGATTTTGGGACCCCATGGTTCAACTTGTAAGTGATAGGGACACTTTATTTTAATAAATACAAAAGTGACAAAAGCATATATCTTTTAGCAAAACAATTTTTACAAAGGGTTATATATGTTGGATTTTCAACTATAAATATTCATTATAAAGATAAACGGATTTTCTACATACTGATATTTTATTTATAATTTTTAGACATTATATAATTTAATTTATTTATGACACAATGATGATGCAGTAATTATCATAATAGTGAAAAATTAAAATAATAGATATTATAAATACCCAAATAAATACAATTTGATTCTTTTAATGAATTACACTAATTTTCTAGGATAATATGACATATTCGTATTGATTTAATCGACTTTGTTTGAACTAATCCTTCTGTTATGATTTTCACAAAAATCAATTATTGAATAGTGTCAAAATTGACATAAAAGAGTTTTTAAAACAAATAGTATATTATTAATTGATATTAAATTACGAAAAATATAAGGTTCGACCAAGGGACTTATATCATGATAGGTGTATTATTAATGGACCACTTGGGGGTAGTTTGGATGTATATAGTAAGTTTATTAACCATATAATATAAAAATACAAAGAGACATTGTAAAAGTGAAACTAATTAACTAAGAGTTAATACTTAAAGATAAGGTTAGTATAATGACCCAAACCTATCTAAATTATATTGGTTGGGTGGTTTTCGACCTATACCCACCTTAAAATTTAAATAAACCACTTTGGAGCCATTATAAACTGAATATGAATTTATTATAAAATAATATTTCTAGCTTTTCCAAAGGTGCCTATCACCCCTCTTATAAAAGGGCACCCTCCATTCTCATTAACTCACACCTTAAAAGCCTTTTGGTTCGGCCAAACTCTGCCCAACTACTCTCTCAACTTCCCTCACTTCATCCTATAGGACTTCCTTTAGTCAGAAAGCCATCTTAAGGAGCCATTTTGATCAAATCAAAAGGAAGAACCCAAAGAAGAGGTAATGATTTCACCACCCTTTTTCAAGTTCCTTTCTTCTTCCACTTCTTATTTATTTGTTATTACCATTCTAAAATAATAACTCCAGTATCTTATATATACTGTGATGTTATTATAAATATGGTACAATCATACTCAGTATTCTATCAATCCTTTGAATAACATGTCACCATAAGTGCATACGTACGGCTTATCGTCTCCACGTCGTGGTGTAATTGTTATTCAATAAATTATTATTTGGATGGGTATAATAATGATGTGTGATTCATGTAAATAATAAATGTAACATGATAATGATTCTGTATATATGATATACCATCCAATTATATATTATTTTAATATCAAAAGAATGATATTGTCGCTCATACGTACGTACGGACTACCGTCTCCACGAACGCGATGAGATTCATTCTCCATCGTATCCATTCAAGTCTAATTCTCATTTGATGATTAGTAATAGTATCTAAGGACTTGATATCATTATTTATATGATTAAGATACATCCTATCCATGAAAAACACAACTTACGTAACAAAACATATAAAAGAAAATGAGTAAGTTGACACCCGAAACAACGATAATACTAAGATATTATTAACAAATCAATGTTAAAAGACCATATATGATATCATATTGATGTATATGATTCTTGTATAATTTAATAACAATTATTTCACCATTATACAAGAGGTTAACCTACCCCTAACCAAGGTAAAGTACAAGGTAAGGATTTATTTCGCAATCTCTTCATTATCCGAGGTTGTTTATACGTAATAATCTACTGGGATCTCTTTATCATCCACATCCATGTTTCTTAAGAATGTATTTCAAAATATTTTTACTATTTACAAGAATATTGGTTAAATTCATTTATACCTTTGTTTGAATTTTTATAAGAGGTTTATAAAGGAATCTTTCCATCATTTTCCAAACAAGGTGCTTTTTAACCTTTTCGATAGAATTAAGGTAAGAATGTCTTTTTTTAACTTATACGGTGGGTGTGGCTATTTTCCATCATTATAAAATCGTCGAAGCTTCCCTTATAATATTATAAAAATATTTTCAAAGAAAATGTTTTATTTTTTAAATATATGACTCTTAATTTATTTCAAAATAGAAAGAGATATTTCTCTAAAAAGAGTTTTTATTTCATCTTTGTCAACATCCTTTGATGGATTTTACGCTTATTTGAAGTTGATTTATTATGATACAAAACTTCTATATTGTATTGAAGGTTTTGTGATATTTTTGATTGTGGATGTGCTATTTTTATACCATTCAAGGTTTATGGTGAAAGTATTGACATTTCGTATGCTAGTTTTAATACGAATGTTTATGTTATGTTTAAAAATTTTCATATGGGAATGCATTGGACTTAATATGTGATGGGTGGATCCCGCTATAGCTTCTCGATGCATCGGTATGTCTCATGAGACAAACTAGTGTCTTGGCACAAGGCCTTGGAAAAATATTATTTGTAGTCTTGGCATGAGGCCTTGGCTATGTGGTTATGATAGTCTGGAATTATGCATTCCATCATTATGAAAGTGGTTATTGATATTGCATGTTATTATTCGATTTTTAGAATATCCATGTGAATAAGTAAATGGAATTATTTCATTTTAATTTTTCCATACTATGTTGAAGTTCAAGTTTAAAAGGCTTTTGTTTTAGTTATAGACTTCCTTAAATGTTTATTCTTATTTATGAAAGTTTCTGCTATATTGTTATCCTTATTGGGCATTTGAGCTCACCCCTTTTCTATGTTTTATTTTTCCTAGGATGTGAAGAAGTAAATTATGAATGACCTGCAGGGATATTATTAGGGGATAATAGTGTGGATTATGGAGAAAATATGTTGTTGTAGTAGTTTTTCACTTCATAATGTAATGTAAAACTTTATGAATATATCTAGTGTTTCCAAGGCTACTAAACCAATCGGTCTTTCGAGATTTGATCTTTCTTATGATCATGACAATGTTATGTAATAATGCACCGACTCTTGGTAACTGGGTTCGGGGCGTTACAGTTGGTATCAAAGGAAGTTTATTACAAACCTTGGAAGATAGATTTAGAAAAACTCTGATTAGAGCACGTAGACCTTAGATGAACATTGAGGATTTGTATAGAAGAACTTCCTAGAATTTTGGTATTGTAGAGATTTTGTGAGTTTTTCGAGCAATACATCCCTGTCTGGATACAAGCAGGTAGAGGCGGCTCTGGCACAGATGTACCTAGGGGTAAAACCCGAAAACACCACTTTGAGCTAGACTCGAACGGGAACTGGTGCACGACAACGGGCTTTAGTACACTCTTGGTTACGACACTCCCGGGGGATATGGTTAGGATAACTCTCATTTTCTTTACAAATCATTATGAAGGGTTTATGATTATATACTTCCTCAAAGAAAACATTTTTATGATTATGGATTATATCCATAAATAGTTTAATTATATTAAGTGTTTTATAAGTATGGGATTATGTATTTTGATTCATAAACTGATCTAGTTTATGCCATTGTTTAGAAATTGTTCCTAGTAGAAGAAACGGAAACCGTATTAATGCATGCACTCCATGTAAGGATTGCCCTCCTGCTCAAGATAATTATAGTGGATCTGGTGATGCAACTGGTGCCGATCAGCTAATCACCATACTGGTACAACTCACTCAGGTTATGAATAATAACCTTACCCATATGGAGCACCCTGATCCACAGCGTGGAGGATCAATGTTAGATCGATTCATGAGGAAACAACCACCAACTTTCAATGGGAGTACAAATCCCTTAGTAGTTGATCAATGGAAAAATTCCCTAGAAAAAATATTTCAGGCTTTGGGGAGTAGTGAAAGGGAAAAAGTTATCATGGAAGTTTACCACCTCACTGGAGATGCTGATCAATGGTGGTTATTGATTCAAAACATGAAGGAAGATTATGAAGTATCAAATATGGAATTGAGGGAGTTCAAAGATCTGTTTTTAGAAAAATACTTTCTTCGTGACCATCGAGCAGATATGGAAGGGCAATTTCTGAGTCTGAGACAAAAGGAGGACGAGAATTTCACAAAGTATGAGTCTAACATTTCAAGGTTAGCAAGGTATTCTGGAGATTATATACGTAACCCAAGAAGTAATATTGATAGTTTCTATTATGGGTTAAAACCATTTCTCCGTCGAGCATTAGTCTCACAATCCTTCTCATCGTATGAAGACATTGTCTCATGTGCTATCAAAACAGAAAAGAAATTCTCTATGTCTTATGAATTTAAAGTAAAGCAAGAGAAGAAGAGATCTTCTGATCAATATGGGAATAGAAATAAGGGGAAGAAGGTAAAGGTTGAATATCCATCCTGTGGTAAATGTGGGGAGAAACACCCTGGTACTTTCTTGAAGGGAATGTGTGCCTGTTACAAGTGTGGTCAAAAAAGCCACCAAGCTCGTGATTGTAAAGGGAAGAAGGAAGTTACCAATGTTCAGTGATACAATTGCAGGGAGAAGGGAAATTATACAAATTAATTTCCCAAGAATCAGGGGAACTTACCTCAGAAAAGGCCAAGGGATCAAGGCCAAGCTTATGCTATCACTACTGTTGAGGTAGAAGCTCCGAAAGACGTGGTGGTAGGTAATTTAATGGTTTCCTCAAGTTTAGCAAATTCATTATTTGATTCTAGATCATCGCATTGTTTCATATCTTCCCAGTTTTCTAAGAAAATTAGATATTTCCAATTTGATTTAACAAGGGAGTTGTTAGTTAAAACTCCTAAGGGAAGTATCATTGCAACAAAGTTTTGTGAATCAGTCCCCATTAGAGCACATAAATGTTCTTTATCTTCTGATCTCATCGTCATACCTATGATTGAGTTTGATATAATCCTCGGTATGGATTGGATTTTGCATTATGATTTGAAGATTTATTGTAAGAAAAAGGAGGTTAAGATTTTTGATGATGAAGATAAGGAACACCCTATCCTTAGAGCAGAATCGTCACCACCTAATTCTTATCTAGATCCACCCCCAATAGCTCCACTAAATTCAATTATTGGGGAGGGGGAGAATGAAATGACTGTGGGTGAGGAGAGGAATGTTCAAATAGAGGATTTACCTATTGTGAAAGAATATATAGATGTATTTCCGGATGATTTACCTGGACATCCTCCAGAATGAGAAGTTGAGTTTTCCATTGATTTAATTCCTGGATCGAGACCTATATTGTAACACCCTGAGATTTTATGAAAAATATTCTTTTTAATTTCATTAATGTCTTTTGTTATACGCTACACCAAAAGGAGCTTGCACAACATGCATCCTTGACTTGCCTTTCATTACACGCAATCGCGACCTTCCTTGATAGCGTGTGGAGTACGCAATATCGAGTTTTACTAAACAACGATATGCTATTAAAATATTATTAAAACTAGCCGTTATGAATAGTAATAACCACTTTTTGAAATTTTGTAAATTCTATTTTTCAAAATGGACTTCATTTTTGGATTCGGAATATCGAAATTAGCTTAGGGTGAAATTTTGGTACTTTTCAGATAACTTTCATATTTTGGTGAATAGGGAAAATTACTAAATTTTAATTAAAAACAACTTTTTCAATCGAAATAATTAATAGTGATAAATTATTAATTTGAGTGGTTTTAAAGTATATTTAGAATATATTTTTACAATTTAATACAATGATGGTCATTGGATGTAATTTCACATCTAAACCAGTTATAAACAAGTTTCAATCTTTTGATAGTTATTATCTCTTAAAAACACGCTATTTGTTTTGATGACGGGAATTAATTTTTAAATTAGTTAATGCAACTGATATGTTTTGAATTTGGTAAAATAGACATCATTTTTGAGTTCATAATATCAAATATTGCTTAGCCCTAATTTTTGGTATTTTTCTGAAAACTTTCAATTTTTGATGAATAGTGAAACCACTAAGTGGTAGGTTAAAAACTGAATTTTGCATAAAACTTAATTTTACCGCTTCTGTGAATGGAATTTCGAAAATCCGAGAGACACAGTTAATATCAAGGACTAAAATGTGGTTCAATGAGATGAAAATAATTTTTGGTGAATAGTAACTTTTTACTTCTTTTTACCACGGTTAAAAGTAAATAAGGTAATTAAGGGTAAAGATGATATTATTATTACCCTAACACATGTCCTAATTCTATTGGATAAGTGTAATTCGACCAAAAACAAACTTAGGAATAAAATATGACCATTTTGGCCCACTTGGATTAGATTAGGACATTTATTATTAATTTATTTAAAGAAGGGTTAAAAGAGTTAAAATCAAAGTTTATTTACTAACACATTTTTAATATGGGGTTATACATAAGATAAATTCGACTATAAATATTCATTAGAAAGATAAAAAGATTTCCTACATAATGGTATTTTATTTGTAATTTTTAGACATTAAATAATTTAATTTGTTTATGACACAACGATGATGCAGTAATTATCTTATTAATGAAATATTGATATAATTGATGTTATAAACACCAAAATAAATGTAATTTGAGACTCTTTATGAATTACACTAATTTTCTAGGTTACTATGATATATTAGTGTTGATGTAATCAACTTGGTTCGAACATATAATTCTATTATGACTTTCACAAAAATCATATATCAAATAGTGTCAAAATTGACACAAAATAGTTTTTAAATCAAATATTATTTTATTAATTGTTATTTTATTCCTAAAAATCTAAGGTTCGGCCAAATGACTTAGATAAGGATATATATATTAATAATAAACAATTTGGGGTTCGTTTGGCATGTTATAGTAAGTGTATTAACCATATATTGTAAGAAAACAAAAAGACACGGTAAAAGTTAAATTATTTAACTTAGAGTTAAATCTAATTGATAAGGTTAAAATAATAACCTAAACTTGTCTAAATCCTATTGGTTGATAGTACTTCGACCCCTCCCCACTTTAGCTTCGAAATAAGACCCTTTGGAACCATTATAAACCGATTTTGACTTTAATATAAAATAATATTTTGAGATATTCCTAAGGTGCCCCTCTCCTCCCTTATAAAAGGACACCTCCTCCCCCTCCTCCTCACACCAATTTGAGCACTCAAGCTCGGCCAACCCCTGCCAAAATCCCTTCTCCACTTCCCTAGAATAATCCTAGAGGTTCGGGTCTTCCTCAAAGACCAATCTTAGTCCCCTAAGTGGAGGATTCAAAGAGGCGTTTCAAAGAAGAGGTAATATCCATTACCGATCCTTTCAATTTCTTTCTTCTTAAACATCTTCTTATTTAGTTGTTTAATGACAAAGTAATAACATCAGTATTACTTACATACTGATATGTTATTATAAATATAAAACAACCCTAATTCACCTTCTTTCCATCCTACGGAAAAATGAAATCACCGCGCGTGCGTACGTACGGAATACCGTCTCCACGTCGTGGTGTAATCTATTTTCCACCACCACCTTAATAGGATGGGTATAATGGTGTAATGAGTAACTATATATGATTATTATAAAGTGATATTGATACTGAAATATTCTACATACACTTCAACACAATTCCACTACCATGGGAACGATATCATCGCTCGTGCGTACGTACGGACTACCGTCTCCACGACGCTATGAGATTCATTCTCAATGATTAACCATTCATGAATGATTATAAATTATATATAATAAGTACTAATGAAATATATTACATAATAATGATACTGGATTTATGTAAATTTATATGTATGTCATCTACTTAATTCCATTCACTTCAATAAGGAAACGAAAACAGCGTTCATGCGTACGTACGGACTACCGTCTCCATGAACGGTGTATTTCATTACATTTATCGATATTATATATATATATATATATATTCTGAATATATTTTATATATAAATCATGTTTTACATTCTGGATATAAGTAATCATGATCCAAGTAATCATATTAATAATTACAAGTTAAAAACACGAACGACAAATGAGACGATTTTACCCAAAACGCTACTTTAACATGAATTTACAAAAGCATGGGTAATATAAAGTCATAAGTGGACCATATATGATATAATAACAATGAATATGATTCTGGAATAAGTCAATGACATGATTTAAATCATTATACATGAGGTTCGGACACTTACAAAGCAAGTCGGACCTAAAGTAAGGGAAATATCACAATCTCATTTTTATCCGAGATTGTTTATACTTTAGTATTTACTGGGGTGTATTTTGTCATCCAAATCCATGTTTCCTCAAGTAATATTATTTCCATCCACCTACAATTTTTTAAGTCAAATTTTACCCTTCAGTGAAATTTTAGTAAAAGATATGAAAGGAATCTTTTGTCGTTTTTCTTACGATGTACTTTTTGACTTTTCCGACAAAAGTACGCGAAGAATGTTTTTTTAACTTATACGGAATGAATGGATTTTTAAAAAATTATTTCCAAGAAGCTTACTTTACAAGTTTTCAAGTTTATTTTTAATCAACTTATTTTATTTTATAATTGTATGACATGTTAAGAAAAGAAAAGTGTTTTTGAATAAGAAAGGACATTTTCCTCAAGAATTCATTTCAAGTGTTTTATCAAAATTATTTTCCATCTAAGATAGCAAAGGGTTCTGTTTTTATCCCTATTGTTACATTGATTTGATTATGTTGTGATGGAATTATTTTTATGAATTCCTTTATCTTATATGAATTTTTTTATGATGTCATGATGTTTAAGAATCCCATTTTTACTACATGGGTTATGCAAAGATGTATGATTTATGATTTTGTGGCACACATAATAAAGGATTCATTATAAGATGGGTGGGACCTATATCTCCCTCCAATGCATTGGGTAAAGATTTTATATCTCATGAGATAGACATGGTTGGAATGGTAGGTTATACCGGTTCAGTGAAACAGGACTGAAACGAGGGTTACTCGATTCAGAAAGGGACTTTGTCCACTAAGATAGTCTTGGAAATGAGTCTTGACTAACAAGAAATGATTCTCTATGATTATGTGTGAATCCCACAAAGTTTCATGTTTTAAGTTATGATTATTGTGATTACTTTTCACTGCCACGATTTATCCCATGTTATGAAATTATGCTCTCTTTTGCAGGTTATGATTTCCAAAATGTTATGTTCTTATGAATATGATGTGATTGATATTTCTTTTGTTTACCCTTACTGAGAATTTGAGCTCACCCTTTTATGTTTTCTTTTCCCCAGGATATAAAGAATGGTTTTAGGTAAAAAAAGAAGATCTTTATGGGAGATCTTTCACCACGATTAGAAGATTATATTCCGAGTTTCCAAAGACACTAAACTATTACGATCCTTGTGTGTGTGTTTTTGTTATGTACTAAGTATTCCGCAAAAGTAATGTAATGTCCATGTATGTCAAGATACGGGTCTCTACATATATCGAAGACCCCTTATATAATGGCCACTATAGAATTACTTGAACTAAAAAAACAACTAGAGGAATTGATTAATAAAGGATTTATTCGCCCTAGTGTTTCTCCATGGGGAGCCCTTGTTCTTTTTGTTAAAAAGAAAGATGGATCTATGAGGTTATGTATCGACTACAGAGAGATCAATGCTATAACAATAAAGAACAAGTATCCCCTACCTTGCATTGATGATTTATTTGACCAACTGCATGGAGCTCAATACTTTTCAAAGATTTACCTTCGATATGGATACCATCAGTTGTGTGTAAAGAAGGAAGACATTCCGAAGACAGCATTTCGAACCAGGTCTGGGCATTACGAGTTTACTGTAATGCCTTTTGGTTTGACTAACGCACCCTCTGTATTCATGGATATGATGAATAGAGTTTTCAAGGAATATCTCGATGAATTTTTGGTGGTATATATTGATGATATCTTAGTATACTCCAAAATCTACGAAGATCATGAAAATCACTTGCGCATTATCCAGAAGGCTCTGAGAAGACATGAATTATATGGGAAGTTTAGCAAGTGTGAATTCTGGCTTCAGGGGATTTTTTTTCTTGGCCATATTGTCTCTAAAGATGGAATCTTTATTGATCCTTCTAAGACCAAGGCAATTAAAGAATGGCCAGAACCTATGAGTATAACTGAGGTACGCAGTTTTATGGGTTTGGCAGGTTATTATCGACGTTTCGTCCAGAATTTTTCCCGATTGGCTAACCCATTAACGAAGCTCACACGTAAAGGGGATAAATTTGTTTGAAAAAAATCTTGTGAAGAATGTTTCGAAGAACTAAAGAGAATATTAGTCAATGCTTCTATATTGACTCTACCATCGGGGAATGATGGGTTCGTTATATATAGTGATGCATCGAAGAAAGAACTTGGTTGTGTCTTTATGTAGAATGATATGGTTATTGCCTATGCATCACGACAGTTGAAAATTCATGAGAAAAACTATCCTACACATGATCTTGAGTTAGCAGTTGTCATCTTTTCTTTGAAGATATGGAGGCACTACCTCTATGGTGAAAAATGTGAGATTTATACTGATCATAAGAGTTTGAAGTATATTTTCTCACAAAAAGAACTCAACATGAGGAAAATGAGATGGCTTGAATTACTCAAGGATTATGATTGCATGATACACTACCACCCGGGGAAGGCAAACAAGGTGGAAGATGCTTTGAGAAGAAAAGAACATAGAGTTTTGAACAATATGAGAATTTAATGGGATCCAATTTTCATGGATCTAGTGAAGATGGACATGGGAATAACCAGGGAAAGTGAAACATAAATGCTTTTTCAAATGGTTTTCAAACCATCTTTACTATAAAGGATTAAAAGTTCTCAGACCGATGATGAATAATTTCAAAAGAAGATTAAAGCTGTGAATGATGGGAGATTGAGAGACTTTGTGTATGAAGATGGAATTTTGAAATTCGGGAAGAGACTTTGTGTTCCCGATATACCTGATCTAAAAAGGGAATTGTTGTATGATGCTCATAGTTCCAATTTCTTTATACACCCTGGGAGCACCAAAATGTATAGAGATTTGAAGGAACATTTTTGGTGGGACAACATGAAGAGGGATATTGCTGATTTTGTGTCAAGATGTATGGTTTTTCAACAAGTGAAAGCTGGAAGGCAACAGCCTGGAGGAGTCATGAAACCTCTTCCCATACTGGAGTGGAAATGGGACAATATTACAATGGAGTTTTTCATGGGACTACCAAAGACTCCTAGAAGGAACGATGAAATATGGGTTATTGTTGATCTTCTTACCAAGTCATCACATTTTCTTGCTATAGGAGAATATCTACCACTGGAACGTATAGAAAGACTATATATTGATGAAGTTGTGAGACTTCATGGAGTACCCCTATCGATTGTTTCTGATCGTGATCCCCGTTTTACTTTAAGATTCTAGAAAAGTCTTCAGAAATCCCTGGATACTGAACTTCATTTGAGCACTGCCTACCACCCTCAAACGAATGGACAATTAGAACGAACTATTCAAACCTTAGAAGACATGTTGAGATCCTTCTCACTTGACTTTCAGGGTATGTGGGATCAATATTTACCTCTGGTAGAATTATCCTATAACAATAGCTTACATTCAAGTATTCAGATGGCACCATATGAAGCGTTATACGGAAAGAGATGTCGTACACCAACATGTAGGGATGACGTTGGTGAAAGAAGACTTTTAGGTCCAGAACTGGTAGAGGAAACAATGTAAAAGGTGAAGGTAATCCAAAATCACATCAAAGTAGCTCAAAGTAGGCAGAAGATCTATGCCGATAATCGAAGGAAGGATTTGGAAATTCAAGTCGGTGATCATGTTTTCCTGAAGGTATCTCCAGGGAAGGGAGTCATATGTTTTGGTAAGAAAGGTAAATTGAGTCCCATGTACATCGGACCTTTTGAAATTCTAGAACGAATTGTGGTTGTAGCTTACCGATTGGCAATGCCGCCAAGTCTCTCCAAAGTTCACGATGTGTTCCACGTATCTCTATTGAGGAAATACATGCCTGAACCAACGCATGTACTCACTAATGAGGAATTAGAAATAGAACCCGATCTGTCTTATTGTGAAGAGCCCGTCAGGATTCTTGATACGAGAGAACAAGTACTGAGAAACTGGACGACGCGTCTGGTAAAAGCTTTGTGGAAAACCCATAATATGGAAGAGGCAACATGGGAACCCGAGGAACTTATTATGAAGAACCACCCGAGCCTTTTCATGCGGTAGTATTCTAGAAATTTCAAGGATGAAATTATTTGAAGGAGGGGAGAATGTAACACCCCAAGCTTCTACAGTACACTTCCCTTTGAATAATGCAATAGCGTGTGTTCTATGCAACATCGAGTTCTATCACACACCACAACCGATCAAACTAGCCGTTATGAATAGTAATACCTAATTTTTGAAATTTTATCTCTCTAAATGGAATTCATTTTTGGATTCGGAGTATCGAATTTGGCCTAAGGTAAAATTTTGGTACTTTTCGGATAACTTTAATATTTTGATGAATAGTAAAAATTACTGAATTTTAATTAAAAACAACTTTTTTAATCAAAATAATTAATAGTGATAAATTATCAATTTGAGTGGTTTTAAATTATATTTAGAATATATTTTTACCATTTAATACAATGTTGGTCATTGGACATAATTTCACAATTAAACCGAACATAAACAAGTATCAATCTTTTGATAGTTATTATATCTTAAAAACACGCTTTTTGTTTTGACAGCAGGAGTTAATTTTAAATTAATTTCTACCACTTATGTGTTTTTAATTTGGAAAAATGGATTCCATATTTGGAATCAGGATGTTCAAATTTTGTAAATAAGTAACTTTTTTTAGACATTTTGAATACTTACCTCGGTAAATATTTTATTTACCATGGTTAAAAGGTAAATCCGGTAAATAAGGGTTAAACAATAGTATTATAATAATACAAAATTACCCTAAAACGTGTCCTAATCTTATTGGTTGATACATGTTCGACCATGGGAATCTTTGGGTCCATTTTGGGACCCCATGGTGCCACTTGTAAGTGATATGGACACTTTATTTTAATAAATACAAAAGTGACAAAAGCATATATCTTTTAGAAAAACAATTTTTACAAAGGGCTATATATGTTGGATTTTCAACTATAAATATTCATTAGAAAGCTAAAACGATTTAATATATAATTATATTTTATTTATAATTTTTATACATTAAATAATTTAATTTATTTATGACAGAATGATGATGCAGTAATTACCATAATAGTGAAAAATTAAAATAATTGATATTATAATTACCCAAATAAATACAATATGAGGCTTTTAATGAATTAAACTAATTTTCTAAGATAATATGACATATTAGTATTGATTTAATCTACTTTTTTAGAACTAATCATTCTGTTATGATTTTCACAAAAATCAATTATTGAATAGTGTCAAAATTGACATAAAAGTGTTTTTAAAACAAATAGTATATTATTAATTGATATTAAATTCCTAAAAATATAAGGTTTGGCCAAGGGACTTATATAATGATAGTTTTATCCTTAATAGACCACTTGAGGGTCGTTTGGATGTATATAGTAAGTTTATTAACCATATAATATAAAAATACAAAGAGACATTGTAAAAGTGAAACTAATTAACTAAGAGTTAATACTTAAAGATAAGGTTAGTATAATGACCCAAACCTGTATAAATTATATTTTTTGGTTATTTTTAGACCTATAACCACCTTAAAATTTAACTAATCCACTTTGGAGCCATTATAAACCGAATATGAATTTATTATAAAATAATATTTCTAGCTTTTCCAAAGGTTCCCCCCACCCCTCTTATAAAAGGGCACTCTCCGTTCTCATTAAATCACACCTTCAAAGCCTTTTGGTTTGGCCAATATCTGCCCAAATACTCTCTAAAATTCCTTAAATTCATCCTAGTGGCCCTTCTTTAGTCAGAA
Organism: Viscum album; assembly: GCA_963277665.1. Taxonomy (NCBI): domain Eukaryota; kingdom Viridiplantae; phylum Streptophyta; class Magnoliopsida; order Santalales; family Viscaceae; genus Viscum; species Viscum album. The sequence continues at coordinate 1,672,521,758 of OY728138.1, forward strand.
AGCCAATTTAAGGATCCCTTTTGATCAAATCAAAAGGAAGAACCCAAAGAAGAGGTAATGATTTCACCACGCTTTTTCAAGTTCCTTTCTTCTTCCACTTCTTCTTTATTTGTTATTACCATTCTAAAATAATAACTCCAGTATCTTATATATACTGTGATGTTATTATAAATATGGTACAATCATATTCAGTATTATATCCATCCTTTGAATAACATGTCCCCATACGTGCGTATGTACGACTTACCGTCTCCATGTCGTGGTGTAATTGTGATTCAATAAATTATTATTTGGATGGGTATAATAATGATGTGTGATTCATGTAAATAATAAATGTAACATGATAATGATTCTATATATATGATATACCATCCAATTATATATTATTTTAATATCAAAAGAATTATATTGTCACTCGTGCGTACGTACGGAAAACCGTCTCCACGAACGCGATAAGATTCATTCTCCATCGTATCCATTCAAGTATAATTCTCATTTGAGGATTAATAATAGTATCTAAGGACTTGATATCATTCTGTATGTGATTAAGATACAACCTATCCATGATAAAAATGACTTACGTAACAAAACATATAAAAGAAAATGTAACGCCCCGACCCTAGTTGCCTAGAGTCGGTGCATTATTACATAACATTGGCATGATCACAAGAAAGATCAAATCTCGAAAGACCGATTGGTTTAGTAGCCTTGGAAACACTAGATATATTCATAAGTTTTACATTACATCATAAAATGAAAAACTACTACAACAACATAATGTCTCCATAATCCACACTACTATCCCCTCATAATATCCCTGCAGGTCATTCATAATTTACTTCTTCACATCCTGGGGAAAAATAAAACATAGAAAAGGGGTGAGCTCAAATGCCCAGTAAGGATAACAATATAGCGGAAACTTTCATAAATAAGAATAAACATTTAAGGCAATGCATTACTAAAACAAAAGACTTTTAAAATTGAACTTCAACATGGTATGGAAAAAGTAAAATGAAATAATGCCATTTACTTATTCACATGGATATTCTACTAATCGAATAATCACATGCAAAAATCAATAACCACTTTCATAATGTTGGAATGCATAATGCCAGACTATCATAACCACATAGCCAAGGCCTCGTGCCAAGGCTACAAATAAGATTTTGTCAAGGCCTTGTGCCAAGACACTAGTTTGTCTCATGAGACCTACCGATGCATCGAGGAGCTATAGCGGGCTCCACCCGTCACTTATTAAGTCCAATGCATTCCCATATGAAAAGGTTTAAACATAACATAAACATTCGTATTAAAACTAGCATACGAAATGTCAATACTTTCACAATAAACTATGAATGGTATAAAAATAGCACATCCACAGTCAAACATATCACAAAACCTTCAATACAATATAGAAGTTTTGTATCATAATAAATCAACTTCAAATAATCTTAAAATCCATCAAAGGATGTTGACATAGATGAAATCAAAATTCTTTTAAAAGAAATATCTCCTTTTATTTTGAAATCATTTAAGATCCATATAAAATAAAACATTTTCTTTGAAAATATTCTTATAATCTTGTATGGGAAGCTTCGACGATTTTATAACAGCGGAAAATAACCGCACCCGCCGTATAAGTTAAAAAAAAACATTCTTACCTCAATTCTGTCGAAAAGGTTAAAAAGGACCTTGTTTTGAAAACGACGGAAAGATTCCTTTATAAACCTCTTATAAAAAGTCAAACAAGGGTATAAATGACTTTAACCCATATTCTTGTAAATAGTAAAAATGTTTTGAAATACATTTCGAAGAAACATGGATGTGGATGATAAAGAGATCCCAGTAGATTATTACGTATAATACAACCTCGGATAATGAAGAGATTGTGAAATAACCCTTACCTTGTACTTTTCCTTGGTTGTGGTAGGTTAACCTCCTGTATAATGGTGAAATAATTGTTATTAAATTATACAAGAATCATATACATTAATATGATATCATATATGATCTTTTAATATTGATTTGATAATAATATCTTAGTATTATCGTTGTTTCGGGTGTTAACTTACTTGTTTTCTTTCATATGTTTTGTTACGTAAGACATGTTTGTAAAGGATAGATTGTATATTATTCATATCCAGAATGATATCAAGTCCTTAAACATCATTTTTAAATCATAAAATGATAATTACGCTTTAATGGTTACGATGGAGAATGAATCTCATCGCGTTCGTGGAGACGGTAGTCCGTACGTACGCACGAGCGACAATATCATTCTTTTGATATTAAAATAATATATAAATGGATGGTATATCATATATAAAGAATCATTAACATGTTATATTTATTATTTACATGAGTTACACATCATTATTATACCCATCCAAATAATATTATATTGAATAACAATTACACCACGACGTGGAGACGGTAAGCCGTACGTACGCACGTATGGTGACATGTTATTCAAAGGGTGGATAGAATACTGAATATGATTGTACCATATTTATAATAACATCACAGTATATGTGAGATACTGGAGTTATTATTTCAGAATGGTAAGAACAAAGGAAGAAGAAGTGGAAGAAGAAATGAACTTAGAAAAGGGTGGTGAGATCATTACCTCTTCTTCGGGTTCTTCCTTTTGATTTGATCAAAAGGGCTCCTTAGGTTGGCTTTCTGATCAAACTAAGGCCTCTAGGTTGTATTGAGGGATGTTGGGAGAGTATTTGGGCAGAGTTTGGCCGAACCAAAAGGCTTTAGAGGTGTGAAGAAATGATAAGGAGGAGTGCCCTTTTATAAGAGGGGTGAGGGGCACCTTTGGAAAAGCTAGAAATATTAATTTATAATAAATTCATATTCGGTTTCTAAAGGCTCCAAAGTTGACTATTCAAAGGATGAGGTGGGTATAGGTCGAAAACAACTCATCCAATAGAATTTAGACAGGTTTGGGTACTTATATTAACCTTATCTTTAAGTATTAACTCTAAGTTAATTAGTTTCACTTTTACAATGTCTCTTTGTATTTTTATATAATATGGTTAATAAACTTACTATATACATCCAAACGACCCCCAAGTGGTCCATTAATGATTAACCTATCATAATATAAGTCTCTTGCCCGAACCTTAGATTTTTAGGAATTTAATATCAATTAATAATATAATATTTGTTTTAAGAACTCTTTTATGTCAATTTTGACACTATTCAATAGTTGATTTTTGTGAAACTCATAACAGATTGATTACTTCGAACAAAGTCCATTAAATCAATCCTAATATATCATATTAGCCTAGAAAATTAGTTTAATTCATTAAAAGTTTCATATTATATTTATTTGGGTATTTATAATATCAATTATTTTAATTTTTCACTATTATAGTAATTACTGCATCATCATTGTGTCATAAATAAAATAACTTATTTATTGTCTAAAAATTATAAATAAAATATAATTATGTAGGAAATCTTTTTAGCTTTCTAATGAATATTTATAATCGAAAATCCAACATGTATAACCCTATGTAAAAATTGTTCTTCTAAAAGATATATGCTTGTGTCATTTTTGTATTCATTTTAACTTAATTAAAATAAAGTGTCATTATCACTTACAAGTGGATCCATGGGGTCCCAAAATTGACACAAAGATGCCCATGGTCGACCATGTATCAACCAATAGGGTTAAGACACGTTTTAGGGTAATTTTGTATTATTATAATATTATTTTTTTAACCCTTATTTACCGGATTTACCCTTTAACCATGGTAAATAAAATATTTACCACAGTAACTATTCAAAATCTCTAAAAATAAAAGTTACCTATTTACACAATTTGAACATCCTGATTCCAAATATGGAATCCATTTTCCTAAATTCAAAACACAGAAGTGGCAGAATTTAAAATTAATTCCCGCTGTCAAAACAAAAAGCGTGTTTTTAAGAGATAATAACTATCAAAAGATTGACACTTGTTTATGTTTGGTTTAATTGTAAAATTATGTCCAATGATAAACATTAAATTGAATGGTAAAAATATATTCTAAATATACTTTAAAACCACTCAAATTCATAATTTATCACTATTAATTATTTTGATTAAAAAAGTTGTTTTTAATTAAAATTTAGAAATTTTCACTATTCATCAAAATATGAAAGTTATCCGAAATGTACCAAAATTTCACCCTAGGCTAATTTTGATATTCCGAATCCAAAAATGAAGTCCATTTTGAAATATAGAATATATATGATTTCAAAAAGTAGGTATTACTATTCACAACGGCTAGTTTAATTAGTTGTGGTGTGTGTTAGAACTCGAGGTTGCGTACAACACACGCTATCGCATTATTCAAAGGGAAACGTACCGTAGAAGCTTGGGGTGTTACATTCTCCCCTCCTTCAAATAATTGCGTCCTCGCAATTTCTAGGGTATTACTGCATAAAAAGACTCGGGTGGTTCTTCATCATAAGTTCCTCGGGTTCCCACGTTGCCTCTTCCATTTTATGATTTCTCCACAAAACTTTTACCAGACGCGTCGTCCGGTTTCTCAGTACTTGTTCTCTTGTATCAAGAATCCTGACGGGCTCTTCGCAATAAGACAGATCGGGTTCCAGTTCTAATTCCTCATAGGTGAGTACATGCGTTGGGTCAGGCATGTATTTTCTCAACAGAGATACGTGGAACACATCGTGAACTTTGGAGATACTTGGCGGCATTGCCAATCGGTAAGCTACAGCCCCAATTCGTTCTAGAATTTCGAAAGGTCCGATGTACCTGGGACTCAATTTACCTTTCTTACCAAAACGTATGACTCCCTTCCATGGAGATACCTTCAGGAAAACATGATCACCGACTTGAAATTCCAAATCCTTCCTTCGATTATCGGCATAGCTCTTCTGCCTACTTTGAGCTGCTTTAATGTGATTTTGGATTACTTTCACCTTTTCCACCGTTTCCTCCACCAGCTCTGGGCCTACAAGTTTTCTTTCACCAACGTCATCCCAACAGGTTGGTGTACGACATCTCTTTCCGTATAACGCTTCATATGGTGCCATCTGTATACTCGAATGGAAGCTATTGTTATAGGAAAATTCTACTAGTGGTAAATATTGATCCCACATACCCTGAAAATCAAGTGAGCAAGATCTCAACATGTCTTCTAAGGTCTGAATAGTCCGTTCTGATTGTCCGTCTGTCTGAGGGTGGTAAGCAGTGCTCAAATGAAGTTCAGTATCCAGGGATTTCTGAAGACTTTTCCAAAATCTTGAAGTAAAACGGGGATCACGATCAGAAACAATCGATAGGGGTACTCCATGAAGTCTCACAACTTCATTAATATATAGTCTTGCTAGACGTTCCAGGGGTAGATCTTCTCTTATAGCAAGAAAATGTGCTGACTTGGTAAGACGATCAACAATAACCCATATTGCATCGTTCCTTCTAGGAGTCTTTGGTAGCCCCATGACAAAGTCCATCGTAATATTGTCCCATTTCCACTCCGGTATGGGAAGAGGTTGCATGACTCCTCCAGGCTGTTGCCTTCCAGCTTTCACTTGTTGACAAACCATACATCTTGACACAAAATCATCAATCTCCCTCTTCATGTTGTCCCACCAAAAATGTTCCTTCAAATCTCTATACATTTTGGTGCTCCCAGGGTGTATAGAGAAATTGGAACTATGAGCATCATCCAGCAATTCCCTTTTTAGATCAGGTATATTGGGAACACAAAGTCTCTTCCCGAATTTCAAAATTCCACCTTCATATGCAAAGTCTCTCAATCTCCCATCATTCACAGCTTTAATCTTCTTCTGAAATTCTTCATCATCGGTCTGAGAACTCTTAATCCTTTCTAGTAAAGATGGTTTGGCAACCATTTGAAAAAGCATTGATGTTTCACCTTCCCTGGTTATTCCCATGTCCATCTTCACTAGATCCATGAAAATTGGATCCCTTTCAATTCTCATCATGTTCAGAACTCCATGGTCTTTTCTGCTCAAAGCATCTGCCACCTTGTTTGCCTTCCCCGGGTGGTAGTGTATCGTACAATCATAATCCTTGAGTAATTCAAGCCATCTCCTTTGCCTCATGTTGAGTTCTTTTTGTGAGAAAATATACTTCAAACTCTTGTGATCAGTATAAATCTCACATTTTTCACCATAGAGGTAGTGCCTCCATATCTTCAAAGCAAAGATCACAGCTGCTAACTCAAGATCATGAGTAGGATAGTTTTGTTCATGAATTTTCAACTGTCGTGATGCATAGGCAATAACTCTATCATTCTGCATAAGGACACAGCCAAGTCCTTTCTTCGATGCATCACTATAAATAACGAACCCATCATTCCCCGATGGTAGAGTCAATATAAGAGCATTGACTAATCTTCTCTTCAGTTCTTCGAAACATTCTTCACACTCTTTTGTCCAAACAAATTTAACCCCTTTACGTGTGAGCTTCGTTAATGGGTTAGCCAATCGGGCAAAATTCTGGACGAAACGTCGATAATAACCTGCCAAACCAATAAAACTACGTACCTCAATTATATTCGTAGGTGCTGGCCATTCTTGGATTGCCTTGGTCTTAGAAGGATCAACAGAGATTCCATCTTTAGAGACAATATGGCCAAGAAAAGAAATCTCCTGAAGCCAGAATTCACACTTGCTAAACTTTCCATATAATTCATGCCTCCTCAGAGTCTTCAAGATAATGCGCAAGTGATTTTCATGATCTTTGTAGGTTTTGGAGTATACCAAGATATCATCAATAAATACCACCACAAATTCATCGAGATACTCCTTGAAAACTCTATTCATCAGATCCATGAATACAGAGGGTGCATTAGTCAATCCAAACGGCATTACAGTAAACTCGTAATGCCCGTACCTGGTTTGAAATGATGTCTTCGGAATGTCTTCCTTCTTCACACACAACTGATGGTATCCAGATCGAAGGTCAATCTTTGAAAAGTATTGAGCTCCATGCAGTTGGTCAAATAAATCATCAATACGAGGTAGGGGATACTTGTTCTTTATCGTTATAGCATTGATCTCCCTGTAGTCGATACATAACCTCATAGATCCATCTTTCTTTTTAACAAAAAGAACAGGGGATCCCCATGGAGAAACACTAGGGCGAATAAATCCCTTATTACTCAATTCCTCTAGTTGTTTCTTTAGTTCGACTAGCTCTACAGTGGCCATTCTATAAGGGGTCTTCGATATAGGCCTTGATCCAGGAATTAAATCAATGGAAAACTCTACTTCTCATTCTGGAGGATGTCCAGGTAAATCTTCCGGAAATACATCTACAAACTCTTTCACAATAGGTACATCCTCTATTTGAACATTTCTTTCCTCACCGACAGTTATTTCATTCTCTTCCTCCCCGATAATTGAATTAAGTTGAGCTACAGGGGGTGGATCTAAATAAGAATTAGGTGGTGACGATTCTGCTCTAAAAATAAGGTGCTCCTTATCATTATCATCAAGAATCGTAACCTCTTTCTTCTTACAATAAATCTTCGCATCATAGTCCGAAAGCCAGTCCATACCGAGGATTATATCAAACTCAATCATAGGTATGACGATGAAATCAGCAGATAAAGAAAATTTATGTGCTCTAATGGGGACTGATTCACAAAACTTTGTTGCAACGATACTTCCCTTAGGAGTTTTAACTGACAACTACCTTATTAAATCAAATTGGAAATATCTAATTTTCTTAGCAAACTGGGAAGATATGAAACAATGCGATGATCCAGAATCAAATAATGCATTTGCTAAACTTGAGGAAACCATTAAATTACCTGCCACCACGTCTTTCGGAGCTTCTACCTCAGCAGTAGTGATAGCATAAGCCTGGCCTTGATCCCTTGGCCTTTTTGAGGTAAGTTCTCCTGACGCTTAGGACATGCATTTGCATAATGCCCCATCTCCCTGCAATTGTAGCACTGAACGTTGGTAGCTTCCTTCTTCCCCTTGCAATCATGAGCTTGGTGGCCTTTTTCACCACACTTGTAACAGACTCCCATTCCCTTCAGGCAAGCACCGGGGTGTTTCTTCCCGCACTTACCACAAGATGGATATTCAACCTTTCCCTTCTTCCCCTTATTTCCATTCCCAGATTGATCAGCAGGTCTCTTCTTCTCTTGCTTTGCTTTAAAGTCATAAGACTTAGAGAATTCCTTTTCGGTCTTGATAGCACATGAGACAATGTCTTCGTACGATGAAAAGGATTGTGAGACTAATGCTCGACGGAGAAATGGTTTTAACCCATCAAAGAAACGATCAATCTTACTTCTTGGGTTGCGAATATAATCACCAGCGTACCTCGCTAACCTTGTAAAGTTAGCCTCATACTTTGTGACATTCTCATCCTCCTTTTGTCTCAGACTCAGAAATTGCCTTTCCATATCTGCTCGATGGTCGCGAGGAAAGTATTTTTCTAAAAACAGATCTTTGAACTCCCTCCATTCCATGTTTGATACTTCATCATCTTCCTTCATGTTTTGAATCAATGACCACCATTGATCAGCATCTCCAGTGAGGCGGTAAACTGCCATGGTAACTTTTTCCCTTTCACTACTCCCCAAAGCCTGAAATATTTTCTCTAGGGAAAATATCCATTGCTCAGCTACTAAGGGATTTGTACCCCCATTGAACGTTGGTGGTTGTTGTCTCATGAATCGATCTAACATTGATCCTCCACGCTGCGGATCAGGGTGCTCCATACGGGTAAGGTTATTATTCATAACCTGAGTAAGTTGTCCCAGTACGGTGATTAGCTGATCAGCACCAGTTGCATCACCAGCCCCACTATAATTATCTTGAGCAGGAGGGCAATCCCTACATGGAGTGCGTGCATTGATACGGTTTCCATTTCTTCCACTAGGTGCCATTTCTAAAAAAAATGGCATAAACTAGATCAGTTTATGCATCAAAATACATAATCCCATACTTATAAAACACTTAACATAAATTGAACTATTTATGGATATAATCCATAATCATAAAAATGTTTTCTTTGAGGAAGTATATACTCATAAACCCTTCATAATGATTTGTAAAGATAGTGAGAGTTATCCTAAGCATATCCCCCGGGAGTGTCGTAACCAAGAGTGCAGCAAGGCCCGTTGTCGTGCACCAGTTCCCGTTCGAGTCTAGCTCAAAGCGGTGTTTTCGGGTTTTACCCCTAGGTACATCTGTGCCAGAGCCGCCTCTACCTGCTCGTATCCAGACAGGGATGTATTGCTCGAAAAACTCACAAAATCTCTACAATACCAAAATTCTAGGAAGTTCTTCTATACTAATCCTCAAAGTTCATCTTAGGTCTACGTGCTCTAATCAGAGTTTATCTAAATCTAGCTTCCAAGGTTTGTACTAAACTTCCTCTAATACCAACTGTAACGCCCCGACCCTAGTTGCCTAGAGTCGGTGCATTATTACATAACATTGGCATGATCACAAGAAAGATCAAATCTCGAAAGACCGATTGGTTTAGTAGCCTTGGAAACACTAGATATATTCATAAGTTTTACATTACATCATAAAATGAAAAACTACTACAACAACATAATGTCTCCATAATCCACACTACTATCCCCTCATAATATCCCTGCAGGTCATTCATAATTTACTTCTTCACATCCTGGGGAAAAATAAAACATAGAAAAGGGGTGAGCTCAAATGCCCAGTAAGGATAACAATATAGCAGAAACTTTCATAAATAAGAATAAACATTTAAGGCAATGCATTACTAAAACAAAAGCCTTTTAAAATTGAACTTCAACATGGTATGGAAAAAGTAAAATGAAATAATGCCATTTACTTATTCACATGGATATTCTACTAATCGAATAATCACATGCAAAAATCAATAACCACTTTCATAATGTTGGAATGCATAATGCCAGACTATCATAACCACATAGCCAAGGCCTCGTGCCAAGGCTACAAATAAGATTTTGTCAAGGCCTTGTGCCAAGACACTAGTTTGTCTCATGAGACCTACCGATGCATCGAGGAGCTATAGCGGGCTCCACCCGTCACTTATTAAGTCCAATGCATTCCCATATGAAAAGGTTTAAACATAACATAAACATTCGTATTAAAACTAGCATACGAAATGTCAATACTTTCACAATAAACTATGAATGGTATAAAAATAGCACATCCACAGTCAAACATATCACAAAACCTTCAATACAATATAGAAGTTTTGTATCATAATAAATCAACTTCAAATAATCTTAAAATCCATCAAAGGATGTTGACATAGATGAAATCAAAATTCTTTTAAAAGAAATATCTCCTTTTATTTTGAAATCATTTAAGATCCATATAAAATAAAACATTTTCTTTGAAAATATTCTTATAAGCTTGTATGGGAAGCTTCGACGATTTTATAACAGCGGAAAATAACCGCACCCGCCGTATAAGTTAAAAAAAAACATTCTTACCTCAATTCTGTCGAAAAGGTTAAAAAGGACCTTATTTTGAAAATGACGGAAAGATTCCTTTATAAACCTCTTATAAAAAGTCAAACAAGGGTATAAATGACTTTAACCCATATTCTTGTAAATAGTAAAAATGTTTTGAAATACATTTCGAAGAAACATGGATGTGGATGATAAAGAGATCCCAGTAGATTATTACGTATAATACAACCTCGGATAATGAAGAGATTGTGAAATAACCCTTACCTTGTACTTTTCCTTGGTTGTGGTAGGTTAACCTCCTGTATAATGGTGAAATAATTGTTATTAAATTATACAAGAATCATATACATTAATATGATATCATATATGATCTTTTAATATTGATTTGATAATAATATCTTAGTATTATCGTTGTTTCGGGTGTTAACTTACTTGTTTTCTTTCATATGTTTTGTTACGTAAGACATGTTTGTAAAGGATAGGTTGTATATTATTCATATCCAGAATGATATCAAGTCCTTAAACATCATTTTTAAATCATAAAATGATAATTACGCTTTAATGGTTACGATGGAGAATGAATCTCATCGCGTTCGTGGAGACGGTAGTCCGTACGTACGCACGAGCGACAATATCATTCTTTTGATATTAAAATAATATATAAATGGATGGTATATCATATATACAGAATCATTAACATGTTATATTTATTATTTACATGAGTTACACATCATTATTATACCCATCCAAATAATATTATATTGAATAACAATTACACCACGACGTGGAGACGGTAAGCCGTACGTACGCACGTATGGTGACATGTTATTCAAAGGGTGGATAGAATACTGAATATGATTGTACCATATTTATAATAACATCACAGTATATGTGAGATACTGGAGTTATTATTTCAGAATGGTAAGAACAAAGGAAGAAGAAGTGGAAGAAGAAATGAACTTAGAAAAGGGTGGTGAGATCATTACCTCTTCTTCGGGTTCTTCCTTTTGATTTGATCAAAAGGGCTCCTTAGGTTGGCTTTCTGATCAAACTAAGGCCTCTAGGTTGTATTGAGGGATGTTGGGAGAGTATTTGGGCAGAGTTTGGCCGAACCAAAAGGCTTTAGAGGTGTGAAGAAATGAGAAGGAGGAGTGCCCTTTTATAAGAGGGGTGAGGGGCACCTTTGGAAAAGCTAGAAATATTAATTTATAATAAATTCATATTCGGTTTCTAAAGGCTCCAAAGTTGACTATTCAAAGGATGAGGTGGGGATAGGTCGAAAACAACTCATCCAATAGAATTTAGACAGGTTTGGGTACTTATATTAACCTTAACATTAAGTATTAACTCTAAGTTAATTAGTTTCACTTTTACAATGTCTCTTTGTATTTTTATATAATATGGTTAATAAACTTACTATATACATCTAAGCGACCCCCAAGTGGTCCATTAATGATTAACCTATCATAATATAAGTCTCTTGGCCGAACCTTAGATTTTTAGGAATTTAATATCAATTAATAATATAATATTTGTTTTAAGAACTCTTTTATGTCAATTTTGACACTATTCAATAGTTGATTTTTGTGAAACTCATAACAGATTGATTACTTCGAAAAAAGTCCATTAAAGCAATCCTAATATATCATATTAGCCTAGAAAATTAGTTTAATTCATTAAAAGTTTCATATTATATTTATTTGGGTATTTATAATATCAATTATTTTAATTTTTCACTATTATAGTAATTACTCCATCATCATTGTGTCATAAATAAAATAACTTATTTATTGTCTAAAAATTATAAATAAAATATCATTATGTAGGAAATCTTTTTATCTTTCTAATGAATATTTATAATCGAAAATCCAACATGTATAACCCTATGTACAAATTGTTCTTCTAAAAGATATATGCTTGTGTCATTTTTGTATTCATTTTAACTTAATTAAAATAAAGTGTCATTATCACTTACAAGTGGATCCATGGGGTCCCAAAATTGACACAAAGATGCCCATGGTCGACCATGTATCAACCAATAGGGTTAAGACACGTTTTAGGGTAATTTTGTATTATTATAATATTATTTTTTTAACCCTTATTTACCGGATTTACCCTTTAACCCTGGTAAATAAAATATTTACCACAGTAACTATTCAAAATGTCTAAAAATAAAAGTTACCTATTTACACAATTTGAACATCCTGATTCCAAATATGGAATCCATTTTCCTAAATTCAAAACACAGAAGTGGCAGAATTTAAAATTAATTCCCGCTGTCAAAACAAAAAGCGTGTTTTTAAGAGATAATAACTATCAAAAGATTGACACTTGTTTATGTTCGGTTTAATTGTAAAATTATGTCCAATGATAAACATTAAATTGAATGGTAAAAATATATTCTAAATATACTTAAAACCACTCAAATTCATAATTTATCACTATTAATTATTTTGATTAAAAAAGTTGTTTTTAATTAAAATTTAGAAATTTTCACTATTCATCAAAATATGAAAGTTATCCGAAATGTACCAAAATTTCACCCTAGGCTAATTTTGATATTCCGAATCCAAAAATGAAGTCCATTTTGAAATATAGAATATATATGATTTCAAAAAGTAGGTATTACTATTCACAACGGCTAGTTTAATTAGTTGTGGTGTGTGTTAGAACTCGAGGTTGCGTACAACACACGCTATCGCATTATTCAAAGGGAAACGTACCGTAGAAGCTTGGGGTGTTATAGAAAATAAGTAAGTTAACACCTGAAACAACGATAATACTAAGATATTATTAACAAATCATTGTTAAAAGATCATATATGATATCATATTAATGTATATGATTCTTGTATAATTTAATAAAAATTATTTCACCATTATACAGAAGGTTAGCCTACCCCCAACCATGGAAAAGTACAAGGTAAGGGTTTATTTCGGAATCTCTTCATTATCCGAGGTTATTTATACGTAATAATCTACTGGGATCTCTTTATCATCCACATCCATGTTTCGTAAAAAATGTATTTCAAAACATTTTTACTATTTACAAGAATATGGGTTAAAGTCATATATACCATTTTTTGACTTTTTATAAGAGGTTTTTAAAGGAATCTTTCCGTCATTTTCCAAACAAGGTGTTTTTTAACCTTTTCGACAGAATTAAGGTAAGAATGTCTTTTTTTAACTTATACGGTGGGTGTGGCTATTTTCCACCGTTATAAAATCGTCGAAGATTCCCTTACAAGCTTATAAGAATATTTTCAAAGAAAATTTTATATTTTATAAATATATGACTCTTAATTAATTTCAAAATAGAAAGAGATATTTCTCTAAAAAGAGTTTTGATTTCATCTATGTCAACATCCTTTGATGGATTTTACGCTTATTTGAAGTTGATTTATTATTATACAAAACTTATATATTGTATTGAAGGTTTTGTGATATGTTTGACTGTGGATGTGCTATTTTTATAACATTCATGGTTTATGGTGAAAGTATTGACATTTCGTATGCTAGTTTTAATACGAATGTTTATGTTATGTTTAAAACTTTTCATATGGGAATGCATTGGACTTAATATGTGATGGGTGCAGCCCGCTATAGCTCCTCGATGCATCGGTAGGTCTCATGAGACAAACTAGTGTCTTGGCACAAGGCCTTGGCAAAATCTTATTTGTAGTCTTGGTACGAGGCCTTGGCTATGTGGTTATGATAGTCTGGCATTATGCATTCCATCATTATGAAAGTGGTTATTGATATTGCATGTGATTATTCGATAAGTAGAATAACCATGTGAATAAGTAAATGGAATTATTTCATTTTATTTTTGCCATACTATGTTGAAGTTCAAGTTTAAAAGGCTTTTGTTTTAGTTATACAATGCCTTAAATGTTTATTCTTATTAATGAAAGTTTATGCTATATTGTTATCCTTACTGGGCATTCGAGCTCACCCCTTTTCTATATTTTATTTTTTCCAGGATGTGAAAAAGTAAATTATGAATGACCTGTAGGGATATTATGAGGGGATAATAGTGTGGACTATGTAGACAATATGTTTTTGTAGTAGTTTTTCACTTCATTGTGTAATGTAAAACTTTATGAATATATCTAGTGTTTCCAAGGCTACAAAACCAATCGGTCTTTCGAGATTTTATCTTTCTTATGATCATTCCAATGTTATGTAATAATGCACTGACTCTGGGTAAATGGGGTCGGGGTGTTACATATTTAGTGTTCCTTTCTAGTTTAATATATCATGCTTATGTGATAACAGAATGTTTCTGTGTTAACTTCTTGAAATCACATGCTAATTTTATTTAGATATAATGGTTTTGATTGATAAAAAGATCCAATTTTCAATTTTAATGTGTATGGGTTCCCAACAATTTGGAAAATGTGAATTTTATACTTCAACCATCTTTAAAAAAGAAAGTGATTCTAAAATTTAAATTCTTATGGTAATTGGTTCAATTAAATGGGATCCAAATGCAAAGTTATAAATTGTATTCGTGCTTTGTATATTATTATATGGCCACCCATGTGACCATATCTTTCTGTATTTGAGAATGTTATAATTTTAAATGAATTGGTTAACTATTTAAATTCACAACTAGTACCAATAAGAAATTTTAGTGAATGTTTCTTATGATAAAACCCATAATGGTTGTTGAGACTCTTAATAATTAAGAAACTACTTTTGGGTTACATTTTGATGAACTCAAATCGTCTTACTAGGTGCCTTGTAGGTTTCCTTATCTATTAAAAGGAATTTATGTAATAAATTTCCTAATTAATGATGGATTTCAACAAATGGAAAATGTTTTAAAAAGTATATTTGATATACTAGCATGTTTTACCTTAAGGGAGTTGGTTGAAAATCAAGTACCTTGAGTTTTGTTTTCAAAAATAGTACCTAATGTTTTGATTAAATATTTTAATGATTAAAGATTAAATGTGACTAACTATAAATGGAATGGAAATGGAACATGTAGTTGTTTCTTATATTTAAGACCCTCATGTATGGTCAGTTTTATTTTCCCCTTTGAGTTATCATGGAATGGAAGCGTGATCATTTTCCATAGGCATTCCTTCATTTATAAATGAATTTTAGGATTGGATTTTAAGCTAGCGAGTTCAGTTGATGTGACATTGTCTTATGGTCAATGCTTGTGCTTCATAAGGGGTTAGCCTATCATAGGTAGGGGCCTTATAATTTAAATTTATTGATATTCCCATGATATTTATGATGTTTGGTGTTGGTCAGTTGTTTTTTTTCCCTAGTAGGAATTTCATTTTCCAATGAAACGCTTTTTTGGATGGGTGGTCATCGTTTATTTGGCCTTGTTATGGGTTTAATCTGTGAGTGATACTTGTTTTTAGTATGTTAGACATGTCTCAGGCATGGTCAGATACATCGTAAGTCATTTGAGCATTCCTTCTTCTTGTGTAATGGATAACTAGTCATGGTTTCATCCAAGATAAAGGTTGTATGAGGAAATGAAAATATGTAATTAATCTCTTGTGGTGTTGAGTACTATCTCAGGTCATCTCCAAGTAGTGTGACCTGAGTGAAAAGGAATCAAGTTTTTTCCAATTCATGGAATGGTGTTTCTAATTAATTGATTATTTTGACCCATTGGAATCATCAGTTTGGTTTTCTTAGAATTATTTGACATATGTGAGCATGGATCCAAGGAGCGACACATGTATGATTAAGGTGTTTTTGTGTTAATTCACTTGTGAGCATCTAGTTTTTCTTTTTCTCCTTTAACGGACGGGATACTACAAAGATGGGGAGTTTCATGTAGGTTCTGGTGTATGTGTGCCTTAAAAGTAGAAGGAACAAAATCCAAGAGCCTCATTGAAAATGGTTGATTCTACATAAAATCCATTGGGGATATTTGGGATTGTGATTTTCGGTGCTGTCTTGGCATCCCAACATTGATTTGGTTTGTAGTGCATGCAACATCTGGAAAACACCTTTGGTCATGGATGACTTTAGTGCTTAAATCTTGAGTGGTCATGGAAATCCTTGAGGGGTAAATTAATATGATCAGTTGTAATGATGAATCTGCAGGTGAAGCCGAGTTTCATTGAATAATTCAACCATTTGTGGTTCGACGGATCACATTTCTAATAGTTGGGTACGCTTGATAGGAATTTGTGAAAATCTTCTTAGAGTATTCTTCTTAGTGATAAGCATTTCCCCTATCATGAAATCATCCTTGATGCACTAAGATATTTTCGGTCTTACACAGCGCTATATATTTTAGTTGTTGAGCTTTTTGGGTGATCTTTGTCGGTGTGTCACACTAAAACATGGTTCTTATTGAGGCTTGGTATGTCCTGAGTGATTTAAGTGTTCCCATGTATGAGTTCTTTGGTTGGAATCCTAGATTCCATCCATTTATTTTGAATTTCACCAGCCACCTAAGTTATACATCCTTGAGATAAGTTTTCCAATTGGATCTACCCATTATCTCCCTCTTGTTCAATGTATATGGTTGGTGATGAAACAATTTTAAAAGAACGTTTCCAGTTTAAGGTGACTATGGTTTGAAGGTCCATGCTCACATACATAGGTATGTATACATAAAATTATATATAATCCTCTGTGTATGTACTCCATCATGGAATGTGTAATATGTGAATTGGGATAAGGAGATATATATATATATATGTATATATATGTATATAAATGTATGTGTGTTCAAGTGAGGGGTAGTTCCTGGTGGTCACTGCCAATTTTTTTGAGTGCCAAAGTAATGTTTTCTAGGTTCATCCATGAGGTAGGTTCCCTTTCATAGTCCTCCGATTTTATAAATGCATTAATTAATTTCTTACTAAAAATTCATTGTATTTAAATTGAGTAATTTAAGTTGTTAGATTCTATGCGTCTTAAATGTGAATTTTTTATGTTTCATGTCTGTGATGCTAAATGTAATAAGTGATTTGTTGATAAAAAAATAATTATTTTATAATAAATCCTCTCCAATTGAGGTGACCTATCTTGAAGCTAAAAATGTTTGATTATACTATTGTCGTTGTTTGGAAGGTTGTGTTGATATTTCCTTACACCTTGATATTATGTTTTAAATATGGTGTGTTTAGGACATAGACCCTAACAGAATTAGAAAAACTGAGTTTCCCTTTTTAAATGATTAAAACACCAGGGAACTATCTAAGTGATTGGCCTAGTTTTTAGATTTAAATTACCCACATAGAATGTTTTTTCATAATTGTCATCTTAGTGTTTTGAACGTTTGAGCCACTGTTTAGGTGTGCTTGGTATTGACATTTCTAAGGGTTATCTTTTCTTGATTAAATGGATTGACTTATCTTCTGAATTAAATAATAGAAAGTACCATCTTTTCTCACCACTTGAACAACCTAAGGTATGTTATTCAATATGATAACTAAATGAGAAATGGAATTTGGAAAGTATATTAAGTATATGACCTCTCTTGGTTAAATGAAATGGAATGTTTGGTTGAACGTCCATATATTACCTTTCCATTTTGATGGAAGGAAGAGGAGTTAACCTTATTAATTAAACTTGACTCACATGGTATTAATTAAATTCTTTCATGCTACTTGTCCTGGTCAAAATAATGAAAGGTAAGTCTTAATCCAATTGGACATATTGATTACTTTTGACTTGAATAAATGGTTTCATACCCAAATAGCCTTGTCACACTAATGATATTTAATGGCTTTAACATTATGAATTATATATATGATTTAATTTTCAAATTAGGAATGGTCTTACTCGGGCTTTCCATAGATTCTTGAGGGATTTCCTTGAACCCTCAAGGACCCCATTCTGAATTCAATGATATGAATTGATGTTGTTGACACCCACCTGGAACCAAATCCTTGTCTAAATTTAGACACCTGTTATGACACCGTAGGATCCCTCATGTAGTACTATAGGATTCCTTGGATACAATTCTTAGATCCAGTCATAAAAAGTAGGTTACATGGTTAAAGATCATTGATCCGAGTCATTTGATTGCCCCATTTTACCTAGGATGAACTCCTTAGACTTGATGGCCACCTGTTTGTGGAATCCCTTGGACTATGATCCTTTTATTACTCTCTTAACCTTAGCCAAGCTATAGTTATTACTGATTTGGAAACCATTGAGATTTGTATTTCCTTGGTTATTATATTGGAACTTCACTGGTAGATATCAGTACATGTTTCCTTGTGTATATTAGAACCTTCACTATTTCAAACATGTGTTTTGACAATAAAATGGTAATAATAAAATAATAACCTTGTTACACATCCAAGAACTAGCCACAGGATGAAGCAGGTATAGTCATTAGGCATCCCATAAGATCCTCTATAGGAGATGATTATTTATTTTGTTTCATATTATTCTCTATACCTACACACGTGTTTTGACAAAAAACTGGTAATAATAAAATAATAAACTAGTTACACATTCGGGCACCATCCATGGGATGAAATATGTATAGTCATTAGGTGTCCCATAGGAACCTTGATGGGAGATGTTTATTTATTTTGTATGATATTATTCTGTATACCTGCAAAATATTTAATTTATATTACACTGTTTGGATTAGAAAATACATTGTTGGTGCCAACCTACTGAGATTTATATCTGACACCCTGATTGAGTACCCGTGGTACCTGATTAAAATTTATATTTATAGGATCTAGCTTGATTACTGTATTTCATATGTCTGGGTGATTCTTCCTAACTGGATTGAATTCCTTAAACTCCTTTATGGTATTATCTTGGACGTATCTCATGTTTATAGGGAGGCCAATCAGGTTGCTGATTCATTATCTAAGAAGGCTATTGTGGAATCCATCTCTGGATGGTCATTTATGGATTTTGAGTGTTGTGTGCCCCTTGTGGATGCAGATGCATGTGGAACTATATTTACTAGGCTTTGTAAACCCTCTTTTTAATGCCTTTTTCTCTTATTTGTTTTTCAATAAAATTTGGTAGGGGCAGGTTTTAACCTGCCTCTGGGCCTTTTGGGTATTATAATGTAAATCATGTTGTATTTTTTACTTTTTTTAGTTATGTTACAGCACTATGACATGAATTCATGTTTTGTATAAATTGGATTTGACTACTATTATTAAAATATTATATTATTCTTCCAAAACGTTTTCATTCATTTAATTTCTCCTTCCGATGTTGAATGTTATTTATTCTATTATACAACTATGAAACTATGATTGTGAGGTTATAATATCCCTACTAAACCAGCATTACACCTTCTCCACTAGTCGGCAGCCATTGGTGTATTTGGAGGCGTGCTTGAGGCCATGTGACCCACCTATCCATCTACTGGTTTAACGGTAATATGGTCAAGATACTACAAGAATCAATTGTGTGATGAAGACTATAATGTCTCAACCTAGATTCCACATACGGGTTCTCCGATTCGGTCAGTTACAAGACCTCAAGCATGCCTCCCCATATGATAGAGGCTTCCAAATAATAGTGAGGGTCTGATAATTCAATCATGGGGATACTATACCTTCTTTTATCATAGTAATTCACTTGTGGAAATAATTAATAATAGAATAATCACATATATTACCATAAATAATACCAATCTCAAGAAAATCAAGGCCAGATATACAATATCCAAACTAAATCGGAAAACATGCCTTGCTGATGTAGGTGTCAGGTGTCTAAAATTAAAACAAAAAATAAAGACACTATAAACTCCCAGGTGGGTCCTGAACAACATCTAGTTCCCTCATTCAAGATCCATCCCCAAATCAGTCATTTAACCCAGAGTCTTTTCCCTTAAAATGTCTCGTAACAATATGGTCTATCCAGGTACAGATCGGGAAATCTGAGTAAGATGTGAGTACAACTTTGTAGGCCACCATAAACAGTGTCAAAAACAGTATTCAATCATATAATATTGTATGCAGATATATAAATAAATAATTACAATGCTTAAGTAAATATTTATCACATTATCATTTATTCATTACTTAACCACATTAACTCATGGGTTCCCAAGGACACCCATACCTCAACACTGGCATCATCTCATGCCAGATCCCAATTTGTTCCAAGATAATATCATATATTAATACCTTCTTTGACGCATTCTGAAACCCAATGTATTCAAAGGTGATATCATATCTCATTAACGTCTTCATCTCATGCCAGAGCCCAAAGTATTCTCATGTGAGGTCATATCTCATAGTACATTTTTTACCATTATTTAATTCATAATTGAATACCCATGTTACCATTGATACATCACACATTAGAATGATCATGTTCCCACCTATAAAGTAACAGTAATTCATCAATTAATTATTCGGATAAATTTCATTACTTATTCAACAATTAGTTTATCACATAAGTAACCTAAATTAATTATCCAATTAATTAATTTATCAAATACATTAATTAATTTAGCAACTAAATAATCAATATTTAGAAACTCGATTCCCATAATTAATTGCACATTTAATTACATAATTTTCAATATAAATTTGTCATAATTAACACAATAATTAATTATCTCAATCTATAATATCAATATCATATAAGAAATCCCACAATTAATAATCTCAATTAAACTAATTTTATATATCATAATTAATTCCCCGATTAATTATCTAAATAATGATCCCTAAATATAATAATTAACCCCCAATTAATTATCTCACTAAACAATCCCAAAATCTAAAAATTAATTCTATAATTAACTATCTATTTCAACAATACGTCAATTAATAAATTAGCCACAATAATTAAACCAATTTAGGAATTCAAATTGATAAAGAATGCAACCACTACATAAATTTTCATACACATATCAAAATCAAGACATTGGGGATTGAAGATTAGACAACTTACATCAATTTTTTAATGGATAATCACCCAAAAGAAATCCATAATGATTGAGTGGTACAATGATGTAGATATATATCTGAATCTCAAAACCCTAAATCCAAATTAAAGAAATCAAGGTCATGTAAAATATGATGTAGATATAGAATCATATATCTATCTGTCATAAATTATATATATATATATCTATCCATATTAGTGGATCACAACACATAAATAAATAAGAAAGAATGGGGTAATCATGAGAGAATAGTTGGGAGAAGATTCACTATTCGGGAGAGGAGAAAACCATCAATATGAGATTCGATTCATGACCAAAAGTGGTTAGGGGGGCTTGGAATTTGTCTGGAGAGCTCTAAAAATATAAAAGAGGACGTATTATTGAATGGGGGTTGAAATAGGTGAGTTTCATGGGTTCAGAGGATTTTATAATTATTTTTCATGCATAATTAATTCTCACGCACGGTTATCTAGGTCGGGGCCCAATGTTTTCCCTTACCTTGTGCCAACCAAGAAACTATTATTTTAGGGGTGTATGGCTAGATAAATTGTGTTTTAGGCTTTTGAATCCCCTCTTCCTAGGTTCCCACTGTTAGTTAGGCTAAGGTGCATAGTTTTCTCTAACCATGCGCCAACCGTACACAACCCTTTTTCTTTCATTTTTCACAAAATTTCACCAAAAAAATTACTCAGAAAAGTATAGAAGAATAGATAAAAACAAGACTTATAAAACTAAAAAATAGGTCTAGATCTTACAAAATCCCAAACTTATAACAGCTCGTCCCTGAGCTGCACTCCCAAGATTCACTAAAATTCTATGCCAAAAAGATTGGGCCACGGATCCCACATATATTCTTCCCTTTCCTCTGTCTCCTCCTATACACACCCATGTTTCCAAAATACTCAAACTATTGGCACAATATTTCTCTAAAACACTTTCTCGCTACGATCCAACACATGTATCAGATGCTTCTCAAAGGATGAATCTATCACAAAATCAACATCATCTACATAGATTACATGATAATAGAAAATGTGATACCACTATAGTTATGAAACCTAGAAAATTTCATTCATGGAACTATATTTTCGTGGAAGAGCCAATCAGTTCACCACTAGCTCGATTATCTCCAATACCTCAAACGGTCCAATGAACCTTTGCACCAACATGACCTACATATTTATTTGGTGGTTACCCAACCTAGTCACACATAAAAGAATTTATGGTCACCATCTATAAACTCTATGTGTCCTCTCCATCTATCAGTATACGAGTTCTACCTACTCTGATCAGTAGCCATACATTTCTAAATTAGCCAATCCTACTTCGAAATCTCATGCACGAGACTCTATCCCAATAACTCTAAATCACCGACCTCCTTCCAGAATGCTTGTGATCTTCATGGATTACCATAAAGAGACACATATGGTTCCATCTGTAATGATTCTTAAAAAATATTATTATAATAAAACTCCACTAGATCCATGTGTTATTCCCAAGACCCACCAAAGTCAAGAACACATACCCACATCATGTCTTCAATAACATATTAAGTACACCCTGACTTCCCATCTATCTAAGGTAGAAAGGTTATAATAAATAATACATGTATACTGAGATATTTCTATAAGCCCTAGTAGAAGCATGAAGTGAAATGTGAGAAAAAATATAAAACTATAGTCTATGGCAACCCATGTAGATAGACTGTCTCCCGAACATACATATCTCCCAGCTACTCCCCTGATAAAGTCTCTTAAATTGGTAAGAAATGAAATACCATCACTATTAAATGAACAACAACTTATATAGTGTCATTCTTCCTTTGAATATTTTTGATACCCATCACAAAATCCATTGTCACATCATCCCACTTTCACATTGATCTAGGTAGAAGACCTTCAGTTCATTGATGCTATGCATTCACATGCTGACAAGTGTAGTATCATTTTATGAACCCCGTTATCTCCTTTTTCATTCCTGATTTCCAAAACTATTATCATAGTCCATGGTATATTTTGGTCACAATTGGATGTACTGCCCACTTTGAGGCATGAAATTCCCATATCGTCTCCTCTCACATGCTCGTAGGCCCCAGAACCTGATTCCTAACGAAGATGATTCCATCCTAATCTATCAATTAATTTAAAGGTGACTCCCCAAATTCATGGATTTCCCCCAAGGTCAAACACTAACTATCCTCATACTACATGTCTCAAATCCATCTCAAAAGTATATACTCCATTGAAACTGATAATAGAGTCATGTGTTCCTGGTTCTCCTGAACCACCACATGCATCTCAGCTAGTAAGTCCGTCATTATCCACTCGGCACTAGATTCTTGAACTACTTGAGTATGGGTTTTCCTAGTCAAATAATCGACAACACTGTTTCCTTTACCATGCATATATTCTATCTCAAAATCAAACAAATTCATATACTCAACCCATCTTCACTATTGAATATTCAAATCTTATTTTGAGAAGGGATACCTTAAGCTGTTGTAATTCATATACATAGTGAACTTCTCACCCAATTGATAGTGATACCAACACATTAGAGCATAAACCACTATATCTAGCTTGATGTCATGTGTCGGGTTGTTTCGTTCATGTGACCTCAACTACTAAGACCCATATTTCAAAACTCTATCTCCCTAAATCAACACATATCCACATCTGATCCTTGAATCATCACAATACACTGTATAGTTCTCACCTGTATCAATTAGGATAAAAATTAGTGTCAGTCTTAAACTCTTATTTAACTCCTAGAAGGACTTCTAACATTCTTCCAACCAATTTGAATTTATACCCTTTTTTCAATACCCAAAGTGGTGCTTCCAAATTGAAGAAGCCCTGGACGAATCTTTGAAAATCTCTAGGTAACCCTAGAAAGCTATAGATATCAAATATGTTCTACGGTTTCACCTAAGAAACTGATTCTTGAACATTATCTGGATCCACTGAAACACCTTCCTCTAAAATGTTGTGTCCCAAGAATTGTACCTTATCGATCCAAAGTTGACACTTAGAAAGCTTGGTGTATAGCTGATGCTCTTTCAGTGTGATCCGGACAATGTCAAGATACTGGGAATGATTGTCATTAGTCTTGGAGCACACCAATATTTCATCCACAATCACTACCACAAACTAATCAAAGTACGGATGAAAGATTTTGTTTTTTGACCCTCACTTTTCATATATTAATATTACATGACTTTTTTGGAATTCTTAAAATATTACACAAAAAGGTTCCCAAAGACCATACCAGTCTAGTGCCTTTGGAAACATGGAATCATAAACACTAGTACATAAATGACCTACATCATCTACCACTAGGTTATTCATGACTAGAACCCTTCTTAGACACATAAAACATAATACATATCTTCATAACCTGGGGGATGGAAACATAAAAAGAGATGAGCTCAGATGCCCCGTAAGGGTAAATAAGGGAGATATGTAAGCATAATCATGACTGTAAGGGTATGAGGAAATGATCATTAAAATACAAGATCATACACTTTATATCAAATATCATAAATGTGAATCGTGGTATAAATCATGACAGTTAATAAGACAAGAATCATAATAAAATAAATAAAATAATCCCCAAAAGCATAACTGAAGAATAAAACATGGAATTGTGGAAGAAACATAATAATATAATATGATTTCCATAGTATCCAAGGAATCACTTCCAATAGCATCTTCTTTGTATGGGTTCACTCCCCATACAATCTTGGTATTCATGGTTCAATCCCATATCCATATTAGTAGCATTAGCTCACTCCTCATACCATCTTGGTAGTCATGGTTCACTCCCATGGACATCTTAGTAGTCACGGTTCATTCCCAATCCCAACCTATTCAATATCATGAGATATAAATATTTACCTAATGCATTGGAGGGAGATATTAGTCCCACCCATCTCATAGTGAAATCATTCATACAAGTGCCACAAGGTCATAAATAATAATATGATAACCCATTAAATTAAATTGGTATTATAAAATGTAATAATATAATAATCTATGGAAAAAGATATGGTTCATAAAAATTTAACCATAAACAAAACCTATGAAATGAAGTGGGTTTTAGAACAGTATAACCCGTTAAAGAGAAATGGGTTTCACAAACAACATTCCATTAAAACATAATCCCCTCAAGGAGAGAATATTAATGAAAACCGTGAATAATTCCCAAATAATGGAATGATTAATACCAATGGATTTTATCTTATATGGTAAATAATTTTGAAATATTTTTTAAAAACATTTCTTGAGTAAATTATCCTTTCTCCATTAAAGAACGCTTTTTAAAAATAATATATTTTTGAAAACATTTTTATTTTAAAATATCTTTGAAAACATATAAATAAAACGTTGAAAACCATAAAACATTTTTTAAATAATTTTTTCCTTGAAAATTACCTTCAAGGATCATTTGAAAATTTTTATTAAAACATTTTCAAAAACATGGTTTTTGAATAGAATGGATTTCTGAAGGAAGAGAGAAATACGACAAGATTTTCTTAAAAAATATTTTTTTAAATGTTATAATTAAAAAGGAGTGTAAAGTGGTACTGAAAGTGAATATATCATGAATAACCATAGGATTAGAAAATTCATCAGTGGTCTTGAGATACTAATCATATGACTTCATCAAAGAGTGCATAAACATAAACAATGTCAAAAACAGATGAGATTGTTTCAATAAACTCTTATAATTCAATAACTTGGGATCATGATCTCCATGTAAGAAAATTAAATTACATTAATAATAACATATCATGAAAAGAAGGATATTAATGATATGACTCATAAAATTGAAGTATATACACCTCAAAAAAATGTAGGTGAATAATAAAACATGTGTCTTAATGAAGTAAAATTGAAACAAAATTGTCTTACCGGTTTGGACGATTTTAAAACATTAAACCCATGAAAATAAGATCATATAATGTATATATAAATACCCATAAATTTAATTAAAATAATAATTTAGTACAACCATGTTCGGTATACACCCCACATAAAAGGAATGGGTGGTGAATAAAAAATGTAACACATAGAAATAATAAGTGATATGAAATCTCCATACCTTGTGTTTTGACTCTCTTCATAATCGTTCAAACCTCTTGTATAACAAATATAATTTTATTATAAATATTTTAAAGATCCATATTATTATATCTAATACCATATATTGTTTGATTATGATCTTATATTTCCCGCTTGTTATCAACCTTATGTTAAGGTTTCACTTCTGGTAATATTTATCCAAAAATTTTTTTTCATTTCATAAAGCCGACTAAAGGGTTCCCGGTGCCCCACATCCAATGCAAAAAAAAGTTAGGAAAACAGAAACAACTAAAAGAAGGAAAACAAAGAGTTACATTTCATAATACCCATAGTCATCTCAGCATCCCAAGCAGGATTCTTATTTTTATATCATGATTACAAGAATTTAAATCATGATATAAATATCTTTTATATTCAGTATATTTTTATTTTAATAATTTATATAATATATAATTATGAAATGGAAAACACCATTCATGGATACGGTAAGTCGTACATACACATGAAGGGTTTTTCATTTTTATTATCATATTGAATGAAAGAATAAAAATGACATATATTTATATATATGTATATAATATCATTAAATTATAATTATAATTCTATATATATATAATATAATTTAAATAAACACTTACCTAATACATTTTATGTAGTGTGTGAATGAATCACATCACATTGAGGGGGTGGTAGTCTACACTTCCTCAAATGAAATTGTCATATTTACACCAATTGAAATGTATAAAGATATGTATGGTAAAATGATTATATAAAATTTAAGATATAATAACTATAATATATGAAATATATAAATATATTTTCCATCATAATGTTCACCATGAGAGGTGGCAAGGAAAAATGAACAATCACTGTTTTGGGAGACTCTAGTTCGTCGTACACATAACCAATATGTTTGTTACCAATTAGATGAAGGTGTGTGTAAGTTTAAGTCAAAAAATTGCCTTAAAACATATTATTATATCAAAGATAATTTTTTTGTAATAAAATCATGTAATAATAAGATTTTAGGGGGTGTATAATGAAAATAAATGAAAGGATCTTAAGAGAAGTCGTTACCTCTTAATCGGTAACTCCTTTTGGTTTGTGCAAAAAGGATTCCTTGGATTAATTTTTTCCCAAGGGGGAAGATTATAGGATGAATTTAGGAATTTTTTAAAGTATATTGGGAATATAATGGAAGAAATTAATTGGTTTGAGAGGTGTTAAGAAGAGGGAGTGGTGGTAGCCTTTATAAGGAAAGGAAAAGACACACTCGGCATTTTGGAAAACAAGTTCGGTGTACCTATGTTTTAACCTAAAAAAGAAAAAAAACAAAAAAAAAACTCAATAATATATGTTTTTTGGCTGTATATATTCCAATAAATGGGGTTTCTATAATTTTATACATAGTTTTGGGTCTTAAATTTATGTTTTAGAACTTTGTTAACTTAATTTTTCTTTTAATCGTTGTAATTAATTTTAATCACTTTCACTAATATTTTTTGGCCAAAAATGAGTTTAAATTATTAGAAACTATATTTTTTATGATTCAAAATATCAAATCCATTTTTCAAAATTATAATCACAGTATTGGTTGAAAATAATTTCAAAAAAATCTCACTAATGGGAAGACAATGCAGGTATTGGGGGTAAAAACGTCCAAAATATTGCTAAGTTTTTATACCCAATTCCAATACAAAATTAGTTCCAATAAACTAAATTGGTTTACATGGTAAAAATAATATCTAATTAAAATTTTAAACCAATTTAAAATATAATTTTTCAAAATAAAAAAAATTATATGAAAAAACATTCATGGATTGAAATTCATTATTTTTCATTATTCATCTAAAAATGTTGTTTCTCAAAACAATCCCGAAAATTCCGCCTAAGATAATTTTGACATTATAATTTAAAAATTTAAGTTTATTTTATAAAATTAAACTTATAAATATTTCTAAAATTAATTATATTATTTTTCATAGAAGGGCAATAAAAGCAGTTCATTTGAGAAAATAGTATTTTACAACATATAAGCACATTATCATAAATTAAAATTTTCATTATCAATCTATTTTTTTATATAAATACATTATAAAAAACATTTTAAAAGTCCTTATTAATATTCATTTTAATATGTTTAATGTCTAGGTTATAATGATCTAATTTAAATAATTTTAACAATAAAATGATCTTTCTTAAAAACATCAGTGTTGCACATATCCTAAGCAAAGTCAGTTTTCTATGTAACGTGTGTATATTCGGTGTTCTATGAAAATAATATTTCAATTTGTGAATTATAATACAGAAATATAAATTTAATTTATTTGTAAAAAAGTCCATAAAAATGATGTTGTTACATTCTACCCCCCTTAAAATGAATTTCACCCTCAAAATTCATCACCCAGGTAGAAACAAATGAGGATACATCTATTCATCATATCCTCATGTTCCCACATAGATTCTGCAAACTAGTGGGTTCTCCACAAAAATTTGACCACATGAGTGGTCTTTTTTAATAGAAATTTCTCTGATCAATCAATAATATCAAATAGTTGTTATTTCTAAGAATGATCCTGTTCTAGGGGTTTGACCTCTAATTTAAGTACATGTGAAGGTACAATTATGTACTTCCTAAAGAGAGATACATGTAATACATCATGGAATTGAGAAATATTTGGAGGAAGTTCCAATTGATAGGATACCATCCTGATACAATCAACAATCTCAAAGGGGCCGATAAACCTAGGGCTTAGTTTCCCTTCCTTTCCAAACCACATAACTTTCTTCCTCAGTGAGACTAATAGAGACACATTTTCACCAACTTAAAATTATAGATCATGTTGTTGGTTATCAGAATAACTTTTCAATTGTCTTTGATCTTCCTTGATATGCTACTAAATAATTCTAACCTACTTGACCATTTCAACAGCGATCTCAAGTCCCAATAGATTTCTTTCTCTGACCTCATCCTAGAATGTTGGATATCTATATTTCTTCCCATATAGGCCTTCGTAAGGTTCCATATGAATTATTGAGTGGAATATATTTTTGTAAGAAAAATAATCTAGAGTATGGTTTGGATCCCAACCACCTTTTTAATCCAGATAAAAAGATGTCAACATATCCTATAGGGTTTGAATTGTTCTTTTAGATTGATCATCCATCTGATATGATAAGAATAAATTAAACTAAATTTTTTACCATGTACTTACTAAATTACCCAATATAACATTGAGGTGAATCTCATATTTCAATCTGATATAATGGAATGTGGTACTCCATGTAGCCTTACCAACTCCTTAATTTATATCTCGGAATGCTGGTCCAATGAAAAGTATTCTCTAATAGTGATGTAGTGTTTTGACTTAGTAAGGTTATTGACCACCACCCATATAAAATTAAACCATTTAAAATTTTTGGTTAGTCCATCAAAAAAATTAATAGTGAAGTTCTCACATTTCCATCCTAGTATGGGTAATAGATGCAACATCCCCTTTGAATTTTTTCTTTCAGTATTAACTTGGAGGCATATTTGGCACCGAGATACAAACTCTACAATATTCCTTTTCATGTAATCCCACTAGAAGTATTCATTCAAGTACCAATACATCTTCATACTTATACGATGAATAGAGAATGAAGAACTATGAGTTTCCTCTAATAGCTCATTATTCAAATATGGTATAGAAATAAAACATATATGGTTCCTAAACCTTATCATTCCATCTTGATCATGGATAAACTCATGAAAATTTATAACATTCTTTTGCAACTCTACATCTTCCTTATACACCTCAATAACATTAACATAGATAGAGGCTTGAATATTTATTTGAGAAAGATAAGATTTCCCCTTCCTATAGGATTTATAAATCCATCATTTGAAAATCTAGAAATATTGGATCTTTTGTGATCCTCATTATAAATAAGCTATCATGATCCTTCTAACTCAAATCATTGACTACCTTGTTCGCTTTCCCAGGGTGTTAATGTATTGGGTAGTCATAATCCATTATCAAATATTACTATATTATCTAGAACATTTTTAGCTCCTTCTGTGTGAATATATTTCTTACTTTTATAATTGGTATATATATCAAACTTTTTTACATAAAGATAATTCCTCGAAAACATTAATGAAAAAATTACCTCTACTATTCTAAATCATGTGTTGGGTAATTTTTTTAATGAATATTAAATGGTCATGAGGCATAAGAAATAACTATAATATTATCCATAAGTATATATCTAAATCCCTTAGTAGATGTATCATAATAGATTAGATATTCTTCTCTACTATGGTGTAATGTAAGTACAAGTGAACTAGCTAGCCTTCTCTTTAGTTCCTTGAAATTTTTCTCAAATTCATCTATCCAGAGGTAATTGAAACCCTTATGAGTTAACATGGATAGAATATTAGATAGTCATTATAAATTATCCATAAAACATAGATAATATTCTACTAAAATAATAAATTTATAGGTCTCAATCACCATGGTTGGTCTATACCAACATTCAATACTCCCTTTCTTTGATTGATCTACTACTATACTATCTCTTGAGATTATGTGACCCAAAAATGAACCCTTTTGCAAAAAAATCACACTTTTTAAGTATTTAATATAGGTTATCCTTATATAGGGTAATTAAAACAATTATCAAGTGATATTTATGTTATTTATTTCTCTTTAAATACATAATAATATCACCAATAAAGGCTACAAGAAATTGATCAAGGTAATCTCTAAAGACTCTATTCATTAAATACATGAAGATAGAATGGAAATTTATAAGACTAAAAGGAATCACAATATATTCATGTTGTCTATACCTTGGACTCAATTTTGTCTTGGTTATATCCTCCTTCTTGACCCTAAATTAATGATATCCAGAACAAAGATCAATTTTGGAAAATTGTTGAATGACATTCAGTTGATAAAACAAGTCATCAAGATGGGGAAGATGATACATGTCCTTGATTGTGATATGGTTCAAATCTGGATAATCATATTAGAGTCATATTTATCAATTTTTGGTTTTTTAAAGAACTGGTGCTCCTATGGTGACATGCTTGGATAAATTAATACTTTATCAAGTATTTCATAGAGTCAATTCTTTGATTCCTACAAATCAATCAGATATATTCTATAAGGAGTCTTTGAAATTGGTGTGAAACTAGGTATATGTTCTGTTGAGAACTCAACATCACATGTTGGTGGAAGGTAATGAAATTATTCCATAAAGACATCCACAATATCCCGAATAATAGGAAAATCACTCATTTCAATTTTCTACCCAACCATTTGACATAAACAATGATTTTGAATGGGAACTAAGACCCATACACTGGATATAATCTGTATATGAAGTTCTAACTTATCATCACATGAATGGATGATCATAGGAGAGTTTTAAATATCAAACGTAACATCCCTTCCTCAACAATTTATGTGGGGATTAGATAGAGAAATCCAATACATGACTAAGATAACATAAAATTCAACCAAAGGAATAATAAAGAGATTTTTTGGAATAACATTTCCACAAACTTCAATCAGGGATGAATCATAGTCTTGGGGTGAAATCATCATACCATTATGTTTTTCACTACTAATTCCAAATCCAAATATTTGAGGGGAATATTAACACCCTTAGAAAATTCTTTTGATATGAATGAGTGGGTAGATCTAGAATCGAATATGACATTAGAAGTTCTAGAGTGGATAGTATATGTACCTTTCATCACATTGTTATCACACCCTTCATCAGAAATAGCAGTTTGATGAGATTTCCCCTTGTCCCTCAGCTTAAGAGGTTTCTAACATCGATCATCATGAGCAACCCTTAGGTTTGGGAGTGGTTAGAATAATTCCTATTCTTCTTAAACTTTTAGAAATAAATTGTGGGAGGTGCATTTTATTTTTTCCCATTTGTACCATTTTCTAACTTTGTCCCATTACTTCAACAATAAAATGCCTCATGGCCTTCCCTTCCACACATAAAACATTTATTATACCCCTTAAAACAATTTACTCCATACTTTTTCCCATAAATAGAGACTAATAGAAATATCATCTTCTTCTCATGGTATTTAGATATTACTTTAAACTCCATCTTCATTTTCTTATCCAAACAATGGGATTGATATGTGACTCCAACCTCCCTTTCAACCTTTATTGCAAAGCACACAATCTATTCTTAGATACTAAATCATGTTATTGCCCACACCCTTTTGAGACTTATCTTTAAGACACTGAAGAACCTATCAACATTAATTTTACGTTCAATCCATTGAATAAAACAAAAAATCATAGAGTATGAAATAGTTATCATATTGAGGTTCCACATAATCATGAAAATTCACTTGTAAGATGTATAAATGATGTCACCATCCTTAATCTATGAATCCTTAAATTTATCCTAGGTTATTAATAGAAAACATTTATTTAAATCATTCACGATGGTTCATGAAGAGTTTGTGAATATCTATGTTATATCACCTGGGAGTGTCAACCCAGATGTGCTGCAAGGCTCATTATCATGTACCAGATTACCCCGAATCATGTCTCAAATATCTTGTTGGAGTGGTTAACCCTACGTACATATATGGAAGAGCCACATCCACATGTAGTATCAAGATAGTGATGTATTTCTAGGAATCTAATCAATCTATCCTTTACCAAATTTCTAGGAAATTTTCTTATGCTCTTCCATATCCTTAGACTTACCACTATACATGACCTTGGGGTTCTTACTAGGTTTTTCTCATAATATCGTCCAAATGAAAACTAAACCTATGACCTGATACTAAATATAGAGACCCTCTATTTTCAAACATTAACATTACATAACTTTTTTTGAATGATTAAAACATTATAAAAATTTACTCCCAAAGACCATACTAGTCTAGTGTCTTTGAAAATATGGAAACATAAACACTGGTATATAAATGAGATCCATCATCTCCCACTAGGTTCTTCTTGACAAGAAACCTTCTACGAAACATCAAACATAATATATATCTTCATAACCTAGGGTAAGTAAACATTAAAAGTGGTGATCTTAGATACTCAGTAATGGTAAACAAGGGAGATACATATGCATTATCATGATCATAAGGGTATGATAACATGATCATGAAAATAGAAGATCTAACCATGCATATCAAATATCATAAACATGAATCATGGAATAAATATTGGTAGTTCATAAGACATGAATCATAAGGAAATAAAGAGTATAATCCATGAAATCATAAAATAGTAATATGATGAGGAATTTTCGAAGACACATAATAATATAATATGATTTCTATAGTATCCGTGGCATCACATCCAAGACTATCTTGGTAGAATTTTTTCACTCCCCGTACCATCTATGTAGTCACGGTTCACTCCCATAGCCATCTAAGTAGCCTGGTATCACTCTTTATACCATCTTTGTAGTCATGGTTCACTCCTATGGACATCTTATAATTCAAGTTCCATTCCCACAATAGTATTATTTTATCTCATGAGATATAAATAATTACCCAATGCATTGGAGAGTGATATAGTTCCCACCCATCGCATAGGGAAATAATACATACATGTTGCAAAGGAACCATAAATATTAATATCATAAAACATGAAATAAAATGGGTATTATAAACATGTAATCATATCATAACCTGTGGAAAAATACATATTTCATAATCATTTCATCAAAAACATAACCCATGAAAAGAAGCGGTCTTCAAAAGAATATAACCAGTGAAAGAGAAACGAGTTTCATTAAAATATTTCCATAAAAAAATCCATTCAAAGATATAATATGAATGAAAATAATTTTCTCATAAAGGAATGTGTAACATCAAAATATTTTGTCTTGAATGGGAAATAATTTTGAAAAAACATTTAAAACATTTCTTGAGTAAAATACCATTTATGCATTGAAAATGATTTTTAAAACATAAAACAATTTTGAAAACCTTTTATTTGAAAATATATCTGAAAACTTATAAAGACGTATTTTAAAACCATAAAACATTTTTAAAATAATTTTTTACGTGAAAAGTATCTTCAAGGATCATTTGAAATCATTTTTGAAAACATAGTTTTTGAATAAAATAGATTTCTCGTCGAAGAGAGAGATATGGTAAGATTTTCATTATAAAAATTATAATATATATTAAGTAAAAAAGAGTGTAAAATGGTGATAAAAATGAATATATCCGGAATAACCAGAGGATATGAAAATTCACGAGTTTTCTTGAGATATGGTTAATAATACTACCTTAATGGAAGAATAAACACAAACAGTCTCGGAAAGTAGTGATATTTTTTCAATAAGTACATATAACTTGGTAACATGGGATCATACTATCCATATAAGAAAATTAAATTAGATTAAGATTAAAATATCAATAAAAAATATATTCATGATATAACATATAAACTGGAAGTTTATACACCTCAAAAACTAATGTAGGTGCATAATAAAACATGTGTCTCAAAGAAGGAAAATTGAGACAAAACTATCTTACTGATTTGGTAGATTTTGGAATATTTATCCCATGAAATAAATTTAAAATAATGGATATATAGATACCCATATATTTAATTATAATAATCATTTAATACAACCATGGTTAGTATATATACCATACAAAATGAATGGGGGTGAATAAAGCATGTATCTCATGGAAGTAAAAAGTGAGATGAAATCCCCTTACCTTGTGTCTTGAATCTCATAGTACTTATTCAAAAACTCTTATATAATAAAAAAAGTTTATTATAATTATTTTATATAAAAATATTCATATATATAATACCCTATATGATTTTTTTATGACCTTATATTAACCGCTTGTTAGCAATCCAAATTATGGTTTCAATTCGGTTAATATTCACTTTGTTCTTCGCATGTGTCTTAATTTGTTATATATTTTTTCCTTATACATATACAATGTTTTAAATAATTTAAATATTGAAATAAATATCATTTTTATTCATTATAGTTTTATTATAATAATATATATAATATAGAATTATGAACCATAATACACCTTTCATGGAGATGGTAAGTCATACGTACGGATGAACACTTTTACCATTTTTATTGTCGTATTGAGAGAAAGAAAGTAAATGAAATTTATGTATTTATAAGAATAATGTATCATTAAATTTTAATAATCATGTTATATATATAATATATGTACATTAAACTCATCCTTAATACATTCCATGAAGTTTGTGAAAGAATCACATCGCTTTGAGGGGGTGACTGTCCGCACTTCCTCAAACAAAAGTTTCATATTTACACCAAATGGAATGTATAAATATATACGTGGAAAAAATATTAAAAATATTAAAAATAATAAATATAATATATGACATATATAAATTTATTTTCCATCATAATTTCCACCATGAGAGGCAGTAATAAAAAATGAATAATCATCCTTTTGTGAGGAGGTAGTCTGTCATACACATAAAGAGTGTATATGTTACCCATTATATTGATGTTGGTGTAAGTTTAAGTCAAACCATTAGTATAAACAATTATCATATATTTAAGGTACCGTTGTTGTTATACAATCGTGGAATAAATATATCAGAGTGGGTGGCAAAATAAAATAAAATAAAGGATCTTGAGAGAATTTGTGACATCTTAATCGGTAACACCTTTTGATTTGTGCCAAAAGGCTTCCTTGTGTTACTTTATTCCCAAGGGGAGACTTCTAAGAGTATGCGATAGATTTTGGGAGGTGTATTGGGTAGATCATGGTAGAACCAATGTTTTTTTAGAGGTGTGGAAGAGGGGTATAGGTGGGGTCCTTTAATAGGGAAGGGAAAGGGAACATAAGAAATTTTGAAACAATATTTTTTGTACCCATATTTTTACCTAAAAAAGTCATACCAAACAAAAAATAAATAAAAAATGGAAGGTTCATAGCAAATGAATTTCCAAAAAATGGGTTTTTTACAAGTTTTTATGTCACGAACCATCCCGCGTACCCTAGAAACCAAATAACTAAGCTGGCCCTAATATGACCTGAAGGGAATTCCTGGCCCCCTTAGGTTGGAAACTATCAGCAGACATCATAAAATATACAAGTGGGAAAAAAATTTCCACACGAATGCATAATAAAAAATATAAAAAGAATGTATGGATATCAATAGGAAAACTCCACTAGGAGTTAATATACCAGAATACAAAAAATGAAAAAATGAAAATGTACTGAATCCATGTACTAAAATATGAAAATAGCCTCAAGGCCTCTAAGGTCACGACTCACCAAGACCATGGTTCAGCAGCTGGATCATCCTACAAGAGATACCTTTCCTTTTCTTGAAACTAGAAGAAGAAAGTTGGTAAACATGTGAAGGAAAAAGTAGTGTGTGAGCCTAATCCCGGTAAGATACCACCAAAGATTATATAACATATTCCAAATATAGATTATCCAAATAAAATATCTCAATTCTCAAGGTAAAACAAGTTTGGAAAAACAAAATCTTTATTAAAAAACTATATATACATTTTCAAAATGATGTAATGATAGATTTAAAGAACATGATTTTCTTTACAGAATATGGATCATTTCTAATATAATGGCTTAAGAAAAACATTTATACACAATGGTTTATATAAATTCAGTTGGATTGTAATTTAGTTCAAATGAAATTGGCATACATTTATATCTCAAATATAAATAAAAAAGAGAGTAACATGGTCATCTTCCAAAAGGTACAATATTATTAACCAGCTATAGGATTCCATACTCACTAAGTGAAATCAGAAAAAGGCTTATACACATTCTTATGAAACTGGCCAATGGTGACTCATCACCAACCCTTTAGGGATGTACCCCGCTATATGTATGTTCCATAACATTGTAACATCATAGAGTGTATCCAAATAACTCACTAACTACCTAAGGCTTTCATGTGCTCGTACATGATGGTATATTTTTTTAAGACTAATAAAAATAAAGTAAATACCATTATTTCTTTTCAAAAATTCCAATTTCATTCCTTTTAAAACTAAAATAAGTTTTATTCAAAAATATTCCTCTTTCACAAGATAAATCCACTGGGTTTCTATCAGATCATTTTAAACCATTTTTATGAGTTAAGAATTCATTAAAACCCAATTAAATCCTTTTTAAAATTCATTTTCACAATCAAATTCAACAATTTAATTTAAAAAATATCCATAAAAATCCACCATTTAAATTCAACAATTTAAATTGGACAATTCCACAAACTCACCCAAATTCAATGGAACTAGGGGTTTTCCAAATTTTTGTGCCAAAAACATTTCAAATTTTCCAATTCATTGAAATTGGGTCTTATTGAAGAACATTATATCGTGGTTATGAAATTTAATTTAAATCATCATTTAAAATAAACCAACCAAATAAAAGTAAATCAATTTGGAAAATCGGAATAGAACCACCTACCTCTTTCCTGAAGAATGACACTCGCAACAACACCCATCAATGAGAATGAAGTTGAAGGAGACCTTGAAACACAACCTAGAAGAAACATCAAAAACCACCAAGAAAAGATCCCTAAATTCTTAGATGATCCATTTAAAACCCAATAGGATAGAAATATAGGAACTTGATGATCGAGGGAGAGTGCTTCCCTAGGAATCATACCACAAGAGAAAAGATGATTGAATGATGGTTGGATCAAACCGAAAAAAGTAGAACCTATTAATATTCCAAGGAAGGGTTTTTGTTTGAGATAAATTATTTCTAGAATGAAAAGAACAATGAACAACTACCTATCTTGCATTTTTAATCTGGATGTGGGCCGGGTCACGATGTGTACCTCGGGTACACGACATGTAGTCCACGCTAAATATTTTAATCAAAAACCCATCACCTCAGGTTAAAAACTGACATGTTCACCCTATATGATGTGTACCCACCATTCACAATGTGTACCAGATCATAGTGTGATCTCCACTTTCAGGATATGTATCAATCAACCAGTACACGACATGTACCTCAAGTACTTGACATGTACCTATTCTACAGCCTGTAGTAAACCCATAAAATGACCTCTCAAAACATTGAACCAAAAATAAAACTTAAGGGAACATAGAAAAGTTAATACTTAGCCAATAAATGTAATATGATGTTACAGCCTATATCTTTTGGGGTTTTAAGTTTAATTTTTAGTAATTTATTAACCTAATTTTTCTCTTCATCATTGTAATTATTTTAATCACATTCACTAATATTTTTTGTCCAAAAATAATTTGAACTTATTATTAATTATAAATTATTATTATTAAAAATATGGAATTTAATTTTCCGAATTATAATCTCATAAGGGAAAGAAATTAATTTAAAAATAATCACACTGACGAGAAGATTCTTCGAGGTTTTAAAGTAAAAAAATCAAAAAGATTGACATGTTTTATACCCAATTTCAAATTTAAATTGCTTCCAATGATATGAATTAGATTAATTGATAAAAATATGATCTAATTGGACATTTAAAACAATTTAAAATTTAATTTATCCTTTTAATTAAATTAGATAAAAAATATTTTTTAATTAAAATTCATTATTTTTCACTATTCAATCAAAAATAAATTTTCCTATAAAAATAAAAAAATTCACCGTAAGATGATTTCAACATTATAAGTTCAAAATTTAAATTCATTTTATAAAATTAAATTTTTAAATGTGTCTAAAATTAATTTTATTAACTTTCAGAGAAGGACATTAAAAGATATTTATTTGAAAAAATTGTATTCCTAGACATATAAGAAATTTATAAAAAAAATAAATTATTCATTATCAATATACATAATCTAAATAAAAACATTATAAAATATTTTTGAAAATTATTTATTACTATTCATATTACTATGGTTAATGGACTGGTTATAATTATCTTATTTAAATAATTATAAAAATAAAATGATTTTTCATACAAACATTGGTCTTGTTTGTAACGTATGATAAGTCGGTTTTCCATGTATCATATGAAGATTTGGTGTCACATGAAGGGAATTGTTTGAATTAGTGCATTGAATGAAATAAATGAAAATTTAATTTATTTGAAAAATAAATCCCATAAAAACTCAAGGTGTTTCATTTTTTTCATCATGGCTATAAACATTTTTGGCATGTTCGTCAACCCAAACAACATTACTATGAACTCATATAGTCCATAACTAATTATAAATGTATTCCTTAGTATATTAGAAGTCTTAAATCTCATATGAAAATACCCAGATATTAAGTATATATATGAGAACACACAAACTTCTCCCAACTAGTCAAATAGATTTTCGATATGTGAAGAAGGATACTAGTTATTTACAGTCATCTTGTTCAACATTCGGTAATCAAAACCCAAGTGAAAACTCTTTACACCCTTCTTTGAAAAAAAATAGTTTATCCCCAAGGTTACATACTCAGATGGATATATCCATTATTCTCCATCTCCTCGAACTGAGTCTTGAGTTCTTAAAGCACTTTTGTTTCCATTCTGTATGGTGAAATATATACTAGATAAACCCCCATCATGATATCAATAGTGAATTCCACATCTCTTTTAGGTTTTATCCCTGATAAGTCTTTAGGAAAAACATCCTAAAACTATTCCACCACTTGTGGAAATATGTCATGATTTTTGTCTTCATTACCCTATAATAAACTAGCAACCTGAGCTGTGAGATCTCCCAGTTGCTGAGTAATTGGCTATGCTCATCCTTCTTAGATATCCTACACCTCATAGTGAGTATAATGGCCACCCATAAGAGAAGTAAATGTCTCTATCCATTGGTAAAAATCTATATGGGATCGGTATGTGACTATCCAGTCCATATAAATAATTAGGAATAATCCTAAAATTTCAAGGATATAGAGATACCATAGAAAAAAATACTCCTGGATATCATGAGAAATTTCCTTGAGTATATAGTTGTCTCTACACCACAAAACCAACAATGTATCTATAGTTATAACCCTACAAGAAAACTCTATTGTTAGGCAAAAAAACATTAACAAGTTTTTTATATATTAAAGAATGAGAGTAACAAGTATAAAATACGGCACTAGATAATGTAGAATATACAAGAATAGTACCTCTCATTGGTGATGGTATAGCCTCACTATCCACAAGTGTAAGTTTTACTGCATTTAGTTTTCCTACCCATATTCCAAATGAATTATTATGGATCCCATGAGTTGTAAAACACTTCTGATATAGTAACTCTTTCCTAGATGTTCCATATCCACTGCCTCTACTTATTCATCTAATAGAACTCTAGTTTCCATGCTGATATGGTGTGGAAGATCCCCTTCCCACACTCTTACTTTGTCTAATTGCACCCTCACTAATCGTCTGTCATTGTGTCTTGAAGAACATCTATAGATTACACCTCTTTCCATAATACCAGTGCTCTACTAGATTTGGGTGGAAGTTTCTATGATAATGTCCTGGAATACCACACTGATTACAAATCACTCTAGTAAAGTCATGTGCAATCAACACTTTTGTCTGACCACTCATCTTTCCACTTCCATAGATAAATTTCTCACAACAGTGCTTCCTGCTCTCAGAAGTTGCGCATCCTCATTTTCCAGAAGCAATGACCTATCCATCATTGAAATCCTTCTTCAGGTTCCCCTTAGCTATGATAGCCTAATCCACCACCTTATAAAACTTATTTAACCAAAATAGGTTAACTAGGGACTTAATCTATAAATTAAATCCATCCTAAAAGTGACTCACTGCAGCTCTTCCATATCCTTCCAATGTTGGATCAAACAATTTCATGTCTATAAACTGTCTAGAATAATCCATCATGATCATTCTCCCCAGAGACATCCGCATGAAATCTGCTTCTCTCTCCTACCTAAGTGTCTATGGATAGAAGTTCTCCAAGATCCTCTCCATGAAGTAATTTCATCATAGTCAATTAGTTTTCTAGTATGTAATTCAATGTCCCACTAGCGCTTCACTTATCTTCACATCATATAGGTAACCAACATGACCCTCCACTCAGCAGGAGTCTCCAAATGGTCAAGTATCGTCTTGATGGACTCTACACAAAACTCAAATACCTCAGTTCACCCCTCTGTAGTAAATATCATAGGGTGATGTAATTGAACCACTCTCATCATGCCATACAATATCTTCTTAATCTTCCCTAGGTTTCTTCCCAAGAATTTCATGAAGAGAGTGAAGTTCTTTCAGAACAGTTTCCCTTATTCCTCAACCATAACTATCAGTGCCTCATGTTTCACTACTGGTAGAGAATTACTATCCATAACCTCTTTTCATCATCTCAATAAGAATAATCATTGAGGCACATCTATACAATTCTTAACACACATCTTAGGACTCATAAAATAGCATTATGACATATGCGTAAGAGAAATAATCACAAAAATTCTTTTCACCAAACCTCACAACATGATCAAAACTAAGGCATTATCACTACCCTTAACCATCCTACACCTAGGTCTTGGTTATTTAAGGGAATTATAATTCTCATATGAATTTTCTCATTAATACAATCAATTATTCATATTATTTCATCATATAACACTTCCAATTTCATATGAGGCACCATTTTCAATTTAATTTCATAAGTACATTGAATTTAAGTTCAAAAACATACCCAAAACATATTTTTTTGTGCATCCCTAAAGTGATGTACAGCACAAAATAATCATGATATCCTATAATGATTCATGCATAATTAGTTGTC
Source organism: Viscum album (assembly GCA_963277665.1). Lineage (NCBI taxonomy): Eukaryota > Viridiplantae > Streptophyta > Magnoliopsida > Santalales > Viscaceae > Viscum > Viscum album. The sequence continues at coordinate 1,672,563,879 of OY728138.1, forward strand.
ATTCCATTTTGGGCCATGATTCAATTCTCTGAAAATTTCAGAAACCATTATCATATCACACAACAAGTGTGTGAAATAATATTCAACTATAACAAAAAACAAAAAGAACAGCAATCCCACCCTAGGTACTTGGGTTTCCGCTATACATGGGTTTGAATCTCTCATGCATGAGCTCATGTCTAATCTATGAATCTTCCTAATCTCTTATCTATCATTCACAAAATAATTAGGAAAAGGAAGAAATAAAATAAAACCCCTTTGATACCACTTTGTAACATCCTGACCCATGTGCCACACACTGGTTCCCCAATTTCGTCGGTCACATGACCTCAAGTGTGACTCCCCATATGCCAGAGGTTGATGACTTGTAGTAATGGTATGATATTCTGATCATGGAGAGGGTATAACTTCTTTTATTATAGTAATTCAGTAGAATAAATAATAAAAAATAGAGGAAGAACATGTATAACCTTATATATACCAATCTAAATAAAATCAAAGTAGAAGATACAATATCCAAACTAAAGAAGAGAATATTCCTTGATAATGTACATGTCAAGTGTATAAAATATAAACTTAAATTAAAGACACTGACAACTCCCAAGAGGGTCCCAAACCATGTATGGTTCTCTCATCCAAGATTAATCCCCAAATTAACAATCTAACCTAGGTCATTTTTCCATAACCTATCCTATAAAAATAAAGCCTATTCATGTACTAATCAGGCATCTCTTGTAAAGTTTGATTACAACTCAGTATGTTTCCACCACTGGTGTCTAAAACAATATCCATTAATATAATTTTGAATATAGATATACAATTAAATAATTACAATTCATAAGTAAATAGTTATCACAATATCATTTATTCTTTACATAACCACATTAACTATGGAGTTCCCATGAACACGTGTACCTCAACATCAGATTCAACTCATTTCAGATTCGGAAGTGTTACTAGGTAATATAATATCTTAATACCTTATTCAGCTCATTCTAGAGCATGAATTATTGAAAGGTGTTATCATATCCCAATACCAACTTTGTCTCATGTTAAATCCCAAAGTATTCCCAAGTGAGGTCATATCATAGAGTACCTTTGTTACCATTCTTTATTTTAAACATGAATTCCCATGTTACCATCCATACATCACACATTAGAATGACCATGTTCCCATTCTCTAATTAATATATGAATGACCATGTTCCCATTCATAAACACACTTTATAATGAATAAGTTATCATTCTTTTATTCATACTTGAATGGTCATGTTCTCATTCACAAACAAACATTAGAATGACCATGTTCCCATTATTTACTTCATACATGAATGAATATGTTACCATTAATAAACATGCATTAATTTAGTAATAAATTATTCACATAAATTCCATTACTAATTCAATAATTGTTTTATCACATAATTTCCCTTAATTAATTCCCCAATTAAATAATTCATCAAACCCATTAATTAATTTAAAAACTAATTTATAAATTTTATCAAACTCAATTTCCATAATTAATCCCACTATTAATTATCTCATTCTCAATCTCAATTCTTCATAATTAATTCTGTAATTAATTATCTCAATGTATAATATCGATATCACATAATTAATCCCACAAATAACTATCTCAATTAAAATAATTCAATATCTCCTAGGTAATTCAATAACTAATTATCTAAATAAAGATCCCTAAATCTTTTAATTAGTCCTCTAATTAATTTTATAATTGGAAATCCCCAAAATCTCATAATTAATTCTCCAATTAATTATCTATTTCCATTATACATCAAATAATAAATTTGATAAATTAATTAGCCGAATTTAGGGATTTAAATTTTAAATAATGCTACAAATTCCAAAATTTGTGTACGCATATAAAAATCATAAATTTTGAAATTATGGATTAGACCACCAACCTCAATTCATCTATAGATAATCACCCAACATAAATCCCGAAAAAATGAGCATCCCAAAGATGTAGATCTAGATCCGAATCTCAAATCCCTAAATCCATAATAAAGTCATCAAGACCTTTTAAATATAAATCTAGATATAGAATCATCGATCAAAATCTCACAAAATAGATTTACATCTTATCATAATATTAGATTACATCACTAAAAGAAAGAATAAATAATGGGGAAGCATCAGAAAGAACATGGAGAGGAATCACTAACCGAGAGAGGAGAATATCTTCAATTTGGGATTCTATTTTTGAAGAATAGTGGTCGGGAGGGATCTGAATTCACCCAAAGAGCTTCCAAAATGTTAAATAGGACCTAGGGTCCAATGGGGGTTGAAATAGGTGACTTTATAGAGTTTAAGGAATTTAAAATTAATTTTCATGCATAGTTAATTCCTGCACACAATTATCTCAGCTAGGGTGCATGGTTTTCCCTAATCCTATGCTTGTAATTTTTGGGGTTCATGGTTACTCCTAAGAGGGTGAATGGTTAGAATAACCATGCACCAGCTATAAAAATCCTCTCTGTAGGGGTTCTCATGGATTGTTGGGACGGGGTGCACATTTTTTCCTAACTGTTCTCCAACTGTTCATATCCCTTTTTGTTTCATTTTTCTCAAAATTTCACCCAAAAACACCTCAAGTCATAACCCAAACAAGAAGTACTCAAAAAGTAATAGAATTGTTCCTAAAAAATGATCCCAATAAAACTCCAAAAAAGGTCGAGATCTTACAATGGCTTATGCATGGAAGCTGTCTAGGAGGAACTAGGAGAAACAATGGTGTGATTGAGGTTTAAACGTGTAAGTTGTCCATGTGATGGTATGATAAGTAATGGTGTGATTGGTTCATATGAATTAAAAGTTTCTTGGTTCCACTAGGATATATAATGGTGTGGTTAGGGAATTCGTGAGGAATATTACTACTTTTTAGGGTTATTGTTTGACTCTTTTCATTAGAGGAATCTCCTACTTATCACAAGACGCATCATGTGAATATGAAATAGGGAATCCCATGTTTGATGTATTGGGTAAGGCCATTGTTTTGACTTCATCTACAAGTACATTGTGTGTGGATCATACATGATAATCTTACTACTATTTCTTCTATATATTAGGTTATGAGGTCATCTTGACGCGCCGATGGGTCAAAGAATTAGATTAGGTATTACACTTGAGGAGGAGGTCAATGGGAACTACATAAGGGTCATCTCTTGATCATTACATGAGGCATATTATGCTAAATGTGTAATGAATATAATAGTTACCACATGATGCATCCTATTCATATCGCATTGAATATACTATAGTTTAACATCATGTAGCTAAGACCAATAGAAAGGAGATACCTTGTAATGCCTGGTGTGGGACATATGACAAAGCTACCATTTCTTATTTAACATGGTATAGGAGTTAGATGATGAGGTTTCATGAATTTTTTTTGGATTATTTCAACCAATGGTTTTCAAGGAAACTTATAAAATAATCTCAACCCATAGAATAGGAAAGGTACCGAGAAGATTATATTGACTCAAGGTATTCCATGGTGTGTAGATGAGTATATTGAATTGTTGTATTATGTGGGGTGGATGTTGGGGTTGTAAATTACACAACCCAAAATGACCTCAAAACATCTTGAAATATCATAGTACGACTCTCCATTTTCATGGGGGTCAGGGATAGTGGTGATGGATTACCATCTTTGTAAAAATTTACGTTTGATGCTATATTGAGTATATAGTGATATGTTGCATGAATGATTACCATATTTATGAAATATTTCTTCATGGAATATTTCTTAATGGAATATTTCATTATGAAATATTGACTCATAGAAGATAGTGTCATGAAAATTTTTATCATGGTCTATTTTTTTGGGGATGATTTCATTGTATAATATTGATTCATAGAATATTTCTTTGTGGATGATTACCTCATAGAAGATTTCATCACTGAATATTGTATTTACAGAAGATTTTTTTGTAGTATATTTCATTATAGAATATTATTCCATATAATATAGTGATGTGGAGTATTTTACTATAGAATATTGAATTTTAGAATATTTATTCATGGATGATTTCTTTATAGAATATTTCTTTGTATAATATTTATGTATGGGATATTTGTTTGCAAAATAATGTTTCAGGGAAGATTGGTTCATGGCAGGGTGTTTTATATAATATTTCATTATAGAATATTGATCTTCCAAGAATATTGAGGTTCATTGAATATTATTGAATTTAATATTTCTTCATGAAATAGTATTCCCTATTTTAATGAGTAATATTAATTTTCAAAACACTTTGGAGTTTTACAAATTTAGTTGATGAAGTACTTACTCAAAAATTCATCCTAAAAATGATTACATGAGGGAAATTTATGGGTACCAATTCTATTATATGTTATATTTTTCAAAGGATTATCATCTTCATTAAAGTTTTAGTTTTTTGGAAGATTGAATTCAAATGTGATATGTTACGTAAGGGATTTTTTCCTTTGGGGAAGATTGTTTCATGAAAGATTGAGTTTTATGGAAGGTTGATTTTTAAGGAAGATTGGGTTTTATGGAAGATTGAGATTTATGGATGAATATATTTCATAAAAGGTTAACATTCATGAAATATTTAGTTTTTAAAAATATTGAGTGTTTTGAAAGGCTAGTTTCCAGGAAATATTGGGTTTCATAAATGATTTCATGAAATTTTGTACTTTGTTTCAGAATAACCCATGTTGGCCATTTTGATAAGTTTAACTTCATATGACCATAACTTTTCATTTCTAAGTATTTTTTAGGTCCATGAATAGTAAAATAAAATACACTGTTGAATCTGTTTCATCATCATTAGGTCTATTATTGGATTCACTTTTTAGGGAAAAAATTCCCCCTCATAATGGGATCCAATGAGGATGTGGATAGAAAGGTGAGCCAGATTCTGAGGAAAGCATTGAGAAAAAAACCTTACCTTTAGTTCCACTATATCATGATTAGGTTGTTGAAAAAATAAAATAAATTTTATAATAGAATTCGAGTCATTATTGATGTGAAAAAAGATACAATATAAGATCATTCACCAGTAAAATAATATTGGATTGGGGTGGATGGGTTAGGGTTAGAATAAGACACTAATCACCTTTGGGGGTGTCTAAACTAAGGAGACATTGTTTGGAGAGTTTCACTCCATGTAGCCAACTTTTTTCCCAAGGTTCATGAGTGGGGTAGCATAAGGGGTTTGGATTATACACAAATAGAGGGGAAGATAAATGATGTGAGTTGAGATATCCAATACTTGGAATGAAAAGATGGGTGATAGGTGGATATAGGATTACTGTTGACCATGGTTTAAATGTTGATTACACTATTTTACTACCAATAGTGGGGAAATACAAATGAATTTTTCCCATTGACCATATTTAAAACATGAGAATTGTAAAATTGTCATTGAAATTCATTCAAGTCATGTGCCCATGATTGGAGGTGAGCCATTTTTTCCAGGCACCATCACCCCTAAGGGTGCATTCATACATGAAAGATGATAGGGATCCAAGACATGAAGCATGGCGTGAACTACGGGAATGTTTTAATGGAATTCAACACATAATGAATTAAACCATTATGGCTCTATGATGATTTTGTGGGTGTATTGGCTTGAGAAAGATCCAAACTCAACTTCAAAGGGGAGCATCATCTTTGTTTTAAAGGGATAGTCAAGGAACTTGAGTAATGTAGTCGGGGACCCAAAATGAAGGGGGAAATGTCCTCTAGGGATGGGGCCTAAAACATTTTTTAGTTTTATATAATATAATGTGGATGGAAGGAATTCTGTTTAATGTCATTGGTAAGGATGTTGAACACATAGTTCAATATCGCACAGTGAGGATGATGTCTCATACATTTTGATTTCATGTGACCAGGATGTGTGTAGCACAATTAAGAGTCTTGTGTCTAGTATGTGTATAGCATAGTTTCGAATCTTGTGACATGGACATGTGAACCAATGTGAATAAAAATTTTCCCTAAAAAGGTAGATTCATTCATAGAAATGGAACACATAGTGTGTTATCCCAAGGAGGACGTCATGATGTAGGGGGGTTATGGTTTGGCCCTGAACTTTTCTTGACCAAATGGTTCCAGAAAGAATATCAAAAAAACATTTAGGTAACGGTGATGAATCTCACAGTCTTTGTACCTATTCCATTCAGTCCCTAGATATTACCCAACTTTCAAGTGAGACTTGGTGTGTGAAATATTTCCTTTTCTCATATTGTCCCTATATATTTTCAACCTAAAAATCATATGTTCCTTTTTGTTAGTGTAGTTTGGGGCCATTCAAATTAGACCATATTGGTAGGGGAATATATTTTTTTTGACTTGATATAATTTAAAGTCAGTATTCTTATACCAAGGATTCTAGTTTAAGGTGTCATAGTAGGGGACACCTCTATCTATGTGTCAAAATACTTTGGTTATGTGTGATGGTGCTATGTCCTGTCATGGACAAGGGGTTCAAAATAATATAATGGATTGTGAGAGGATTTTCAGCTGGGCATGAGATATGAGATATAAAAATTATTAAGTTCTCCCATATATGTAATCAATCCAAAAATAATTATAGAACATGGCTTGGTGTGAGACCAATGTTGTAAGGGGCATCCCTCTCGAGTGAGGACGTGGTGAAATATAGGGAATTAGTTTTCTGAAAAATAAGAGGGGATGCAAACCAAATTATGATTGGGTTCTAGGTTCATATGTTTTGTGGTTATAATTCCTATTCCATGGATTCTATCATCTTATGTTTGTAGAGTTCATACCAGAACTATGACCAGTTTAAGTTCATGGATCTTGGATCAATACTTCTATCAGTTTAAGGTCATAAATCTTGGACCAAGATAGCTACCAATTTATGTTCGTAAAGCATAGACTCGTATTATTACTTGTTTCATGTTGTATATCATGGACCAATATTTATACCTATTGGAGGACATAGATCTTGGGTCAAGGCTACTACCGGTTTATGTTTGTAGAGCCTTGAAAATTATTTATACCAATTTAAGGTCATATTATTGGACCAAGACTACTACTGTTTTAAGGATGCAGATTTTGGATGAAGTGGGTAAACGTGTTCTTTTGATGTTAATTCAACATAAAATAATAGAAAACTAACATGAATAGAGTTTCATTGGGGACCAGTATCACATAAAACATCTCTGGGGAATTTTTTACATATTTTAACTTTATGATGATCAGACCATATAGGGGCCAGTGAAATTTTTCATCCATTTTCTGACAAACCTATCATAAATAGAGGTTTAGGGGTGAATTCTAGTAAACATGTTCTCACCCAATGTGTGTATTAATGGATGTCCTAGATACAAGATTTCTAGGCATCATTATGTATACCTTATAATTGATAATTAATCCACATGTAGTTCTAAAACATATAATTATGGGAGACCAATGCCAAAAGAGGGGGTTTCCCTATTAAGAGGTATGATAAGTAAACTATATTGTTTAAAATTTCATATAAACTTACATGAGTTGTTTTTAAAGTCATGAAACTAATACCAAAAGGGGCATGTTAAGTTTAACATCATAGATATTGGACCATGTGTTTGTAAATAGTCTAAGGTGATAATAATTGGACTGTATGGTGGTGTTTGACATAAAAGAGAAGTAATACAATTTGAAATAAGTAAAAGGAGGCTCGGTTCTACATGAATCATCAATACAATTTGCAAACAGTTTTAGATCATTATGATTGGACTGTATGTTTGAAAATAGTTTAAGTTCATGATTCATAGACCATATGGGGGTTTGTGTTCTAGGATTATTCATGTGGTTTCAAATATTACAAACATGACATGAATATATGGACAAGAAGGAATTTCACCACACCAACACCAATGGAATTAGTTTCACTCGGTTTAGAGTCATGATGATTTAACCAAGACTCCTAGTTTAAGGTTACATAGTTCAAATTGTATTGGGTGACCTTAAATTTGGGAATACATGTGTGTTTAACTGTTCTGGGGGAAGATTGCACCATGAATCCTACGACCATATGATCCATGCTTGGTGTGAGAAATAATGATAAGTGGGGGGTACCCTTGTTAAAGGGGAAAGAATGAATAGGGGAAGAAGAATCCCGCTTGGGAAGGTTATTAAGATGGTGAATTTCTTATTAATCCTGAAAAAAACAAGGTGAAATAACACTAAGAGTGATAAAACTCTACTATAACAAATAGAGTGGTACAATGAGGTAAATTGTGAATTTTATGATCTTGAAGGAGAAAGGGGGTGACTAATGGGTAGGGAATAAAGACTGGTCATGTTCAAAACATAGGTTCCACAACTACATCGGTCAATGATGGGGGGAAATATTAGATCTACCATGGACCATGTTTAAAACATAGGAATCAACATCTCTCACCAAGGATTCTTCGAGGAATGTTACCATGATGGGAGTTGAGCCATTTTGGTAAGGTTCCATTGTCTTTGGGGGGCCAATTCAGATTAGAAGGGTGATGGTAAACTAAAATGAGGAGGTTATAATGTATGTAAGTGGATATGTCTAGATTCTAATGTGGAAGTTAGACACTCTTGGATCTATTCTTCCATGAGCTTGAAAATGCTGGATGGGAGTATCAGCAGGAAATAATTGAGCATGTTTCTAAAGGGGGACTCTAGAATAGGTTATTGGATGGGTATTTCCTAGGATGTGAGCATTGATAATCACTAAGTATCCTATCAGAGGTGGGAATCAATATTTATATAGTTCTTAACTTTGGTGTGGTAGATGTCCATCAATGGAAGGGAGGGTTCTCTATCAAGTGGGGTACAAGTCATCATGTAGTTTCACATCCTGAAAAAGTAACATAGACCAAGTCGTTTAACATCTTTCATTTGAGATGTTGATCACATAGTTTAAACTCATATGGTGAATACATGTGATTTCTAATGATTAAGGTCACATAGATTTGACCATGGCGTCGTATAGTTTAATTTTATTTGTCTAATATATTATTATGGTGAGGGTTTATGCATATAAGTTTCCTAGGTGATGGGGGTATTATCTCATTCTTTTCACATGATGAATATTGTCTGATCACATGATGAATACTAAGATTTTTATATATGGTATACCATAGTTTAACATTATGTTTCTAGGACAGTGTCTTACATATTTATGTCATGTGACTAGGACATTAGGCTTTGCAATTTAAATTTGTATAGCACGAACTATGGGTTTCTATCCAGTTTAAGGTCATGATGCTTGGATCAAATGGGTCTTTATCTAGAAATTTTTTTATGTTTCTTATGGTTTATACCTGATGTGAATGGAAATACAAGGCTTCCTTGCACAAAACAAATTAATATAGGGATAGTCATTCATGGTTTAAGGTCATGACGATTGGGCCATTAGGGAGGAATTATGATTTTTAATTTTCATGTGGCTCCACCATTATGGGGAATATCATACCCTAATTCTTATTACCACATGTGTCATGATTAGTGTGAGAAACATGGAGTGGTGAGGAGTTACATTCACTATATGGGGTCACATTATAGGGGTAAAGGAAGAAGACTTTAGAGACTTCAATTACCACCCACATTCCCAACCAATGTGCATAACTGCAAGGGGGAATAACCCCAAGGGTTACAAGATTCCACTGAAACAAAGGAAGGTGAAAAGATGTAAATCACAATTTCATAAATCTTGACTAAAAAAAGTGGATAGTCAATGGGTAGGTAATGACTATTGACCGTGTTCAAAACATAGATTCTATAACCGTTTCAATCGAGGATGGGGAGATAAAATATGGGATCTACCATTACCCATGTTAGAAACATGGATATAGACATATTTTTGAAAAGATCCGTTGAGGAATATTCCCAATACAGGAGGTGAGCCATTTGGTCCAACACTACTTTCATTAGGGGGGCCATTCAGATTTGGGAGGATGATGAGGATCTAAATCGAAGAATACTCAATGTGTGAAGGTGTGCATGTGGACATATTCTGATGATAGTTAGAAAATCTATGAATTTTACCTCCATGAACATGAATGTGATGAATTAGTGAATCAATAAGAGGTAGTTAGACATTTTCATATTAGGAATATCCATGAAATAGATCAGTGCTTTAACCTATCCTAGGATGTGATGTCTAGACATTCCTATATATCTCATGAGACTGGGAATCATGTCATCTGTAGTTCTGTAATATTTCAAGGAAGGTAATTGAAACAAAAATGGGGGGTCTTATCTCAGGTGAGAGATAAATGTATTATGTAGTTTTATCTCATGTGCCTAGGATAAAGTTACTGAAGATTAAGGTCATATAGCTTTGAACACTATTTCATACTGTTTAACATCATTTGAAAATGAAATTGACCCATAGTTTAATTTCATGTGACCAGGATGATGTTGTTTAGTTTTACATCATTCCACAATGAAATTTCCATGTCGTTTTACATCACATGACAAGGAAAGTTCAAGTAGTTTGACATTGTATGGCTAGGAAGATGTAGTGTAGTTTTACATCACATGAATAGGATTTTTTCGTGTATCTTTTATATCATATGAACAAGAAATGGTGTAGAATTATTTCACATAGAGTTCCCCCAAATGGTTATACATCGTACTAAGATGGCCTAGGCCTTAGCAACATTCTTTTTTAGGATCCTCCATAATAAGATCTCTCGATTGGTCTGGATGTTTTCCTCAAATGGTTATTCTACTAGATGAATGGTTATCTCTATTAAATATAATTTTTGGTTTTCATTCTTGTGGATCAGGGTGGATCCTACCATTGGATTCCCCTAAAACTCCCCAAGAATATGTGTGGATGTTCTCTAGGCATCAGACATTATGTTTCATGGGGAATATTCAATGGGTCGGTGTTGGTATCATGATGAGGACCTATATGATTTTTTTCATCATGGTAAGGAACTCAATTATTGTATTCGATGGAACAAGAGGTAGATTTATTCGACCCAACATTCATGGGGATGATTTTGGTCTCAATCCCAATCAGATGAACACAACTCCCTATATAGTGGTTATGGAGATAGAGAGTGTGATAAAGGTGGTAGGGGCTATATTAGCTATTGGTGAAAGGAATCCTATATAATAGATGATGAATTTATCTCTACATGAGTTTAGTGACCCTAGTAGGTTTTCCCCCGTGGTATCTTTGTTGTTAAAGTCATTAATGTGATTTTATCAGCCAAAGGTCCTCATAATCCATATATCTAAGAGGAAGGTTGTCTTCCCCCCTATAATTATGGTTTAATAATTTGTGCCTCCCTACCACACAATCAATATTAAGTAAATGAGGTGAGGTTTATTTAAGCTACATAATTCTATCTTGATGATTGGATGATGTGAGGTCACCAAGGAGCTGGGGAATCCTATCTCATCAGATGGATGGGGTGAGGGTTCTCAGGGGCCATGGAAACCTATCTCACTAGTTAAATGGTGATAGGATTCCTAGGAGCCTTGGAATCCTATCTCACTGGTTAGATAGGGAGAGGGTACCCAGGAGCTATGGAAGCCTACCTCACTAGTTGGATGGGGAAAGGGTGCCCAAGAGTTGTGGAATACTATCACACTGAATAGATGGGATGAGGGTTTCCAAGACGTGTGGATGCTTATCTTTCCAGCTATATCGGGTGGGGGTGTTGGTAGGGGTGTATTACTATCTCATCAAATGGTTGGGGTGAGGGAACCTGGAGGTTTGGGTGCCTATCTTTCTGGTTAGATAGGGGGAGGGTTCCAGGAGGCATGGAAAACTATATCACTAGATTGATAGTGTAATGGTTCTAGGAGGTGTGGATTCCTATCTCTCTAAATAGAGTGTGTGAGTAAATTAAGTAGCTCTGGAAACCTATCACAGTGTCATATCATGGATCAAGACTATTGACGTTCCCCAATCACTAGTGTTGACATTCCTAGGTTAGAGAATCTAGAGTAGGGATATGATCAACCTATCCCTTGTGATGGGTTGAGAGGCCCTACATTGGTGGTTCTTAATGGTGGTGGGAATCTACCATAGTAAATATCAGGTGGTCAGGGGGGATTCAATAGTCTTAATATCCCAAACAACTTTTTCATAGGGGGTGTTACTAATTCATTTTGGGGAAAGGATCTATTTATTATTTAAAGTGGTATTGGGGGATATCCACTGTATGTTTTTTTTCATTATTGGAATTGATGTGGCACTGTGGATTTCATATCATCACATGACCATTTTTACTCATCCTCTCAAAATTATAGGAGATGGGATTTACATTTGTGATTCTATGATTTGGATGTACCCAACATTTTTCATTTACTCACAATTAAATGATAATATCTTCACTTCAGGTTCACCATTTTTTCCAATTCTTTTCATTGGGGTTTCACATCAGGGTGGTGATGTGATTTTTCTTTTCCCTTTATTACTTATTTCCAAATGTGAGTATACTCTACCATAATGGTTTATTATTTAGGCTCCTTCGTTAGAATAGGATGATGATGTATTGGTTCTTCCTTCCATGGATTCCTCCTTAGAGCTCATTTCCTAGTCTAGGTCTCCCACAATGGCTTAATTCATGTTTGTGAAGCTCATTCCTAGTATCATCTCAAGGTGAATTCCAGTTAATTGTATCTCTTCTATCATGATAGGAATACTACCTGTGGTCAAAGATGATGGTGATATTGGTCATATCTAGACATCTATTTATGTTGGGTGTTTTGGGAACCTATAAGGTCTTCCTCTTTCAAATTTGAGGTCATCTCACCTATGCAGGGAAACATGAGTGTAGGGAAAAAGAAGTCACATTTCCTATATAGGATAACTTGTATTAGGTATAAAGAAATTTAAGGCTCATTATCTCAGGAATCTTATATTCATTTTATGAGGTATGTATTTTGGTGCATCTAGTAGGGTCATGGGGTTGAGGTATTTTGGGTACATGGTCAAAGGATTAAACTAATTTAGTGACATAGTCACAAGTATAATGTATTGTGTGGATAGGTTTTTAATATGTTTAATGTCTTGTGGGGAAATGGTCAGTCATGGGTTTAACATCTTGTGGGTATAGGTTTCCTGTGTACACTTATTTCGTATAGGGCCATTTGTAGATTAGCATCATATGGTCATACTGAGGTCCCTTAGGGAACATAGGTTTTGGTGGTGAGTTTGATTTTTTCCTAGGGTAGATGATCACACTTCATATTTTCATACTTATATGGGTAAGATATACATTTTTAATGGTGGTGTTGGGGTTTTGGTGTTAAACCTCAATGAAGTTTCGCATGTATGTTGGAATGGGACCTTAGGGAGGTATCCTACATACCCTATTTGGAGGAAAGGATCAAAACCCATGTAGTTTGAGTGTATAGTTTAAGGTCATGTGACAGGACCAGTCCATGCAGTTTAACTACTTATGGTAAAGATTCTTGTGTCACGATTATAACAACAACAAGGGGTGTTGTGGGTCTTATGTATAGTGGATTACCATGAGGTGATGTTTCATCCCATTCCAGCCATACACAGGGCATCATGGGTCTATTTCATAAGGTAGGTCTATAATTTAACATCATGTTCTAAGGATATTGTTGTGTTGTCTAACATCATATGACTAGGATATTGGGATATGCAGTTTAAAGTCTTACATATCAGACTTGGATGAGGCTTACATTATGGGATACCCAAGTGCCACTAATAGAAGCAACGGTTTGATTGGGTCTTCTAAATGTAAACTTATTGAGTGTTTCTAAGAGTTTCAATGGTGTGATTAGGGATTATGCATGGAATTTTCCCGAGTGCTGCTATGGGAAACAATGATGTCATTAGGGTTTATGTGTGGAATCTTCTTGAGTACTTTGAGATTGAATGATGGTTTGATTGGGTATTATGCATAAAAGCATCCTGGGTACTTCTATGAGTATCAATAGTCTAATTGGGGCTTACTCATTCAAGTTGTATGGGTGTCTCTATGATCAATAATGATGTGATTGGAGCTTATCTGTGGAAGCTTCCTGGATGTTACTAGGAGCATCACTGGTGTAATTGGAGATAATGTGTGGAAGCTGCTCGTGTGCTTCTAGGAGTAGAAATGGTGTGAATGGGGATAACATGTAGAAGATTCATGAGTTCCACTTGGATAATAAATTGTGTGATTGGGGCTTACACATAGAATATTTCTGGGAGATGCTAGGAACAGCAATGGTGTGATTGATTCTTATATATGGATGCTTCCCAATTTCTAGTTAGACCAATAATGGTGTGATTGGGGAATATGTGTGTAAGATTATTGAGTGCTGCTAAAAGTTTAAATGGTTTTTTTGTGTCTTATTCATGGAAGATAATTGGGTGTAACTAGGAGATTCAATGGTGTTATTGGGGCTTATGCATGGAAGTTATGATGACATGTATCATCACGGGTTGTCAGAATCATGAGAAATTTAAAATTTATTGTTATCAAAAGTGTCCATGAAAAATATGGAAAATTATCCTATAATGTGATCTTCGATAACTTTTCTGAACACTCTGCTAGTCCTAAGATAGAGTGTTTACACTATTACCAGAATTTGGTGTAAATCTGAACCATTCGAATTTTCATGGAATATTTGATATTTAATTAATTAATTAATAATTTATTCACATGTGTTCATTTGGTGATATATTTTAAATAGAGTTATAGGTAGATATTCTATCATTTTAGTTGAGTTTGGAATGGTGTGTTTTTCCTAGATGAGGTATAACCTTTCATTGGGCATAGAAGATGGGCTCGTGCCCCTTTTCTTTCCTTTATCTTTATATTTTTCTCTTTTTTCTTTTTTACCTTTTTTCTTTTCCTTTTCCCAATTTCATTTCCATGTATTCCCATGGGGGATTCCCCTTTGGGGTCTCTATCTAGGATAGGGGGAGGAAAATAAGAGGTAGATGGAGGAGGAGGCACTGCCTAGAGGAGATCGTGGCTCAATGTGTATGTGATGTGGATCCAGTGTAATACTTAGGTTATTTCCACTTGGTGATAGGCCTATTTTATATTTTTTTACCATAAATCACTATATCTTAGTGTTTTATATGTTTTTAAATCCTTTAATGTTTTTTTGTGACCTAGTATGGGTCAAACTAGGTTTAATAGTGGAGAAATGGGGTTTCATGCTATTTTTGGGTTTTCCCATTATGGAATACCCATTTACATGATATGTTTTTCAAAGGACATAAATCATGTATTATTACTATTTATGGAAGATATTTTTTTGGTACTACTCATCATGTACTTGGGATTACATGTTGTGATGTGTGCTTTTGAGGTTATGGGTGAGTTATCAACCAGACACCCCATGTGGGGGTGTGTGGTTATGTAGCATACATGGCCAGACCCCATGTGAGGTAAACTCCATATAGACATTCATTCCTAGGTGGAATCGATAGAGTGGTAGTTGGGAAATTACCCCATGTGGGGTTACACATCGAGTATAGAGAAAAATGCATTTTGTACTCAGACATTTTACATGGTGAGTGGGGGATATGGTACATGGGTAGGTACCCATGTGAGGTTATGTTGTAACAACCCATTCTTTTCAACCGAACAAAAATCCACTAAAATTTGAGCATTTTCGTTTACGGTAAGGTTTGTTTTTAAAACCGATCTTTAAAATATAATTCCAAGAGATATAATACTTCAATGTGTTGTTTTTAGACTTGGGTAAATTCTCGAGATGTTCCATGGGTGCATTATTGAGTTTCAAGATCACTGGGGTCCAGAAATCAAAGGATTGGATGGTATGTTTCAGGAACACAGTTGGTCTAAAACCATACATCCCCTCATCAACAAATCATTCAGATGTAGTAAAGGATTTTGAAATTCCTCGCACATCATTCGGATGGATTACCCAAACTATGCACCCTTTCCACATAGGTAGTGCCACTTTGGTAGTACCCCCACACAATTCGTTTCATGGTTAGTGTATGGTTAGTCCAAACCATGCAAAATAACCATGTGAGGGGTTTTGAAGGTAGTGGGTTTCACATGGTTGGCTCGCGGTATGGTCAAATTGTGCGACCCAATTTTTAGCGATAAAATGACTATTTTTCCTTAATGGGTTTTTTTCATTCTTTCTCTTCTTTTCTTCTACTTCTGTCATATGAGATGTCCTCTATGGACCTTTGGCTTATCCTCCTAGCATACCCTTGTCTTTGTAATAACCCCCTCATCCTGACTCAGAACCGATTTTCTCTGGTCTCTATGGATCTACATCGATAAGATCATAAATCATTTTGTACCCTTCCTCATTTATTTTTGTATTCAATGAGTTGTTTAAGTGATATATATTTTTGCCCTATTTTCAGGGTGAAGTTATGTTTCATAGTTTTCTTCCAAACCGGAACAAATCAAAGCTTAATGTTTGATGAGTATGTAATCTTGAGTATGAGGTAGGCGTTCTGTGATTTTTTCTTCATGTATCCATCATTTTCTGAATAGTGTCATTGTATCGTACAACCACATTTTACAAGAGTCACTTTATAACTATTTCTCTCATATCAAAATGATAATCACACTTAAATAAACTCCATACAATCATTTCTTCTAGGAGAGGTTTTCAACCTCGATCACTAATACACATTAGGTGTGCTGATGTAAATTACCCTTTATAATTAAATGTTTTAAATTTATAGAATTCCTTCTAAGTGTTCGGCTTGGTTTATAAAGGAAATTTCCCCCTGTAGGCATTTTCCAAATTTGTAATGGAACCTCATAAGTGCCAGGTTTTGATTTATGATTAAATTTCATTGTGTAGTGGTTTCAAAAATTCCTAATTTAGGAATTGAGTTATAGTTCATAAATGAAATTAATAATCGAGTTAAATGAATTTTTTTATAAACAATGTCATCATTTTATAAAAAAACCACTTAGATGAGGTTCCTTATCTTCTAAATTTCAAAGTGTTATTCGATTTTTATATCTGTTTTGTCCTATGGCCTTGAGTTTTCCATATGACTAGGTGATAGTGTTTGACATGTGGAATGCTACTACAAGGCCCCTTTGATGTTGTTAAATGGAGGTTCCCCCTTCCTCTATACAGGTCCATTAAACTAATTCACCCTATAATTGTATGTCTTGGATCTTTTCCAATTAATTTAAATTTGGAAAAAACTACTAATAAGGGCTAGGCTTTCTTAATGAATGAGATTTATCTTGTAGGTTGTTTCCTAATTATACCATGGTACCTTCTACGTATATCTTAGTACCTTGATAAATTAATTGGCATGTTTTTGTGGATTGAATGTCATGTGTTAGTTGAAATGAATTATTCATGGTGTTTTATTTATCTTAAATGGAATTAAATGGTTTAAATGAATTGCTCCTTTACAATGGTTTATAAGGGGGGTAAAGTGACACCTTTTTCTTGTTCTTTGTAAATGCTTATATGAATTTTAAGGTTTTAATGGAATTGAACATGGACTTTTGAAATGTATAAGCAGTATTGAATTAGGTATTATATTATAATTTGATGATTCTTTTAAGTTTTATTGATACATAAGTTCCATGAGAAGTTTTTTCTCATATCTTATTTTATAAATGATATGACTTGATATAGGTTATAGATAATCGAAATAGGTGTTGATCATAGTAGAAAATCACACTCCCTTACATCAGGTGTTGAGTATGGAATCTCACACTAATGATTCTATATGGAATATGGGCTTTACACACCATGTTTCATGATTAGAGTGTTTATAGGGTGGTTCACTCATCATCCTAAGTGTGGTTTCATGACGTATCTCACTCAATTGGGATATAGGGAGTGTACCCTATTTCTTATTATTTTAGGCTCATTTAGACTGGCTATAGATCATTGATTTATGCCTTGGTTTATCCAGTAACTATTATTCCAGGTATATGGCCACTTATATCTATATATGCGTTCTTCATATAGGTGAATGTAATATAAAACAATAATATATACATATATATTATTACAATATATGTAGGGTAACTGATTAGACACTTATTATGGATATGAGACAAAGCAGGAAGAGTCGGCCAGGTGTTTAATTGGAACCTAAGTTGATCGCTGTTTATTTATTTATTTTTGTATTTTTCATTTATTCTTATTATATACACACTATTTTACTTTCTATTCACTGACTGGATTCAATCATAGACATTGTGGGTGGTAACCTTTTGGGATCTATATCTCACATATTTCTCAGTCACCATTCCACTGGGGTTCCCTAATAGACATTATGCTTGCAGGACAATGGTTGAGCTTGAGCTATTTAGGAAGTACCTAGGATTTATGAGCATAGGACCGAGCTAGAGCTCCGTATTCTCATGGAGATTACCCTTGGGGATTTAATTTTTGTTATTTTCTTTATTAATGTCTTGTATTATGTCTTTTTCTATTGTATTTATTTTGTTTTACTTTATTTATCATCATCATGACATGCATGCATCTTTTTTATATTAGTGTTGTCTTCTTTTATTCAGATGTTATATTATTTATCTGCTACTCTATCATTCATTTAGTACTACTTATGAAATTTTCGGTCAATTATTATCTATTACACCATTTTTCTACTCTAATATGTGGGTATAGTCTCCCCAAAATCACCTCCATAGACACTTGTTCCCAGTCAGTAGCCTTTGGCGTGAAGGGAGGCACACTTGAGGCCATGTGACCCACCAGTCTGGCTACTATCATAGTGGTCAACTGGGTCAGGATGTCACAAAGTAGTATTAGAGGATGTAAATTTTCCATTGTATTTATATTTTGGATTAGTATACTAGATACTATGAATGTATCAACTCTCAATAAATAGCCATGTTTGGGACTGGTCACCCCACCCAAAGATAAAAGTCCAAGTGGACAGTGTTTTGATTGTTGTCTAAGCTATTTTATTTTAAAATTGACTGTGATTTCACCGTGATTGATTATGGTACATCCCACTTCTTTTTTATTTATGGGGTCTATGGTATTTTACCCTTGGACTAGTATGGAATGGTTTAATAATTGCATGAATCATATTTGGAAAATAGAAAATCCATATGTAATGCATATGTCATGACATGTAGTTCCATTTATAAAATACTTTCTAATTTTGGTTATATTCCCTTAGTGTTATGAAATGATTATTTTGTGCCTATTTAGATAGATATTTTTTATTCTTTCTAATAACATTATTGAGTGATTTATTTATAATTTTATTTTTATTCCATTCTTGTGTGAATATATGAAATGATTCTTATTTAATTAGCACGCTTTCTATGTTTAATTATTGTAATAGCATTCCCCGTTTTCTTATAATAAAATTATTATGTATAATTTGATATATAATGGGATTCAAGGCCTAGATATTTGGGTTGAAATTAATTAGGAACCATTTTTTAGTTTTAAGGTTTAAGGGTTCCTTGTAATTGGGAAAAGGTAACCTATATATTTGACCCATCATTTGAGATTCTATATACATCTATAGAATACTGTTAAAATGTAAATTTTTCTTAAATAAAAGTGTTAAAGTGGGATTATTTCAATTAATGGGAGCCAAATTTCAAACTTCAAAGTGTATGGGTGCTTTATAGATTGGTAGATGGCCACCCATATAACTGAGGTATTATATATGAGCATGTTAAATTCTGAAATGAAATTTTTTTGATTAAATGGGAGTTAGACTATATATTGGGGTGGTGGAAACCCATGTAATTGAACCATTGTTTATGTGACCATCGTATACTTGGAAATGGTTATAAATGTAAAATTTGTTTATTTTTCATCTAAAATGGGTTGGTTACCTTCTTAAATGAACAATTGCACCAAGGTAGGTCTACTGGGGTAGGTTTCTTTCCTGAAAATACCTTTAGGTCTTTGTAAATGTCTGTAATTTAATAACATCTATTGGTTTTCATCTTAAGGAACCAAAGTTGGTTAAATGGGACCCTCAAAGGTCACCTTATTTATTATAACATAATAAATAATTTACAATAATAATTTCTTAATTTATATATTTTTTCAAAGAAATTTTTAATGTTTAGAAAGGAATTTTTATGAGAACTTCCTATTATGCCTTACAGTTATATCTAAATTAAGTGTCAAGTGGGTTTGCTTTATAATTGGTACTTGAGGAACAATTTTTAGATCTTTTAAATGTTTAAATATTAAATTTGAATAAATTTAATGGACTTAAAATGGAACCTAGGGTGGTGCCCTCTGTCTAGACCCTCATTTAAGGGTAGTTTATGTTTCTCTTTGAATAGCCCTGGAACAAAAACATGAATTTTTTCCATTGGATATTTTCCTTTTATAAATGGGTTAAAATATAGGATCTTGGTCCTTGTGTAATATTTTGTAATTACCTATTGATAGGATGGAAGTTTTTTCTTCGTTGATGTGTTATCTCATGGTAGTTAGAACCCTTATGGCTTAAATACCTTTCTAAATGTCATGAGTTTCCTAATATTTGGTGTCGTTAGGATATTGTTGTCACTTTTAGGAATCTATTTGTTTTTCAGTGACACCCTTTTTTGGGTGGGAGGTCATGTATCCATGACATTGGTATGTGAATGAGAATTGGGTAATTCATGGTTTCATCTTTTTAGACATCCCATCGGTGTGGTCATCCACTTTTTGGGTCTTGTAACCCTGTTTCTTTTTCTTCAGGTGACTCAAGAGGTCACCAATCCGCTTTCTAGTGGTATGAGATAAAATGACTTCGAGCTATTTTTCTGTATGTTCCATCAAATACTTGATGTCGTAGGGATGATATCCTATGCATGGTATGAAGGATGGGTTTTTTTCTCATGAAATAATGGGGTAGTATATGTTTTTATATGTGGTACCCATCGAGTGAAAAAGGATGTAACGAAACAATTTTGTTCAAGGAAATCATTATAATTGTATATGTTCAGTCTTTTCTCATGTCATCTATATAGTAGAGTGACCTAAGAGTTAAAGGAATTAATTTTTTCAAAATTCGTGGGATTACTTCCATCAGATTGGGTATTTTAAAACTCTGGCCAGGTTGGTTCTGGTTTTCATTCCAAATTCTTGGCTATTATGACATCGTGATCATGACTTAGAGGAGTGACACACATATGTTTAAAGTGGATCTGAGCTAGTACACTTTTGATCAACTATTTTATGACTTCTTTCGACAACTAGGATACTCCTTATGTGGGAATTGTTGAATTTAATCTGGTAAATGTGTCATTCCTCATAGAAGGAACACAACTAAAAATGACTATTTGGAAATAGTTGGTCTCACTTGAATTCCATTAAATCTTGCAAGTTTCAAATCGCTTCAGTGCTTACTCTGTAGCATGATATTGATGTGATTAGTTGTGTATGAAATCCTAAGAAAACCCATTGGATTCAGATGATTTTTGGTGGTAAGTATTCAGTGATCAAAGGATGCCTCAGGTGGTAAAGGCATCATGGTTAGGTTGATAATTCATTAGTAGGTGAAGTCGATCTCCTTTCAGGAAGTCGATCGGGAGTGAGTCGACTATTCCTTCTTCTTTTGGCTTTCTTGGTTTCCTTGCATTGTACCCTTTTTAAAGTGATGATCATGTCCCCTATCTTGACATCACCATTGATTCATTAAGAGATCATCGATCTTATATTTCCCTAATGTTTTAACATAATTGGGATTAAGATGTGATCTCTATCTGGTTTCATTATGTACATGTGGTTTTCTTTGAGGTTTAGTTAGTATTGAGTGAAACTGAGATTCCTATATAATAATATCTTGGATATAATCTTTGTCAATATCCATTTTCCTTTAACCGGACCACCAAGAATATGTCGCTCTGGGATCTATCAATGATTGGATGTGGACATCATGGCCTTGTACCAACATCTTTTTGTATATATGGATGTTTGAATAGCCTGGGATAGTACTTTAGAATACCATTTTAATGAATATAAGTTTATCTTGGACTTGTTGTGGGGCATGGACATGATATTTTAAAAAGGGTGACAATTCAGGAGGTCTAGATCTGTGTTTCCCCCTTGTTCGTGGTGGGGCGCGACAGTTAAATAACTAGTTTGTGGTTTAAACAAGGAATGATACCAAATGTCGAGTATGGACTTCAGTGAGTATGTGTGTTTTAAATACTAGAATCCTTAGAAGGAATCATTTTGGTTCTTTATTAAGACACTATCCATCTAAGATGGTTATTTTTGGATAACTCAGCAGAAGTGGATGAGATTCTTTTATTTCTTGTTTAAAGTGTATAGTTGGTGAAAATAATTTTAAAGCATGCCTCTAGGTTTAGGTGAGTGTGGTTTTAAGGTTGGATATGTCATTCATGGAAAGTATTTTGACCAGTTTTAGTTTGGTTGATTAGGATTTGACCAATTCTTTCTAATGAGGTCCCTATTACGACCTTAGATGTAATATTGTTCTCCCTATTAAAGAAATCATGCTAGAGAATCACTAAAATTCTTAGAATCATTCTTTGTAAAGAAGTCTGATGGTGGAGTTTTCATGGTTCAGAACTGTCCCCTTCTATTGTTAAATCCTAAGGTGGGGAGAACCTTGGTCTTGATGTTTAATGAGAGGAAAAAATTATTGTGTCTCAAGCTAAATGGGATCAATTAATCAATTTTTGTGGTGCATTAATCAAAAAATGAGTTTTGAATCGAGTTTTAATGGCTAAAGGGTCATGTGCATAAATAAATGCTCGAAGGTACATTGGGTGTTTGGAAATGCAACGTGATTGTTTGAATGGGACTTCATGACCCTTGTAGGTCGGGGATGTTTTCATTATTCTCAAAGTCTTATCAAGGAAGAGAAGTTCTAAGGTGGGGAGGTTATAATGATCCGTGTTTTTGAACTGGATGAACATCCAAAGGAATTTGATATTTTCCATTTACTGTATGGTCCATTTTTAAAATCAAGCATCAAAATGTAATTCAAAGAGATGGAACACTTAAATGTGATATTTTTAGACTTAGGAAAAGTCCAGAGAGGATCCTTCGGTGCTCCGTTTAGTTTTGGGTGTCTTGGGGTTCATAAATAAAAGGTTTGGAGGGTGTGTATAAGTTGTACGATTTGTCTGAAATCATGTGACCCCTAAGCAGTAAACCTTGTGGTTGTAATAATGGACTTGAAATGCCCCACATGAGTTGTTCATGGTTTACTGAAACCATGTTCCATTTCCACAAGGGTAGCTCCTCATAGGTAGTACCATTACATTATTCATCACATAGTTTTCACACGGTTAGGCCAAACCAAGCGGCGTAATCACACGAGGTTGGTTTCTAAGGCACTGGGTGCCAAACAGTTTGCACATGGTTTTTCCAAACCATACAATGCAGTTGTTAGGGGTAAACTAACTATTTTCCCTTAATGAGTTTTATTTTATCTCTTAATCTACTTTTATTCTCCTTCTCTCATGTGATCTCTTCTCTAAGAACTATTTTCATCTCCTCCAAGCCTACCTTAGATAGTTCGATAACTCCTCCATCTAAAATCAGAATTGATCATCATCAGTCTCTATGGATTCGAATTGGTAAGCTACTCATTACTTTTTTTCTTCACTCATTTAGTTTCATATCAACTATTCTGTTTTGGTGCAAGCTCTTTTTCCCTATTTTTACGGTGAATGTTTGTTTCTTAGATTTCTTCCAACTAGGTAAAATCAAAGCATTATATTGGATGCGTTTTTTTCCTGTGTACGAGGTAGGTTCTCTATGACTATTTTCTCAAGTTTACATCATTTTATTAATAGTTTTATTTTTCCACATGCTATCCTTTTCTACACATTTCATTATAATTGGGTACTTCATTTATAAATGATCATTTCACCGAGATACATTCCCTATGATTTTTTTAGTAGTTTGAGGTTTCCAACCTCGATCAAGGACACACCATGAGTGTGCCAATGTAAATTACCCATTATAATTAAATTTTTTTAATACCTGGAATGCCTTCTAAGAATTCTTCTTGGTTTATAAATGAAATTTTCCCTTTTAGGCATTTGTTCAATTGGTAATGGATCCTCCTATGTTCCATTTTGTGCTTTATGATTAAATTTCCTTGTGTAACAGTTTCTAAAATTTATTAATTTAGTTATTTGGGTTATGGTTCTTAAATAGAATTTATAATTGTGTTAAATTAATTTTTGGATAAATAATGTCATGATTTTACAATAAAACCCCTCAGATGAGGTTATTTATATTCAAAATTACAAGGTAGTATTGGATTATTCATATCATGATTGTCTTATAAAATTGAGTTATCCATATGCCTTGGTGAAAATGTCGAATATGTGTAATTCTAGTACATAGCCCCTTTGATGTTGTGAAATGGACTTTCCCCATTCCTCTATACATGTTCATTGAACCAATTCACCTTCTATGTGTATGTCTTGCGTATTTTCTAGT
Source organism: Viscum album (assembly GCA_963277665.1). Taxonomy (NCBI): domain Eukaryota; kingdom Viridiplantae; phylum Streptophyta; class Magnoliopsida; order Santalales; family Viscaceae; genus Viscum; species Viscum album. Next base: position 1,672,588,240 of record OY728138.1, read on the forward strand.
TAATTTACAATTAAACCAATCTCCTTCTAAGGGCTTGGCTTGCTTAATAAATATGATTTACCTTGTTGGTAGTGTCCTAATTAGACCATGGAACCTTTTAAGTACCTCTTAGTTTCATAATAAATGAATTTCCATGTTTTGATGGATTGAGTGGCATGTGTTAATTGACATGGATTATTCATGATGTTTTTATTTATCTTAAATGGAATTAAATGAATGGCTCCTTTTTAATGGTTTATAAGGTTGGTAAGTCCACATATTTTTCTTATTCATTGTAAATGATTATATTAATTTTAACATATTAATGGAATTGAACATGGCCTTTTGAAATTCATAATAAGTATTTCCTTATGTATTATATTTTAAATTTTATAATGCCTTTATATTGGCATGATACATAACTTTCATGAGAGGTTTTCCCTCCTAAATTATATTATAAATGATACACCTTGATATAGGAAGTGGTTAATGGTTAGGGTTGTTGAACATAGTGGATAATCACACTCCCTTACATCATATTTTGAGTATCGCATCTCACACCAGTGATACTACATGGGCGATGGGCCTTACATGCCATGTACCATGATTATAGTGTTTCTATGGAGGATCACTCACCATCTTGAGTGTTGGTACATGATGTCTATCAATATATTTGGATGTAGATACTTTATCGTATCTTTTGGATTTTAGGATTGTTTAGACTGGTTATGGATGTCTGAGTTATGACCGGGTCTAGCCATCAACCAGAATTCCCGGTATATAGTGACTTACATCCACATTTATTTGGTTCATATAGGTGGATACAATATATAACTATAATATATACATATATATTATTACTATATATCTATGGTAACAGATACAACACTTATTTCAGCTATGATCCATAGTAGGTAGAGTTGGTCAGATGTCCTATTGGAACCTGAGATGACTGGGATTTATTTATTTATTTCTATACTTATCCTTTATTATTATTACATTCACATTGTTTTACTTTGTATTAATGGGATGGATTTAGTTCAAGATATCATGTTTGGTAACCTAGTAGAATTTATATCTCACACCCCGCTCAAGATGCCATTGTACTATTGTACTCAAGTAGACCTTAGGATTTCATGACCATGGTTTATTGTTTTAGCTATTTAGATAGTACCAGGGAGTTAAGAGCACATGACCAAGTTGGAGTTCTGGATGCTTGTGGATATTTCTTTTGAGGATTTTATTTTGATTCTTATCTTTATTCATTTACTATACTATATCACTAAATGTTGTATATATTTTGTTTTATTTTATTTATCATCATCAGGCTATTCATGAATCTATTTTAAATTGGTGTCGACCACTTTTATTCAGATATTATTATATTCTTCTACAACTCAACAATTTGTTTATAAATTATTTTTTCTTTTGTCTACTATTTATTCTCGATTGCATTTCTTTGATACTCTGATATGATGGTATAGTCTCCCCACTATCACCTCCATATACCCTTGTTACTATTCCGTATCCTTTAGGGTATGGGGAGGCATGCTTGAGGCCATGTGACCCACTGTTTTGGCTACCGTCTTAGTTTTCATCCTGGTTGGGATGTTACATACATGATGTGTACCGAGTATACACATCATTTACTTAGTAAAAGTATATGCTGATTGGAATAAGGCATAAATGTAGTGAGGATATTTGGAGTTACATGATGTGTAACCCTATTACACACCCTGTATGTTTCCTATCTTGGACCATTTTGACTTTTTTCCCCTAGTGTCAGAATTGGACTTTTGAGTATTACATTCTGGGCAATTGTTCTTCCTAGATAATGTTGGTGGAATGATTTTGGGGATTAGAGTTCATGGATGGTGTTTTTTTATGGGTGACCATTTTTAAGATGATTTCTTCAAGGTTTGGTTCAAGAATCATCTTATAAGGTTTGGGTTGTGAGCTATGAGGTCCATGTGAGGTTTGTGAGCTCGATGATTGTCCTACCTCAAGTGTTTCATAGTGATCAATTTAAGGTTATTTTGGATGGATTATATATTATGAGATCATGTAGTATCTATGAGGATATCTTGGTTTGTGCTTTCAGTTCAAGATAGGTTTCTCGAGGTTAGAACTATTGGATCCCATGGGAAGGGTTGATGTTGTGGGATAACAATTATAGATAGGTGTAATTGAACTATAGTGATGTGTATAAGGGTATCTTGAGGAATCCCTTGTGGCTGTTTTTTTATCATTTTATTAGTGTATATTGTAGCTAGCTATTGAATATTCTTAGGTTTCATGGTGTTGTTTGGATGACCCTTGTGTGAAATTTTGTACATAAGGATGAGCTATATATTGGGAAGGATGAAAGAGGTTTTTCATGAAAGGAATTTTCCCCATGAGTTTTATTCAATATAAGAAACTCTATGGAAGTTATGTTGCTTTTTATGTGGTCATGAGGTCTATGGAGAATTCCCCTATTGGTTAAATTATTCTTTTTTATGCCCCTCAAGGTGTGTTATTGATTAATGATTAGTTAGAGTCCATTGAGGGATGTTTGGGATATTTCTACACTGGTCATATCCCATTATTTTATGTTAGATAGAAGAACCTGTCATAGGGTTTCATACTCTAAATATGGATTTTGGGACTATTGAGGATCTTTTGATGGGAATGGCTTAAGAGCTTGGTTGCAGAATGGGTGTCCCTAGTAGGATGTTTCCCTTTTATTCTGACCACTACAACCATGGGATCCCTGAGTTTTGGTTTGCAATTGAGCTGGTTAGTGGAGAGTTGTGGTGGATGTAAGTTGGATGTTGTCGTCCAGGGTGATGAGAGAGGAGTTATGATTTTTTGGCCAAGAGTTGATCCGTTTTCCTAGTTTAGCTATTTCAATGGTGGGTTTGAGGAAGGATTGTTCCATCTTCCATGAGACATTGGCTGTAATATTTGAGTTACAATCTGTTCATGCCATTTTTTAGGAGGAGACTCTTAGGATAACTTGAATCATGTATTAACCCTAGTTTTTATCTAATTGTATTCTTCATTGGTTGTATATGGTTAGATATTCTTATAGAACTAATGGATAACTGGATGAGTGCATCCCCACTCTAGTTGAGTGTATGCGCTTGCTAGATTGGTTTTGGACTCATGATGAATCAAGGCACTCATAAATTGGTTTTTATTAGCCGTGAATGTTATTTTATCCTAGTTTATAGTATGTATCCCATGGGACATGTTATTTAGTTTCATATCTAGTGCCTGATTAATTCCATATGACCTTCTAGAAAGATAGGTTCCCTAGTTTTTTCAACCTAGATGTTTCTATCACCCATTCAGATCATGTTCTTATAGTTATAGATCTCATTATATGTTCTTATCCTTTTGTAAACCTATGGTTACACCATGGGGACCATCATTCATGCCTTTTTTAGTTATCTCAAATCTCCTAAGTAAATCTGGAGGATGCACTAGTTGTTGTGTGGCTGGGTGAGTTGCATGTTGTAAATCCTCTGGTGTGGGATATAGTGGAGGTAGATTTACCTTGAGTGTTATACTAAAACCCTCGGTTGTCTATTTTTCTTATTTTGGATTTACCCATTCCTTTAATATAGTTTTTCTTTTATTCTAGTTTTTATTAATTTCAACTAGGGTGGACATATCACATATCCATGCACATGTTAAGACATTAGATTATTGGTTCTCCATTAGTAGTGGATTATTGAGATTTATTTCTCACCCTTAGTATGTTCCCCTTGGTGTGCATGTATAACTACTGTCTTCCTTGAATATGGAGAATAGGTTGTGAAATGGATAAGTACGAGGCCTAGTGTTTCATGATCAAGCAGTGCTTCTTGTGTAGAGTCTTAGGATCAAGCTCGTATATCTCGAGCATCGTGGAGACTGGGTATGTGGTTTTGATTGGTGTTGTAAGTAGATAATATTGTATTTATTTTATTTTTATTTTCTATATGTGTTCATCCTAGTGTGTGATTTTCTTTCATACCCAATCGGTGATTGTCTTCCATATGTTTTCTTTACTTTGATTCTGCATGACTATATTCTAGATTTCATTTAATATAACATTATTCTATTTTATTTATTTATTATGTGTACTCTGATGTTTACCAGTCTATTTTGTATAGTTATTTTCTAATGTAATTTCACTCTAAACATAGGTTATGGTTTCAAAATTGCATCTTTTAGACCCTCACCACTGGTCAGTGGCCTCATGAATTCTGGGAGGAATGCTTATGTCATTATAGAAAGATAGATTAGGTGACATAATAAGATGAATGAGGCTATTTCATTACAAAATGATATCAGTTACTTTTGGTTTTATGATTTTGGAAATTGGGCAAGAATTTTTCGAGGAATTTGTTTGAACTTGTGACGGATATATGACTGCCACATCACAAACACTTTTTCTGAAGAAAAAAATATAGGTCTCCAAGGTATGGGATTATTTTTCTTTGTATCTGTTTTTATGGTCGTGAGATTTCACCTAATGTGATGCACTTAGGTTTTTGGATTTATGGTTTACTTTGTTTTTTGGCTATTTGACCAAGGGAAATAGGCCACTTCCCATGCAACATTCTAGGCATATAGGATTCTCATGAAATATTCCTTTTTGTCTTTGGTTTCACTAACTATGGAGGTTCAGTTGTTTAAAGTGAAAAAACAACTCATATAGTGTTTTCTTATATAAGTTTTTGGTGGAAATATAAATAACTAAAACACATGTATATATATTATTCTAATTAAAGGTCATGTGGATATTATGTTAAGAGGTTTTCTGGTGGTGGAGTTGTACTCCCTTCATCGATGAATTAATAGAAACCATTGTGGTTTGGTGTGGGAATTAATTTCCCTATTGGTGGCTCAATTAGGGAAAGGATGACTAAGGGAACATTGGATTGGGAAAGAGTTTCCCTATAGTGGTGGTATCCCTATAGTCCCATGATTTTCCCCTTTGGAGGGATATTTTCTTTTCACATGTGGTCTATTGTATTGTGTGGTGGGGATTGGGTGCTTATAATAATCGATGGCTTCAGTGGGATTGGTTGTTTTTACATTATGGGGACATTGAGTTATGTTATCACCAGGACATGCTTAGGTATGCAGATTCCTAATGTGTAAGCATGGGATAATTGGGATTTCCTGTTATCTCCTTGCTAGCCAAAGAGGATATTCTTACTTGGACCCCTATCCCTGCTCATTTCTAGTTTCTCCATGGGTAGTTTAGTGGAAGCATGGTTAGATGCTTTTGGATTTGGATCGATGTCTGAGTGGATTTTAGTTATTTGGTTAAGCTTAGCATGAGTGATATTCCTTTTTTAATAGTAGTTGATGAGAGTGTTCAGGATTGTGAGAAATAACCTATTTGAAGAGAATGGTTAGTGTTTTAGGCACATTTTCTTAATTTTTTTAGGGAATAGCCCTTGTGAGTGCAATTTATATTAAGGTTTTGAGATAAATTTAAGGAAATATTAGTGGTGGGGAGTTAACCCTAGGTTTTTATAGGTTGTGAACCACATTTTATTTGGTTATTTTTGCACAATGGTTGTGGTTTTTTATGATGGTGATTAGGTGTGGGCGGTTTTTCCATTTCTATATATTCTTTTCAATTTTGGACATTGTGTGGTCCATGTGGTTTTCCAAAGTGATTCAGGTCAATTATAAGGACATTTTCATGGAGGGGAGCATCAGATAGGTCATGGTTGAATGTCTACCATGTTGGGAGAGAGGTGTGGGCACTATAATACTGGACATTAGATGGTTGAGATAATGTTGGTTGCATGAATTATTAGATGAGATAATGGATTATGGTTGACCATTTAGGCTTCTTTGTGGTGACAAGCATTTTGGGGGGGGGGAGTTTGTGATGATATGCATCATCATGAGTTGTAAAAATCAGTGTAAATTTATATTTTTTTATCCTGGATGTTTTTAGGGAAAAAATGAAAAATACTCCTATAATATGATCTCAGATAATTTTTATGACCACTATTTTGGTCATTAAATAGTGTGGTTACCCAAGTATATGATTTTGGTAAAAATTTGATCCATTCAATATTTCACAAAAAAAATTAAATGTAATTAATTAAATATCAATTAATTTGTGTGTGGTTTTTGGGGATATCTTTTAAATAAGGAATTGGATTGATATTCTATCTATGTGGTTGAGTCCAGAATGGGGGGTTTAACCTAGGTGAGGCATAACCTTTCATTAGGCACTAGGTCTAGTCCTAATCCCCTTTTCTGTTATTTTTATTTTTCTCCTTTTTCTTTTTTCCCTTTACTATTTTCATTTTTTCCTCGGTATTTCCATGCATATCGATGGAAGATCCGCATTCAGGGCCTTCAGCTGAGAGAGGGATATAGATAGAAAGAGAATGGATATATGAAGGAGAAGGTGTCACCCATGTAGCTCATTCGGAGGTAGATCAAGTCTTAAAGGGTGCATGGCATGGATATGATGCAAATATTCATCGGATTATGCTAGAAGGTAAGACCATTTTATATTTTTTACTATAAATCTATATAGATCATAATTAATTCCTTTAAAGGGTTTCTAGGGACTCTATGTGGTTATATCTAGGCCTAATATGAGAGAAAATGGGGTTTTGGTCCATTTTAGGGTTTTTTATTCGGGAATACCCATGTACATTGTGTGTGGTTTAAAGAACACATATCATGATTTATTTTCATATAGGGAAGATGAGTTTTTGGGATGATGCACCATGTACTTGGGAGTACATGTCGTGTATTGTGCTTCTAGGGGCATGGAAAAGTTACAGTCCAGATACCCCGTGTGGGGGAATGTGTCCATGTAGGGTACAAAACCATACTCTATGTGGGGTGATATATATATCTGTGTTTTCATACATGAGCAAGTGGAGTACATGTCCTGGTACATGGTAAGGTTCCCCATTTGGGGTTAAACGCCATGTACGGGCTAATACATTCCTTGTACATCAACATATTACACATCAAGTGGGAATAGGGTAAATGAGCTTATGCCCATGTGGGGGTACACACCATGTACTGGGCACAGATGCCATGAAATTTTGAAAATTAAATGTCGATTATCCTAAGGCACATGGATAAGAAGTACCTTTGGGTTTACACATTGTGTACCCCTAGTACAAGTCTTGTAATTTTTCTATCTTGACATGTTTCACCTCTTTTCAACCCAGTGACAGAATTAGAGTTATAAGAAGTCTATTATAATAATTTTTTCATATATATCATTATGGTTGAATACTTTAGATTATTATAGACCATATGGGTGGTGTTTTTGATGGGTAAGAGTTTTTAGGATGATTGGTTTGAGGTTTGGTTCCAGAATCCTCCTATGCCTTGGAGTGTTAGTTTTGAGGCTCGAGTGAGGGTTGAGAGATTGGTGAATGGACTAGCATGAGTTTTACATGGTGATCTATTTGTGGTTATTTTTGGTGGATTATAAAACATGAGATCGAGTATTATCATTGATGAGATCTTGTTTTGTCTCTCCATGTCTAGATCAGCTGCTTGAGGTTAGAGTTGTTAGAGCCTTTGGGTTGGGTTGATGTCATGGGATGGAGATTATATCTAGGTATATTTGAGATTTTTAGATGTGTTTGAGAGACTCTTGAGGATTCCATTTTGGGATAGTTTTTTATCATGTGATATGTGGGTTTCGTAGTAGTCTATTGAGAATGGATGAGTAGTATTATGTTTTTTGGATTCCATTGTGGGAGAGTTGGTACCTGTTGATGGTTTTTTTATCAGGAAGGTTGGATGAGGTTTTCTTGCTTGGGATTTTCCCAAAGGCATTACTTATTCTAAGGAACCCTTATGGAGGGTGCTGGAGTTAGTGTCCTAGAGCCAACTATTTGTACATTGATTATATGTATATTTGATGCATTGAATATTAATAAAACTTCTTATTACATGTTGTTTGTTGTTATTCATGACTCTAATGTGGTAATGTCATAGAGTATATGATACATTGATAAGGTCATAGCAGTTCCCCACTATGATGAGAACCTCGATGTGCTATGATGATATTCTCTAATAATTTTATACATTTGGTTAACATACTATGATGGGACACATACTACCAAGACTTCAGGTGAAAGTATTTGTAAGCGGATGAGACTTCTTCTCAAGAAGTTTCCACTTGTTAATATATAAGATAAGATATTATGAGAAAATAACCACCAGTATGAATTATACATGTTTTGGTGTCATCGGATATTCATATCCATGAGGGTGTGTGATGGTCCGAAGACATTAATGTTAATATCAATTCATGTTACAACTCCCGTACTTATATTTATTTTGTAAACCATGATGAAAACATTTCATGGAGAAGTTATATATATTGGGTGCATCGTGAGTGACATGTCATCAATGAATAATTAGAGGAAAGAATGTTCCCTTCCATCTTTATGGTTACTGAAATCTCAACTCATTAATTAGAGTATAATCATCACATTATATTCCATGGACATAGTGTAAGGGTGTTTTTATTTCAGATAGTCTTAGAAATACATATCAAGCATATAGTTTGGTGACATGGATGTGCAACCTTTTTTATTAAATATTGTGACAATGATATTATATTACACAATGAGAATTCATATGTGGTTTTAAACGTTGAGACATTATATTTTTTTCTCTTGCATGCCTTAGCCCATTCCTAGATAGTAATATTTGACTTTAGGAAAGCCTTCCTAATACCAAAGAGAAATAATCCTAGAGGGTCACACTAAGTGTTTCTGTTGATCTCAATTAATTTATTTAATTGAATTAATGGAATTAAAATTATTCTCAATTATATGGAATAATTTTATTCGTGTTATATTTATACAATAAATTAATAAAATATTTATTCATGAGTTTGGGAATAAAATATTTATTTATTTTAATGAATTTTATAATTAATATTTAATTTATATAATGTGAATAATATATTTTTTCATGAAAAATATATGTATTCTGTTTTTCAGAAAAATATATAGGAGTTTGAATGGACCTCGACTGGGTCCAGTGACAAATATTAATTAACAAGACCGTTATATAATATTTTTATTGCACAAGTTGGAGCTTTCCACCAAATAATAATTATATAATTATTATTATGGGGAATAATATTTATTAAAGGTATTAATTGTTTTTTAAGGGATGGTTTAGAATTAAATAATATTTTAAATTAAATATCAAATTTATAAATAGGTGGTCATGTCTATTGTGTAGAGCATCCAAAATTTAGAATAGAGAATTCATGCACATAATGAATTCCTTATTAACTCCTCCTCTCTCCCTCTCAATAACAAGAAGTGGAAGAGATATTTATTTAATACCGAGGAGTGAACGATCAAGAATAAAAAACTCAAGACATTAAACTCACTATGCTAGCACCAAAAGAACGAGTGGTGTTTCTCAGAGATCATAGGATCACGTGTAGATCACTGATAGATGGATACTATCATTGGATCCTCATAGCGTAGTGAAGGTAATATAAAAGTGTCATTTCCGGTGATCAATATTCTCCATTGAAGAATGTTTAAAATCATAGATATTTATTTCATCAAATATTTAATTAAGTAATTATAAATATAATATGAAATATCCTTGCACTTGATTTTGGTTAATGATTATTGAAATAAATATTAATATATCACCCACCTTTGTACGCTTCCACTACACCCATAACCATCAAGTGGTATTAGAGGGGGCACATTTAAATTTATAATTATATATTTGACTATTGATCTATATGAAATTGTTGTTAGATATTCATTTAATGTTATTAGTTTATTAATATCATTTGAATTAACATGTTATCAGTATATTAATCATGTTCTTTTTTTAATTGTTTAATAAAAAATAAAGAATGACTAGAGATGCAATTGGTAAGTGCCAAATATTTTACTTGTAAAACTGGGTTACATGGAGTGCAGCCGAAGCACATGATGTATACCCACACACATTGTATCTAGATGAATTGAGAAATATAATACATGTGTTGACTTTATTTAACAGTGCATGTTTTCTAGGCCAACCTGGCATATTAAAAGCGGATATAGGGTTTTTAGTTGGCATATACACACTGTGTAGTCTGGATGAGTTTACATGCAGAAGCCCAAGACGTGTGACTTGGATATACAGAAACCTAGATACATGGAATGTAGATACATTTACATGTCTTGTATTCTCCCATTAATGGAAAAACTTAAAATTACATCAAATTTGAAAAAATTCAGCTTTAAAACCTTATTTTATTGATTCTAATGTTGTTGTGTGTTTGAAAATTTAAAAATGGTTTTAAATAATTTGAAATTGTTAACAAATTTATTATAATTAATGTGTTACTATTGGTTCTATTATTTATTTTCCATGAATTAAATTAATTATGAATATCTCCAAATAACATTGGATGATTATTAAAGAAGAAAAGAAAATTAATTAACTAATTAATGAATTAGTTTTTATCTTAAATAATATAATAATTAATAAAGAAATGAATGATAACCATTTAATTTTTTTTATTTGTTGCATGCATGAGTGTTCATGAGCTTGACCAAGACCTATGTATGTGTTGGATATTTAAATTTATTTTATAACATAAGTTTTAAATTATTTAATATTAAATTAAATGATGTTCTATGATTTATCCCTCCATCCATTATTATGTAGGACCTGCATGTCCAAGAATATTTATGCAATCCCCTTTAACTAATCCTTTGTTTCCCCTATCCTTCATGTGAGTAATAAATAATTTTAATTAATAGAGCATCCTAAGGGGCACATATTTGGTTCAAGATGGAACTATAATGATGCCAAACTAGGTGATTCAAATGTGAACAACTGGAATGTTTTAACACCAACCATAATATGAAATAAGAGTTATTTCTCCTAGGTCAAAGGTTTATTTATTTTCCACTTATTAAATAAAATTTTAAATAAATATGATGAATGTATCATTTAATAAATTATTTATTTATTTTTTTGAAATTATATATTTTATGGATGAAACACTATGATCACCTAAATAAATGATTTAATGTCAAAATATATAAATTAAATAAATAAATTGTGCATAAATGTCGTATCCAATATGGTTAATTTAATTATCTAACATCCACTTATTATTAAAAATTCATGTAAAGGATAAAAAAAGATAAAATTTATGTATAATAAATTAAAATGACTCAATTAAATATTAATATTAAATGATTGTTCCATTACATGTTTGAGAGTGAAACCATAGAAATGAGTATAGTAAATGGCCAAAGTCTGGACACTTATTTTTATCAGGGAGTTATCATGACAGTTTTGGGTAGACATAAACTAAATTGTATTGAGTTTAATGGCCAAATTTTGTTCAATACAAATTTAGAGGCAAGTGTTGAGGAAATCCAATTTAGGAATTTATTATGGGGGATCCACTAAATAGATCAAGGAGATGCAAGTCCGTAGTTGGAAAGACATATTACCAAATTACATTATTATGGTTTTCATGGGCAATGTTTAGATCATTTATAAAAGTAATGGGGATCCTTATCACTATAATTTTAAAGCAACTACACATTTCTAATTTAATGGTGAGGGATTTTGAGACTTGATAAAATAGTGGGAGATTTAATAAACAAATGAAACCCTTTAATTTATTTTATATCACTTATTTTTTAATCAATTTAAGTATTAATAATATATTCTTTTTAAATTCATAAAAAATGACAAGTTCATCATCCACATTATCCTTATGATAAATATTGGAGAATGATAACCTCCTAACTGGTAGTAACATCCAAGAGTGGTATAAATTCCTTCGTGTTGGGATATCCCATGAACAAAAATATTACGTTCCAGAATCCTCAATGCCTAATCTTCCTTCTAAATAATAAATTCATGAAGGGAAACTTATCTATGAAAAACATTTGAGCAATGCGGTCGATGTTCAATGTTTGATTCTTTCTTAAATATCTTGTAAACTAAAGAATTCTCACAAAAACATGGATCTGTATAGAATTCTTGAGAACCTCTAGGGTATTTACCTGGAGAGATCTAGAATGGAATGTTTTGTTATTTCCAATGTTCTATTTCTTATAAATCTTAGAGAGGGTTCCCCAGATGGACCTCACATAGTAAATCTCATTTGCTACATTGAGTTCATAGAGGTTTTGGGGTTTATACACCATGAAGAACTGGCCACCAACCTCATTCTGGAATCACTCCCTTAGATATTATCCAACATTTTTGTAAATTTTAATATTTAAAAAATCGATAAGTCTCCACTAGATCTTCTTATACTTATTCACCATGTAGATATAGATATGAAGTCTGAAAAATAATTTATCCTTTTAGTGAACAAATATAAAGTAAATCTAAAGATAATTAAGACCAAATCTTTATCACACCCTTCCATTAAGAATAATATCAAGGGGAAAGCAAGGGAACATGATATGTTTTATTTCACATGTGTCAAGAAGTTCCAATGGAAGAAAAACATCACCCAGCCAAAGAAGCCAGGGGAATCTTCATGTGCATTTTTTATCATGTGTAATTTATCTATTTCTAGAAAATAGATATTAGATACAACTTTTGGTACTCAAATATTTATTCAACTATAGGAACCAAGTATATTCTGAAATATTGACTAATGATAGGTAGATCTTTGAGCATCCAATGGATCTAAACTTGTTTTTGTTGCTATCAAGGACTACCACCTCATGTTGTTGTCCAGAATTATATTTGTTTTAAAGAGTTTTTATTATGTTCCATCAGTTATTAAGACATTAGTTATGTATCCATAATTGATATGGATGGATTTATTTTCAAATTTTTTAATAAATGTTTCTTATTTTATAAATAATAATTTTTTATGGTACAGAATATTTAAATAATGGTATTTATGTGTTGGATTACACGAACCAAATAATGGGAATCGATAACAATGTTACTTAAAATGACTCACACCACACATAACATTCGCATCACAATATGGGTCATCTAAATGAATATTTATTGACTAAATTACATCAAAATGGATATTTAGATTCTTTTTAACTAAAACCAATAGGTGTATGTCACACATGTTTACAAGGAGAAATGATCAAACCCCCATTTTCTTGGAAATGTGAAAGGGTTATAGATATTCTTGAATTAGTTCATAAAAATGTGTGTACACCATTTCCTATTAAACCAAGGGGTGGGTACTCATAGTTCATAAAATTTACTTATGATTTCAGTATATATGGATATGTCTACTTAATGAGGTATATAAGGCTGAGTCCATTGAAAAATTCAAGGAAAAAAATTAATGAAGTTGAGAACCATCTTGGTAATAATATTAGGATTCTTTTCTCAGACCGTGGTGGATAATATCCTAAACAATAATTTATTTATTATTAATGGATGTTTGGGATTTTATCTCAACTCACTCCTCCTTATATGCCTTAATGATATGTTATGAGATAAAGGAGAAAACACACCTTATTGGACATGGTGAGATCAATTATGAGCCATATAGTTCTTCTATTATAATTTTGGATATACATGTTACAAAAAGTTGCATGCACACTAAATCAAGTGCTAACTAAAGAAATAGATGGCATACCATACCAATTATGAAATGGAAAGAATCTGGTGTTTCCTTACTTACATGTGTGGGGTTAATAAGAATATGTTAAGGTCCCTCCAGGTAAAAAGATTTCACCATAAGGCACAAAATGTATATTTATAAGATATCACAAAAAAATATAGGGATACTACATATACAATCATTTAGAAATAATGGTTGTGGTTGATATATGCCCCAAATTTATGGAGTAGGATCTTATCTCTAAAATAGATAGTTGTAGAAATATAGAATTTGTTGAAATCCAGGATCAAGATACACAAGAATTGGTATAGGAAAAAATTACACAAAACCATGTGGTAGAAGAAATTGTTCTAGAGACATAATTACTATATAGGAGTACTAAAGTGGTTAGAGAATCATAATGGTATAGTAGTCAATGCGAATAGTGACTCATTATTAGTTGAAAATAATAATCCTCTAACATACAAGGAAGTTGTAATTGGAACAAATGTTTCAAAGTGGTAAGAATCCACAAATCCTAAAATGGATTACATGTTCCAAGACAAAGTCTAGATTTTGGTAGACCCTCCATAAGATGGAACTCCCATTGGTTAAATTTTTTTATTAAAGAATAAATTGGACATGGAAGGAAAATTCATTACCTATAAGGTGTGATTAGTTTCAAAAGGGTTTAAACAATGTTAAGGAATTGACTAAAAAAACCTTTTCACCAGTTTCAATGTTAAAATCCATCATAATTATACTTTTTATTTAGGCTTTCCATGATTACGAGATTTAGTAAAATGGATGTCAAAGAAGACTTATATAACAATAATCTTCAGGGCTATGTCTATATGACATATCTCGAAGGGTTTATGGATCCAAAGGATAGACACAAATTATGAAACTTCAACATGTCCATTTATGGATTAAAAAAAGCATCCAATTCCTGTAACATTCATTTTGATGAATCCATAATGAAATTTGGTTTCATAATGAATGAATGTGATCCATGTGTCTATAAATAGTTCAGTGGGAGTGCAATTGTTATATTAATAGTATATGTTGATGACATATTACACATTTAAAATAAAGTACTAGTATAACAGTTAGTTTAGGTGGGGTTGAATAAATGATTGTCTATAAATGGCTTGGGTGTGGCAGCAAATATTATTGGGATCAAGATCCATCGTTATAAATCTAAGAGGTTGTTCGACCTAAGTCAAAGTACATACACTGAAAAGATACTGAAGAGATTAATTTAGGAACAATTCGCGAGGGGATTGTTTCCAACATCACATGGAATTCATATTTCAAGGAAAATGTTCCCTCAAACACTAGAGAAAATAAACATAATTACAAGGATTCTATACGTATTAGTGATTGGGTCTGCTATGTATGATATTCTATGTACTAGGCTAGATTTCCCCTATGGATTAAGTGTGTCTGAAATATATCCAAATGATGCAGGTGACTTACATCATATGGCATTCAAGACTATCCTTTACTTTTTCAGGTTTACTAAGGATATGTTCTTGGTTTATAGAGGAGATGAGGAATTATTCATTAGAGGAGATGAATTTTCTAGTTTCCAAACTGATCAAGATGACATGAAGTAATTTTAATGGAGGTGTTAAGAGTGGGAAGAGATAAAATTATGTTGTGGTTTAAGATTCTACGGTAGAGTCTGAGTATAATGTGACTTATAAGAAATATAAAGAAGCAATATGGATGCCTAACATAATCCAACATCCGGATGTGGTATCTAGCATCAAATATCATATCACACTCTATTGGGATAATACTGCGGCAGTGGATCCTAAAAAAGTGACATGGTCGCCTCAATAGATGAATCACATACTATGTAATTATCATCTCTTTAGATATTTTTCTCAAACAGGTGAAGTTACAGTGAGTAGTATTTCCATGTAAGACAATATGGTGGACCCCTTAACTAAATCCTTGACATTGAAGAAACATGGATATCATGTGAGCTCTAGTGGACTAAAGGTCATAGGAATTTGGGTCCGGTATGAGTGGGAGCTTGTTTGAGTCAGTGTTCTAGGACCAACTTTTTTTAATTTTATTGCATGTATATTCGATGTATTTACTATTAATAAAAAATATTTTTTGTTATTTTTGTTATTTTTCATGGCAAAAATATAATAAGGTCTTATAGTATACATTTCATTGATAAGGTCATGGTAGTTCCCTATGATGATGAGAAAGTTGATGTGTTATGATGATATTATCAAATAATATTCCATGGTTTGATAAGGTACTATGAGGGGACACATAGTACATAGACTATCATGTGTGAGTACTCATAAGAAGATGAGGCTTCTCTCATGAATTTCATATTTAGTAATCTCTAAGACAGTAGATTATGAGAATAGACCTGCCAGTATGAATTCTTCATTTTTTGGTGTCTTTGTATATTCCTATCTATGAGAATGTGTGATGGTCCTTACACTTTAAGATTATTAATGATTCATGTTTCAACATGCATACATAGATTTATTTTGTAAACCATGATGATAACCATTCATGGAATGGTTGGATATGTTTGGTATGTTATGAGTGACATTTTATTAATGTGTAAGTTGAGGAAGGCTTTGTCCCTTATATCTTTATGTATACAAATATCTCATCACTTTTTTTGTAAAAGAATCATCATATTGAACTCCATGGCCATTGTGTAGCGACATGTTTATTTTAGATATTAAAAGAATGACATTTCAAGAATATAATTTAGTGACACCAATATGCAACATGCTTAATGAGATATTTTGAAACTTGTATTATATTACATGGTGAGTTTTCATTTTTTTTTTTAAACATTGGAACATTAATCTCTTTCTCTTGGGTTCCTTGACCCATTTCTAGATAGTAATACTGGACTTCAGGTAATCCCACCTAATTCCAAACAAGAAAGAATCCTAGAGGGCCACATACTAAGTATTTTTGTTGATTCCAATTAAATTCTATTTGAGCTTAATTAATGGAATAAATATTAATCTCATGTACGAGGAATAATTTTATTCAAGTTATATCGACCTCATAAATTAAACAAATATTTATTCGTCAGCTTGTGAATAAAATATTTATTTTTTAATGGATTTTTTTAATAAATATTTATTTTTTGGATTGTGAATAAAATATTTTAAGTTGTTTAAAATGTTTTATAGGAGTTTGAATGGGTCAATCCCTAGTCTAGTGAAAAATATTAATTAACAATACTGTTATATTATATTTATTATTATGAAAGTTGGTGCACACCACAAAACAATAATTATATTCTTATTATTATATGGCATGGGATTTATTAAATGTAATAAATTTTATTTAATGTTCAATATAAAATTATAATATTTTAACATAAATCCCAACCCTATAAATAGGTGGCTATGTCTATTGTGTAGGTCATTCAAAATTGAGGATGGGGACTTGTTGAACACAAGGAAATCTCTCTCAATTCCTTCTTCTATCTCACTATCAAGAAAAATAATTGAAAAAGTGATTTATTCAAGGCTGAAGAACGCGAGATCAAGAATGAACAAAAACATTATTTGACTCACCATGATAGCACCCAAAGATCATGTGGGGTTTCTTGGTGATCATAGGAGCATGTTTGAATCACCTCTAGAGGGATTCTATCCTTGGATCCTCACTATGAAATGAATGTAATCTGAAAGGGTCTTTTCATTTGATCAACATTCATCTATTGAGAAATTACTTCAGATTAGGTATTTATTTCTACAAATATTAAAAAAAATTAATTATAAATTTGATGTAAAATATCCTTGCTCTCAGTTTTGGGCAACGATTATTAAAATAAATTTTAATATATCTCCCACCACTTCATGCTTTCCTTATGCCCGAAATCATTAAAGGGTCTATTTCATTGGAGGAGGTCATTAAGAGAATTATTAATTCCCTTGTTGGTGGTCTTGTGCTTTTAGATTCCATTTTGGGTAGGTTGTTGATTGAGGATCAGTTGGAGGCCACTAAGGGATATTTTGTGATTTTTCTTCACTGGGAATGTCTCGTGATTTTGGATGAACTATATGAACCCCTTTTAGGGTGTCATGCTCTTCTTGTTTATTTTTTAACTATTGTGGATCTCTTGAAGGGTGTGTTCTGAAAGCTTGGGTGGATCAAAGGATTCCCTGAGAGAAAATTTCCATTGTGACATGATCCTAGGGACTGTGGGATCCTTGATTTTTGTTTTATAATTGAGGTGGGTCATGGAGATCCATGGTGACTATTTGTTGGATAATGTAATATTGGGTTCTGAGAGAGTATATGTTCTTTATTAGCCAATATTTGATCACCACTTTTAATTCAGCTGTTTAGATTGTCTATGAATAAAGAATATATTCCAAAGACCACCTTTCAATCAAGATATGGTCATTATGAGTTTTTTGTTAGTCCCTTCTGCTTTAATAATACACCTGTTATTTTTATGTATTTGAGTAATAAAACCATTAAGGATAACCTTGAAAACATTTTGGTTGTTTTTAATAAAGATATTCTTATATATTCCAAAATTCATTAACAGCATGAGAATCATCTAAGGGTTATATTACAAAATCTAAGGAAGGAGAGGATATTCGGAAAGATAAAAAAAGGTGAATTTTGGTTACAACGTGCTTATTTCTTGTAGGAAATTGTAACCAATGATGAAATCATGGTTGATACTTCTAAGAAAAAGGTTATAGATGAGTTGACTCATCCTATAACAATAACTGAGATTCATAGTATCCTTGGATTATAGGAATATTATAGGAGGGTTGTCAAAAAATTCCTAACATTATAATCCACTAACCAAGTTAACTCGAAAAGGGGTCAAGTTAACCTAGAAAAAAGAGTATAAAAAAAGTTTCCAAGATCTGAATAAGATATTGGTTACTGCACTTGTAATAACTCTACCCAATATTAGAGAAGGATACATTATTTTTAGTGATGCATATCTGAAAGGGCTTTGGTGTATCCTCATGAAAAATGAAAATGTGATTTCTTATGAATCGTAACAGTTGAAGCCTCATGTGTAGAACTATCCTACTCATGACCTAGAGTTGGTTTTGGTTATTTTTTATTTGATGATATAGAGGAACTATATTTATGGGGATAAATGTGATATATACACATACCAAAAAAATTTAATTATATTTCCTTGAAATAGTAATTGAACATGAGACAGAGGATATGGTTGAAAGTTGATAAATATTATGATTGTTAAATTCAATATCACCTTGAAAGAGAAAATAATGGAATTGGTGCATTAAGTAGGAGAAACCTTATTGTGCTAGAAATGATGAGGATTCAGGGAGATACTTTGATCAAATACCTAATAAAACTAGACATGGGAATTTTATGGGAAGGGACCTCATTAACAAAATCCCAAATTATTTCTCAACCATCATTATTAGAAAAGATCAAGAAATATCAAAGAGAATATCATTTGTTGAAAATAAGTTATAGATTATGGAGTTTGGGAAGTTTCTTAAGTTCAATATTTATCAAGAAGGTGTACTAAAATTTCATATAATGATATTTGTTCAGTCTATTATTAAAATAAAGAATGACCTAACAAAAAATCATAAAGCTCTAATTACTCTATACATCATGGAACCATGAAAATGTATAGGGTCCTTCATGATAATTATTAGTGGGATAAAATGAAAAGTGATACTTTTTACTACACTACAAGGTGCCTGGTGTGTCAACAAGTGAAGGCAGAGAAAAAACATCCTAAAGGGGTATTACAGCCACTATCTGTACCAGCATGGAAGTGGGAAAATATCACAATGGACATTGTCATTGGTCTCTCGAAAACATCCCAAGGAAATAATGTGATAAGGGTTATAGTGGTTTATCTCACCAAGAATGCCCATTTTATCTCTATTTGGGAATATTTTTCTATTGAAAAACTTATCAAGATATACGTAAAGGAAGTGGTGAGGCTGCATGGAGTTCCACTCTTTATCATTTATGATCATGATCCACGATTTACATTAAAATTATATAGAATACTTCAACAGGATTTGAATACTGAATTGAATTTCAGTGTAACCTATCACCCCCAAACTGATGGCCAGTCTGAGAGGACTATTTATATACTCAAGGACATGCTATGAACATGATCAATGGAATTTAACGGTGGATGGGATGAACATGTCCCATTAGTTGAGTTCTCATACAAAAAAATCTTCAATTAAATTATTTAAATGGAACCCTGTAATGATCTGTATGGGAAGTGATGTAGAACTCATACTTGTTGGGCTAAAGATGGTGAGAAAAATATTTTTGGGCCTGATATTGTGCAAGAGATTACAGAAAAGGTTCATGCCATCAAACATCACAAAAAGGATTCTCAGAGTCAAAATAATAGCTACGCTAAAAACCATATAAGGGACTTGGAGTTTGATGTTGTTTAAAAATTCTTCGTTCAAATTTCACCTTGGAATAGCGTCATAAATTTTTGGATGAAATGGTAGCTCATCCATAAGTACATTGGCACATATGAAATCCATGATCGCATAAGATCAGTGGCCTATTGGTTTTCACTTCCTCCAAATCTAGCTCAATTTCATGATATATTGACATATCTCTATTGAATAAGTATATACCTGACCCTTAACATATAATGAATCCTAAATGGGTACAAATAGAACATAAACACTCTTATGAGGAGTAGTCGATGGAGATCTTAGACCTTAGAGACAAGGTTCTACGTAGCAAGACTACCCACCTTGTTAAAGTGTTGTAGAGGAACCACAAATATGAAAAATCTATGTGGGAAGTAAAGGAAAAAATGAGGAAAAAGTACTACCACATTTTCTCAACCGAGGGAATGAGATGAAATTTTAGGGATGAAATTTCTTAAGGGGGGAATAAGGTAACAACCATAACTTTTTGAATGATAATTTTTCCCTCAAATTATGTGTTATATTATATTATACATAACAAAACTATATCTCTATAATAATGAAGTGAGTATATTTTCAAATATAACCCCTGGGTTTTGACTATTATATGACCATTGGTCTATTGGTTAATATGATTGTTGGAAACTATTCTCTTAATAATAATTTTAACATTATAATTATTGTTTCTATGTATAAATGAAAATGGAAAATTAATATAGAATGAACATTCGATAGAACCATCTAGTAGAGTCGTGTCATATAAAACCCATATCACATAAACTGAGAGTTAGGTAGTGTCATAGATATTTTCTCTTGACCAATCCCAATTTAAGATTCAACTTGTTAATCTTTAATTAAATTTCCTATGGGAGAAATTCAAGTTAGTAGAAATTACCACTCGAGCGATGTCATTCAAGCCGCCAAAAGAATCTGTCACTATCACAAACCTCACACTAAGTTCATATATGGGTGTTATAAAAATATTATGTTTCAATGAATTAGTTACATAATGTGTAATCCCTTTGTATATGTAAAATTTTTTATCCATCAATTCTATTTTGAGTTTATTTTTTGTAAAAAATATGATGATTTTGATAAATTGATTTTTCAGACAAAAAATGTACTTTTTAGAAATGACATAATTATTATAGTAAATTAAGGTATTATAAATATATATTACTTAAATTAAATACTATGATTAGAAATCTTTTATTTAAATTTAAATGATATAAAAATCTAATTTTATTACAAGTGTCAGAAATTTCGCTATACATTTTACTATGCTTTATTACCTGCTATTATTTTTAATAAATAATGATTTTTATATTTAAAAGTTAAAATTATAATAATTAAAGAATTATTATTATAAAATAAACATCATTTTTTAACTTCACATTTAAATTAGGATAGGATGAATTTATGAGAATTTTGCTAAAATATGTTTTTTTGGTAAATAGTAAAAATACAGTTTTGAGATTTCGATATATTTAATGAAATCATAATGATGTAATAAGTAATATAAAATTATCATCCAATATTGTGTTTTAAAATAAAATATTATGTGCCCCATGGTTCTAATACTATGGGAAAACACCATGGGAAAGCCCATGGTTTTGCAAAAACCACCATAGAGGTGTCTAAGGAAATCAATAAAAAATCTCCCACTTTTTCTATAAATAACCACCCATTTCTCCATTATAATTCAATATCAATTCAACTTATAAAAATATCGGGAATTTTTACCATCCAGGAAGTCATCCCAATTTTTCTTCAATCCCCCAAGGTCACAATCTTTGAGATTTAGGAGTAACACTTTATGGAAAGGGAAATCACAACTCCTCTTTTCCTTTCAAGTTCAATTTTTATGTGGTATGTCCTTAAAATTTCCATACTATGTTCTTATGTCTATTTTATTCTATCTTTTTTCTTTTTTATTATTATTTTATAAGTTTTATACCATTTTCCCTTTCATTTTTAATGTTTTAAAAACCATATTTTATACCTGTTATGCTGAAAATTTTTCTTCCCAAAAATTTCTCGCTTTTTCTCAAGAAATTATCTTATTTTATTTTGTGAAAACACAAACCTCTTAATATTATAGGGTAATTAAACTATATTTAAATATGATATATTTTTATTCTATAATTAAGATATGTGAAACACACCTTCCTTTTTAGTGTTTTAACAATGACATAATGATTTTGTCATTAATCACTTCTTTTTAAAATTCCATGATTCTTATATGAAACCAATTAATTTTATTCTCCATGGGTTATTTATGGAATGTTTTATTATGATTTAATTATATCACATTAATTAATAAAAATTAAGGGTGTTCCCTGATTGTGCTCCAATGCATTGGGTAATGAGTTTAATCTCTTGAGATAACATGTTTTATGATACCTTGGTGAATAAATGTGGTAATATTTATGGAACCTCAGGGAAAAACATTGGTTCTATTCTTATGAATGCCTAAAATAAATATTTTATACACATTTTAGAGTTATAAATCATGTTCTTATTGTTATTATATTCCTCTTTCCCATGCCTTTATGATATTTCTCAAGTTCTTATCAATATTTCTCTAATAACATGTAAATTGTTTCTCTTATTTTATCTTACTGGGCCTTACGCTCCTCCTTTCCATTAATCTATGTCCCCAGGTTATTATTTTTATTCAACATACTTAGGATTAACATATTATGAAGAATTTAAAGTGGATTATAAGAATATTTTATGATTTCATTTATTATATACCTTTTTCCCAGGAAGTTAAACATTAAAAGATCCTATATTTTGTACTATATAATAAAATCTATGTAATAAAAAGGTGGTATTCCATATATACTCTCCCAAACTTGACACCCTCCCTACTATTTGACATCCTTTCGAATATAGGGAGGTGCACTTGAGGTCATGTGACCCACCGGTAGGGTACATATGATTAGTGGACCTCGGGTCGAGACGTTACATGTATAGTGGTTTTAAACTTGTTATTAACTTATACCAGCACTATATTAATATATATAATATTATATATTATACTTTTGTAACATCTTATCAACAATTATTTAATTATATTTCATTATTTTCATTGTTTTATTTGTTAATTTCCTTGTTTTCTCATGCATGTTTTGTAATGAAAGATGTGGTACTTGTGAATATTATATAGTCTCATCATATCCAAAATAATAATCACAAAATAAATATCATATTTATAAATCATGTATAATTTAAATACCAATCATGAAATATATTTTTTAGGATTGAATTATTTTACGATCATGGAGATGGTCGGTCATATGTACACATTAGTAACATTTCCTTTTCTAAATGATCATTACATAAAATAGGTACGTAATATTTTATCTTTATGGAATGATCATAATATAATAAATAACATTTTATATATTTAAATATACATATATTTATATCATCCTTTTTTTTTGTGATGAAAATAGAGTTACATCGTTTCGTAAAGGTGGTAGGCCACACGTACATGAACGACGTTATGATCTTTCATTGAGTGAAAAGGTAGGAATGAAAATAATATATATATATATATATATATATTTTTTAGAATTATTAATATTTTATTAATATCATAATTATTTCAAATATATCACATGTAATAATTAACTTTATCCTTATCACCTTCCATGTAATATATTAGTGAAAGATGAATCAAATCGTTTTGGGAGGCGATAGTCCTCCGTACACCCGAGCGACGTTATCATGTCTCATGTAGAATGTAATGTAATAAGTTATATATTATATAATGACTCATTTGGTGTAATTATTTTATAAATATCATATATATATATACATTATTTCCATCATCATACTGATTCACACTCAAATTTACCCAAGAGAAGAATGTAGAATGGTCCTTGTAGTCTAGCTTGGGTTGTCGAATCCTCAGAGACCAAAGAAGTAACCTATAGACACACAAATTCTAAAGACTATTTTTGGATATGATGTGGCCAAATTGGGTTGATTTTACATTGGTTTAAAGGATCACTAACAGATTTAAGTTAATTCAAATTAAGGTAATGAGTTGATCCTAGGTTATTGATCCGGGTGGATTGGATAAATTCTTTTTTTAATGATTTCAATTTCTTATATTTGAGATGGATTCATTTAAGAAGATCAAAAAAAATCATCACTTACTATTTTAATTCCTACACACCCTAATAATAATCACTTATACACTTGAAATATCAACATTTTAAGCACTCCAAGGTAAAGGTTCGTATTAGCACTTGAAATGTGTGACCATAAATTCAATAAGGATGAAGAGGTTTTGAAATCATCAAATAAAAATATCATTTAAAAGAAGTGATTAGTGATTAATGGAGTGAGAAATAACATCCAATACATCCCCTTTCTACTCCCTTGGATCAACTCATAATGGATTTATCTCTCTATTGATAACATGTCTTCAACAAAAGTGGGAAGTAGACTTGCGAGGGTGGAATTGAAGAAGTAAAAACAACAACACAAATCGATCACTCCACCGTTGTGTAATAAATATCACAAAGTATGGTCTGAATAACTTCACACCCTGAACCAAAAATATCAACCTGATATGTATAAGAACATAATAATATTAAAGGAAGAATTTTTTTTAAGAAACTAAGGTGAATTGAACAACTTACATGAGAAAGAAATGTGATTACAAATGCAAAGCGACAACATAACACTACAATGAAACCAATCACCAAAGATCCTTAAATAATCCAAAAAAACTACCTTAAATAGGAATTTTTTGTGCCTTGGGTAGAGCCTCCAATATTAAAATTCATCCCACATGATTATGGTAGGCTTAGGGTGGTGGAAATCTTGTGGAACTTGTATTTTTCCACTATTGACCCGAGGTGGAAGCCAGCTTGAAACCACTAAACAGAAGCATTGAAATGTCCTTCTATATGGAAAAATTAGAGTGGGACATAGAAGAAGAAAATGGATTTCTGGATGTCTCCTAACCTCCTGTAAACTTTTGGTTCATTTAGAGTTGTTCATACCAAGATATTATTAAATTGGTAGGATGTTTTCTGGGCCATAGAATCTTGCCCAGAATTTTATCTCCAAATTGGGCCACCTTAATAACCACCATGTAGGCCTAATTAGTGTTGGAACATGAAAAATGATTTGTTCCTCTATATATCATATATAATACCACGAAATTTGGGCTTCATTGGGCCTACATGTTGGGCTCCACATTCTCATCAGTAGGTTTTTTTTCCAATCTACCTTCTCCAAAATTGTTTGCATGAAATCCCATTTTGGTGGTCTTCCAAAGGGAATCTTCTAACACTCAACAAGTATGAATTGTTCCCAATATAATTAGAAACCATAAAATTAAATATGAAAATAAAATCAAGATCAATGGGTACTTTAAATGATGTCCAAAAAATGTACCACATAATAGTGCATTTTAAGAAGGAATTATAATCATAATGTGAAATGATGTTCAAAGTGTAAAATGCACTAAAATGGTATTCATGAATAATAAATCACATGAATATCATATACATTAAAAATCAATATTAGTCTCATTTAGTGGATAATCACACCCCCCAACTTATGATTTTCTAGTCCTGAGAAAAATGTATCTCAACAATATGAAATTTGAATTCCCTTTTCCAAAAACATTTTAATACACAATGATCACCAAAAAACCTTATACCAAAAAACCATGAAACCCATAAAAATATTTTAATACAAGATAGTTTCATAATAAGATCTCAATACCATGCCCATTACTTTGTTCAAATTCATCTCCATATTTCATCCAATATCAATTAATAGTGATGATGTGTTGTGCATCGCATTAGACATGGGGGTTTATCTTTATTCAAGAGGGAAATGATAGAAGCTCTATGTGGAATAAAATTTCAATATTAAGATGATAATTCAAATTTTTTTTTCAATTTTTCCATGGTAATTGAAATTGCACTCAAAAGAGTCAACCCCTGTAGTGATAATTTGTCGATAACTCCCAGGCTCAAAGACCTTAGGGAACCATGTGAAACCCACATACTCAGGAATCATCTCAAGATAACTAAATCAAAAACAAAATCAAATTACCAAAAATAGAGATAAAATTACTAACTCTAGGCCAGAAAACTATTGAGTCACGATCCCCAAGTACTGAAAGCCACACATTAGGTTATTTCATTGCTCTACATGAAAATTTATTGTTTTTTTAATGTTTTATTTAATACTCATTTTAAAACTAAAATGATTACCAAAACTATGCTATTTATTTGGGGGACCCCATGAACTCAAACTAATAACCCACTATCCAAAGTACATGCATTGTGATATTTTTTTGGATTAAAATATAAACAATGAAATATCACATTGGACAGCCACACTTTCCAAAATCTATGCTCATGAAATTATAAAATGATTAATATAAGAATCAGGGAATTCTAAATTATTTGATATTCAGTTTCCAAGTGTGTAATGTGTATTACCTTGTTCAAAGTTAAAGGAATATTTCCTTCTATTTACACATATTTTATTCAAATCATTCATTTTTTTGACACGAAAGCATTTTTATTTTATCTCTCCCCCCCCAACATAAAATAACATTGTCCCCAGTGTTTAAATAAAAGAAAATTTAGAAGGGGGTAGAGGTAGAGAATGAGAGTTCAAAAAGGAAATTAAAAATGTGGATCATGGAATGAAGTCACCTAGTGGTTGAAGTTGAAATTCTTGTTGCTTCCTTTTAATCCCTTGATCTCAATGTCACTCTGAGAATTCCTTAGTGGAAAAAAAAGAAAAACCAAAAAATATATATATATATATATACATATTTATATAATAAATAAAGTAAAAAATAAGTATATATATAAAAATTATAGAATAATGAAGCTAAAAAAGCTATAGTTCAGTGGTAAGCGTGTGCCCCTATCTCCCTTTGGTCCCGGGTTCGATTCCCCATGGCTTCTCCTGTTGTGACGGGGCTTGACCCATGACCTATGACGTGTCCATTTTTTATTAATATATTTTTATTTTTATTTTTTGTGTTTTTATTTTAACCTAAAAACACTTAAAAATAAAACGAATTAATGATTCATTGTCTTCTTTTTAAATTTCTCGGTAAGGTATTACTCAACGATCACACCACATGACACAGATGAATATAGTGCTCCCCTTTCATACCCATCCATACTAATAATAGAATAATAGGTCAACAGTCTAATTTTTTTTAAAAAAAATCAAAATGATTCATTAATCCTATTTAAAATATAAAGTTGATTAAAACAACAAAACGATTGGAAACTTGAAAACCATGGGTTGCCTCCCATGTAGTGCTTTGTTTAACGTCGCTAGCTTGACTTGAACCCCCCAATTTACCCAATACCAACATTCAACATTTTAAGGACCATATTTCCCACCAGTTCTACTAGGTTTATATTGATTCTTTGTTTATAATTTTTGTCTTGTACAAATGTATGTTCTACAGTGAGTGGGAAAATACAAGGAATATCAGAAATTGTTGATCTAGTTTCCTATGTAGTCTTGCCTAAGAAATCAATGATTGTTCCAACTTTTTTGGTTTCAATAGAAGAATGAATTCCAATTTAAAGTTCATTATTATACCCTATGAAGGGATACTTGAGTGGGGAAGTAAAGACAATAATTTTGAGCTCAGGTTGTATAGTACATTCAAATACAGGTTGAGATTTTGAATCCAAATCAGTTTCATTTTCCAAATTTCTCAACAAAATTAGTTCCTTTTGAATAGAATATTCAACCAACAAATTTGAAATATCAGTGTTAGTAATGGGAAAGTACTCAACATTTGTGATTTCTCTCAATGGTTCAGTAATTTTTTGTTCTGAAGAATCAATGGATTGATATTAAAGACACTCAATCCATGATGTTGAATTATCCTCTTTTGAATCCAAAAAATCAATTTATTCTTGATTTAAATACCCTCTAATAATTTCTTTATCTTCTCCATCTATCCCAGATCCAAAGGTCGGTTCTTCAATAAATTTATGAGAGGTTTTTGGGAGAAAAGAGTCTTCTATCAATGATGTGGAAGGGATAACATGAGTGGGAATGGGTTCCATAACGGTCTCTATGTTTTGTAATTCTAATCTCAGTGATGAAACCTCAAAATTAATTATCTCTATTTGTTGAAATAGTTTTTCAATTAATGGATGTGAATCGGGAGGGATAAGGGGTTGTGCCAAATGGTCTATTCTTGGTGGATAATTAAGTTGTTGGAATTTGATAGGAGGGTGTTCATATTGGATTTTTGGGGATTGAAACTCATTATATGTTGAAATATCTTGTGGATAATAGGAGTTAAAACTTTTTGGTTTATTATCTTTTTTATGATCCCACCAGTAGAAATTAGGATGGTCATTGTACATCACAGATGGGGTTGGATAATCAATGAAGGGATATGTGCCCCATGTTTGGATTTGTTCAAAATTTCTTTCCATAGGAGTGAGGGGGTGAGAATAGAGTAGTGGGATGGAAAAAAATATAGTGTCTAAGATAACATACTTAGGTCCCTGGAAACAGTGCCAAAATATGATTCACGTTCAAATTTACCTTAAAGAAAGTAGAACGGTCCTTGTAGTCTTGCTTGGGTTGTTTAATCCTCAGAGACCAAAGAAGTAACCTATAGACACACACATTCTAAGGACATTTTTTGTCTATAAAGTGGCCAAAATGGGTTGATTTTAGATGGGTTTAAAGGATCACTAAAATATTTAAGTTAATTAAAATTAAGGTAATGAGTTGATCATAGGTAATCGCTTGGGGTGGATTGGATGAATTCCTTTTTTAATGATTTCAATTTCTTATATTTGAGATGGGTTCATTTATGAAGATCAAAAAAAATCATAACTTACTGGTTTAATGCCTACACAACCTAATACTAATCACCTATACACATGAAGGATCAAGGTTTTGAGTACTCCAAGGTAAAGGTTCGTATTAGCACTTGAAATGTGTGACCTTAAATTCAATAAGGATGAGGAGGTTTTAAAATCATCAAATAAAAATCTCTTTTAAAAGAAGTGATTTGTCATTAATGGAGTGAGAAATAACATCCAATCCAACCCCTTGCTACTCCGTTGGATAAAACCATAAAATATTTATCCCTCTATTGATTACATGTCTTCAACAAAAGCGGGAAGAAGACTTATGACGGTGGAATTGAAGAAGTAAAAACAACAACAAAAATCGATCACTCCACTATTGTGTGATATATATCACAACGTATGGTGGGAATAAATTCACACCTTGAACCAACAGTATCAACGTGATATGTAGAAGAAAAAAATAATATTAAAGGAATAACTTTTATTATGAAACTAAGTTGAATTGAACAACTTACATGAGAAAGAAATGAAATTACAAACACAAAGCGACAGCATAACACTACAATGAAACCAAGCACCAAAGATCCTTAAATCCTCCAAAAAACTTTCTTAAATAGTCATTTTTGGAGCTTTGGGTTGAGCCTTAAATATTTAAAGTCATCCCACTTGATTATGGTAGGCTTAGGGTGGTGGAAAGCTTGTGGAACTTGGACTTTTCCACTCTTGACCTGAAGTGGCATCCAGCTTGCAACCACCATACAGATGCATAGAAATGACCTTCTAGATGGATGAATTAGAGTGGGACATAGAAGAAGAAAATTTATCTCCAGATGTCTCATAACCTCATGTAAAATTGGGGTCCATTTGGATTTTTTATGCCGAGATATGATTAAATTGGTAGAATGTTTTCTGGGTCACAAAATCTGGCCCAGAATATTATCTCCAAATTGGTCCGCCTTACTAACAACCATGTAGTCAGAATTAGCATTTTCTCCAGAGGAATTATTTGTTCCTATATATGTCTTATATCATCCCATGAAATTTGGGCTTCATTGGGCATGTATGTCGGGCACCACATTCTCATCAGTGGGATGCTGTCCAATCTGTCTTCTCCAGAATTGTTTGCATGAAATCCCATTTTGGTGGTATTCCAATGTGAATCTTCCAACACTCCACAAGTATGAATTGTTACCAATATAATTAGAAACCTGAAAATTAAATATGAAAATAAAATCAATATCATTTGGTACTTTACATGATGTTCAAAAAAATGTACCACATAATAGTGTATTTTAAACAATCATAATGTGAAATGATGTTCAAAGTGTAAAATGCACTAAAATGGTGTTTAATAATAATAAAGAACTTTAATATTATATATATTAACAATGAATATTATCCTCATTTAGTGGATAATCAATTACCAACCATGATAGGTGGTAATGGAAAGATTAATGACATCAATTCGTGAGGTGATAATCTGTCATACACACGAATGGTGATTTCATAACCCATTTGATGGATGTTTAGATGGTTATAGGTAATGCCCTTAACTAAAAAACAACTACATATATGGAATATATTGAGTTTATTATATCATCATATATTAATAATATTTTAAGGGGTTTTAGGAATAAATAAAATAAAAATTCGCATTGAAGATTGTTACCTCTTCTTCGGGTATCTTCCTTAGGTTTGCACCAAAGCCGTCCAAGGATGGATTTCATGACCAAAAATGGAATATAGGATAATTAGAGAAAATTTGGTAAGTAATTAGCAATGGTCTTGTATGAACCAAAAGGTTTTGAATGTTTTAATGAGAGAGGATAATGATTGCCATTTTTTTATTAAGATGAGTGGCACCCCTATATTTTTTTCAAAAGATTCAATTATACACAGTTTTTTTCATGACACAAACATCCAAAATGGGACATTTTTTAAAATAGATTATATAATCTTTATATATGTCGATAAAATGGGTATTTTAAAAGTTATTAGTTCATTTTTGAGATTAATATTATTATTTTAACACTTAGTAAATCAGTTTTTACCTTAATTAAAATAATTTATTTTTATTTTTTCACTATTAATTTTGGTCAAAAATTAATTTGACTGAATCATAAATTATAAATTTTTATATTCCTAAAATGGAATCCATTTTTTAAAATTAAATTCACATAAGTAGAAAATTTTTATTGAAAATTAATCATGTAGATGCGATGAGAAAGTAGGGTTTTAAACAGAAAATGTTCAAAATTTTATAAAGTTTTTATATCAAAATTCAAAATGAAAATCATTCCAATGAACTAAATTATATTAATTGATATAAAACTGAAGTTATTATTAATTTCAAACCAATAAAATATACAATTTAATCTAATTAGTTATTTAAAAGAAAATGATTTTTTCAATTAAAATTTATTATTTTTCACTATTCATTGAAAAATGAAACTTTTCATAATATACCAAAAATTAACCCTAATATAATTTTTATATTATGATCTCTAAAATGAAGTTTATTTTTTCAAATAATGTTTTTATAAGTGGTAAAAAATAATTTTAAATTATGTGTGCAGAACAAGACTAAATTCTCCTTTAGAAAAATACAGTTTTTTATAATATTAAGTTTTCTTTTAAATAATTAATTTTTTTTAATAATAAATAGATAACTAATAAACATGTGTGAAATATATATTTTAATAATTTATTTAATCCTATTCTTACCCTCAATTCAATTGGCTAGGTGATATATTAAATAATAATTTTAAAAATATATTGTTGTTCAATAAAACTCGGTCTTGCGTGTGACACAAGATATCAAAAAAAACTCATTGTTTCATGTACAAAAAGATAAAATTAGTGTTGTGTTTAATATAATATATAGAATAAAATATTATTATTTTATAATTTTTGGTTGTTATATTCTCAAAACCTTAAATAAAATTCATCCTCCCTATTTAAAATTGATCTTGATAATCAAGGGTTTGATATTTGAAAAATATATTGTTGGAAACCCACATCATAAAAAGAGTTAACAAAACATCCTCTTAATAATAGAGAAATAGAAGTACCAAGGTCATATTTAATAAATATAACTAGGTTTCTATGTAGAATCACATTGGTTTAATGTGAAGATATGCACATGGAAGAAAATCATAAATAATTATAGAGTTATTAAGGTCATTGATCACATGAAAGTGAATGGTATATAGAAAGTTAAGGGCCATAGGAACATAAATATATGATGATTTAAAAGAATGTCTAATTCATCAGATATGAATGTAATAAGATATCAATTTTTCTTCAAGATAATTTTCCTAAATTTGATGAATTATTTTACTATCTAAAAATATAAGGAAATATACTTGATACATTTATATTTCATTTTCACAATTTCATCCTTTGGTCGTGTTTTAATAAATTTTCAATTCATTCCTTACTCTAAGAATTGAGTAGCAAAAAATAAATTATTTATTCCTGAAGGACTAAAATTCACTTTTAATGGATCATAAGATCTATACAATGTTGAAAATAGGTTCTATCTATTTCAAACAATTTTCCAAAAACAATATGGTTAGTCCATTTTGTCAGATATGCATAAATCTTAATACGGCGAAGTAATACATTAATATCTAAAACCTTATCTAAATTTCAACTTAAACCATTTCATAAATGGTTAACCTTATGACCCTTACAAAATATTAAGATCCAAATATTTCTAAATAAGGTCACTGAATTTCCAAAATGAACTTATCATTCCCTCAAAGAAAATGTAATTATTAACTATCATATACCACACATGTGAATATCTGCATCATGTATTCTGTTAAAACATGTTAATGAGAATAATTTCCATAAAAGATTATTAAAAACATGCATTATTTCATATTACTTAAGTAAAAAATAGATTATTATATATATTCCTTAAATCCAATGACGTTGAAAAATCCATTAATGATAATATAAACCACTTTTTCAAAAAACAATATTCAGTCCCAAGGTAGTCAGAATAATCCAATTTACTTTATCCATGTCCATTATCTCTTTATCCCAACATATTTTTAGCAATATCAAGAACATATTAGGGTCCTCAGTCATGTGTTTTTTAATAAGTTCAACTATACACTGGATCATTTTTCTTGTTTATTAATACCCCACAACATACAATTTTAAATCCTTAATGAAAACGTACTACAATACAATATATATATATATATATTATAATACTTATAACTAGGATATCATCGATAAAATAATGAAATGAAATAATTTTTGAATCTAAAACAAAATAAAATTAATCATTCCTCTACATATGCAGTAATAGTATAAGCATGACCATGATCCATTAGAATATATTAAGGTATATTCCTGTAGAGACTCGGGTTTTTGGCCCTATCAGACTTTGGATTATTTCTATGAATAATTCCAGAGTTAGGCATGAAGATGACGTGCGATTATGAGGCTCGGTGTTCCCAGAATTAATTTTATAAAAATATTAAGTATTTTTATACTATGCACGTGGCGGGGGTGTGATATCTCCTAAACGATAGCTCAGAATGGGAATATGAGGGCACAATTGCGTCTGAAACGTATAGTTTACCCTAGGCGGGGTGTAAACATTGCGGGCACGGGCCTGCTTTAGAAAATGCCACCAGGGGAATTTTCATAAATAAATGGAAAAATTATTTACGAGCGTTAGCTCGTATATCTTCTGAACGCAGTCTCGGATCGCAAATCTGAGTCCGCCGTTGCATTCAAAATGGCGCGTTTACCCTAGGGGAGACCTAATTTCCTCTACGTCGGGAGGTCTGGATGGGGACGTTGCTTTAATTGAAGGTTTTTAAATAAAAAAATAAAAAAAACATTTCCATCTCCCCCCTCCCACCTCCTACGCGCAGCGACGCCCCCCCCCCCTCCCCCATCCGTTTCATCGCCGATTCAAGCCGAAATCATCCGTTTTCTGCACCGATCGTCTACGGATCGCGCTTCAGGGCATTGCTGGCGTCAATCTACACTCGAAGCTTCGGTGTTTCATCCATGAGGTAGGCGGTTTGAGTTTTAATCACCCGATCCCGTTTAGGCTGCGTTTTTCTTCGATTTGTCGTCGTAGCAGTGAAGATTGGGTCTCGAGGGTCGCATAGACGCCTCTAGATCGAAAAACGGACCGCCGAGGTGCCCCCGGAGGTCCACAGAAAGTTCGCCGGCGCGGCGGACCCGTGGCGGCATGTCATCCCTACCATCGGAGCACGGCGGAGGGCCGCCAGCCAGGGCTAGTCGGCGGCGGCGGGCCGGTCCGGGCCTTTTTTTAAGACGCAGAGGTTTTTAAACCCCCATTTCTTGAAATCTGGGATTCAGATTCACATGTCGTCTATGGCGACGCGACCCTAGGGATGAGATGAACCTTTAGGTCTGGGTTAGGTAATTTTAATGTTCTGGATCGTGGGCCGGGAGATTGAAATGTTGAATAAAATAAAGATATTATATTATTATTTGACTTTGTGTCGTCGTATCTTTCTCCCGGAGAGTCCGATTGACGTGTCGTTAGTGGTGTTTAGACCCTGATGGTACGGTGGACTTTTCTTGTTGGTTTTCTAGTCTTGGGGCCAAGTTTTGGGTGCAGGCCCCATGAGGTCGGGTTTTGGCGTTTGTGGAGAAACTCAACTTTCTCACCAAGAGTCCGATTTTGGCAAATGAATAGTCGATCTTGTGTGTTTTTCTGAGAGGATCGCAATGGTGTGATCCATTCGTTGAGTTTTGGAATCAAGGCGTCGGCCCCACTCGAGCTGGCCTTCGGTGAATAGTGGCTTTTTCACCGGGTGTCCATTTCGGACGAACGAGTAGTGTATCTCGTGTGTGTTTTAGAGGGGATCGTCGTGGTATTATCTGCTTGATGAGTTTTGGGATCGATGTGTGGTCCCAGCACGGGCTAGCTATGGTGAATAGTGCCTTTTTCATCAGTGCTTCATTTCAGGTGAGTAATCAGCCTATCCTGCATGTTTTTTCGCGTAGATCCCGATGGTGGCCTCAGTATCGTCCTTGGAGGTGCGCAGTGTGGCGTTAATGCGTGGTTCTTGGGTTAGCGACGTTTGGACCTTTTGTGGTTGAGGGAACTCCCTTGGTTCGTTCCTACGAGGGTTTGCATGGTATCACAACCTCAGTATAGGTTTGAGAGCCTCTCGATGGGATGTTTAATCTGTTAGAGTTGTGTCATCCCTCTAGTGGAACCAAAGCGGGGTCCTCTAGCATCATTACCCTAGATCAGGTTCTTGGTATCACTGCGACCGCTTATACATGGGCGACGATCCCCTATCTAGAAGGTTAACCCTATAGGGTTTGTGGCAGTATCGGGTATGTGATCCCCTACGTAGTGGGTCGTGCTCAGTAGGGTTGTGCCATCGTCGATTATATGATCCCCTCCTCAGCATGAGGTGTTAGTAGGGTTGTGGTATCGTTGGTTACACGATCCCCTACTCAGCATGTGGTTTCAGTAGTGTTGAGGCATCGTTGGGTATACAATCCCCTACTCAGCATGAGGTTTATAGTAGGGTTGTGGCATCATTGGTTATACGATCCCCTACTCAGTGCGTGGTGTCGATAGGGTTGCGGTATCGTCGGTTCGATCCCCTACAGTGCGAGATGTACTAGATAGGGTTTTGGTATCGTCGTGACCGTCGTGACATGGGTGACGATCCTCTATCTGCATGTCATGTTTATGTCGAATTCCAGATCGGGTTTCGGTATCCCCCAGCGGACCCTAGGAGTGATCCCCTATCCGAGGAGTTTTTTATTTTTGTTGTTTCAGTGAGGATTCCTCAATGACGTTATCAGACAAGCGTGATCTCTCGGGTAAACGTCTGAGATGGTTGTGTGGGACCCGATGGAGTGTATCTCTCGGACGAGTGTCATATGGGATGATAGTGATCGTGGAGGGTGCTCTCCTGGTTGTGGAAAGTTTTTGGTGATGAGGTCGGTACCTCTTGTGGCTTGATGCGAGAACTAAGTATATCTGGATTGTTCAAGGTGTATGTATGGGAATACACCTGAGCTGAGATGACTAGTTGTGTTTATCTGGGGGTGGTCACGAGATGGAGTTTTTCTCTAGTCTGGGTTCCCTCTATATGGGATTAGCAGACTTTTGCCTTTCAGTTTCTCTCTTTTGTTTTTTGGGGTGCCTACTGAGTATGTTTATAGTCACCCCTGCATGGGCTTTTCCTGCACATGTTTGTGTCTTGTGCAGACCACATGCCTTTCGACGGAGTCCCATGAGGACCCAGAGCAGGCGGAGATTAGTGAGCGAGACTGACTAGGGTGTTTACCGGTGTGGTGTCGAGGGAGCTTTCTGGTGGGTGTTTGTGGAAGCATTTCACCCTTCTTTAGAGCAGGTTGGATGCGCTTTGTATTTTTCTTTTGGTGGGCCCTGTTTTTCCTTTTTTGTACTATTGTTGCACTCTAGTTGGGATAGTTGTACGCATGCATTTTACTTTTCAGTTTTACTTATCTCTACACTGTTATATGGAGATGTTTGTGGGTGCGTGTGTACAGGTACCTTGGGCTAATGCCTCCCATGTGTGTGATAGCCTACTCAGTGCTAGACTCTAGCCCATGGCCTATTGGAGGCGGGCTTGGGGAGTCGTGGCTCGAGCCCCATTGGGTCTGGTCGTGATAGAGTGGTATCAGAGGAGGTTCCACCTTTGGGATCTCAGAGCATAGCTAGTCTAGCTGTGAATTTGGTTTGGGTTTCTTAGCGGCAGTGTTAGGACGTTTCGAGTTCGGCTTTCAGGCCAAGGACTCCAATGTTGGTGCGGCGGCCGACATATCCATACACTAGGACTTTGATAACCTGCATTTCGACTCGGCACATTCGTACACTGGTCGAAGGGACATAATGGTATATGCATCATATAGGACTGGGTTTTGGGTTTTTCCTTATCCTTCTTGAGTCAGCTCTCCAGATATACTCTTTGAATGTGGTGTATCTTGAATTTATTTTAGGATTCCCCCACGACGACAGCCAACGAGGGTTCCGCAGCAAAATTGTGCTGATGATCCTCCCCGTGTAGAGGTTGTGGACCAGGGCGTATGTTCTGAGGTTGCACCTCCAGGTGGTCTGCCAGTTGAGTTGCCACTTGTCGAGCAGTTGGTTGTGTCGGTAGTGCAGGATGAGGTTGCGCGCAGGCTGAGTGCACTGTACGAGTTCCACAGGTAGTGACCTCTGAGGTTCCTGGGTGATCCAAACACCCAGGCAGCTGATGACTGGCTTGAGGCAGTCACCTGAGTTTTCTACCTAGTGAGGACACCTCCATATCAGATGGTGGTCCTAGAGGCGATCCTTCTGCATGGTTCGGCCTGGAGATGGTAGAGTTTAGTGATGTAGTCCCATGATGAGGAGACTCTCATGTGGGCAGAGTTTGAGCAGCTCTTCAGGGAAGAGTTCTATCTGGTGATGCTGAGGTTAGTGTAGATACAGGAGCTTCTGTAGCTTCGGCAGGAGGGCTTGTCTGTATCAGAGTACTCAGTGAGGTTTACATAACTATCACACTACTCCTTGGATATGGTTTGAGACCCGTTCTTTAGGGCTCATACCTTCGAGCAGGGTCGGCACAGAGACATCCGAGCGGGTGTGGTTTATTTGTGTCTGCCCACCTACACTGGAGTGCTGGAGCGAGCGTTGGTGGTGGAGAGATTTCTAGTTGAGCAGATCCCCCCTGTTAGTGATGGGCACGCGAGAGCGGAGACATCGGCATCAGGTAGCTGACGACAAACTCAGGGGTCTGGATGTGGCCGATATTTCAAGAGGCGACCCCAGGATGGAGGATCTGAGGCCCAGGGATCGCATGCCAGTTTTGGTCAGTCGTATGAGAGGCAGTGTTACACTTGCGATGGTCAGGGACATCTTGCTAGAGATTTTCCGACCCGTCGTGCTGCTGAGAAGGAGTCAGTCGATGGACCGACTTGTCAGAGGCAGCGTCTCGATCAAAGAGGTTTGCAGGGCGGCAGACGTGGTGACAGAGCAGGTACTGCAGCAGGAGGTGGTAGGTGGTATCAGTAACCACCACCCCCACTCCCAGGTGGTCCACGCTATGCTCAGGGAGCTGGTGGTCAAGGGCGAGGATAACTGCATGCCCCAGGGGTTGTTGACCTAGAGGCTCCACGGATGGATAGAGGTACGCCTTGTGTTCTTTCTACTTTCTACAGTAGTTTGATAGACACCGTTTAGCGGTACACTTCCTCTCCGTTTTTTGCTCGTGTTTTCTTGAGGGCGTTGGTATGACCCTGTGTGGGTGGAGTTTGGCGTGCTTCGAATGCATAAGGAAGAGGGATCATTCCCCCACTGAGACGCGTTTTAGTGATGTCATTAAAACCGTGTGGGCAAGTTAATCCCGCCCAAAGCGGATAGTGTTGAGGTGTGGTGGATGAGTGATTTTGAATTATGTGTTTGGGCATGGGAGCTTGTTGGTGAAATCACTGGTGTGGGAGACCCAGTTGAGAGTCTAGTCACTTTCCTTGAGCTTAGGGCTTTTCAGGGATGAAAAGATCTTAGGGGGGAGGATGTAGTGACTCAGGTTTTTGGCCCTGTCAGACATTGGAATATTTATATGAATAATTCTAGAGCTAGGTGCGAAGACGGCGTGCGATTCCGAGGCTCGGTGTTCCCAAAATCAATTTTATAAAAATATTATGAATTTCTATACAATGCACATGGAGAGAGTGTGATATCTCTTAAATGGTAGCTCAGAATGGGAATCTGAGGGAACGGTTGCATCCAGAACGTACCATTTATCCTAGGCGGGCTGTAAACTTTACGGTCGTGGGCCTGCTGTGGAAAACTCCACCAGGGGAATTTTCGTAAATAAATGGAAAAGTTTATTTACGAGCGTCGACTCGAATAACTTCTGAACAGAGTCTCAGATCGCAAATCTGGGTCCGCTGTTGCGTTTAGAACGGTGCGTTTACCCTAGGGGCGGCCTAATTTCCCCCACGCCGGGAGCTTTGGATGGCGATGTTGCTTTAACTGAAGGTTTTTAAATTAAAAAAAAGAAAAAAAACATTTCCATCTCCCCCTCCCACCTCCTACGCGCAGTGACGAAACCCCCCCCCCCCCCTCCCCCGTTCGTTTCTTCGCTGATTCGAGCCGAAATCAACTATTTTCTGCGCAGATCTTCATCGGGTCGAGCTTCAGGGAGTCTTCGGCATTGATCTGCACCCGAAGCTTCAGCGTTTCGCCCGCAAGGTAGGCTATTTGAGTTTTAATCCCCTGAACCTGTTTATGTTGCGTTTTTCTTTGATTTGTCATCGTATCAGTGAAGATCAGGTCCCGATGGTCACGCAGATGCCTCCGGATCGAAAAACGGACCCCCGGGGTGCCCCCGACAATCCGCGGAAAGTTCGCCGGTGCCGGCTAACCCACGGCAGCCCGCGGCAGCGTGCGACGGCAAGCGGCAGCGCGCCGGCCCAACCGCCAGAGCGCGACAGAGGGCCACCGGCCCGGGCGGGCCGGTCCGGGCCTTTTTTTAAAACCCCCGTTTCTTGCAATCTGGGAGTCGGATTCACGTGCCGTCTACGGCGACGCGACCCTGGTGGAGATACGAACCTTTCAATGTGGGTTTGGTAATTTTAAAGTTCAGGATCAAGGGCCGGTAGCATGAAACGTCAAATAAAATAATGATATTTTATTATTATTCGACTTTGGCCCGTCGTATCTTCTGCCCGGAGCGTCTGATTGACGTGTTGTCAGTGGCGTTGAGACCCTGATGGTATGAAGGACATTTCTTATTGGTTTTCGGGTGTTGGGACTGAGTTTGGGGTGTGGGCCCCATGAGGCCGGGTTTTGGCGTTTGCGGAGAGGCGTAACTTTCTCACCAGAAGTCCAATTTTAGCGGATGAATAGTCAATCATGTCTGTTCATCCGAGAGGATTGAAATGGTGTGATCTGTTTTTTGAGTTTCGGAATCAAGGCGTGGGCCCCACCCGAGCTGGCCTTCGGTGAATAGTGCCTTTCTCACCGGGTGTCTGTTTCGGACGAATGAGTAGTGTATCTCGTGTGTTTTTCTGAGAGGATCATCGTGGTATGATCCTCTTGATGAGTTTTGGGATCATTATGTGGGCCCCACACGGGCTAGATATAGTGAATAGTGCCTTTTTCACCGGTGCTCCTTTTCGGGCGAGTAATCAGCATGTCCCGCGTGTTTTTCCACGTAGATCACGATGGTGGCCTTGGTATCGGCCTTGGAGGTGCGCAGTGTGGCATTATTGCGGGTCGCTTGGGTTAGCGACTTTTGGACCAGGAGTGGTTGAGGGTACTCTCTTGGTTCGTTCCTACGAGGGTTCACGCGGCATCACAACCTCAGTATAGGTTTGTGATCCTATCGATGTGATGTTTAATCTGTTAGAGTTGTGGCATCCCTCCAGTGGGCCCGGAGCAGGATCTTCTAGCATCATTACCCTAGAGCAGGTTCTTGGTATCGCTATGACTTCTTATCCACAGGCGGTGATCCCCTATCTAGATGGTTAACCCCGTAGGGTTTGTGGAATCATCGGGTATATAATCCCTTGCGTAGTGGGTCGTGCTCAGTAGGGTTGTGGCATCGTCGAGTATACGATCCCCTACTCAGCATGAGGTCTTAGTAGGGTTGTGGTATCATTAGTTACACGATCCCCTACTCAGCACGTGGTTTCAATAGGGTTGAGGCATCATTGGGTATACGATCCCCTATTCAACATGAGGTTTAAAGTAAGGTTGCAGCATCATTGGTTATACGATCCCCTACTCATCGCATGGTGTCGGTAGGGTTGTGGTATCTTCGGTTCGATCCCCTACAACACGAGATGTACCAGATAGGGTTTTGGTATCATCGTGACCATCGCGTCATGGGTGACGATCCCTTATCTGCATGTCATGTTACTGTCGAATGCCAGATCGGGTTGCGGTATCCCCCAGCGGCCCCTGGGAGTGATCCCCTATATGTGAAATCTTCATATACCAGTGTGGGTTTTGGTATCCCCCTAGCGGACCCTAGTGTTGATCCCCTATCCGAGGATTTTGGTGTTTTTGTTGTTTCAATGAGGTTTCCTCAATGACGTTTTCTGACGAGCGTGATCTCTCGCGTAAGCATCTGAGATGGTTGTGTGGGACTTGATGGAGTATATCTCTCGGATGATTGTCATCCGGGATGACAGGGATCGTGGAGCGTGATCTCTTGGTTGTGGATAGTTTTTGGTGATGAGGTCAGTACCTCTTGTGGATTGGTGCGTGAACTGAGTATATCTAGATTGTTCAAGGTGTATGTATGGGAATACACCTAAGCTGAGCTGACTACTTGTGTTTAGCCGAGGATGGTCGCGAGATGGAGTTTCTCTCTCGTCTGGGTTCCCTCTGGCTGGGATGAGCGGACTGTTACCTTTCAGTTGCTCTCTTTTGTTTTTTGGGGTGCCTATTGAGTATGTTTATACTCACCCTGCGTGAGGATTGCCCGCACATGTTTGTGTCTTGTGCAGACCACATGCCTTTTGACAGAGTCCCAGGAGGACCCAGAGTAGGTGGAGCTGAGTGAGAGAGACTGATCGAGGTGTTTACTGGTGTGGTGCTGAGGGAGCTTTTTGGCGGGTGTTTATGGTAGCGTTTCCCCCTTCTTCAGAGCAGTTTGGACGCACTTTTTAGTTTTCTTTTGCTGGGCCCTATTTTTCCCTTTTTGTATTGTTGTTGCACTCTGGTTGGGATAGTTGTACGCATGCATTTTACTTTTCAGTTTTACTTATCTTTGCACTGTTGCATGGAGATGTTTGTGGGTGTGTATGTACAATTACCTTAGTTTAATGCCTCCCATGTGTGTGATACCCTACTCAGCGCTAGACGCCATCCCCTGTCCTATTGGAGGCGGGCTTGGGGAGTCGCGGATCGACCCCGTTGGGTCGGGTCGTGACAATTCCTTTGACGCTTGAGACAGTGATCTTTATAGTGTCTCATATCCTTACAATTTAATAATTATACATTGGAAAAAAATTACCATTGAAATCAAAAGCATGGTGTCTTTTCTCTCCACATATTTAGAAAACTATCATTCCTTTTGAGAAAGTTCTAGGGTGTTTCTTCACACAATTATAACTTGTTGGAAAATTATTCTTTCCATTCTACCCTTTATCCATATTTT
Source organism: Viscum album (assembly GCA_963277665.1). Taxonomy (NCBI): domain Eukaryota; kingdom Viridiplantae; phylum Streptophyta; class Magnoliopsida; order Santalales; family Viscaceae; genus Viscum; species Viscum album. The sequence continues at coordinate 1,672,630,223 of OY728138.1, forward strand.
TCCCAATCCTCTTATTCTGTTTCTTTCCTTCAAATACATAATACATAGATAATTATTTTTATATCTTATTAGAACATTATACCATTCCCTAATATGAGGATAATTTTGGGAGACAAGTTATCTTCGAATGATTGTCCTAATCCCATCAAATAAATAACCATTCTAACTCTTTTGATAACATGAATTGATATAGTTTCCAATCATTTTATTATTCTGAATTTATAAATAATGGAATAAACATGATTAAGTCATATAATTATGAAACATAATGTATAATCCAAAAACAAGTGAAATAATTAAAATATATTGAAATATTTATGTAGATTTAATCACATTATCCTAAATGTAGTTTTTTTATATCTATATTTTGAAATCCATTATAATTTTTTTGGTAAAAAAATGTGAACTATCCAATTAATATCCCTTTGGAGTGTCAAACCTGGTTCATATTAAGGCCCTCCATAATGCACCAAGTGACTATCAGGTTAAGCCCAATGCACCCTTTTTAGAGTTATTACTCCTAGGTGCCTTTGGTCTAGAACCACATGCACTTTTAGTATCTAGAAAAGGATGTATTTCAAGGAAAACACATAATATAAATTTCTTACTAAAACATTATAATGTTATTCTATTCTTATCCTCAAATTATATCAATAGGTTATGTTCCCCAATATATGTTTGCCTAAATCTTGTTCCAAAGTTTCTACTAAGATTCATATGATTCTAACTATAATAAACCTAATGATTGTATCCCAGAGCTTGTGACTAATTTATTATAGTGTCATAAGATACAAGGCATTTAATCCTGAAGGATCAAACAGTTTAGTAGTTTTTATGAACTATATACATTATTGAGCCCCATATTACATTTGAGGACATAAATAAAAAAATGATTTTTTTCAATAATACACCTTTATCATATCTTATAATATCATTCATATTTCACTTTATAGATTATTGGGAAGGGAAAAAAATATGGTTTATCTCAAATTTTTAATAAGGGTTAAGTTCAAAAGAATTTGTCATCAATAAATGAATCATAATAAACATGGAAAGGTATATAACTAAAAATACAGTCCATTTATTCAATAAAACGAAAATAATAACTAGATAAGAAATAATTAATATGGAAAGATTAATATCTAAGAACATTTTTTATTTAATAAATAAACTGATAATGAAAGGAATCCAGAGATAATATCAAGGTGAAAATTTCATGGATAATAAAAAAGATAAATTCTCAATAAAGGAAATGCTTAATTATTGGAAACCATGTATGAGGAATAGGAATAAATCTACAATAAATATCTATCCTACATACAGTTTAAAAATACTTGGTAAAACCCCATATGATATATCTACCATTAAGATATATCCTCAAGAAATATTAAAACTACTGGGTATAAACCCATCTGATTTGGCCAACTGGTTTGTCTCATAAGACCTATCGATGCATCGAGGGGATATATAATGTTTGGGCCTATCCCATAATATCATTTCCAAATAATTAATCAAATATTGAATAATATATTTAATTAATTAATAGTATTCCTTAGCATCAAATATCTATATTGAGTAAAGGATGCATATTTATCAAGATTTCCCCAGTTGATCAAATAACATTCAATGTAAACACCATATGTAAAAATGGTATAATAATTATGAAATAATAATTTCCATCATACATTATTATTTCTGTTAAGGTTAAATCTAATTTATAATTAAAAATTATCATAAGAAAGTGATTGTTTCAAGAAAAAAATTTACTATCAAAAAAGAAAGTGAGTTTGTACGATTACTTTTACCACTTGGTAATTTTCAGGTCAATTCCCCTTGGATGAAAAGGTTCAAAGTGAAAATTAAATTACCATAAATTGTGAAATTATCATGATATTATATTTCAATTGTAATGTATATATTACACATTAAATTGAATTGTTTTATATTAATAAATAAGTTTCAATGGAATGTAAATTGAGACGAAATCTCTTACCTCATGCTTCCGTTTGATTGAGGATTTTTTATCCTCTCATATAGTAATTGGAACATGATATTTTATTATAAAATAACCATATTAATATTTATAATATCAAAAATTATTATTTTATTACATATTGTCTCCCGTTAGTTAACAATATTTCATTATTTTTATTGTTTTGGGTGTTAATTGCCTTCTTTTCCCATGCTTGTTTTATCATGAAAGATCTAGTTCGAGTGTATATTATATAGTTTAATCATATCTAGAATAATAATAACGAAAAAATAATCATATAAATTATACTTTTAATACCAATACATAATTTTTTTTTGAGAAATGAAGTATGTGATGATCATAGTGATGATAGTTTGTATGTACGCATGTGTAACTTTTCTATTTTTAAATGATTATTATGGAAAGAGGTAAGTAATATTTTAACTTTATATAATTATCATAATATCATAAATATCATATTATTTCATTTAATGAACTTATATATATAATCTATGTGGTGTTGTGTTGAAAAGATAGTGACATTGTTTTATGAAGGCAGTAGTCCACACGTACACGAATGAAGTTATCATCTTTGATTGAGTGAAAAGGTAAAAAATAAAATGATAAATATATATATATATATTATGAATGATAAATATGTCAGGAATATCATTATAATTTCATTTATATCACATATAATTATTAACTTTACCCTTATCACCTTTCATGTAGATCATTAGTGAAAGAAGAATCACATCGCTTCGTGATGCGGTAGTCTGTTGTACACACGAGCGACATTATCATGTATCCTAAGGAATGGAATGTAAAAAAGTTATATATGATATAATGACCCTATATTTATAATTATGTTATAAATAACATATATATACTTTATATACATCATCATACCCAAGTGTTAGAGGTGGTAATGGAATGACGAATGACATCGGTTCACAAGTCGGTAGTCCTCCATAAAAACGAATGATGATTTTGTAACCCATTAGATGTAAGTAGCGATCGTTGTAGTTAATTATCATAACATAAAAAAATCCCAGTGTATGGAAGATAATAGGGTTATTATATAATCATACTTTAATATGAATTTTAGTATGTGGTTGAAGAAAAAAAATAAAAACGCTTGTTGAATATCATTACCTATTCTTTGGGTATGTTCCTTAGGTTTGCACCAAATCCTTCCTAGGTTGTATTTATTCCCAAAATGAGGCTTACAGAATGAATTTAGGGAATTTTATAAGTGAAATGGGCCAGTATTTTCTTAAAAAATTGTTTTATGATATGAAGAAGAGAGGATATTGGTGGCCTTTTATAAGTGAGGTTAGTGGGACCCAAGTATGTTTTCGAAAATATTCAATAATAACCACATTTTTATCATTCAAAAATCTTAAAAAATGTTCAATTATTTGAAATATATGATATAAGGTCTAATTTGTCTATAATATTAGGGTTTTAAAAGTTTTTTTGTTAATTTTTAACCCATATCTTCTTAGATTAACCCCCATTAAATCAATTTTCACCTTAACCATGGTAATTAATTTTCATTGTTTTGACTATTAATTTTGGAAAAAAATTAATTTAAAATTATTATAAATTGTAAATTATTCTGATTCTAGAAATTGAATTAATTTTTCTAAATTTAATTCACATAATTGTAAAATTTTAATTTTAAATTAATCCCACATATGAGATAAGGAAGTGGTTTTTTAAAGAGAAAATGTTCAGAATTTTAAAACCATTTATGTAAAAATTCAATAAGAAAATGATTAAAAGTTTTTAAATTATATTTATTTGAATATTATTTAACTATTTTTTATTTAGAACCATTTAAAAATATAATTTAACATTATAAATTATTTTAACAAAAAAACAGTTTTCAATTAAAATTCTTTATTTTTTACTATTCATTGAAAAATGAAAGTTTTTATAAAAATCCCAAAAATAAACACTAAAAAAACGTTCATATTATAATTTAAAAAATGATGTTTATTTTTTAAAAATAAACATTCAGAATGTTTTAAAAACTTAATTTTAGATTATATGCTCAAAACATGAATAAACCATCCAATAGAAAAATATAGTTTTTCAGAAAATATTTCTTTTTTATTTTAAATGACAATTATTTTTTTCTAATAGATAGATAAAAAAGAAATGTGATAAAAACTATATATTTTCATAATTTAGTTAATATTATTCAAACCCTTAATTCCAAAGTCTAGGTGATATATTAAATAATATTGTTAATAATATATTATTGTTCGATAAAATTTAGTCTTATATATATTGAAACATATTAAGGAAATTGTTTATTGCATGTAATGAAAGATAATCTCATTGTTTCATGTAATATAAACTTTAAAATACTTTTTTATTGTTTTCTTATTTTATAATTTTACATTAACTATGATATTCCTTCAAAAAAATTCTCAAGAACTTTATTAGCCGACAATGTTGTTTGGTACAATAGTTGGGTGCCCTTGGATTATCTTGTGCAAAGAAAGAAAGTAATAAGTTACATTGGATTCCCTTGTTCATTAGATTCATACTATAGTCTGGTTCCCCTGTATATTATTTTATTATATTGTTTATTACATTTTCATTGGGTAAAACTTATATGGGAAGTTCAGATAGTTAAGATACTAGAGGAATAGAGTTGACTTTATCCATATGATGGATTTCAAAAAGGGTCACCTTCTCAGCTATCCATGAATCGTATACTATTTGATTATGATGATTAGATACCTAAATAATTAATTGGTGAAATTAATTCTCTAGAGGACTCATTTCTTAAGGAAATATAAATCATTGATTACTAGTAGATATGATGATTATTAAAAGGGCTGATCATATTTGTGGGACCCCATTTAATAAAATTATTTATTAATTGGTTAGTAATATATGATATTCATATTATATTTTTTATGTTTTAGATTATATCATCATCATAATTATCAAAATAAACTTAATGTGATATACTCCTAAGATTGGTAACATTATAAAGGTTCGTAAGATATATTATTGATTTAGGAAACATTCTTAATTAAATTTATATATGTTAGAAAAATTCCTTCCTTAGTAACCAAGTATTGAAATTGTTCAACAGGTGGATATAGATGCTTATGAAATAATATATTGATTCATTTTAAGGCCTCAAAGGCATTATATAGAAAATGAACAAAGGAATATAATTCTCCACTCATGTACACAATATTATTAGGTATTTCAATGATTTAAGGACATTTAGTCTCATATACTCAATATGATTTGGTATGTCAAATGATATTCAATAAGATTGAATATATTTATGACTCCATGATACTAAAGGTTTCCATAAATAATTATTGGTTATAGTAATGAATTATTTTATTCTAATATATATATATATATATATGTTTTTGACTGTATGATTTACAAGTGTTGTAAATATATAGAATGTTATAATATTAAAACAATTAAAGATTTAATTTTTATTCATGTAATGGAGCAAAGGAGTTTATTCAATGATAACTTGGGTGATTTAATCATATATAAACATATCATAAGATGTGTATTTTAAGTCATTTACATATTGGTAAGAGAATGAAGATAATATATATTTATAAAAAAATGATATTGGTGTTTTTAATACACATTATTTATGATTTTCTCATTCTGTAAAATACTTTTATGTGGGAATAAAAATGGATTGTTCTTATTTTGGAATTTATCTTATTGTCATATATGTAAATGAAATGACTTTATGATTGAAATAAAAGAAAGTTTACCCAATATTATCAAAGTACTAGGAATATAAATAAGAATTAATCATATGATTTGAAGGTTCTATAGTACTGTATAGATAGTAAAAGTATGTAAATCTTCAATACAAAATAAGAAAAGTTGATTGAGAAGTTAAACAATTTTTCTTCAAAATTCCAATCAAGGTAATTGAAACCAAGGGTTTTCAATAAGTAAGAGTAATAATTCAATATGATTTGATTATACATGATTTATTTGAAAGATTTTTTGAAACTTTATAGAATTTCTATGTTAGGTATGAATGTTACAGAAATAAATTTTGAAAGACATGTGATAGCAACTATATAATTTAATAAATCCTTATTTTCAAAAAAAATAAAAACACATATAATACAATATATGATATAGTTTAATTGTTTAATATTCCTACTAAAAGTAAAAAAATATTATATATTAACACAAAAGGGTTTGTGTATCTCAAAAAGATATTATGAATAGAATAAAATGCCTTAGATGCTATTGGAAGTATGTTTCAGCTTAAATAAGTTCAAACCTAAAAAATAAATAATCACACCAATATAAGTTAAACATGAATTTTACATAATATCCTAAGAAAGTGATGATGTATTAGTAAATAACAATTTAATCTGTTACATTAATTCAAGGAAAATGTTTAGTGGAATATGGTTATAGCAACCAAAAATTTTCATATATTAACAGCACATAACTTTTGTAGAAGACTTAATACATTAAAAAAAATTAATCCCAAATAACATATTAGTATATTGCCTCTATTAACATAGAAAATTAAACACCCGTACATAATTGAGATACATTATCTCAAACTAGGTTTCTCATGACTAGCGCCCTTCTCAGACACATCATAATTAATACATATCTTCATATAATCGATAAGGAAACATAAAAATGGGTGAGCTGAGATACTAAATATGGTTAAAAGGGATATAAGTAAGAATAAATCTGATCATAAGGGTGTTACAACATTATCCTAACATTATAATATCATACCCAACATATCAAAGATCGTAAACGTAAATCATGGAATAAATATTATAATTTCATAAGACATTAATCACAAGGGAATCAAGATCATGAGCCATGAAAGCATAACATAGTAATATGACATGTAATTGTGGAATACACATAACATGTAATATCATTCCCAATATATCAAGAATCATTGCTAAGACTTGTCAATGAACTTCATGGTGACTACACCTACTGGGCAGGAAACACCAGTGTAATGCCCCGACCTTAGATACCCAGAGTCGGTGCATTATTACATAACATTGGCATGATCACAAAGGATCACGTCTCGAAAGACCTATTAGTTTAGTAGTCTTGGAAACAGTAGATATATTCATAAGTCTTACATTACATCATAAGGTAAAAAAACTAAAACAACATCTTGTCTTCATATCCCCTCATACTATCCCTACAGGTCATTCATAAATTACTTCTTCACATCCAGGGAAAAGATAAAACATTGAAAGGGGTGAGATCAGATGCTCAGTAAGGATAACAATATAGCAGAAGCTTTCGTAGATAAGCATAAACAGTAAAAGAAATTTATAACTAAAACAAAAGCCTTTTAAACTTGAACTTCAGCATAATATGGAAAAGATAAAATGAAATAATTCCATTTACATATTCACATGGATATTCTACTAGTCCAACAATCACATGCAATATCAATAACCACTTTCATAATGATGGAATGGATAATGCCAGACTATCATAATCACATAGCCAAGGCCTCGTTCCAAGAATACAAATAAGATTTCGCCAAGGACTTGTGCCAAGACACTAGTTTGTCTCATGAGACCTACCGATGCATCGAGGAGCTATAGCGGGCTCCACCCATCACTTACTAAGTCCAATGCATTCCTCGTATGAAAAGTTTTAAACATAACATAAATATTCGTATTAAAACTAGCATACGAAATGTCAATACGTTATCCAAAAACCATGAATGGTATAAAAATAGCACATCCACAGTCAAACATAACTCATTCGATACAATATGGAAGATTGTATTGTATTATATTAACCTCAATCTATAATGATGAAGGATATTGACATAGATGAAAATAATCATCAAAACAATTAGAGTGAAATATCCCTTTTTTCTTGAAATAATTTAAAAGTCACACTATTTGTCAAGAATCCATTTAAAATAGATTTTAGAATCAAAGTGTCCCATACCACTTTGAAACTTCTAAAAGGAATTTTTATTTTTAAAACTTTAATGTCCATATAAATAAATCCTTAAAACCATTTTTAAAACATGGACATTAATGAGCAAGATTTAAAAGAATGAGTCTTTAAAACATTTAAAAATGGTATTTTTGTTAGAGTCCTAACTAAAAGAGAGACACTTGAATACAAATAATTGAGGTAATAAAAACTTTTTAATATCATGAGAATAAATGGATTCATGACATACTATGTCAAAGTACACCATATAAAAGTGATTTGGTGTATAACTACAAAGAAGTGTCAATGGAATGTAAATTAAGATGAAATCTCTCATAAAGGTCGTATCCTTAGGTTCAGGATAAATAAACGACATAATTATGTGTGAAAAATATAAATACACTAAATATAATTGGATATTTAGTGTAAAACAATCAAAGGACATCTACACATATTCTTGTAAAAACAACACCAATGAATTGGATGTTTATCCCAAAAAAATCGAGATTGAGTAAAAATTTCTCTTATCAAGTTCATACCGATGACTTGAGAATTTATCAATCGATTCATTATGTGTATCAAAAGTATATCCACCTAAAGGGGAGTGGAATTTATGAAATAATAAAATTAATAGTGATTCTACACATCATCTTGGAGTAAAATAATCAATGAAGTATGCGTAAAGCCGAATGAGTGGAAATGGAAATTCCAAATTCCCTTATTGATTTGGTAACATACAAAACATACACCCATGAAAGAAGGATCATACAATGATGATGTAAATATACATGAATTAAATTATATTACACAATGAATACAAACATGGGCAGTACACACACCACATTTAATAAATTAGTGGTGAACAATGGAATTCTCACGGAATTAAAAGTGAGATAAGAAACCCCTTACTTTGTACTTTTTCCTTGGTCGACGGTAGTTTAACCTCCTGTATAATGGTGAAATAATTTTTATTGAAATATAAAAGAATCATTTACATTAATATGATATCATATATGATCTTTTAAAATTCATTTGTTAATAATATCTTATTATTATCGTTGTTTCGGGTGTTAACTTACTCATTTTTTTATATTTTTTGTTAAGTAATCCATGTTTTTCATTGATAGATTGTATCTTATTCATATCCAAAATGATATCAAGTCCTTAAAAATTATTTTTAAATAATCAAATGATAATTATACTTGAATGGATTCGATGGAGAATGAATCTCATCGCGTTCGTGGAGACGGTAGTCCGTACGTACGCACGAGCGACAATATCATTCTTTTAATGTTAAAATAATATATAATTGGATGGTATATCATATAGAAAGAATAATTATAATGTTATATTTATTATTTATATAAATTAAACATCATTATTATACCCATCCAAATAATAATTTATGGAATGACAATTACACCACGACGTGGAGACGGTAGGTCGTACGTACGCACGTATGGTGACATGTCATTCAAATGATGGATAGAATACTGAATATGGTTGTACTATATTTATAATAATATTACAGTATATTTTAGATACTGTATTAATTAATTTAGAATGGGAATAACAAAGAAAGAAGAAGTTGAAGAAGAAAGGAATTTGAAAAAGGGTGGTAAAAACATTACCTCTTCTTCGAGTTCTTCCTTTTGATTTGATCAAATGGGCTCCCTAGGTTGGCTTTCTGATCAAACTAAGGCCTCTAGATTGTAGTGAGGGAAGATTATAGAGTATTTGGGCAGGGTTTTTCCGAACCAAAAGGCTTTGATGGTGTGAAGTAATGAGAAGGGGCAGTGCCCTTTTATAAGAGGGGTGAGGGGCACCTTTGGAAAAGCTAGAAATATTATTTTATAATAAATTCATATTCGGTTTATAATAGCTCAAAAGTGGATTATTTAAAAGTTAAGGTGTGTATAGGTATAAAAACACTCAACAAATAGAATTTAGACAGGTTTGGGTCATTATATTAACCTTATCTTTAAGTATTAACTCTTAGTTAATTAGTTTCACTTTTACAATGTCTCTTTGTTTTTTATATTATATGGTTAATAAACTTACTATATACATCCTAGAAACCCCCAAATGGTCCATAAATGATACAAATATCATGATATAAGTCTCTTGGCTGAACCTTAGATTTTTAGGAATTCAATAACAATTAATAATATAATATTTGTTTTAAAAACTCTTTTATGTCTATTTTGACACTATTCAGTAATTGCTTTTTGTAAAAATCACAACAGAATTATTACTTCAATAAAAGTTCATTAAATCACTAATAACATGTCATATTATCCTATAAAATTATTGGTATTTATTAAAAGTCTCAAATTATATTTATTTGGGTATTTATAATATCAATTATTCTAATTTTTCATTAATTTACTAATTACTGCATCAACATTGTGTCATAAATAAATTAAATTATATAATGTATAAAAATTATAAATAAACTATCATTATATAGGAAATATTTTTATCTTTCTAATGAATATTTATAGTCGAAAATCCAACATATATAACCCTATGTAACAATTGTTTTGCTAAAAGAGATATGCTTGTGTCATTTTTGTATTCATTTTAACTTAATTAAAATAAAGTGTCCCTATCACTTAAAAGTGGCACCATGGGGTCCCTAAATCGACCCAAAGATGACCATGGTCGAACATTTATCAACCAATAAGGTTAGGACACATTTTAGAGTAATTTTTTATTATTATAATATTATTTTTTAACCCTTATTTATCGGATTTACCTTTTAACCATGGTAAATAAAATATTTACCGAAGTAATTATTCAAAATGTCTAAAAATAAAAGTTACCTATTTACACAATTTGAACATCCTGATTCAAAATATGGAATCCATTTTTCCAAATTCGAAACATAGAAGTGGCAGAAATTAATTTAAAATTAATTCCCGTTGTTAAAACAAAAAAGCGTGTTTTTAAGAGATAATAACTATCAAAAGATTGACACTTGTTTATGTCTGGTTTAATTGTGACATTATGTACAATGAAAATAATTGAATTAGATGGTAAAAATATATTCTAAATATACTTTAAAACCACTCAAATTCATAATTTATCAATATTAATTATTTCGATTAAAAAAGTTGTTTTAATTAAAATTTAGTAATTTTCACTATTCATCAAAATATGAAAGTTATCCGAAAAGTACCAAAAGTTAACCCTAGTCTAATTTCGATATTCCGAATCCAAAAATGAAGTCCATTTTGAGAGATATAATTTATAAAATTTCATAAAGAAGGTATTACTATTCATAACAACTAGTTTGATTGGTTGTGGTGTGTTAGAATCTCGAAGTTGCGTACAATGCACGACATTGCATTATTCAAAGGGAAACATACTGTGGAAGCATGGGGTGTTACATTCTCCCCTCCTTCAATAAATTGAGTCCTTGCAATTTTTTTAAAATTGGTCTTGATAATATATTGGAAAGTCCCACATCAGAAAAAGAGTCAATAAAACTATCACTTTATGAGAAATGAAGGGAGGTATAAAGGTCACCCAAGATAACCCATACTAGGATTCCATGTAGGAAAACATGGATATGGACGTTAAACTACGTGTTCAGTTCTGATGGAGAGGGATAGAAAACATGATCAGGAGAAAGTTAATAATAAGAAAATCACAAACTTGTGTTGGGACAAACGATCCTTAGTCTCCTAGTAGGAAAAGTAATTGGACAACATTTTTTGTTTTAAGTTACATTACATAAGGAAGAGGAATTCATTTATGATATTTTCTAAGAACATACAGAGATATACTTACTTTTTAAGTAGAGTTTAATTCTTTAATAAATTTTTACCACTAACTCATTTTTTTTAACAATGAGTATTCAAGAAGACTTGGTCACAATGGAAGAGCTAGAATAGACTTATATGGAAATACATGATCCATGTAGGATAAACTACATATTTACCTTGTCTTTAAAGATTAATCAAAACCCAAATGGTTAGTATAATATCTGATGATCCCCCAAATGGATATTCCATTAGAGAAAAAAACACTAATCTTAATTTCTAAAATTAAACCATCAATACCCCAAAGTTAAATAAATACCATTCAATAATCAATTATCCTTGAAATCCTTCAATATATTCCAAACTAATATTGAAACATAGAACTTATAAGAATGTAGTCTTCCACGTTAAATTGTATCTCCAAATTACATTAATTTCTCTTAAAGTCACATACTTAAAAGTAATGAACCTAATCATTTCCATAAATAACCCAAATCATTATAAATCCACAATAAAAACATAGATAAAAATCCACCATTAATCCTCAAATAAAATCCCATAAAATTCTATTTTCCTTGGGCATATAGTGTTCACAACAAATAGAACAACTTCCAAAATAACATTTATCACTTAATCACCAAATCATTTTCCTATACTAAGGGTATTCATTTGATAAGACATAAGATCCCAAATCAAATTATTATTGATCAATAAAATCATTTAACTAAAAATAATAGTCACACTAACCAGGGACTTCACGTAGTCCAGTGGTAGGCGATAAAACCCAATCGCACTTTGGTTGTGGGTTCGATTCCCACATCTTTGTCTGACGCGATGGGTTGTCACAAGGTCTGCGTGTTGTACTTTTTCAAAAACTATATTTTATAACATTACCAAAATGAGATAAATTCCTCAAAATAACCATAACATAATTTAACCAGAAATCTAATCTCATACCTTGCATTTTCATCCCAAATTATGATAACTTATAATTGCCTCAAACTCAACGATCATATAAAACCAAATGGTTATTTATAACTATATCCACAAGAGAAAAGATAATTCTTCCTCAAATATCATTCTCACATGGAAACTGCAGGGTTAAAAATACAAGAGAAAATTATTCCAAAGTAAACCCATCAACAAGGAGCACTAATAATTTTTAAACATTTCTCCAACCATTTATTTCCACATAGCTTCTTCTTTGACCAAGAAAATATTCTATAGAATAGGTAATTCACTCGGGTAATGGCCAGGTCCCCTACATTTACGGAAAATGATTGTAAATGGATTCTTGGGACCATTTTTATCTTCTTCCATAGTATTCTTCATTTTTCTTCGGCAATTCTTCACTTTATGTCATTCCTTCCCGCATGTAAAGAATTTATTTGTCCCATGGAGACACTTTCCTGGGTGTCTCCTTCCACATTTCCTGCATGATGGAAATTGAGGATTTCTTTCTACATGGTCTCCACTACTGGAGCTCTTATAATTAATCACCTTTCTATTATTTGTTGAGTCTGGGAATTGGTTAATATATATATTGTTGATCATATTTTTGGAAAATTGATTTGGAATAAAGACGATATCTTTTATGCCTATCAACATTCTATTTTTTTTCTCATTTCCACCATCGTTCCCACCTTGTACATCATTCTCAAAGTCACTATGACTTCCTTTGAATCCAGCCATTGACTAAAACCAGAAACATTGTGTGAGTAACAGTAGTCATAAAATCATTTAGAGATTAACTTGCCACCATATTCTCAATTTGAAACACATTAGGATTAACCGAGGTCATTTACTCTCATCATATATATATAATACCTCAAATTGGTTTGTAAAGAAAATGTAAATTATCCTAAGAATATCCTCAGGGAGTGTTGTAACCAAGAGTGTAGAAAGACCTGTTGTCGTGCACCAGTTCCCGTTCGAGTATAACTCAAAGCGGTGTTTCTGGGTTTTACCCCTAGGTACATCTATGCCAGAGCCGCCTCTACCAGCTCGTATCCAGACAGGGATGTATTGCTCGTAAAACTCACAAAATCTCTTCAATACCAAAATTCTAGGAAGTTCCTCTCTACTAATCCTCAAAGTTCATCTTAGGTCTACGCGCTCTAATCAGAGTTTATCTAAATCTAGCTTCCAAGGATTGTACTAAACTTCCTCTGATACCAACTGTAACTCCACGACCCTAGATACCCATAGTCAGTGCATTATTACATAACATTGGCATGATCACAAAGGATCAAGTCTCGAAAGACCAATTAGTTTAGTAGTCTTGGAAACACTAGATATATTCATAAGTCTTACATTACATCATAAGGTAAAAAAACTACAACAACATCTTGTCTTCATATCCCCTCATACTATCCCTATATGTCATTCATAAATTACTTCTTCATATCCTGGGAAAAGATAATACATTGAAAGGGGTGATCTCAGATGCTCAGTAAGGATAACAATATAGCATAAGCTTTCGTAGATAAGTATAAACACTTAAAGCAATTTATAACTAAAAAAGCCTTTTAAACTTGAACATCAGCATAATATGGCCAAGATAAAATGAAATAATTCCATTTACATATTCACATGGATATTCTACTAGTCGAACAATCACATGCAATATCAATAACCACTTTCATAATGATGGAATGAAAAATTCCATACTATCATAACCAAATAGCCAAGGCCTCGTGCCAAGACTACAAATAAGATTTTGACAAGGCCTTGTGCCAAGACACTAGTTTGTCTCATGAGACCTACCGATGCATCGAGGAGCTATAGCGGGCTCCACCCTTCACTTACTAAGTCCAATGCATTCCTCATATGAAAAGTTTTAAACATAACATAAACATTCGTATTAAAACTAGCATATGAAATGTCAATACTTTATCCACAAACCATGAATGGTATAAAAATATCACATCCACAGTCAAACATAACTCATTCAATACAATATGGAAGATTTTATTGTATCATATTATCCTCAATCGAGAATGATGAAGGATATTTACATAGATGAAAATAATCGTCAAAACAATTAGAGTGAAATATCCCCTTTTTCTTGAAATCATTTAAAAGTCACACTATTTGTCAAGAATCCATTTAAAATAGATTTTAGAATCAAAGTGTCCCATACCACTTTGAAACTTCTAAAAGTAATTTTTATTTTTAAAACTTTAATGTCCATATAAATAAATCCTTAAAACCATTTTTAAAACATGGACATTAATGAGTAAGATTTAGAAGAATGAGTCTTTAAAACATTTAATAATGGAATTTTAGTTAGAGTTATAACCAAAAGAGATACACTTTAATACAAATAATTGAGGTAATAAAAACTTTGTAATATCATGATAATAAAGGGATTCATGATATACTATGTCAAAGTACACCACATAAAAGTGATTTGGTGTATAACAACAAATAAGTGTCAATGGAATGTAAATTAAGATGAAATCTCTCATAAAGGTCGTATCCTTAGGTTAAGGATAAATAAATGACATAATTATGTGTAAAAAATATAAATACACTAAATATTCTTGGATATTCAGTGTAAAACAATCAAAGTAAATTTACACATATTCTTGTAAAAACAACACCAATGAATTGGATGTTTATCCCAAAAAAAATCGAGATTGAGTAAAAATTACTCTTATCAAGTTCATAACGATGACTTGAGAATTTATCAATGGAGTGATTATGTGTATCAAAAGTATATCCACAGAAAGTGGAGTGGAATTTATGACATAATAAAATGAATAGTGATTCTACACATAATCTTGGAGTAAAATAATCAATGAAGTATGCATAAAGCCGAATGAGTGGAAATAGAAATTCCAAATTTCCTTATTGATTTGGTAACATACAAAACATACACCCATGAAAAAAGTATCATACAATGATGATTTAAATTTAAATTAATTAAAGCATATTACACAATGAATACAAACATGGGCAGTACACACACCACATGTAATAAATTAGTGGTGAACAATGGAATTCTCACGGAATTAAAAGTGAGATAAGAACCCCCTTACTTTGTACTTTTTCCTTGGTCGACGGTAGGTTAAACTCCTGTATAATGGTGAAATAATTGTTATTGAATTATACAAGAATCATTTACATTAATATGATATCATATATGATCTTTTAACATTTATTTGTTAATAATATCTTAGTATTATCGTTGTTTCGGGTGTTAACTTACTTGTTTTCTTTTATATGTTTTGTTAAGTAAGCCATGTTTGTCATGGATAGGTTGTATCTTATTCATATCCAGAATGATATCAAGTGCTTAAGAATTATTTTTAAATAATCAAATGATAATTATACTTGAATGGATACGATGGAGAATGAATCTCATCGCGTTCGTGGAGACGGTAGTCCGTACGTACGCACGAGCGACAATATCATTCTTTTAATGTTAAAATAATATATAATTGGATGGTATATCTTATATAAAGAATAATTATCATGTTATATTTATTATTTACATTAATTACACATCATTATTATACCCATAAAAATAATAATTTATTGAATGACAATTACACCACGACGTGGAGACGGTAAGCCGTACGTACGCACGTATGGTGACATGTCATTAAAATGATGGATAGAATACTGAATATGGTTGTACTATATTTATAATAATATTACAGTATATAGGAGATACTGGATTCATTAATTTATAATGGGAATAACAAATAAATAAGAAGTTGAAGAAGAAAAGAATTTGAAAAAGGGTGGTAAAAACATTACCTCTTCTTCGGGTTCTTCCTTTTGATTTGATCAAAGGGGCTCCTTAGGTTGGCTTTCTGATAAAACTAAGGCCTCTAGATTGTATTGATGGAATTTGAGAGATTATTTGGGCAGGGGTTGGCCGAACCAAAAGGCTTTGAAGGTTTGAAGTATTGAGAAGGGGGAGTGACCATTTATAAGAGGGGTGAGGGGCACCTTTGGAAAAGTTAGAAATATTATTTTATAATAAATTCATATTCGGTTTCTAATGGCTCCAAAGTGTATTATTTAAAATTTAAGGTGGGTATAGGTCGAAAACCACTCAACCAATATAATTTAGACAGGTTTGGGTCATTATATTAACCTTATCTTTAATTATTAACGCTTAGTTTATTAGTTTCACTTCTACAATGTCTCTTTGTATTTTTATATTATATGGTCAATAAACTAACTATTTACATCCAAGAAACCCCAAAGTGGTCCATTAATGATACAATTATCATGATATAAGTCTCTTGGCCGAACCTTAAATTTTTAGGAATTTAATATCAATTAGTAATATAATATTTGTTTGAAAAACTCTTTTATGTCAATTTTGACACTATTCAATAATTGATTTTTGTAAAAATCATAACAGAATGATTACTTAAATAAAAGTTAATTAAATCAAAACTAACATGTCATATTATCCTAGAAAATTATTTTTATTTATAAAAAGTCTAAAATTACATTTATTTGGGTATTTATAATATCAATTATTCTAATTTTTCATTAATTTAGTAATTACTACATCACCATTGTGTCATAAATAAATTAAATTATATAATGTCTAAAAATTATAAATAAAATATAATTATGTAGGAAATAGTTTTATATTTCTAATGAATATTTATAGTCGAAAACCCAACATATATAACCCTATGTAACAATTGTTTTTCTAAAAGATATATGGTTGTGTCATTTTTGTATTCATTTTAACTTAATTAAAATAATGTGTCCCTATCACTTACAAGTGGCTCCATGGGGTCCCAAAATCGACCCAAATATGCCCATGGTCGGACATGTATCAACCAATAAGATTAGGACACATTTTAGGGTAATTTTTTATTATTATAATATTATTGTTTAACCCTTATTTACCAGATTTACCTTTTAACCATGGTAAATAAAATATTTACCGAAGTAATTATTCAAAATGTCTAAAAATAAAACATAGCTATTTACAAAATTTGAACATCCTGATTAAAAATATGGAATCCATTTTTCCAAATTCAAAACACAGAAGTGGCAGAAATTAATTTAAAATTAATTCCCGTTGTTAAAACAAAAAGCGTGTTTTTAAGAGATAATAACAATCAAAAGATTGGCAGTTGTTTATGTCTGGTTTAATTGTGAAATTATGTCCAATTAAAAAATTTGAATTAAATGGTAAAAATATATTCTAAATATACTTTAAAACCACTCAAATTCATAATTTATTAATATTAATTATTTCGATTAAAAAGTTGTTTTTAATTAAAATTTAGTAATTTTCACTATTCATCTAAATATGAAAGTTATCTGAAAATTACCAAAATTTCACCCTAGGCTAATTTCGATATTCCGAATCCAAAATTGAAGTCCATTTTGAGAGATATAATTTATAAAATTTCAAAAAGTAGGTATTACTATTCATAACGGCTAGTTTGATTGGTTGTGGTGTGTTAGAATCTCGAAGTTGCGTACAATGCACGCCATTGCATTATTAAAAGGGAAACGTATTGTGGAATCTTGGGGTGTTACATTATCTCCTCCTTCAATAAATTGCGTCCTCTCAATTTTTTTAAAATTGGTCTTGATAATATAATGTAAAGTCCCACATCGGAAAAATAGTCAATAAAACTATCACTTTAAGAGAAAGGAAGAGAGGTATAAAGGTCACCCAAGATAACCCATACTAGGATTCCATGTAGGAAAACATGGATATGGACGATAAACTAAGTGTTAAGTTCTGATGGAGAGGGATAGAAAACATGATCAGGAGAAAGTTAACAATAAAAAAATAACAAACTTGTGGTGGGACAAACAGTCCTTAGTCTCCCAGTAGGAAAAGTAAACGGACAACATTTTTTGTTTTAAGTTACATTACATAAGGATGAGGAATTAATTTATGATATTGACGAAGAACATAAAGAGATATACTTACTTTTTAAGTAGAGTTTCATTCTTTAATAAATTTTTACCACAAACTCATTTTTTTTTTACAATGAGTATTCAAGAAGACTTTGTCACAATGGAAGAGCTAGAATAAACTTCTATAGAAATACATGATCCACATAGGAAAAAATACATATTTTCCTTGTCTTTAAAGATTAATCAAAACCAAAATGGTTATTATAATATGTGATGATCCCCAAAATGGATATTCTATTAGAGAAAAAAAACACTAATCTTAATTTCTAAAATTAAACCATCAATACCCCAAAGTTAAATAAATACCATTCAATAATCAATTGTCCTTAAAATCCTTCAATATATTCCAAAATAATATTGAAACCCAAAACTTATAAGAATGTAGTCCTCCATGTTAAATTGTATCTCCAAATGACATTAATTACTCTTAATGTCACATACTTAAAAGTAATTAACCTAATCATTTCCATAAATAACCCAAATCATTATAAATACACAATAAAAAACATAGATAAAAATCCACCATTACTCCTCAAATGAAATCCCATACTATTATATTTTCCTTGGGCATATAGTGTTCACAACAAAGCGAACAACTTCCAAAATAACATTTATCACTTAATCACCAAATCATTTTCCTATACTAAGGGTATTCATTTGATAAGACATAAGATCCCAAATCAAATTATTATTGATCAATAAAATCATTTAACTAAAAATAATAGTCACACTAACTAGGGACTTCACGTAGTCCAGTGGTAGGCGATAAATCCCAATCGCACTTTGGTTGTGGGTTTGATTCCCACAGCTTTGTCCGACGCGACGGGTTGTCACACGGTCTGCGTGTTGTCCTTTTTCAAAAACTATATTTTATAACATTACAAAAATGAGATAAATTCCTCAAAATAACCATAACATAATTTAACCACAAATATTGTCTCATACCTTGCATTTTCATCCCAAATTATGATAACTTATAATTGCCACAAACCCAACGATCATATAAAACCAAATGGTTATTTATAACTATATCCACAAGAGAAAAGATAATTCTTCCTCAAATATCATTCTCACATTGAAAACTGCAGGGTTAAAAATACAAGAGAAAATTATTCCAAAGTAAACCCATCAACAAGGAGCACTAATACTTTTTAAACATTTCTCCAACCATTTATTTCCACATAGCTTGTTCTTTGACCAAGAAAATATCCTATAGAATTGGGCATTCACTCGGGTAATGGCCAGGTCCCCTACATTTACGGAAAATGATTGTAAATGGATTCTTGGGACCATTTTTATCTTCTTCCATAGTACTCTTCATTTTTCTTCAGCAATTATTCACTTTATGTCCTTCCTTCCCGCACATAAAGCATTTCTTTGTCCCATTGAGACACTTTCCTGGGTGTCTCCTTCCATATTTCATGCATGTTGGAAATTGAGGATTTCTTTCTCCATGGTCTCCACTATTGGAGCTCTTATAATTCATCACCTTTCTCTTCTTTGTTGAGTCCGATAATTGGTTAATATATATATTGTTGATCATATTTTTAGAAAATTGATTTGGCATAAAGACGATATCTTTTACGCCTATCAATATTCTATTTTGTTGCTCATTTCCACTACAGTTCCCACCTTGTACATCCTTCTCAAAGTCACTATGACTTCTTTGAAATCCAGCCAGTGACTAAAACCAGAAAGCATTGTGTGAGTAACAGTAGTCATAAAATCATTTAGAGATTAAAATGTCACCATATTCTCAATTTGAAACACATTAGGATTAACCAAGGTCATTTACTCTCATCTTATATATATAATACCTCAAATTGGTTTGTAAAGAAAATGTAAATTATCCTAAGCATATCCCCCGGGAGTGTCGTAACCAAGAGTTCAGCAAGACCCATTGTCGTGCACCAGTTCCTGTTCGAGTCTAGCTCAAAGGGGTGTTTTCGGGTTTTACCCCTAGGTACATCTGTGTCAGAGCCGCCTCTATCTTCTTGTATCCAGACAGGGATGTATTTCTCGTAAAACTCACAAAATCTCTACAATACCAAAATTCTAGGAAGTTACTCTCTACTAATCCTCAAAGTTCATCTTAGGTCTATGTGCTCTAATCAGAGTTTATCTAAATCTGGCTTCCAAGGTTTGTACTAAACTTCCTCTGATACCAACTGTAACACCCCGACCCTAGATACCCAGAGTCGGTGCATTATTACATAACATTGGCATGATCACAAAGGATCAAGTCTCGAAAGACCAATTAGTTTAGTATTCTTGGAAACACTAGATATATTCATAAGTCTTACATTACATCATAAGGTAAAAAAAACTACAACAACATCTTGTCTTCATATCCCCTCATACTATCCCTGCAGGTCATTCATAAATTACTTCTTCACATCCTAAGAAAAGATAAAACATTGAAAGGGGTGAGCTCAGATGCTCAGTAAGGATAACAATATAGCATAAGCTTTCGTAGATAAGCACAAACACTTTCAGAACTTTATAACTAAAACAAAAGCCTTTTAAACTAGAACTTCAGCATAATATGGAAAAGATAAAATGAAATAATGCCATTTACATATTCACATGGATATTATACTAGTCGAACAATCACATGAAATATCAATAACCACTTTCATAATGATGGAATGCATAATGCCAGACTATCATAACCACATAGCCAAGGCCTCGTGCCAAGACTACAAATAAGATTTTTCCAAGGCCTTGTTCCAAGACACTAGTTTGTCTCATGAGACCTACCGATGCATCGAGGAGCTATAGCGGGCTCCACCCGTCACTTACTAAGTCCAATGCATTCCTCGTATGAAAAGTTTTAAACATAACATAAACATTCGTATTAAAACTAGCATACGAAATGTCAATACTTTATCCACAAACCATGAATGGTATACAAATAGCACATCCACAGTCAAACATAACTCATTCGATACAATATGGAAGATTTTATTGTATCATATTAACCTCAATCTAGAATGATGAAGGATATTGACATAGATGAAAATAATCATCAAAACAATTAGAGTGAAATATCCCCTTTTTCTTGGAATCATTTAAATGTCACACTATTTTTCAAGAATCCATTTAAAATAGATTTTATAATCAAAGTGTCCCATACAACTTTGAAACTTATAAAAGGAATTTTGATTTTTAAAACTTTAATGTCCATATAAATAAATCCTTAAAACCATTTTTAAAACACGGACATTAATGAGCAAGATTTAGAAGAATGAGTCTTTAAAACATTTAAAAATGGTATTTTAATTAGAGTTCTAAGAAAAAGAGAGAAACTTGAATACAAATAATTGAGGTAATAAAAACATTGTAATATCATGAGAATAAAGGGATTCATGATATACTATGTCAAAGTACACCTCATAAAAGTGATTTGGTGTATAACAACAAAGAAGTGTCAATGAAATGTAAATTAAGATGAAATCTCTCTTAAAGGTCGTATCCTTAGGTTAAGGATAAATCAACGACATAATTATGTGTGACAAATATAAATACACTAAATATAATTGTATATTCAGTGTAAAACAATCAAAGGACATTTACACATATTCTTGTAAAAACAACACCAATGAATTGGATGTTTATCCCAAAAAAATCGAGATTGAGTAAAAATTACTCTTATCAAGTTCATACCGATGACTTGAGAATTTATCAATGGATTGATTATGTGTATCAAAAGTATACCCACATAAAGGGGAGTGAAATTTATGACATAATCAAATGAATAGTGATTCTACACATAATCTTGGAGTAAAATAATCAATGAAGTATGCGTAAAGCCGAATGAGTGGAAATTGAAATTCCAAATTCCCTTATTGATTTGGTAACATACAAAACATACACCCATGAAAGAAGTATCGTAAAATGATGATGTAAATATAAATGAATCAAAGTATATTACACACTGAATACAAACATGGGCAGTACACACACCACATTTAATAAATTAGTGGTGAACAATTGAATTCCCACGGAATTAAAAGTGAGATAAGAAACCCCTTACTTTGTACTTTTTCCTTGGTCGATGGTAGGTTAACCTACTGTATAATGGTGAAATAATTTTTATTGAATTATAAAATAATCATTTACATTAATATGATATCATATATGATCTTTTAACATTGATTTTTTAATAATATCTTAGTATTATCGTTGTTTCAGGTGTTAACTTACTCGTTTTCTTTTATATGTTTTGTTAAGTAAGACATGTTTTTCATTGATAGGTTGTATCTTATTCATATCCATAATGATATAAAGTCCTTAAAAATTATTTTTAAATAATCAAATGATAATTATACTTGAATGGATACGATGGAGAATGAATCTCATCGTGTTCGGGGAGATGGTAGTCTGTACGTACGCACGAGCGACAATACCATTCTTTTAATGTTACAATAATATATAATTGGATGGGATATCATATATACAGAATAATTATCATGTTATATTTATTATTTACAATAATTAAACATCATTATTATAACCATCCAAATAATAATTTATTGAATGACAATTACACCATGACGTGGAGACGGTAAGCCGTACGTATGCACGTATGGTGACATGTCATTCAAATGATGGATAGAATACTGAATATGGTTGTACTATATTTATAATACTATTAAAGTATATAGGAGATAATGGATTCATTAATTTGGAATGGGAATAACAAATAAAGAAGAAGTTGAAGAAGAAAATAATTTGAAAAATGGTGTTAAAAACATTAGCTCTTCTTCAGGTTCTTCCTTTTGATTTGATCAAAAGGGATCCTTAGGTTGGCTTTCTGATCAAACTAAGGCCTCTATATTGTAGTGAGGGAAGCTGATAGAGTATTTGGGCAGGGGTTGGCCGAACCAAAAGGCTTTGAAGGTGTGAAGTAATGAGAAGGGGGAGTGCTCTTTTATAAGAGGGGTGAGGGGCACCTTTAGAAAAGCTAGAAATATTATTTTATAATAAATTCATATTCGGTTTATAATGGCTCCAAAGTGGATTATTTAAAATTTAAGTTGGGTATAGGTCGAAAACCACTCAACCAATATAATTTAGACAGGTTTGGGTCATTATATTAACCTTATCTTTAAGTATTAACGCTTAGTTAATTAGTTTCACTTCTACAAGGTCTCTTTGTATTTTTATATTATATGGTTAATAAACGTACTATATACATTCAAGAAACCCCCAAGTGGTCCATTAATGATACAACTATCATTATATAAGTCTCTTGGACTAACCTTAGATTTTTAGGAATTTAATATCAATTAATAATATAATATGTTTTTTAAAAACTCTTTTATGTCATTTTTGACACTATTCAATAATTGATTTTTTTAAAAATCATAACATAATGATTACTTCAATAAAAGTTAATTAAATAAATACTAACATGTCTTATTATCCTATAAAATTATTGGTATTTATAAAAAGTCTCAAATTACATTTATTTGGGTATTTATAATATCAATTATTCTAATTTTTCATTAATTTAGTAATTACTCCATCACCATTGTGTCATAAATAAATTAAATTATATAATGTATAAAAATTATAAATAAAATATCATTAAGTTTGAAATAGTTTTATATTTCTAATGAATATTTATAGTCTAAAATCCAACATATATAACCCTATGTAACAATTCTTTTGCTAAAAGATATATGCTTGTGTCATTTTTGTATTCATTTTAACTTAATTAAAATAAAGTGTCCCTATCACTTACAAGTGGCTCCATGGGGTCCCAAAATCGACCCAAAGATGAACATGGTCGGAAATGTATCAACCAATAAGGTTAGGACACGTTTTAGGGTAATTTTGTATTATTAAAATATTATTTTTTAACCCTTATTTACCGGATTTACCTTTTAACCATGGTAAATAAAACATTTACCGAAATAATTATTCAAAATGTCTAAAAATAAAAGTTACCTATTTACAAAATTTGAATATCCTGATTCAAAATATGGAATCCATTTTTCCAAATTCAAAACACAGAAGTGGCAGAAATTAATTTAAAATTAATTTCCGTTGTTAAAACAAAAAGCGTGTTTTTAAGAGATAATAACTATCAAAAGATTGGCACTTGTTTATGTCTGGTTTAATTGTGAAATTATGTCCAATGACAAAAATTGAATTAAATGGTAAAACTATATTCTAAATATACTTTAAAACCACTAAAAATTCATAAATTATCAATATTAATTATTTTGATTAAAAAGGTTGTTTTTAATTAAAATTTAGTAATTTTCACTATTCATCAAAATAAGAAAGTTATCCGAAATGTACCAAAATTTCACCCTAGGCTAATTTTGATATTTTGAATCCAAAAATGAAGTCCATTTTTAGAGATAGAATTTATAAAATTTGAAAAAGTAGATATTACTATTCATAATGGCTAGTTTGATTGGTTGTGGTGTGTTAGAATCTCGAAGTTGTGTACAATGCACACCATTGCATTATTCAAAGGGAAACGTACTGTGGAAGCTTGGGGTGTTACATTCTCTCCTCCTTCAATAAATTGCGTCCTCGCAATTTTTTTAAAATTGGTCTTGATAATATAATGGAATGTCCCACATCGGAAAAAGAGTCAATAAAACTATCACTTTAAGAGAAAGGAAAAGAGGTATAAAGGTCACCCAAGATAACCCATACTAGGATTCCATGTATGAAAACATGGATATGGACGATAAACTAAGTCTTCAGTTTTTATGGAGAGGAATAGAAAACATGATCAGGAGAAAGTTAACAATAAGAAAATCACAAACTTGTGTTGGGACAAACGGTCCTTAGTCACCTAGTAGGAAAATTAAACGGACAACATTTTTTGTTTTAAGTTACATTACATAAGGACGAGGAATTAATTTATGATATTGACTAAGAACATAAAGAGATATACTTACTTTTTAAGTAGAGTTTCATTCTTTAATAAATTTTTACCACTAAATCATTTTTTTGAACAATGAGTATTCAAGAAGACTTGGTCATAATGGAAGAGCTAGAATAAACTTCTATAGAAATACATGATCCAAGTAGGTTAAACTTCATATTTACATTGTCTTTAAAGATTAATAAAAACCAAAATGGTTAGTATAATATCTGATGATCCCCCAAATGGATATTCCATTAGAGAAAAAAAAACTAATCTTAATTTCTAAAATTAAACCATCAATACCCCAAAGTTAAATAAATACCATTCAATAATCAATTGTCCTTAAAATCCATAAATATATTCCAAACTAATATTGAAAACCAAAACTTAGAAGAATATATTCTTCCACATTAAATTTTATCTCCAAATGACATTAATTACTCTTAAATTCACATACTTAGAAGTAATCAACCTAATCATTTCCATAAATAACCCAAGTCATTATAAATCTTCAATAAAAACATAGATAAAAATACACCATTACTCCTCAAATGAAATCCCATACTATTCTATTTTACAAGGGGCATATAGTGTTCACAAAAAATCGAACAACTTCCAAAATAACATTTATCACTTAATCACCAAATCATTTTCCTATACTAGGGGTATTCATTTGATAAGAAATATGATCCCAAATGAAATTATTATTGATCAATAAAATAATTTAACTAAAAATAATAGTCACACTAACCGGGGACTTCACGTAGTCCAGTGGTAGGCGATAAATCCCAATTGCACTTTGGTTGTGGGTTTGATTCCCACAGCTTTGTCCGATGCGATGGGTTGTCATACAGTCTGTGTGTTGTCCTTTTTCAAAAACTATATTTCATAACATTTCCAAAATGAGATAAATTCCTCAAAATAACCATAACATAATTTAACCACAAATATTATCTCATACCCTGCATTTTCATCCCAAATTATGATAACTTATAATTTCCTCAAACCCAACGATCATATAAAACCAAATGGTTATTTATAACTATATCCACAAGAGAAAAGATAATTCTTCCTCAAATATCATTCTCACATGGAAAACTGCAGGGTTAAAAATACAAGAGAAAATTATTCCAAAGTAAACCCATCAACAAGGAGCACTAATACTTTTTAAACATTTCTCCAACCATTTATTTCCACATAGCTTCTTCTTTGACCAAGAAAATATCCTATAGAATAGGGAATTCACTCGAGTAATGGCCAGGTCCCCTACATTTATGGCAAATGACTGTAAATGGATTCTTGGGACTATTTTTATCTTCTTCCATAGTACTCTTCATATTTCTTCGGCAATTCTTCACTTTATTTCCTTCCTTCCCGCACGTAAATCATTTTTTTGTCCCATTGAGACACTTTCCTGGGTGTCTCCTTCCACATTTCCTGCATGATGGAAATTGAGGATTTCTCTCTCCATGGTCTCCACTACTGGAGCTCTTATAATTCATCACCTTTCTCTTCTTTGTTGAGTCTGGGAATTGGTTAATATATATATTATTTATCATATTTTTGGAAAATTTATTTTCATAAAGACAATATCTTTTACGCCTATCAACATTCTATTTTGTTTCTCATTTCCACCATTGTTCCCACCTTGTACATCATTCTCAAAGTCACTATGACTTCCTTGGAATCTAGCCATTGACTAAAACCAGAAAGCATTGTGTGAGTAACAGTAGTCATAAAATCGTTTAGAGATTAACATGTCACCATATTCTCAATTTGAAACACATTAGGATTAACCGAGGTCATTTACTCTCATCTTATATATATAATACCTCAAATTGGTTTGTAAAGAAAATGTAAATTATCCTAAGCATATCCCTCGGGAGTGTCATAACCAAGAGTGCAGCAAGACTCGTTGTCGTGCACCAGTTCCTGTTCGAGTCTAGCTCAAAGCGGTGTTTTCGGGTTTTACCCCTAGGTACATCTGTGCCAGAGCCGCCTCTACCTGCTCGTATCCAGATAGGGATGTATTGCTTGGAAAACTCACAAAATCTCTACAATACCAAAATTCTAGGAAGTTCCTCTCTACTAATCCACAAAGTTCATCTTAGGTCTACATGCTCTAATCAGAGTTTATCTAAATATAGCTTCCAAGGTTTGTACTAAACTTCCTATGATACCAACTGTAAAGCCCTGACCCTAGATACCCAGAGTCGGTGCATTATTACATAACATTGGCATTATCACAAAGGATCAAGTCTCGAAAGACCGATTAGTTTAGTAGTCTTGAAAACAGTAGATATATTCATAAGTCGTACATTACATCATAAGGTAAAAAAACTACAACAACATCTTGTCTTCATATCCCCTCATACTATCCCTGCAGGTCATTCATAAATTACTTATTCACATCCCGGGAAAAGATAAAACATTGAAATGGGTGATCTCAGATGCTCAGTAAGGATAACAAAATAGCAGAATCTTTCGTAGATAAGCATAAACACTTAAAGCAATTTATAACTAAAACAAAAGCCTTTTAGACTTGAACTTCAGCATAATATGGAAAAGATAAAATGAAATAATGCCATTTACATATTCACATGGATATTCTACTAGTCGAACAATCACATGAAACATCAATAACCACTTTCATAATGATGGAATGCATAATTCCAGACTATCATAACCACATAGCCAAGGCCTCGTGCCAAGACTACAAATAAGATTTTTCCAAGGCCTTGTGCCAACACACTAGTTTGTCTCATGAGACCTACCGATGCATCTAGGAGCTATAGCGGGCTCCACCTGTCACTTACTAAGTCCAATGCATTCCTCATATGAAAAGTTTAAACATAACATTAACATTCATATTAAAACTAGCATACGAAATGTCAATAATTTATCCACAAACCATGAATGGTATAAAAATAGCACATCCACAGTCAAACATAACTCATTCGATACAATATGGAAGATTTTATTGTATCATATTAACCTCAATCGAGAATGATGAAGGATATTGATATAGATGAAAATAATCATCAAAACAATTAGAGTGAAATATCCCCTTTTTCTTGAAATCATTTAAAAGTCACGCTATTTGTCAAGAATCCATTTAAAATAGATTTTAGAATCAAAGTGTCCCATACCACTTTGAAACATCTAAAAGGAATTTTGATTTTTAAAACATTAATGTCTATATAAATAAATCCTTAAAACCATTTTTAAAACATGGACATTAATGAGCAAGATTTAGAAAAATGAGTCTTTAAAACATTTAAAAAATTTATTTTAGTTAGAGTTATAACCAAAAGAGAGACACTTGAATACAAATAATTGAGGTAATAAAAACTTTGTAATATCATGAGAATAAAGGGATTCATGATATACTATGTCAAAGTACACCACATAAAAGTGATTTGGTGTATAACAACAAAGAAGTGTCAACAGAATGTAAATTAAGATGAAATATCTCATAAAGGTCGTCTCCTTAGGTTAAGGATAAATCAACGACATAATTATGTGTGAAAAATATAAATACTCTAAATATTATTGGATATTCAGTGTAAAACAATCAGAGGACATTTACACATATTCTTATAAAAACAACACCAATGAATTAGATGTTTATCCCAAAAAAATCAAGATTGATTAAAAATTACTATTATCATGTTCATACCGATGACTTGAGAATTTATAAATGGAGTGATTATGTGTATAAAAAGTATATCCACAGAAAGGGGAATTGAATTTATGACATAATCAAATGAATAGTGATTATACACATAATATTGGAGTAAAATAATCAATGAAGTATGCGTAAAGCCGAATGAGTGGAAATTGAAATTCCAAATTCCCTTATTGATTTGGTAACATACAAAACATACACCCATGAAAGAAGGATCCTACAATGATGATGTAAATATACATGAATTAAAGTATATTACACAATGAATACAAACATGGGCAATACACACACCACATGTAAAAAATTAGTAGTGAACAATGGAATTCTCACGGAATTAAAAGTGAGATAAGAAACTCCTTACTTTGTACTTTTTCCTTGGTCGATAGTAGGTTAACCTCATGTATAATGGTTAAATAATTGTTATTGAATTATACAAGAATCATTTACATTAATATGATATCATATATGATCTTTTAACATTGATTTGTTAATAATATCTTAGTATTATCGTTGTTTCGGGTGTTAACTTACTCGTTTTCTTTTATATGTTGTGTTAAGTAAGCCATGTTTGTCATTGATAGATTGTATCTTATTCATATCCATAATGATATCAAGTCCTTAAAAATTATTTTTAAATAATCAAATGATAATTATACATGAATGGATATGATGGAGAATGAATCTCATCGCGTTCGTGGAGACGGTAGTCCGTACGTACGCACGAGCGACAATATCATTCTTTTAATGTTAAAATAATATATAATTGGATGTTATGTCATATAGACAGAATAATTATCATGTTATATTTATTATTTACATGAATTACACATCATTATTATACCCATACAAATAATAATTTATTGAATGACAATTACACCACGACGTGGAGACGGTAAGCCGTACGTACGCATGTGTGGTGACATGTCATTCAAGTGATGGATAGAATACTGAATATGGTTTTACTATATTTATAGAAATATTACAGTATATAGGAGATACTAGAGTAATTAATTTATAATGGTAATAACAATGAAAGAAGATGTTGAAGAAGAAAATAATTTGAAAAATGGTGCTAAAACATTACCTCTTCTTCGGGTTCTTCCTTTTGATTTGATCAAAAGGGCTCTTTAGGTTGGCTTTCTGATCAAACTAAGGCCTCTAGATTGTATTGAGGGAATCTGAGAGAGTATTTGGGTAGGGTTTGGCCGAACCAAAAGGCTTTGAAGGTGTGAAGTAATGATAAGGGGGAGTGCCCTTTTATAAGAGGGGTGAGGGGCACCTTTGGAAAAGGTAGAAATATTATTTTATAATAAATTAATATTCGGTTTCTAATGGCTCCAAAGTGGATTATTTAAAAGTTAAGATGGGTATAGGTAGAAAACCACTCAACCAATAGAATTTACACAGGCTTGGGTCATTATATTAAACTTATCTTTAAGTATTAACTCTTAGTTAGTTAGTTTCACTTTTACAATGTCTCTTTGTATTTTTATATTATACGGTTAATAAACTTACTATATACATCAATGAAACCCCCAAGTGGTCTATTAATGATACAAATATCATGATATAAGTCTCTTGGCCATACATTATATTAATAGAAAATTAATATCAATTAATAATGTAATATTTGTTTTAAAAACTCTTTTATGTCAATTTTGACACTATTCAATAATTGATTTTTGTAAAAATAATAACAGGATTATTAATTCAAGTAAAGTTAATTAAATAAATAATAACATGTCATGTTATCCTAGAAAATCATTTTTATTTATAAAAAGTCTCAAATTAAATTTATTTGGGTATTTATAATATCATTTATTCTAATTTTTCATTAATTTAGTAATTACTGCATCACCATTGTGTCATAAATAAATTAAATTATATAATGTCTAAAAATTTTAAGTAAAATATCATTATGTATGAAATATTTTTATCTTTCTAATGAATATTTATAGTCAACAATCCAACATATATAACCGTATGTAACAATTGTTTTTCTAAACGATATATGCTAGTGTCATTTTTGTATTCATTTTAACTTAATTAAAATAAAGTGTCCCTATCACTTACATGAGGCACCATGGGGTCCCAAAATTGACCCAAATATGCCCATGGTCGGACATGTATCAACCAATAAGGTTAGGACATGTTTTAGGGTAATTTTGTATTATTATAATATTTTTTTTAACCCTTATTTACCGGATTTACCTTTTAACCATGGTAAATAAAATATTTACCGAAATAATTATTCAAAATGTCTAAAAATAAAAGTTTCCTATTTACACAATTTTAACATCCTGATTCAGAATATGGAATCCATTTTTCCAAATTAAAAACATAGAAGTGGAAGAAATTAATTTAAAATTAATTCCCGTTGTTAAAACAAAAAACGTGTTTTAAAGAGATAATAACTATCAAAAGATTGGCACCTGTTTATGTCTGGTTTAATTGTGAAATTATGCTCAATGAAAAAAATTGAATTAAATGGTAAAAATATATTTTAAATATACTTTAAAACCACTAAAATTCATAATTTATCAATATTAGTTATTTTGATTAAAAAAGTTGTTTTTAATTAAAATTTAGTAATTTTCACTATTCATCAAAATATGAAAGTTATCTGAAAAGTACCAAAATTTTACCCTAGGATAATTTCGATATTCCGATTCCAAAAATGAAGTCCATTTTGAGAGATAGAATTTATAAAATTTCAAAAATTAGGTATTACTATTCATAACGGCTAGTTTAATTGGTTGTGGTGTGTTAGAATCTCGAAATTGTGTACAATGCACGCCATTGCATTATTCAAAGGGAAACGTACTATGGAAGATTGGGGTGTTATATTCATACCCCCTTTAATAAATTGCGTCCTCGTAATTTTTTTAAAATTGGTCTTGATAATATAATGGAAAGTCTCACATCGGAAAAAGAGTCAATAAAACTATCACTTAAAGAGAAAGGAATAGAGGTATAAAGGTCACCCAAGATAACCCATACTAGGATTCCATGTTGGAAAACATGGATATGGACGATATACTATGTGTTCAGTTCTGATGGAGAGGGATAGAAAACATGATCAGGAGAAAGTTAACAATAAGAAAATCACAAACTTGTGTTGGGATTAACGGTCCTTAGTCTCCCAGTAGGAAAAGTAAACGGACAAAATTTTTTGTTTTAAGTTACATTACATAAGGACAAGGAATTCATTTATGATATTGAATAAGAACATAAATATATATACTTACTTTTTAAGTAGTGTTTCATTCTTTAATAAATTTTTACCACTAACTCATTTTTTTTAATAATGAGTATTCAAGAAGACTTGGTCACAATGGAAGAGCTAGAATAAACTTCTATAAAAATACAAGATCCACGTAGGATAAACTACATATTTACCTTGTCTTTAAAGATTAATCAAAACCAAAATGGTTAGTATAATATCTAATGATCCCCCAAATGGATATTCCATTAGAGAAAAAAACACTAATCTTAATTTCTAAAATTAAACCATCAATACCCCAAAGTTAAATAAATACCATTCAATAATCAATTATCCTTAAAATCCTTCAATATATTCCAAACTAATATTGAAACCCAAAACTTATAAGAATGTAGTCTTCCACGTTAAATTGTATCTCCAAATGACATTAATTACTCTTAAAGTCACATACTTAAGAGTAATTAACCTAATCATTTCCATAAATAACCCAAATCATTATAAATCCACAATAAAAACATAGATAAAAATCCACCATTACTCCTCAAATGAAATCCCATACTACTCTATTTTCCTTGGAAATATAGTGTTCACAACAAAGCGAACAACTTCCAAAATTACATTTATCACTTAATCACCAAATCATTTTCCTATTCTAAGGGTATTCATTTGATAAGACATAAGATCCCAAATCAAATTATTATTGATCAATAAAATCGTTTAACTAAAAATAATAGTCACATTAACCAGAGACTTCACGTAGTCCAGTGGTAGGCGATAAATCCCAATCGCACTTTGGTTGTGGGTTCGATTCCCATAGTTTTTTCTGACGCGACGGGTTGTCACACGGTCTGTGTGTTGTCCTTTTTAAAAACTATATTTTATAACATTACCAAAATGAGATAAATTCCACAAAATAACCATAACATAATTTAACCACAAATCTTATCTCATAACTTTCATTTTCATCCCAAATTATGATAACTTATAATTGCCTCAAACCCAACGATCATATAAAACCAAATGGTTATTTATAACTTATCCACAAGAGAAAAGATAATTCTTTCTAAAATATCATTCTCACATGGAAAACTGCAGGGTTAAAAATACAAGAAAAAATTATTCCAAAGTAAACCAATCAACAAGGAGCACTAATACTTTTTAAACATTTCTCCAACCATTTATTTCCACATAGCTTCTTCTTTGACCAAGAAAATATCCTATAGAATAGGGCATTCACTCGGGTAATGGCCAGGTCCCCTACATTTATGGCAAATGACTGTAAATGGATTCTTGGGACCATTTTTATCTTCTTCCATAGTACTCTTCATTTTTCGTCAGCAATTCTTCACTTTATGTCCTTCCTTCCCGCACGTGAAGCATTTCTTTGTCCCATTAAGACACTTTCCTGGGTGTCTCCTTCCACATTTCCTGCATGATGGAAATTGAGGATTTCTTTCTCCATGGTCTCCACTACTGGAGATCTTATAATTCATCACCTTTCTCTTCTTTGTTGAGTCCGGGAATTGGTTAATATATATATTTTTGATCATATTTTTGGAAAATTTATTTGGCATAAAGACGATATCTTTTACGGCTATCAACATTCTATTTTGTTGCTCATTTCCACCACCGTTCAAACCTTGTACATCATTCTCAAAGTCACTATGACATCCTTGGAATCCAGCCATTGACTAAAACCAGAAAGCATTGTGTGAGTAACAGTAGTCATAAAATCGTTTAGAGATTAACATGTCACCATATTCTCAATTTGAAACACATTAGGATTAACTGAGGTCATTTACTCTCATCTTATATATATAATACCTCAAATTAGTTTGTAAAAAAAATGTAAATTATCCTAAGCATATCCCCTGGGAGTGTCGTAACCAAGAGTGCAGCAAGACCCGTTGTCATGCACCAGTTCCCATTCGAGTCTAGCGCAAAGCAGTGTTTTCGGGTTTTACCCCTAGGTATATCTGTTCCAGAGCCGCCTCTACCTGCTTGTATCCAGACAGGATGTATTGCTCAGAAAACTCACAAAATCTCTACAATACCAAAATTCTAGGAAGTTCCTCTCTAATAATCCTCAAAGTTCATCTTTGGTCTACGTGCTCTAATCAGAGTTTATCTAAATCTAGCTTCCAAGGTTTGTACTAAACTTCCTATGATACCAACTGTAAAGCCCCGGCCCTAGATACCCAGAGTTGGTGCATTATTACATAACATTGGCATGATCACAAAGGATCAAGTCTCGAAAGACCGATTAGTTTAGTAGTCATGGAAACACTAGATATATTCATAAGTCTTATATTACATCATAAGGTAAAGAAAACAACAACAACATCTTGTCTTCATATCCCCTCATACTATCCCTGTAGGTCATTCATAAATTACTTCTTCACATCCTGGGAAAAGATAAAACATTGAAAGGGGTGAGATCAGATTCTCCATAAGGATAACAATATAGCAGAAGCTTTCGTAGATAAGCATAAACACTTAAATCAATTTATAACTAAAACAAAAGCCTTTTAAACTTGAACTTCAGCATAATATGGAAAAGATAAAATGAAATAATTCCATTTACATATTCACCTAGATATTCTACTAGTCGAACAATCACATGAAACATCAATAACCACTTTCATAATGATGGTGTCCGGTTATTAGAGGCACTCCGGGTTGGTGTCCGGTTATTAGAGGCACTCCGGGTTGGTGTCCGGTTATTAGAGGCACTCCGGGTTGGGTTCTGGTTACAGTTAGCCCCAAGGTCTTGGGACGGGGCCTTGAAAAGTAATTAAAGTTTAGCATTATGCATTCCAACATTATGAAAGTGGTTATTGATTTTTCATGTGATTATTCGATTAGTAGAATATCCATGTGAACAAGTAAATGGAATTATTTCATTTTACTTTTTCCATACTATGCTGAAGTTCAAGTTTAAAAGGCTTTTGTTTTAGTAATTCATTGCCTTAAATGTTTATGCTTATTTTTGAATGTTCTGCTATATTGTTATCCTTAATGGGCATTTGAGCTCACCCCTTTTCTATGTTTTATTTTTCCCAGGATGTGAAGATGTAAGTTATGAATGACCTGCAGGGATATTATGAGAGGATTATAGTGTGGACTGTGGAAACATTATGTTGTTGTAGTAGTTTTTCATTTTATGATATAATGTAAAACTTATGAATATATATAGTGTTTCCAAGGCTACTAAACCAATCGGTCTTTCGAGATTTGATCTTTCTTGTGATCATGCCAATGTTATGTGATAATGCAACGACTCTGGGTAACTGGGGTCGGGGCGTTACAGTTGGTATCAGAGGAAGTTTAGTACAAACCTTGGAAGCTAGATTTAGATAAACTCTGATTAGAGCATGTAGACCTAAGATGAACTTTGAGGATTAGTATAGAAGAACTTCCTAGAATTTTGGTATTGTAGAGATTTTGTGAGTTTTCCGAGAAATACATCCCTGACTGGATACGAGCAGGTAGAGGCGGCTCTGGCACAGATGTTCCTAGGGGTAAAACCTGAAAACACCGCTTTGAGATAGACTCGAACGGGAACTGGTGCACGACAACGGGCCTTGCTGCACTCTTGGTTACGACACTCCCGGGGGATATGCTTAGGATAACTCTCATTTTCTTTACAAATCATTTTGAAGGGATTATGAGTATATACTTCCTCAAAGAAAACATTCTTATGATTATGGATTATATCCATAAATAGTTCAATTTATGTTAAGTGTTTTATAAGTATGGGATTATGTATTTTGATTCATAAATTGATCTAGTGTATGCCATTGTTTAGAAATGGCGCCCAGTAGAAGAAATGAGAACTCCAGAAATGCACATGATCCAAAGAGAAGGAAGGATCATATCTTTCATGGTCTTAAGCTAGAATTGATAAGAGAAATAGTCTCCCATGTATTATCATCATATGAAGAAATAATATCATGTGTTGATAAGATAAGTAAAGAGTTTACTGAGTCATATGGATTTGAATGGAAGCAAGAGAAGAAAAGGATGGAAGAGAGAAAGATGGATAAAGGGATGAGGGAAAAGAAGAATTTTCCCATATGTGGTAACTGTGGAAAGAAACACCCTGGAACTTGCCTGAAAGGAATGGGAGTTTGTTATAAGTGTGGAGGAAAAGGGCACAAAGTACGTGACTGCAAGGGTAAGAAAATGGTTTCAAATGTTCAATGCTTCATTTGCAAGGAGTTTGGACACTATGCGAACCTATGTCCCAGTCATCAGAATATGCCTCAAATGATGTTATCGGATAATAATCAAGTTATGATACTACCACAGATGAAGAGGAATGATTATATTTCTTATGTTGATTATGTCAATTGAGTGTTGTATCAACAATGTACTTGTTACAATAATCATGGAGTATATAAGGATTTTACTGCAGAACTATTTCATTAAGGACTTGAGATTGTGTGGAACAAAGGAAAGTGACTCAATAGCAGGATAAATTTTTGGAAAATATATGGTTGAGAGAATGATAAATCATAATATAGTTCTGATAATGAGGTAGTGATTTTGGAATAATATGTGATTGTTTTGGATAAATTATAATGGATATTCTTGACTACCCTGGAACTGATTAATGATTTGTATATTCCATCATTGTTGGGGTTTAAAACATTTTTGGATTAATGAAGTATATCCAGCTTTCTATATGGAATAAGGGAGCATGAATGTAATCAATAAGGAATATGGTAATTCAGGATGTTTCGGTGTATTAAAAGAATACATGATGAAGGTATTCATATGCTATTACGGGGTAAAAAGGTTCTACATTATGTTTATCTCACTTATAAATGTTGGACTGTGTGTTTGGATAGAAGTATTTTGGATAGTTCTAGTTTGGATTATTTTGGATTGCCATAAAAGGACAACCCGGAGGTCGGGCGGCAACCCGTCGCGTCCGGCAAGGCTGCGAGACTTGAACCCGCAACCGAAGGGCGACAAGTGTGTATCACCTACCACTGTCCCAAGAAATGTCCTGGATTAAATAATGTAGTTTTTTTAAAAGATCTGGTAGATGAATTATAAATTCGTTTATTTTGGAACCCTATATGAATAGTATAAATAGAATTTTTTTTTACGAGTGAAAGATGAGTTTGTGGTTGAAATTTATTAATGGATAAAACTCTAATTATAAAGTAAGTATATCTCCTTATGATCTTATCCAATCTCATAAATAAATTCTTCAACATTAAGAAAAGCAACTTAGAACAAAAATGTTTTCCTAGATGGTACCTTAAATCATCACTAATTTATGGCTTTGGGATTGTTGGCCTTTTCATAGCCATGTTCTCTACCACTCTCCATCAGATAATTGATGGTTATATTTCTCTTCCATATCCATATTTTCCTACATGGAACCCTAGTATGTGTTATTTTCGGTAATCTTCATACTTTCCACTCTTTATTTTAAATAGAGGCCTCATTAATTCATTTTTCGATGTGGGATTTCAACTAAGATATTTTGAAACGTCAAAAATGTGTTATCCTAATACCCTATGTTTTGTTGAACCGATGGTATTTCAAATCATCATAGATTGATGAATTTAAGGACCTCAATTATACACTTGTTTGTGATTGATGATCTCAATCACTACCTATAAATATTTACGTTTTTCCTCCAATTATATGTCTCTAATTGCCACCAATGTTCTCCTAATCGAGATCATAATTTGGTGGTGACTCTTTCATTTCTCTTTTCCTCATATTAAGACTAAATTTTAGTAACCTAATTTCCGATGTGGTTTTTCCCACAAAGATATTTTCTATTTTCAACCTTTTATTTTGGAAGAACAATTTCAAATTGCGAGGACGCAATTTATTGAAGGAGGGGAGAATGTAACACCCCAGGATTTCATAGTGTGTTATTTCTTAAAAATAATTCAATAACTTGCACTACACGCAACACCGAGTTCAATCACACCATGACGTACAAAAAAAACCATTAAAAGAGGTCATGAATAGTATTAACTAAATTTTAAACTTTATATAATCCTTATAATTTTAGAATCCATATTATGAGTTTCTTAGTCATAATGCAAGAACAGATTCATTTTCAGTATTGCACTTTTATAAACTTTTGATAGTGAAACCTTTTTAAATACAATATTTTAAACTTTTTGACTAAATTGAGACATCAAAAAATTTAAAATGAAACATCCCAAGCTTCCACGGTACGCTTTCCTTTGAATAAAACAGTAGCGTGTGTTGTACGCAACTTCGAGTTCTAACACACCGTAACCAATCAAACTAGCTGTTATGAATAGTAATACCTACTTTAGGAAGTTATATATATTTTATATTTTAAAATGGACTTCATTTTGGGATTCGGAATATCAAATTTAGCCTAAGGTGAAATTTTGGTACTTTTTGGATAACTTTCATATTTTGATGAATAGTGAAAATTACTAAATTTTAATTAAAAACAACTTTTTTAATCAAAATAATTAATAGTGATAAATTATGAATTTGAGTGGTTTTAAAGTATATTTAGAATATATTTTTACTATTTAATATAATGTTGGTCATTGGACATAATTTTACAATTAAACCGAACATAAACAAGTGTCAATCTTTTGATAGTTATTATCTCTTAAAAACACGCTTTTTGTTTTGACAGCGGGAATTAATTTTAAATTAATTTCTGCCACTTCTGTGTTTTGAATTTAGGAAAATGGATTCCATATTTGGAATCAGGATGTTCAAATTGTGTAAATAGGTAACTTTTATTTTTAGACATTTGGAATAATTACTGCGGTAAATATTTTATTTACCATGGTTAAGGGTAAATCCGGTAAATAAGGGTTAAAAAATAATATTATAATAATACTAAATTACCCTAAAACGTGTCTTAACCCTATTGGTTGATACATGGTAGACCATGGGCATCTTTGTGTCAATTTGGGGACCCCTTGGAGCCACTTGTATGTGGTAGGGACACTTTATATTAATAAAGTTAAAATAAAAATAAAAATGGCATAAGCTTACATCTTTTAGAAGAACAATTTTTACATAGGGTTATACCTGTTGGATTTTCGATTATAAATATTCATTAGAAAGCTAAAAAGATTTCCTACATAATTATATTTTATTTATAATTTTTAGACATCAAATAAGTTAAATTATTAATTACACAATAGTGATGCAATGTTTACCTCATTAATAAATCATTTAAATAAATAAGATTATAATGATTACAATATTATCTAAAACCTGTCCAATTCTTATTGGTTGATGTTATTTAGAATATGAGTCATCTTATCTTTGACCTCAACGATTTTTGGACCATTATAAACCGAATATAATTATATTATAAAGTAATACTTTCACTCTTTCCTAAAGAGCCCCTCCTCTCCCTTATAAAAGGAGACCACTTCTACTCATTCCTCACACCTCTCAAGCCACTTGGCTCGTCCAAACTCTTCCCAACTAAGCTCCCCACATCCCTATCCTCCTCCTTGAAGCTTCCCCTTAGGCAGAAATCATTTCAAGAAGTCCGTTGGTTCCAACCAAAGTGAGTTACCTAAATTAAAGGTAACGATTTCTCTTAAATTATTTTCATTTATTTTGCTTCACCAACCCCCAAACTCTTTTTATTTCCTTTCTTTTGTAACAACACCAGTATCCTCAATATACTAGGATGTTGTTATAATAATTATTCAAACTACACATACACACAACTCCATATAATGGATGATCAACATAATGTTTCTGTGGATGGCAAACTAACGCCTCACGAAACGATGATTGTTCAAATACATCTTACCGCCTCTCATGGTGGCCATTATGATGGCACTGTAATTAAATATGATATTAATGATATATATTTTATATATAAGCTTCTGTAATTCCATTTTATTTCATACCATTATTCGTTTCATGTTGTATATACATACGATAATTTCATTTGAGGAAGTGCGAACTACTGCCCCCTTAAAATGATATGACTCGTTCATACCACACATGGAACGTATAAAGGATGGTGTTAATGAAACTAAAGTAACATATATAAAATATTATATTATACTGTAATAGTAATATACCTAAGTATCATTTGGATTCAATTCTTTTAAAATAAAAATTAAATGGAAGTTGCGTTCGTGCGTACGTACGGACTACCGTCTTCACGAACGTGATGAGATTCATCCTCCATCGTATCCATTCAAGTATAATTATCATTTGATGATTTAAAAATGATGTTTAAGGACTTGATACCATTCTGGATTTGAATAATATACAACCTATCCTTTACAAACATGTCTTACGTAACAAAACATACAAAAGAAAACAAGTAAGTTAACACCCGAAACAACGATAATACTAAGATATTATTATCAAATCAATATTAAAAGATCATATATCATATCATATTAATATATATGATTCTTGTATAATTTAATAACAATTATTTCACCATTATACAGGAGGTTAACCTACCCCAACCAAGGAAAAGTACAAGGTAAGGGATTTTCTTATCTCACTTTCAATTCCGTGAGATTTCCATTGTTCGCCACTAAATTATTGAAAGTGGTGTATTGTGTACTAACATTTGATATATATTATCATGATTCTAATTATATTCATGTTATTCTGTAAATAATTTGGTGGTTATTAACTTTTGGCCATACGACTCAGTTGATTAACGTGGTAAGGGGTTTTCATCTCACTCCTTATTCTCATGAGATTCATGCCGTATTGCCATCATTACCTTTTGTGTGGTGTATGTACTGCCCATAATTATATTCTTTGTGTAATACACTCTAATTTATGTATACTTACATATTCATTGTATGATACCTCTTTCATGGGTTGTATGTTTCATAAGTTACCAAACTGGTAAGGGTTATTTCACAATCTCTTCATTATCTGAGGTTGTTTATACGTAATAATCTACTGGGATCTCGTTATCATCCACATCCATGTTTCTTCAAAATGTATTTCAAAACATTTTTAATATTTAAAAGAATATGGGTTAAAGTCATTTATACCCTTGTTTGACTTTTTATAAGAGGTTTATAAGGGAATCTTTCCGTCGTTTTCCAAACAAGGTGCTTTTTAACCTTTTCGACAGAATTAAGATAAGAATGTTTTTTTTAACTTATACGACGGGTGCGGTTATTTTCCGCCGTTATAAAATCGTCAAAGCTTCCCTTAAAAGATTATAAGATTATTTTCAAAGAAAATGTTTGATTTTATATGGATATTAAATGATTTCAAAATAAAAGGAGATATTTCTTTAAAAAGAATTTTGATTTCATCTATGTCAACATCCTTTGATGGGTTTTAAGATTATTTGAAGTTGATTTATTATGATACAAAACTTCTATATTGTTTTGAAGGTTTTGTGATATGTTTGACTGTGGATGTGCTATTTTTATACCATTCATAGTTTATGGTGAAAGTATTGACATTTCGTATGCTAGTTCCAATAAGAATGTTTATGTTATATTTCAATCTTTACTTCATATGAATGTGTTGGACAAGTATGTTCCAGGTTGGGGACTGGTTAAAGTAAGACCTCGAGGTTGGGGACTGGTAAAAGTAATCCCTCCAGGTTGGGGACTGGTAAAAGTAATCCCTCCAGGTTGGGGACTGGTAAAAGTAAGCCCTCCAGGTTAGGGACTGGTAAAAGTAAGCCCTCCGGGTTGGTGTCCGGTTATTAGAGGCACTCCGGGTTAGTGTCCGGTTATTAGAGGCACTCCGGGTTGGTGTCCGGTTATTAGAGGCACTCCGGGTTGGTGTCCGGTTATTAGAGGCACTCCGGGTTGGTGTCCGGTTATTAGAGGCACTCCGGGTTGGGTTCCGGTTACAGTTAGCCCCAAGGTCTTGGGACGAGGCCTTGAAAAGTAATTAAAGTTTAGCATTATGCATTCCAACATTATGAAAGTGGTTATTGATTTTGCATGTGATTATTCGATTAGTAGAATATCCATGTGAACAAGTAAATTGAATTATTTCATTTTACTTTTGCCATACTATGCTGAAGTTCAAGTTTAAAAGGCTTTTGTTTTAGTAATTCATTGCCTTAAATGTTTATGCTTATTTTTGAATGTTCTGCTATATTGTTATCCTTACTGGGCATTTGAGCTCACCCCTTTTCTATGTTTTATTTTTCCCAGGATTTGAAGATGTAAGTTATGAATGACATGCAGGGATATTATGAGGGGATTATAGTGTGGACTGTGGAAACATTATGTTGTTGTAGTAGTTTTTCATTTTATGATATAATGTAAAACTTATGAATATATCTAGTGTTTCCAAGGCTACTAAACCAATCGGTCTTTCGAGATTTGATCTTTCTTGTGATCATGCCAATGTTATGTGATAATGCAACGACTCTGGGTAACTGGGGTCGGGGCGTTACACTTACTAAGTCCAATGCATTCCTCATATGAAAAGTTTTAAACATAACATAAACATTCGTATTAAAACTAGCATACGAAATGTCAATACTTTATCCAATAACCATGAATGGTATAAAAATAGCACATCCACAGTCAAACATAACTCATTCAATACAATATGGAAGAATGTATTGGATCATATTAACCTCAATCGAGAATGATGAAGGATATTGACATAGATTAAAATAATCATCAAAACAATTTGAGTGAAATATCCCCTTTTTCTTGAAATCATTTAAAAGTCACACTATTTGTCAAGAATCCATTTAAAATAGATTTTAGAATCAAAGTGTCCCATACCACTTTGAAACTTCTAAAAGGAATTTTTATTTTTAAAACTTTAATTTCCATATAAATAAATCCTTAAAACCATTTTTAAAACATGGACATTAATGAGCAAGATTTAGAAGAATGAGTCTTTAAAACATTTAAAAATGGTATTTTAGTTAGAGTTATAACCAAAAGAGAGACACTTGAATACAAATAATTGAGGTAATAAAAACTCTGTAATATCATTAGAATAATGGGATTCATGATATACTATGTCAAAGTACACCACATAAAAGTGATTTGGTGTATAACAACAAAGAAGTGTCAGTGGAATGTAAATTAAGATGAAATCTCTCATAAAGGTCGTATACTTAGGTTAAGGATAAATCAACGACATAATTATGTGTGAAAAATATAAATACACTAAATATGATTGGATATTCAGTTTAAAACAATCAAAGGACATTTACACATATTCTTGTAAAAACAACACCAATGAATTGGATGTTTATCCCAAAAAAATCGAGATTGAGTAAAAATTACTCTTAGCATGTTCATTCCGATGACATGAGAATTTATCAATGGAGTGATTATGTGTATCAAAAGTATATACACAGAAAGGGGAGTGGAATTTATGACATAATCAAATGAATAGTGATTCTACACATAATATTGGAGTAAAATAATCAATGAAGTATGCGTAAAGCCGAATGAGTGAAAATTGAAATTCCAAATTCCCTTATTGATTTGGTAGCATACAAAATATACAAACATGAAAAAAGGATCATACAATGATGATTTAAATATACATGAATTAAATTATATAAAACAATGAATACAAACATGGGAAGTACACACACCACATGTAATAAATTATTGGTGAACAATGGAATTATCACGGAATTAAAAGTGAGATAAGAAACCCCTTACATTGCACTTTTTCCTTGGTCGACAGTAGGTTAACCTCCAGTATAATGGTGAAATAATTTAGTATTGAATTATAAATGAATAATTTACATTAATATGATATCATATATGATCTTTTAACATTGATTTTTTAATAATGTCTTAGTATTATCGTTGTTTCGGGTGTTAACTTACTCATTTTTTTTCATATGTTTTGTTAAGTAAGACATGTTTTTCATTGATAGGTTGTATCGTATTCATATCCAGAATGATATCAAGTCCTTAAAAATTTATTTTTAAATAATCAAATGATAATTATACTTGAATGGATACGATGGAGGATGAATCTCATCGCATTCGTGGAGATGGTAGTCCGTACGTACACACGAGCGACAATATCATTCT
Organism: Viscum album; assembly: GCA_963277665.1. Taxonomy (NCBI): domain Eukaryota; kingdom Viridiplantae; phylum Streptophyta; class Magnoliopsida; order Santalales; family Viscaceae; genus Viscum; species Viscum album. The sequence continues at coordinate 1,672,674,676 of OY728138.1, forward strand.
TTTAATGTTAAAATAATATATAATTGGATGGTATATCATATATACAGAATAATTATCATGTTATATTTATTATTTATATGAATTAAACATCATTATTATACACATCCAAATAATAATTTATTGAATGACAATTACACCACGACGTGGAGACGGTAAGCCGTACGTACGCACGTATGGTGACATGTCATTCAAATGATGGATAGAATACTGAATATGGTTGTACTATATTTATAATAATATTACAATATATCGGAGATACTTGATTAATTAATTTATAATGGTAATAACAAAGAAATAAGAAGTTTAAGAAGAAAAGAATTTGAAAAAGGGTGGTAAAAACATTACCTCTTCTTTGGGTTATTCCTTTTGATTTGACCAAAAGGGATACTTAGGTTGGCATTCTGATCAAAATAAGACCTCTAGATTGTAGTGAGGGAATCTGAGAGAGTATTTGGGTAGGGTTTGGCCGAACCAAAAGGCTTTGAAGGTGTGAAGTAATGAGAAGGGGGAGTGCCCTTTTTTAAGAGGGGTGAGGGGAACCTTTGGAAAAGCTAGAAATATTATTTTATAATAAATTCATATTCAGTTTCTAATGGCTCCAAAGTGTATTATTTAAAATTTAAGGTGGGTATAGGTCAAAAACCATTCAACCAATAGAATTTAGATAGGTTTGGGTCATTATATTAACCTTATCTTTAAGTATTAACTCTTAGTTAATTAGTTTCACTTTTACAATGTCTCTTTGTATTTTTATATTATATGGTTAATAAACATACTATATACATACAAGAAACCCCCAAGTGGTCCATTAATGAGACAACTATCATGATATAAGTCTCTTGGGCGAGCCTTAGATTTTTAGGAATTTAATATCAATTAATAATATAATATTTGTTTTAAACACTCTTTTATGTCAATTTTGACACTATTCATAATTTATTTTTGTAAAAATAATAACAGAATTATTACTTCAATAAACGTTACTTAAATCAATACTAACTTGTCCTATTATCCTATAAAATTATTTTTATTTATAAAAAGTCTCAAATTACATTTAGTTCAGTATTTATAATATCAATAATTCTAATTTTTCATTAATTTAGTAATTACTGCATCCCCATTGTGTCATAAATAAATTAAATTATATAATTTATAAAAATTATAAATAAATTATAATTATGTAGTAAATCGTTTTATCTTTCTAATGAATATTTATAGTCGAAAATCCAACATATATAACCCTATGTAACAATTGTTTTGATAAAAGATATATTCTTGTGTCATTTTTGTATTAATTTTAACTTAATTAAAATAAAGTGTCCCTATCACTTACAAGTGGCTCCATGGGGTCCCAAAATCGACCCAAAGATTCCCATGGTCGGACATGTATCAACCAATTAGTTTAGGACACGTTTTAGGGTAATTTTTTATTATTATAATATTATTTTTTAACCCTTATTTACCGGTTTTACCTTTTAACCATGGTAAATAAAATATTTACCGAAGTAATTATTCAAAATTTCTAAAAATAAAAGTTACCTATTTACAAAATTTGAACATCCTGATTCAAAATATGGAATCCATTTTTCCAAATTCAAAACACAGAAGTGGATGAAATTAATTTAAAATTAATTCTCGTTGTTAAAACAAAAAGCGTGTTTTTAAGAGATAATAACTACCAAAAGATTGGCACTTATTTATGTCTGGTTTAATTGTGAAATTATGTCCAATGACAAAAATTGAATTAAATGGTAAAAATATATTCTAAATATACTTTCAAACCATTCAAATTTATAATTTATCAATATTAATTATTTTGATAAAAAAAGATGTTTTTAATTAAAATTTAGTAATTTTCACTATTCATCAAAATATGAAAGTTATCCGAAAAGTACCAAAATTCCACCCTAGGATAATTTCGATATTATAAATCCAAAAATTAAGTCCATTTTGAGAGATATAATTTATAAAATTTCAAAAAGTAGGTATTACTATTCATAACGACTAGTTTGATTGGTTGTGGTGTGTTAGAATCTCGAAGTTGTGTACAATGAACGCCATTGCATTATTCAAAGGGAAACGTACTGTGGAATCTTGGGGTGTTACAACCAGCATCCCCATTTTCAGTATTTTCCTTATAAGGGATCAGTTTCCTCATATTCTCATTGTGGATCTGGTTTCTCCATCATCCCATTGTGTTTTGGGATTCCCTATATTCTATCTTCATGGTGACTACACCGTTATGGTGGGATACAACCCCATCCCCAGTTGCATCCCATTTTATTTAATGGATTAGGTTTTCCAATATTCTTATAGTGGATCAATGTAATTTAATTTAGTCCCATCATTATCTCATGAGATATAAATATTTACCCAATGCATTGGAGGGAGATATATGTCCCAACCACCACATAATAAAATCATTCATAAATGTTCCATAAGATATTATAACTTTTATCATATCATGACCCATACAAAGATATGGGTTTCATAAACATAATATTGTAACCCATGAAAATAAATAGGTATCATAAACATTTAATAAAATCATAACCTACTAAAAAGAGATAGGTTTCACAATCATTTCGTCAAAGCATAACCTGTGAAAAGAAGTGGGTTTCAAAAGCATATAACCTATGGAAGATAAAAGGGTCTTTTAAACATCATTCCATCAAAAACTAAACCATTCATAGAAATAATATGAATGTAACCATTGGATCATTTCCCATAAAGGCCAGAGTAACATTAATAGATGTCATCTTAGATAGAAAATAAATCTTATATTTTTTTTAAAAAAAACATTACTTCAATAAAATATCTTTTATTCTTTGAAAAATAAATTTTAAAACATAAATCTTTTTTAAAACCATTTTCCTTGAAAATAATTTGAAAACATAAAAATAAGTCTTTAATTCATTTTGAAAACCTTTTCCTTTGAAAATGAATAAAGGAAACATGAAATTATTTTGTAAACATTTTTATCTTAAAATAATTTGGAAACTTATAAAAGAATCATGAAAACCATAAAAAAATTAAAAACCTTTTTCCTTGAAAATGATATTAAAATATCTTTTTTTAAACATTTTTTAAAACGTGGTTTTTGAAGTTCATGGCATGTGTCAAAAATAAGGCATATTGAGACAAAACTACTTTTCTGATTTGGTAGAATATTAAACATTAAACCCATGAAATATGGATCATAAACTGTATATGTAAATACCCATATCATTAATAATGATAATCATATAATATTTTCATGGGAATTATATACACCATACATAATAAATCAGTGGTGGATAAAGCATAAATCTCAAAAAACAATGAGACTAGAAATACTTTTACCTTATGTCTTAAATCACTTTGTACTTCAAAAAAATATTATATAACAAATATAAGTTTATTATACATATTTTAAATAACTATATTATTATATTAAATACGACATATGATTTTATTATGACTTTATATTACCCTCTTATTAATAATTCCAATTTAAGGTTTCACTTTGTGTAATATCTACTTTGTTTTTTGCATGTGTCTTAATTTGATAAATATTTTTTGTCCTCATTCTTATATAAATATTTTCAGAATATAAAACATTATATAAATATCCTTTATATTCAGTATATATTTATTTATAATAATATATGAAATATATAAATATAAAATGCAATACATCATTCAGGAAGACAGTAGGTCGTACATACGCATGAACGTTGTTTCATTTTTTGTCACATTGAAATAAAGAAAGTAAATTAAATATATGTATACATATATTTATATAATATCATTAAAGTATAATTATTATGTCATATATATAATATAATTTTAGTAACCCCATCCTTAATACGTTACATTTAGTGTGTGATCAAATCACATCACTTTGAGGAGGCGGTTGTCCACACTTCCCCAAACAAAATTATCGTATTTAGAAAAAATAGAAATCATGAAGTTATGTGTTATATAATAATTCCATAAGAATAAAAACATAATATATATAATATATATAATATAAAAATAGTTCTTCCATCATAATTCCCATCCATGAGAGGTGTTAAAGGAAATGCGAACAACATTGTTACATGAGGCGCTGGTTCACCATACAAAGGAATGGTAAGTTCGTTAACCATTAGATGAATGTGTGTGTGAGTTTATGTCTAAAACTTCTCATAAAAACTTATAATTATATTGAGGATATTGAGACTATTATGTATTAATGGAATAATAATAACTGAGATAGCAGAGAATGAAAATAAAGGAAAGGAACTTGAGGAAGGATGTTACCTCTTCTTTCGCTAACTCCTTTTTGTTTCCACCAAAGGGCTTCCTTGGTGGGATTTATACAATAAGGAAGGATTGAAGGACTAAGGTAGTTATGTTGGGAAGTTAATTGGGTATATCTTGTATGAAATTAATTGGTTTTTTAGGATTGATGAAGGGGAGAGGTGGTGACCTTTTATAAGGGAGGGAGGGGACACACATGGAATGTTTAAAAATCGGGTTGGTGTACGCACTTTTTTACATAAAAAGTCATAAAAAACAATAAAATATAAATTACGGAATGTTTATGTCTAAAATATTCCTAGATAATGTGTTTTTGATAAGTGTATAGGTCATTTGGGCCCTCGTTGTTTGGTTTAGTCCCTTATGAAGCTTAATTTTACCTTATTCATTGTAATTAATCTTAATCACTTTCATAATTCTTTTTGGTTAGAAATTATGTTGATATTAATAGAATATAAATATTATACTAATTAAAAACATGTATGTACATTTTATTAAATTTAGTTAACAAAAGTGAAAAATAATAATTTTAATGCTGATCCTAGAGACATGGTGAGAAAGCATGTTTTTCAAGTGAAAATGTTCAAAAGTTAATTAAGCTTTTATTTCTAAATTTAATATAAAAAATATTCAAGTGAACTAAACAGGATTAATATTTGTATAATTCATCTATTGGGACATTGAAACCAACATAAAATGTACTTTAACTGTATAAATAAATTATATGAAATTAAGTTCTGAATTAAAATTCAATATTTTTCATTATTCATCCTAAAATAAAGTTTCTTAAAAAATTAAAAAAAATAACCCGAAGATATCATCAACATTATAAATTAAAAAATGAAGTCTATTTTATCAATTTAAATTTTTAAAAGTTTCTAAAATTAATTTTATTATTTTTCACATAAGGACCTAAAAAGCAACTCATTTATGAAAATAATATTTTCAACGATATAATGACATCACTAAAAAAATTTATGTATTTTTATAAATATGTTTTATTTATATTAATCCATTATAAATAATATTTAAAAATTAGTTATTACTATTCATATTTATATGTCTAATTACAAGGTTATAACTCTCTCGTTTAAATAATTAAAACAATAAAATGATGTTTTGTAGAAACTCAGTGTTGTGTGTAATGCAAGACAAGTCGGCATTGCGTATAATGAATGTTTGACATAGTGTAGGTTGAAAAACATGACATCAAGGAAAATTAATTTATTCAAAAAAAGGTTCACAAAAACTCAGGGAGTTACATTCTTCCCCCCTTAAAAATAATGTTTCCCTTGAAATTCATCATTTTGATATAAGAAAATGAGGATAATTATACCTTATCATATCCTCAAGTTCCCACATAGCTTCCCCCAAATGGTGGTTTCTCTACAAAACATTGACCAAATTAGTGGTTTTTTTCATAGAAATTTCTCTTAATGATCATGAATTTCAACTAGTTGTTCCTTATAATAACGATTCATATCCTACGATTTGACCTCAGAGTTCAGTATATATGCAGGGTTTGGTGTGTACTTTCTCAAGGGAGATACATAGAAGACATCGTGGAATTTAGAGAGGTTTGGAGGAAGTTCCACATGATTGGATACTATTCCAATATAATCAATAATCTCAAAGAGGTCTATATAAATATGGCTTAGTTTCCCATTCTTACTGAACCTCATACCATTCTTCCTTTTGGAAATTCAAATAAATAGATTCTCAAAAAAATCAATTCTAGTTTATGCCAATGGTTATCATCATAATTTTTGTACCAAATTTGAAATACCTTGATATGGTGTTGAATGGATCTTACCTTCTCTAACATTTCTTCAGCTATCTCAAGTACCAATTGCTTTCTTTCTCCCAAGAAGTTTGAGCTCTACATTTATTCCCATAGATGGCTTCATATGGAGACATCTGAATGCTTCACTGAAATCTATTGTTGTAATAAAACTCAACCATAATAATTTTTTGATCCCAACCACCTTTGAAATACAATGTAAAAGATTTCAACATATCCTATAGGGATTGAATTGTTCTTTTAGACTGACCATCCTTCTGAGGATGATAAGAAGTAAAAAATCTAAATCCTATATCAAGTTCTTACTGAAGAATTTTCTAGAACATTGAGGCAAACCTCATATTCCAATCAGATACAATAGAATGTGGTACAATGCGAAACCTTACCCCTTTATTAATTAATATCCTAGTAATCTAATCTAAAAAAATTATTCCCTAATAGTGATGAATTGTGATGACTTAGTAATGAAATCGACTACCACCCATATAGCATTAAACCCTTTATAGGGTTTAGGGAGTCCAGTAACAAAATCCATTGTGATGTTCTCCCATTTTCGTTCTGGTATGGTAAATTCATGCAACATTCCCTTAGAATTTTTTCTTTCAGACTTTTCTTATAGGAATACCAAGAACTAAGACTCATACATAGTGATATCCCACTTCATTCAATACAACCATAAGTATTGTTTCAAGTCTCTATACATATTCATACTTCTATAATGAATAGATAATGAATAACTATGACATTCCTTTAACAGCTACTTCTTCAAATTCAATATGGAAGGAACACATACAAGGTTCTTAAACCTTATCATTTCATCCAAATCAAGGTAAAAATGAGGAACATTTCTAACCTTCTTTTGAATCTCTACATATTCCTTTTGTACATATTTAATCCAAACATTGAAATGGGGTTGAACATTAAATTGTGAAAGATAATATTTCTCCCCTTCCTTGAGGATTTCTAGATCCATTCATTTAAAATCCATAAATATTGGATGTTTTGTAATCCTCTTCATGGATATGCATGTATGATCCTTTCGACTCAAAGCATTAGCTTCCCTGTTCACTTTCCTAGGGTGGTAATTTATTGAGCAGTCATAATCCTTTATTAGCTCTAACCATCTTCTATGGTGCATTTTCAACTCCTTTTGTGTGAATATATATTTTATACATTTATTATAATAATATATATCACACTTTTCTCAATAAAGATAATTCCTTCATATCTTTAATGAAAATATTACCACTGCTAACTCCAACTCATGGGTTGGGTAATTTTTCTCATAGATCATCAACTATCATAAGAAATAAGTGACATCAGTTTTATTATATATAAGAACACATCCCAATAAATTATTGGATGTATAACTATTAAAAACCCTTCTCCACTATAGGGTAATGAAAGAACAAGTGCGCTAACCAACTTTCTCTTTAGTTCCTTCAATTTTTCCCTACGTACATCTATCTGGAGGAATTTTTCACACTTCTAAGTTATCTTATTCATAGGATTCGATAGTCATGAGAAATTATCCACAAACCATCTATAGTAACAATATAATACAAGAAAACTAGGGATCTCATTCATCATGGTAGGTCAGTATAAACATTCAATAGCCTCTGTGTTGGATGGATCTGCTGCTATACAATCTCTAGATATTATGTGACCCCAAAATGAAACCTTTTTTAGCCAAATTTTATAATTTTTAAAGTTCTCATATATTTTCTCCTTCCTTAGGGTTATTAGTACAATTATCAAGTGGTCTTCATTCTATTTCATTCTCTTTGAATAGATACGAATATCATCTATATATATTACCATAGAATAATCAAGTTAATCTCTAAATACTCTATTTATCAAATCCTTGAAGATAATAGTGGAATTAGTAAGACCAAAAGGAAATACTATATATTCATACTGTCCATAACTTGTACAAAATATTTTCCTAGGTATATCATATTTTGTGACCCTCAATAGATGATATCTAGAATTAAGGTCAATCTTGGAAAAGTATTGATCTCTTTTAAATTGATCAAATAAGCCATCAATATGAGGAAGATGATAATTTTTCTTGACAGTGATCTTGTTTAAATCCTGATAATCAATGCAGAGTCACATTTATCCATCATAATTTTTCACAAATAGGCTAGGTTTTCCCCAAGGTGACACAATTGTCTGAATGAATCCCTTATCAGGGTTTTCTTAGAGTTTCTTCTTCAATTCCTATAACTCGATTAAGGATATTCTATAGGGAGTATTTTAAATTGGTGTAGAACCAGGTATGATTTCTTTTAAGAACTCAACATCAAAAAATTATAAGCCTTGGGAAATATTTCAGGAACATATCCACAAATTTCAGAAAAATAGGCATATAATTAATGTCGAGTTTCTCCTCAACCATTTGAGAGAAAAATTCCTTATGAATAAGAATTAGGACCCATACACTGGATGTGATATCCATAGGAAGTTAATAGTTGTCATCCCATTGATAGAACATCATAGGTTGGTTTGAAATATCCAATGTAACTTCTTTTCCTTGACAATTTATTTGGGATTTATGCAGAGAAAGTCATATCATGCATAAGATGACATCAAATTCAACAAGGGGAAGAATGAAAGGATTTTTCGAAATTAAAATCCCACAAACATCAACCAGAGAGGAATCATAGACTTGAGATGAAATCATCTTACCATTATGAGTTTTCACTACTAATTTCACATATAATAATTTGGTTGGAATCTTAATACTCTTATAAAATTCTTTAGATATGAACAAGTGGGTAGATCATGAATAAAATAAGAAATTAGCAGTTCTAGAGGGGATTGTATGTAAATATTTCACTATATCATTATCGCATCCCTCGTTAGAAATATTGATCATGTGTGATTTTCCCTTGTACCATGGTTTAATAAGTTTTGTATGCCGATCATCATAACTAAACCATGGGTTTGGGCATTGTTTAGTATAATTCCCATCCTCTTTACACTTAAAGAACTGAAGTGTGTGTGGTTAATTTTGTGTAAATTTTCCTCAATTTTCATCATTGTCCATATTCTCTCCATCCTTTTGGTAATCAATTTCCTGATTTATTTCTCTTCTACACCTAAAAAACTTATTAGACAACATAAGACAATTCCCACCATGCTTCTTTCCAAACTTAGAGCATAAAGAAAATCTCATCTTCTTCCCTTCATGTTATTTATATTTTCCTTTGATCACCATCTTCCTTTTCATGTTAAAACCATAATATTAATATGTAAATCCAATCACTATTTCCACATTTATTTCACACCACACAATATATTTATAGCTACTGAAGTCTCTTATGATCAACACCCTCTTAAGACTTTTCTTTAATTCATTGATGAAGATATCAACTTTACATTTAGGATGGAGGATAATTCCAGAACCATACCTCACAGGTCATGTGAAATTAGACACGTAGGCACTGATGGATTTATCAGCCTTTTTCTTTAAATAAAGTAAAATTTTCCATCTTCGTATCAAGAACATGGAGAAAGTACATATTGAAGAATATGTTCTTTAACTCATCCCAAACCATGGATTCAATTTCATCTTATTTCCTCATATTCTTGATTAGATTCCACTACTATTATACTTCACCTTATAATCGATAAATAGCTAGAATGAATTTATCATGATATGAACACTAGAGAATGGAGAATATCTCTTTAGTGTTACTTATCTTGTGTTCAGAAAAAACTAGACTGGAAGACCCACTGAAAGAAAGTGGATGTTTCCTCATGAAGGACTCAACTGAATATTGTTCCCTCTATTGCTTGTTTATAATCTTGGCATGATTCATATAATGAAAAGGCTATATGATCATAGTAGTGAGGTTTTTCATTCCAACTCTAATAGAATTTAGTTGATTATGAGAACAATTGTGGAATTCTGTGTTGCAATCACCATAAATGTGGTTAGATCATGATCCATCCATTGACTAAAACAAGAAATCAAGAGTACGAAATATTTTTCGTAGCAACGGCCCACATAATCATGAAGAAATACTTACAGGATGTCTAAATTATAGAACCTTCCTTAATATATGACACCCTTTGTTTATCCTAGGTTATTAATAGAAATATTATTTATAAATCATTAATGATGGTTTGTAAAGATTTTGTGAATTCCAAAAGAATATTCCCTTGGAGTGCCAAACCAGGTGCATAATAGGGCTTGTTACCATGTACTAGGTTATGCTCGAGTCAGTCCTGATTCACCTTGTTATAGTTTTTACTCCTAGGTACATCTATTCTAAAACTATGTCCACTTTTATTATCCTAGAAATGATGTATTTATTATAATATGTTCTCTCTATCCTTTAACAAAATTATAATATATTTTCCTGTACTTTTCTTCATCCTTTGAGTTATCCTTACGCATTTCCTTAGGGTTCTCACTAAGGTTTTCTCATATTAGTTTCCAATGGTAAACTAAACCAATTCACTAATACCAAATATAGTAACCCTCAATTTTTATACCTTAACATTGCATCACTTTTGAGGAATACTTAATACATTACACAAATAGACACTTAAATTCCATATTAGTCTAGTGCCTTTGGAAACATGGAAACATAAACACTGGTACATAAGGGAGAATCATTATCTCCCACTAGGTTCTTCATTACTAAAACCCTTCTTAGACACATCATACTTAATAAATATTTTCATATCTTGGGGAAGGAAACATAAAAAGTGGTGTGCTCAGATTCCGAGTAATGGTAAACAAGGGAGATAAGAAAGAATAAACAAGATCATAAGGGAATGATAATGTGATCATAATATCATAAGAACCAACCCTGAATATCAAATATCATAAATATAAATCACAGAATAAATATTAATTGTTCATCATACATGAATCATAAGAGAATTAAGAGAGTAATTCAAGAAATCATAACATAGGAATAAGACATGGAATTTTTGCATACAAATAAACATGTAATATCATTCCTATAAGTCAAGCTGGAGTGCTAGAAATTATCAGGGAACTTCATGGGGACTACACCTACTGGGCGGGACACACCACCATCCCTAATCACAATTCTTTCCCTATAAGTGATAGGGTTTCCCCATATACCCACAGTGGATTAGGTTTCACCATATTCCCATAATGGATCGGGTTCCCCCATCTCATGTCTTCTTAGTGACTACAGTTACTAGGTAGTGCATAACACCATCCCCATTCGCAGTAATTCCCTTGTATAGGTTTGGGTTTTCTCCATCTTCCCATAGTGGATAAATCCTATTGACTTGATTCCCATAATAATCTCATGAAATATAAATATTTACCCAATGCATTATAGGGAGATATTGGTCTCACCTATCACTAAAAAAAATTCATACATGTTCCATAAGATAATAAAATTTTTATCATATCATGAACCCTAAAAAAGAGAGGTTTCGTAAACATCAAACCATAACCCATGAAATGAAATGGGTATCATAAAAATTCTATCACATTGTATCCTACATAAATGAGAAAGGTTTCACAATAATTTCATCAAAGCATAACTCAATAAAAGAAGCAGGTTCCAAAATCATATAACTCATGGAAAAGAAACAAGTGTCATAAACATCAAACCACCAAAACATAAAAAATTCAAGTAAATAATTTGGATTAAACCATTAGATAATTTTTTAAAAAGGCCTTAGTAACATAAATAGATGTCATTTTAGATGGAAAATAATTTTGGAAATATATTTTTTTAAAAATAGTTCTTATGGAAAATTTTCTTTATTCTTTGAGAAATTATTTTAAAAACAATAAACATTTTAAAACCCATTTTATTTGAAAATACATTGAATACATATAAAGATGTATTGAAATCATTTTGAAAAAATTTTCCCTTAAAAAAATATGAAATAAGATTAAAACATTTTGAAAACCTTTTTCTTCTACAATACATTAGAGACTTATAAATGAATCCTGAAAACCATAAATGTAAGGACCTGACTCCAGTTGCCCAGAGCCAGTTCCTTATTTTATTACATTGGCATATAAATTGGGAATATTCATCCCGAAGGACTAATTAGTTTAGTAGATTTGGAAACAATATAAATACATAAGTTCAATATAATAACTTCAAGTGAAATAAAACAAATAAATTCCTTTGAAAACATCCATGTCTCTTAGGCTATCCTTACAGTTCATTCATAAAATACTTCTTCACATCCTGGGAAAAATAAAACATATGAAAGGGGTGAGATCAAATTCTCAGTAAGGGTAAGAAATACAATGGAATATATCAGAAAAATAAACATTAGGCAAGGTGAATAACTAAAAACACATGCCATTAAAAATAAACTTAAACATAATATGGAATGAATAAGAGATAAATAAATAATTCCATAATAAAATACAATCATGTGTATTATACTAGTAGAATAACCACATGAACTGTCAATTAATTTTTTCATAATGATGGAATGCATAATGTGGGACATCATAACCATTTCTTAAAGGCCTCATACCAATACCATAAATAACCATTTTATCAAGGCCTCATGCCAAGACCTTGTTTGTCTCATTAGAACTACCGATGCACCAAGGGGCTATAGCGGGACCAAAACAACACATGATAAGTCCAATGTATTTCTCATATGAATGGAGATAAATATAAACAACATAACTCATATTGAATCTAATATATGAAATGTAAATAACTTTCCATGAACATTAAGCGTTAACACTAACCATTCAGAGTAAATTGGTGAATGATTTTAAGATAGCACATCCAGAGTAAAAATAATCATCAACCATTAAATTATATTTTTTAAATGATATCATATGATAATAATCACAATAATACATAATAATCAACAAGAGTGTTTAAATATATGAAGATACTCTTATAAAATCATCAAGTAATTCTTGAGATAAAAACTCTATTACTTTGAAAAGAAGTGTTCCTTGGGAAAAGTATTTATAAAACCAGAAGCTAATTAATATATTATTTTCATAATAAATGAGTGAATTTGGAAATATAGGTGCTTCTAAAAAATATTATAGAGTTCTCTTGAAAATAGGTATGAATTTGAGAAATTCCCTTGAATCGGTCTTGTATTTTTGGACAAATTTTTTAAAGATCATTTTAAAACATATAAATCCCCATAAATTAAGGTAGGTTTATGGTTGGTACATATATATAGAACATTAAAAAATAATTTATGATGTGTATATTTGAATAATTAATATTTTAATTGAGGTAAGTAGATAATATGAGTAACCTGAATGAAAATGAAGCTTTAGGTAGAAACCCCTTACCTTAAGTCTGAAGGTGTTCCTCACATGATCATAATGACCTGAATAATAAAATTTAGGTTCATAAATTATTAATTATAGAACCCCCCATACATGTAATTAATTTATTATAACTTTATTATGTTCATTCATAGCCTTTTTATAAGTTAATATATTCAATTTCATTGTTTGGGAGCATTTTCTTCCTTAGTTTTCATGATTAGTTTACTCTTATACGGATAAAAATGTAGAATGAGAATGGTTTAATAGAATAGAAGTGGTATTTTATTAGTTAAAAACTATAATATTACATGGTTATAAAATATAATTTCGTTATTGGGTGTGAATATGAATCATTATATAAAACTTTAATGATAGTTGTTTTGGTTAATTATCGGTTTTTTATCACAAAAAACTTATTTTGATTTATAAATTTATATCATGTGTAAAAAAGGATTATAGAACCTTAAATAAGTTATAATACATATATTATAGTCTAGTTAAACCCTCTACATTCTTTCATGACCATAATTGAAGAAGATAATTGAAATTGAAAACTCGTTCTACTTGATTGTGATAAATTAACACATCATGGACGGTGTTTTCCTTTATAGTATATCAGAAGGGGAAATGAGAGATGTTGAAGAATTATTATTTTATCATAAAAACATTCCAGTACATTTATGTTATGGGAGTCATAACAAAATTTGGATGAAAGGTGGTGAGGAAAGAAAAATAAAAGAAATGAACTTAAAATAAATGAATTGAAAAGAGGAATTTAGCTCTTGAAGTAATATTACTTGAGAGCCTCATTAGGGGAGAGTGTTTCCTATTTTTATGAGACCAAGGGATTCTGGATGAGGGGGACGATATTGGGAGGATATGTGAGTAGAATTTAGTCAATATAAAAGTCTTGAGATCAGTGAAGAGAAGAGTGAGTGATGGGTGGTTGTAGTTGAAGAGAGGGGTGATTTGTGAATATATTATTCATTATTTTATTATTTCCCTCAAGAATACCAATAGTGTTGATTCAAGAGACCCCTAATAGTAATAAGTGCATATGAGTTCCAACCAAGTGTTCTTACATCATCCATGATTCTAGGAATATTGAATTTAATTGATAATGTATATATACGGTAAATTATTGTATTGTACAATTCATCCAAAATTAAGTTTGTCTTATCAGACTCTAAATATCTTATTGAATGCAATCATTTATGTCTGTTTTTCAGAACTCAAAACATAGAGGTGGTAAAATTATGTTTACAAGATAGGTTATAACAAAGTATTGTTTTGTAGAGACTCGGTGTTTCATGCAATCAGTATTAAATTTATTTTCAAAATCATGGGACGGTACACTCTCCCCTCCTTACAAAATTTTCTTCCTCAAAATTCACAGAATGTTACATCATAAAAAGATTTGGGTAGGTATTCATCTTAACCTCCTCAAGATATTGTATTGCCTCTTCAATTTTATCATTTTTCCAAAGTCTCTTTACCAGTTGAGTTGTCTAATTTCTCAACACGCGTTCTTTAGTGTTCAGAATCCATACAGGCACTTCACAGTATGATAGGTCAGGTTCCAATTGTATTTCTTCATAAGTGAGGGCATGCATTGGTTCTAGAATGTAATTCATCTATAATGATATGTGGAACATAATTTTTTCTTTAGACAGGCTAGTATTCATATCCAATCAATATGACATATATCTAATTTTCCCTAGGATTTGAAAAGGTCCAATGCACCTAGGTCTCAGTTTCCATTTCTTCCCAAATCATATAACACAATTCCATGGAGATACTTTCAAGAAAACATGATCTCCCACTTCAAATTCAAAATCCTTCTTTTGATTTTTGGAATTGATCTATTTAATACTTTGAGCTTCTTTGATATGGGTTAGATAGTATTTACATTTACTATTGTTTCATCCAAAATATCATGGCCCACAAGCTTCCTTTCTCCATCTTCATCCCAACAAATTGGTGTATGACATCTCTTTGCATAAAATGCTTCATATGGTGCCATTTGAATACATTAATGGAAAATATTATTGTAGGAAATCTCCACTAATTGAAAATATTGATCCCACATACCGTGAAATTAATGTGAACATGTTCTTAACATGTCCTCTGATGTTTGCATCATCCTTCTTAGTTGCCCATCAGTTTGTGGGTGGTAATCATTACTCAAAAAAATCCTAGTATCCAACGATTTCTGAAGACTATTCTTAAATTTTTATGTAAATTGTGGATCATGATCAAACACTGTTGAGAGAGGTTCTCCATGAAGTCTCAAAACTTCATTGATATAGAGTCGTGTTAGGTTCTCCAGTGGAAAATCCTCCCTTATTGAGAAGAAATAAGAAGATTTAGTAAGTCTATCAACAATCACCCATATCGCATCATTCTTCCTTGGAGTTTGGGTTAATATAGTGAAAAAATACTTTTTTATTTTATCCCATTACCATATAATAATAGGTATAGTTTTCATGAATCCTCTTGGATGATGTATTTTAGCCATTACATGCCGACAGACTAGACTTCTTGACACATAATTAGAAATTTCCCACTTCATGTTGTCCCACATGAAATGCCCCCCAAAATATCTATACAACTTAGTGCTACCAAGATGTATAGAGAAATTTTAACTATGGGAATAATCCAAAAACTACCTTTTTTGCTCAGTTATAGTTGGAACAAAAAGCCTCTTCCCACATTCTATAATTACATCTTCACACACGAAGTCAACCAACTTTCCATCCTTAAACCATTAATTTTATTTTGAAGATTCTCATCATCAGACTGTGAATTTATAATCCTTTATAATAGATACGGTTGGGAAACCAAATGAAAAAGTAGTGATGTTTCGCCTTCTTCAATAAGTACCATATCCATGTTCACTAGATCCATGTATAAAGGATCCTTATCAATCCTCATTTTGTTGGGAACTCCATGATCATTACTTCTCAATGTATCGGCTACCTTATTTTTTGTTCTTGGGTGGTACTCCATGAAACAACTGTATTCCTTGAGTAGTTGAATCTATATCCTTTGCATCATGTTGAGTTATTTCTATGAGAAGATATAATTCAATATCTAATGATCCATATATATCTCAAATTTTTTGCAATAGAGATAAGGTCTCCATATCTTTAGAGAAAATATTATAGTTCCTAACTCAAGATCATGAGTATGATAGTTTGGTTCATGAATTTTTATCTTCCTTATTTCATAAGCAATAAATCTATCATTTTAAGTAAGGGAATAACCAAGTCCTTTCTTTGATGCATCACTGTAAATCACAAACCCATCATTCATTGATGGTAGAGTTAGGATTAGAGCATTCACTAATCTCCTCTTCAATTCATCAAAGTATTCCTCACATTCTTTTGGCCATATGAACTTAACCCCTTTATTAGTAATCTTGGTCATTTTATTTTCTAAACGGGTGATGTTCTAAATGAAACACTGATAATAACATTCTAAACCAATAAAACTATATACCTCAGTTATTTTGGTTGGATTAGGTAATCCTTGTACAAACATTGTTTTATTAGGATCAACAGATATTCCATCCTTAGAGAAAATATTTCCAATAAAGGAAACCAACTGAATCCAAAATTCTCATTTTCTAAACTTCACATAAAATTCATTTCATCTAAGAGTCTTCAGAATATTGCATCAGTGATTTTCATGATCTTTGTAGCTTTTGGAGTATAAAAAGATATTATCAATAAATACCACCACAAAGTCATCAAGAAATTCCTTGAAAACACTATTCATTAGATTCTAGAAATAAGAGGGTGCATTAGTCAGTCCAAAAGGCATTACTATAAACTCATAATGCCCATATCTAGTTTGAAATGCTGTATTCGGAATGTATTCCTTCCATCCTCTCAATTGATTATATCCATATCAAAGTTAAATATTTGAAAAATATTTTGATCCATGAATTTGATCAAATAAATCATCAATGTGAGGTAAGGGATACTTTTTCATTTTTTTATAGCATTGATCTCCCTGTAGTCAATGAATAACCTCATAGATCTATCTTTATTCTTAACAAAAAGGACAGGGGCTTCCCATGGAGAAACACTAGGGTGAATAAATCCTTTATCACTCAATTCTTCTAGTTTTTCTTCAATTATACTAATTCCATAGTGGACATTATATAATGGGTCTTTGATATGGTCCTTGAACTAGGAATTAAGTCAACAAAAAGCTCAATTTCCCGCTCTGGATGATGTCAAGGTAAAACCGTTAGAAAAACATCAACATATTCTTACACAATAGGTGCATCCTCTATTTGAACATTCCTTTCCTCAACCATAGTTATTGTCTTCCCTTAACAATAATTTAATTTAGTAGAGCTAATGGGGGTGTATCTAGATAAGAATTATTTTGAAATGTTTCTTCTATAAAGATAATGGATTCAACATTGTTCTCAAAAATCATAATTTCCTTCTTCTTGATATAGATATTCGCATCATAGCATGAAGTCCAACTCATTCCTAGGATTATATCAATTTCAATAATGGGTATTATTATGATGTTATAAACTAAATCTTGTTTATGTGTCATGAGGGGTAGTTATCGACATATATTTGTAGTAATGATACATCCCCTAAGAGTTTTGACTAAAAACTCCTTTTTAAATCAAATTGGACATGTATCATTTTCTTGTCAAATTGGGAAGATATAAAATAATGCAATGATACATAATCAAATAAAGCGTTGGCTATATTTGAGGAAGTTATTAAAGTAAATGTCACCACATCATTAGGAACTTTAACCTCAGTAATTGTGATTGTATAAACTTGGGCTTGCTCCCATGGCCTTCAGTTGGGAACATTTCCATAACATTTAGGACATTCAAGTGCATAATGTCCCATATTTTTACAACTATAGAATTTAACATTGGTTGTTTATTTATTCATCTTTATATCATGAGATTATTTTCCTTTCTTCAACACTTGTAATAGACTCACATTCCCTTTAGGTAAGTTCCATGGTGTTTCTTCCCACAATTACTATAGGGTGGAAGGTAAAATCTTCCCTTCTTCTCCATTTCATTATTTTCTTTTCCAAAGTTTTCAGAAGGTCTTTTCTTCTATTTCTTTATTTTAAAGTCATAAGACTTATAAAATTATTTTTCTATCTTGATATCACATGAGGTTACATCTTCATATGATGAGAAATTATGGGAGACTAGTCCCCTTCGGAGGAATGGTTTTAAACCCTCAAAAAATCTATCAATATTGCTCCTTAGATTACATATGTAGTATGTGGAATGCCTTGATTACCTTGGGAAGTTAGCATCATACTTTGAAACATTCTCATCCTCCTTTTTCTTCAGATTGAGAAACTAAATTTCCATAACCTCTTGATGTTCATAATGGATGTATTTTCAAGGAAATATTCCGTAAAATCCCTCAATTCCATCTCGTATATTTCTTCATCTTCATTTGTATTTTGGATTAATGGCCACCACTGATCTGAATATCCTTATAGATGATAAAATTCCATGATAACCTTCTCTCTTTCACTACATCCCAAAGTGAGAAATATATTCTCTTGAGAACTTATCCATTGGTCAGCTACAAATGGGATTGTAGTCCCCTTGAATGGTGGAGGATATTTTTGCATAAAGAGATAAAGAATTTCTCCCCAACATTATGGATCGGGATGTTCCATATAGGTAAGGTTATTTTTTATAACCTAAGTCAAATGTCCCTGTATAGTGATAAGTTGCTCAGCACCAGTTGTAGAACCAAATCCAACATCAATATGTTGGATCGGAGGGCAATCCCTACATGGGATATGCAAGTTCATATAGTTTCCATTCCTTCCACTATGATCTATTTCTAAATAATGGCACACACTAGATTAATTTAAGAATTGTAATTTATAATCTCAAATTAGAAAAATATATAGCATAAATTGAAATCATATCCATAGCTAATCTCTTAATCATACACATGGTTTCTTTGAGGAAAAATTTACATTTAATTCCTTCATAATGGTTTGTAAATAATATGTGAATTATCCCTAGAATATACATTGGGATGTCAAACTAGGTGTTTAGTACGGCTCGTTGTTGTGTACCAGGATACCCCGGGTCAAACCTGAAACTCCTTGTTGGAGTTTTTACATCTAGGTACATATGTTCCAGAACCATGTCCACTTGTATTATCCAAACAAGGATGTATTTTAGAGACCCGAAGCTTGAAGTACATGGAAATTACATTACTTTTTCAGAATATTTAATACATGACAAAAACAGATGCCCAAAGACCGTATTAGTTTAGTGTCTATGGAAACTCAGAACATAATCTTCTAATCATGGTGAAAGATCTTCAACATCTCCCATAAAGATCTTCCTCCTTTGGTTTCCTTCCCTAAAACCTTTCTTTATATCCTGGGGAAAAGAAAAGATAAAAATGTTGAGATCAAAGGCTCAGTAAGGGTAAACATAGAGAACATAAAACAATCCATAAACATTTGAATGAAAAAACTTGAACATAAAATCTAAAAATCAAAATCTTGAGAAAAGACATGAATCTTGGAAGTACGTAAGGCATATATCATAAGGGAATATTAATAATGATAAAATATCATGGTAATAAAACATGTAATTGTGGAAAACCATTAATCACATGATATTATTTCCATAGTATCCAAGGCATTGCTGCCAAGGCCATCTTAGTGGACAAAGTCCATTTCTGAATCGAGTTCACTCCTCGTTCCAGTCCTGTATCACTGAACCGGATTAACTTACCATTACAGCCATGTCTATCTCATGAGATATAAATATTTAACCAATTCATTGTAGGGATATATGGGTCCCACCCATCTCATAATGAAATCATTCTTACTTATTCCACAAAATAAACTTGAAACATTCATCATAACCCAAAGAATAAAATGGGTTTCATAAAAATCATCCCATAAACACATAATCCATATAAAACAAATGGATATTTCATAATAAGAAAAGTGAAACCATGTAAATCATAGAGACATTATACTTTAAATATACACATATGAAATAATGTCATCTTAGATGGAAAATGGTTTTGATAAAACACTTGAAATGAATTCCTGAGGAAAATATCCTTCCTTCTTCAAAATCATTTTCTTTTCACAAAATGCCATACAATTTGAAAAGAAAAGTATTTTGTTGAAAATATTCATAAAATATTTTAGAGTAATTTCATGAAAATTAGGCGTTATGAAACTGTAAAAATATGTTCATGCCATATAAGTTAAAAATAATATTCTTCTCATACTTTTGTCAGAAAAGTCAAAATGTTCCTCGTGTGGTAAACAAAAGTAATATTTCTTTCATAACATGTGGTAAATTTCAAAAATGGGTAAAAAGGAATTTCAAAATATATGAAAACATTTTTAGAAAACACGGGCATGGATGATAACAATAACCCCAGTAAATACTTACGACTAAGAATCTCGGATAAGAACGAGATTGGAATAGTTATCCCTTACCTTAGGTCCGATATGCTTCGTAAATATCCGAACCTCCTGTATAATGATTTAAATAATTTCATTGACTTATTAAATAATCATATTCATTGTTATGATATCATATATGGTTCACTTATGACTTTATATTCCCCGTTCTTTTGTAAATTCCATTTTAAAGCAGTGTTTTGGTTAAAATCGTTTCATTTATCGTATGTGTTTAAACATGTTGTTCTTGATATTATTACTTATATCCTAAATTAATTAATTGCAAAATTTAGAACATGGTTTATATATAATATATATTAAGTATATAAATATATATGATAGATCGACAAATGGAATAAAATACACCGTTCATGGAGACGGTAGGTCGTGCGTACGCATGAACGCTATTTTCGTTTCCTTATTGAATTAAATGGAATTAAGTAAATGAAACATATATGTACATAAATCCAGTATCATTATTATGTAATATCTTTCATGATTATTTATTATATATACTTTACAATCATATTTGAATGGTTAATCATGGAAAATGAATCTCATCGCTTTCGTGGAGACGGTAGTCCGTACGTACGCACGAGCGATGATATCATTCCCATGATCATTGAATTGTATTGAATTGTATAATATTTCATAATCAATATAACTTTACAATAATAATATATAGTTATTTATTTACACCATTATACCCATCCAAGTAAGGTGGTGGTGGAAAATATATTACACCACGGCGTGGAGACGGTATTCCATATATACGCACACGCGGTGATTTCGTTTTCCGTAGGATGAACAGAAGGTGAAATGGTGTTGTTTCATATTTATAATAACATATAAGTATATAAGTAAAACTTATGTTATTAATTTATAATTAAACAACTAAAGAATATGAAGTAGAAGAAGAAATAAATTTGAAAGAGTCGGTAGAAGAGATTACCTCTTCCTCGACACACCTCCTTTAAAATTCTTCATAGGGCACTAGAGTTGGTCTTTTGAGAAGACCAGCACCTCTATGATGTAACTATAAAGGTTTAGAAGAGGAATTGGCAGGGTTTTTCCTAGCTTCAAGGCTAAAAAGGGTGTGAAGAGAAGAGGGAAGGGGTGCCCTTTTTATAAGGGAGAAGAGGGGCACCTTTGGAAAAACTTAAAATATTATTTTATAATAAAGTCATATTCAGTTTATAATAGCTCCAAATTGATTTATTTCGAATCTATAGTGGGGATGGGTCTAAATCCTCTCAACCAATATTTTTTATACAAGTTTAGGTAACTATTTTAACCTTATCATTTAGATTTAACTCTAAGTTAAATAATTTATCTTTTACCGTGTCTTCTTGTTTTATTACACTACATGGTTAATAAACTTACTGTAACAAGACAAACTAAACCCAATTGGTTCATTATTAATATATATAACCTTATATAAGTCATTTGGCCGAACCTTAGATTTTTAGGAATATAATAAAAATTAATAATATAATATTTGTTTTAAAAACTATTTTATGTCAATTTTGACACTATTTGGTAATTGATTTTTGTGAAACTCATAATAGCATGATTAGTTAGAAAAAAGTTAATTAAATAAATTATAAAATGTCATATTAACCTAGAAAATTAGTTTAATTCATAAGAAGTCTCAAATTACATTTATTTGGGTATTTATAATATCAATTATTTTAATATTTCATTATTTAGGTAATTACTGCATCACCATTGTGTCATAAATAAATTAATTTATTTAATGTCTAAAAATTATAAATAAAAAACCATTAGGTATGAAATATTTTATATTTCTAATGAATATTTATAGTCTAATTTATCTTATGTATAACCCTATATTAAATATGTATTAGTTATTAAACTTTGATTTTAACTATTTTAACTCTTCTTTAAATAAAATAATAATAAATGTCCTAATATTAATCCAAGTGGACCTAAAGGGAAATATTTTATTCCTAAGGTTTTTTTTGGTCGAATTAAAGTTATCCAATAGAATTAGGACATGTGTTAGGGTAATAATAATATCATATTTACCCTTAATTACCTTATTTACTTTTAACCGTGGTAAATAAAAGTAAAAAAGTTACTATTAACCAAAAATTATTTTTATCTTATTGAACGACATTTTACTCCATAATATTAACCATGTCTCTCAAATTTTTGAAATTCCACTCACATAAGTGGTAAAATTATGTTTTATGTATGTTTGTAAAAAGCTCCTGGGAGGTAGGTAAAAGACGGTGAAAAGTTCAATAAAATATTTATATATCGAAAATTATTATAAAATGACTCTAATGAATTACATTGAACTTATATAGGTATTATGTATCAATTTTTATCTAAAATAAATTTAAATAAAAATTCGGTTTTTAAATAGTAACCTAGTGTTTTCACTATTCATCAAAAATTGAAAGTTTTTAGAAAAATACCAAAAATTCACCATAGGATAATTTCGATATTCCAAATCCAAAAATGATGTCCATTTTTAAAGATAAAATTTATAAAATTTCAAAAAGTGGGTATTACTATTCATAATGGCTAGTTCATAATAACATTATAATAATATCTCATTTAGTGAAACATGGTATTGCATACTACACACGCTATCGAAGAAGGTCTTGATTGCGTGTAATGCAAGCCAAGCCAGGGTTGTGTGTAGTGAAAGCTCTGTTTGGTGTTGTGTATAACATAATCAAAACTTATTTCATTTATACATTTAACAAAATCTATACTTAATGTTGCTTAAAATAATTTCCACAAAATGAACTTGAAATTTTGTGTAACACGAGCCAAGAATAGTGTTGAATATAATACAAGCTAATACGGTGTTGCGTATAGTGTAATCTAATATTGGTGTAGTGTATAATAGAAGACATCAAAGAAATTAAAAATAAAATATCTCATAAAATCTCGGGGTGTTACATTCTACCCCCTTAAAATGAATTTCACCCTCGAAATTCGTCAGGGTTACAAATCGTTTACTACTTGAAAGTTTCATTTATAGAAACCCACATCGTAAAAAAATACTAAATCATCATTTTAAAAAGGAAAGTTAGAAACAAAATGGATACCCAAAGTAACTCATCACTTGGGTTCCCACATAGGAGTATATAGGTGAAAATATGGATATGGAAGATAAATCTAACCATCAAGTTTAGATGGAGAGTGGTAGAGAACATGGCTATGAAAAATCCAACAATCGCAAAGCTGTAAATTTGTGATGATCTAAGGTACCATCTGATTCATCAGATATGAGAGTACTAGGACAACATTTTTGGTTTCTAAGATCATTTCCCTAACATTGATGAACTTTTACATAAGGAGAAATACTTACTTGATTTTAGTGTAATATCATCGTTGGTCATTCCATGAACAATTTCCACTTCATCTCTATTTAAGGAAATGAAGCTGAATTCTTCATTCATGAAGTGTTATCAGATCATGCGATAGAATGATAAGTCATCCCATCTGTTTCTATCACAAAAAGGTTATCATAAGTTATTAAATATACATAAGTCCATCTATGGTGAGATTAATCGTATATGATTCCAACAATGGACTTAAACTTCATTTATCATACCGCTTAAAATAAAACTAGTTTCTACTAACTATGGACTTCTTGTAGGCTAGTGGTATGTGATAAAGGCTTGTCATACTTCAGTCGTGGGTTTGATTCTCAAAGCCTTGTCTGATGCGACGGGTTGTCGCTCGTCCTATGGGTTGTCCTTTTTCTAAAAATATACTATTATAACATTCCGAAATAATATCGAAAAGCAAGTTCTATCCTTAAATAATACTATCTTATGTCCAACATAATCCATTCCAATCTTTAGGATTATCCAAAATACATCTGTCCAATCTCATAGTATAAAGAAAATTATTACTAGAGAGGTCATATACCAAGCATGTGAATACCATCATTTATCTCCCATATATCATAAGATATATCTTGTTGGTCATATTACAAACATGTAAATACCTTAATCATGTATTCTTTTGAAACATGATTTACCATAGAACCTTAATGAAAACATGAATGCTGTCAAAAGTTAACTCATTCCACATACCAAAATCCCAAAATTTCTATATACTCAAACTATGATATCACTCTGTCCTTATATTAGTCATGAGCTCATGAATACTATCAAAATTTAATTTTCTCTTTATCCCTTCATTATGTGCATATAACATTCTTTCCAAAAAAAATATAAATAACCTTTCATGGTTACCAGTACCATTCAATATATAATTTCAAATACTTTATGAAAAACAATAGTGTAACAATCCTTAGATGTTTCTTTATTCCATAGTACCATTAAATTACCTATAAAACATAACTCTTGATAAACATATAATCATTCCATTAACTTCTTAAACCATTGACCAAGCTTCAACACTTCTTTCATCTCATATATCATTTGTAGTCTCCTCATCATCATACACATAAATACTACCCATATGAATATGATGATTCTCTTCATGAGATTTCCCCTTAGGGAATTGGTTTTCATAATTCCCATACATTCCACATTTAAAACATTTAATCATTGTTGATGTCATAGAAATACCATTATCCTTCTCCATTGTGTTAGCTGAACCTTTTCCTTTTCACTTACTGGATTTGTGTTCTTCTTTTACGCACCCAAAGCATCTTCCAGTTCCTTTGAAACATTCTTCTTGATGCCTCTTCCCACATGATTTACATGAGAGAAATTGAACTTTCTTTTCTCTATGATCATCATGAAACTCCATATTTCTCTTATTAGAGGAGTCGGGAAACTTACCAAAGTTGAGATTATTGGTCATATTATGAGATTTCTGATTAGGCATAATAACGATGTCTGGACTTCCAAATCCCGTTTCATTTGGTTGTTCATGAAGAATATCATTTCATTGTCCATCATATCCTCCATTATCGTGAATCTTCCTGTTTCTAGCCATTTTCTAAAACCCAAAAAGAATAGTGTGAGGGGAAAAATCATGATAGGGAAAAAACATAATAAATGTGGAGTACCTTCAATATCTAACATCTTAGGTTTAATTTTAATATTGTTACCATAATTCTAGGACTATAACATATACTTATACTTATCTTTAGGGACATCCCTAGAAATATCTCTATGGATTTTACTAAAGTTTTCGCATCCTAGTTTCCAAAGGTTAACTAAACCTTAGCTCTGATACCAATTATAGAGACCCTAAGCTTTATGTACATGGACATTACATTACTTTTGTGGAATACTAAATACATGACAAAAACAGATGCCCAAAGACCGTATTAGTTTAGTGTCTTTGGAAACTCGGAACGTAATCTTCTAATCATCATGAAAGATCTTCAACATCTCCCATAAAGATCTTCCCCCTTTGGTTTCCTTACCTAAAACCTTTATTTATATACTGGGGAAAAGAAAACATAAAAAGGGTGAGCTCAAATTCTTAGTAAGGTTAAACATAAAGAACATAAAACAATCCATAAACATTTGAATGCAAAAACATGAACATAAAATCTAAACATCAAAATCTTGAGCAAAGACATGAATCTTGGAAGTACGTAAGAAATATATCATAAGGGAACATAAATCATGATAAAATAGCATGGGAATAAAACATGTAATTGTGTAAAACCATTAAGCACATGATATTATTTCCATAATATCCAAGGCATTGTTTCCAAGGCCATCTTAGTGGACAAAGTCCCTTTCTGAATCGAGTTCACTCCTCGTTCCAGTCCTGTATCACTGAAATAGAATAACTTAACATTCCATCCATGTCTATATCATGAGATATAAATCATTACCCAATGAATTTTAGGGAGATATAGGTCCCACCCATCTCATAATGAAATCATTCTTACTTGTGCCACAAAATAGTCTTGAAACATTTATCATAACCCAAAGAAAAAAATGGGTTTCATAAACATCATCCCATAATCACATAATCCATATTAAACAAATGGATATTTCATAATAAGAAAAGTGAAAAAATGTAAATCATAGAGACATTATACTTGAAACATACACATATGAAATAATGTCATCTTAGATGGAAAATGGTTTTGATAAAACACTTGAAATGAATTCTTGATGAAAATATCCTTTCTTCTTCAAAATAATTTTATTTTCAAAAAATGCCATAAAATTTTAAAAGGAAAGTATTTTGTTGAATATATTCATAAAATCTTGTAGATTAAGTTCATGAAAATGAGGCGTTATGAAACTGTAAAAATCCATTCATGTCGTATAAGTTAAAAATAACATTCTTCTAGTACTTTTGTCGGAAAAGTCAAAAAGTTCCCTGTGTGGTAAACAAAAGTAATATTCCTTTCATAACATGTGGTAAATTTCAAAAATCGGTAAAAAGGACTTTAAAAATACATGAAAACATTTTTATAAAACATGCTCATGGATGATAGCAATAATCCCAGTAAATACTTACGAATAACAATCTCAGATAAGAACGAGATTGGAATAGTTATCCCTTACCTTAGGTCCGATATGCTTCGTAAGTATCCAAAACTCCTGTATAATGATTTAAATAATGTCATTGACTTATTAAAAAATAATATTCATTGTTATTATATCATATATGGTTCACTTATGACTTTATATTACCCGTTATTTTGTAAATTCCATGTTAAAGCAGCATTTTGGGTAGAATCGTTTCATTTATCGTACGTGTTTCGACATGTTGTTCTTGATATTATTACTTATATCCTTATTTACTTAATTCCAGAATGTAAAACATGATTTATATATAATATATATTCAGTATATAAATATATATGATAGATCGATAAATGGAATAAAATACATCATTCATGGAGACGGTAGGTCGTGCGTACGCATGAATGCTGTTTTCGTTTCCATATTGAATTAAATGGAATTAAGTAAATGAAACATATATGTACATAAATCCAGTATAATTATTATGTAATATATTTCATGATTATTTATTATATATACTTCATAATCATACTTGAATGGTTAATCATGGAAAATGGATCTCATCGCGTCCGTGGAGATGGTAGTCCGTACGTACGCACAAGCGATGATATCATTCCCATGATAGTGGAATTTTATTGAAATGTATAATATTTATGAATCAATATCACTTTAAAATAATCATATATAGTTATTTATTTACACTATTATACCCATCCAAGTAAGGTGGTGGTGGAAAACAGATTACACCACGGCGTGGAGACGGTATTTCGTACGTACACACGCGCGGTGATTTTGTTTTCCGTATGATGGATAGAAGGTGAAATGGGGTTGTTTCATATTTATAAGAAAATATAAGTATATAAGTAATACTTAGGTTTTTACTTTATAGTTAAACAACTAAAGAAGAGGAATTAGAAGAAGAAAGAAATTTGAAAGAGTCGGTAGAAGAGATTACCTCTTCCTCGACGCACATCCTTTAAACTTCTTCTTAGGGAACTAGAGTTTGTCTTTTGAGAAGACCAGAACCTCTATGATGTAACTATAGAGGTTTATAAGAGGAATTTTCAGGGGTTTTTTAAGCTTCAAGGCTCAAAAGGGTGTGAAGATAAGAGGGAAGGGGTGCCCTTTTTATAAGGGAGGAGAGGGGCACCGTTGGAAAAACTTAAAATATTATTTTATAATAAAGTCCTATTCGATTTATAATAGCTTCAAATTGATTTATTTATAATATAAAGTGGGTAAGGGTTGAAATAATATCAACCAATAGGTTTTAGACAAGTTTAGGTTACTATTTTAACATTATCATTTAGATTTAACTCTAAGTTAAATAATTTAACTTTTACCGTGTCTTCTTGTTTTCTTAAAATACATGGTTAATAAACTTACTATAATAAGCCAAACAAACCCCAAGTGGTTCATTATTAATATATATAATCGTATCTAAGTCATTTTTCTGAACCTTAGATTTTTAGGAATATAATAAAAATTAATAATATAATATTTGTTTTAAAAACAATTTTATGTAAATTTTGACACTATTTGGTAATTGATTTTTATGAAAATCATAACATCATTATTAGTTTAAAAAAAGTTAATAAAATCAATACTAACATGTTTTATTAACCTATAAAATTATTGGAATTCATAAAAAGTCTCAAATTACATTTATTAGGGTATTTATAATATCAATTCTTTTAATATTTCATTATTTAGGTAATTATTGCATCACCATTGTTTCATAAATAAATTAAATTATTTAATTTCTAAAAATTATAAATAAAATACCATTAGGTAGTAAATAATTTTAGATTTATAATAAATATTTATAGTCGAATTTATCTTATGTATAACCCTATATTAAATATGTTTTAGTTATTAATCTTTGATTTTAACTATTTTAACTCTTCTTTAAATAAATTGATAATAAATGTCATAATCTTAATCCAAGTGGACCTAAAGGGAAATATTTTATTCCTAAAGTTGTTTTTGGTCAAATTACACTTATCCAATAGAATTAGGACATGTGTTAGGGTAATAATAATATCATTTTTACTCTTAATTACCCTATTTACTTTTAACCGTGGTAAATAAAAGTAAAAAGTTAATATTCACCAAAAATTATTTTTAACTTATTGAACCACATTTTACTCCTTGATATTAATTGTGTCTCTTGGATTTTCAAAATTCCACTCACAAAAGCGGTAAAATTAAGTTTTATGTAAGTTTGCAAAAAGCTCCTATGAGGTTGGTAAAAGACGGTGAAAAGTTCAATAAATTTTTTATATTTAAAAAATTATTATAAAATGACTCCTATGAATTACATTGAAATTATATAGGTATTATGTATCAATTTTTTCCTAAAATAAATTTAAATAAAATAAATAATTATTTCAATAAAAAGTCGGTTTTTAAATAGTAACCTAGTGTTTTCACTATTCATCAAAAATTGAAAGTTTTCAGAAAAAAATACCAAAAATTCACCCTAGGCTAATTTCGATATTCCGAATCCAAAAATGAAGTCCATTTTTAAAGATAAAATTTATAAAATTTCAAAAACTGGGTATTTCTATTCATAACTGCTAGTTCATAATAATATTATAATAATATCTCATTTAGTGAAACATGGTATTGCGTACTACACACGCTATCGAAGAAGGTCTTGATTGCGTGTAATGCAATCCAAGTCTGGGCTGCGTGTAGTGAACGCTCTGTTTGGTGTTGCGTATAACATAATCAAAACTTATTTAATTTATAAATTAAACAAAATCTATACTTAATGTTGCGTAAAATAATTTCCACAAAATGAAATTGAAATTGTGTGTAACACGATCCAAGAATAGTGTTGCGTATACTACAAGCTAATACGGTGTTGTGTATAGTACATGCTAATCTTGGTGTAGTGTATAATAGAAGACATCAAATAAATTAAAAATAAAATATCTCATAAAATCTCTGGGTGTTACATGTATTTTAACAAAAGATCTTCCTAATCTATTCCTTCCCAAAAGTATAGTATATTCTTGTATACTTATCCTCAATTAATATCTTAATGTTTTGTTCTCAAATCTACTTTTTCTTAATCTAGTTTCCAAGTTTTCTATTAAACCTCCCTCTGATTCCAACTGTAAGGACTCGACCCCAATTGCCTAAAGCTGGTACCTTATTTCATCTCATTGGAATATAAACATCGAATATGCATCTCAATGGACCGAGTAGTTTAGTAGATTTGGAAATAAGATACATATATAAGTTCAATATTACAACTTGAAATAAAATACAACATATAAATTCCTTTTAAATCATCCATATCTCCTAGGTTATCCCTATAGTTCATTCATAAAATATTTTTTCACATTTTGGGAAAAATAAAACATAAGAAATGGGCGAGATCAAATTCTCTGTACGGGTAAGAAAAATAGTATAGGATATCATAAACATATACATTAAGCATGATGAGTTACTAAAACACATACCTTTAAAAATAAACATGAACATAATATGGAAGGAATTAGAGCTGATTAAATAATGCCATAATAAAACATAATAATGGGTATTTTACTAGTCAAATAACCACATGAACAATCAATTAATAGTTTCATAATGAGGGAATTCATAATGAGGGACATCATAACCATGCCTTCAAGACCACATTCCAAGACCATAAATAACCATTTTGTCAAGGCCTCATTCTAAGACCTAGTTTGTCTCATGAGACATACTGATGCACCAAGGGGCTATAGCGGACCCCACCCGACACTTACTATGTCCAATTAATTACTCATTTTATTGGGAATAAACATAAACAATATATTCATTCAGTTTTAATCTAGCATATGAAATGTAAATAACTTTCCTTGAACATTAAGCATAAACACTAACTATTTGGATTAAATTGGTGAATGGTTTTATGATATAACATCCAAAGTCAAAATAATCATAAAAAATTCAATTTTATATGTTAGATGAAATCATAAATCATTAACCATTGTAATACATAAGAATCAACAAGTGTGTTGAAATAGATGAAGATACTCTTATAAAATCATCGCGTAATTCTTAAGATAAATACTCTTTTAATTTGAAAAGAAGTGTTCTTTTGTAAAAGTAGTTATAAAACCTTAAGTGAAGTAAGATAGTATTTTCATAGTAAAATTATTGAATTTATAAAGAAAATGGTTGCTAAAAACATATTGTAGAGTTTCCTTGACAATATGTAAGAATTTGAGAAATTCCATTTAATCGGGCTTGTATTTCGGGAAGAATTTTTGAAAGATCCTTTTAAAACATATTACTCCCCATTAATTAAGGGATGATTATTGTTTTTAAAAATATATAGTAAATTAAAACATAATTTATAAGGATTACATAAGAATAAATAATAATCTAATTTAGGTAAGTAGATAATAAAATTAACCTGAATGAAAATGGAGGTTCGGGTAGAAAACCATAACCATATGTTCGATGGTGTTCCTCACTTTATCTTAAGGACCTAAATAATCAAATTTAAGTTTGTAAATTAATATTTCTAGAACCTCCCCTACATGTAATTGATTTATTATCACCTTCTTAGGTTCATTCATGGCCTTTTTATGAGTTAAGAGATTATATTTCATTGTTTCAGAGTGTTTTCTTCCTTGGTTTTCATGATCGATTCACTTATGTACGGATAAACACGTAGAATGAGAATGGTTGTATAGAATAGAATTTGTATGTTAAAATTGAACTTAAAAAATATTAAATGTTTATAAAATTTCATTTTGTTATTAGGAGTGAAGATTATTCATTATATAAAACATTAGTGATAATTGTTTGGGTTAATTGGCGGTTTATTATCACAACGAACTCATTTTGATTTAAAAATTAATATCATGTGTAAAAAAGGATTCCAAAAACTTATATAAGTTATAATATATATATTATAGTTTGGTTCAACCATATAAAATGGTTCATTATTAGAATTTAAGACAGTAATAGAAATTGAAAACCCACTATCCTTGAATGTGATAAATGAACACATCTAGGATGGTGTTTTCATTTCTAGAATAAGAGGTGGGGAAAATAGAGATGATAAATAATTATTGAATTATCATAAAAAAATTATAGTACATGTAAGGTACTTGATTCATCAAGACATTTATATGAAAGGAGGTGAGGAAATAAAAAGAAAACAATGGAACTTGAAATAAAATAAATGAAAAGAGGAATTTACTTCTTTAAGTAATCTTCCTTGAAATCCTATTTAGGGGAAAGTTTTTTGTCTTTTTTTAGACCAAGGGATGATATACGAGGGGTAGGATCTTGAAAGGATATTTGAGAAGAATTTAGATACGGCACAAGGTTTGATGTGAGTTAAGAGAAGAGGGAGTGAGGGGGTTTATAGTGGATGATAAGGGTGATTTGTGAATATCTTGTTCATTATTTTATTATTTCCATCAAGACAATCAATATTGTTGATTCATGTGACCCATAATAGTACTAAGTTCTTGTGAGTTTAGACCAAATTCACTTACATTATCCAGGATGCTAGGAATAATGATTTTAACTGATAATGTATATATATGGTAAATAACCGTATTTTACTATTCATAAAAAAAATTAAGTTTGTATTATCAGAATATGAATATATTAGTGAATGAAACCTTGTATGTCAGTTTTTCATAATTCTAATAACATAGGTTGTAAAATTATGTTTACTTTCTAGGTTATAACAAAGTGGGGTTTTGGAGAGACTCGGTGATTCATGCATTCAACATTAAATATATATTAAAAATTTCTGGGTGTTATAATAAAAAAAAATCCTTTTTCCAAGAAAATGATCATAAAATATAATTTTTAAAAACATTCTTTAAAAGATGGTTTTTTGGTTCATTGAATGAGTCTCAAAGAAGAAAAATTAAGACAAAACTACTTTAGTGATTTGGTAACTTTTGAAACATAAACCCCATGAAATAGATATCATCAAATTGCTATGTAAATACCCATAAATTTATGTATAAAAATCATAGAATATATTTATGGGTATAATATACATAGAATAAAATAAATTAGTGGTGAATAAGGCATAAATCTCAAAGAAACAAAAGTGTGACTAGAAATCCCCTTACCTTATGTAATGAATATATTTGTACACGTAAAAACCATATGTATAACAAAAATAAGTTTATTATAAATATTTAAAAGAACTATATTATTATATATATTAACATAGATGGTTTTATTCTGACTTTTTATTACCCTCTTATTACAATTCCATGTTTAGGTTTTGCTTCGGGAAATATTTGCTTTATTTTTTTACATGTATCTTAATTTATTATATTTTTTGTCCCCATACTTATATCTTGATTTTCATAATGAAAAAATGATATAAATTTATTTTATATTCATTATATATTTATTTATAATAATATATATAATATATAAATACAAAATGGAATACACCGTTCATCGAAACAGTAGGTCGTACATACATAAGAACGTTATTTCTGCTTTTGGTCATATTGAAAGAAATAATGTAAATTAATTATATGTATATAAATATATAATATCATTATATTAGAATTATTATGTCATATATATCATATAATTTTAATCCACTCAACCTTAATACATTACATGTAGTGTGTGATCAAATCACATTGCTTTGAGGAGGTGGTAGTCCACCCTTCCCCAAACAAAAATATCATATTTATAAAAAATTTAAAGCAAGAAGGTATGTGTTATATAATAATTCAATAATAATAAATACATCATATATATCATATATATCATTTAAAAATATATTTTTCATCATAATTCCCAAACCTGGTAGGTGGTAAAGGGAAAACAAACAACATCATTTCCCGAGGAGCTAGTTCGTTGTACACAAGAACAGTAAGTTCGTTACCAATTAAATAGAAGTGTGTGTATGTATGGGTTTAACCCTTATCATAACAATATATCAATATATTAAGGATAATATGTCTATTATTTATTCATGTAATAATAATAATTTAGGTAGTTGAGGAATAAAATAAAGGAAAGAAGGTTGAGGAAGGATGTCGCCTCTTCTTTGGGTAACTCCTTTTGGTTTTCACCAAAGGGATTTGTTGTTTGGATTTATTTACAAAGGGAGGATTCAAGGAGTAAATGAGGGATTTCAGGATGTTAATTGGTCAAATTTTGGCAGAAATTTCATGGTTTTAGAGGTGTGATGAGTGGGTGGCCTTTTATAAGGGGGAGGAGACACACATGGCATTTTTTTATCCCAAGTTATTTGTACCCACTTTTTTACCTAATAAAGTCATAAGAAACCAAAATAACTTAATAATGTAAGCTTTATGTTAGAAATATGGCCATCTAAATGGTTTTTGACAAGAGTATAGGTCATTTTGGCCATTAAGTTTAACATTTATTCCCTTGTTAAGATTAATTTTACCTTAATTGTTGTAATTAATCTTAATCACTTTAATGAGTCTTTTTGGACAAAAATTAAGTTAAACTTATTTGAATATAAATATTATAATGATAAAAACTGAGTATTTACTTTTTTTAAAACATAGTTCACAGAAGCGGACAAATTAAGTTTAATGTTAATCCCATGGGCGTGGTGAGAAAACGGGTTTTTAATTTGATAATGTCCAAATGTTCATTAATATTTTATATCTAAATTAAATATAAAAATGGTTTAAAGACAAAAATTGTATTTATATATCTATGATTGATCTATTTTTACTTTTTAACCCACATAAAATATAATTTAAATATATAAATAAATTAGATGAAACGCAGTTTTGAATTATAATTTAGTATTTTTCACTATTCATCCAAAAATAAAGTTTCATTGGAAAATACAAAACATTCACCCTAAGATAATTGTTAAATTATCAAAAATGAATTTTATTTTATCAAATTAAATTTATAAATGTTTTTAAAATTAAATTTTTATTTTTCACAAAAGGACATAAAAGGCAGTAATTTAAAGAAAATAGTATTTTCAAACATATAATGACTTTACTAAAATAATTGTTTGTCTTATTATCAATATATTTTATTTATATAAACCCATTATAAATAATATTTAAAAATTATTCATTAATATTCATAATATTATGTTTACCATCTAGGTTTATAACTATCTTGTTTAAATAATTATAACAATGAAATGATGTTTTGAAGAAACTCGGTGTTGCACATAATGCAAGACAAGTCATTGTTGCATATAATGAATGTTTGGTGCAGTGTAGTTTGAAATTAACAACATAAAATAAAATTAATTAATTGGAAAAAAAAAAGTTCACAAAAACATGGGGTGTTAAAATGGTTCCAAGGATAATGATGATGAACCTAGAAAGAGTTATAAGTAGACAAAAATGTTGACATCATAACATTTGATGTTATGAAGTTAAGAAGTGTGAATATATTCAAGAATTTGAATATATAGGATTATGATTCCTAATTCTATCCATTATTAAAACTATACTACATCATATATGTTTCTCACTAAAGGGTTTATTAGGATATTTTTATCATATGGTCAAATAAATAAGTGACATAGATTATATATGATGTAAAATGTTAACAAAACCAGAAAGTGTAGAAAACAAAAGGCTGATCCGGTAGTTTATCATTTAAAATATGATAAACTAGTTCTTATGTTGGTTTTTTTTTGAATATTCATATATGGTTTAATAATATTAAAATGTATCATTTTAAAGGAATCCTTTATTTTATCATTATTTCACATTGGCTACATAAATGTGTGTATATATATATATATTGTGAAGTGTAAGGATAATTGAACTATCAAATTATGACTTTGATTTTATACCAAACTGGTGTTCACCATATTGTATTATATTTTATGATTAAATATTAAGGTTATCATGGGTAGTGTTATTGTATAAAAATATAGAATATACTCATAAGCCAAAAAACAAGGAATATGATTCTTTGTGTGTGCTGGATGACCTACTATGTATACCACAAGGTGTATCATATCGATATATTTGGATTACTAGGGGTTCATGAATCATATTTAAGTCCCCATTACTTGAGTTTGGTGACATACCTAGAATGAGATCCTTTATAATTTGATATGATACTTACACAATTATACATATTATCTTAGCTAATATGGTTGTGGTTGGGTGTTTTGTTGATCATTTCATCGATTAAAGATTAACCAAGATAGGATTTTTCCTCTCATATGATGAGTATGAAATATGGTCCCTCAATTGAGATAAACTATGGGAGTGTGCATCCGAACCTATATATTATATATCAATTGGATATGGGACATGTTATGCGCTTATTTATAAGGATTAATATAGTGTGATGTATTCAAAAATTAGTTAATTATATATACAAAGAGTAGACAATAGATGAGTTGGATATATGGGATTTACATTCTCCATTTCCCATGTTCAATTTATGTATATAAAAAAGGAAAATATTAGAATGAATGTTTTCAAATGTTATATATTGGTGGACATAGGTATAAAGGTACATGTGTTTGATGGAGATTATAGAAGATCCCTTTATAGCTTGAGTAGAATCAACACTTTTCTACAGGTTACACTATTCTTAAATATATGGATATGGATATTCATATTTATTTTCAATGCAATAAATACCGATGGGGTTTCACTTTGTGGTTTACTAAATGGGGATTATGTTTAAATCAAAGGGCTGCTCTAAAATGGTTTGTGTTAGTCTAAAAAAATTTGGATGGGTGCTCAAACGGTATTTCATATAATGTAGGTGAAGTTAATGATAGATTTCCAAAAATATTTTGGAATATATCCAAAATTATTTTCGGATATATATTAACAACTTATTGTATATGATTCAATATATGGTGAAATTTTGTAAAGTCTTTTAGGATTTAGTGAAAGTGGGTGATTTATATGAATATGTTCTAAAGCCTTATATGTATGTAATATATATATATAATATAATATTGAATGAAATTTATCATTTATATTCCCATTCATTTTATAATTGTGGAAAAATGATACATATTAATCATTTATTGATTCTCCCATAAAGTTTATCATTAAAGGAACAATTACAAAAGATATAATGTATGGGAATTCATTCATGCATTGGATAAATTAAGTTTTTCATAGAATTTATATATCTGTTATAATGCATGAATAAACGAAACAATTTCCATGGAGTGTCCTTGTGTGACTATATCAATATCACATTCATTTAATGGCATTGGGGGCATCACACAATACCTAGTTGAACCTCTCCTGAACCGAAAGGTCATTTTATTCTTCTTCCTTTTCATATTGATATGCTAACACATTGTGGGATAAATTATAATCTTTCTTGTATGAAATGTGATTCATTTGACCCATGGATACACCATTGAGGTCTATTGATTTTTTCAATTACTTATATTTATCAAATCATATGAAAAGGTTGAGGATGTGGTAGTTTCTCTTTAGTGTAAGGTATATGCGTTTTACATCATATTCTTCATTTCTTTTTTAATCACATGTTTTATATTATCATGCATGGTGATCCTTAGAAAAGGGTTTTAAATCAATTTATATTGATCAGATAAATGTTATTATTATTTTAAAAAACCTTTAATGATATTCCGTGTTGCTGCCTTAGTGATATGAGGTTATATGTTGCTGTATAAATTTTCATTATTATAATTGATGATAAGACATATATTATGCTATTATATATTGAAAATTTGATGGATTATAGTGTGTAATTACCTATTATTTATAATATCACATAACATGACCACATCTCATCTTGCAATAGCCTATATTGTAAGTGAATCCACAATAAAAATATTATTATTTTTTATGATTAATTATAAATATGATATCAATATGATATCAAACATTCTTCATTTTTAAACCTGATTTCATGAATTAGGAATCATGGTAAAGCATTTATACCACTAAATGGTCTTTTAGGATTAAATAACACTTATTAAATGTAGTATACGTCATTAGAAACACCATACCTAATATTAGATTATATTTAAAGTTGAAACTACATATAAATTAAATGAATAACATCTATATTTAATTATATATTTTTGATCACCTTTCTTTAATCATAGTGGTTAATAAAGATCATTGAGGAACAACCAAAGGATAATTCCCTCTTTGGTGTATCTATGGGTTGATCTGAGTCAACAAATGTTTGGGCAGGACGCTCTTTCTCAACATTATATTTTAGTATCTCGTGAGGAAAAGGAAGGAGGAATAGAATTATGGGAGAAAAAAAGAGGGGTACGCACTATCTTGAACACCATCATAATAACTTGGCTTTGTTTATATAATACTTAGGACACTTCTAATCCCTTTATAAAATTTGCTCAAATTTTGTATAACATTTGATCAATGCCACCTATTTATAAAATTTGTAAATTTTTGATCATATACTAAAATTTATGCATGTTTTATCTCCCATGTATTATATTTAATCAATGATAGATATATTTGGTAGATTCTATAAAATTAAAACTCAATGTTTGAATGTTAGTATTGAGTATAATGTTTTCATGTGTATCATACAATATAATTTTACTCATAACACTACCATATGACATAGATAAATCATATATTATGATTATATTGTGAGTAACACAATATATATATATATATATATTCAATATTTAAAATATACCCTTAACAAGGTATAAGATATTCCCTGTTTCGTATATATCATACCATATGACCTATACATATCATATAATGTGGTATATCCAAAACAACATATGATTTATATTTCCTTTAGGATATATCTTCGTCATCACCATCTTAAGTCATAGAAGGTAATAATTTCATCTCTCTAGGAAGATACACACAAGGCATTTTGATCTATCGAAAGGGACCCCCTTCCCCCTAGTGACTTGTTATTAATATAACAGTTGATGTGGATTTGATCCTTGAGTCCTACATGGGATACCTACGAAGTATGAATGATGAAACTATGAAAATATTCTAAAAATATATCATTTACCACTTTTCATTGAAGGAACTAAATGGGTGACAGCATGAATTGAGGTTTTAGACCTAAAGTAGATATGGTTTCAACATCTTGTGTTCCATATGTTTCTGATTTATAGTTCATGAAAGCTTTGGTTGTCCTGAGACTTCCCCCATCCAAGATAAAGAGATTTATTCATTTCGGTAAATTAGTTTCATATGTAATTTCTATGTTGCGGGGGAGTACACAAACAAGAAACTTATCAATTTAGTATCACAAATGAGATTTCTTGATCAATCAATCTCTTTCACAATTAAAGTATTTCACATTATTGTTTTCCATTTTTCCACATTTTATATCCCTCATAGTACCATTTGGATATTTCTTTATGGTGTTATATATAAAAAACAAAAGGATGCGTGATCAAATCATCCAATAGAGGATCTTATTTTCTAGTCTAAGACTATCTTATATATTTAAGACATATTCATGTAGTACTACTTAGTAACAATACTAGAAAAAAAATTATGAAAGTGATTGATTAATACCCTTCATTTTTTACAATATTGTATGTATAAAAGGTTCTCCAGCATCCCTTATTAGTTAGCCACACTATATTTTAAATCCATAAAACTAGAAAATCCATAATTAATCACCATCACGGAATGTGATTTGTGTTGTGAGGCTGGTATTGGGACCATGGGACGGTATTCTTACATATATCTATAAAGGAAATAAATACTCATGTAGTTTGGTTCCATTTAGTGTGGCACATCATACCTTATTAGGTCCTGTGACAAGGACCATTATAGTGCCACTTTAGGTCTTGAAAACATGAAAATTGATATTCCATTTAAGTTTATACAACCAAGACCAATTCTAAGAAGTTTTATGTTATTAAAAGTGGATTATTGTGTGTAAGGTACCTAAGAATGATTTAGAGTGAAACTTATGTATGAGTATCCTAGAGGAGAATAATTTTATGGATGGAGACACCCTGAAGCCAAAAATTACATGATGATAGACCCTCATATAGAGGGAAATTCCTACTGTAAGAGTCTATTACTTCATGAAAGATAAAATTTATGATATTTGTAAATGGTGATTTTCTTATGAAATGGATTATAATTCATAAAGTAATTATATGGGGTAGTGTACTATGAATGTTCCACATGGTATGTATCCCTTTTTGGTCCTTCATTCAATTTATGAATTTGAGACATTAATAAAGAGGGCATGATCACATCAGTTTTATATGAATGGTTTCTTTGAAATTTTATCCTTGGATATGGATTTTACCTATAGGGGTTCATCTTGTGATCATGTTTCAAGAAGGTTTGATCACAAACTAATATATTGATCCCTTGACTAGGATCACCAAATGGTACTTGATTCAGAGATCCACTACCCCAAGTGTGCCTCCTCATATGCTCGAGGATACTAAATAGTATCAAGGGTATGGGAGGTGATAGTGGGGAGACTATAACCTCTATATATAAATCCATATAAACAGGTAGAACAACATAAAAAATAACCAACCATATCATAATATAATTATATCATACCACATTAATAGTAAAAAATGTCTATAATTATAAGATATTTGTAAAAAAATACACCTCTACTTCCCATAGGAAGATTGTGTTCTAACACATCCAAAATGTGAAGAAAAAACAAACAAGGAATAGATGATCCACATAGTTTAGCCCCATTGTCCATCGGAATCCCACCCATGCCTCCATTATACCTCTATCCTGTTATAAACTAGTTGAAAGGCTCATGCTCTTACCTTTATCATGAGACACAATGTCTTCACATGTCCTAAAGGGCCCAGGGAGGGTGTGAATATGAACTAAATAGGTCTACAACTATGTCCCTTTATAATATATAAAAATATATCACTTCATGCAATGTATAAAAGTATAAAAAACCCCATGAAAAAAATCACACCATGCTGTACTCAAAGATTTTCATGCCACAGGTGATCACCATACATGTTTTGGCCATTTCTAGAATGAGATGAGGCACCCATAGTCTGAAACACCCCATGGGAAAATGACACATCAACCCTAATCACATATCCTTGAAAAATAAATAAATTCCATGTGAATATCCCCTTAGTGAATAGGGTATCACAAAACTATGATAAACCAACCAAGTTTCTACATTTCCCAGCTCAATAGTCCCATCAGAACTCATGCATGGAAATAATTATACTCCCAAAATGTGGATTCAAACACTAAATGAGTCCATGTGGACAACTCTAAAATGAATCCTTCTTCGTACTAATGATCATTAACATCACTCTAAGACACTCATATATAGATAATATCATCAATCATCTAGTAGTAAACACCACCTTATGAGTCTCTCTCTATGTGAACAAGACCCCCATGACCAAATCCCTTATAGTTAGTGGAATTACTAACTTATCAGGGCCATAAATCAAGGAAAATCATTAATCCACAATTTTGTAAAAAATATATCACTACCATAGTATCCCAACAAATCACAATTCCCTCTAATCACAAGTTACACAACATAAAATATAGTTACAAGAA
Source organism: Viscum album (assembly GCA_963277665.1). Lineage (NCBI taxonomy): Eukaryota > Viridiplantae > Streptophyta > Magnoliopsida > Santalales > Viscaceae > Viscum > Viscum album. Next base: position 1,672,716,460 of record OY728138.1, read on the forward strand.
GAATTCATCATTCAAGTCCTAGTCCTTTCAATACTATGAATTACATCATGATGTACCACAACCCAAACTATAATTTCTCACTATAAATAGTCCTTGTTAAAGGGCCTTGAAGACCTTAGCTAGTCCTCATCTCAGTCTCTCTCATGACTATAACCATTCTTATAAATAACACAGTGTAAAAACACACATAAAATAGTGTAAATGTCTAAATACTACATATCGGTATAATCATCATCCTACACATTGATTTCCACGTCCATATTCCACCCAAGGAGAAAGAAATATATAATACAAAAAAATCCCTAAAACTATTATTTTAGTTTAAAATCATTACAATGGTGAAAAAAAGAAACATAAAATAAGGGATAGTGATATTTACCCACATAAACCACATGTGATAAATGGATTGAAGAATGACTGACAATCAGATGAAGTCATGCTTGGGAAGAGAGTATAATGAGAGAAAATAAGGGATGTGTGACTTCCCTTAGAAAATGAGGAAGCCACTCATTTTTGCCTAATATTATAAATATTAATTTTAATTAATTAAAATCTATAAAAAAACTTATCATAATTCCCCTTGTATCATAACCACTCTGATCATGGTGAAACACCTCACTTAAGGACACATTGTTGCACAACCCTTCGATTCATGGAACCTCACCTCTCCCCCGAACAGATCTTAGAAACATGACCATCCATATTATAGTGTGACCCCCCTAGAGCATAGAAAATTATCCCCATCAACTAGAGATTCATAGAATAACCTCTAGAATTGGGTCATGATAACTCATTCTTTTGATACCCTCAATAGTTCATTGCATTGGTTGCGTCTTGATTAACTAACAACCCTTGAATTTAATCATTCATATCAATCTTCCACATTACAATGTCTTATTATGTAGTATGACCATAGACCTGTACTATAAAGTTTAACATGAGACCTTAAAAACCCACAAACACTACTCTCTAGCCTCCTTCAATGCCTATGATATCTCAATCATGTACACATATTCATAATCTGGCTAAACATATGCCCAAAATCACTCACTAAAAAACCTGAATCGTTACAACCTACCCCACCATAGAACAGCTCATCCTGGAGCTATATCTAGAGAAAACACTATCTAACCATATTCATAACTCAAGAATTTGGAATATCCCACCCTTATGTCATTGAGACAATGTTAAATGCATCTATTTATCCAAAATTTCTATGACTTACATAATCAAAGAAACTATTTTCAATCGTGAGTACTCTCCATTATAGGTATCACCCACTCGATTTCTACACAACCAAGATACCCAACATGACTATGGTATCATACTTGACCATTATCCTCAAACTATAGATACTGACCATAAAACACACTTTCACCTCATATCATACTCAATTCTCAAACACCAACCATCACATTGTCAATATTTTCTATACAACACACATTGTGCTCTAGTTCCCATCATGCAAAACCAGAGCCACCCTAATCATGGAGTATCTATAATCATAAAAACCTCTATTTATTAAATAAAAAATGTTATAAAACCCACATATTTCATTCTTAAGCCCCAATATTAAGATTCATGTCCTCCTTATGGAGTTACAATCTGTGTCGGCCACTACCCACACTACAGATCATCATATCCTTTTCCACAACCTTCGTATGGAGAAAAACTCCAACCACTACCTCCCAATAATACTTCTCATCCAACCTAGAATACCTAAGTCTGACTAGATCCATGATCACCTGCTGTCTGTGGATTCATCTATAAAAACAGCTCTAGATGTACCATCTTGCTAAAATACCAACAGTCCTTGGGTGGTTGATCACAATATGTATGAATTTATCAAGACTTCACATATTTATAACATTTTAAAAAGGACCCAATCCAATGTGTAAATTTTGACCTCTTCTTTAGAAAAACTATTGATTCTCATCATATACCCTCTTTCAATAGACTATAATAAATTCTAAATTAGGACATAATTACTTTTTTTCACACCTTGTGATAGGAAAATTACCAAACATGGAATCATTTTCTAGGAGACACTACCAAAAATCTAATTATTAAATTGCATGATAATAAATAATAACACTAATCCTTACCCACTAGATAATAAAATTTAAATACACATTTTGATTAAACTTATAAAAATAAATTTTCAATCAGAATTTGGGTAATTTTCTCTCACAGAATCGATTGAAATCTCAAGTATTCACTCTAATCATATCATCATAAATTTAAATCCCAACCATACCCTTTGAGAACATTTTACACTACAATTCATTAATCAATACAATAAACATGGTATAACATTATCAAAAAAATGAATTTAAGATGAAAACTATCATAATACAATTGCTTCTTAAATTCCATGGTTTGGCGGGAGAATATTCGAGAAAACATATTAATGAGTTCACATAATTCTAATCCACATTTAGATACCAAGGAGTAAGTAAAGTGGGGGAAATTATCATTTTCACTTGAAGGAGTGGATAAATAATTGTTTTACAACTTACAAATAGTTTAAGTGAGTGATTGGGGTGACTTATAAATACGATTCATACAAATATTCTTCCCCACATCCAGAATCACATACATTAGAAAATAGATCTATATATTCCATCAGACAGTCATCTAAATAGACCCTCCCTCTATGAGTACTAGGAATGGTTTAAGAAGTTATGTTCTATATTACCTCATCAAAAAATAAAGGATAATAAAATTAATACTTTATTTTTCTAAGGCATATTGTAAAGTGATAAAAACATACTAGACACATTATCTAGTAGAGTTTTGATTGAAAATTCACTAGTAAAAGAAAAATTATTAATAGAGAAGATTTATCAGAACTCACAATAGTATGGTATAAGAGGTAGTAGAAAAAAAGTTATACATGTGGTAAAAAATTCTCATCAATAACCCATGTTAGAAACTAAAGTTATAAAAGTAACTAGTTTTGTAAGATTGGTGTCCTTGAAACACATAAGTAAACAACATGCACCAACTAAATTATGTTGTTTATACTCATCATTCAATCATTTCAATGACCAATGTGATGAATTGAAAGGAATTCATGTTTTGAAATAGCCTTTCAACTAAGGTGATTCAAAAAAAGCAATGATTTAGAGAACCCAAAAAATTCCAATATGGATTTAGAAATTAGCAGAATTAGGGAAGACACCCTACCAAAATTAGTACCAAATCTATCCTTTATTCTACAATCAATTCCAAAACCCACCACTGTAACACCCCAAGGTTATGAAAATAAATATAGAATGCAACTTTATAATATGTCCATTAAACACAACTTTGCCTCTTCTATGTTTTGAATTTCAAAAATTGATCATCTAGAGTTTTGTTCAGTAAGTCATATGGAGTCTGATAGAACAAACTTGATTTTTGGTGAATAGTAACATACCCTTATGAATAGTAATATGAATAGTAATATGAACCTTATGAATAGTAAATAATAATATTATTTTATTTTATTAAGGAAATATGATAATGTGATCTTAATTAATTTTTCAAGGTCACATAAAACTAATTGCACTTCAAGATTGTTATTTTTCAAATTAAATATGACCTTAATTAAAAATTAAATTAATAATATTTAGTAATTTATTATTCAAAAATGGATTTCAATTTTGAATTATACACGTTGAAAAATGTGAGGGGGGGATATTTGGGATTTTTCTAAAATACATGAATTTTTCATGAATAGTAAAAATATAGTTTTGAGTTTCTGGTAGTTTAATGACATCATAATGATTTAATAATTAAATATAAAAGTATGGTCGACTTGTGTGTAGTAACTTATGACATGACGTGTCCCAAGTGGATTAAACCATGGGCAAATACCATGGGCAAGACCATGGTTTGGCAAAAACCACTAGTGAGGTGTCCCTTTGAAATTATTAAAAAAATACCTCTCTTTTTCTTTAAATACCCACTCATCCATTCATTTTCTTTCATTAAAAATACCTCATCCTCAAATATATGGTGGTTTTACCTCTCTAAGAGTCCTCCCATGCTGTCCCTAATCCCCCAAGGTCTCATTCTTCAAGATCATTGATTTATTCTACAGGGTAAGGGAATCCTTCATTCTCTGCTTTAAGTCGACACTTCTTTTATGATAGCTATTTGAAATTCTTTTCTCATATGTTGAGGTTTGATTTTATTCATTACTCTTACTTCCATTTTGATTTAAATATTATGAGATAACCTTTTTTTCTCATCATTTGATTTTATGAAATTTTAAGTGACGTCGTTAGGCTGCCGAATTTTCATAAGGGATCTCTTAACTTTTCTTTTATTTTCAAGTTCATCTCTTTTATTTTTTTCTCTCCTCACCACCTCTATAAAAATGATCATGATAACTCCAATATCATCTATATACTGGAATTATATCATGTTAATGTAATAACCATCATAAATATTCTTACTCCCTCCCTTTTATTTTTATAAACGAAATCAACGTCCATGAGGTTCCAATTTATAACCTTCGTGGAAGACGAAGTTTCGTTCTTCAATTTCTTCTTCATTACTGGTCATGAAACCATATTCATGGTTGAACCAGACTATAATATATGTTTTATAAGATAATTAATATTCAGAAACTAGAATATGTACATATAATTAAGTTATATGACAAAACCAGTTCATAATATTCCAAATACCGCCGAATAATCAAAGTTGTTGTCATCTAATGATTCATCCCCATTCCATGTAACCAAATGATAGAAATGACCATTTTCAATTATTTATGTTCATTAATAATATATAATTACAATCCTAGAGATTTATAACCATTACACATGAACTTCATTACTTAAAAACAAGTGGACCGAATATGAAAATAAAGGAAATGATCACTTCATAATGACGAAATTCAATACAATAACTTATAAATAATGACATAAATGAACTAACCAGAATTATGGTAAACTAAATACATGTCTAATAGGTTATGAAATAAGTTATTAAAAAGTATAATTTCACATTCCAGGATCTTAAGTACAATATTGGAACACATTTGGAGTTAAGGTAAGGGTTTTTCCACCCTAACTTCCACTTTCATTCGGGATACTTTCATTGTCTATTTACCTCGATGTAATTCTTATGTATTGTTATGTACTCATCATATGTTCTGTTTTAGTATCATATATGTGTTTAAAAACCATAATCCTTCCTTATTTTATGGGTAGTTATACTTTTTAAAGGAACATTCAAAATTATTTCAAAAATAGAAGCCCGATTCAAGAGAATTTCTAAAATTCTTACCCATTTTCAAGGGAACTCTATAATATGTTTTTGGAAAACATTATCTTTATAAAATCAATAATTTTATTATTAAAATACTATCTTACTTCACTTATTGTTTTATACAAAGTTTTTTCCAAAAGAACACTTCTTTTCAAAATAAAAGAGTATTTATCTCCAGAATTGCTTAATGATTTTATAAGAGTGTTTTCATTGAATTCAACACTCTTGTTGATTCCATGGTATTATTGGGTTTAATAATTTATAAAGTAATGTATCATATTTTATTTAATTTTTTATGACTAACTCTATTTTGGATGATCTATCCTAAAACCATTCACCATATTATTCCGAATGGTTAGTGTTTTATGTTTAATGATTGGGGAAAGGTAGTTACATTTCTTATGAAAGTTTCAATATGAATGTATTTGTTGTTTATGTTTATCCCTTATCATATGAGGAATTAATTGGACTTATTATGTGATGGGTGGGGCCCTCTATATTCCCTCGATGCATCGGTAGGTCTCATGAGACAACTAGACGAGGAATTGGCTGAGGCCTTTGCCAATGTGATATGGATTTTGGCTGAGGCCTTAATCATTAGACTTCTTGGCCGAGGCCTTGAAAAAATGTTTCAGAATGCCTATCATTATGCATTACATCATTATGAGTTCAGATATTGATATTTTATGTGTTAATTTCATTAGTAGAATACCCATGATTATGTTTTATTATGGAATTATTTACTCATCTCATATTTCTGCCATAATGTGTGAAAGTTTATTATTAAAGGCATATGTTTTCAATTATTCACCATGTCTAATGTTTATATAATCTTATACTGTATTTCTTACCCTTAATGATCATTTTATCTCACCCCTTTATCGTGTTTCATTTTATTAGGGCAAGAATAATTCTATTATGAGTGACATGCTGAAATAACCTAGGAGTTATAAAAGTTGTCTAAGGAGTTTCTATGTTGTTTTTCATTTCATGTTGTAATTATGAACTTATGTATGTATCTTGGTTCCAATAATACTAAACTAAATGGTCCTTCTGGATTCATAATCCTTGTTTTTATGCCAATAAGGCACCGACACCCGAGTGTTCGGAGGACGAAACCTCCCTCTGGGAAGTTCTGGGGCCAGGTCCTTACAACCACTCTATTAATAAAAAAATCTTACAATCCACATATTTAAAAATAAAAACCAAAAAAAATTTAATATACATCCACTATTAAATGATCATGTTTATAGAGACATCGAGGACTTGAGTTTATGGAGTTGATGAACAGTGTAGATAAATTGATACACCCATTGGAATATCTTGTGGTTAGTTTTAAAAAAAACTGTTAATACTACCATCCCAATTATTTCCAAAACCCAAGAATAATGTTTTTATAGTAATATAAATAATTGGTAAATAAATCACATTCCTAGTCACCCCTTAACCATAAGAAAGTCCACACAAACTGGAGGACAATTAGTCCAGTAATTATTAAAATTCTGGGAAACTGTCCCAATAAGAAAAAAAAGAAAAATGAAGGAGACAAGGATAGTACCATGAGGAAGATATAATAAACATTATTAAAAATACAAAAAGGTGAAAAATGACTTAACCTCGCCATTTCCATCATTAATAATATAATAAAAGAAAATACAGGAGGAAGTAATTCAAAAAAAATTGGACACTTTCTAAAAGGTTGAAGTTTATATATACTTAATGGAAGAAATCTAAAAATCCATAGGTATAATATTTTTTAATGAAGATTTGAAAAAATTAGAGCATAATTCAGGGGAATGAGAGTATAATCTTGGTAAGAAGTGTCTCTGCCCTTATCACACCATAGTTGTCAACCAAATGTCAAGATCCAGGGATATTTTATATTCTCTATATAATTGGATCTTTAAATTTATTAGATTCCTTGTGTGATATAGATTATTTTATTAATGTAATTTCTCACATGTTTTTTAATTATATATATGTGTGTGTGTAATATTTTAATCCCACAAGAGTGGTGGAATAAATCATAAATGGAACCATTATTTTTATAGTAGGACTATCGAAATATGTTCTTAGGAAAGATGATGATTAGTTACTCCCTAATAAATTCTACATGATCAATATAGAGGATGATAAATCACTATGACAATAAACCATTATTTTAGGGAAGAAATTATTGAAAATTTCCAAAACCATCATCAATTTCCATAAGGGAACATTCATCTGGGAGTTTGGAGAAATCACTATATATTTTAATATTTTTAACTCCATGGAGAACCATTTAGAAGACCAATAAATTTTTACACTCTCCCATATTAGAGATACTAAACCTATTGAATAAACATGTATGTTTCATAATTCTTTTTCATAGTGAATAAGTGTTTGAATGGAAATACCATGAAATATGAGGCTATCCAAAATTCCAAAACTTCAATTAATTCTATTTTAAAATTTAATGAAGTGGTAAACATTATGTTTTATGATGAACATGATGATTCATTTCATGAAAAAGATTTTTTTATGTTTCATTATATATAATAAATTAATTTTTTTGTAGTGGAGAAACTCAATTTAATGTCATATCTTGAATAACCCACAAATTTATTATTAAATCCACTACCCACTGATTTGAAATATGTGAACCACATGGAAGTATAAAATTTACTAGTGATAATTGATAATTATATATTTACAACCTAGGTAAAAAAAATTAATGAACTTTTGAGAAATAATTTCAAATAAATATAGTTTATCTTAGGTGATATATTGGGAATAAACCCAAAAAAACTCTCATATAATATTTTTCTTAAGGGAGATTCCAAATCGTGTAGGCAAACCCAAAAGATAATAAATCCCAATTTGAAGAAAGTACTTAATATGGAGATAGAGAATTTCTTGAAATCATGGATCGTCTACCCCATTTAAAATTCACAATAGGTCATCCCCATACATGAATTTACCGATAAAAGTGTCTTAACCATTATGAGAAATGAAAATAATGAATTAATACCTGTGATAATTCAAAATAGCAGGAAAGTATGTCTAGACTATAGAAAATTAAATTTCGTCACTTAGAAATATCATTTCCATATCCACTTCCTGGACCAAATATTCAATAGATTCATATGGAAGACTCATTACTTATTTTTGGATGGATTCTCATGTTATTGTCAAATACTCATTTATCCTGAAGATTAAAAGAAAACTACATTTACCTATCCCTTTTTCACTATTTCTTACAAATGGATGCCACTTGGGCTGTGTAATTATCCATGTACATATCATAGGTTCATAGTAAGTATATTTTTATCATATTTCAGATTTATTATCAGTATTATTGGCTTATTTAATATTTCTGTAAATTATTTTAACAATTTTTTTTAAAATGGAAATAATTATTGAAAACAGTCATTGGAAATATTCTTATTTTAAATTTTGAAAAGATTCATTTTATGGTTGTGAGTGTAATATTTCATTAGCATTTCATTTCATAGAATAGAATTTAATTGTAAAAATATAATTGAAAAATTACTTTTATTTATAACTTTTATAAAACATGGTAGATCATGTTCAGGACATTAAATATTCAATTTGTGGTTTATCAAATATTTAAGTAAGATGGTTCTACCTGTTAGTAGATATATTTGAAAGATAATAATTTTGATTTGAATAGTGGGTATAAGCAATCATTTGATGTGTTTAATAGGATATTGATAACCCCACTAATGATACAACCATACAATTAGAAGGAACCATTATGGATACATTGTGATGCTTCTAACCATGTAGTTAGAATAGCCCTTTCTCAAAGAACTTATGGAATGCCTCAAATCATTTTATATGCATCAAGAACCTTATATGTGGCCTAATTCTACTACACAACCACTAAAAATGTGTTTGTGCTAGTTTTATTTTTTTGTACAAATTTATATCATATCTACTTAGAATTAAAGTCACTGTGTTTTTTGTTATGTAGATCTTAAATACATGATAGAGAATAAAGATTCCAAGCTTGGGATTGAGATGTTGATGTTTCTAATGGAGGAGTTCATCTTAGAAATAAAATATAAGAAGGTATTTTATAACCATGTGGATGATCACTTGATAAGACTAACCATCACCATTGAAGTTCAAATTCTAGATCAAGAACCATTGAATGATCACATTCCAAGAGATCAGTTGTACTTAACATAAGCATAAGTGCCTTAGTATGCTAACAAGATCAATTATATATAAACTTATCAGCTACCATAACACTTAAATACCCAAAAAAAATAAAAAGTGAAATATAATTCCATATTTTACATTTCAAAGGATCCATTTATTTGGAAAATTTTCAATGACCAAGTTACCAGAATATTCTTACCTAAAAGTTAAATTGAATCCTTGATTATGTTTTTCCAAAATTTAGCTATTAGAGGAAACTTTTTACCTCAAGGAATAGAAATAAATGTTTTAGAATCTACAATTTATTAGACCACCCCTTTTAAATATATATATGAATTTTGTAAAAAATGTAAAAAATGAAAATTTTCAAGAAATATTTTAAATGGGAAAAAAATACATGATGACAAATTAGGTTTTGTGAAAAAATTTACTTTTTCTAAGTAGATTTTATGGGACCATTCCGAATTTCATTTGGAAATTTTTACATCATTCTTATACTATATTATGTTCCGAAATGTGTGGAATTCGAATCCACCAAAGCTAATGATTCTCATTTTTTCTATAATTTTGTCAGGGATAATATATTTTATAGGTTTAGAGTTCCAAAATTCATCATTATTGATTAAGGGACACACTTTTTCATCATGAGAATAAAAAATGTGTTGATAAATTATGTATTGCATTATATATCATGAATGACCTATAATCTACAAAATAATGTCCAATTTTATGTTTTCAACATAGAAATCAAATGAATTCTAGTAAAGACTAATAAACCCAACATGAAGAATTAGATATAAAGGCTATAAGATTACTTATCAGATTATAGTACATCCTAAAAACCCCAATAGGAATGATTCTATATAGGCTAATTTATTAGAAAATTTTTCACCTACCTATGGAATTTAGTATAAGGATTGTTGAATTTTTAGAAAGATGTATTTAGATATATATAGTGCAAAAAAGAAAGAATATTAAAGCTTTAAGTGCTGTATGAAATTAGAATAGACTATTTTTGAAATTTTTATGATTTTAAAATAGAGAATAAGATTGGATTTTCATAAGATCATCCAACACAAATAATTCTATCCAAGAGAAAAAAATTTGTTAAACAATTCAAGACTTGAGATAATGCTTCGTAAACATTATTAAAAATTTGAAGGTCCATTTATAGTCACTCATTTAAATAATGCTTTTGATTTTTGGGTTGTCAAAAAAGGACAAGAAAACCCATTAAATGTTAACTGGAACATGCTAAATAAATTCCATGTAAATTTTCTCCATGAATCGGTGGAGGAGATCACACTCCTCCAATCTATTTATAAAAAAATATCATCAATTTTTACCTATATTTAGAACATAATTTCTTGTTTTTATTTAATTACAAATACTTTTACATATTAAATCTACTAGATTTCCTTGAGAAGACATCATCGATTAAGTTTTGGGAGGAATACTTTCTAGTTTAAGATTATCAAATTTCTGTTTTTTAATTGTTTTGTAACTTTTAAAAACAATTCTGTGTTTAATTTTGAAATTTATTCTTTTCTTAAATTGTGATATCAAATTATTATATTTTCCATTTTCTAAACACATTTCAATAAGTGAATAAAATTTTCCCATGAAACTGAACTTAAGGGAAAACTCAAAATGAATTTCTTCACAAGTTTAAAATGTTTATAATTTCAAGAAAAGACCTATGATGATTGAATAACATGCCATGTATCACTATATTTATCTTTAAAATCACGTTCCTATGAGGTTTATAAACCCTTTTTACATATTATTTATATTAACCTTATTTATTGAGAAAACCAATACATGCTTTCTTTAATGATAATTTTATTTATTTTTATTATAACATGAGAGCTTGATGTACTTCTTTTAAAATGATTTAGGAAATTAATTTATTTTAAAATCCTCCATTTTAATAAAATAATCATTATGTTTTCTAACCTATAAATTTAATCCTTCTAGCCCTTAGTTTCTATGACCGTCATTTTAGTTATCCATATTACAAGACATTTTCTATATATACCCTAATCAACGTTGTAAAATTATCAGATATAGTTGAATTTAAGGGTGGGAAAGTTATATTATGGTGTTATGCATCATTTTTTTGACACTTTTGACGTAAAATCAGAATATTATGAATTTTTAATTATTTTTAAATGGTGTTCCTTGCGGAATATTTTTTAAAATAAATAAAAAATATTCATTGGTTTGTAGCTACTGAAAATTATAATAAAAATCATTTTTTAAGATAAAAAATGGCATATTTTAATTCTAAAGAAGGTATAATAATTCAAAACAACTTCCTAAAATTAAAAACACCCACAATACATTTAGAAATAATGTTTTTTATCATTTGAAAATAATAATACAAAATTAAATTATATTGAAGGAAGTTGAGTTGATATCATTTTTGGTGCTAAAATATTGAAGGTGTGGGATGTCTACTGAATTTTCAATGATATTAGGAGTTTATTTTTTCATTATGAGAGTGATTAGGAGACCATACTCGGGAGAAAATTAGAATCATGAAAATTAGCTTCAACAAGATCCAAGCCCTGTTAATTTCCCCTCAAAAAAATTTACTTCTAAAACTAACCTACCAAAAAAACTAAACAACCATAACAAATACCCATGATTAACACAAGTCCATGAATCATATTGGTTGGATATATATAAATTTATCAATAATATTGTGAACCATTCATGTATTTTAAGGATACAATCATTGTTGATTATAAAAATTTGTCTGATGAGTAAAAATTCATTTGAGGTTGGTGTTTTGTGTGCATGGGAGGAGATATTAAGTGGAAATAGATTGAATAAACTAAATAGAGAATGTTTAATTATTCTTTTTTCAGTAGATATGAAATATATTTTCTTTGTTTTAAATTTATAGATCTTATGGGTATGTGTTTTATGTTTTCTTTGATTTGATTTTCTTATTTACCTATCCAAGACTCCATGTACTAATTCTGGGGGATTGATAGAGATATTATATTGATAGAATTTTATATGTATTTCAACGATTTAATCCCCACCAATTTTTTAATTTGAGATTAATTGTATCATTTTTTAAGGATTCTATGGTTTGTATGATTCATTTTCATCAACTGGATCAAGTTCTAATTCGAATCCTATGAGGCCCAAATAAATCATGAAATGTAGAAAATAATGTTCCCAATAGATTTAACCACACATCAATAAATTTAGAATACCTCTGGATAAAAGACTTCAAATATTGTTAATATATTATTCATTAATATATTTATCATATTTGTGTATGAAAATTAAATTTCATATATAAATCATTTCATTAAGGTATTAAATTCATGCATCAATGGGGTGGAAGATTGTGAGTTTATTAAAATGGAAAATGTTTTATTTAGTAATTAAAATGTGAAATTCTCTAAATGTGTCATATTAATCTCAAATTTTTTGGGAATAAATTCAAATTTAATAATAACATTTTTCTAGAATAAAAATATTCGAGATTTATCCATTTAGTTATCCAAATATACTCAAACATTAAAAGGATATAATATGAAGGGAAATATATCTCACCCCTTCTCTATAAATATTATTCTTTACATCTATTTTAATTGTTATAAGGTAAAATTGGGGTATGTTATAGAATTCACATGATTAATTATTTCTTTAATTTTCTTTTCAGTTTTCAATATATCTCAAGAACCCTTTCTTCTCTATGATGCCTGAAATGGAGGGGTAATTGTTGAGAGGTCAGGGAAGGGAGGAGAACCCTTTTTATTACTTGAGTCTAGTGTTATACATTGAAATTATAATTTTCTATTGAATGATATTGGTTTTTAGTGGTACTAAATTATCATAATGTGATTTATTTAGAGGTTTTTATTTATTTTTTAAATATTTGGTTAAATTTCAATAAACTCCCTCAACCTAGTTCAGTTTAACTTTATAAAGCACGCTATTATTTGTGGTGATTGTATAGAAATATCTAGCACATTTGTGGAAGTCATTAGTTGAATCTGGATTCCTAAAGATAACCAATTCCCTATTTATATCTTCTATGTTATTTTAGGAATAATTTATTTTATTGCATTCATAAAGGAGTGGTTTCCATTATTTTTTACCACCAAGGGTGATTGGAAACTAGATCGAGGAGACTTTCATTTATTGTCCAATCATAAGAGATGAAAAATGAATTTTGATACTTTGATATCATTTAAAAAGTTAATCCAACCTTAACTCTATCACATTCTCCATTAATCTATTTTCAACCCTTGCTCACTACTTCACTTTAATTTTCAAATAATCACATCCAAAAACACCCCCTTTTTCCTCTAATGTAAAGTAACAAACATGTTTTTTGGTCAAATTAGGACACTCAAGAGGGAGTTAATTGAGTTCCTATAAAAAAAATCTTAATGTAATTATTTAAAAGTCCTCTAATTTAAAATCAAATACGACCTAGTTAACCAAAGTAGCATATTTATAAATGTTTTTATCTTTTGAAATATTTCTCCAAAATTTATTAGTTCTTAGTTAAAACAATATAGATTATTATTTTAATTTGTTAAATCAATATACTAAACCAAATTCTAATATAAACACTATCTTGTATTAACTATCAAAGTGATGAAATGCTTTCAATGAAAAAGTACAATAGTAAAAATAGAACTTTGAATAGCATAGCAGATTTTAAGATAAGGGGTTCAATCACAATATGAGACTTAGTCCTCTTCACATAGTGATCTCCTTAAAAAAATAAATTTATATAAATAAACTTGACCCACACCATGGATCGGGATACACAACAACATAAATAATTGGTCACGTCTATGAGACCGGTTCCATAGTTTTTGTGGAAGTGAAAATTATAACATGCCATGTAGGGACCTCTTCCATTGTTATCCATGGCAAATGTATGATGTAAAAAAGATAGTTTTGTGAAGATATAAATGTATAATCCAGTTATTCATAAGAGATAGTGTATGTTTATTAAATAGAGACACACACTACTCAAAAGGTAAAATATTTCACAAAAATATATTAAATTTAATAGAATATAGTTATAAGGCTCTATGTGATGTTTTTTCTAGCTTCTAGACTACTTAAATATGGAAAAAGTGAAGCTGGAGTCAACTTCTAAAAACAGACCTCAAAACTGAGTGACGTGAGTGCTTCTATCTTCTGTTTCTAGTGAGGTAGTTGATCTGTAGGATGATCTCTTCTCTTCTCTTATAATTTTTTTTGAAAAAAAAGTTCTTCTATTTAGGTTCTCAAAAATAAATTCATGTTTCTTTAGTTTGAAGATGTAGGGGTTTCACGGGCACATGATCTCTCTACTAGACTGTATGGATCTTATTTTCTTTTTGATCAGGTATGCGCTTTATACACCCGATAATGAGTATGATCTTGAACGTGTGTTGTTACCTCGTACCCCGTACTCTGACATCAACATTAAACATTATTTACAAAATTTATAAAAGATAATTAATATAATAATAATTAATAAGTTTCATAAATATAACCCTTAGAATAAATTTTTGAATTTAAATAACAAATATATCATTTTTCTAAGTCTCGAACTGTAGCTCGGATTGGTAGGTCATTCTGTCAGTGTCTCATATATGTATTGGTAACTCGGGATTGGTAGGTCAGTCATTCAATAAGATATTAATTGCTAAATCAGCTATCAATAGCTTATTCTTAGCAAAAATTCTGAGTATCAATCAATCACTCTGTCAGTAGGTCATGTTTTTGGTGACTCATGCCATCAATAACTCAGAATTCATCAGTGACTCGTCCTTAGAAAAAAAATTATGAGGATATTGGCAACTTGATACAACAGTGTCTCATATATCTGTAGTTCAGTCATCAATGACTTCTCGTTATCGGTTACTTATACTTATCTAAGTTGTGTTAACCTATCTTATGAGGTAAACATGCACAGAATAGATTAGGTTTATATATACACATGCTTAAAAAATGAACTCAATAAAACTTAATTAAGAATGATTTGGGAGAATTAAAATTAGAGGGGGCCAACAATCACCCCATTTTTGATGATCATAAATCATGGAATTATATACCACAATATTTGAATTATGATGATCAATTTAAGGTCTTATTAACATATTATATAGATCATAAGAGATGAAATTTTAAGATATAAAAATATATTATATATATCACATAGTTACATTTCTATTAATGTCATGATGAATTTTGTATTTTAATCTCACACTCCCCTCGATATATATGACATACACATTCACCCCCTTTTTGTATTATCAAAAAGGAAACCGAAAATTATGAGAACGAACAAAAAATGAGATCATAAGATAGAGTATATTTCATTAAACAAAATGTATCGGAGATAACTATAACAAAAAAAAGTTTCAACTGATTCCTATCAAGAAGACATCCAATCACTACTTCTCCAAAGTAAAATCCATCATTCCTTTTCCCTTATCAGGAGTAGTGGTGGTAGGTATAGTAGGTGAAGAATAGGTAGTGGTTGGAGTTACAGTTGTGATACTGGTAGAACAAATATAAACACCAGTAAACATAGAAGAAGCATAGCTTGGGCTAGAAGAGGCAAGAGGGCCTATAAGTTCCCAAAGAATGACAGCTATGATTTGAATAATATCTTAATCAGTAGGAATGCAAAAAGGTATCAATGGTGCATAATGAGGATTATAAGAGTAAAGGATAGGTCTGGGAGGAGAAGATTCTAGAACAATAATAGCAGTACTCTAATGATGCAGGTAGGGCTTTGATAGATTGATAAATTCCATTATGATCTGGTCACCAAGGTCCAAAGACATTATAAAATCCTCCTTATTTTCCATAAACTTATAATGAGTAGAAGTGAATTATTTAATTTTATTGACTTGTTCTTTGAAGGCTTGAGTGACCAATCGTAGTCTCAAATTCTCATCCAGATACATGAAATGACTATCCAGTTGATGTTTAGTTTAAATCCTATTAAATTAGAAGTCTACTTTTTTTGTTACCTCATCTTGAGAATTAGTTTCACCCTTAGTGTATAATCTTACCATATCATGCATATGGTCAATATTTTTTATTAATTTTGGATAGGTTTTCTTTATAAGATCCACCCATCATAGTCTAATGCTATTTTCTTATTACATATCTGATCATCTCAACATTAGGAGTCTGTACAGTAGGTGTAACATCCCAGGTAAATAAAGAATATGACATTTCATATTTATCCATATTTGTGAATAAAATATTAATATGACTTTAAAGGGGATGCTATGCAAGATGGCGTACCCAACACGCAACAACGAGTTTCTTGGGAATCTTACGTTGCACTCTAATAAAATAATTTTAAATGGTAGTTAACATGTAGCCATTGTATTGGCGGGAATGGATAGAAATAACTAAGATATGATTATATATGTTTTTATATGTTTTTACATTTATCCAATAAAGGATAGAGGCTTAAAATACGGAAAGAATTCAATTTTAGGCGTATATGCCCTAGTTTTCACTAAAGGTTCACTTATGACCTTTTGATGTTGAACGATAATTAAATATAGTTTTGTTCACTCTTAAACATTATTTTGGACCAAATAAAACTCTTACTAAGAATCGGGACATCAAATTTTACTTTGTGTAATTTTTTTGGTATCTTTCCGATAAGGTTCATTTTTTTAATGAATAGTGTAAAATGTTGTATTTTAGTTCAAAACCACTTTTTAATCTAATTTATTTATATGATTAGATAATATTTTGAATTGTTTTTAAAGTGAAATTTGAAAATATTTTTACCATTAAATCCAATAGTGGTCGTTGGAATTAATTTCACTTTGAAATCAGACGTAAACTAGTGTCAATCTTTTGATACTTATTGTTTTATGAAAACACGCTATTTGCGCTGACAGCGGGAATTAATTATTAAATTAATTAATGTGACTAATATGTTTTGAATTTTGTAAAATGGACTTCATTTTTGAATTCGGAATATCAATTATAGCTTAGGGTGAATTTTTGGGATTTTTCTGAAAAACTTCAATTTTTGATGAATAGTGAAACCACTAAGTGGTAATCAAGCAAACTGATTTTTCAGTTAAATGAAATTTTACCACTAATGTGTATTGAATTTTGAAAATCCGACATACATGGTTGTCATTAAGAAGTAAAATGTGGTTCAATGAGATTATAATAATTTTTTTGGTGAATAGTAACTCATTAAGTTCTTAATCGCGATTAGTGGTAATTAGGGTAGTTTAAGGTATAAATAATGCTTTAATAATATAAAATGACCTAGACACATGTCCCAACCTTATTGGTTGTGTCATGGCCGACCCAGACAAGCCATGGGTCAACTTGGGGACCCCATGGATCCACTTTGGTTGGGAAATGACATAAATAACATTTTATTTAATGTAAAAGAAAAATTGACACAAACATGATATGTTTTACTAAAACAATTTTTAAGTAGGGTTACACAAGTCCAAATTTTGATTATAAATAGTCATTGGAAAGATAAAAAGATTTCCTATATCATAGTATTTGTTTTATAATTTTTAGACATTAAATAAATTTAATTATTTATGTCATAATAATGATGCAGCGATGACATCATTATTTGACGATTTAAATAAAATAGAAAGATAATGTAAAATCTATGAACTACACATGTCCAAACCCAATTGGATGAGTGGATTTCGAACCCGTATCACCTTATCCACGAATTCCATCAATGTGGGACCTTTTAAAACCGAAACACATTTTCAAATAATGTAATGTTTCTTTACTTTCCAAAAGTGCCCCTCCTCTCCCCTTATAAAAGGCCCCCACCTCTACCTCACTTCACACACTCTTCAAGCCATTGGCTCGGCTAAACCCTGCCCATTTGCTCTCTCCACATCTCTCTCCTCATCCTAGAGTATTCCCTTTGGGCATAATTCTTTCAAAGGAAGCCTTTAGGCTCAACTCAAAAGGAGTTACACTTTTAAAGGTAATTCATTCTCTCATGTTCATTTGTTTTATTTTGCTTCTCCAACCCCCTAAACTCTTTTTATTTACTTATTTTGTAACAAGACCAGTATCTTCAATATACTAGGATGTTGTTATAAGATTTATTTGAGCTACACTCTCACACAACTACATCAAATGGTTAAAGAACATAAGGTTTCCGTGGATGGCGAAATTCTGCCTCCCGAAACGATGATTGTTCAACACTCATTAAACACCTTCAAAGGTGGCCATTATGATGTCACTATTTTTATATATGATATATAATATGTTTATGTTTTCCTTAAGCTTCTGTTTTTTTCATTTTGGGCATACCTTTATGGTTTCCATTATGGGTAAAACACGATATCTTCATTTTAGGAAGCGCGGACTACCGCCCCCTAAAAGTGATTTGATTCGTTAATACCATATGTGGTATGTATAAAGGATGGAACTATGATATTATATATGATATTATACTGTAATTATAATATACCTTTATATCATTATGATTCCATTCTATAAACAATGAAATAGAAATGGAAGTAGCGTTCATGCGTACGTACGGCTTACCGTCTCCATGAACGGTGCATTTCATTTCTTACCTCTAAATGATTATGTAATGTTATAAATGCATGCATTTACTGGATATATATGACATATATGATATCTACATCATGAATACAATTCTGTTTATAATAAACATTTGGCCACACGAACAACATGTAATTGTAAGAAGTCCACTTTCGACTTAAGAACCAAATATCGGCAAAACAAATATTATTAACTTAAATGATTACATGGTAATAAGTGGTATAAAAGGAATAATGAACTTGAAAAAGGTTCTTAAGGAAGTAGAAATTAACTCAAGTTTATTATTCAGGATATTAAAGAACTATCAAGTCAAGTCGGACCCGAGGTAAGGGATCCTACACCTCTCTTTCTTTTTAAGTACACTCTTTTAAGTAATTTCTTTTAAGCTCATATTTCTTATGATTGGGATGTTATTTTATATTACTCCAACTGTAATTTATATGTTCATGTGATGAGAGACCCTATTCTCTCTCATCAATCCTTTTTGGAAGTTTTATGTGGCACCGTTAGGCTGCCGAGTTTTCGTAAGGGATTTTTCATCTCACTTTTATTCCCGTGAGATTTATGCTACATTTGCCACAATTTACTTTGAGTGTTGTATGTACTGCCCATTATTCTACTCTTTGTGTAATATAATTTCGTTTATGAGTATTTACATCAATGATCTATTGTCCTTCTTTCATGGGGTGTATGTTTTGAAAGATACCCAAGTCGGTAAGGGAACCTTTCGCCCTCCTCTTTTTTTAAAAGACTTCTTTTGTTGGGTCTTTTAATTTACATATTGTTATGTTGGGATATGTTCTCATATATACTTATTGATGTAAATTTTATGTCCAAGTTATGAGATACACTTTTTATCTCTCATCAACTCATTTTGATGTGATGTCGTTAGGCTGTCAAGGGAACTTTTTAACCCAATTTCGATTTCTTTGGGTTCAACATGTAGTCATTGAATATGTCATCTATTGAATATGTGTGAATGAAATTTTATTGTTTTACACTTAATATCCACTTATATTGGGTGTATTTATATTTGTCACACATATTTTTGAGATTTATTTGTCCTTAATTTATGGATACCTTCTTTATAAGGGATTTCATCACATTTGACATTTCTATTGAGGGTTCATTGTTGTTATGCACCAATTCACTCTTATATGGTGTATATACTGTCCTTTGGAGTATTATATCATGAATCCATTTATTCTCATGATACTATAAAGTTCTTTCTAAATGTTATTCCTCAATTGTTGTATTCAAGTGTCTCTAATTTTGGTAAAACCCCTTTAACCAAAATATCGTTTTAAATATTTTAATTATTTGTTCTTGTTAATATCCATGTTTTCAAAATGGTTTTAAGGATTTATTTATATGGATATTAATGGTTTAAAATTTTAAGCTTCAAGGTGGTATGGGACACTTTGATTCAAAAATCTCTTTATTAAATGTTTTAAATGGTTTTGGAAATGGTTTCTTTTTGTATGGATTCATTATTTCAAAATACTAAAATGTTATATTGTGATTGAAATGTGGAAATGTTTTGTTTCCTTTATGCATGTTTTATGTGATACGTTTATGTTATGGTTCTTGGGCATTGTTATGAAAACGGGTGGTTCCGTGATAAACTAAGGGCGGGTGAGCCCGATATAGCTCTCCAATGCATTGGGTAACGCGAAGGAGTGAAACGTTAAGGTTTCTCCGAAGAGATTTTAGGGAATATACTGTGATGGGTATTCCAAAACGTAACCAAGAGGGTTACTCCCTACTTAAGAATGTTATGAATGCCTCAAGTTACCTTTATGTCTTATGTTTTCTATGATTTATTCATGGTTTTATGAGGTATGTTAAAGTGCCTATGTTTTATGGGTAAAGTATGATTTCATTCTTATGTATTTCTGAACTCATGTTTCCTTTCCATATTTTTATAACCCTTACTGAGCTTTTTTATGCTCATCCCAAGTTTTTGAAATGTTTTTCACAGGTCAAGGGAAGGGTACATGATGTGATGATAGTGTCAAGGATGTGTCAAGAAAGAATCCGTGTTTTATTTTAAATAGGTTTCTGTTGATGGGAAGAATGAATATTGTCTTTTTGTAACCACTTTGTTTAAATGTGGAATGTAATGCAAGTTTCATGATCTAATTCTCTAAAACTCTAAACCTGAAAAGATCCTCAATGTGTAATCTTGTAATAACTCAAGATTAAGTAAGGTTTAAGGCTGGGGCCTTATAGTTGGTATCAAAGGTCGGTTTAGATAACTTTAGAGGTTAGGGTATTCTTTAAGCATAAGTGACATTACCATAATGGTTAGGATTTCAGAAAGAGTCCTAGTTTTAGATAAAGTGAATGAGTAAGTGTATCTTAGTGTTTACCTTCCTCATTAGTACATGATGGTTTTGTTGATATACTCACACTGACCTTTTTGGTTTTAGTAAATGGCTGGATCTAGCAGGCACCAAAGTAACAGTGGATGTGAAGGAAACTGTGACAGCTTTTTGAGCAAGCAACTGAATGATATGGGAGATGCAATGAGAACTCTTCTGTTTATCCTCAACCAACTATCTGGAGTCATGATTGACCACCTAAACCTTGGAGTTTTCTCTAAGGCATCATATATGCAAGAAACAAATCCCTACGGAAGTACAGGTAATAATCATAAAGGTATGTGTGCTCAAAAACCTATGTGTCAAAGATGTGGAAAGAAACACCTAGGAAAATGTTTCAAAGGGACAGAAATATGCTATAGATGTGGAAATGAAGGTCATAAAGCAAGAACTTGCCATGGCAAAAGGAAGCATCCAGTTGACTCGAGGAAAGGGAAAGAAGTTCTTTCTGAGGGATCAATTGAATGTTTTAAATGTGGTGTGCATGGTCATTATGCAAACACATGTCCTATGAAGAAGTTTCGTGAATGGGGTCACCAAGAGCGTACCAATATTCGTTTACCAATACCTAATGCCATTCCGATTGAGGATGAAGAAACTGACAATGACCAATCAAAGGTATGTACTATTTCATGACTATTGTTTTCTTATTTTGGAATCTTAGGATATGATTCATGATTTTGTTTGTAGGAAAGAGGTATTTCGGAATAGGTTGGAAAGGAATGGATAATGGATAATGAAGAATGTTGAATGAGTAAGATGTCAACATATAAGGGCTTCAAGAGTTAGGGTGAAATTCTTAAGAGTATTAAGTCTCTTTTGATGATGGGGTTACATTAGAAGACTTTTTATATTATATGTAACCCTGATGTTTAATATAGGCAAATTTTATTCAAGTAATAGTTATCTTTTCTTTTGTGGACATAGTTATAAAGAACCATTTGGGTTTATATGATCCTTACTTTTGAGGTAATTATGGGTTACCATATGTTATGATTGAAGTGAAAGGCATGAGATAAAATTGAGGTTAAATTATGTTATGGTTATTTTTGATGATTTTATCCCTTTTTGGGTAATGATTTGAGAATTATATAGTTTTGAAAAAAGGACAACACGCAGACCGTGTGACTACCTGTCGCATCGGACAAAGCTGCGGGAATCGAACCCACAACCAAAGTGCGACTGTTATTTATCGCCTACCACTGGACTACGTGAAGTCCCTGGTTAGTTTGACTGATTCTTTTCAGTTATATGATTTTATGAATTAAGAGTAAGTTGATTTTGGGTTATTTATGAAAATGATTAACCTATCATGGAGGATATGTGATTAGGATAATTACTTTTCAATGTGAGACTTTAGGAGCAACTGATGTTGTTTGGAGATAAATGTTACGATTTAACTTGGAAGACTATGTGACTAAATCCTTCAAATATTTGGGTTTCAATCTTATATTGGTTTACTTTGAAGAATTTTATGGAAAAATTGTTTATCGGATGGTCCTCATTGAACTTTGGGTTTTGTTGGAAAAATTTTGGAGATTAAGAATAGATTTTCTTTTTATAAGGGGTTATCCTTTTCTAAATTATCTGATCTTGTACTAGCCTTTTTGGTTTTGGATTTGGTTAAAGTTTAAAGACATGGGAAGTATATAGTTCTATTTTGTGGATTAGGTGATTCTCTAGAAGTTGATTATAGTACTCTTAATGTGAACAAGTCTTCCTAAATACTCATCTTTTGGAGAAAATATGAGTTTGTGTAAGGAATCTAATAAAGGTTGAAAGTCAATATGATAAGTGATTATGTTTCCTTATGAATAAATTCCTCAATAAAAAGTAACTTAAAACAAAAATGTTGTATATTAACTTTTCCTACTGGGGAATCGAATACCGTTTAACCCATCACAAGTTTGTGATTTTCTCATTGTTAACTTTCTCCTAAACATGTTTTCTATCACTCTCCATAAGAACATGACCCTATGTTTTCTCCTCCATGTCCATATTTTCATACTTGTAATCCTAGTATGGGTTAACTCGGGTGACCTTTGTACTTATCTTTCTTTATTTTAAAGTGTTTGTTTTACCGACTTTTGTTCCGATGTGGGACTTTCAAGGATGATTCCAAGCGCAATTTTAAAATTGCGAGGACGCAATTCCCAAAAGGGGGGAAGGATGTAACATCCCAGGTAAATAAAGAATATGACATTTCATATTTATCCATATTTGTGAATAAAATATTAATATGACTTTAAAGGGGATGCTATGCAAGATGGCGTACCCAACACGCAACAACGAGTTTCTTGGGAATCTTACGTTGCACTCTAATAAAATAATTTTAAATGGTAGTTAACATGTAGCCATTGTATTGGCGGGAATGGATAGAAATAACTAAGATATGATTATATATGTTTTTATATGTTTTTACATTTATCCAATAAAGGATAGAGGCTTAAAATACGGAAAGAATTCAATTTTAGGCGTATATGCCCTAGTTTTCACTAAAGGTTCACTTATGACCTTTTGATGTTGAACGATAATTAAATATAGTTTTGTTCACTCTTAAACATTATTTTGGACCAAATAAAACTCTTACTAAGAATCGGGACATCAAATTTTACTTTGTGTAATTTTTTTGGTATCTTTCCGATAAGGATCATTTTTTTAATGAATAGTGTAAAATGTTGTATTTTAGTTCAAAACCACTTTTTAATCTAATTTATTTATATGATTAGATAATATTTTGAATTGTTTTTAAAGTGAAATTTGAAAATATTTTTACCATTAAATCCAATAGTGGTCGTTGGAATTAATTTCACTTTGAAATCAGACGTAAACTAGTGTCAATCTTTTGATACTTATTGTTTTATGAAAACACGCTATTTGCGCTGACAGCGGGAATTAATTATTAAATTAATTAATGTGACTAATATGTTTTGAATTTTGTAAAATGGACTTCATTTTTGAATTCGGAATATCAATTATAGCTTAGGGTGAATTTTTGGGATTTTTCTGAAAAACTTCAATTTTTGATGAATAGTGAAACCACTAAGTGGTAATCAAGCAAACTGATTTTTCAGTTAAATGAAATTTTACCACTAATGTGTATTGAATTTTGAAAATCCGACATACATGGTTGTCATTAAGAAGTAAAATGTGGTTCAATGAGATTATAATAATTTTTTTGGTGAATAGTAACTCATTAAGTTCTTAATCGCGATTAGTGGTAATTAGGGTAGTTTAAGGTATAAATAATGCTTTAATAATATAAAATGACCTAGACACATGTCCCAACCTTATTGGTTGTGTCATGGCCGACCCAGACAAGCCATGGGTCAACTTGGGGACCCCATGGATCCACTTTGGTTGGGAAATGACATAAATAACATTTTATTTAATGTAAAAGAAAAATTGACACAAACATGATATGTTTTACTAAAACAATTTTTAAGTAGGGTTACACAAGTCCAAATTTTGATTATAAATAGTCATTGGAAAGCTAAAAAGATTTCCTATATCATAGTATTTGTTTTATAATTTTTAGACATTAAATAAATTTAATTATTTATGACATAATAATGATGCAGCGATGACATCATTATTTGACGATTTAAATAAAATAGAAAGATAATGTAAAATCTATGAACTACACATGTCCAAACCCAATTGGATGAGTGGATTTCGAACCCGTATCACCTTATCCACGAATTCCATCAATGTGGGACCTTTTAAAACCGAAACACATTTTCAAATAATGTAATGTTTCTTTACTTTCCAAAAGTGCCCCTCCTCTCCCCTTATAAAAGGCCCCCACCTCTACCTCACTTCACACACTCTTCAAGCCATTGGCTCGGCTAAACCCTGCCCATTTGCTCTCTCCACATCTCTCTCCTCATCCTAGAGGATTCCCTTTGGGCAGAATTCTTTCAAAGGAAGCCTTTAGGCTCAACTCAAAAGGAGTTACACTTTTAAAGGTAATTCATTCTCTCATGTTCATTTGTTTTATTTTGCTTCTCCAACCCCCTAAACTCTTTTTATTTACTTCTTTTGTAACAACACCAGTATCTTCAATATACTAGGATGTTGTTATAAGATTTATTTGAGCTACACTCTCACACAACTACATCAAATGGTTAAAGAACATAAGGTTTCCGTGGATGGCGAAATTCTGCCTCCCGAAACGATGATTGTTCAAAACTCATTAAACACCTTCAAAGGTGGCCATTATGATGTCACTATTTTTATATATGATATATAATATGTTTATGTTTTCCTTAAGCTTCTGTTTTTTTCATTTTGGGCATACCTTTATGGTTTCCATTATGGGTAAAACACGATATCTTCATTTTAGGAAGCGCGGACTACCGCCCCCTAAAAGTGATTTGATTCGTTAATACCATATGTGGTATGTATAAAGGATGGAACTATGATATTATATATGATATTATACTGTAATTATAATATACCTTTATATCATTATGATTCCATTCTATAAACAATGAAATAGAAATGGAAGTAGCGTTCATGCGTACGTACGGCTTACCGTCTCCATGAACGGTGCATTTCATTTCTTACCTCTAAATGATTATGTAATGTTATAAATGCATGCATTTACTGGATATATATGACATATATGATATCTACATCATGAATACAATTCTGTTTATAATAAACATTTGGCCACACGAACAACATGTAATTGTAAGAAGTCCACTTTCGACTTAAGAACCAAATATCGGCAAAACAAATATTATTAACTTAAATGATTACATGGTAATAAGTGGTATAAAAGGAATAATGAACTTGAAAAAGGTTCTTAAGGAAGTAGAAATTAACTCAAGTTTATTATTCAGGATATTAAAGAACTATCAAGTCAAGTCGGACCCGAGGTAAGGGATCCTACACCTCTCTTTCTTTTTAAGTACACTCTTTTAAGTAATTTCTTTTAAGCTCATATTTCTTATGATTGGGATGTTATTTTATATTACTCCAACTGTAATTTATATGTTCATGTGATGAGAGACCCTATTCTCTCTCATAAATCCTTTTTGGAAGTTTTATGTGGCACCGTTAGGCTGCCGAGTTTTCGTAAGGGATTTTTCATCTCACTTTTATTCCCGTGAGATTTATGCTACATTTGCCACAATTTACTTTGAGTGTTGTATGTACTGCCCATTATTCTACTCTTTGTGTAATATAATTTCGTTTATGAGTATTTACATCAATGATCTATTGTCCTTCTTTCATGGGGTGTATGTTTTGAAAGATACCCAAGTCGGTAAGGGAACCTTTCGCCCTCCTCTTTTTTTAAAAGACTTCTTTTGTTGGGTCTTTTAATTTACATATTGTTATGTTGGGATATGTTCTCATATATACTTATTGATGTAAATTTTATGTCCAAGTTATGAGATACACTTTTTATCTCTCATCAACTCATTTTGATGTGATGTCGTTAGGCTGTCAAGGGAACTTTTTAACCCAATTTCGATTTCTTTGGGTTCAACATGTAGTCATTGAATATGTCATCTATTGAATATGTGTGAATGAAATTTTATTGTTTTACACTTAATATCCACTTATATTGGGTGTATTTATATTTGTCACACATATTTTTGAGATTTATTTGTCCTTAATTTAAGGATACCTTCTTTATAAGGGATTTCATCACATTTGACATTTCTATTGAGGGTTCATTGTTGTTATGCACCAATTCACTCTTATATGGTGTATATACTGTCCTTTGGAGTATTATATCATGAATCCATTTATTCTCATGATACTATAAAGTTCTTTCTAAATGTTATTCCTCAATTGTTGTATTCAAGTGTCTCTAATTTTGGTAAAACCCCTTTAACCAAAATATCGTTTTAAATATTTTAATTATTTGTTCTTGTTAATATCCATGTTTTCAAAATGGTTTTAAGGATTTATTTATATGGATATTAATGGTTTAAAATTTTAAGCTTCAAGGTGGTATGGGACACTTTGATTCAAAAATCTCTTTATTAAATGTTTTAAATGGTTTTGGAAATGGTTTCTTTTTGTATGGATTCATTATTTCAAAATACTAAAATGTTATATTGTGATTGAAATGTGGAAATGTTTTGTTTCCTTTATGCATGTTTTATGTGATACGTTTATGTTATGGTTCTTGGGCATTGTTATGAAAACGGGTGGTTCCGTGATAAACTAAGGGCGGGTGAGCCCGATATAGCTCTCCAATGCATTGGGTAACGCGAAGGAGTGAAACGTTAAGGTTTCTCCGAAGAGATTTTAGGGAATATACTGTGATGGGTATTCCAAAACGTAACCAAGAGGGTTACTCCCTACTTAAGAATGTTATGAATGCCTCAAGTTACCTTTATGTCTTATGTTTTCTATGATTTATTCATGGTTTTATGAGGTATGTTAAAGTGCCTATGTTTTATGGGTAAAGTATGATTTCATTCTTATGTATTTCTGAACTCATGTTTCCTTTCCATATTTTTATAACCCTTACTGAGCTTTTTTATGCTCATCCCAAGTTTTTGAAATGTTTTTCACAGGTCAAGGGAAGGGTACATGATGTGATGATAGTGTCAAGGATGTGTCAAGAAAGAATCCGTGTTTTATTTTAAATAGGTTTCTGTTGATGGGAAGAATGAATATTGTCTTTTTGTAACCACTTAGTTTAAATGTGGAATGTAATGCAAGTTTCATGATCTAATTCTCTAAAACTCTAAACCTGAAAAGATCCTCAATGTGTAATCTTGTAATAACTCAAGATTAAGTAAGGTTTAAGGCTGGGGCCTTATAGTAGGAGTTTCCAAGGTTGAGGAATTATTAATTATATCTTGAACTACTATTCTCAACTAATTCAAATCAAGGAATGGAGGTAAAGGAGTAGAATCCTTAGAAGTCTCAGAAGTTGTGTCTCCAAGAGCTTTTATAACCATGTATAAAGATTCTCTATATTAAATGGTCATTCTATTAATGGAAGAAACCATATCAACTATTTCATTAAGCATTTTTTGATTGTCTGTTAAAATTTCTTCAACCACTGTAATCATATGTAGATCAATTTGAGAAACAAAGATTATGTTAACATAGCTTCCTCACTTTCATTAAGACTCACCATTGGAGTTGGTTGATGTGGAATGACAGATCTAAATATTGGGCACAAATCTTCCTTAATCTTATTTAAATCAGCCTTAGTCGCATAATCTATAGGTTTTGTTAGAACCACAGAAGTAGAAGCTAGAGCTACTGCTGGATCAATTTCAACGGGATTTGTTCCTTCTACCACAAATTCCATTGGATCGGTTTTTTCATCCTATAAATTAAGGTATTCCAAACCCAAATTCACATATCCTAGATCCATTTCCCATTTAGGAATAAAAATATCATCATAGGGAGTAAGAATATCAAATATAACCCTTTTTGGATGCTTCTCCCCCTCAATAGGTGCTCTCATCACAATAGGATCTTTCTTCCTAACAAAAAAACTACTTATAATGAAGACACTGGAACTTCTTCTTTATTATTAACTTCTTCATGAATATGGAAACTTGAATATTTCCTCAAACACAACTGACTCAAGAGATTCACAGAATAGCCAAACTGATGCGTGTTCCACTAAAGAAGTATCATCGGGATTTCTAGGCTCAACATGATCTACAATAAGATGAATGGGTTCTACAATAGGAATGTGATCATCAATAGGATAGTCTAATCCACTATCAAATTCACCACTTCCATATTCTTCCTCATCATTTTCATCATCTAACTTTTCTTCACCGAATTCTTCATCAAATTTTTCATTTTTTTCTCCTCATCTCTATCTCCATCATCCTCTTCTTATTCCTCATTGTTATATTCTTCATTTTGACCATTTCACTATTTGTATTATTATCTTCTACATTGATTGATATATTTAACATTTTATAATTCTTTAGTCTTCTCATCATCATCTTCATCCAGGAGAGGTTTTTTTAAGGAAGAGATATATGAGGGCTAGCAGTTCCATAGTTCATACCTTCTGGACTTCCATCTATATCCGGGTCGCTTATATCATCAATAGGTGATTCATTTCCAAGGTTTTCCATAGATCCATTGTCCTCATCAGAATACTCAACAAAATCATATGGTCCTAGACTAACTTAAACTAAATATTTTGGCCTTGTGTGATATTTAGCAGGATCAAATTCATAATAAATCTTTTCATTGTCCTCAACCTAGAGTTTCTTCTAGGGATTATAGGTTACCTTAATCCTCTTAAAGATGACTTTTTTGATGCAACACACATCATATTCAGTTACTGATTCTTCACCCCCATTCACCAAACCTTTTAATTCCAACATTACAGAAATAAAATTTGAATAAAAAAATAAATTTTCCTTACAGTATGGGTTTATCATCTCAATAATATATACCATTAAATACCTTCACAAGTTAATCATATGTCCATTTTTTCAAAAAATATATTAAAAATACACATATTTTTATTTAAGTGAGGAAAAGTTATTTTTTCTTAGACTAACTCATGTTGAATAAACTTTAACAATTGCCTTTATTCACCATAAATCATTGTTTCTAATGGACTTCTATGAAATCCATTACTAGAAATATTAGACAAAGATTCATCATAACTGAACATATCACTAGGTGGAGGTGCACAACCCTGATGATCATCAAACACACCCTCTGGGGGAAACTTAAGGCATTCTTCCCACTACATGGATGAAAAATAAATTCTTCTTCTATTTACTATAGACTTAATCAAAAATAACTCTAAGTCTTCGAGAAGAAATTATGCATATATAAAGAACTCATGATCTATCCATAGATAAAATAGTATTTTTTTTGGATAACCACTCCATCCATCATTGTGTTTGCAATGCATTCAACTTGAGAGACTTACTTGGCATTAACTATTTGGCATCAAATTTTTTTTATGGAGTGACGATTTTGCTTCTGAGTTCAGGATGGATGGGTTTTGGTTTAGGTTCACTAGATTCGCGTTTATGATTCTTAGAAGGATTATAATCATAGAAAGACTTCTCAAATATTGTCTTAACTTGAACCATTGGTGAGATTCTATCGTTTTGGGTTCAAGAGAGAAGGGAAGTAGTTTGCAAGAGAAAGGTCTGAAGGAAAGAGTGAAAGAGAATGATTGTGAGAGTAAGAAAATGAGTTGGATCGACTATAATTTTAACATTTAGAGATTTAGAATCATAAAATAATAAAAATGAATTAAATTAAAATGAAACAAATAAAATAGTGATGTTTTAACTTCCAGACAAAGAAATGAAAAGGTACATCGGTGAGTCCTATCAGTGAGTCATCATCTTTAAGGCATAATTAGTGATTCATCATTGATGAGTCATCATCATTGTGACACAATGGTGAGACATCAATGGTGATTCATCAATATTTGATTATTCCTAACTCATGTCTGATGTAACACATTCTTTCAGAATTTAATGACTTAGTAAAAATGTCAACAAACTAATATTTTATGCTAATGATTTCAAGAGTTGTGTCACATTTTTTATAATGATCTCTCAAAAAGTGATGCCTTATATCAATATTCTTTGTTCTTGATTGAGAACACTACTACAAATGAAAGTTATAGCCACGGACCTATAGCCACAGATTTTTTGGTCCGTGGCTATATCTTCCTAATTGCCACAGTTTAATTTAATAACCGTGGATATACACCATGTTTTCAAATTTGATATTGGGGTCCCTGATTCTCTAATCTTGTGCTCCTCCCAACTTCTATCCCATCCTGGTCAAGATCGATCCCTCCACCCTCTCTGATTTCCTTATCCTCCTCCCTCTAAATTTCTAGTTCTCGTCACTTCCTCCCCACCGAATCTCTGGTTCCCGTCTCACACGACCATCTCTCCCCTCTCCTATCTAGCCATGTTTTCCACCGTCCATCTCCTGAGCCCTCTTCTTCCTATGATTTCACAGCATTTATTCCGGTTTCTTCGTCGGCGTCTTGAGGTAAGCTATCCTCTTCCATTCTTCTTCCTCTTTTGGACGATTTCTATTCTTTCCATCACCCTATTTTATTCGATTGAACCCTAGTTCACGGGTTAACCAGATTATTTTGATTTTGTTCTTTGTTAGGGAGAGCAATGAGTCTCTCGGGTCGTCTTAGGCCATGTTTCATCATTTTCCACCGAAGTCGAATCAAATTAGACTGTTTTGGATCACCCACCACCATTTTGAGGTTGATTTTCATCTCCCTGTTTCTTTTAACCCAATTTTAATTAGGTTTTTTTTATTTTTGGGTTCCTAGAACTTTTTTAGTGTGCACTGGTCTTCCTTGAGATATGCTTTGATGTTATTTATTATAAATTTGTGTATAAATTCAGATCGTTAAGAATTATTTTACAAATAACATCTACATGATTATATTGTGAAGAAATTAATCCTACAACACCAAGAACATGATGGTCAAACATATAGATTGAATGATATCGATGAGTGTTTTTTTCTTGGATTTAATGTCTGATTCATTTCTAGAGACATAGATTTCTTTGTTCATTATGATGAGAATAAACAATAGTAGTTTTGAAGAAAAACTCCACTATCACTCTTTAGGTATTTGCCTGCACATAGTAGAGGATGTTGGCAAAGCTAGGTTGTGGTGTGGAAGATCTAGGAGACTAGTACTGAAATGAAGATTGTCTGATTAAATGATCTACTAGTGTTGATGTGTCACGCCCTCCTCAAATGCGTGAACATTGTTGAAAATACATTGTGTATCATAGTTATCCCTAGTGAAAACATATAACCTTATTGATATACTCATCTTCTTGTTTGGAAAATGTGAAATGAAATATTAAATGGTGATCAAATTTATATATTATGATTGGTATTTTCCTCCCTAATAATGATAAAAAATAAAAAAAGACCTAATAAGTACTCTATGATATTAGAACCACACTCAAATTCTAGGTTCCAGTCTCAATTTGAATATCCTTCCTCTCAGGGTTTAGGTTATGTCCCTCAAAAACATGTAGGTTATATTTATAGGAAGAATCAAGACTAAAAAATAGCCAAGTTCATTTTGAAGGTTTTTTTTCATTTCCCTATTTTAATCTGAATTGGTATTTATTGGATTCACCATTTAATGTGAGGTTTTGACTTTTTCATCCTTTAATTTTGTTGAGATCTAACAACCTTATAGGTAGGAACTACAAAAAATTTGGGCTATAGCCAAGGACCTATAGCCATGGTTTTATAGGTCCGTGGCTATAACTTTTTTATTGCCACAGTTGAATTCCATATCCGTGACTAAATCAATAATACACGTGAGCGTCGTTTTTTTTTTCAAGCTGTATCGGGCTCCTCCTCCTCCCCCGATCCTCAGCCCTCCTCATCCTTCCCCGATTCGCACCCCTATAACCGTGCAACCCTCCTCCCTGACGATGTCTCCTCCTCCCTGCAGCCCTCCTCTCCTCCCCCGATTCGCAGCCCTATCACCGTGCATCCCTCCTCCCCGACAGCGTCTCCTCCTCCCCGCATCCCTCCTCCTCCTCCCCCGGTTCGTAGCCCTATCACCGCGCAGCCCTCCTCCCCGACGATGTATCCTCCTCCCGACGATCTCCCCAACGATCTCACCGTGCATCCCTCTCTCACAGCAGTGCCCTCCTCCCCGACAAACTTTCCCACAGCGGCGCCCTCCTCCCCGACGACCTCTGCTCATCGGTCTCACCATTTACAGGTAGAAGCATATCGCTCTTCATGAAATTGAGTTCGGGTGTTAGGGTGGCGTTTGGAGTATGATGGCTATGTATTGGGTATGGTTTGGATTTGTATTTTGGGGTTTGGGTTGGTGGTAATCCCTCAAGTTGGTGGTTCTTGTTGGGGTTTTTCTTGATTTTTTGATATAAAACTCTCGATATAGGTAATTTTGGTGATTTCTGGGTGATTTGATTGTGTATTTTTATCAGGAAGTTTTTTATTAGATCGGTTAAGTGGGTGGAGGGTTTCTTATTATCAAGGGTGAATGTGTGGGGTTTGGTTGTTATGCTTGGTGTGTAGGAGAGTAACCCTTAGATTATTATGATAAACCTTAGGGTTTGGTGTTTTGGAAATGATATTTTGT
The DNA here is from genome assembly GCA_963277665.1 of Viscum album. Taxonomy (NCBI): domain Eukaryota; kingdom Viridiplantae; phylum Streptophyta; class Magnoliopsida; order Santalales; family Viscaceae; genus Viscum; species Viscum album. The sequence continues at coordinate 1,672,749,949 of OY728138.1, forward strand.
TATGAAGTAAATATTAAAGGTAGTTTCATGATTTTGTGGTAATAATGCATGCTTAGGATTGTGGCGCGATGGGTTTCAAATTAGTAATGTTGTTATTACGAGATGATGTTGAGTCAAAATTCATCAACAAAGCATCTAATTAGGATGACATTGTGTTCTCATGGGATATATTCTCTAGTGGTTGTTTCCCTCATATTATGTTACAACTACTTTGATCCATTGACCAAGGCCTTCGAAAAGGAAAATCAATGGTTTTCTAAGTTATCCATGAGTTCTAAGAGTAGCGGTATCTAATTTTCAATAGTGAGATGGGATCGTAGGATGTTTAGAATATGTTAAAGAAAGTTCAGTTCCTATTTTAAAGGATTGGAACTCTAGAAGATATATGGGTGAAACTAGAAGTTTCTAAATTCAAAGGAGATGAATCAGAATGGATAAATACATTTGATCATAAAAGAAGGAATGAGGAGGTTTTATGGATCGAGTTTCATTCCCTCTTCTATGAGAGGCTATGGTAGATTTACAGAATAAGAGAATGTTTTGGGGATTCATGGAGCTATATCATTATGGGATCAGTAATGGAGTATGCCACTAAATATGAAAGGTTTATTCATTTCATGCCATCCTTCAAATGAAATTTATTCATAAAGGAATTATAGTTTTTAAATGGTCTTATGTACTCATTATGGGAATCAGTAGCTTCCTTTTATCTGAACACCTACTAGGAGATATTCAAGAAAGACTGAGCTATTTATATAGATACATCCATTGCATAGGAAGGTGCACAGAGAAGGATGGAAACCGGGTAGGAATGAATTTTGGTGGGTGAGCCTCAGTATGAGGGTGACACAGTAAATTGAATGAGTAATATCTCAGCTCAATATTAGAAAAATAAATGAACTGTGGTCTATTTCTCATGTATCAAGAATGTGTGTGCATTCCCTTAGTATTGGGATGGGAAAAACAGGTTTCATGTATGTGTCGAGATGTGGGTTTCTATATTATTTTATTGGGATAAGCCATCCTAAGTGAATTGACTTTTAGTACCATACTTAATGAGGTATTCCTAAAGTTAATATTTTTTTCTATAATTTGGATTTCTCTATTTAATATCTTTTAATGTATTATTTTTGTTGGATATAATGTGTGTTTTAAAGTTGATAGTTTTTAAATGAAGAAATTTTGTTGAGATTACTGGGCTAAGATCTTCTATAGTGATCATAATTTGATATGAGGCACTAGACATGTGTATGTAGGATTGATGATGGTATGAATAATACTATAGTGGGGAGATTCATACTTGTCCTTTTTGAGTTAAATTCATATCAAGGGATGGTGATCATTATCAAGGTTGTGAAATGTATGAACTTAGACAATAAATGGATGAATTTAGTGTTTGGAGATGGATGTTGGATGAACCATATTTGGTTCCAAGACCACACCAAAATTAATGATTTACCTATATTGGTTGGTATAGTCAGTGTGTTCAGTTAATTATGAGGTGTTTATATTGGTAAATATGCTATTTAGAGCTTCTATATTTCTAAGATGTCATTAAGATCAATGTGTTGGGTTAAGTATCAATATTAGATATTATAGTGGGCCAATGCTTGACAATTCTAGTGTGGAGTTTGAAAGGGAGCCTAAAGAGGGTACTCTAAAGGCTGTTGAAAGTGTGTGTGGAAGGGAAACCAAGTTGTCCAAATTGTTAAGAATTTATGACATAGATTCCATAACCATAATAGTTGTTGAAAGATAAAAGTAAAGAACCAATTATCGCATGTTCGGAAATAGTTTCTACAAAGAAGGAATATACAATAAAGAAGAAAGAAGATCATGCACCAAAAGATTGTCTAATCATATTAGAAAACTGGTTTGAAAAATCCAAGCGGATTGAGTAAGAATAAAAGAAGGATAATTCTCTACTTTATAAAATTGATAAACCTATATAAACTAAGAATGAAGGTGAATTCTAGAAGAAGAACATGCTAAAAAATGAGGTTTCAATCTAGAAAATTAAGAAGGATATAGGCATGAAGAGTTTTAGGTATTTATACATTCAAGGAATGGATTTTCTAGGTTAAGAACAATGTCTAATCCCTATTTTTATCTTTTAAGTGATGATGGAGGTTTATTTTATTCTCATATTTTGGTGATTTTTGATTTTTGAATAGGCAATTGAAGGTGATGATTGAAAAATAAATAGCTTTATTAGTGATCATGTTATTTAGTATTAGGATGTACATATCAATTTGAATATTATTTGTTCATTGTTGGTTATGGATTCATGTATCATTTATCATGTACAGTTGACACACTGATCACATATATATAAGAAGTTGTTATATCTCATTTCTTTTCCCACTATTTTCTTATAGGTGGTTTCTTATGATAATACCGGTTCTATCTACCACCATTGAATACAATGAGTTCAAGATTTGGGTAAGGTTTATTCTGTTTTTATTCTTTGGCCCAATTTTAATTAGGGCTTTTTTGATTGTTGGGTTCCTTATATTTTTGTTGTGTGTTTTGGATTTCATTGAGGTGGATTTGAGTCGCCATTGACAAAGGCTTACATGTGTATGCATAGGTAGGCATATGCATATATATGTTCCCCCTTTATATATATTCACTCATGGAAGTATGAATATATATATTGGGGCTAGGTGTGCTTATATATAGATATGAAAAATGCATACGTGTGTAAGTGTAAAGGGGTATATGCAAGTATAAACATATATATAAGGACCCCCTTGTGCATATTTGTCCATGAAAATATGTACATAGGGTCTAGATATCCTTATATATATGTTAAGTTGTATATGCATGCAAGTGGAAAAAGGGAAGATTTGAGTTGTCGTTGTCAAAATCAAACACGCATTGAGGTTGAGGTAGGGTCCCTCTCCTGGCCTATTTAATTCAAGAATGTTTTAAATTGCATTTAGTTGCCTTCTTATTTTTTCATGTTTATATTAAATTGAAATTTTTGAATAAGTGTTAGTTAAGATAATTGTTTTTTTTTTGATAAATAAGTCATCGTTTTGTAATAAAACCCCTCCAACGGAGGTGCGCTGTCTGCGAAAACTCACAGTGGTATACATTGCTTAACATTATTGCATTGATGTTTTCCTTATACTTGATGTCATTGTTAGTCATAAATCACACATAGTACTTGAACCTTTTTATATCCCTGTAGGGGGTTTCCCTCTTTTTATTAAAACGGTTGTTTGAACCAAGACACTCTTTAAGTGTCGTTAGACTTTTAAGATGGGTCCCATGTTGTGTGACCATGTTATATGGCATGTGATATTTAAATCCAACAAAAATCCCAGTTCCACAGGACAGGGGTCCCACAGTACCATTAATGTCAGATTACATGCTATTTAACCTGTGATTTTCCTGATCCCATGGGGTATTCCTCTAGGTATTCCTACACATTGCTAGATCTCCAAACCTCACCGAATTAGGTATATCAGGGGTCATCCAATCCTCTAGTAATCACAGATTAGAATTCATTTCTTTAAATCTTCAGAGAAAACATCCTCTCATAACATTCATATCATCCTATTTGAAACTAAGTAGAAGATTCTACCCCACAGATGTCGCTGGACCGGGCCAACATGATGCGGTCACACCGCGGTCACGATGCGGTCACGCCGCGGTCACGCCGCGGTCATGCCGCTATTTGGCCCTGCTTCAGGATGACACCCTGCGGAAGTTCCCAGTGATAGTATTCCATGAGTATTGAGATCAATGTTGAGACTGACTAATCACAATTTCTTCTGGTGGGGCGATGACTGGAATGTTTCCCCACCTCCTCTCATTCCCTTCGCTCATGGCCGGAAGATGCTACCCCATGGATGTCACTGGATCGGGCCAACATGTTGCGGTCATGCCGCGGTCACGCCTCGGTCATGCCTCGGTCACGCCGCGGTCACACCGCAGTGACGTCGTGATTTGGCCCTCCTCTCCAACGAACTCTCTCACTGCGGTGCCCTCCTCCCGACGACCTCTCTCACAACAACACCCTCCTCCCCGGAGACCTCTCTCACCGCGGCGCCCTCCTGCTGGCTTCCAATCCACACATGTATTTTATACCATACTATTTCATCAATGTTATGATTTTAAGGTTATACTATGATTTTAATTTCATGTAATGGTTATTTAGATCTCCCTTCCTCTTGTATTTACATAATACATGAGTAGAGTATGAGTAGAAATTGAAGGAATATTGGTGTGATGATGTTGAACATATAAGGGAACCAAACACAGTGATGGTGATATAAGAATTATTGATAACAAAATATATGTGTTTCTTGTGTCCATATAGATGGATTCCAGTTCATAGAAATCTTCCAACGTAACCATACATAGTAATATGATTACTGGGAATCAACTTTCAACCCTCATTATGATGTGTTCTCCGCCAACAAGGATTTTAAAGGGATTATACCTCATGAACTTAAGAGATATCCCCTGTTACACTGAATTTATTTGAATGGATTTGGTGTCCTGGATAATGTTTACACTCCTTCACATGGTTATAATCTTTCATCTTACTGACTTTCTGATTCACGCTCAAATTTACCCAAGAGAATAAGGTAGGACGGTCCTTGTAGTTTAGCTTAGGTTGTCGAATCCTCGGAGACTTAAGAAGTAACCTATAGACACGTACATTCTATAGACTGTTTTTGGCTATGAAGTGGCCAAATTGGGTAGATTTTAGATGGGTTTAAAGGAACTCTAAGAGACTTAAGTGAATTCAATTTAAAATAATGAGTTGATCCTAGGTTATTACTCGGGGTGGATTGGACGTATTTCCTTTCAATGATTTCAATTTATTATATTTGAGATGGGTTCATTTAAGGAGATAAAATAGCATCATCACTTACTATTTTAATGCCTACACCCTTTAATACTAATCACCTATACACTTGAAGGATCAATGTTTTGAGCACTTCAAGGTAAAGGTTCGTATTAGCACTTGAAGTGTGTGGCCTTAAATTCAACAAGGATGATGGAGTTTAAAAATCATCAAATAAAAATCTCAATTAAAGAAGTGATTATACATTAATGGGGTGATAAATAACATCCAATACAGCCTCTTTCTACTCCCTTGGATCAACCCATAAGTGGGTTAACCCTCCATTGATCCCATGGTTTCAATGGAAGTGGAAAGTAGACTCATGGGGATAAAATGGAGAAGTAAAGAAAACAACAAAAATAAAATGATCACTCCACCGTTGCGTGAATAATATCACAAGGTTTGATGTGAATAAATTCACACCATGATCCAACGGTATCAAATTGATATTAATAACAATAGAATAAGAGTATAATAGGAACTTTTATTAAGAAACTAAAGTGAATTGAACAACTTACATGTGAAAGACAAATTTGAGACAACAAAATTGCAGCATAACATTACAATTGAAAAAAGCACCAAAGATCCTTCAATCCTCCAACATAACTGCCTTAAATAGGCATTTTCGAGCCCTTGGGTCGAGCATCCAACAGTACAAGTCTCCTAAATTAATTTTGGTAGGCCATAGGTGGGTGGAAAGTAAGGGAGAGTTGATTTTTCCACCCTTGAACCGAGGTGGCAGCCAGCTTTCCTTCACCGAACAGACGCACTTGTAAGACCTTCTATATAGCCTAATAATAGTGGGCCATAGACTAAGAAAATGGATTCCCAGATGTATTCTAACCTCCTGTAAAATTTGGGCCCATTTGGAGTTGTGGATTCCGAGATATGATCATATTAGTGGGATGTTTTTCTGGGCCACAAAATCTGACCCAGAATTTTATCTCTAACTTGGTCCACTTAAATAACCATAATTGAGGAAAAATTAGCACTGGATCCTGACAAATTATTTGTTCCTATATATGTCTTCTATCAGACCACGAAGTTTGGGATTCATTGGGCCTGTATTGTGGGACCCACATTCTCATCAGTAGGCTGGTGTCCAATCTGTCTTCTCCAGAATTGTTTTTTTTTCATCGCCAAATATCTCCGTCATCCTTTATGAATCATCCATTAATCCCTGAATGAAAAATGTTTAAATTTAAGTGAATATCCATTTAAAAAATATCAAATTAAAATATGGATAATTACATTCCTTAGAATTAAATTACTCATTGGTTACTTTAAATTATTTTAAAAAATGTACCACATAATAGTGCATTTTAAGTAAGAATTACAATCATAATGTGAAATGATGTTCAAAGTGTAAAATGAACTAAAATGGTGTTTATTAAGAATAAATAACATGATTATTATGTATATTAAAAATGAATATTAGCCTCATTTAGTGGCTAATCACACCCCCCAACTTGAGTTTTTCTAGTCCCGAGCAAAATATATCTCAACAATATGAAATTCGAATTACCTTTTCCAAAAACATTTTAATACACAATGATCACCTGAAACCCTTATACCAAACAATCATAAAACCCATCAAAATATTTTAATACAAGATAGTTTCATAAGAAGATCCAAATCTCAAACTCATTCCTTTGTTCAAATTCATTGCCATATTTCATCCAATATTAATTAAGTATGAGGATCCGTTGTGCATCACAATAGACATGGGGGTTCATCTTTATTCAAGGGGGAAATGACAGAAGTGCTAGGTGGAATCACATTTCAATATTAAGATGAGTATTCAATTTTTTTGTATCATATTTTTTTGTTTTTTTTTGTTTTTTTTTGATATTTTTTCATGGTAATTGAAATTGCACTCAAAAGAGTCAACCCCTGTAGCGTGACTTTGCCGATGACTCCCAAGCTCAAAGACCTTAGGTCACCAAGTGAATCCCACATACTAGGGAATCATCTCAAATTAACTCAGTCAAAAACAAATTCAAATTACCAAAAATAGAGATAAAATTACTAACTCTGGGCTAGACAACTATGGAGTCATGATCCCCAAGTGTCGAAAGCCACGGATTAGTTCATTTCACTGCTCTACGCGCAAATTTTTTATTTTTTTTTATTTTTTTTATTGAATACTCATACTAAAACTAAAATGATCACCAAACCTATGCTATTTATTTGGGAGACCCCATGAACTCAAACTAATACCCCACTATCCAAAGGACGTGCATTGTGATCTTTTTTTTTATTTGGATGAAAATATAAATGATGAAATATCACATTGGACAGCCACGCTTTCCAAAATCTATGCTCATGAAATTATATAAGGATTAAATTCAGAATTAGGGCATGCTAAATTATTTGATATTCAGTTTCAAAGTTTTCAATGTGTAATACCATGTCCAAAGTTAAAGGAATTTTTCCTTCTATTTACACTTTTTTTTCAAATCATTCATTTTTTTGACACAAAATCATTTTTTATTTTATCTCCCCCCCCCCCAACAAAAAATAACATTGTCCCCAGTGTTTGAAGAAATTAAAATATAGAAGGAGTAGAGGCGGATAATAGAAGTTCAAAAAGGAAATTGAAATTGAGGATCATAGAATGAAATCACCTGGTTGTTGAAGTTGAAGTTCTTGCTGCTCCAAATTAGTCATTTGATCTCTTGGGGGATGTAGGCACCTCCTTGATTGAACATGTATCACCCAAAATAGTACCTGAACCATAAAAAGAAGAAAAAACCAGACAAAACAAACAACACAATGACTTATTTAATTCCAAGTATCATCATTTTTTTGGTTTTTCCTGTTTTTATGTTTTTTTTAATCAAACTAATGATATATTGTCTTCTTTTAATTTTTTGGGTAAGGTATTACTCAGGGATCACACCACGTGACATGGATGAATACACTTCCCCCCTTTCATACACATCCATACCCATAATAGAAGAATAGGTCAATAGTTTTTTTAAATATAAAAATGATTAATTAATCTATTTAAAATATAAATTTTATTAAAACAACAAAATGATAGGAAACTTGAAAAACATGGGTTGCCTCCCATGTAGCTCTTTTTTTAACATCGTTAGCCCGACATGGATCCTAAATCTATCAATTTTTTTCTGGTTCATAGGTTGGCTCAGTTAACTCAACCTCTATTTCCTGTTTATTGAATGATTCAATGAATGGTGTTAACCTTTGACCATTTACCGTGAAAATGTAACCACTTGTGGGATCTTGAATCTCTACTGCCCCATGGGGGTACACATGATGCACTATGAAAGGTCCTGACCATCTAGACCTTGACTTTCCTGGGTGTAAATGAAGTTTTGAACTATACAAGAGCACAATATTTCCCGGTTCAAAATGTTTGACCTTGATATTCCTAGATTGGTAGGCTTGAACTCTAGCTTTATTAATCCTTGAATTTTAAAAAGCCTCCATCCTTAGTTCCTCCAGTTTATTGAGATCTAATTTCCTTTTTGTTTCGGCCAATGAGAGGTCATAATCCATTTTCTTAATTTCCCAAAAGGCCTTATGCTCAATTTCAACAGGTAAATGGCATGCTTTTCCATAAACCAACCTATATGGTGACATTCCTATGATGGTTTTGTATATTGTACGATATTCCCAAAGAGCATCCAAGAGTTTCTCGGACCAATCTTTCCTAGAAGGATTGACAGTTTTCTCAAGAATTTGTTTGAATTCACGATTGGCTAACTCAGATTGACCATTGGTTTGAGGATGGTATATAGTGGAAACTTTATGAGAAATCCCAAACCTAGACATGAGTAAAGAGAATGGACGATTGAAAAAATGAGTTCCATGATCACTAATGATAGCCCTAGGAATTACAAATCTAGAGAAGATGTTTTCCTTGAGAAATCTAATAACAGTTTGATGATCATTGGATTTTGTTGGAATGGCCTCAACCCATTTGGAGACATAATCGATAGCTAAGAGAATGTAAAGATATATCCTAGAGTTTGGGAAGGGACCCATCAAATCAATTCCCCAACAGTCATATATTTCAACCACTAAGATGGGAGTGAGTGGAATTTGATTCCTTTTTGTGATGGACCCTACTTGTTGACACCTAGGACAAATTTGACAAAATGTGTAAGAGTCCCTTGAGAGGGTGGGCCAGAAGAGACCACATTGAAGAATCTTAGCAGATGTTTTCTTAGAGGAAAAGTGACCTCCACATGCCTCACTATGACAGAATTTAAGGATGGACTCTTGTTCAGATTCTGGGACACACCTCCTAATGACTTGGTCAGGGAAGAACTTATAGAGGTATGGATCATCAAACACAAAGTGTCTAACATCAGAAACGAATTTCTTTTGAGCTTTAGTCCCTAAGAATTTTGGAATGACTCCTGTAACTAAAAAATTAGCTATGTCAGCATACCAAGGGCGGTCACTCACAGAGTATAGGTGTTCATTAGGAAATTAATCAGACATAGAAAGGTGAGTTGAGTTGTCTTTGAATTCCATCCTAGAGACGTGATCATCTACAACATTTTTAACTCCCTTTTATCCTTGATTGTGAGGTCAAATTCTTGTAATAGAAGGACCCACCTAATCAGTCTAGCCTTAGCATCTTGTTTTTGGAAGAGGTATTTTAGTGCAGAATGGTCATTGAAAACAGTGATGGGTGATCCTAAGAGGTAGGACCTAAACTTCTCTAAGGAAAACAAAATAGAAAGTAACTCCTTTTCAGTGGTGGTGTAGTTGATTTGGGCATCATTTAAGGATTTTCTTGCATAAGTAATGACATAAGGATTTTTATCACAACTTTTTCCTAACACAACTCCTACAGTAAAGTCACTGGCATCACACATAAGTTCAAAAGGAAGGTTCCAATTTGGAGATTTCATGATGGGAGGAGAGGTGTGAGAGGATTTGAGGGTTTAGAATGAACCCTCACAGCTTTCTGTCCAAACAAATGGAGCATCCTTTACTAGTAGAGCTCAAAGGGGATGAGAGATTGAACTAAAGTCCTCGATGAATCTTCTATAGAAACCAGCATGTCCTAAGAAAGACCTCACTTCCTTGACAGTTTTGGGTGATGGAAGGTGACGAATGATGTCAACCTTGGCTTTATCAACTTCAATCCCCCTATCTGAGACTAGATGGCCTAGAACTAGTCCCTCTTTAAACATGAAATGACATTTTTTCCAGTTTAGGACTAGATTATTTTCTTCACATCTTGAAAAGACTCTCTCTACATTCCTTATACATCCCTTAAATGTATCCCCAAACACAGAAAAGTCATCCATGAAGACCTCTAGAAAATTCCCTACCATGTCTGAGAAGATTCCCATCATGCACCGCTGGAAGGTTCCAGGGGCATTGCATAACCCGAAGGGCATGCGTTTGAAGGCAAAGGTTCTAAATGGACATGTGAATGTAGTCTTCCCTTGATCCTCTAGGGTGACCTCAATTTGATTATACCCTGAGTACCCATCTAAGAAACAGTAGAAGGCATGACCTCCCACTCTCTCAAGGACTTGGTCAATGAATGGTAAGGGGAAATGGTCCTTCTTGGTGAATGAGTTTAGCTTCCTATAGTCAATGCAGACCCTCCATCCACTACTCACCCTTGTTGGAAGAATCTCTCTATCCTCATTTGTTATCACTGTGATTCTAGCCTTTTTTGGAACCACTTTAATTGGGCTCACCCACTCACTCTCATCTATGGGATAGATGATACCAGATTTTAACAATTTCATAAGTTCTTTCATTACTACCTCCATGAGATTAGGATTGAGTCTTCGTTGAGGTTGATGATGTGGCTTTGAATCAGATTCCAGAACAATCCTATGAGTCCCAATAAGTGGGATAATCCCGGGAATATCAGACAGGGTCCAACCAATGGCTTTCTTATGTTTCCTAAGGAAATATAGAAGAATCCTCTCATTATTAGCTTCAAGAGAAGAAGAAATGACAATAGTATGTGTTTGATTGTCCCCTAGGAAAGCATACTTGAGTGTAGAGGGATGTTCCTTCAATTCAAGATCAGGTTGGTTCAGAATTTCAGCAGAAGATTGGGACATTGGATCAAGCTCAATTTCTTTTTTTAGAGTTTCGGATAGCATTGATTCCCCACATGTAGAAGTTTCAGATACTAGATTGTCTTGATCAGATTTAGGGAAGGAAGTTTGATTGGTCTCCATGAAATTGGTTTCCTGAAAGGTTTCACTGATTTTTGGACCTAAGACTTCATTATAAGAGCAATTTGAAATTGATTCAAGCCAAGGAGATAAACTTCCTTCATGTGAACAAAGGAAATCAATCTCATCCTGACTTAAACATTCATTAAATATTCCTTGATGTTCCATGGATTCATTATCAATGCTTCCTATCATTTTTACTTCATGAATGTCCTCGTCATCCCCTATTTGTGAGCTTGCATTATAGATGTTCAAGTCTAGACTAATGTTCCCAAAGGTGATGGTCATGTTCCCATTTTGGACTCGGATAACAGAGTTGATTGTTGCAAGGAAAGGACAACAAAGTATGATTGGGTTTTGTTCCTTATTTCCTAAGTTTGGATGGTTGTCAAGGACAATGAAGTCAGCAGGGTAGATGAAGATTTCAACCTTTACCAGAACCTCCTTTAAAATCCCCTTTGGAACCCTAATGCTACGATCAACAAGTTGAAGTGTGATAGATGTGGGTTGGAGTTCTTCTAGTCCTAACTGGCATTACACAGCATAAGGGATGAGATTGACACTAGCACCTATATCACACAAGGCCTTGAAAACTTTTCTTTATCCTAGTTTAACATTGATGTAATGGAAACCTGAGTCTTTCAACTTACGAGGAATGGTCCCTTGAATGGTGGTACTCACATTATCACCCAAAAGGACTTGGTTTTTATATGAAAATTTTCTTTTAAAAGTACACAAGTCCTTAAGGTACTTTGAGTAGGAAGGTATGGTTTGGATGGCATCAAGAAGGGGAATGTTCAACTTGACTTGTGAGAAGATTTTCCTCGATGTTTCACTCATTTCAGGCTTGGGTTTCCCCCTCGTGCGTTTAGGAAATGGTGTAGGTTGTGGGATTGTTTGTTGAAGAGTTTTTTCTTTCACATTGTTATCAGTTTCCTCAGTTTGATCTTTTGGTTCATTTTAATTTTCATCCAAGTTTGAATCTTCAGGTGGGTTCTGAATTAGTTGTTCAGGTTTCTCAATTGATTTCCCACTTCTTAAAATAGTCACAGCCTTTAGTTTTTCATGAGTTGTTTGAGCACAACTTGAATATCCCCTTGAAGTTGAGGATGGCACTGCCTGAGTAGGCATGGGTGCCTTTCCAGTTTTGATGGTTTGAAGTTCTTGTTTAAGGAAAGAGACTTCTGATTTCATCCTTTCCATTTGTTTGCACAGTTGTTCTAGTAGGCTTTGTGGAACAGTTTGGGTGGGTGCTTGAGTAGGTTGGTTTATCCTAGGGGGATATTTTGGAGGTGGGATGGTTTGTTAAAAATGGACTAGTGGCTGTTGGTATTGGATAGTTTGGGTTTGGAACTGGTTATGGGTTTTGTAGTTCTGATGGGGGTAAGGATTTTGTCCCTGTGGTTGGCTAGGTTGTTGGTTTTCTTTCCAGCGAAAGCCTGGGTGGTCATTATACCTTGGATTTAAGTTGTTTTGGTATTGAGGCTTTTGAAAGTTCAATGCATTTACATCCGCTGGGGTTTCTCCTAAAAGAACATCCATGATGGATGGAATGGTTGGGCGGTTGTTTGTCTTATGGTCATGTTTGTCACAAATTGTGCAAACAGGGTCAACGGTTTGGATTTCATGGACTTTCCTAAGGTCTATCTCTTCACCTTCTTAGAGAGTACTGTGAGTTTAGCCCTAAGGCTTTCCTCTTCTCTAAGTGTATGAATTATAGTAGTTATTTGTGGCTTTTCAGAATAAGGTGAAGTTTTCCATGTTTGGTTTTGTTCATAAAGGCTTTCTAGATACTCATAAGCATCATTTGGGGCTTTGTTTTTAAAGGTTCCATTACATATCATGTCAATGAATTGTTTATTCCCTGGACCCAACCCTTCATAAAAAATTCTCACTTGTTCAGGTATAGAAAAACCATGGTGTGGAACCATGTTTAGAGTGTCTTTGAACCTCTCCCATTTTTCATAGAATGACTCTCCCTCTTTTTCAAAAAAGTGTTGGATACTCTTTTTAAGTGCAATTGTTTTGTGGTGGGGAAAGTATTTTTTGTAGAATTCTCTTTGTAGTTGGTACCAAGAGTTGATGGATGATGGTCTCAAATTGTTTAGCCAATTTTTAGCTCGATTCTTTAAAGAAAAAGGAAATAACCTCATCTTAGCTGATTCTAGTTGATGTGGGGGACACATGGTTTCTACAATGTCATTGAACACCTTAATGTGAAGGTAGGGCATCTCGGAATCCATTCCATGGAATATGGGAAGATGGTTTAGGACATGATGTTTAAATATGTAGTTGGCATATCCTAGAGAATTGTGTATAATTCATGAGGGGTCATTGGTCCAAGAAGGTGTGAGGTAGTCATTTATGGTTTGATCGACCGCATTCCCCAAGTTTGGGGCTGCCTCATTTGGGTTTCCATTTTGGTTCCCACTCGGGTTTATGAGTTGATTTCTTTGAAGACCTTCCATTGAAATGGGATCAATTTTTGACTCTGGGGTGTTAGGAAGATTAGGATCTAATGTAAATAGTTCCCTTGGTGTACTTGACTCCCCAACCCGAGTACAATCCACCCTAACTAGACGGTTCGATTGATCGCGGGTGTAGGCAGACATGCGCCAAAAGAAAAAAAACGAGAAAGGGAAAAGATAAGAGAATTTGGATGAGAATAGAAGAAATGGGGGAGACTATAATGTTTGTTTAGTTGACTTAATTGGGTCCCTGTAAATGGCGCCAAAATTTGATTCACGCTCAAATTTACCCAAGAGAATAAGGTAGGACGGTCCTTGTAGTTTAGTTTGGGTTGTCGAATCCTCAGAGACCTAAGAAGTAACCTATAGACACGTACATTCTATGGACTATTTTTGGCTATGAAGTGGACAAATTGGGTTGATTTTATATGGTTTTAAAGTAACTCTAAGAGACTTAAGTGAATTCAATTTAAAATAATGAGTTGATCCTAGGTTATTGCTTAGGGTGGATTGGACGTATTTCCTTTCAATGATTTCAATTTCTTATATTTGAGATGGGTTCATTTAAGGAGATAAAACAACATCATCACTTACTGGTTTAATGCCTACACCCTTTAATACTAATCACCTATACACTTGATGGATCAATGTTTTGATCACTTCAAGGTAAAGGTTCGTATTAGCACTTGAAGTGTGTGGCCTTAAATTCAACAAGGATGATGGAGTTTAAAAATCATCAAATAAAATTCTCAATTAAAGAAGTGATTATACATTAATGGGGTGATAAATTACATCCAATCTAGCCCCTTTCTAATCCTTTGTATCAACACATAAGTGGGTTATCCCTCCATTGATCTCATGATTTCAATGGAAGCGAAAAGTAGACTCATGAGGGAGGAAATGGAGAAGTAAAGAAAACAACAAAAATAAAATGATCACTCCGCCGTTGTGTGAATAATTTCACAATGTTTGGTGTGAATAAATTCACACCTTGATCCAATAGTATCAAAGTAATATTAATAACAACAGAATAAGATTATAATAAGAACTTTTATTAATAAACTAAAGTGAATTGAACAACTTACATGTGAAAGACAAATTTGAGACAACAAAATTGCAGCATAACATTACAATTGAACAAAGAACCAAAGATTCTACAATACTCCAACACCACTACCTTAAATAGGAATTTTTGAGCCCTTTGGTAGAGCCTCCAACATTCCAAGTCTCCTCAATTAATTGTGGTAGGCCATATGTGGGTGGAAAGTAAGGGAGAGTTGATTTTTCCACCCTTGACCCGAGGTGGCAGCCAGCTTTCCTTCACCGAACTGACGTGCTTGTAAGACCTTCTAGATGGCCGAATCAGAGTGGTCCATAGAATAAGAAAATAGAGCCACTGATTTCTTCTAATCTCTTTTAAAATATGGGCCCATTTGGAGTTGTGGATTACTAGGTATGATTATATTAGTGGGATGTTTGTCTCGGCCGTAGAATCTGGCCCAGAATTTTATCTCTAACTTCGACCGCTTAAATAACCATAATGGAGGTAGAATTAGCACTGGATCCCGAAGAATTATTTGTTCCTCTATAATTATTCTAGCAGCCTGCGCAATTTGGGCTTCATTGGGACTGTATTGTGGGACCCACATTCTCATCAGTAGGCTGGTGTCCAATCTGCCTTCTCCAGAATTGTTTCTTTTCATCACCAAATATCTCTTTCATCCTTTATGAATCATCCATTGATCCCTGAATAAAAAATGTTTAAATTTTAGTGAATATCCATTTCAAAAAATATCAAATTAAAATATGGATAATTACATTCCCTAGAATTAGATGACTCATTGGGTAGTTTAAATGATTTTAAAAAATGTACCACATAATAGTGCATTTTAAGTAAGAATTGCAATCATAATGTAAAATGATGTTCAAAGTGTAAAATGCACTAAAATGGTGTTTATGAATAATAAAGAAAATGAATATTATGTATATTAACAATTAATATTAGCCTCATTTAGTGGCTAATCACTTTCATATCCCCTTGATTTTATTCAAACAATGATTTCTAAAGACACTCAATTTTTGTACCACTTCTCCATGGGTTATCCTACATGTTGGTTAACTCCCCTCGAGATCTAGAAGGTTTAAATATTTTACACTAACCAATTGATAAAATTTATTTGAGCACACTCATCTCCTCCTTGAATTCTCTTACAAGTGGTTTGATCTCTAAGTGGGACTTATCACCTAGAGGTAACTTCTCCGATGAATGTGCCTGATCTTTTTAGGTTAGGAAGAGATGATCATAATTCTCTGACCAGTTACTTGTTATCTATCTTTATGAGGTAGTATTGAATTCTCATTTCATCATGTATCATCAATAAAAACTTAAATATCTAATTATCCATTGGTTTCCTAGAACTAATTCTTTCCTTTTATCTCGTGGAAAAGTAGGGATTGATGTTTGGCATTTTTATTGATTGGGTGGAATACCTCCTCTTTGGGAGATGTATGAAGAAAATATTCCAGTTAAAAATGTTTGGGATGACACCTCAAGAGATTTGATATTGGAAAGGTATTTTCTCACCATTGTTAAGGACAAGTTAAGGATTTGAACCTACCATCACCTGTTTCTTTTAAGGATTGGATTAATATATTTCTCTACCACAACAGGGCTCAACCAACTGATATACACCATCATCGATGCTCTTCCTAATAGGTTCACGATAGAACAATATTTTATTGGGCCATACTTGAAGCTAGGGAGTATACCACATGGGGCCAATGACTGAGACTAGAGGTATCCCCAAGCCGTCCTCTGGAGGGGTTTATAACCATGTTTTTGAATAGATGGATTTTTCTACATGGGCACACATTATTGGGAATTCATGTAATCATATTCAAGGCATTGTGAATTAACTTAAATAGTTTAAATTATGTAAAAATGATCAAGAAGACTCCCTTTGTAGTTGGTTCTTTTCTTTAAAACAGCCAAGTAAGAAACTCTCCTGAAAAATTCTCTGCTTGGCCTATCAATTAACAAGGGTGAAAAAGATTAAAATTTAATCCAACCAATGAAAGTCAAAAAAATAAATCCAAGTTAAAAGGTGAGAAGATATAGCAATTAATCCAAGTAATTTATGAAAGAAATGGGAGATCAGGGAGAGAAGATCAATAAAACGGGAAGGGATTTTTACTTGAAAGAAAAGAAACAAACAAAATAATAATAATAAACTATGAGTTTCCTCTCATGCATTGATTGGTTTAAAGTCCCCAACTGGACACTGCTAAAAAGCTATCTATAGTAACTTGGGGGTTTAGTTTTCTATCTATAAACCACCATATATGTTTGGTCCATTCATTTTTTCGTGAGAATTTATTTATTTCTTCTTCATGCTTTTTAGGGATAAAACTAAATCCCTTAACAGCTGCAAAATACCCCTGAATGTGCCCATTAACAATACTGGAAAGCATGCTGTCCAATTCTAGAATTTTTCAATAATTGATTATTTCCATACCCTCTTAAAACTTCCACATTTTTCACCTCTTTAGTTTTCAATAACAAATGTGAAAGTGGCTGAGTTTTGAAAAAACAATCCAGGAAGAGGGTTTTCAAGTTCAGTTTGAAAATATTTATGGGCATTTAAAATGAATTTAAAATATTTTTCCACTTTTATCTCATCTTCAAAAATAGATTCAGATAACATGGTTCCCAAATCAGTGGAAAATATAAAGTTTTTTATTTAGAAATGACTAAAGAGTTCCATTTAATCTTCCATTAAGATAAACTCCAAAAACATTTTATTATCTACCTCATTTTCAGATTTTGGAGGTGGGTTTGTCTTCCAAAGAAATATCACTTATCTGAACCTCTTCAAATTCCATATTTTGATCAATCTTTCCTCCTTAATTTTGTAAATATTGAATTGTAGTTTGAGTTTCTTGAAATATTTTATCTCTTAAACTCTTAAAAGTGTTGGACATTTGATCATTTTTTTCACAAATCTACTTCAAGTTCATAGTTCTTTCCTCAAATTCAAAGATTTCAGCTTTGATAAGTTCAGAGAATGTGTCTCTTTTACTAATCACCAGCCCTGAAAATTTTTCATTCGAAGAATACAAAATGATATTTTATCATTAAAAAGTTGTGAGTTATTCCTATCTTTTCTAGCTAGATCAACATAAAATTTCCATAACTTCTCATCACTATGATACGCAGGAAACCCTTGAGTGAATTTTTTCAAATCGTGTTTCTCGTCATCATTTAATCCATCAAAAAGTAATGTTACAAGACTCTCAAGGAAAAAATGTTCTCTAGACATTGAATAAGAAATTCATTAAATCTATCTCATGCATCATTAAAGCTCTCCTTGATACCCTTTAATGAAATTGGTGATCAAGATCCTATGGTGACTATGTCTCTGAATAGTTATTCTATGCATTTTTTAAAATTTTAAAATCTATTATTAAAAGGAAAACATATTCAACAATAGAAAATTCACACTGAAAAAATAGATATAAATGCAGTTGCAGCAGATAGAAACAATTTCTAAAGGCAGTTTTAAGAATTTCATGCCCAAAACAGCATCGATTTTTTTATTTGTTTTTTTTACCCTAGACACTCAGCACCAAACCTTCCCCAGAAATGATGCAATATTTTTTATAGCTTGTCATTTGTACTATCCAATACAATTTTTATCACATGCTCTTACTAGATAGTGGCAACTAGGGTTAAACCATAGGGAAGATAGATAAGAGTCTAAGGGATTATTTAAAACCTAAACTACTAAAACAAGGAAAGAAAATACTGAAGGAAAAGTGAAAGAGTGTGATAAGAGAAGAATAATGCTTGTATATATATCTGTGAATAGAATTAGATAACTACAGTGGAGTGGAAGAAGAATGAAAAGGACACTTCGAGAGGGAAAATGCTTCTCGCCCCAGCCAGAAAGTCGATCCAAGCCGAAGCTGATTCCAGGTTAATTCTCTCTGCCTCCTCTCACCCCCTTACTACTTATTTATAATAGCTCCCCCTAACATCACATGGTCCCATCCTAGAAAATACTAACCACATTCTAACAAATAATATTCCTTGACTATAATGATGTTTTTACCCTTGCTCTCCTATAGTCAGGTGTTTATCACTCACACCACCTTGAAAAGTAGTCGTGTCCTCAAGACTGGGGAAAGGTGTCCTGTATGAAAACGACTTAGGAGATCTTCTAAATTATTCTCCTTTTTCATATGTGTTGAGCAGTAACAAACATCAGCTAGATGCCTAGAACTGCTAATGTTGCTGGACTGGGCCAACACACCGCGGTCACGCTGCGGTCACGCTGCAGTCACGCTGCTGTCACGTCATGATTTGGCCTTGCTTCAGGATGACACCCCGTGACTGTTCGCAGTGATAGTATTACATGAGTCTTGCTTTTGATTCTTGCCTTGAAATGACACTGAAAAATTACACCTGAGATGAAACTAAATTGAAACTCTGTCCTAAGGGAGAGCACAAACAAATGTCGATGAAACTGAGTCCCAACATTTTCCACGTTTGAAGGAAAAATTCAACCCAAGGTGTAGAAGACCTAACGACGATTTGGACAAATTTCGAGGTGATGATGGAATTCGTATCTTGGAAATCTCGATCTTAGAGATCGATGAAGATAATTCATTGAGTTTTACACCGCGTTAGTCTGCGAGTTCAGTTGAATTAGAATGAAGTAAGTTGGATCGGGAGGATGATGACGAACCAGCTGTACAAGATTGAAAACCATTGTGCACATCATGATGTTGGTTCAATTGAAGCATCATTGACTGTTTGGGTTTTGGATTGGCTCATATGAAACCAAATTAAAGTTTTAATTCAGAAAAATGAGGCAACAAAAGATCTTCAATCAATCTTTGGTTGAGATTCAGACCAGTGTGTCAGATGTTTCAATCGATGAAGATGATAGCGTTAGGCGCGCTGATCCCACGACCAGAGTTGAAGAGAGCTGAGAATTCATTGAACTGGTCGAGGAAATTCCAAAATCAACTGATTGAGTCTGTATCTCAGATGAAATGCTACATGTGAACCTGATCAAGCTTGCTCGTTGAAGACACGTCGTTAGTTGATTTTGTCTGAAATCAGTAACGAAGACGGTGGGGACCTCTTCCCTCTTTACCACTGCGGTTTCAGTTTTGAATGAACCTGCACGGTAAGTGCTTACTTGAATGATCCAATGAAGTTTCCATTGAAGGTGATGGAACTGAAGTAGATGACATTGTTCCCGAAGAGAATGCACAGAAGGTGTTTGAAAAATTGCCTCAGTGAGCTTAGTTGACTTCACCACTTGAAACACCAGTTGCTTCAACATTAAAAAATTAGGAGAAACTCCAACACATGCCAGGTGCATGAAAAAAATTATCAAATGAAGTTCCAGCCTGTTGAGCTACACCTTCCTATTGAAGCCTAGACCCAGGTTGAAGAGCTTCCACAAATTAAGTGTTCGATTGAAAATGAAGGTGACTATGTCAAGCTCTGCACAGTGTGAAGAAGCTAGCTTGATGAATACTAGAAGTATTTCCATGCCCAATATTGAAGCCCATGAACCAACTTCTCAGGCCAAAGAGGCCCAAGTTGTCTAGAACTATGTCTGAATACCAGTTGCATGTGAATCAGTAAGGCTCCCCATCACACGATCACACTGAGCAGAGTAAGACTTCCACCATAGCCACAATGCACCAAAGCATTTGACCCTCTAATACTTCATAAAAGAGTACATAGCTCGATCGTGGGAGGGGAATGATTTAACAAGGAAAATTCGAATGATGCTCTCTCATGAAGAAATATCGACCATCAAGCTATGCATGAGGTGTCAATTTGATGAAAGGGAGATGGGCTTGGAATTTGAGGAATAATTCATAATTGCTAGGTTCATTGAAGTTAAAGTTCATGCTAATCTTGTGGTAGATAATAGAGGATTGAAAAACCATGATTATTTCTATAAGTGGGACCACTATTCAATAGAGGTGGGGGCGCTTCCAAGACTAGATCAATCATTATTTTTCTACTTTTCTCTACCATCTTTTATTTCATTCTGCTGTAATACTCTGATTATGGCACATTAGGCCACTTGTGGTCACACTAAATATAATCCACCCATCCTCCTTGTTTAATTATACCCATTAATGCTTAACCCTCCTTCTTACTTCTCTGGGTTTTTTTAATTTCTTAATCATTAGGAGGTTTCTAATTTGTTTTTCTTTTAATTGCTTCTTCTCTCATTCTCAGAATTGCACACACATGCAACTTGGATTCAATACATAGCCTACGATCATGGGCAGTGGGTTGGTCTGATAGTGATTGAAATTTTCAAATCATTAGGATAGGAAAGATTAGAGAACCTAGTCCCTCAAGTTGTGGTGGAATTTTCAAAACCATTAGAGGCTTCATTAAGGGATGATTCTAACAATTGGTTGGCATCTTTATTACTCTCGAAGTTGAACTTTGGGCAGTAATTCATGCAGTTAAATATGTAAGGATTATGGATGGAATAAGTTATGGATTGAAATTGACTACTTGTTGGTGGTCAACATACTCAGGCGTAAATCTACATTGTTCCCACTGCAGCTCTACAAGGAATGGATGGATTATTATTATTATTGAGAGAAGATACACTTCATGGAATCTCACATATGTAGGGAGGCTAATATAGTGTTTGATGCACTATCTAAGAATTTTTTAGAGAATGGGACTTTATTTTGGTTTTTTATCTCAATGATGAATTTCTTCACCTTTATCACTCTAATGTAAAGGGTGATGTCTACACATATCTCTAAATTATATTTATTGTATATCCACATTATTTTTAATAAATTTGATGTGAATGGGTATTCTAAACCATTCCATGGACCTTCTTGGGTTATTATATCATCTTACATGTTGTCACATATTTATATTTCTAGTTATTCCATGATTATAGGATACCATACAATATTAATGATTGTTATTTCATGATTATACATATATAGCCATGGTATTATTTTATATTATATATGTGGGGGGGCTTTCCAGGCAGGGGAGGCTATCTAGGTAGGGGGAGGGGTGTCCAGTAGGGGGGGTGCTGTCCAGGCAGGGGGGGAGAGGTGTCCTCACAATTGTCCTTTCTTCAGGAATAAGAACAGTTGTCTCAATAATTTTCCAGCATGGGGGAGGGGTGTCCAGTGGGGGGGTGTTGTCCAGGCAGGGGGGGTTGTCCAGGAAGGGGGAGGGGTGTACATAGGGGGGGTGTTGTCCAGGAAGGGGGGAGAGGTGTCTTGGGGGGGGGGGGGGGGTTGTCCAGGCAGGGGGAGAGGTCTCCGGGAGGGGGGTTTGTCCAGGTAGGGGGGTTCTGTCCCGAAAGGGGGGGTGTCCAGCAGGGGTGGTGCTATCCAGGAAGGGGGGGAGGGGTGTCCAGCTGGGGGGTGCTGTCCAGGTATGCGGGGGGGCTGTCCAGGCAGGGGGGGTGTCCAACAGGGGTGGTGCTGTCCAAGCAGGGGGGAGGGGTGTCCAGCAGGGGTGGTGTTGTCCAGGCAGGGGAGAGGGGTGTCCAGTAGGGGGTACTGTCCAGGCATGGGGGGGCTGTCCAGGCAGGGGGGCTGTCCAAGAAGGGGGGGTGTCCAGCCGGGGTGGTGTTGTCCACGCAGGGGAGAGGGGTGTCCAGCAGGGGTGGTGCTATCCAGGTAGGGGGGGGGGGTGTCTAGGAGGGAGGGAGGGGGTGTGGTCTAGGTAGGGGGAGCGGTGTCATGGAGGGAGGGAGGGGGTGGTATCTAGGAAGGGGGGAGAGGTGTCTGGGAGGGAGGGAGGGGGGGATGTCCAGGCAAGGGGGAGGGGTTTCTAGTAGGGGTGGTATTGTCCAGACAGGGGGGAGAGGTGTCCAGGAGGGAGGGAGGGGGTGTTGTCCAGGCAGGGGGGGAGGGGTGTCTAGCAGGGGGGGTGTTGTCCAGGCAGGGGGAGATGTGTCCAGGAGGGAGGGGTGCTGTCCAGGCAGGGGAGAGGGGTGTCCAGTAGGGGGGTGTTGTCCAGGTAGGGGGGAGAGGTGTCCAGTAGGGTGAGAGGGGGTGCTATCCAGGAGGGGTGTCCCAGGGGTAGAGGTGTCCAGGAGGGGGGTGTAGTCCAGGAAGGGGGGAGAGGTGTCCAGGAGGGAGGGGGGTTGTCCAGGAAGGGGGGTGCTGTAGGGGGGTGGGCCACCACATTAGATAATTTCTTCATTCCATTTAGAATAACTTCTTAACTACACATATTTATTGTTGTAATGAAATCATATATCTCTTCATTCAACATCAATCATTACATAACAATTTTTTGGAACCATATTTCTTTTCAGCTCCACTATAACTTAAATATTATTATGACTTGAACTTTGTACAACCACTCATCAATCTCCCATGTTGGCATAAGATGATTAAACTATTATTAAATTGGGGGGGGGGGGTTTCCAGAGGGGGCTTTGCAGGGGGAGGAGAGGGGATATCCAGGGGAGGCCTTGCAGGGGGAGGGCTGTCCAGGGGAGGCTTTGTAGGGGGGAGGGCTGTTTTCCAGGGGAGGCTTTGTAGGGGGGAGGGGGCTTTAGGGGGGTGGGGTGTGCAGGGGAGAGGGTGGGGGATATTTTTTTGGGGGGGGGGGAGGGGGTTGTCTAGGAAGGGATTTACAGGGGGAGGGGGCTGTCCATGGAGGTCTTTGTAGGGGGAGGGGGCTGCAGGGGGGTTGTCTACTGCAAGGGGAGTGGGGGGGCTATCCAGGGGCTTTACAGGGGTGGGGGCTGCAGGGGGGAGGGGGGCTTCAAGGGGAGTGGGGGTGGGGGGGCTATGCATTGGGGTTGGGGGGGTATTTTTTATGGATTTTCAGACCCTATAGCCATGGTTTTAAACCGTGTATATTGGTTTATTGCCACAGTTTTTAACCGTGGCTATAGGTCTAATGCCACAGTTTAAAACTGTGGCAATAAAGTGTGTCTGTCCTCTTGTATAGCCATAGTTCTAAAACGTGGCTATAGTGATATTACCACGGTTGGAACTGTGGTTGCATACCTATAGCCACGGTTCAAACCATGGCAATAGATCTAGAGCCACGGTTCAAACCGTGGCAATAGATCTAGAGCCACGGTTCCAAACTGTGGCTATAGGTCTAGGCCTATAGACACGCCAAACATATCCACGGTTCCTCAAATCATGGATATTACATATAGACACTGTTTGAGGACCTATAGCCACAGATTAAAACCGTTGCTATAGCCCGAATTTCTTGTTGTGAGTGATAATGCTAAATGTAACTTGGATTAGAATCAACTCTAGTCATTTTATTTTGAGTGTTGTTGGTAGGATTAGACATATCTATAATATAAACAAGTTACCAGATTCATGACACTATAAAACATTTCATTCATATATATATATATATATAACAACTCTTATTCTTAATAGTGAATGAATATCCCTTATTATAAAAAAAATATAGAAATAAATTTTTTTCTTATGATGAAAACATAATAATAGTTCTCTAATTCTAGGAATAATCCACTTGGTAAATTCACATCATAAGTTCCAACTTCTAATGTAGAAACTCTTTCTCTACTGTCAACATCAATATCCACATCACTCTTTCCAATTCCATCACATATATAAGCCCATGTTTATCAATAAAAATGTGTGATGCACACCTGATATCCAATAACATTAAGTCAGATTTGGTGAAATTAACCTCTATAACATTCACAATAAAATGTTTGGAATTCTTCCCATTGAGAAAACTTCCAATCCTTAGATACCAAACGATAATTGTCCTATTGTTTATACCTATATGGTATCTCAATATGATTATCATGAATTAATCTATAATCTACATTAAATACATATCTATAGGAGAGTGTCATGTTTTATATCTTTTCATTAAGGAAATTTAATGAATGTCCTCCCACTAAAAATGATGACACCATACATCATATCTATTTCATGATCCAAGATTCATATTTCAATAATTTATTAGTCCTCTTTGGTATTTCTATCATCACATAGTAATTTAGGTCAGGAATCATCCTAATCATATCATATATAAATCTTGGATAGTTGAGTGGATAACTCTTTATCAAAATGCATTATTTGGACAAACTTAAATCTATTCCTATAGTAACATAATCTTATTACGGGCTCTCATATTTTGTATCCCAAATAAAATTTCAATAATAAGTTCTTAATTCTATAATATCACTCATTAACAAATTTCCATACACAAGATAATCCCTAGAAACCTAACATTGGCATGACCATCCTAGTTGGAAGATCGAGTTTATGATAAGTGTCACTTTGGAAGGAATCTCACACATAGTCTTAAAGGGGTTTTCTCTTAAAACTCTCAATAGTTAAACATATTTTGCATGAATATTAAAATTATTTCATTTTATGAAAAAATTATTATCTCATTTATTATTTCCTTTTCCATGCATGCTTTTAATGATTTACTTTTAGAATCCTTATTTTATCCAAAAAATTAATGTGATCACACCACATTAATTTGTAACTCTTTAAACGGCCCACATGTTTGTGTTAATCACACAAAAATAGAAATCCAACATTTTTATACATATCCAAAAACATATCATGGATAAGGTATATAAAATCTTCATGTAAAGTCTCAGAGAGAGTTATATGATATTGAAAATATCCACATGAGTAGGCCGGGAGTGATAGATAACTGACCCCTCACCATTATAGAATAACTTGTAATCCACAAGGCTAGTGGTTAGTCCAACCCCAATTCCCTCTCCCTAAAGAGTCTTTACTCAAGATATAATCCAATTCATAATAACTCTAAAACCTAATATATAAAAACTATATTAAATAACTATATCCATAATATAACTATAAAAACAAAATTAGGTCAAAGATTATGAAAACTAAATCTTATTATATCATACCTATAATGTAATGTAGGGAACTATCTCCTATAAGAAATTTACTATATAAATTTAGTACTCAAATTATTCACATTCTATAAACATTTTATATACATTAATATTCTAAAGAAATTTAACAAATAAATAAAAACATTATTTATTTTTCAAAACATGATCTAACAATATAAACATTTCATATTCAATTTTGGCATTAAAAAAACATTTTATAATTCCTAACACTTATAATTTGTAAAAAATTAATCAACCATAGATAAATTTATCAAAAATATAAATTTTTTAAAAAAAATAGTTATATGATATTTTATGATTTATTAACCTATAATCAGTCATAAAATATAATTGATAATGATGATTGAGAGTCACACATCAATCATATTTAATGATATAACTCTGAATCATATGCTACAATTTATATATATACTTATGATAATTGGTATCATATAGCACCTATCATATTTAATGATATAGTTGATATTATAAATACTCTACTATGATCTATTTTTGAGAATCTCATGACTGATATGTATTTTACAATATATCATATTGAAATAAACACCATAGTTCAAATCAATGTATTTCCTATATATTGTACCTTATGATAGAAATTAGTCATAAACTACAGCTAAACAAAACAGATGATTTTTCTTAGTATTGTACATTATGATATCAGTATAAACACATTAAAATAAAAACTATTTGAAAAAAAAATTAACATATTGAATCATTGAAGAAAAAATCTATAATTCCATTGATGGGATTAAATAGATCATCTTATGATCATTTCCAGCAATACAATCCCCAGCAAAATCTTGATATATCTTTTAGAAAATCATCATGTATGGAAATAAAAGAAATCCCATACATAAAAAAATAACATCCATATTCTCCATTGTGATTTAGGAAGCTCTATGAAGAACACTAAAGTAATAAAAAATGATTTTTAACTTTTTAGGTATTACACCAGCTATTGGATCCTTGCTTCTAATGTGAGGATCTTGATCCATAAAAGGGGTTCTATCACCTTCTTTAAAGATAAAAAAGAATCAGGTAGAGATATATTTTTCTATGTTTAAATGTAACTAGGGTTTACCAACATGATGTATCTCATCCATTATATATATATATACCTAATTCTATTTGTTAAATAATGATTGTTTAATGTATCGATCATATCATGTTCCTTCTCATGGAACCCATACATTATATATCATTGGAATTTTTTATAGTAAACACTTCGATGAATGTGTGGCATTCCATAAATGAACCATATAATGGATCATAAATTGAAAAAACCATGTGGGTGGTGGAGTCTATATGCATTCACTCACATCCCATGCATGTGGTATTGTAAGTCAATAATATTATATGATATAGGATAAATGAAACATCTTATATTTCAATTAAATATTAACATATCATGTGCTATGATATCCATCTCATTGATTTAATTTATTATTAATTGGGTATATTATAGAATTATTATATTGTCCATTTTAAGTGAATATTCGTCACCTTTGGTGATGGATACCAACCTCACCTCTCCCTTGTGCCCTCCATTTCCACCCTCCTACCACGGTGTTCCACCCACACCAGTTTACCTCCAATTATTGTTGTGACACCCTCCCTCTTTGCAGATACATCCTTCGTATATGATTCCTACATACTACCATACCCCTTGTCTCGTCTTTATCCTTTAATGACCATGTCCTCTCTAAGAATCACTTATTATGTCATATCTCTACTACCCCATCCCCTATTGTTGAGTCCTCTTTCTATCCTACCTCTTCTTGATCTCTATACTCTAATTATACTATGTCATACTTAATGGGTTTCAATGGATATCACAATTCCCATATGAAATGGAAGTAAACATGAAACTCATTCCAATATTGTCAAGGGAATGAATCAATTGGATGAATAAGAAAACCATAAAATTAATGTACCTCAATGTCCAAGATTTCAATATTTATTGACTGTGAGTTTGATTGATTTTCCTCAGAAAAAAATAACATGTTATTTCTTTATGATATTTCCATTAGTCGTTGAATCATTGAACACTTTATTTGGGCCTCAATTTTTAAAATGGTTTAATAATACCTCCTCCTCAAATTAAAATGAACAATTGAGATATCTGGGGAGAGTTTAGGCTAATATAATTATCTATAATCTATCAAATGAGGTCCAACGATTCCCTTTAAATGAATCTATACTATTAAATGAATTTTTTTTAATATGGACGTTTTTTACATTTTTAAATGGTTAATAAATATATTAACTCATTAAAAATATAACCTCATTTATTAATCTGATTGTTAAATTCATTTAGAAATTAATGTTGAATTTAACCATTATTTTATGATGTGTAAATGGATAGAATAGAAATGATAACCATCATGAGAATATTATTTTAATAAAACAAATTTCATTCTTCAAATTCCCATAAAATGGAATCGAATACAACATAGAATCATAGACCATGGCATGGGGACATTCACCATGAAATGGTCAATTCATTAGTGAAAACAACTTAACTATCACAATACATGCAACGCCTCTTATACCTTTTCCTGAATACCATTATTGGAGAATCCAGTTATTTTATACCTCCATATATTATTTTTTTAGATTTATATTTTCAATTATTTCATAAAAATGATGTCTATGATAGTTTCTTTAATTATTTTTTAGTTTATAATTTCCTTCACACATCTTGTGGATGATTGTCTGGAAACCACAAAAAAAAATTTCTAGATAAAGAAAGATATTAGATCTCTTTATAGTATGGACCTTGACTCTCATTTTTTAGAAGATCCTCCCTCATTCACTGATCACAAGAATAAATCATGGATCTTTCTAATAGTAAAATATATGATATTCTAGTTAATTCCAAAAAACATCCAGTTAAGGTGGTTATCCACAAAACAAATATGGTTAAGTAATGTTGTAATTCTTCACCTATCATGTAATCTAAGAAAAACACCTAAATCATGTTTAGGATTATTTTTAGCTTATTTTTCATATTCAAATGGAACGTCAATCCATATATACTTTACAATAATGGATGTAATTTCAAGATAAGAACCTTGAAGCATGACTTATTCCAAAGATTCCAGTTGGGGATTTGTCTCAATGTGATCAGTTTTCCCATTTTTTTCTTATTCATGGGGTTTCTCCCAAGTATATGACCATAGTGGTAGAGATTCTAGAATTTGTATAAAATATTTACATTTCTTGTGTTTTTTATCAACTCGGTAAGTATAATTGTACTATTATTTGTACTTTACTTCCTATTATGATGGGTCATAGTGCCATGACATCTATGTAAGGACACAAAAGTGGGAATTATTCCACCTCTCCTGGAACTAGATATAGTAATGGTCATGTATAAAACAATTTCTAATATTATGGAAAACAAAACCATTATATTTATATCTATTGGTATCTCAATTGATTCACAAAGATCCCAACCCAAATTTCCTATGATGCCTTCAGTTAATCTTAGGATTCACCAACTTCCACTTTTCATCCCTCTTCTTAGGCTTCATTAGTTCACAAATTTGGTCCTACAACCTATGTCTCTCGATGACTCTAGTCCTAGATGTTGGATTTAGACGCCTATTATCACATTACTATAATTACTAAAATATTAAATGATTATTGACCTCATACATTTCATATAGTGATCATGATTTTTGATGACTCCACTATTCATTTTCTTATATTTGGAACATATATGATTACATCATAGATTATGATTTCTTAAGTGGTGTGTGGTCCTCCAAACCCTTTTATTCTTCTATTTATCATTAATATTACTCATGAACTAAAATGAATTTCAATATTTTCACCCCGTTATTTTATCTTTCAGGAATTTTTGAAGACTCATGATCATGGTAGATAATGGTTTTCAGGTGGTGTATATATACTCTATGTCACATCCCTTATTTCCTACCCTATGTTGTGGCATGACCATTGACCTAAAAAATAAATTTCAGACTAACACCAGATGAAAACCTAAATTATTACTCCCAAGAATCCTTTAATACCTTTGAAATATCAAACATCCTAGTTACACATGCTCATGATGAACTTATATCCAAAATCGATCTCCTAAAAGCATAGGTCATTATAGATGTGATTACTTGAAGTATAAGCCTCCTAAAAACTAATTCCCCCAAAATCTGTGTTAGATAAGAAATTTATAGGAAAAAACTCATAGTACAAGGTACTTTAGATATAATACTATATAAGAGGCTCACAACCATGAATGAATCTTGTTCCCTAACCACATAATGGATTCATGCCATGTAAGATATAGGTGATCATGAAATATCATTATTCTCTAAAAATTTAATAGATATTGGATGCATAAGATATAGGTTCCCATGAATTATCTCCATTCTTCAACCACATAAGGGATTTAGGACATATAATATCTTGATATCCATGAAGGATCTTCATTTTTCATTTTCATAAAGGAGTCAGATCATATAATTATTTTAAATATTCACTTATTCTAAAATGAAAATTATTTCTTGGTTTTCTCCCAATATTATTATTAGTATCAGGTAAAAAATTCATTCTTCTTTTCATGTATCAGTATATATTTAACCATAGAATGAAATCTAAGGAGGTGTAAGGGGTACCATCTATTTTGTAGATAATTGACTCAATAGAAGGTGAATTTTGGAGATGATTTTTAAGATTTCTAACAAAAGAACATTCCTAGTTTAGGGGGTCAATCAGTGATCAAGATACATAGTGACCTTTATAGAAGGTAGAGATAACATCCCAACTGATTCAAAAAGTAAAAGACAATTAGTTTTTAATTATTTGCTATTTTTTAAGGAACGACCTAAAAATAGTTATTTTTTTCATTGTGATACTTTTCATACATATTATAATATGAAAAGTGGAGACATTTTCATTTGGATAGATCATAATTCAAATATATTCAATCTTAATTTAGCCCATTTACTCTATAAACTTTGATGGAAGTGATTAATGAAACTAAGATCATTGGTTAGATGATAGCTCTAATGAGTTATATGTAATGTAAAAATCGGTGGAGCCATTATGAAAGTACCTTTAGAGGTATAAGCCTCATTTTTAAAATATTCAAGATTATAGTGTGCATGTAGATTCCATACATCATCAAGGTCACATTTTTCAGGACTTGGTAATTCTCATCCATCAAATGGAAACTTGGATGTTATCAATTAAAAAAGTGATTTTATAAGACACCAATAATTTTTGTTTCATTCTTATCCTAGTGGTTAGTGTGGAATAAATAATATAATGATGGAAGATGGGCCAATCAAACAGTCAATATGAAAACCTCAATAATAGTTTTCAGGAAAATTCTAGTAAAAATATGATCGCAAACCTTTTGGACAACTTATACAAAGTGGTGTTGTTGGAGGTTAATTGAGGGATACTCCATGACCATAAAGGCATCAATTTCATAAAATATGGGGATATGGTAGATTATGATGATAATGAGGTAAATTAATTCATCATGGATAACTCCAAACAATTATTATTAATGAGATAGAAGGACCTTAGGTCATTTGAATTATTATTTGTGTCCAATCTACCATATCTTACAATGATAATGTATCTTGGATCATAGAAATTAAACATAAACATATCAGATACATGAAAACTAACAAAATATATCTAATGTTTTTTAATACACAAATACCTAAAAAATTAGGATATTTATATTTGAAAAATTATTTTTGATAATAATTCAATAAATCATTTTACAAATACATTACATTGCATAAACTCAGAGATATTCCTTAATTAAAAGGTAATATAAATATTATATATATTTTTATTTCATTAAATGGTTGATATCATTTATTTTTTATTAATGAAAATTTTGAAAAAACATATCCATATAAGGAATGTGTATTATTGATAAAAATATGTTTCACAAAAATAAATGAACTTTTATTATATTTGATTAAGTAATTATAATATTTCTCTTATTTATTCTATCATACATTTAATTCCTCTTTGATGATATAATTAATTAATTAATAATGATAGTTTTTGAGAAATAGATTGAACACTAATTGAAACAGTAAGGAATTCCAAAAAAAGATAATGTTTGACGAATCACCAATGAATCTTATCGATGAAAAAATGAGTAAAGTATTTGTAAGGATGATGGAAAGTGAATACAATAATAAATAAGTGCATAAGAGATAGAGGTAAAATTATGGATATTTAAGAGTTATTTATTCCATTAACATAATAACATATATATTTTGTACATGGGATTGTAATTAAGAGTCTAAATTTAACATTATCTATCATTTAAAATATAATGGTTGAAATACCAAGTGTTTTAGAAAATAAAGAGTTTATAATATAAAGGGTATTTTGGGAATGGGTTAAAATAATAATATTGGAATTACGACATCCACTATAGCATCCCCAATATGGCTCACATCCACTATGACTGAACCAGGTGACACAAAACTCAAGCATTCATTCGCATATTCTAGATGCTTTAAACCAATGATGAGGTTCTGTGTAAGATGTGGGGAAACTATAACTTCTTGGTATAGATAGCCATAAATTAAAGGGGAATAAATTTAATAAATTTTCATAAAAATATTAAGAAAAAATAAAATTAGACATCACAGGCACATTCCTTCTATAAATAAATAAAAACTATCATGTGATAACAGGATGTAATGTTCAATAATGTCATTCAATCATACAAAATGGAAAGGTCAGCTATAGGCCAACCAATGATAGAATTCCCAAAAATAAATTATTAAAGGAGTTTATAGTGATATAGGTCTATATTCCCTGCCTAGTACCATCTTTTGAATCTAGTAAATATACACAACTCAACCATCCAATGAAAGTTCATTAACCTTAACTTTACCTACAACCCTGAAATATACCCGGGTACTAGGGTACCTATGTGAGTACAGCATAGTAAGCCACCACTAATAATATATCTAACCCTAACATATCAAGAATTAAAATTTAAAATTATGGTATGATATTCTCATAAATAAGTGTAAATAGGAATTGGAAATAATAATAAATATGTCACACCCATGATTCTTGAACAATCATTTTGTGTAATGAATAACTATTTTGTATAGTTTTGGGTTGTATCTGAATATATCAAATAACAATTAACCATGAATCATGTTTCAAGTCAACATAAATGACCATAAAATCTTGTCATAGTATCATGTCCAATATGTGGGAAATATGTATCAATAACAAAAATGGATTTAGGGAATAACATCCTTAAGATATCACAAGCATCAATATATCAGAATTATGTCTTGATAATTGGTCTAAACAATGGGAATAATGTCCCTAGAAATCATACAGAAGTGAAAATAACTTCCCAACTATATCATCAATAGAGGTCATAATTTACCTATCCACTAGTGAAAACACAAGAGGTAAAGGGCCCCAATTCTTGATCCATATCATAAGAGAGGAAATCACATCCCTTAGAGGTGTAGTGGTGTGAAACAGAAGTGATCTGGCTATGAAAAACAATATTTATTATTGGTTTCCTTGGACATATTATTGGAACCAAATAAAAATAACACCATGATATCCTTAGAGAATATATTTTTTACATTTTTGATTTATATGAATAAGAAATACCTCAAGTATCAAATTTATTTCATTAAAGATAATGTTGATCAATACAACCTCATTCAAGTCGAATCATCATTAT
This sequence comes from Viscum album, assembly GCA_963277665.1. Classification (NCBI taxonomy): domain Eukaryota; kingdom Viridiplantae; phylum Streptophyta; class Magnoliopsida; order Santalales; family Viscaceae; genus Viscum; species Viscum album. The sequence goes on from OY728138.1 coordinate 1,672,783,128, forward strand.
GTCGAGAGGATCCGTTGTAAAACCCCTATAGAGGTACATGTATATGTACCACAAATCTACAAATAAAGTCAATGGAACTCTATGTGTCGGTGTGGATGATCAAATTTCCTTGAATCACTCATCATTGATCATAAGAAGATATCCTTCAGGCATGATAAAATCTCCCTTTAATCTCTTGGTTGATAAAGCTAGGAGTATTATTTTCTCTTCAATATTGAGTTAATTATAGAGAATATTGATAGAATTGTATATAATGGATCCATTTCATGCAATGACCCCTTAGCTTAGAAATGATCGAACCATGTATAGATAGAGATAGGTTAAGGATTGGTCCCTTCACATTGTCCCTTAGACAATATCTTAATCCTTAGTTAACCCTACATCCAATAATATTAATAATAATAATTCTGTAACACATGAATGAATCACGAATAAACTAAATATGAATAATTAAATAATTATTTATTTAAATTATATTTATCACATCATTCACACCGGACCCTTAACTTGGTCTACAAATCCCTTCAATCTTCTTAGTATTTTCAAGCCATTAATAATAAATATTTATTTAGATAAGTAAATATCTTTCTATTATTCACTTAATAAATAAATAAATATTATATTAACTAACTAGTAAATATATATTTATTTAATTTTCAACTCATATATATATATATTCTATCTATAATATATATGGTTAATGGATATCTTTCAATCAAAAAAATTCTGGAGAAAATATTACTTCTCAATCATAAGAATATTATTTTTCCTATATTAATTATATATGTAATTTAATAAATATTCCCAAACACTCTATTGTGTATGACCCTCTATCCCTCTTTCTTAGTGGCATTAAGAAAGCTACCCTAAAGTCCAAGATCAGTATCAGGTATCATGGAAAGGGCCCAATAGAGAAAGATGTTAATACAACAATAAAAATAACCGCATAAGAATGCTCACTATAAAATATAATCCTTTTTATTGGTATATAATTTATAATTTTGTATTAAATCTATCATCAATGTATATTCCTAATATATATTTATTTGATTACCTAAAATGATATTATTGAAAAATCACCATGTCCAAAGACTTAATATGATAGTTACATTTCAATTAAAGGGATGAGATGTTATCATCTAGTCTGGGAAGAGAAAATTACTATCTTGAATTATTCTTTAATGCCATATGACTCATAAATTATCCAATATATCATACTTCTCTATGATAATATGTTGTTATGGTTTTGAGAAATACCTAAAAATACATTAGTCATGATTTTCATTAATAATAATATCAAATGAAATGATCATTAAGCTTGATCTTATATAAAAATATCCAATGACATATACAACATGTGGAATTACTATTATCAAGTTTCATCCCATAACCTATATCTTAGATATTTAAAAGTGTAAAACTTCCAAAGAAAAAGTCCCATAATTATATGAGCATATAATGCTTAATGGTTTTGTATCATCTACACCCCATCATAAGATATCATCTAACCATATAATATAGTTTTAACAATATTGTCACTACTATTCAAGGATCTCATTGTAGCAGGTAACTTTCATGTCCTTTTGAAGAGACAAATACCCCAGGGCACTGTCACAATAAATTTCATGAAAAATAATAATCACCATGTGATAATATATTAATCTTCACTTATATGAATATATATAGAAAATCTAAATTTAAAAGTATTTGTATATTAGGAACCCACTCCATTAAACTCACACTTTCACGAGATCCTACTATCGATGAATTTAAGTCCAATAACTCTCATATGATTTGAAGGATTGTATTGAGATGAGTATTTTTTCAATGGGTCCACCACATTATCCTCTATGTGTACTATAGCCAGTATGACCTCACCATTTTGAGAAAAATTCATCTAGATGTGATAATTCTAAATTATATTTTTTATCTATTAAAATGTTCATGGTTCCTTGGATATAACCACCATTATAGTATCATCACATTATAATATGGTAGGTTTTTTAATTTTAAGAACAACATCAAGATCTTGGATAAAGATTTTTATTTTTGATATTTCTTTAGATGCTGCTTAAGTTACAATATACATGAACTCTATTGTATAATTGGAGAGAACTACCTTCTTTGAGCTCTTCTAGCTCAAAATTCCACTATTGACGGTGTAGAAATATCCTGATTGTGATTTCAGATCATCTTGATTAATCTGTAAACTAGAATTTTTACCTTTCGGGATGACTAGTTCCTCATATCCTCCATAAACTAGGAATATATACTAATGACAACTCAAATACTCTAGGATAGTCATTACTATCGCCCAATGGTAGTATCTTGGATCATATTTATGTCTTCCAACCATGCTCAAATCATTAGAAATATCAAGCTTAGTACAGAGCATTGTATACATGACTAGTCCTATCACTGATGTGTAAGGAATCCTGGTCATCCTCTATCTCCCCTCTTGTGTCTGAGGGAACATTTTCTTTTATATATTTATACCATGTTACATTATAAACAATCCCCTCTTTCATTATTATATATTGAATATCTTTAGTATCTTGTCAATATATGTGCATGAATCAGTCCAAGCTACCTCTTAGATCTATCATGAAAGATCATGATCCTAAGAATCTATATTGCTTAACATAAGTGTTCCATTGAGAGTAATGCATTCAAAAATTCCTTAATATACTATGAGACTAGTGTCTCATTTCCAATTAGTAATATTTCATCCATATATATTACTAGGAAAATAAATGCACTCTAACTAAACATTCTGTATATTTAAGGCTTACATTGATTCTTTATGGAAAAAATTTCACTTATAGCTTCAATAAAGTGAATTTTTAATGATCTATATTCTTGTTTCAACCCATAAATGGATCTCTATAACTTTTATGCCTTATTGGTCTATTTTGGAGCCACAAACCCTTCATTTTGTATCATATACACATCTTCCAAAAGGTTCCCATTAAAAAAGGTTGTATTGATATCCATTTTTTTAAATCATAAAATCATTGTAAGATATTATTTATGGAATAATTCTAATTTATTTTATCATAGATACTAGTGAAAATGTCTCATCATTATAAATTCCTATATATTTTTTGAGCCCTTTTCTAACAAGCATAACTATATCGGTATTGAATCTAATATCCTTGTCCATTTTCTTCTTGAATACCCATTTGTAACCAACATTAGTTATATCCACTATAATATCTACCAAAATCCATAATTTGTTTTTTTATATGGAATCTATATCTTAATTCATTGATTATTTCAATCTAGCATCTTTTGAGAAGCTTATTTATTCCATATTGGACACATGTATAATATTATCTTCTAATAATGAGTCATCATCCACAATGATTAGAAAGCCATATATCTCTGGATATTTAATATTTATGGAACTCTTATATAGAACCAATGTTTTGTAATATCTTATTTCATCAGGATTTATTAAACCATTACCTATTTCAACTTCTATGAATCATAATCCTTGACATCATCAAATTCAATCTTTCACCCACTATCTCTTCTGTAGATGTGTTCCCTTTTAATAAATGTGTGATGTCTATCAAACAAAAAATTATTAATTTAGGGGTTATATAGATAATATCATTTAGTTTCCATATGATATCTTATAAAGATACACTTTGTGCCTCGGGGTGTGATTTTGTTTCCAAAAATGGCCATAACAAATGCTTCACATACCCATTCACAAATATGTGATGGAAATGGTTTCCATCTATGATTGAGCTTGTATGGTATACAATTTTCTACCTTATTGTTCACTTGGGTTAGTATATTCACTTCATTGTATAATTTATATCCCCAAATGGATAAGAGACAAATCTTATGACTCATCATTGACCTTACCATATCTAAAAATGTGATTTCCACCTTTTTCTTACACTATCCGATTTGATATAGGTGGGATCTCAATTCCTTATATGAACAAATCCCATGTGAAATCTATATGAACCTATAAAATCACTCCATTATACAAAATCATATGATATGCAAATATTTTCATCAACAATTAATCTCCAAGGAGAAGAGCCGCACTTCTCCATCCCTCACATGTGATAGTTTCATAGAATTAGTTAACTCCTTCTCATTTTCTATGAAACCACTACTATGTTTCAAGGGACAAATGTATGATCATTAGTTGTAAAATAAAACCCATACATTTCACTATCCATTTTCAAAAACTAAACAAAATAAAGTATATTAAAAAATAGATCATAGTTGAAATGAATGAACAACGGTACCCTCCATCTTCTTCCTATAATGAAGTAAGTATAATGATGATAAATAAAGTAATAAATAAAAGATTCATGTCTATAAGGGAATTCACTGAACTTTGTTTACCAGAATGTTTCTTGGGGAGTATTTATCATAGAAAGAGTTTTATCACCTTCTTAGGGAGATAAATAATGATCAAGATCTAAGAGATATTTTTCAGGACTTGTTGATGGTTTTTTGGTCATTTTAACTACACAGTAGAAGAGGACCACATTCAATTATATATCATTCCTTGATTCTCTTCATTAAATTAAGATCACCAAACATATATTAAATTTATCATGTGTAATCTCATTAAACCTAGGTATTATGACCAATTTTTTCATTCATTGAATACATGGATGAATAAGGTGTTCCAACCAAATACGATCAATCTCGTGGATGATAACCAAACATAAAACTACATTAGAGGTTTATATGAGAGATATATGCATCGTATTCATGATAAATGAAAAAATATTTAGACCATAGATTCCATATAAACCACCATGACATATTTGTGACAATTTTAGTGCACCTCTAATTATCTCCCACTATAACTAGAATCCCTTAAATACTTTATGAAAATCTTTACAAATCTTGTTGAACACATCCCAAATCTTTTTGAATATGGTTCTATCAAAATCCAATGATTTTAGAAACTAAACCATTTTACAAAACATAATCCTTATCTAAATTCCTAATGGTGTGAACATACAAGCCTTAGTAGCATTGAAAAAAATATGAAATCCATATTTTATAGATATAATCAAAGAGAATCCTCATGAAAAGTAATAGTGATACTCAAGCTAAAAATGGGTCTAGGGTGATCCCCATCAATAATACTCATATCTCTATATGAACATGTATACCAAAATATATATTTTATACATCATTTTTATACCTATATAATCCTTATTCTCATGAAATTGAGTTTCTACTGGGCGTGGAACAATTGTAATCTAGTATAGGTCATATGATATTTTCCTAGTTCTTTAAAAATGATCAGCATGGTTGATGAATTCATCTCATGCCATTTATATAGTGGACAATCACATCACACGCCCCTTATCCAAGTAGTTCAAAACATCTCATGTGATTAAACTATGAATTTTCATCCATTTATTCAATCTAATTCAATCAAGGTCTAGATGTATTTACTTTACATAAAAGTGGAAAAATTCAATTTTATTCATGCTTCAACCAATGACATGATCATTAACATACCAAAACAAACCCCGAGTTATAATGACTTGCACGACTGAAGTATCAATGTATTAAGGTTATATTGTTAGGTATCTCATCATCCTCATCTAATAAGAGCTTATTATAAGTATACACACTAATATATATTGATGATTTTATGACATTATATGGGATATAGTTAGTGGTTCAATCCAAATAATAAGTCCCTACATATTATCTCATGATTCCATAACATACGCTAATATTTTAATATCATCAAAACCATATTACTCTATGATGATCATTTATTAGGGAAACTCAAAGTCATACTTTAGAGGATATTTATCGTTCTACCATTTATGTAAATTAAATTATAGTACGCGTGAATGAATAATAAATTATGATTGACTATTATTATAATAACATGATATATTAAGAGAAAATTACATCAATATCTTAAGTGTTGTAAACCAAGAGAATACAAATAACCATCATAATTATGATGTTATAAAATTTTCATCAAATAATCTTCTACATTATCCTTTATAGCTACCCAAAAAATCCTAACATCACCCCTCCCAATGATATATAATACCCTGACCCTGGAAGCTCAGAGCTGGTGTATTATTTTATAACATCAGAAAGATTTTAGAGAATTAAATCTTGAAGGAATACTCAGTTTAAAAGTTTTGGAAATCCAAATTACATACATGATACCCATAATACCTTGGTAAATTTAAAATACAAACATGATACATAATAAAATGAAATAAATGACATCCTTGAAACTCATTAAAATGATTTCTCTTCATAACCTTATAAAATTAAATATAATAAGGGTGAGTTAAAAGCCTCATCAAGAGTTAGTAAAATAGAATAAATAATGAAATTATGAGAACAATTAACATGAAAAGGTAAATAACTGATAACACATTTCATTAAAATAACTAGATAAGATATAATCAATAAGCTAAGAATTAAATTCATCTATAGATATATCGATGAATAATATTAGGGATAAATAATAACAGAGTCTAAATAAGGGAACTTCTTACTTATTGTGCATCATGTCTGAGGCACATGAAAACCTATATTTTTAAGACCTTTCCCAATATGTTTTAAAACTACTGATAGAATCCTATTAAATTTGGTCAAATTATTCATCTTAGGAAAACCTATTGATGCATCAAGGGGTTATATAAATTTTAGGGCCCACAATTTATTTCTAGTAAAAATAATTCCTCATATGTAATAATCAATACAAATAATATACCTTATTAAACATCTGTATTGAATAAAGAAAATGGTTTTATCAATAATTCCCCAATTAATCAAATAACAGTCAAAATGAACCCTGTATGTTAAAATGATATACAGTTTTGGAAATAATAATATCCATTGTGTGAGAATATGGATATTCAAGGTAATTTTCTATGAAAAATGATAACAATAATGTTATTATTTCAAGATAAAGTTAACAATAACAAGAGGAAGTGAGATTTTAAAGATAAAAATTATGATCATTCTAGAGGAAAATATCCTTTGTTTTGAAAACCCTTTCAAAAAAAATTATTTTAAAATAAAATTTGAAAACATTTTATTTAAAAATTATCCATTTAAAAATAAAAAGTATGCTTCAAATAAATAACAGTGGGTAAATCTGTATATGTCTTACGATGTAAAAAGAACATTTTTTCATGGTAAAAACGTTAGATAAATTCCTTATTCAGAAAGTAATAAGAATATTCATTTGAAAAATTCATAAAATACATAAAGGGTTCAAATTTATTTAATAACTAATTTTTGAAATAATAAAAACCTTGATTGAATATCTTTTTAGAAAATGAAGATTTTATAAGAAAATGGGTTCTTCGACTAAAGAGAGAATAATGCCGGGTTTTCTTAAAATCATTTTCTATAACATATTGAGTAATAAATAGTGAAAAGTGATAAAAATGCTTAAAAAATGTCATTAATAACAAGATTATATGAAAATGAATGTTTTTACTAAAAAAGGGTCTTATAATTTACATTATTGGAAATACCATTTAAATATCATTAAAACTATTCTTGAGGGAAATATTTTTTAAACATTTTAAAGTGTCTCGTACCACTTTGAAACATTTGAATCATATAAATAGTGAAGGAATAACAATAAATAAATGTTTAAAATATTATTATGATAAAATAATTCAGGATATACTATATAAAAATGGACAGTAGATACCCCAAACAAATGAGTAAGTGGTTAATATGACATTTATCTCACCTATGTAAAAATTGAGATGAAAAATCCATTACATTGAGTCTGACTTGTCTCACGTGTCTTTATATTACTAAATAATAAACATATATTAGTTATTTACTTTCTTTATAAACTTTTTCACCTTTATAATTAATTTTATTTCACTTATTAATATGTTTTATATGACTACATAAACAATTAAGTTTATGCCCGGTGTTTTGAGGAAATTTGGTTTATTTGTAAAAAAATTAGTAGGTCAACTATAGTTAAATGGGTAATTACATAACAACTCAATAATAATAATCATGATATAATTATAATATTTATATATTAATTATTCTTTTAAAACCAATCATTATAGATGGTAATGAAAAATGAATCAATGTTAAAATCATGGAGACGGTAGGTCGTACATACACATGAGTAACATTTCCATTTTTCAACTATCATTATGGGAAGAATCTAACTATATTTATATCATTATATAATGATAATTATACCATTAATACCATTTAATATAATCATATATACCTATATATATAATTCTTGTGATGTAAACGGTATCATATCGTTTTAAGGTTGTAGTAGTCCACATGTCCATGAAGGATATTATCACTTTTTAAGTGTGTGAAAGAGTAATCAAGAAAATGATATATTATACTTATATAAAGGTTATTTTTTCATTAATATTATATTGATTTTTTTATTTCATATATTTTTAATTAAACCCAACCATTATACATTCCATATATAGCGTGAATGGATCACATTTCTTTGAGGAGGCTATTGTACACACTTCCACAAGTGATGTAATCATATTTACACAAAATGGAAAGTATAAGGGTATGTGATATAAAACAATAAATAAGAATAAATACATAATAAATATCTTATATATAATATATAAATAGATTGTATATAATAATTCCCAACCATGAAACTTGGTAAAGGAAAAATGAACAATCATTGTGTCATGAGGTGGTAGTTCGTTGTATGCATAAACAGTATGTCCATTACCCATTAGATGAAAGTGTGTGTAAGTGTAAGTTATAACCTTATAAAAAAACAACTCATTATATTTTTTAGATTTTTTTATATAATCATGGAATAAGTAGATTTGATGTGGTGTATAATGGAAATTAAACTAAAGAGCATGAGAAAAGTTGTTATCTATTTTTCAGGTAACTCCTTTTGGTTTGCACTGAAGGGATTACTTGGTTTTATTTAATCACAAGGTGAAGATTTTAGGTTTATATGATTTACTTTTAGGGCCTATTTTTTCATATTATGGTCTATAAAAAGTTTCTTGAGAGTTTTTATGAAGTGGTAGGAGAGGATGCCTTTTATGGTGGAGGAGTGTTGCTCTTATAAATTTTGGAAAAGGGAATTCCACTGATGTTTTTCCATTAAAATAGGATCCAATAAGAGAAAAAGTCCATAAAAGGGATCATAAGGTCTAAATATGGATATCCAATGGATATTTTACAACTTTATAGGTGATTTGGAACATCATGTTTAAGGATTAGTCCCTTATTAAACTTAATTTCAACATAATCATTGTAATTAATTTTAATTACTTTCACAAATATTTTTTGTCATAAAATAAGTTAACCTTATTAAATATTATGAATTTTTATGAGTCTAAATATTTAATAAATTTTTAAAAATTCCAATTACAGAATTGGTAGAAATTAATTTAAATTTAATCACGCAAATAGGATGACAATGTGGGTTTTTATAATAAAATCGTTCAAAAGTTTTCTATGTTTTTATAACCAATTTCAAAGTGAAATTTATTCTAATGACCTAAATTGTATTAATTTATTTATAATAAATAAAATTTTACATTAAAACCAACAAAAAAAATTTAATTTAACACCATAAATAAATTAGAGTAGATAGAAATTTTGAATTAAAATTTAGTATTTTCATTATTAATTAAAAAATGAGACTTCCCAGGAAAAAAAATTAACACTAAGATAATTTTTATTATTCTCTTTAAAAATTAAGTTTATTTTGACATATAATATTTTTAAAACTTCCAAATATTATATTTAAAATAGGTTCTCCGTTAAAAGGTAGAAAAAGTGCCTTAATAAAAATATAAGTTTTAATGCATAAAATAGGCTTTATTTTTATCTTTTTTCTATCAAATCTATTGGATAAATATCAAAAATAATTTACTGATTATATAATATATATTAAACTAATATCACTCATTAATTTTAATTTATTTAATTTTCTAGGTTAAGACAACTTTGTATTCATAAAAATATTTTTCTATAAAAATATTATTTTTATAAACAATTAGCTCTTATATTCATTTCTAATTAATTTTTAACAAATGAATTCATTTTAAATTTATATAAAACATAAAGTTTTCTAATTAATTTAATCATTTTCATAATTACGGATTTAACACTATTTTATATCATAATACATTAAATAATAATATTTTAATAATATATTTTTTTTGGTAAAACTCTATCTTCTGTGTAATGAAAGCCATTGAAGAAACTCATTCTTTCTTATGAATTATGCCAACTCATTTTCGTGTTCATTACAAGCTATAAAATATATTTAATTTATTTAAAATTTTTAATATATTATGAATTCTTGGGATATTATATTCTCTTATGTTCTTAGTGTTGTGTGTTATACATTCTATCAGATATAATGTTTTGACTTTAGAATTTTGGGGTGTTACATTATCCCCACCTTAAATAAATTTAGTCCTCGCAATTTAAAATTGATCTTAGTAATATACTGTTTGATATTTCCTATGTTGAAATCCCACATCATGAGAAGGGTTTGTAATATTTCCTCCAAAAAAGAGAGAATGGGAAGTAAAAAGGTTCACATGGACTAACATATAATTGGGTCTCTATTTTGGAGAACATTACTAGAATGTAGAGATATGTAGTTAGAGGAAAAAAATAAATATTTATATGGAAGGACTTAGGTTATCAATCAAAAACAAGTTAATGATCAATGCAATGTTGAGGGCCTCAAATCCATAAATCTTTAATGATTTATATGACCATCGGTTCAACAAAAAATAAGGTATGATAACAACATATTTTTTAATATACATTTAATAGTGATTGGGAATTCATTCATTATTTAAGAATATAAGTAAATATACATTTCTATAAACATAATCCTTTCCTTTTATTACACCTTGAATTATTTCTACTTCATCTCTTAGTACATGAAGCATCATATGGTGAAGTAGTGCATTAACCTCCAAAATCTCATACAATGATAAAATTAAACCATTTTATAAAAGATTATATTTTCCAAAATATTGTGATCTAATACTTTGGAGGGAAGGTCATTGAATTTCTTAAATGAACTTATCATTAGCCAACAATGAATATAATGTATCACATACCAAACATGTAAACACCTTCATTTTAATGGCTCGGACCTCCCTGATCCACTACATTGTGAAAATACAGTGTTCGAGGTCTCCCGGGGATTCATGGTGACTCATTTCAAGAGTTTCCCAAATATCATTTTTTCCAATAGTAGGTGGTGTTAGTAGGTGGCGTCGGTATATGGCATTGGTAGGTAGCATCGGTAGGTGGCACCGGTAGTTGGGGTCGGTAAGTGGCATTTTTAGGTGGAATTGGTAGGTGGTGTCGGTAAGGGGCATTGGTGAGTCTTGTTGGTGACTCACATTGCTGACACACATCAGTGACTTACTAATAGTAGGTTGAAACAGTGGGTCACTGACGATTGCTCGTGTCGGTGACTCATTCAATGGTGAGTCACAAAATATTGACTCATCTATTGCTAACTCACTAATGGTAGATCATGTCAGTGACTCATTCAATGGTGATTCACCCAATGGTGACTCAGCCATTAGTGACTCACATTGGTGACTCATCCAATGGTGGGTCACTTCCAACCATTTTTCAAAATTCCATTTTTCTGAGTTTTTCCAGTTTTTCCCATTTAACTTTTAAATTGATGTAAATTGTGTTTAATAGAATATTCTTTTTGTTTAGAAGTAGTTTCAAAGGATATAAAATTTATCTTTAATTTTCATAATTCTACTGAGACTTTTAATACTAAAACTGCATGGTCTTGATTGTGAACCGGCTTTAATGGCCTTTGAAATCGTTTTCCCCATAGATTTTGGATCTGTAATTTCTAAAGATGAGACCCTTCCTCTCTTGTGTGCTTCATTTTCTCTTGATACTGAGGTTCCTAGAAATTTATTTCCTTAAGGATCCATGAGTCTTTGTTTCACCCCTGGATCACGTTTCCCAAGATATATGTGCACCCCTTGTCTTGGTGCTAGGAGGAGTTATCAATCGTTTGTTCTTTCAAGAAGGGACCCCTTCACCTCTTTTAATTTGAGTATCATGCGAGGTGGGTGTATTAATTTTCTCTTCTGAATATATCATAATTCATAATAAATAAAGATATTATAATCTATTTAATATCAAAATACATGGGATAGGTAAAATTGAGGCATGCTTCTATTTTTTATTTAATGATATTATGATCTATATGGGTTATATGCCAACTGAAAATCATGGTCATTGGTGGCATTTATTTGTGCACTCAGGATGAATTGTGATGAATTTTTTTTATCATGTGTTTAATGTATGTATATTCAGTTTAATAAATGGATTCCCCAGGATAGAACTTGTTCTGTGATAACCCCTAAATTATCAATGTTTGATTAATGAATGAGTTTTTGCTAAATTTGAATATACCATGCCTTGTTTGGTGAGGTTGTGTGATGTGTGTGGTTTTGTTTTGTCTTGTTCCTTGTGTGTTTATGTGGTGTTGGGGTTTATATGATGGTTGTAAGGTGGGGTGGTATGAGTGGTGTAATGGAATCCCGGGTTTATATATTGACTGATTGTTGAGTGGATGGGTAGTGTTCGAGTAGTGAGGCTGCAAGATTAGGTTGTGACATATTTTTAATACTGGGTGTGATGGGTTTGGGGTTTTTATACAACAGGGATGTCAGGTTGGTTGTGATGAGGTGTGTTATGGGGTTTGGCTGCATATTGGGTGTTTTCATGTTGAGTGGAAGGACTATGTGGAATTCTATTGAAGAATGATGACGGAATTGGTTGTTATGGGTGTTTAACTGAGTGGAAATATGATCTGAGTTGCTTCAATGAGGTTATTTTTCCTTTTTATGGTTTATTTTATGTGTCTTATTGTATGATATGGTTGGAAGTTGCTCAGGTAAGGATGGGGTGAATAAATGATTCCTTAATAAATAATTATAATTGGTTAAATGAGTTAAGTGAGGGTATATTTGAGTTGTGTATTTTTGTTGAAGGATTTAATTTATCAACTTCCGAAGAGACTGTTGATGGTGTTAAATAATGCATTTTGAGGCAGTAGAAAATTTGGAAGTATCATAGGGTGGTTGGTTGTTTGATTGTGAACCCATAGGTTGGGCTTGACTATTTGATACTATATATACATACTTGTATTTTCCTTGTGTTTTCTATACACACCACACCTTAGTTCAACACTATATGATGAATACCTACATTGTCATGGGGAAGGGTGTCTTTCCAAGTCATCCTAGTGGGAGGATGGATGGTTGGCCTTCCGATCTTCCCTACTTCCTCTTCCAGGAGATGATAGCTCCTGATTCTTCGGGTAGGTACTGGTTTTTGAGGACCAGGTGTGTGTGGACGAGTTGTATTTTCTCAGGTGTCTTTAGAATGAGATTCATTGTGTTCCCAAGTGTCTTCAGGATGAGATGTTTTGTGTTCCCAAGTGTTAGTGGGATGTGATGTGCTATGTGGCCCAGGTTTTTGTGGAAAAGACGTAGTTGTGAGGTCCATATCTGTGTGGGTGTGATGGGATGTGTTATGTGTCCTAGGAGTTTGTGGGGGAGACATAGTTGTGGGGCCCAGGTTTTTGTGGGCAGGTTGTGATGTGGTACATTCGGAAGAGGTGGGAGTTTCAGGACATTTTCTATTAGGTTGTGAGAGTAGATAATTAGTGGGAAAGTTATGGAGGGTTTAATATCATTTATGTAATCTATATTACTTTACTTGACTTGAATTATTTGGTGATTGTTCCTTTGGTGAAGTTGGGGTGGCGAGTATACCTTTTTAGGTGATTTTGGTTTTTTTTCTCATGAGGGCATTAGTATGCTTCTTCACTTATGTACGAGAGACTTTAGTTTCCCCCTACTAATTATACGTGTATTCTCACCCTACATACATAAAAGTGATTTCAAGTTTCTAGGAGGACTACAGGGACCATGATAGGCATTACTAGCTCATATTCTATGATAGTTTTCATGTCGCTAAATAGCTCTGTTATTTTGGTACTTACTTTGGGTTTTTAATGTATTTCACATAGTTTTATTTGAAAACATTCATGTGTGATGAATTGTTTTGGTTTTCCATTGTATATATGTTCTTCGAGTTGTTTTGAGGTTGATACATCTTATCCCCTAATCTCAGTTACTATAAAAAGTGTAATCCCTCCCATTTTTATGATACTTTTAAACACTTGGTTCTTGTTGACACCCTGGGGCCTACTGGAGGTGGGACTCAGGGGGGTCATTATATCTTTGTCTCCATTAACAGCTTGGGAGGGGAAACTTTAGAGGGAGGGGTCATGAAAAAATGGTATCAAAGGAAGGTTAAGAAATATTATGGAGTTTGGAGTTTAGAATAGTTAGGATTTCATGGGATGGTAGGGTAATAGTGTTAGGTGATCCTGTTTTGTGACATAGGCTATGCTATATTGTCTATAAAATGGGATTTTAGGGCCCCCATGATCTCATGTATGGACTATGATCCTACCGAATGACCAATTGAGGCTACACCATTTATAGGGAGGAGACCCTAAAAATGGTACATTCATCATAATGACTTGTGTTCCTATTTGATTTGGGTTTTTTGGATAATTTGAAATGGATAACAAAATGATATAAATTGATCTTAAAAAAATTCATACTACTCAGGCTTAGGAATTTTTTTACCTTTCAGTTATGGAACCGTGCCATCGTCCGTGTGTAGTATATGTAGTGGGGGCTCAATAGTATAACCTAGTTGATTGATGAAGGGTTGACCCATTGGAGCAGGAAGACCAGTGGTAGAAAATTTTACATGATTTCAAGCAACAGACTTTGGGGAAGTATGAGGGAAGTATTTTGTACATATAGATAGAGGGTTAGCTTGAAGGGCTTGTGACCACCTTCAGCATGATCTGGGCTCTGAAAGAGTAATGGGTTCTTATGGTATTGAGATAGATTTAGGGAGTTGTGTGTCAGTGGTGGACACTATAGCAGGTGTAAAGGAAGGTGGATGATGATTTGTAGGACAATTCTGAGAATGAGTTTTGAGAATACTTCCTTTCTTTGACCATGAAGGCTGTGAAGAGGCGAGAGTTACGCTCCCTCTAGTGGGGGAGTATGATGGTATAGGATATGGGGATCAAATTCAAGGATCTCCTTCATTTTGGTCTGGATCTCTTTCTGGATGAGGAGTCTCGTGATAGATTCCTATAGGTGTAACTTCTTCCTTCTCTCCATTACGTGGTTACTCCCTTTACCCATCCGACATACATTGAGTTATAAAAGAAGGCATAGGTAGTTGATAAGATGCACTTGTGAGGAGTTCTACCATGAGAGGGGAGTTATCCTAGTTATTTTAAGGGAAAGGTTAACATTAGAAGGTCTCAGGTGCTAGGGCCTTCGATGTTTCGACTGGTGGGGAGGCGACCAAAGTAGTTTCAATTTCAACCTTGTAGTCCTCATGTCTTTCCAGTTAGCCTGGGATGGTCTGTTTTATATGTGGAGTTTGTGGTAATCTTCAAAGTTAGTGTCTTACATCTATTCAAGCTTAGTATGGTGGAGGTGGGAAGCTCCAGTGCTCGCCTTAGCAGCATTTGTCAGCATAGCAGTTCCACCAGCAAGGACAGCAGCTTCACGCTCCACCGAGAGGAGACAAAGCAGTTAGAGGCTGACCTCAGGGTGTTCCTTAGGGACCTCGACCCAAGCATGGTCAAGGAGGCGGTCATCAGTAGAGGGTTATAAGAGTTGGGCATAGTTAGTTACATGATATAGAGTTAGTAGTTCTAGCAGGTCAAGAGATCATTTGAGGTACGATCAATCTATACAGTACTATTTTTTTCACTTTTTTTGATTCAATAGCTTCCCACTCTTTTGTTTCATTCAGTCAAACCCATTCTTTGGGACTATACATATAGAGTATTCCCATTCCCCTATTGTAGATAATGTTATACAAAGGTCAAACTAGCTTAATGATGTATTCCAATGATGTAGACTAATGATGGGGTCGCATTAATCCCATGGGGATATTTTTCTATTACAGATGAAACTATGTTATGTAATCCTTGTTATATACAAGTTCTACATTTTTCAAGATTTTATCAAATACTTATTTAGGATAGTTGTTTTTTCATATGTGGATATCCAACGTGTGGCATTTTTGGTGAGTAGAGTTTTCATCTAGATAGTCGGCATATGGGGCCCCTTCTTTCCTTGATGGCTGAGTTGTTAGTGGAATCGTTGCATGCTATGATGGGTTAGGTTCCTATAATTGTTGGGAAGTTCTTGTATGTATCCCCCAAAAAGGTTGTGACTCTACCCCCTCAACGCATTATTGATTTCGGGGTAGACTTGCATATCGGTGCTTCTCTTGTTTTTATGGTTGCTTATCGGATGGAACCATTAGAGCTGCTGGAGTTGAGGATTCTGATAGACGATCTAGCAAATAAAAAAATTTTCTAGACTAGTGTGTGTTTGTGGGGTGCTTTGGTCTTGCTTGTGAAAAAGGTGGATGGTGGTCTGAGGTTTTTCATAGACTACCAAAGGTTTAATTAGGTAACAGTCAAGAACCATTACCCTCTCCTAAGAATAAACAATCTTTTCGACCAGCTGAGGGGATCAAGTTAGTTCTCTATGATTGATCTGCAGTCTGGGTATCACTAAATGAAGGTGACAAAGATGATATCGCTAAGATTTCTTTCAGGTGAAAGTATGGACACTTTGAGTTTTTGGTTATGTCATTCGGTGTTACGAATGCACCAGTTATGTTCATGGGGCCGATGATCACCATCATTAATAAGTTACTAGATCGGTTTGTCATCATATTCATCAATTATATCCTGATCTACTTGAATTCATAGTAGGAGCATACTGGGTATCTTAGGACCATCCTATATGTTCTTCGATGCCACAAACTCTACAGAATGTTTTCCGAGTGTAATTTTTGGACACGAGTGGTACAATTCCATGGAAATGTGGTGTCAATGTATGGTGTGAAATTTGACCCATCAAAGATTAAAGTTATTGTTTCTTGGGAATCTCCCAAGAACATGGTGGACGTTCGCATTTTTCTTGGTTTCATGGGATATTAACATAGATTTGTACCCAACTTATTTAAGATACAGCTCTATTGAACACTATATCCAAAAATGAACAGGATTTTTTGTGGAGTGAGTAGTATTAGGAAGCATTCACTATCTAAAGGGTATGTTGGTCAGTGTTGCAGTGCTCCATTTTCTAGAATGAGGGGTGATGTTTGAGGTGTTCGTTGATGCTTCCCGTCTGGGTTTGGGATATGTTCTGATGTAACTGGGGTTAGTGATCTTTTATGGGTCTATGTAGTTACATCCCTGCCAATGTAACTATACCACCCATGATCTGGAACTATTAGCGTTTTTGTTCACACTGAAGTTGTGGTTACATTGTATCATTGGAGAGTGCTTTGTGGTCTTCACAGATCACAAGATCATGAGGTATATCTTTTCCCATCAAGATCTAAACATGTGACAGCAGATGTGGATGGATTTCCATCAGGACTATGACTTCAAAATCACTTACACCATAGGAATGGGAAACTTAATGGTTGATGCTTTGAGCAGGAAGTCGTAGAAAGAAGTAGTTCAGTAATTTGTAGACACTGTAAAGGTGATGGAGGAGTTAGTATCCATAAACTTATTTGAAGGAATGAATAGTGGTATAGGATTATTTTTTCATATGATAGTGTAGTATTCACTAAAATATCTAGTGGTGGAGTTTCATAGGGGATAGTGAAAGGTGGAGGTGATGCATGATCCTGTTGACCAGATTGATGTTCCGTAGGGATGGTCAGAATTGGACATTTTTTCATGGGATTTTTTTCCTAGTGGTGATGCGTGAGGGTTTTCTCTATGAGTTTCATAGCTCACCCATAGTGGTACACCTGGAAATTTCTAATATTTACCATAGCTTGATAGAACAGTTTTGGTGGCCCAGGAAGAAATGGGTAGTAGTAGAGATTGTGGTGAACTGCTTAGTGTTCTAGTAGGTGAAGGTTGAGAACCGTGTACCCGGTGGTTTGTTGTATCCCTTAGATGTCCCCAAGAGGAAGTTGGATAACATCGCAAATGATTTCATTATAGGGTTTTCTAGGGATCAGGGAGGTTTTTATGTAATATGGGGAGTGATGGACTGGATGATGAAATCAGATCACTTCTTAGCGATCAAGGAGTTGGGTATAGTGGATTCCATGGCAAAGAGTTATGTGGATGAGGTGGTGTGTCTACATTTAGTTCTAAGATCCATCATCTTGGATCAGGATACAAATTTTACCTCATGAGTATGGAGGGGATTACAACATGCTTTTAGCACTCATTTTTGTGTCATAAATTCCTTCCAACCTCAAACAAATGGGAAGATAGAGCAGACTATCCATACATTGGAGGACATGTTGCGAGCATGCGTCTTGCACTTTGGTGGATCTTGGGTATGAAAATTTCACTTGGGAGAGTATTCTTATAGTAATATCTATCACTATTCCATTGGCATGGATCCATTTGAAACCTTTTATGGGATATCTTGTCGTTCACTCTTTTGCTAGACATAGGTTGGGGAGATAGTTATTCTCAGTCCTGAAGTAGTGCAGAGCACGATAGAGAAGGTGCAGATTTTAAGTGAGAGGATGAAGCTAAAATAGAACTTGTAGAACTTGTATGTCTATTTCAAGAGTAGGCCTCTGGAATATGAGGTTAGGGACCACATGTTCTTAAAGGCTTCCCCTAGACGTGGGAAGCATAGGTTTGGAAAGGGGAGCAAGCTTCTCTAAGGTTCATTGGACCCTTTTATGTGTTGGGGCGAGTTGTCGAGGTGGCATACTAGTTAGCATTTCCACCACAGTTGGAGAGGATCCATGGTTTATTTCACATCTCTCAACTTCACTAGTATCCTCATGATGACTCCCATGTCCTTTACTTGAGAGAGTTGGATATCAAATATGATGTGACGTTTGTGGAATGACTAATAGAGATCTGGGATCATTGGGAGAAGGTGCTACATGGATGAACCATTCCTTTGGTTCATGTGTTATGGAGGCATAGTGGACTTCAAGATAGTACTTAGGAAAATTAAGCACATATGTGTTCCCAACACACAATGTTTTTTTGAGTTTTTCCTTATTATTTCTTACTTTATGATGTGATTATTAAACCTTGTTTTATATAAGATGATTTGTTTTTTTATTCATTAATGTGTGATAAAGTCTTAACATATGAGGAGGGGATGACCTGATTCCAAATTGAGATGCATTAATGAGGATACGATTAAACTCGTAAGAGTGAGTTAGTGTCACCTAGAGTAGATAGTATCTTGACATGGAGGAAGGAATTACCTAATTCATGTGTCTAGATGGTGTGACTATTGGTGCTTGCTTGGTGTGTGTGTGTCTTGTGATTGGTTGAAGTGGTAGATTTTATAGGAGTTTTTCTTGAATTTTGAAGATTCAGTCTATCTTTTGAACAAAACAGTGTGTTTTTTCGATGGTCTTTGATATTTTTGGCTGTTAGCGGTGTTTCAAGAGTAGCAAGATCCTTGAGAGGTATCTCATGGGGTGGTTGTTCAGAAAAATCATTCTTCTGGTTGGTGTTGAATTCTTGATGATGAGAATAGTTTGATATGTATCTAATGTAATGTCCCATACCTCCTTAGTCTATTATTTTTTGAAAATCTAGTGTTCGAGATGTTTTGGGGAGTCACGGTGACTCTTTTCAATAGTTTTCCAAATTCCAATTTTCCAACAGTATGTGGCGTCAGTTTGTGATGTTAGTAAGTGGCATCGGTGAGTTGCGTTAGTGACTCGCATCGGTGACTTAGTGACTGTAGTTCGTGATAGTGTGTCACTTATGGTATCTCTCATTGGTGACTCATTCAATGGTGAGTCACCCAATGGTGACTCAGCTATTAGTGACTCACTGATGGTAACTCGTGTTGGTGAATCGTTCAATGATGAGTCACCCAACGATGACTCAACCATCAATGAATCATGTCGGTGACCCATTCAATGGTGGGTCACTTCCAACGGTTTTTCAAAATTCCAGTTTTTCCAGTTTTTCTAGTTCCCCCCATTTAACATTTTAATTGACGTAATTGGGTTTAATAGCATATTATTGTGGTTTTAAGCAATTTCAAAGGATATAAATTATGTCATTAATTTTCCTAAATACTTTGAGACTTTTAATAGTCAAAAAACATGGTCTTGATCATGATTCAAATTTAATGGCATTTGAATCTATTTTCCCCCATTGAGTTGGGATATATCCTTTCTAAAGCTGAGACGTTTCCTTAATTGTGCGCTTACCTTTATCTTGATACCAAGGCACACAAAAAAATTCTTCCTTAAATATCCATGAGTTTGTGTTTCACCCTAGGATCATGTTTCCCCTGAAACATATGCACCCCTTATTTTGGTGCTAGGATGAGTTTCTAATCATCTGTTTTTTCAAGTAGGGATCCCTTCATCTCTTTTAATTTATGTATCATGTGGGGTGGGTGTATGATTTTTCTCTTCTGAAGAATATAGAATTATGAATAAATAAAGATAATATAATCTATATAGTATCAATTTACAGGGTTTGGGGAAAATTTATGAATTATTCTATTTTGTTTTTTATAGATATTGTGACCTATATGGGTTATATGCCTATTTCAAATCAGGTTCATTGGTGGTCTTTGTTTGCGCACTTGGGATGACTTGTGATGGATTGTTGTTGATCATGTGTTGAACTGTTTTATATTATGAAATTGATTAAGCATTAATATTTTGATAAATAAATTGATTCCATAGTATTGAACTTTTTCTATGATAACCCCTAAATTATCAAAGTGGAACTAAAGAACGAGTGTTTGCAAAACTTGAATACATCGTGCCTTGTTTGGCGTGGTTGTGTGTTGTGTGTGATTTTGTTCCATATTGATCCTTGTGTGGTTATGTGGTGCTGGGGTTGAGAGCATAACTGTAGTGTGGGGTGGTACAAGTGGTGTAATGGAATCTTAGGTTGAGATATTGACTAATGGAGGAATGCATGGGCGGTGTTCGAGTAGTGGGTAGCATGTTTGGGTTGTGCCGTGTTTTTGTTATTGGGTGTGATGGGTATGGTGTTCTTATATAGAAGGTCTAACGGGTTGGTTGTGATGAGGTGTTTTATAGGGTTTGGCTATAAATTGGGGGATTTCTTGTTGAGAGGAAGGACATGGAGGAATGACTCTAAGGAATGATGATTGAAATTGTTAGTATGGGTGTTGAACGAAGTGGAAATATGAAGTGATTTGTTTCATTGTGGTTCTTTTTCCTCTGCATAGTTTATGTTGTGTGGCATGTTGCCTACTATGATTGTTAGTTTCCTAGGTAGGGATACAATGAATAAAATGTTCCTTAATAAATAAGGATAATTTTTTAAATGAGTTTACTTGGGGTATGTTTGAGTTGTGTCTTGTTTTGGATGGATTTCATTTATCAACTTGTGAAGTGACTATTACTGGTGTTAAGTAATTCATTTAGAGGTAGCATCAGAGTTGGAAATATCATAGGGTTGTTTGTTGTTTTATTGAGAACCTATAGTTTGGGATCGAGTGTTGATACTATATATACATACCTATGTTTTTCTTGTATTTTCTATATGCACCCCACCTAAGTAGAGCATTATGAGTTGAAAACACCCATTGAAAGAAGGTAGGGTTTCTTTACCAAACATCCTAGTGGGAGGATGGATGGTTGGCCACCTTCTCTTCCCTAATACATCTTCCAGGTGGTGATATCCCAATATTATTTGTCCAAGTAGTGTACTGTGAGGCCCGAGTGTGTGTGGGCAAGTTGTGTTTTCCCAGGTATCTTCAGGATGAGATGTGTTGTGATCTTAGGTGTCTTCTGGGTGCAATGTGTAGTGTTCCTAGGTGTTTATGGGATGTGTTATGGTATATAGCCTAGGATTCTATAGGAAGGATCTAGTTGTGTGTCACAGGTTTATGTGGGCGGGATTTGATGTGGTATGTGGCCCAAGTGTCAACAATTGAGACGTAGTTTTGGGGTCCAAGTGTGTGAGGGTGGGTTGTGATGTGGTACTTTCAGAAGAGTTGGGAGCATCATGACTTTTTTTATTAGGGTGTGAAAGCATATAATCATTGGGAACGTGGTGTGGGGTACCCTATCATCGACGTGATTTATATTAAATAACTTTACATGCGTTATTTGGTGAGCATTCCTTTGGTGAGGTTGGTGTGGCAAGTATACCTTGTTAGGTTTTTTTTTTGTTTTTGATGTTTCTCAGGGGAAAATTAGTATGCTTATCCACATTGAAATGAGAGACTTTGGTTTTCCCCCCACTGAGTATACTTTTATACTCACCCTATATATATATAACTTCTTTTAGTTTTCTTAGAGGATTATGGGGACCGTGCTGGGCATTACTAGCTTAGATGTTGCAAAAGTTTCCATGTTAGTGCTTATCTTTTTCTTTTGTTAATTTCTTTGTAGTTTTATTGTATTTCTCATAGATTTATTTGAAAACCTGCATGTGGGGTGGATTTTTTTTCATTATATATATAGTTTCTTGGAGCTTCTTTAAGGTTAGTACATCTTATCTCCCAAACATCGTTAATATAAAAAGGGTAATGCCTCCCATTTTTGTGATATGTGTATACCCTTGGTGTCAGTTGTCGCCTTGGTGCCTGCTAGAGGTGGGACTCGGGGGGTCATTATCTCTCTTTCACCATTACCAACTCAAGAGGGGCATTTTGGAGGGAGGGGTTTGTGACATTCATCTTGTATCCTCTTGAAACATGGTAATAACATTAATTACCATAAAACATTATTGAAAACCTACATGTATCCTTATTATTTAAATCAAACATAGATTATTGGATATACTCCTTAAATACAAACATGTTGTAAACTCTATCAATTATAACATAATCAATTTTATTAAAAAATCATTACTCAATTCTGAGGTATTCAACACATATCTAATTTTATGTCATCCAAACCAATCATTTATTTATTTAAACATCAATTTATTAACACAAGGAATATATTAAGGGTTATCTTTCACTTAATAACATGTTTTCCAAAATGTTTTACTTTCTACTAAATAAATTTTCTTGGTAGCATTCAACATATGATCTCAAATTCTTAATGGAAATGTATTGTAGTACAATCCTCATATATTCCATATTTTTTATAACAATTAAATCACTAATAAAATATTAAAATGACATAACTGTTGGATAGGAATATTAATCATTCATTTTCATTTGTGGTAGTATCATAACTTTTCCATTATCCATTAGCACCATTTGGGATATATTCAATTGATTCACGAGATATTGATTTTCATAGTGTCCCATATCCTTGAAGTTGAAGAATTGAAATTGGAAATCTATTTCATACCCTTAAAATCACTAGTATGGTGGCATTTCTTTCCATACATGTATAAAACAACCATTCCTTTTAAGTATGTACCCGGGTGTTTCTTTCTGCAATTATCAAAAGTGGTAAAGTACTTTTTTTCCTTAATCCCTTTATCTATCTTTTTCTCTTCCATCCTCTTCTTCTTTTACTTACCTTAAAACCCATAGGACTTGGAGAATTATTTAACAATATCTTTATCATGTGATACTATTTCCCCATATAAAGAGAATACTTTTGGATTCTATTTCCCTTCATAATATTGGCTTAAGACCATAAAAGATATGTTCCTTATTACTCTTTGGATCACATAAATTGGTGGAGTTCACTTTCCTTCTGCTATGATCCATTTCTATATAAAATAATATACTAGATTAAATCATAACATAATGTATATTTCTAAAACTAGTGACACAATACATAAATTAAAAAATTATTCATAGTTAATCTCATAATCATAGACATGGTTTATTTGGGTACATATTTAGTTTTAAATCCAACATAATGGTTTTGAAATAAAATTTAAACTATCATAAGTGTATCTCTTGGTATTGTCAACATAGGTGTGTAGTAAGACCCATTTTCATGTACCAGGTTACACTGAGTCAGGCCTGAAACACCTTGTTAGAGCTATT
Organism: Viscum album; assembly: GCA_963277665.1. Classification (NCBI taxonomy): domain Eukaryota; kingdom Viridiplantae; phylum Streptophyta; class Magnoliopsida; order Santalales; family Viscaceae; genus Viscum; species Viscum album. The sequence goes on from OY728138.1 coordinate 1,672,807,199, forward strand.
ACTCCTATGTATATCTATACCAAAACCAAATCCACCTATAGTGTCCGTACAAGTATGTATTAATAGGGATACCCAAAAAAATATCTACCTTACCAAAATTCTACAATGTTCTTTTGTAATTATCCACAAAGTTTGACTTAGGGTTATGTTCTATAATCTATGTTTTCAAAATTTAGCTTCCCGGGTTGCTGCTAAACTTCTCTTCATACCAACTATAACAACCCAACCCTAGAATCCCAGAGTCGATGCATTATTTTATTACATTGGCAAGAGTTTAAGGAATAAAATTACAAAGGACCAATCAGTTTACCAGTTTTGGAAAACCAAATTCCATACATAATACCCCTAATACATTGGGAAATAGAAAATACAAACATGATTCATAATAAAATTAAATAAACAGCATCCTTGAAAATAATTTAAAGGATTCATCTTCATAACATAGGGAAAATAAACATAATAAAGGTGATATAAAATTCTCATTATGTTTATGTAAAATGGAATCAATAAGGAAATTATGATAATAATCATCATGGAAAGGAAAATAACTGATTAGACATTCCATTGAAATAACTATATAAGTAATAATAAATAAGATGAGAATAAAATGAATCTATAGATATGTCGATTCATAATCTCATGGATAAATAATAAATGTGTCTAAATGAGGAAAATGATTAATTATTGGGTGTCATTTATGAGGCACATGAAAACCTAAGTTGTCAAGACATTTCACAAGACAGTTTCCAACTATGGATATGAACTTATTTAATTTGGCCAACTTATTCATCTCAAGAGAACCTATCGATGCATCGATGGGCTATATAATGTTTGGGACCCACCAATAAATGTCATTCCAAATCATTCCCCATATTGAATAATCAAAATAAATAATATTCCTCATCACACATCTGTATTGAATAATGAATACATTTTATCAATAATTCCATAGTTAATCAAATAACTATCAAAATTAATACCATAAGTAAAAAATGATATATGTTTTAGAAAATACTAATACACATTGTGTGAGAATATGGATATTCCAGATTATTTTTAATGAAAATGATAATAATAAAGTGATTTTTTCAAGATAAAGATAATAATCACAAGAGAAAGTGAGATTGAAAAGATAATTATTAAGAACATTCTTGATAAAAATATCATTTTGTTTTGAAAAATCTTATTAAAACCCTTTTATTTTAAATTCACTTTTGAAAAACAAAATTAAAAAATAAAATTTTAAAAATTCAAAGTAATCTTTAAATAATTTATGTTGGGTAATTTTGTACATGTCGTATGAGGTAAAAATAATATTCCATTTTCATGGTAAAAAGGATAGAAAAATACCTTGTTTGGAAAGAGAAAAGAATATTCCTTTAAAAACATTTGTAAAAGACAAAAGGGGTAAAGATATCATTAGAAATCATTTTTTAAAGGTTAAAAAAATAGAAAACTATAAGGCCCCATGCCTTAAACCTTACTTAATCTTGAGTTATTACAAGATTACACATTGAGGATCTTTTCAGGTTTAGAGTTTTAGAGAATTAGATCATGAAACTTGCATTACATTCCACATTTAAACAAAGTGGTTACATAAAAGACAGTATTCATTCTTCCCACCAACGGAAACATATTTAAAATATAACACGGATTCTTTCTTGACACATCCTTGACACTATCATCACATCATGTACCTTTCCCTTGACCTGTGAAAAACATTTCAAAAACTTGGGATGAGCATAAAAATCTCAGTAAGTGTTACAAAAAATATGGAAAGGAAACATGAGTTCATATATACATGAGAATGAAATCATACTTTACCCATAAAACATAGGCACTTTAACATACCTCATCACACCATGAATAAATCATAGAAAACATAAGACATAAAGGTAACTTGAGGCATTCATAACATTCTTACGTAGGGAGTAACCCTCTTGGTTACGTTTGGAATACCCATCACAGTATATTCCCTAAATCTCTTCGGATAAACCTTAACGTTTCACTCCTTCGCGTTACCCAATGCATTGGAGAGCTATATTGGGCTCACCCGCCCTTAGTTTATCACGGAACCACCCGTTCTTCATAACAATGCCCAAGAACCATAACATAATCGTATCACATAAACATGAATAAATGGAACATAACATTTCCACATTTCAATCACAATATAACATTTTAGGATATTGAAATAATGAATCCATTCAAAAAGAAACCATTTCCAAAACCATTTAAAACATTTAATAAAGAGATTTTTGAATCAAAGTGTCCCATACCACCTTGAAGCTTTTAACATTTTAAACCATAAATATCCATATAAATAAATCCTTAAAACAATTTTGAAAACATGGATATTAATAATAACAAATAATTAAAACTTTTAAAACGATATTTTGGTTAAAGGGGTTTTACCAAAATTAGAGACACTTGAATACAATAATCGAGGAATAACATTTAGTCATAACTTTAAAATATCATGAGAATAAAAGGATTCATGATATAATACTCCAAAGGATAGTATATACACCATATAAGAGTGAATTGGTGCATAACAACAATGAACCCTCAATAGAAATGTCAAATGTGATGAAATCCCTTATAAAGAAGGTATCCTTAAATTAAGGACAAATAAATCTCAAAAATATGTGTGAAAAATATATATACACCCAATATAAGTGGATATTAAGTGTAAAACAATAAAAGGTCAATCACACATATTCAATGGATGACATATTCAATGACTACAAGTTGAACCCAAAGAAATCGAAATTGGGATAAAAAGTTCCCTTGACAGCCTAACGGCATCACATCAAAATGAGTTGATGAGAGATAAAAAGTGTATCTCATCACTTGGACATAAAATTTACATCAATAAGGATGTATGAGACCATATCCCAACATTAAAATATGTAAATTAAAATACCCAATAAAAGAAGTCTTTTAAAAAAAAGGAGGGTGAAAGGTTCCCTTACCGACTTGGGTATCTTTCAAAACATACACCCCATGAAAGAAAGACAATAGGTCATTGATGTAAATACTTATAAACGAAAGTATATTACACAAAGAGTAGAATAATGGGTAGTACATACACCACTCAATGGAATTTTTGGCGAATGTAGCATAAATCTCACGGGAATAAAAGTGAGATGAAAAATCTCTTACGAAAACTCGACAGCCTAACGGCGCCACATAAAACTTACGAATATGGATTGATGAGATCAAATAGAGTATCCCATCATATTACAATATAATTTACAGCAAGTGTAATATAAAAGAAAATCCCCCAACATTGCAAGGAGGAGTTTAAAAGAAGTGACATAAAGGAGAGTACTTAAAAAGAAAGAGAGAGGTTAGATCTCTTACGAAAGTTCGGCAGCCTAACGGCGCCACTCAAAACGTCCAAAATGGATTGATGAGAGAGAAAAGGGTCTCTCATCTAATGAACATTACAGTAAATGTAATATAAAAGAACATCCCAATCATAAGAATGATGAGCTTAATATAAATGACATAAAAGAGTGTACTTAAAAGGAAAGAGAGTTGTAGGATCCTTTACCTCGGGTCCGACTTGACTCGATCGTTCTTTAATATCCTGAATAATAAACTTGAGTTCATTTCTAATTCCTTAAGAACCTTTTTCAAGTTCATTATTACTTTTATACCACTTATTACCATGTCATAAACATTATGTAATCATTTAAGTTAATAATATTTGTTTTGCCGATATTTGGTTCTTAAGTCGAAAGTGGACTTCTTACAATTACATGTTGTTCGTGTGGCCAAATGTTTATTATATCCAGAATTTTATTCATTATGTAGATATCATATATTTCATATATATCCAGTACATGAATGCATTTATAAAATTACATAATCATTTAGAGGTAAGAAATGAAATGCACCGTTCATGGAGACGGTAAGCCGTACGTACGCATGAACGCTACTTTCATTTCTATTTCGTATTTTATAGAATTGAATAATAATTATATAAAGGTATATTATAATTCCAGTATAATATCATATATAATATCATATTTCAATCCTTTATACATCCCACATATGGTATTTAACGAATCAAATCACTTTGAGGGGGCGGTAGTCCGCACTTCCTTAAATGAAGATATCGCGTATACCCATAATGGAAGCCATAAAGGTAAGACAAAAATGAAAAATACAGAAGCATAAATAAAAACTAAACATATTATATATCATATATAAAAATAGTGGCATCATAATGGCCACCTTTGAAGGTGTTAAATGAGTATTGAACAATCATCGTTTCGGGAGGCAGAATTTCACCATCCATTGAAACCGTATGTTCTTTAACCATTTGATGTAGTTGTGTGAGAGTGTAGCTCGAATAAATCTTATAAAAACATCCTAGTATATTTAAGATACTGGTGTTGTTACAAAAGAAGTAAATAAAAAGAGTTTAGGGGGTTGGAGAAGCAAAATAAAACAAATGAACATGAGAGAATGAATTACCTTTAAAAGTGTAACTCCTTTTGATTTGAGCCTAAAGGATTCCTTTGAAAGGATTCTGCCCAAAGTGAATCCTCTAGGGTGAGGAGAGGGATGTGTAGAGAGTAAATGGGCAGGGTTTGGCAGAGCCAAAGGCTTGAGGAGTGTGTTAAATGAGGTAGAGGTGGGGGCCTTTTATAAGATGAGAGGAGGGGTACTTTTGGAAAGTAAAGAAATATTACATTATTTGAAAATGTGATTCGGTTTCAAAAGGTCCCACATTGATATAATTCGTGGATAAGGTGATAAGGCTTCTAAATCCTCTCATCCAATAAGTTTTGGACATGTGTAGTTCATAGATTTTACATTATCTTTCCATTTTATTTAAATCGTCAAATAATGATGTCATCGCTGCATCATTATTATGTCATAAATAATTTAATTTATTTAATGTCTAAAAATTATAAAAAAAAATACTATGATGTAGGAAATCTTTTGATCTTTCCAATTCATATTTATAATCAAAACGGTGACTTGTATAACCCCACATAAAAATTGTTTTAGTAAAACATATCATGTTTGTGTCAATTTTACTTTTACATTAAATAAAATGTTATTTATGTCATTTCCCAACCAAAGTGGATCCATGGGGTCCCCAAGTTGACCCATGGCTTGTCTTTGTCGGCCATGATACAACCAATAGGTGTACGACAAGTGTCATGGTGTTTTCACATTCTTATAATATCATTTTTACCTTAAACTACACTAATTACCTCTAATCGCGATTAAAAACTTAATAAGTTACTATTCACCAAAAAATTATTTTAATCTCATTGAACCATATTTTACTTCTTAATGAAAACCATGTATGTCGTATTTTTGAAAATCAAAACACAATGATGGCAAAATGTTATTTAAACGGAAAATCAGTTTTTATAAGTATCACTTAGTGGTTTCACTATTCATCAAAAATTGAAGTTTTTCAGAAAAATCCCAAAAATTCACCCTAAGCTATATTTGATATTCTGAATTCAAAAATGAAGTCTGTTTTACAAAATTCAAAACATATAAGTCACATTAATTAATTTAATAATTAATTCCCACTGTCATGACAAATAGCGTGTTTTATGAAACAATAAGTATCAAAAGATTGACACTAGTTTAAGTCTGATTTCAAAGTGAAATTGATTCCAACGACCACTATTGGATTTAATGGTAAAAATATTTTCTAATTTCAATTTAAAACCAATTCAAAATATAATCTAATCATATAAATAAATTAGATTAAAAAGTGGTTTTGAATTAAAATACAACATTTTACACTATTCATTAAAAAAATGAACTTTATCTGAAAGATACCAAAAATTTACACAAAGTAAATTTTGATGTCCCGATTCTTAATAAGAGTTTTATTTGGTCCAAAAGAATGTTTAAGAGTGAACAAAACTATATTTAATGACGGTTCTCCATCAAAAGGTGATAAGTGAACCTTTAGTGAAAACTAGGGCATATACGCCTAAAATTGAATTCTTTCCGTATTTTAAGCCTTTATCTTTTATTGTATAAATGTAAAAATATTTAAGAACATATATAATCATATTTTAGTTATTTCTATCCATTCCCACCATTACAACGGCTACATGTTAACTACCATTTAAAATAATATTATTTTATTATTAGAGTGCAACGTAAGATTCCCAAGAAACTCGTTGTTGCGTGTTGGGTACGCCATCAAGCATAGCATCCCCTTTAAAGTCATATTAATATTTTATTCACAAATATGGATAAATATGAAAATGTCATATTCCTTATTTACCTATGGTGTTACATCCTTCCCCCCTTTTGGGAATTGCGTCCTCGCAATTTTAAAATTGCGCTTGGAAACATCCTTGAACGTCCCACATCGGAACAAGAGTCGGTAAAACAATCACTTTAAAATAAAGAAAGATAAGCACAGAGGTCACCCGAGTTAACCCATACTAGGATTCCAAGTATGAAAATATGGACATGGAGGAGAAAACATAGGGTCATGTTCTGATGGAGAGTGATAGAAAACATGTTTAGGAGAAAGTTAAGAATAAGAAAATCACAAACTTGTGATGGGTTAAACGGTGTTGGGTTCCCCAGTAGGAAAAGTTAATAGACAACATTTTTGTATTAAGTTACTTTTTATTGAGGAATTTATTCATAAGGAAGCATAATCACTTATCATGTTGACTTTCAGCTATTACTAGATTCCTTAGTCAAACTCGTATTTTTTTCCAAAAGACGAGTATTTAGGGAGACTTTTTCGCATTAAGAGTACTATAATCAACTTCTAGAGAATCACCTAATACCCAAAAGAGAACTATATACATCCCATGTATTTAGGCTTTAACCAAACCAAAACCAAAAAGGTTAGTACAAGATCAGATAATCCAGAAAAGGATAACCCATTATAAAAAGAAAATCTATTCTTAATCTCCAAAATTTGTCCAACAAAACCCAAAGTTCAACGAGGACCATCCGATAAACAATTTGTCCATAAAATTCTTCAAAGTAAACCAATATAAGATTGAAACCCAAATATTTGAAGGATTTAGTCACATAGTCTTCCAAGTTAAATCGTAACATTTATCTCCAAACAACATCAGTTGCTCCTAAAGTCTCACATTGAAAAGTAATTATCCTAATCACATATCCTCCAAAATCAACTTACTCTTAATTCATAAAATCATATATATAAAAAGAATCAGTCAAACTAACCAGGGACTTCACGTAGTCCAGTGGTTGGCGATAAATACCAGTCGCACTTTGGTTGTGGGTTCGATTCCCGCAGCATTGTCCGACGCGACGGGTTGTCACACGGTCTGCGTGTTGTCCTTTTTCCAAAACTATATAATTCTCAAATCATTACCCAAAAAGGGATAAAATCATCAAAAATTACCATAACCTAATTTAACCTCAAATTTATCTCATGCCTTTCACTTCAATCATAACATATGGTAACCCATAATTACCTCAAAAGTAAGGATCATATAAACCCAAATGGTTCTGTATAACTATGTCCACAAAAGAAAAGATAACTATTACTTGAATAAAAATTTCCTATATTAAACATCAGGGTTACACATAATATAAAAAGTCTTCTAATGTAACCCCGTCATCAAAAGAGACTTAATACTCTTAAGAATTTCACCCTAACTCTTGAAGCCCTTATATGTTGACATCTTACTCATTCAACATTCTTCATGATCCATTATCCATTCCTTTCCAACTTATTCCGAAATACCTCTTTCCTACAAACAAAATCATGAATCATATCCTAAGATTCCAAAATAAGAAAACAATAGACATGAAATAGTACATACCTTTGATTGGTCATTGTCAGTTTCTTCATCCTCAATCAGAATGGAATTAGGTATTGGTAAACGAATATTGGTACGCTCTTGGTGACCCCATTCACGAAACTTCTTCATAGGACATGTGTTTGCATAATGACCATGCACACCACATTTATAACATTCAATTGATCCCTCAGAAAGAACTTCTTTCCCTTTCCTCGAGTCAACTGGATGCTTCCTTTTTCCATGGCAGGTTCTTGCTTTATGACCTTCATTTCCACATCTATAGCATATTTCTTTACCTTTGAAACATTTTCCTAGGTGTTTCTTTCCACATCTTTGACACATAGGTTTTTGAACACACTTACCTTTATGATTATTACCTGTACTTCCGTAGGGATTTTTTTCTTGCATATATGATGCCTTAGAGAAATCTCCAAGGTTTAGGTGGTCAATCATGACTCCAAATAGTTGGTTGAGGATAATCAAAAGAGTTCTCATTGCAGCTCCCATATCATTCAGTTGCTTGCTCAAAAAACTGTCACAGTTTCCTTCACATCCACTGTTTCTTTGGTGCCTGCTAGATCCAGCCATTTACTAAAACCAAAAAGGTCAGTGTGAGTATATCAACAAAACCATCATGTACTAATGAGTAAGATAGACAATAAGATATACTTACTCATTCACTTTATCTAAAACTAATACTCTTTCTGAAATCCTAACCATTATGGTAATTGTCAATTATGCTTAAAGAATACCCTAACCTCTAAAGTTATCTAAACTAACCTTTGATACAAACTATAAGGCCCCATGCCTTAAACCTTACTTAATCTTGAGTTATTACAAGATTACACATTGAGGATCTTTTCAGGTTTAAAGTTTTAGAGAATTAGATCATGAAACTTGCATTACATTCCACATTTAAACAAAGTGGTTACAAAAAAGACAGTATTCATTCTTCCTACCAACGGAAACTTATTTAAAATATAACACGGATTCTTTCTTGACACATCCTTGACACTATCATCACATCATGTACCTTTCCCTTGACCTCTGAAAAACATTTCAAAAACATGGGATGAGCATTAAAAGCTCAGTAAGGGTTACAAAAAATATGGAAAGGAAACATGAGTTCATATATACATGAGAATGAAATCATACTTTACCCATAAAACATAGGCACTTTAACATACCTCATCAAACCATGAATAAATCATAGAAAACATAAGACATAAAGGTAACTTGAGGCATTCATAACATTCTTACGTAGGGACTAACCCTCTTGGTTACGTTTGGAATACCCATCACAGTATATTCCCTAAATCTCTTCGGAGAAACCTTAACGTTTCACTCCTTCGCGTTACCCAATGCATTGGAGAGCTATATCGGGCTCACCCGCTCTTAGATTATCACGGAACCACCCGTTCTTCATAACAATGACCAAGAACCATAACATAATCGTATCACATAAACATGAATAAAGGAAACATAACATTTCCACATTTCAATCACAATATAACATTTTAGGATATTGAAATAATGAATCCATTCAAAAAGAAACCATTTCCAAAACCATTTAAAACATTTAATAAAGAGATTTTTGAATCAAAGTGTCCCATACCACCTTTATGCTTTTAACATTTTAAACCATTAATATCCATATAAATAAATCCTTAAAACAATTTTTAAAACATGGATATTAATAAGAACAAATAATTAAAACATTTAAAACGATATTTTGGTTAAAGGGGTTTCACCAAAATTAGAGACACTTGAATACAATAATCGAGGAATAACATTTAGTCAGAACTTTATAATATCATGAGAATAAAAGGATTCATGATATAATACTCCAAAGGACAGTATATACACCATATAAGAGTGAATTGGTGCATAACAACAATGAACCCTCAATAGAAATGTCAAATGTGATGAAATCCCTTATAAAGAAGGTATCCTTAAATTAAGGACAAATAAATCTCAAAAATATGTGTGAAAAATATATATACACCCAATATAAGTGGATATTAAGTGTAAAACAATAAAAGTTCAATCACACATATTCAATGGATGACATATTCAATGACTACAAGTTGAACCAAAAGAAATCGAAATTGGGATAAAAAGTTCCCTTGACAGCCTAACGGCATCACATCAAAATGAGTTGATGAGAGATAAAAAGTGTATCTCATCACTTGGACATAAAATTTACATCAATAATCATGTATGAGAACATATCCCAACATAAAAATATGTAAATTAAAAGACCCAATAAAAGAAGTCTTTTAAAAAAGAGGAGGGTGAAAGGTTCCATTACTGACTTGGGTATCTTTCAAAACATACACCCCATGAAAGAAAGACAATAGGTCATTGATGTAAATACTTATAAACGAAAGTATATTACACAAAGAGTAGAATAATGGGCAGTACATACACCACTCAATGAAATTTGTGGCGAATGTAGCATAAATCTCACGGGAATAAAAGTGAGATGAAAAATCCCTTACGAAAACTCGGCAGCCTAACGGCGCCACATAAAACTTCCGAATATGGATTGATGAGATAAAATAGAGTATCCCATCATATTAAAATAGAATTTACAGTAAGTGGAATATAAAAGAAAATCCCCCAACATTGCAAGGAGTAGTTTAAAATAAGTGACATAAAGGAGAGTACTTAAAAAGAAAGAGAGAGGTTAGATCTCTTACGAAAGTTCGGCAGCCTAACGGCGCCACTCAAAACATCCAAAATGGATTGATGAGAGAGAAAATGGTCTCTAATCTCATGAACATTAATGTAAATTTAATATAAAAGAACATCCCAATCATAAGAAATATGAGCTTAAAAAAAATGACATAAAAGAGTGTACTTAAAAGGAAAGAGAGTTGTAGGATCCCTTACCTCGGGTCCGACTTGACTCGATCGTTCTTTAATCTCCTGAATAATAAACTTGAGTTAATTTATAATTCCTTAAGAACCTTTTTCAAGTTCATTATTACTTTTATACCACTTATTACCATGTCATAAACATTATGTAATCATTTAAGTTAATAATATTTGTTTTGCCGATATTTGGTTCTTAAGTCGAAAGTGGACTTCTTACAATTACATGTTGTTCATGTGGCCAAATGTTTATTATATCCAGAATTGTATTCATTATGTAGATATCATATATGTCATATATATCCAGTACATGCATGCATTTATAACATTACATAATCATTTAGAGGTAAGAAATGAAATGCACCGTTCATGGAGATGGTAAGCCGTACGTACGCATGAACGCTACTTTCATTTCTATTTCGTATTTTATAGAATGGAATAATAATGATTTAAAGGTATATTATAATTACAGTATAATATCATATATAATATCATATTTCCATCCTTTATACATCCCACATATGGTATTTAATGAATCAAATCACTTTGAGGGGGCGGTAGTCCGCACTTCCTTAAATGAAGATATCGCGTATACCCATAATGGAAGCCATAAAGGTAAGACAAAAATGAAAAATACAGAAGCATAAATAAATCATAAACATATTATATATCATATATAAAAATATTGACATCATAATGGCCACCTTTGAAGGTGTTAAATGATTATTGAACAATCATCGTTTTGGGAGGCAGAATTTCACCATCCACGGAAACCGTATTTTCTTTAACCATTTGATGTAGTTGTGTGAGAGTGTAGCTCGAATAAATCTTATAACAACATCATAGTATATTTAATATACTGGTGTTGTTACAAAATAAGTAAATAAAAAGAGTTTAGGGGGTGGGAGAAGCAAAATAAAACAAATGAACATGAGAGAATGAATTACCTTTAAAAGTGTAACTCCTTTTGATTTGAGCCTAAAAGCTTCCTTTGAAAGGATTCTGCCCAAAGGGAATCCTCTATGGTGAGGATAGGGATGTGGAGAGAGTAAACGGGCAGGGGTTGGCCGAGCCAAAGGCTTGAGGAGTGTTTTAAATGAGGTAGAGGTGGGGGCCTTTTATAAGAGGAGAGGAGGGGTACTTTTGGAAAGTAAAGAAGTATTACTTTATTTGAAAATGTGTTTCAGTTTCAAAAGGTCCCACATTGATATAATTATTGGATAAGGTGATAAGGCTTCTAAATAATCTCATCCAATAAGTTTTGGACATTTTTAGTTCATAGATTTTACATTATCTTTCCATTTTATTTAAATCGTCAAATAATGATGTCATCGCTGCATCATTACTATGTCATAAATAATTTAATTTATTTAAGGTCTAAAAATTATAAAAAAAATACTATGATGTAGGAAATCTTTTTATATTTACAATGAATATTTATAATAAATAAGATGACTTTTATAACCCCACTTAAAAATTGTTTTAGTAAAACATATCATGTTTGTGTCAATTTTACTTTTACATTAAATAAAATGTTATTTATGTCATTCCCCAACCAAAGTGGATCCATGGGGTCCCCAAGTTGACTCATGGCTTGTCTTGGTCGGACATGATACAACCAATAGGTATAGGACAAGGTTCATGGTGTTTTCACATTCTTATAATATCATTTTTACCTTAAACTACACTAATTACCTCTAATCGCGATTAAAAACTTAATAAGTTACTATTCACAAAAAAATTATTTTAATCTCATTGGATCACATTTTACTTCTTAATGACAACAATGTATGTCGGATTTTTGAAAATCAAAACACAATGATGGAAAATTTTCATTTAAACGGAAAATTAGTTTTTATAATTACCACTTAGTGGTTTCACTATTCATCAAAAATTGAAGTTTTTCAGAAAAATCCCAAAAATTCACCCTAAGCTATATTTGATATTCTGAATTCAAAAATGAAGTCCGTTTTACAAAATTCAAAACATATAAGTCACATTAATTAATTTAATAATTAATTCCCCCTGTCGTGACAAATAGCGTGTTTTATGAAACAATAAGTATCAAAAGATTGACACTAGTTTAAGTCTGATTTCAAAGTGAAATTGATTCCAACGACCACTATTGGATTTAATGGTAAAAATATTTTCTAATTTCACTTTAAAACCAATTCAAAATATAATCTAATCATATAAATAAATTATATTAAAAAGTGGTTTTGAATTAAAATACAGCATTTTACACTATTCATTAAAAAAATGAACTTTATCGGAAAGATACCAAAAATTTACACAAAGTAAATTTTGATGTCCCGATTCTTAATAAGAGTTTTATTTGGTCCAAAAGAATGTTTAAGAGTGAACAAAACTATATTTAATGACGGTTCTCCATCAAAAGGTGATAAGTGAACCTTTAGTGAAAACTAGGGCATATACGCCTAAAATTGAATTCTTTCCGTATTTTAAGCCTTTATCTTTTATTGTATAAATGTAAAAATATTTAAGAACATATATAATCATATTTTAGTTATTTATATCCATTCCCGCCATTACAACAGCTACATGTTAACTACCATTTAAAATAATAATATTTTATTATTAGAGTGCAACGTAAGATTCCCAAGAAACTCGTTGTTGCGTGTTGGGTACGCCATCGTGCATAGCGTCCCCTTTAAAGTCATATTAATATTTTATTCACAAATATGGATAAATATGAAAATGTCATATTCCTTATTTACCTGGGGTGTTACAAAAACATTATTAGAAAATATGGTTTTTAGAAGAAAATGGGTTCTTCGACTAAAGATATAATGATGTTGGGTTTTCTTAAAAACATTTTCTAAAACATATTGAGTACTAAAGAGTATAAAAATGATACTAATACGTGAAAAAGATCATGAATAACCATAATAGAGGAAAATTAAAGGTTTTATTTAACAATGGGCATATAATTTCCTCAAATTTATGTACTATTTAAATATTATTAAAATTATTCTTGAGGAAAATAATCATTAAACATTCCAAAGTGTCTCATACCACTTTAAAACCATTGAATAATAAGTCTCATAATGGGAAAAAGATAAATTAAAGGTCTCAATAACATGAATAAAAAATAATTCATGATATAATATATCAAAATGTACAATAGATACACTACACAATGAAGTAAGTGGTGAATATGATATTTATCTCACTGATGTAAGAAGTGAGATGAAAATCCCTTATCTTGAGTCCGACATGTATCATGTGTCATTATATTACTGAATAATAAACTTATGTTAATTATTAACTTGAATCAGAAACATTTTTAATGTTTATAATTACTTTTATTTCACTTATTACCATGTTTTATACAACTACATAAATAATTAAGTTTATGTCGGTTGTTTTGACCAAATTCAGTTTATCTGTCAAAAACAACTTTGGTAGGTGAACTTTGGTCAAAGGGTTCATTAAATAACATATAAATAATAATAATAATAATGAATTAATTATCATATAAATACTTCAAATATAATTTTAAAACCAATAATTAAATATGTTTATGAAAAATGAACCAACATTATAATCATAGATACTGTAGGTTATACGTACGCATGAGTAACATTACCATTTTTCAATGATCGTTATGGAGGGAAGGTAAGTAGCCTTATATCTTTCCAGAATAATAATTATACCATAAATAACATTTTATATAATCATATATACTTATATATATTTATATAATTATTTTTATGTAAAAGTAATCACATCATGTTGAGGAGGCTGTAGTCCACATGCCTAGGAATGACGTTATTACATTTTTAGTGTGTGAAAGGGTAATAAATAAAATGATATATTATATTTCTATAAACGTAATTATGTCATGAATATAATATATATGTTATTTATTCCCCATATTTTTAATTAAATCTATCCATTATACATTCAATATATAGCATCAATGGCTCACATCGCTTTGAGGAGGCGGTAGTCCACACTTCCACAAACGATGTTATTTTATATAAAAAAAATGGAAAGTATAAGGGTATGTGTTATAAAAGAATTAAAAATAATAATAAAGATAATAAATATCATATATAACATATATAAATATAGTTTTATCATAATTTCTAAACATGAACTGTGTCAAATGAAAAACAAACAATCTTTATTTCATGAGGCAGTAGTTCGCCGCACACATAAACAGTATATTCATTACCCATTATATGAAAGTGTGTGTAAATGAAGGTAAAAACATTAGAATAAAAACATATCAGTATATTTATTAAACTATTTTATTTATATAGTCATGTAATAATGAGTTTTTATAAGGTAGATAATTGAAATGAAACTAAAGAGATTGAGGAAAGATGTTACCTTTTTCTTGGGTAAATCATTTTGGTATGCACCAAATGGATTCCTTGGTTTTATTTATTAGAAAGGTGATACTTATATGTTGAGTAAATGTATTTTTAGTATCTATTTGGGTAGATATTGTTTGATCCAAAGTGAATTTATAGGTGTGTGGAAGTGGTAGGAGAGGAGGTCTTTTTATATTGGAGGAGTGTCACTCTTGTAAATTTTGGAAAAGGGATTTCTACCCATGATTTTCACATTTAAAGTGGCTCCAATAATATAAAAAAGTATATAAAATGGAAAAAGGGTATAAATATTTCTAGTAATGTTTTTTTTAAATTTTTCTAGGTCATCTGGGCCCTTAAGATTATGGTTTTGTTCATTGTTAAGCTTAATATCACATTAATCGTTGAATTTAATTTTAATTAATTTCACTAATCATTTTGGATAAAAACTAATTTGAACTTATTAGAAATTAAAAATTATTGTGATTCCATATATGGAATCCTTTTTTACAAATTATAATCATATAATTGGTAGAAATTAATTCAAATTTAATCCCATGGACGGGACGATAATGCGGGCTTTTAAAGTAAAAACGTTCAAAAGTTTTCTAAGTTTTTATACCCAATTTCAAAGTAAAATTGTTTCCAATGACCTAAATTGGATAAATTTTTTTATAATTTATATAATTTGACTTTAAAATAAATTAAAAATATAATTTAACACTATAAATAAATTAAATGTAAAATCAAATTTGAATTAAAATTATATATTTTCAACTATTTATTAAAAATGAAACATCACATAAAAATACCCAACATTCACTCTAAAATAATTTTTATGTTTATATTTAAAATATGAATTCTATTATGAAATAAAATATTTATAAAATTTCCAAAAATTGGATTTAAAATAGGTTCTCTGTTAAAAGGTGGTAAAAGTTCCTTAATAAAAATATAGGTTTTTTATGCATAAAATTGGATTTATTTTTATCTTATGCAAATAAAATCTATTGGATGAATATAAAAAATATGTTATTGAATATATAATACATATATTTCATTAATATCACCCACTAATTTAAATTAATTTAATTTATTAGGATATAATATCTTTGTGGGCATAAAAATATTTTTCTATAAAAATATTCTTTTTATATTCAGTTGGTTCTTACATTTATTTCAAATTAATATTTAACCAATGAATTAGTTTTATATTTCTATAAACCATATATTTTCATAATTTAGTTAATCATATTCATAAATACTAATTTATCAGTGAGATTATATCTTATTATGTTAAATAATAATATTTTAATAATATGTTATTGTTCGATAAACCTCGGTCTTGCGTGTACGCAAGCCATTGAAGAAACTCGTTGTGGTGTGAGAAGTACACCAACATAATATCATTTGAATTTAAAGTTATAAAATATATTTAATTTATTTAAAATACTAAATACATTATAATATATTAGGATATTATGTTCCCTTACGTGCTTGGTGTTGTGTGTCATATACACTATCAGATACAATGTTCTTACTTTAGAATTTCAGGGCATTACAGGACCTCTCGTATGATATAGTATTTTAAAATAATGTGTAAGGTTATTTTTTGAGATAGGGGTTCCTTAACCCTAGTTATAGATCCATTATTATCATAGTAAATCTAGATTTTTCCCTCAATACAAGGAACCACCTTAAGTTTAGAGATGAAATTAATGGTCTAAATATCTTCCTTTGTAGTATATGATACAGTGATATTCTCTTCCTCTTTAGTTGAGTTTCCTATGGTGCCTTGTTTGGAAATCTTCTAAGTGGTAACTCCACTGTTTGGAAAAAGAAAAAATCTATATCTATATTTCATGTCATCTTTTTCATATTGAAAACTCACATATGTGTAACCTTTTATACTGATCTCATCCTTACCTCCAAAGAACAAGAATATATCATTATTCCTTCTCAGGAATGCTCTTTATAGAAATACAATGTCTTTCACCATGATTAGATTGGTATTTAAAATTTATTATTATATAATTGGAAATATAATTTTGGGTACACAATATGGAATATATGATAGAAACTATGGAATCATCATAATGAATTTTATTAATTCTTTCTAACTATTTAGAAGGATCTAAAATCTTGTGAAGATTCATACCATGAAACACTAGTAATTTCCCCTCTTAGAGTTATCCATGATAAATTGGTTTATCAATTTACCAATACATATTTCATGAATAATTATAATAACCCTCTTATAACTATCTAAATAGATATTTAAACTTAGCATGTAGGTAGATTCACCCATGTCCTTCACCAAGAAGCATTTACCAGACCAAATATTCTTAGAGTAAAGATTCGGGGAATTTTTTCCAATCAGTAGTATGTCATATACATACAATATCAGAAACACAATTATAATCTCACTAAAATTTTCATATATATAGGAATAATAAATATTCTTGATGAAACTAAAGTCTTTTATTTCATCATCAAACTGGATATTTCCACTCTCATAAGATTTATTTAATCTATAAATAGACTGTTGAAACATGAACATATTAGTAGTCTCATTTGAAACTTAAAAACCATCAAGTTGTATCATATATACATCCTCACCTAAATTCCCATTTAAAATAAAATTTACATCCATCTTATAAATCTCAGAATCAAAATGATATTTTATGGAAAGTGCAATCTGAATGGACATTATCATTAAAACTGGTGAAAAGGTTTATTCATATTTCATACCATGGATTTTTTTATAACCTTTTTCTATCATTAATTATTTATAGGTTGACACTCTACCATCCATGTCTATTTTCTTGCATAAAATCCTCTTTCACCATATGGGTCTCACCCCTTCACTTGCATCAACCAAGTTCCAATCTTCGTTATTGTAACACCTTGAGATTTTTTAAAATATTTTTTTCAATTAAATTTTATATTTTGGGTATTTTTTATTACATGCAATACTTAGTATATATTGTTTTTACAAAAAACACTAATTTTTTATTTTATTACACACAATACCAATTTTAGCTTGTGTTGCATGCAACATTTATTTTAAACAAAACGTGACATACTATTAAAATATTGGTATTTAATATGAAAGTTATCATCTATCCATTCGAATGGAGGGTATGAATAATATTAAATAAATTATGAAAATATATTATTTACACATTTATATAAAACAAATTCTTTGGTGACTAATTAATTAGAAATGAAAATAAGAATCATTTGAAAATAAAAGAAATATTTTTATGAAAAAAAAGTATCATCAATAAAATAAACAAAAAAAATTTCTGAATTATATTAGTGAAATTTATATATTACATATTTAATATAAAATTTAACATTCATATTATGTTTCTTCTTAGCATGATATAAAATAAATCAAATATTATTCATAAAAACTATATTTTTCTAAAATAATTCAGTTTGTCATGTTTTGTGAACTTATTTTAAAACTATTTTTTTCAATTATAGAATATTTAGTTTAAAAAATTAAATTATTTTTTGAAATAATCATGTTATAATTATCTTAGTGTAAAGTTTTGAGAATTTTCTTAGAAGATAATTTTTTTGATGAATACTAAAAATAACTGGTTTTTATTAAAAATTGTCATTTATTTTAAAGCATTTGAAAAATTAAAGGTTGTTTTAAGATGGTTTTAAAAGTAAAATTAGAATAGTTATATATATATATTTCCCATTTAGGTAATTATATTATTTTTCATATAGATTTTTTATATAAAAACATTTTAAACTATTGAACATTTTCTCTATTGAAAGCCGCTTTATCATCCCATATGTGGGTTTAATGTTAAATTAGATTACTCCATTTCTTTGAATGGAATTTGAAAAAATGGATTAAATATTTGGAATTAGAAAAAAAATTATTATATAATAAGGTTATATTAATTTTTTATTATAATTAATAGTAAGAATAGTATAAATTATTTATCGTGGTTGCGGTAAAAATGGTTTTACCAATGGTTAAAGTAAAAAGATAAGGATCAAAAATGACACAAAACATTTTTAAAACCCATTTATGTATGTAATTTGACCTTATATCGTCTATTTTGGATAACGAACCATTTTTTATCCATTTTCGTGTGAATAAACATGTGTAAGCATTTTTCCTTTCCAAACATACAAGTGTGTCACTCACCTCACTTATAAAAGGCATCCCCATCTCCTCTCCTCCTCAAAATTAAAAAACCAATTGGTCCATCCAATACCCTACCAAATAACTTCTTTAATTCCATCATATAATCTTGGAATCATTATTTTTTACATAAATAAAACCTAAGTATCCTTTTGGTGAAAACCAAGAGAAGTTGATCGAATAAAAGGTAGCATCCCTAACTGATCATTTTATTTTATTTATCCCTCCACCTCCTTCAATTATAACTAAACCATGATTATATAATAAACTCAGTAAATTATATATAATTATATCTTATTATGTTAATATCATAACCTAAATCTATCTCCTCTTCAATAAAATGGGATACTAAATCATCGTTCATGTGTATTGTGGACTACTACCTCACGAAATAATTTTATTCATTTTCCATCACCACCTATCAAGGATAGAAATAATGATAAATTTAATTTTTATATTTATTATTTATTAAATTATTATACCTATGTAATTATAATACCACAACTAATTTCTTACTTCCAAACCTTGTGTAGTAAAATAACATCACTCGTGTGTACAGCGGACTACCGCCTTATGAACTGATGTGGTTTCACCTCACAAACTGATGTTATGTGTTTTTTATTTCTAATTTACTTGTTTAGTAATAAGGATATATTAAATTTTAATATATTATATTTATAACATGTTTATACATATATAATTATGATATCACATATATCACCTTAATTTCCATTTCATGGGAATATGATAACGTTGCTCATATGTATGAGGAATTATCATCTCGTGAAGTGATGTGATTCATTCATGATTTACATAGAAGGTAATAAGGATGATTTTAATGACAATATGTGATGAATATAAATTTCAAAAGAATTATTATATATTGGTGATATATTATTTACCTTTATTTCTTTTAATTAATCGAGAAAATGCGAACAGAATTTATGTGTACATATGGTTTACCGTCTCCATGAATGGTGTATTTTATTTTATATATCTAATTTTTATGGACTACTATAAATACATATATACAGAATATATATTATTTTTATATCATGGTTATCATTATGGATATTATGGATCCATTATCAAAGTAAGAGTACCAAAAAATTAACAAATCAAAACATACACAAAAAACAATGCAGTCATTACCCAAAACCTGATTTTAACAAGTAATTGTTCATAAAAAGGAAATAAAATGTAATAAGTAAAGAAAATATGGTATGATAAAAGTGATTATTATTCTGAAATAGATTTATAATAAAATTATATTTATTATACTTGAGTTTTTAATGTGTGTGAAGGATTTCAAGACTTAAGGTAAGGGATTCTTACCTCACTTTTTACTTATATGTGACACATGTCATATTCACCAACTATTTATTTTAGGAGTTATATATACTGCCCATGAATGTATTTTATAATTATTATCCTCATAATTATATGGATTTATATATCCATTTTATGATCTATATTTCATGGGGTTTACGATTCAAAATTTTCTAAAGTGGTAAGGTATTTTTATTTCATCTTACCTTCTTTGAGACATATGTTATGCTATGAACCTATCTTATTTTATGGGTTGTACATAAAACCCTTTTAAATTTAATATAATTAACTAAAAATTAAATTTTTATTTCAAAATCACTTTTTTGGAAAAAGTGGGAAACCCAGTACAAGAAATTACCCAAATCAAAACTATAAGAAACAACCCCTTCCCAGCAACTACATCGATATGTTAAGTCTCCACCTTACATAACCTCTCAAAAAGCTATCCCATGCAGGGTTGCGTGGGCCTGGTACCGATGGCAAAGCCATACCCTCTCATTAATCCAAATCTGAATGTTCATGCACATATGGAAGCTTCATGCTCTATAAACCTCATCTGGCGCTGATCCTTGTAGATTGTTGGTTGATTCCACCATCAAAATTCAGAATAAAAACAAATAACAACGCCCATTTCAGAATTCAAAATCCATCACTCAAATACTAAATCCAACAAGTCACAAAAAACTATCAAACCGATCATCCTCGATGATTTCTCTGAACTGGTGGCTTGAACTCACATCTCAAAGAACCAATAAAACCACCACGTTGCTCCACCTCGGAGAGAATGGAGGACTCTTGGAACCAAAGTAAAGGACCTACCAAACGAAAACATGACAATGTGCCAATGATGAGACGACCCAAATACCAATCAATTGCACGAACCAAACAACACACACATATCATTATAATTTATGTTTCATTTAAAATTATTATTTCAAGGGTATTATGATTTAAAATTACCAAAGTGTTAAGGGTTTTATGTTACAATCACATAGTTTATCATGATTGATCATGATTATGATTAAAATGATGAAATCTTATGATATATATCATAGGAAAATATTTTAATTTATTATAATATAGTTATTTATAAATAAAACAATTTTCCCTTCATTTTCCTCTCTATATGAACTCAAGAGTTGAAAATTATGTTTTTTTAATCCTCTTTATTTCTCCCTTCGATCGAAAACACTTTTTCTTCCATAACCACGTTTTCTAAAATATTTCCAAACAAAAAAATTACAATTATTTTCGTGATTTATTAAATATATTTTTACCCATGTTTAAATTTTTTCTAAAATTTTTTAAAGGAATATTCTTTTCACTATCTAAACAAGACTCGTTTGGATTTTACAGAAACTATGAATGTAGTCATTTTTTTAACATGTATGGCATGAATATAATTTCTTTCCATCATGAACACTATTTTATTTGAGGCTTAAATTGTAATTTTTCAATTTTATTTTCAAATAAAATGGTTTTGAAAATGTTTTTTTTTAAATGATATTTTCAATGTGAATTTTTTATTGTCATTAAGAAATTTTTTAATTGATTTTTAATGCTTCATTTATAAGTATTCAAGGTTATTTTCAAAGAAAATTATTTTTAAAATGTTTTATGTTTAAAATAGTTTTTTAAAAATGAAATGATTATTTTACTCAAAAAATGTTTTAAATTATTTTTAAATCTTATTTTACATGTTTCTAAGTTTATTTTCTAATAAAATTATTTTGAAAATGTTTTATGTTTTAAAAATATTTTTCATGGTTGAAAGGCTATTTTAATCAAGAAATATTCCAAGTGATATTTTAAATTCCTTTTCCTTCTAAGATGACATACATTGATGTTAATTAATCTTAATTGGGTATATTTTCCAATGATACAATATTTATTCTTTCTTAATATGGTTTATGTTTATTATGACATGATTTTTATGAAACTAATTTCCCTTCCATGGGTTATACCATGATAAAATGCTTATGAATCCCACTTATTTTTACATGGGTTATTATAGGAGGAAACAATGAAATGATTATGAAACCTGTTTCTTTTCTACAATTTATTCTATGGTTAAAATTTTATGAAACACATTTCATTCCATGGGTTATAATATGATGATTGTTTTATGATCTCATATTTCACATATGTATGATTTTCATTATGTGATTGGTGAAACCTATATATACCTCTAATTAATTGGGTAAATATTAATATATCATGTGATAAATAGGACTTGAATGGGGAGTTAACAAATATCACTAAGGAACTATGTCCACTATGATAGTATTAGGAGTGAACCTTGAAAACTATGATGGTTAGGTGAGTGAACTCATTCCACTATGATAGTTTTGGAAATGAGCCTTGACTACTAAGGAAATGGTTTTCTATGATTATGTGTATTACAAAAATCTATTTTGTATGCCAATTTTGTGTTCTCATGGTTCATGTAATTTTATTTACTTATGATTCATGTCTTATCGAGTGTCAATATTTATTACATGACTAAATATTATGATGCTTAATATGTTGGGTATGGTTTTCAATTGTTATTCTCATGTTCTAATACCCTTATTTTCATGATATTATTTTATATATAT
This sequence comes from Viscum album, assembly GCA_963277665.1. NCBI lineage: Eukaryota > Viridiplantae > Streptophyta > Magnoliopsida > Santalales > Viscaceae > Viscum > Viscum album. Next base: position 1,672,830,312 of record OY728138.1, read on the forward strand.
ATCCCATTTCTACTGTCATGACACCTCCATCCAAAGATACTAAAGTGAGGGGAGAGAGATAATGATCCCCGAGTCCAACCTCCTATAAGACCCAAGAAGGAGACTAACACTAAGGATATAAAAATATCATGTATAAGAGTAATTACCCAATATAATATAAATAGGACCAGGAGATAATATTTATCATCCAAAAAAACTCAAATACAAAATATAAAATAAAACCAAAACCATCCCACATGTATGTATAAATAGAACAGATATAGGTAAAATTCACCAATGTAAATACCCAAAAGAAAAGCTAAAGAATCAATATAGAAACTCTCAAGGATCTGAGGTAGTAATGTCCAACATGGTCTACATAGTCCTCCTAGAAACTTGAAAATAGTTTTATATAGAAAGGTTGAGAATATAATTATACTATGTAGGAAAACCAATGTCTCTCATGCACATCTAAAAGAAGCATAATAATACACCTATGAGAAAAAAAAGAACCAAACATAACCTATCAAGGTATACTAACTATCCCAACCTCACCAAGTAACAATAACCAAATAACACAAACCATGTAATATAATATAATATAAATCACATCGATAATGTTACCCTACACCACTTTCCTACTAGTATGTTGCTCTCATACCCAACATCATACATCCTGGTGCCCCCATATCTTCTGTATAACATATAACCCCAGAAGTATTGTCATAACACATCACCACAGAAGACACCTAGTGTCACTGCCCCATAATCATCACCACTTCAAACCTCACTCGAAGACACCTGGGTTATCGGCACACAAGTACAGTCATATCACATCCCACCTAAAAACACATGGGTAACCATCCCACAAGCATGGTCATGTCTTTCCTCAAAACACATGGGCTATCAAAACCACCATATGATGCAATATAATACCTTCGTACATCAAAAATTATGAAATATCAACCTTTCTTGGAAGATAGAGTGGTAAAGAGAGGGTACCCAGCCATCTGTTCTCCTCACTGGATGTTAGAAAAAACAACCATCACGTGACTATGTGGGTGTCATCATGTAGTGCTTAATGTTGGTTGGGTGTGTATAGAAATCACAAGAATATAAAATTATATATATCTAGTATCAAACACTCAAACCCAAACTATAGGTTCACAAACTAACTGACCAACTCACAACACTATAACCTCTATTTCCACCTCTAAATTCATAACACCACACAATAAGCCACAAACCCCATTTCACATTTTCCAACCAATTTCATTTAACCATATCATTATTATTTTTATATTGAATCAACCAAATTTAACCATATAACCTGCCATTTAGTTATTAATTATCAATTTTCATCCAATTAACCAAACTAACCCATGTCATTCCAACCATTATAAATCATTTATTCCATCACTACTTGGATATCTAGCATAAACAAACCACCACCTCACCACCCCAAAACCATGACCAAAAAACCACATAACTACCCCAAATTCATGGCTCAAAAACCACCTCTCCACCTGAAAATTAGGGCCCACAAACCACCTCATCACCCTAATATCACGGCCCACAAACCACCTCATCGTCCCAAAACCACAACCCAAAAACTGGCTCAACATCCCCAAAGCATGGCCCACAAACCACCTTGAAACCCCAAAATCATAACCCACAAACCATCATCCCCATATTCCCCAAAAAAAATCACCATTCCATAAGCATGAACACACATCACAGCAAAATAAGATCATTTTATAGATTTACAAAGGAGATTTTATCACATTTCACTTTATTTTAGGGGTGTTAACACAGAACCCATAATCCTAGGGAAGCCAATTCATCAGAATGAAAATTTTGGTTAATGAATTTCCATTTTTAAGGTGATATCACAACAATTACAATCAAATCAACATTATCGAAACATATATCAAGTGCAAACAAAGCCCCAAACGACCACAATTTTTAGCGGGGCATCAAGCCCGTACAATTCAAAATATCACAATAACAATAATCCCGTAAAAGAAATTTGATTAAAAACCATTTTTACAATTTAATTTAAATTTAACCAATTATTTTTATTTATTTAATCCATCACAACCATATCCCGTAGAAAAAAGAAAAAAATTAAACCCCTCCCTAATGATACACAATAAGAAGAAACAAGGAAATCCCTACTTCAAAGAACCTTTTCCAACTCATTGTGCACCACAGGGAAAAGAAGAATGTATGAAAACCAAAACCACACTATAAGACCATGAATAAACCAACACCATAATCAAATATCATCAAAATGAAACTCAACACAAACCCCTAACCATAAAAACATCACCACAATGAATCCTCAGTAGAAGAATGGAAGAAAACCTACCAAGAAGAATAATGGGATTACCACAAATTACCAATGAACAACCACTGAGACCAACAGATCAAAGAATAAGGAATGTGGATTGAAGAAATACTCAAGGTTACTAGGGTTCACTCAAACTAAGAGAAATAATAATCCATGAAAAAATGAATGAAAATTTTTCCATAAAAGAACTTTTAAAAATGTACTGCATTGAGGATTTACACAACGTGTAACCCCCTTTCACATCATGTAATCCTAAAGGTTCAGTTTCACCAAAAAATGCTTCACTTTTTTATTATTTAACCCCTAAAATATATAAGTCATGAATCGGCCTTATAAAATACATGAAACCAAGTATTATGTCATGTAATACACTTACACAACATGTATTTCCTACATCTGTTATGCTGCACCTCTAGCTTCCACCGAAAACTCTCAGAACCTCCCATGAACACCTCCAACTACCAAAACACACAAAATAATATACCAAGGGGGAATGATCCATTAAGTTATATAACTTTATAATGATAATCACCCCCAATAATCTAAAAAAATCCCAGATAAAATGGGTTTAAACAACCACAACACAGTATACCATTCAAGGGTCTCACCATACCACAAACACTACCACTAACCAATCATGATAAACTAAACGACCAAAAAATATCACACAACCTCATAACCATGTAACCAAAACTATAAATCATATCCTCTCACATAACTGTGCTTCCACAAAACTATTGCGTAATCAACAAACCACACCGTCCCAAACACATGATTCAGAGAATTCTATCATCCATGTCAAGACATTATCTCCTATGGGCGGAACTTACTCACCCACATGGGTTTAATCAAATTGCAATTAATTCATCTAGATTATTAATGAAATTCACCTCTTTGTATATGTTGTTAATTTATCATACATCATACCACACACATTATAAACCAAGAAAAAAATATCATATCATAAATAGAAGGATCCAAACATCACATCACAAATAAAAATTTAGTAAGGAAACACTCAAAACAACTCTAGATACTAGGAATGCATCTGAATCTATCACTCATATGTACTCTCCTCCAAGCCACCATTCCTCCACAACACACAAACCAATGAAATTGTCTATCCACATAGTGCCTTCTCTTGGTGATTTTGGATCTCTTCTGGTTATTCCACAAACATTTAGTCATCCTCGATATCCAACTCTCCCTAGTAAACGACATGAGAATAATCATGATGATATCGAAGAAGATGATAGATGTGGAAGAAATCATGGATCCTATCCAACCATGGTGGCAACGCCAACCAATACGCCACATCACCAACTCTCCCCAACACCTCAAACGGCCCAAAAACATGGGGGAATTCTTACTCCCTCTACCAAACCTCCACTACCCATGTTGAGGGGAATCCTTCAAAACACATGGTCCCCAACTTCAAACTATAATGGCCACTTCCTATTATCAGCATAAGACTATTGTCGGTCATGCACTATTTTCATCCTCTCCCAAACAAGATGAACTCTATCTATAATTATCTACACCAAAATGGGACCAAGAATAGCTATCCCCCCATCCTCTATCGATCACAATGGATATGGACATAGTCTCCCATAAAAATCCTCAAATGGGGAAATGAAAATGGATGAATGATAGTTATTGTTATAAGAAAACTCTACCAAAGGTAGTTTTCATACCCAAGTTCCACCAAAGTCCAAGATGCACACCCGCAACATATTCTCCCATTTCAAGATAGTTTGTTCCATATTCATATCTATCTGGGAATGGAAAATAGTTTTGAGGTCTAACTGAGTTCCAAAAGCATGTTGCAATCCTCTGAATACTCATGAGGAAAAACATGTATCCCGATCCAAGAAAATGGTCCTAGAAACTCCATGAAACCACGCCACCTCATCCACATACCTGTTATCCAATGTATCCATTGCGCTAGACTCTTTGATCGCTAAGAAGTGGGCCAATTTTTTTGACCAATCCATGATCACCCTGATAGCATCACAACTTCAAAGAGCCCTAGGTAATCCTGTGATGAAATATATTGAGATTTCATCCCATTTTCACTCAATAAAAGTTAATGGCTTCAAAAAATCTCTGAGAACACGATTCTATTCTTTACCTACTGGAAAACCAAACACCAAGCCACAAATTCCACCACTGCTCATTTCATCCCATGCCACCAAAACTACATCCTCAAGGCACGATACATCTGGGAAAATTTTGGGTGTACCTTCAAAGGTGATCTATGAAACTCAAGAAAGAATACATCGCACATTACTACCAGAAAAAACAAACTCCCATCAAACAAAACTCAGTTCTAACTTTCCTCCTACCATCCCTCTAGAGCATCCCCATGGCTAACACAATTGTGCATTACTTATTCCTCTATGTCTCCCCACTAAGACTCCTCTACCTACTGCATTAGAGAATATTTCAACTTCATATGAAACAAAATACCTCTACCATTATCCACTATCCACTCTTACATCTATATGCAAGGCTTCCATCTCCCCTGTTGTTATCCAAGAATATCTACACTCTCAAACAACACCCTTCCAAGACATACTGCTCAAAGTGTTGGACACAACATTCCCCTTTATTGAGGTGTATGAGATCTCAAAATCATAATCATTATGAAAATCCATCCACCTCTACTACTGCATGTTCAAATAATGCTGGGAAAAGATATACCTCAAACACTTGGGATAAAGGAAGACCATAATGTGATCCCCAGTGAGGTAATTCCACCACAAATTTAGCGCAAACACAACCATTTCTAGCTCCAGATCATGGGTAACATATTTACGCTCATGGGGACATAACATTCTAGATCCATAATAGATCACCACCCACTACAACATTAGCACATATCCAAATCCCTTATGAGAAGTGTCACAGAACACCTCAAACATCACTGATTCCTCAAGAAATCATAAGAATATAAAACTAACCAACAGCCCCTTCAGGTAACCAAATGCTACCTAGAACTGATCACTCCACACAAATACTTGGTCTTTCCTAGTCAAAGAGGTCAATGGGGCTACAACATGATATAAATCAAGTGCAAACCTCTGATAATATCCTACAAGAGAACGAAAACTACAAACCTATTCCATTTTATTGGGTTCTTCCTAAGAAATAAATACTTCAAACTTTGATTGGTTTATTGCCACACCCTATTGAGACACCACATGCTCGAGGAAATTCACCTCTTCTATCTGCATATTACACATGGAAAAATTTCCATAGAGATGGTAGTGTATAAGAACCTGTACGATTGTTTTTATATTCCTGGTATTCTCCTCCTATAAATTTGATTATATTAAGATATCATCAATGAGCATGACAGTGAACCGATCCAAAAACCCATAGAACATAGAGTTCATAACACCTAAAAATATAGTTATAATGTTTGTAAAACCAAATGGCATGACTACAGACTTGAAGTGACTATACCTACATCTAAAGGAGGTCTTTGGGATATCACCCGCCTTCAACCTATACTGGTTATATCCAAACCACAGATCAATATTAGATAACCAACTATCCCCTATCATATTTTCTAGAAGAAAATTATCCTTGGAAGATGGAAATGGGTTTTGACTGTCACCTGATTCAACCTCAATAGTCTATAATAATAACATCTTGCTTCTTGGAGAATAACACTAGAGAACCCCATGGATACACACTAGGCTAGATAAAACCCTTCTACATCAGATAATATTTCTTAATACTCAAATTCCACAACTCATAAGGTGTCATTATATAAGGATCCATCAAAATAGGAGAAACACCAGGATGAAACTATATCATGAACTCAATATCACATCGAAGGGGTATCATTACAAAATCCTTAGGATAAACATCCAGAAACACCCCAATGAGCCCGGGAACCTATACCATAAGATTTTTCACTAATTACATTGAAAACTCATCCAAATGGGAAAATGTGGATCTATACATGCTAACGACCCACCTGAAAAACATGCTCACCAACAAAAAAACATGTTGGCAATCCACATCTGAAAACATGACTCTAATACAGAATCATTCAATAATATCACATACAGAATTCAACCATTAGATGTTGAGGATAATATATTATGGATTCATCTGTAATAAGAAAATTTTCCCATGGGACTCATGAACCCCCATCATTATTCTACACCACTAGCACACATCAAACAAGCTATTCTATCCTTCTACAACCATAGTCAACACCAGGGGCATGGGAAGACTCTCTGAATCCAGTCCCATATAATTGGATAGAGTGGTTGAAACAGAAGAGTTAAAATCTATTGAATAAAAAAGGTTCAATAAAGAGTACTAATCAAACCAGTCATACCTTTGACGATCTTTGGACCCTCTAGAACTATTTCCTCCATTGTGTGTAACTGACCATGCCCTGCTCCTATACCTCTCTACTGACGACCACCTCTATGACCATGATCATGTCACAATACTTGAATGTGAGTAACATCCTAGGTTCGGCCTCTAACTACTCCACTTCCCCTTGATGGAGCAAAAACCTACCGCCCCTTCTGTTGAAACAGTCTCACTGAAAAATGCTGCTAAGGTCAGCGCTGAGCCTATCCTCCCCCACCAAAATGAGATCAGGGAACCACTGGGAACTGATTCTGGTGATGTCTATGAACCCCACAACCAAAACACACTAGAAAAAATTTCCCATGAAAACAACAGAAACCATTGGCCCCATGAATCCAGAAAGGAAGATATTGAGGTTGACTCCCTGCAAATTGAAACCTAAAAGGTCCTAGTGTTCGAGACCTACTAATGAAAATTTTTCTCATTGAGGAAGCCTTCTGGTTCCCCTCCCATGGAAAAAATCCTCACAAGTGCATATTATCGATCAGCTCCTCCTTTTTATGAACCTCCAGATACATCAACAAAATAAAAGGTGTAACTACATACTATATAGAATGATGGAGTGCCTCATCAAGACATCTCGCACAAGACTCCTCATCTGGAAAAAGATATGGGGAAAATATAGAAGGTCCTTGATCTTGATTCCTTGATCTCGCACTGACATGCTCCCCTAATGAATAGGAAAAAACTGATGCCTCTTTACTGGCTTTGTGGTCGATCAAAGGAACTATTCCCCAAACACCTTTTGGAAGTCAACCCATAAAACAACCGCCTCCTTCTTCTCTCCCTAATATGGCATCCACCACAAACATGCATATCCCCAAATCTGGATGACAACCAAAGGGTCCTAGTACTCCATCAGGGCCCAGATCAAAATGAATACGATATCATTATCATCCATCCATCTCTATGTCCCCACATCTTAGACACTACCCTCGTACTTCCTCAAGGAATTACACTATAAGGCACATAATTTCTTCTATTATGGATCATCCTCCTTAACCAGATCAACCATACAGTTAGCAATCAGATCAGCCTTTTGAACCTCAACTTCTTGAGCCATAGGAAAATGATGAGTAAGAGCCATAAATTAAAGGAAAACAAAGAAATTCCAAAGCCTAGTAATGAGGACTTTTATTATGTTTTATTCTAACTCATTTAATTAATTTTTTATCCATTTCATTATACTCAAAAAACCCAATTAAAAAAAGATTACAAGTTATCATGATTCATGTACATATCCTAGGTCTCTACCCTAAAAATAGGTCCACCTCACTTGGTTACTCAATAAGCTCAGATTTTGTGCACTGGATCACGGAGGGACCCTAAAATCTCATGTCCAAGCTAGTCTCCCTCTACTCTTTCATGCACCACATTTAACTAAAAATGCTTCCATACCACCCCTTGCAATCCTCACAGTGCTTAACTCCAAACTCCATTTTATCTCTCAAAAAATATTCTGATACCACTATGTCATGACCCCCTCCCTCAAATGATAACCTAATGAGGGGATAGAGATAATGACCACCAAGTCCTGCCTCCAGTATGCCTCGAGTTGGAGACTAGCACTAAGGGTATAAAAATCTCATGTATGGGAGGTATTACCCTCTATAATATAAATAGGATCGAAAGATAAGATAAATCATCTACAAAAAACTCCAAGATAAAATATAAAAGAAACCAACACCATCCCATATGAATGTATAAATATAACTGATATAGATAAAAGTCTCCAAATTAAATACCCAAATGTAAAGCTAAAGAAGCAAAATGAAAACTATCAAGGATCCAGTCTAGTAATTTCTAGCACGGTCCACATAGTCCTCCTGGAAACCTATAAATAGTTTTATATAAATAGGGTGATCATACTAGTATACTTAATAGTAAACCAAAGTCTCTCATTCCCATGTGAAAGAAGCATACTAATGAACCTATGAGAAATTAGTATAACCAAACAGAACCTATCAAGGTATAATAACCATACCAGCATCACCATGGCATACTAACTAAATAATAAAAACCTAGTAATATAATATAATTGGAATCACATCAATAAGGGTTCCCCTCACTACTTTCCCACTATTATACCACTCTCACACCAAACGTCGTATGTCCTTAAGCTCATATCTCTTATGTATACCACACCACCCCACAAGCATAATCATAACACATCCCACCTAAAGACACCTAGGTTCATCATACAACAAGAACATCCACACAACACCTTGACCAGAGACACGTGGGCTACCTCCCCACAATCACGATCATATCATATCCCGCCTGGAAACACCTGGGGAACCGCCCCACAAGCATGGTCATGTCTCACCTAAAAACACCTATGATATCAAAACCACAATATAATGAACTAATAGAACTTTGAACATCACATCATATGCAATACCTACCTAACATAGAATAGAGGGTAGGAATGAGTGGTTACCCATCCATCTTTCCTCCTCACTAGACGTCAAGAAGAACACCCCCGCATGACTATGTGGGTGTCAGCATGTAGTGATCAGTGTGGGTGGGGTGTGTATAGAAGTCACAAAAATATACAAGTACATATATGTATTATTAAACACTAAATCCCAACCTATGGGTACAAAAACTAACTAACCAACTCACAATACTGTCAACTTTTTTTCCACCTCTAAATTTATAATAGCACATAATAAGATATAAACCTCATTTCATATTTCCATCCAATTTCATTTAACCATATCATTCTTTTCATTATTTATCATAAACCACATTTGACCACAAAACCCACTATTTAATTATTAATTAACCATTTTAATCCTATTATTCAAACCAACCCATTTCATTTTAATAATTATATATCATTTATTCCATCACTAAAAAATATAGCACAAATAAACCACCACCTCACTGCCCCAAAATCACAGCCAACAACCCACCTTGTTGCCCAAAAATCATGGATCATAAACCAACTTGCCTCAATAAATGAATTTCCCACAAACCACCTCATTTTCCCAAAATCAAAGCCCACAAACCACCTATCCACCCAGAAAAGCACAACCCACAAACCACCTCCCCCCCAAGCACTACCGAAACACCACCTCACTACCCAAAAATCACAGCCCGCAAACCATCATACCCACATTCCCCAACAACACAACATTTTCCCACAAGAATGAACACACATAACAACTCAACAAGACCATTTTAAAGATTTATAAGGGGGTTTTATCACATTTCACTATATTTTAAGAGTGTTATCACACAATTCATAATCCTAGAGAAACTATTTCATTATCCAAATATAAGTGGTTAATAAATTACCATGTTTATGATTATATCAAAAAAATCAAAACTAAATAATAATTCAAAACATATATATCCAGCGCAAACAAATCCTCCAACGACCAAAATTTTTAATGGGGCATTAAGCCCATACAATTCACAATATCACAATAACAATAAAGTTGTAAAACCATGTGAGAAAAACACCTATTTACCCTTAAATTTAATTTAAAAAATTTATTATATTTAGTTAATATATCACAACCATAACTCATAGATAAAAAAGGTAACACCTCTCACATGATACACAATAAGAAAAAACATGGAAATCCCTAACTCAAAGAAGCTTTACTGACTCACTGTACACTGCAGGCTGAAGAAGAATGTCCATAAACCATAAACACACCATAATATCATACATCAACATAAATAGAAGCTAAATACCATCAAAAATCAACCCAGCACACACCCCAAACCAAAAAAACATTTCCACAGTGAATCTGCATGAGAAGAATAGAAGAAAACCTACCATAAATAATGAAGGGCTTACCAGGGATTGACAACGAACAACCACTGGGACCAACAGATAAAAGATAGATGAAGAGGCCTTGAAGAACATATCAAGGTTACTGGGTTTTTTTCCAAAATGATAGGAAGAAGAACCCATGGTTGAATGAATGAAAATTCAGCTGAAAACGAACTTTTAAAATAACTCTACCTTAGGGATTTATACGATGTGTAATCCCATTTCAAATATTGTAATACTCAAGGTTTAGTTTCACCATAAAATGTGTCACCTTTTTATTATTTAACACTGAAAAATATATACCTCTTGATCTTGTCTTAGAAAAGTCATGAAGCCGACTTTCACATCATGTAAATCACTTACACAGCATTTATTTCTTGTAGTAGTTTTTCTAAACCTCCTACTTCCACTAAAAACTCTAGGAACCCCCCCCCCCCCCACCCTCCCCAAACACCTCTTTAACCAAAAATGGAAAATTAACAGACCATGAGGGAATAGACCATTAAATTTACCCTTACTAAGATTATGAGATCACACTTTATTATGTTTCCTTTCCTCATATTATGAAGAAATGTTTTATGTAGGGTATATCTAAGAAGTGTACTATGTGGGAAGATATTTATGGGATTTGTTGAAGATATTTTGATAAATAAAAATATTTTGTGCCGATTATTCAATGTAAATATACCTTTTTGATCCTCGGGAGTTTGTTTTTATAATTTAATTAATATTCACCTAAAATGATAAAATATCTATGTATGAGATGTTTTTTTATAGTTAGTATTATAGGATAGGTTTAGTTGACCTTTGTAAACTAGGATGAGAATAATTTAGTGATATCCCTAGGTATAATTATATGTATATATCTAGGTATATGTATAAGGATAAGTCTAAGTATGATTCAATGTATAAGAAAATGTCCTGGAATTTTGGTAAATAATAGAGTGAGTGGTTTCCAAGAAATTAAATCCCTAACTAGATACTACAAGTGGATGTGGCTCTAGCAGAGAGGTACCTGGTGGTAATAACATTGAAAAAGGAACATTGATCTGGACATAATCATCACTTATTGTATGACAATAGGGATTTCTACACACCTAGTTTAAAACTTCTGGGGGGATGTACTTTGGAAATTCAAACACTCTTTATAAACCATCATGAAGGAATTAAATATATGAAGACCATGAATGGCCTAGGTTAAGACTTAGGTGTCATATATTCAAAATAAGGTGTCAAAATTTTGATATACTATAAGTTATCTTTAATGATTATGTGTTTTATAAACTATGAATATTGTTACTCACACTATTCTTTTTAATTTTAGTTAATAGATGGAATAAGAATGAACTGGATTAATGTTGAATTTTTTAAACAATGTGATAATGAGAAACTAAATGGGATGATTTCTAGAGTGAAGAATATTGTGACTATGACTAATCAGTTATCATGATATCTGATTAATAACTTATACATTAACCAACTCTATAACTCACTGAAGAATATAAGGATAGAGTTAGTTGAGATTTCAAGCAGTGGAAACCATAGAGGAAGGAATATTTAGTTTCCTATGTGTTATGAATTTAGGAAGAAGCACCCAAGTTGATATCTTAGAGGAATGGGAATGTGTTTTCAGTGTGAAAAGGAAGGACACAATGAAAGTAATTGCATAAGAAAAATGAAAAGTTTTGTTAACTCAATGGTTGGGAATAATGGTCTCCCTATGTTATCATCAATGGTTGAATGTTTCAAATGTGAAAAGTATGGGAATTAATAAAATAGATGTTCTAATGGGAAATATCAAGAAGATAATCAAAATATTTTTATGATTAATAGTTATATTGTTAATTATAAATAGACTACAAGTGACATATGAGAGGAAATAAGTGTTAAAGAATAAGATGATGAAGCCTGGTTAATGGTGTATGAAGAAATTGGAATGATTGATGATTATATAAGTTAGGATTCAAATAATTATATTTTTATGAGTGTTATTTTAGTTATTATAGTCATGAAACATTCATGGATGTTTCCCCAGTAGTTTCCCAATAAGGAGTTTCATAAATTTGTTAAATATTATTGATGGCCTAGAAAAATGATTTAATGGAAATGTGATATTTTGATTAAGGGAATATAATAGATAATATGTTCCTGATGTTGAGAAAATAGTTTTTATTTTGGATAAATAAATGATTGATATGAATAAAGTAAAACTAATAGTATTAATTGTAATTGATTAATGATTTGATGACAAAGTATTTTATGTTATTATTTATGGAGATTATAACATTTTTTGAGTTATAGAATATATTCAATAATCAGTGATTTTATTTAAGTTATGAGGAAAGAGTTATTTTTTGAAAGAAGCAATGTTTTCATTAAGTGTTTATGTTAATTTGACATAGTACCATGTTTGATAAGAACATATGATCAATTTATTCACATGTTTATCATGTGACATTAAGAGCTACTTCATGGTGTTTTGGGGAATAATGATAAGTTGATTTTATAAATTTAGTGACCTTCATTCTATATTTTTGTCTTTCATTTTTGGATAAACATGGATAACCTTAATGTTACTATTAATGGAATGGATTACATTTAACTTTAGATGTTATTGGATAACATGTGAAAACAATTCTGTTTTTGATAATAACTAGAGAAATAAGGAATGAATTTTCATTATTTTTTAGATCTTATGATACACTAGTGATTCAAAAATAAAAAAAACGTCTTCATTTCATGGAAAAAGAGATAAACAGGAAAATTGATATAAGAACTACTAAATGATTATATTGTGCTTATGAGATGGAATGAAATCAAGTAAGTATATCTAATCATGAAAATTCCCCAACTTTGTGAAAGGATCTTGAAAAAAATGTTGTCCTATTAATATAATTTTTATTATATCAATGACCTTTTTAACACATATTTGGTTTATGGTTTTGGGTTGGTTGATTTTTACATGATCATTCACTTTCTTATGATCAATGATCTATGTTACTCTTCATCGTATTTTGGACATTATACTTTTCTTCCATGTCCAAATCTTTACTTCCCACCTATGTTCTATTTGGAAACCTGGTATACTTTTTCTAGATGAACATCACACCTCCATTTATCTCTTTTATATGGGAATTTTTATTAATCCTTTTTATAATGTGGGTTTCTGACAAAGGGATTTTCAAATGTTAAACCATTGTTTACTAAGAAAAAGTTCAAATTGTGAGGATATAATTTATTTAAGGGGGTAGAATATAAACCCCTCAGATTTTTTGAAATATTATTTTTCAAATAAAAGTAATCAATGAAAATATTTAATTACACACAACATTGAGTTTATTTTGCATAAAACACAACATATATTTTGACTTGTTTTCCTTTAAATACTAAGTTTAACTTTTGTTACATAAAACATTGATTTTAAAAGAAACGAGACAAACTATTAAAATATCATTATCTAGTATTAAAGTTATCACCTAGCCATTGTAATGGAGGGTATGAATAATATTAATTAAATTGTGAAAATATTTTTTTACACATGTATATAAAATGAATTCGTTGGTGGCAAATTATTTATAAATTAAAATAAAAACTATTTGAAAATAAAGAAAATATTTTTATAAAAAACTATTTTTATCAATAAATTAAAAAAATAAAATTTTGTGAATTATATTAATTAAATATATATTATATATTCAATATAATTTTTATCATTCATCATATGTGTCTTCTCGGCATGAGATAAAGTAATTCTAATTTTATATTTAAATTTTTTATTTTTCTAAAAAATAGTTTTGTCACAATTTCAATACTTATTTTAAAATTAATTTTTATTAATTTTAAAAACCATCTTCAAGAAAATGGAAATAATTTTTTAAATTGTAATTTTGAAATTATATTAGGTTAAATTTTAAAAAAAACTCTTAAGAAGATAATTTTTTTGATGAATAATGAAAAATACTGGTTTTTACTACGAATATTTATTTATTTTAAAGAATTTAAAACACTAAAATTATTCTGAGATGGTTTTAAAAGTAAAATTTGTAAAAATATATATTTTTTAATTTAATTTATTTCATTATAATTAATTTTATACTGAATTTTGATATAAAACTTTTTAAACATTTGAATATTTTCCCTTTGGAAAAGTCCTTTCTCGTCACGTCTGCGAGTTTAATTTTAAATTAAAATTTTCTAATTCTATGTATGGAATTTAGAAAAATGGATTAAATATTTTAATTAATAAAAACTTATATCATATAAAAATTTGAAATTATATTTTTACCATAATTAATAGTAAAAACAATAAAACTTATTTATCGCAGTTATAGTAAAAATGGGTTTATTGGGGGTTAAACTAAAAACATAAGTGTTGAAAATCACCAAAAAACCTATAAAACACCCATTTTCTGGTCATATTTATACATAATATCTTCTATTATTGATTATTTACAGTTTTTTATCCTTGTGGCATGTGAAAAACATGGGCACACCTTTTTCTTTTAAAAAATTACAATTATGCCACTAACCTCACTTGTAAATGGCCACCCCCTCTCCTCTCCTATTAACACATACAAAAACCATTGGTTTGGAAAAAAACTCAACAAATAACTACCTTAATTACATAGTCACATCCTATAATCCTTATTTTTTCGTAAAGACAACTGAAGAATCCATTTGGTGTAAAACCAATGAAGTTGTCCGAAGAAGAGGTAACATCCCTAACCAAGCGTTTTATTTTATTTCTTCCTCCATTATTAAGACATTATAATATAAAAACCTCATAATATTAATTATAAATATATTTTATTATTCTAATAATATAACCTTAATCTATCTCCTCTCCATCAAATGGGATACGAAATTATCATTTGTGTGTATGGTGGACTACCGTGTCATGAGCCGATGTTATTCATTTTTCATCACCACCTATAAAAAATGGATATAAGGACATATTTAATATTTATATATGAAAATTATTATATTATTATACCATTGTAATTATATTACCACATTTAAAATATTATCTCAAATCCTTTTAGAAAACAATAACATCGATCATGTGTATGACAACCTACCGCCTCATGAGCCGACGTGATGTTTTTTTTCATTTCTATTTTACCCAGATTGTAATAAGGATAGATTAAATAAATATATAGGATATTGGTAAAATTTAAATATTTTTTTAATTATTATATCCTATATACCACCTTCCTTTTTATTCTGTGGGAATATGATAATGTCGCTCGTTTGTACGACAGACTACCGCCTTGCAAAGTGATGTGAATCATTCATGATTTACATGGAAGGTAATTAGGATGGGTTCAATGAAAATATGTGACATATATATATAATAAATTACAATTATTCATTAATTTTAACAATATTATTTACCTTTCTTTTTTTCAATCTGTTGAGAAAATTTAAATAGCGCTCATGTGTACGTACGACCTACCATCTCCACGAATGGTGTAGTTCATTTTCTATATATAACTTTTATAAACTACTGTAAATACATATATACTGATTATATATTATATTTATATCATGTTTAAAATTATAGATATTATAGAACCATTATCAAATTATGTGTACCAAAAAAATAAAAAATAAAAATATACATGAAAAACAAAGCTGTTATTACCCAAACTATGATTTTAACAAGAAATTGTTGATAAACATGTAATAAAAGGACATAAGTAAATAATATATGGTATGATAAACATTATTATGGTTATTTAAAATATTTATAATAAATTTATATTTATTATATAAGAGTTTCTAATGTGTATGAAATAATTTATTACTTATGGTAAAGGATTTCCGTCTCACTTTTTACTTTTAGGAGACACATGACATATCCACCACCTATTTATTTTATGTGGTGTATAAACTACCCATGAATTTTTTTTATAATTATTATACATAAAATTAATTTTATTTACATATCTATTTAGGTATTTTTATTTTATTGGGTTTATAGTTCAAAATTTACCAAAGCGGTAATGGATTTTTGTCTCAATTTTTCTTCATTGTGACATGTGTTATGTTATTCACTTATCTTATTTTATGAGGTGTATATAATAAAATTTGACATCAAATACCTATAATTTATTTATTATCATGATATTATAAGATTCACTTAATTTTATATTTCTATGGGGATTATGATTTAAAATTACCAAAGTGGTTAGGGTATTGTGTTACAATCTCATCATTTATCGAGGTTGCTCATGATTATTATTCGTATGATGAAATATTATGATATATCTTTTAAGAAACTGATGTATTTTATTCTCCTATGTTAATTTATATATAATACTTGTTTTCCTTTAATTTTCACTTTTTTGTTATTTGAAGTTCAAAAATATGTTTTTAAGAAAAATCATAATTAGTTCTTTATTTGGTAAAAAAACCAATTTTGTTCCAAAACCATGTTTTCTAAAAATGTTTTTAACATTATCTAATTGACCTATTAATGAAATTTTTATCCATAGGTAACTTTCAACAGAAAAAGTTTAAATTAATATTCTTATCATTTTCCAAACAATGCCCATTTGGATTTTACAAAAAAAATGTGAAAAGAGTATTTGATTTTAACAGGTACAACATGAATAATATTTCTCAATAATAACCATTATTTTATTTAAATATTCCCTTACAAGATTTAATTTTTATTTTCAAAAACATTATTTAAATTTATTTTTGTTTTTTTTTTAAAAGTTAGAAGATTATTTTTATCAATAAATGTTTTAAATTATTTTTAATGATTTCTTTATAATTTTTCAACTTTAATTTTAAAGAAAATGATTTTGAAATTTTTTTATGATTTAGAAGGTGTATTTTAGAGGGAAAATTTTATTTTCCTCAATAAATGTTTTAAATGATTTTTATAGATAATTTTAAAAAAAATCAAAGTCATTTTCAAAGAAAAATATTCTGAAAATGTTTTATGTTTTAAAAAGTATTTTTCAAAGTGGAAGGGATATTTTCCTCAAGAATTGTTCCAAGTGATCTTTTAAAATAATTTTCCATATAAGATGACATCCTTTTATGTTACTTAATCATTATTAGGGATATGATCAAATGATACCATCTTAATTCTTTCTCAAGATGGTTTATTTTTATAATGAAAATTGGTTTATGAAACTTGTTTCTCTTCCATGGGTTATAACATAATAAAATGCTAATAAAACCCGCTTATTTTTTCACAAGTTATTCTATGATAAAATGATAAAATGATTATCTATTTATTTTTCATATGTTATGATATTATAGAAAGTTTATGAAACTCATTTCTTTTCATGGGTTTTGATATGATGAATGTTTTATGACCATATTCCAGACATATGTGTGATTTTAATTATGTTATGGGTGGGTCCTATATCTCCATCTAATGAATTTTTTACTGAATTATATCTCACATGATAAAGAGGACTAGAATGGGGAGTGATCCCAGTTCAGTAAGCGAATCTATCCACTATGACAGTATTGAGAGTGAACATTAACTTCTATGATGGTATGGAGAGTGAACTCATTCCACTATTATATTTTTATAAATAAGCCTTTACTACTAAAAAAATTATTTTCTATACTTATGTATAAGAAAAAAATCTCTGTCTTATGCCAATATTTTATTCTCATGGTTTATGTTATTTAAATTCATTATAATTAATGTATTATTGAACTATCAATATTTATACCGTGAATTGAGATTTTAATCATTCATATATAGGTTATGGTTTTGAAATGTTATGTTCATATTCACATACCCTTATACACATGTTATACTTATGTATCTCCCTTGTTTACCCTTACTAGGTATGTGAGCTCACCCTTTCTTGTGCTTCCTTTCCCCAGGTTATGAAGAAAGGTTTTATGTATGGTATTTCCAAGAAGAGTACATTGTGGGAAGATCTTTATAGGTTATGTTGATGATCTTTCAAAAAATAAAAAAACTCTGTCTAGTAAACCAAGGCACTATACTTTTATGATTATCATGTGTTTGTTTTTGTATTGTAATTAATATTCATATAAAAAGATGGAATATATTTTTATGAGATGTTTGGGTATTTATACATATTATACAAGGAGTCTAATTCATATTCCATGACTTTTAACTATTTATAAAAATAAAAACTCACAATGGCCTCTAAGTAGTATTTTCATCACCTATGAACATAACTTCATTATCATTTTCCATGATAAATTTTTATCTCTTGAATTATTGATAAATCTTACCAAATCTTTGAGGTTCTTATGTAACCTGAATCATTTATTCTTCCACAACTCTATAAAACAATCTCAACCTCTATCTTAGGAAGACTTCCTATTTATTATTATTGAACTTCTCTAGGTTTATCTTTCGTCTCATTTATTATTAGATTTAATTATTTTTTATTAATAAAAACACTATGTTAAGCCCCAAATACATTTTATTTATAAGTATTATAGAAATTATATCTCATGTTTTTTGTAGGATAACATAAAAATAATCATTTTTTATATATAGAGTCAAGATTATCAAAATAAAAACATTGTACGAATTTTTTCATCCTAAAATACTAATATAAGGAAAACATGGATGATTTTAATACCATATCTCATATGGTGTATATATAAATAATTTATATCGAATATGGTTTTAAAATAATACAATGTTTTTTAAAGTATACCCCTATAATTAAGAAAGAAAGGTCACATATAGTCAATATCAATCAATCCATGTACAAAAATTTATGATTCCTCCTCTTAGATACACTATTACATTATGATGTTTAAGGAGTAGTAAGATATGGAAAATTTCAATTCTCCCAGATGATCAGTTAATTCTGGGATCAAGTATTCACCACCCTGATCTAATTAAAGAATTTTGAAACGTTTTCCCTGTTGATTATTTACTTATTTCTAAAACTCTTTAATATATTAAAAGGTTTCATACTAGTTTTTTATAATAAAAACATGTCAATACTAACTAAATTCATCAATAAAGGTAAAAAATTACCTAAAACCATCAGTTACATGATTACTCATTGGTCCACATACATTACAATGCATGAGATCCAATAGTCCCCTATCCCTTTAAGTGTTTCTAATAAAAAAAATTAGGTAATCTTTCTTAATAAACAATATTGGAAATTCTCAAATAATTCATTATCATATTTCTTAATAAAAAATATGCACAATTCTCAAATAAATCATAATCAAATGAGTCCAAAAATTCATCTCTATAGCTACTTTGAATGTGATTGTAATTTATTTGTTCAAATATATAATGCCAATGGTATGTGGGATTATAATCTACATTGGACTTATTATTCTAAATGTTATAAATTGTATTATTCATATCTAGAATGTATAAACCCTATAATTATATTCTCAGTTTCATATAACATCTCATTTAGATATATATAATAACTCTTATTCTTAAGAGTGAATTATAATCCCTTTTTTACCATTAAATGACTTCTCTGGACTATATCCCTTTGGTATCCTAACTGTTATGGTTTTCTATCTAGTGTAACCTAATGAAAATGCTAAAAATAAGGAACCTAATTATTAAGGTCGCCTTGCTAATTTCTCACCTTATTCAAGACAATTCAATGTTAATTAACCATTAGAATAACATGTATTGAATGATTGATGTCTTGGAAAGTTCTTCTTTAGAATTAATATCATGCTTAGTATTTGAGGGGTTTTCTTTTAAAGTCTCTCCAATTTAATATACATCATATTCTTATTAATTACATCTATATAAAACCATTTTCTTCTCATGTTTTTTTTCATTTTTTATATACACACTTATAACGATTTAGTTTAGGATTTTTTATTCCATCCACCAAATTAATGTGTTCACTCCACAATAATGTTTATCATTTTAAACAACCCAAAAGTTCATGTCACTCACCCAAAAAATCCAAATATATTCATTCATATATGGATTAATCATATACAAAAGTTATATGAACTTTTCGTGTAATGTTATAGAGTTTTACAAGACTGGAAATATACACATGAGTATGCCCAGAGAAACATATTTCAACCGTTACCTTTCTATAATAAGGAATACACCTCTAGGATGGTGGGAAATCTAACCCCAAGTCCCTCTAGTGGAGTATAATTTACTCAAGAGACAATTTAATTCATGATATATGTAATACCTAATATGTAAAAACTATATTTAAACATTATTCTTAAACTCATTACTCTAAAAAATCAAGGTCAAGGTATAGTAAAAATAAATATATGGATTGATTCCTATCATGTAATGCAGGTATCAATCTCAAATAAGGAATTTATCACATGAAGTTTTTAGATGCTATATTCATATTTCACAAAATAAATATTAAACATGAATAATAAACGAATTTAACAAATAAATATACATTTCAATTATTTTGAAAATCCTGAGATATAAATATTAACTTTTCATATTGATTTTAGACTTGAAAAAAATATTTTACAAATCCTAACACTTATTATTTATAAGAAATTTATAAACCATAGTTAGTAATATCAGATATCAAAATTATAAAATTCATAAGTCCAAAATGGTATCCTCTAGACTATAAATAGAACATGTTGGTTGTTTTTTATAAAGTAAGTGGTTCCCGTCTCATAGGTATATTAATTTTTTATAGGAAAACTTGAAATCAAAAAATTTCATGGTTTGGGATATGTGGGTGTTATGAGGGTCATAGTGTGTTCTTGAAAATGTACAACATGCTTTTCACCATAGGGAGTTCAACCGATGGTGATTTCCATGCATCCGAGAAATTTAAAATGAAGAAACTGAATATTTTATTGATAATAAATGAAATAAATTATTCAAATTATTTTAAATATGTTTATTTATATAATATTTGTGATGAAATCATTCATTTTCAAATTTTATAAAAATTCCAGTTTTGACCCTTTAAATTTAACTATAGTATTTTGACTATAAACATTTATTTTTAAATTATATCAATATAAAAATATGTAAAAAATTAATTACTCAATAGGATAAAACATTTATTTTGGTCAACCAAGTTGGATATTGAATTTTATTGGATTAAATGGGTCATCAAGTCAAATATAGACTTGACTAGCCAAAATGAACTATACGTCACCATTTGGTCCATATCTACTACATGTTGTCTTGGATTGGGATAAAACATTTAAACTATATATATGAAATATTTTCACAAGAAAATATATATTCTATTATTAGATCTTGGTCATGTGTTTTTTAGGTCAATAAGTCAATTCAATTTGGATTAATATATTTTTCTAAATTTTCAAATTCACACTTGTAACCTCTTGTAACCCTATCCTCTCATACCCTATATAAATGTGTATTTTTCTCTTTTATATGGGTTTTCCCATTAATTAAGAGATTTTGGGAATATGGTAAGTTTCTTCACTCCATTAATCCATGTATTTCATGAGAAATATCTCCTGAAGTAAGGATCCCTTCAGGGGATCCTTCTTCTTCTTCACATTGTAATGTTTGAGTTTTTGTAATAAAATATCCTTTTACCTTCTTGAAGTAGTACTGTAGCAGGTACCCTAGTGGGTACTGTAGTAGTACTGTAGCAAGAACTATAGCAGGTACTCTTCAGTACTGTAGTAGCTGGAACTATTCATCCATCTAGGCCGTTGGGCCACAGGTTTGGTCCTTCGGTCCTACAAGGATTTAGGTCCACCCAAGTTCTTCGATCCAGTTGCCTCTCAAGGCCTTTGGGCCACCTTAAGGCCTTGGGGCCACCCCAAAACCTTTGGGCCACTTGAATATGCAAATGTACCAGTCAGAATACAAGGGAAAATCTCCAAATGAGGATCAAAGTAGGAAAATTCACCAGAGAAGAGTTAACCATAATTTGAAGAATGAGAAGGTATGGCATTCCCATCAGTACTGGGCCGGTGAAACTCTACCCAAGACAGTTAGCCGACCAGTCTTGCGAAGGGGGAGTGCAGGTATCATGACATGTGCTGAGGAGGATTAGTTCCAAGTTGTCTTATCTAGGTGATGTTAAGTCAATAAGTTTTTCCTTATGACTTTTCCATTCTTTCTAGTTTTGAAAATCACAAACACCTTATACTTAAGGAAATATATATTTTACCTCCATAAGGAAAATTTACTTCTTTAAGGAAATCTACCCTAACCTAGATTTTCTTATACATAGCAATATTTTTCTTAAGTACAAAAACCGGATTCTTAACCAAAATCCCGGAATCAGATAATGACAAGTATTGGAGCATTCTGTTTTTAGGATCCGAATTCTGGATGTGAACTGTAATGAAGTTCCAATCGGAATTCTGGACTCCGAACTCTTATGAATTTCGACTCCGAACATTCATGAGTTCAACTCCGAACTTTCATGACTTCGACTCCGAACTCTTATGAAGTTTGACTCCGAACTTTCATGAGTTCGACTCTGAACTCTTATAAAGTTAGACTCCAAACTCTTAAGTAGTTCGACTCTGAACTCTTAGGAAGTTCGACTCTGAACTTTCATGATTTCGACTCCGAACTCTTAAGTAGTTCGACTCCGAACTCTTATGAAGTTCAACTCCAAAATTTCATGATTTCGACTCCGAACACTTAAGTAGTCCGACTCCAAACTCTTATGAAGTTCTACTCTGAACTTTCATGAGTTCGACTCTGAACTCTTAAGAAGTTTGACTCCGAAATCATGTGAAGTTCAACTTCGAACTTCTGCAAGTTCAGATTCCGAACTCTGGTGAAACCAGACTCTGAATTTCCTTAGAAATTCAGACTCCGGACTTCTACAGATTTCAGGTTCCGAATTCATATAAAATAGAATCTGAACATTTCTTAACATAGACTCTGAATTTCATTTTGGTTAGACTCTGAACCTTTAATTTGCTTACACTCCGAAATTTTGTATGGCTTTTTCTTGCATATTCTCTATTTCAAAACGATGTTGTGCATTCATTTATACATGGTTTGTTATTAAATCATGTCGTCTATTCTATTTCAAACTAACCGTTGGTTCAGTTACACGTGTACAGGTCCCTCTGAATTTCATGTAAAATATTGCTGTTGGAGGAGGGATCCGACCATTGTAAATTTCCCCATAAATAGAAGCTCATTTGAAAGAGCTCAACAACAAGTTGATCGATCTAGAGACCACACGTGTTAAAGTGATTTCTAGAGAGAGAATCATTTCATGATTTGTGCGTACTGAACCGCTCGTTCAGATTACTTCGTGCGACTCCGAATGTTGGTGATTACATTCGAGGGATTTCGGGGATAGGAAGATAGAGGTGCCGACTTCCTTGAAGTTCAAGGGCTTCCTTACTGAGGAAGATAGAGGTTCCAACTACCTTGAAGTTGAGGGCTTGCGGGGATAGCAAGACAGAGACTCCAATCTTCATATCGAGGGCTTACCCTGGTGTGGGTAAGATAGACTTGCTTGAAAGTATAAATCAAGGGAACTTTATCCAAGGTTGTTGGATACCCTTCTCTTTGGGTTAAAAGAGATATTGTTTGTTACTTGTAGTTGTAATACTTGCTTGTTTTTCCGCTGCATATTTTATTGTAAGTAAAGTATAATCTTCTTATATTTCCTTACACTTTTACTTTGATTCATTTTGATTCTATACACCTTAAGGTAGAATCTCATATTGTAATCTTTGGTTAAGTTTCAATTTCCGAATCCATATATCTGAAACCTGTTATTCGAAATCACTTTTCTAATTCAAGCAAGTGTGTAGAATTAGAAGTTTGTAACTTCATTCCTTATTCCAATTTCCAATTGGAGTTAGAGGTGTTGTGAATCTGATTAGTTTAACATTGTTAAACATAGATCTTTCCTTTCTTAAGGAAATTTTTAAAGTGTACAATTCACCCCCACTCTTGTATATTGAGCATCTACATCATTATTTTGATCCTACAATTGGTATCAGAGGAGGTCTCTGAAATACTTATACTCACATATAAGTTTTTATTTATCAGTTTTCCATTGTTCTTTATTCTTTCTTAGAAAGTTATTATTCATTCCGTATTGTCATTTCGAACTTTTTCATTCCGAATTATCATTCTGAATTGTCATTCTGAACTTTGTGGTTACAAACTTTTTCTACTAACAAGTTTGGTTGCTGAAGTTTTTCTTAGAATGTCAGGAATCAATATTGGTTCTATTTACAATCTAAACCCTACAAGACCACTAATCTTTGATCGTAATGACTATGAGTACTGTAGAGATCTAATGAAGACTTTTATTATCAATACAAGAGTGGATAATTTCGTTATTCTTACTGGTGATTATAAAATTCCTGATAAGAATGTTAGAACTTTCACTAACTAGGAAAAGAAAGAGTATCAACTAAATTATAAGGTACGCAATACCTTACTATGTTCAATGACTAGAAATATATATTTCCAAATTTCTTCTTGTGAAGCAGCTAATTGTATCTGGAAGAAGTTAGAGGTTACACACTTTGGCACTTCTAAAGTGATTGAAACTATGAGAGTTATGCTTAGAGCTGAATACCATGGCTTCAATTTTCCTTATGGTGACCCAATTTGTAAAGTTCAACAGAGATTTATGACTATAGTGAGCAGTCTTCAGTCTATGGGAGAAAAAGGGTTAGATGATGAAGCTCTTGTGGATAAGATAATTGATATTATGCCCAATTAGTGGGAATCCAAAAGAACAGCTATTGATGAGAACAAGAAGGTCGCTCAAATTTCGTTAGATGAGCTATTTGGAACTCTTCTCCAACATGAAACAAGAATGAAGAGAGATGATGACAACATAAAAAAGAAGAATGGAAATGGTACTATTTCTTTTACAACAACATCAAATCATATGAAAGCTAAGACTCCTGAGAGAGTAACAAGATCCAAGTCTAAGAAAGTTATCATCCAATTCTAATCTAGTGAGAGTGAAGTCTTTGAAAATGAGTTAGATAATCTTGCTTGAAGGATAAACAAGATAGCAGGCCAGAGAAATTTCCAATCCAAGTATAAGAAAAATGAAATGAAAGATAGGAAAGATGGAGAAGTTACTTGTTTTGAATTCAAGAGAGCTGGACATATTAGACCAAATTACCCTTTTCTCAAAAAGAAAGAAAGGAAATAAAGGCATTCTGAATGGAACAGAAAGAACTATTAAAAAACCAAATCTAAGAAAGTTCTGAAAGCTAATGACACCTAGAGTGCCAGTAGTGGTGACTCTTCAGATGAATCTTCTGATTATGAATCTTCAGGACAAAAAAATCTTGGTCTTATAGCCAGATTACCTATTAACAATCATTGATTTATTGATAAGGTACAAAATACTGAATCATTGACAAATGTATCTTTAAATTCTAATGATATATAATATTATAACTCTTTATATGAAGAATCCTCTTCTGATGAAGAAAATACTCTACCTACCTATGAAGAAGTTTCTAGGTTTTTTGAACTTCTTGAAATTGATAACTCTAAACTCAATAAAAAACTTGATAAGGCAAACTCTAGGAATACTATTCTTACGAAAGAAATATCTGATCTTTCTAAAGATCTTGATAGGAGAAATGCTGATTTTATAAATATTTCAAAAAATCTTGAGGAAGTAAGTTCTGAGAAGAACAAACATTCTAAAGAATTAGAAAACGTAATTTCTAAGAAAAGTGTTTTTGAGCCTAGCCTAAGTTATAAATCTAATGATTTTAAAGATAAAAACTTGGTTATAAAACTCAAGTCCGAAAATTTTTCCTTAAAGAAGTTATTATCAAACTTTACCCATGGTAAAGAAAATTTTGACAAAATGTATTCTCAAATACGACATTTAAGAAATAAATCCAGATTTGGTTATATCCATGAAAAAACAACTTTTTGTAACAATTACTTTGTTAGTGTCAATGTGGTGGTCACTGGGCAAAAAATTTCTCTTTAAACAAAACTCAATCTCTAGGTTTTCATAAGGCTTATTTTTTTAAGAATATGTGGGTACCAAAAATCTTGTTATCTGGAAATCTTGGATCCAAACAAGTTTGGATTCCAAAAGTCTAATTCTTTTATTATTTTCAGGAAGATAAAGGAAGTACCAACAACAATACATGGTACATGGATAGTGGATATTCCCGGCACATGATTGGTAACAAAAGCTATTTTGAAAAGATTATCAAGACGAAAGGAGGAAAAGTAACTTTCAGAGATAATGCTCAGGGAGAAATTTTTGGTATATGTAATATTGTTCTTCTTGGTAAAACTTTGATTTAAAATGTTTTATTTGTTAAGGGTCTTAAGCACAACCTCATTAGCATAATTTAGTTATGTGATGAATGGTACGTTGTGAATTTCAGGAATGATAAGTGTTTAGTACACAATTCCAAGGAAGAATTTATTCTCTCAGTCAATAGGCATGAGAATGTTTACACTTTGAACATAGAAGACCTCAGGAGCCAAGACCTACCTTGTCTTAGTTCAATGGAAGATAATTCCTGGTTATGGCATAGAAGATTAGGTCATTGTAACCTTAGGAACTTATGTAAACTCTCTAAGAAGAAACTAGTTAAGGATCTACCGGAGCTTAGATTTGATTCTTCTAAAGTTTGTGATCCTTGTCAATATGGAAAGCAACATAAATATAGTTTTAAATCAATCGGTGAAGTCTAGACAACTGATGCATTACAGTTGGTGCACATGGATCTTTTTGGTCCAACACAAACTGGAAGTATTGGAGGAAAATACTACATGTTTTTTCTAGTTGATGATTACACTAGATTTACATGGGTCTACTTTCTAGCAAAGAAGTCTGAAGCTTTTTCTTATTTCAAAAGTTTTAGATCCTAAGTTAAAAATGAGAAAAATCTTCCACTGAAAACTATTCATAGTGATCATGGAGGAGAATTTCAAAATTCTGATTTTGAAACTTTTTGTAGTAGAAAAGGTATTACTCACAACTTTTCAGCACCCTGAACTCCTCAAAAAAATGTTATAGTTGAAAGAAGAAATAGAATTCTTCAATAAATAACTAGAACCATGTTGAGTGAATATTCTATAGCTAGACATTTCTGGGATGAAGCTTTAAGTACTGCTTATTATACTATAAATCGAGTTTTGATTAGACCTTTTCTTAATAAAACTCCTTATGAGTTATGGAATGATAGAAACCCAAGACTTTCCTACTTCAAGGTTTTTGGTTGCAAAGTATTCATTCTGAATACTAAAGATAATTTACATAAATTCTCACCAAAATCTGATGAAGGAATTTTCCTAGGCTACTCCACAACTTCTAAGGCATATAGAGTTTTCAATAAAAATACTTGTACTATTGAAGAAACAGTGCATGTAAAATTTGATGAGTCTGATCCTTTTGTTATTAAACCATCCCAACCTACATTCTCGGATGTGTTTTCAAAAACTAATTATCATCCTTTGATAGAAAATCCTTCTGATAAGGAAAATGTTAAAGAAGATACTTCTGAAACATTTACCCCAGAAGACTTTCTACCCTATATTGATGAACAGGTTTTACAAAACCTAAATCATGTGTTTCTTAAGAATAATCCCAGTGATAGTATCATTGGTGATGTAAATCAACCTGTAAGGACTAGAAGTTCCTTGAGAAATGAAGTAGAACATCTAGCATTTCATTCCCAATTAGAACCAAAAAATCACTGATGAAGCTTTAGGTGATGATGATTGGATCAAAGCCATGCAAGATGAACTAATTGAATTTGAAATGAATAAAGTCTGGACCTTGGTTGAAAGACCTAAGGAAACTTCTGTCATTGGAGTAAAATGGGTCTTCAGAAACAAGTGTGATGAAAATGGATTCATAGTAAGAAATAAAGCTAGAATAGTTGCTAAAGGCTACAATCAGCAAGTGGGAATAGACTATGAAGAAACCTATGCTCCAGTAGCTAGACTTGAATCTATTCGATTTTTACTTGCCTTTGAAGCATTCGTCAATTTTAAACTTTTTCAAATGAATGTGAAATGTTTTTTTCTTAATGGTTATGTTCAAGAGGAAGTTTTTGTTGAACAACCTCCTGGCTTTGAAGATACAAAACATCCTGATCATGTTTTTAGACTTACCAAATCTTTGTATGGCCTTAAACAAGCTTCACGAGCTTGGTATGATATACTTACATGATTTTTTCTTCAAAATAACTATGTTAAGGGAAATAAAGATCCAAATCTCTTTATAAATAAATATAAGAAAAATGTTTTGATTTTCCAAATTTATGTTGATGACATCATATTTGGTTCAACTCACCAATCTTTAACTGATTCTTTTGCAAGTGTAATGAAACCTGAGTTTGAAATGAGTATGATGGGTGAATTAACTTTTTTCCTTGGTTTTCAAATTTTTCAAAGACCATAGGGAACCTATATATCTCAACATAAGTATATTAAAGATCTTCTTAAAAAATATGGTTATGACAACACTAAGAGTATAAGTACTCCCATCGGTACCTCAAACTCTCTAGATCTTGATGAAGCTGGGAAACCAGTAGATCAAACATATTTTAGAGGTATGATAGGAATTTTACTTTACTTAACAGCTAGTCGACCAGACTTGATGTTTTCAATATGCTTATGTTCAAGATATCAATCCAATTCTAAGTAATCTCACTTAAAGGCGGTAAAAAGAATTTTTCGCTACCTAAAGGGAACCATGGATCTAGGATTATTTTATACTTCTGGAAATGATTTTGTTTTAAAGAGTTTTTAGGATGCTGACTTTGGTGGATGTAGAATGGATAGAAAGAGTACATCCGGAACTTTTCATTTCTTTGAAGATTCATTAGTTTCTTGGTCATGCAAGAAGCAACATTCTGTAGCACTTTCCACTGCTGAAGCTGAATATGTAGCAGCTGGAAGTTGTTGTGCTCAAGTGTTGTGGATGCAACACACACTCACAGATTATGGCTTGATTTTTACTAAGACTCAAATTTTTTGTGATAACACAAGTGCCATTTCCCTGAGTAAGAACCCTGCACATCACTCTCATGCAAAACACATAGATATTAGGCATCACTTTCTTAGGGATCACACACTAAAAGGAGATATCATTCTTTAGTTCATCAGAACATAAGATCAACTTGCTGATATTTTCACAAAATCATTACCCTCCGATAGATTTGAATACATTAAACAAAAGTTAGGAATGATAACCGTAAATTAATCATTATTCATTAACTTCTTGTTGAACAATTCTCCTAATAGTAATAAACTCATTTTCATAGGGGGAGTACATCTGTTTGTTAGTATAAATAAAATTTTCATAATCTATTTTTTCAAACTTAGTATAACTAAATTTTCATAATCTGTTTTTTCATTGTTTTTACTAAAAAAAATTTAGTTAGTTTTTCAAACTTTTTGGAACTGAAGTTTCTGGAATTGAAATTTCTAAAACTAAAATTTCCGGAATGGAACTTTCCGGAACAAAATTTTCAGGATTGAAATTCTTGAAATGAAAACTTTTGGAATGGAGATATTTGTACTGAATTTTGTTCTGAATTTCGTACTGGAACTTTCATAACGATATTTTCGTACTGTAATTTTTGTAACAATATTTTCATACTGAACTTTCGTAATAAGTTTGTTTTTAAATTCTTTTCTTCAAGAAGAATATTACCAATTAAGAACAATCTTTCTAGCCAATTTGAAAGGTATGATTTCCATACTGAAAGTTTTGTAATCATATTTTGTTTTCCGGTATTTTACTGAGTTTTAAAAAATTTGGATTCTCGTTTTCCTTAAATCCGGATGTTTTCCTTAAAACCTCAAAAGATCGGAGTCAAGTTTTCCTTGCAGGAGTGTTTTCAACCGTTAGATCAGATCAAAATTTTTCAACCGTTAGATGGATTTTGGAAGACCAAAGGTCACATCCATCGCCTATATAAAGGGGACCCCATGACTCATCCCACATCGGTTTTTCAAAGCTTTTGTGTCTCGAAGCCCTACTGATCTTCTTAAGACCAGTTTCGATCTTTGCAAAGTTATTCCGAAACTTTCAGATCTCTTCACTCTGAATGTCTGTTGAAGCAACATCTCAAGAAATGTCAACTTCAAAGCCAATCTCAAAGTGGTTAGTCTTCAGGGAAAGGTTGGTGCATCCGGATTTTTACAAGCTTGATTCTATTATAACCAAGAATATCAGGTTGAATGGCTGGGAAGATATATACTTGTTTAAGTCATAGAAATAGGATCCGGTTTATACTGATTTTCTGATCGAGTTCTATGAGTCGGTTTCCTTCTAGATGGAAGATGGAAGAGAGTGGTTTTCTTTCAAGTATTATGGAAAGACTTATAAGCTATCTTACACCAAGTCCGCAAGCTTGGTTGGTTTATCCTACGAAGGAGAAGCTGAGTTCTGCTCACACAAACTTCCGAATGAGCAAGGAAGTTTCAACAAGGTGAAGGATTTAAAATTCCTTAGACTTAAGGATGCTACGACCGCTAATATTTCTCATCTCACTCCAAACAATAAGATTCTTCACCTCTGGGTACAAGTTTTTCTCATACCAAGAATAGGTGACAAAGATAATTTGAAGAAAAGTGATATCTATGGCTTAGATTTCTTGGTAAATCTAAGAAAGATAAATTTGATGAGGCATGTCTTGATTACGATCAAGAACATCAAAGAAGGCAATTTGAGAGCTCAAATAATTATGTACCCTACCTTACTATCAAAGCTGATAGTTCGGTGCTTAGAATCCTTTAAGGTTGCATGAAAATCAAAAGTCTGGAATTGTAAGCTTATGCCAGTAAGTGATGATACACTGAAGAGGATGAAGATGGGTTATTCTAGTGAATCTAGAGAATTATACCCTCTTTCTGTGGAAGAGGTTGAGGTAGCTCAGAAAGATACATAGACTCCGGAACCATCCAAAAAGGCAAGGAAGAAGAGAAAGGTTAAAGAAGTGGTTGTTGATAAAGAAAACCCCAAGGCTAAGGAAACTCAGTCTGCTCCCCCCAAACCAAAGAAGCTGAAAACATATACAGATGAAGTGGCAGCCAAGTGGAGGGAAGATAAAGAAAAGAGGGAAGTGAATATTTGGATAACCTGATCAAACAAGTAGAGGATTATAAAGATAAGGCAGAATCCGCAAATTTAGTAACTCTAGGAAAGGGAGATGTGTAAGGTAGTAAGAATGATGATAATAAATATAAAGAGGAAGAAGAAGAAAATATCTTGTATGATGAGGAAGAATCCTATGAGAGGAATTTCCTTGAGGAAGGAAAAGAAAAGGATAAACCGGATAAAGACCAGATTATTCAAGTTTCTGAATCCGAGGAAGTATCTCCTGATGAGGAACCAATTCCGAAAGCTGATAAGGGGAAGAAAGTTCTCATGGAGACACCTATAAAAGATGTCATCAGGAAGAAAGAGGTTGGTGGTACCTCTAGAAGAAAGCTAGTGCAAGTTGAAGAAGAGCAATCTCAAAGAGATTTATCTGATTCGGAATCATCATCTCATGGGAATGATTTTATTGTTGAGTCTTTTAAAAAGTTGGTGGACGTCATTCCAATATTTCCCACCATTGAAACTAGATTTCAAATACTTCAGCTAAGCCAAAACCAAAAATCAGAGACACTATCCTTGCTAATGGAAAAGTGTGTGAAGATAGAAGCAGAACAAAAATGTTTCTTTATCGATTATGATGTGCATAGAAAGTCCTGCAGTAAGGTAACAAAGTGTTCTAAGAGAGTTGAAGAAGACTTGGTTGTGTATGATAATTTTCAAAATGATGTGAAACAAGCTTTTGACATGGAAGATAAAGAGATTAAGAATCTTCAAGATGAGCTGATTATTGAGCAGAGTTCCCAGAGTCAATAAGTGAAGGAACTAAATGACAAGGAAAATTCTCTGGCTCAAAATCTTATAAATGATATAAATCTCCTGATTGAGCTTGAGAAAAGACTCATACATCAAGATGAATTGTTAAATATGCAGAAATAAGCTATCGAGGCTCAGGTAGAGGCTTTGAATATCCAAGAAGAAAAGACAAAATCCTTGGAGAGGCAAGTCGAGGAAGACCCAAGAGACCTAAAGAAGCTCAAAACCTTATTAAAGAAGCTGATTCCAAAGGAAAAGGAAGACAAATAAACCCACTTCGATCTTTTGTTGTAGTTGTCTTTCTTTGTAAAATTTTCCCAACTCTAATGAAATGTTATTTGGTTGGTTGTATCTTGTCATATACTAATGTTTCAGGTACCATATTTTCTTTTCCATTCCCTTCAATTATTTTTGAAAATCACAAAGGGGGAGAAAGAAAACGAACTACTCTTAAAGAGGAGAAAGAAAATTTTCTAAGTGAAATATCCTTAAAGTAAGGGGGAGTTTCTCACAACGAAGTTTTTCATTCCTACAATAATGAAAACTACACTCCGAAATTCAGAATACAGTACTTAGAGTTTCAATGCCTAAGGGGGAGTGAGTTGTTTTCACTTTCATCCATGAACAAAGGGAGATAAGTTTTAATTTCAAAGTCAAATGAAATTTGTCAAAGTCCTTATATTCTTTTTCATAAGGATGTTTCTGCTTTCCAAAAAGGGGGAGATTGTTGAGTCAATAAGGTTTTCCTTATGACATTTCCATTCCTTCTTGTTTTGAAAATCACAAACACCTTATACTTAAGAAAATATATATTTTACCTCCATAAGGAAAATTTACTTCTTTAAGGAAATCTACCCTAACCTAGATTTTATTATACATAGAAATATTTTTCTTAAGTACAAAAACCGGATTCTTAACCAAAATCCCAAAATCATATAATGAAAAGTATTGGAGCATTCTGTTTTTAGGATCCGAATTCTGGATGTGAACTGTAATGAAGTTCCAATCAGAATTCTGGACTCCGAACTCTTATGACGTTCAACTCCTAACTTTCATGAGTTTGACTCCAAACTTTCATGAATTCGACTCCGAACTCTTATGAAGTTCGACTTTGAACTTTCATGAGTTCGACTCTGAACTCTTATGAAGTTCGACTCCGAGATCTTAAGTAGTTCGACTCCGAACTCTTATAAAGTTCGACTCTGAACATTCATGAGTTCGACTTTGAACTCTTAAGTAGTTCGACTCCAAACTATTATGAATTTTGACTCCGAACATTCATGAGTTCGACTCCTAACTCTTAAGTAGTTCAACTCCGAACTCTTATGAAGTTCGACTCCGAACATTCATGAGTTCGACTCTGAACTCTTAAGCAGTTTGACTCCGAACTCATGTGAAGTTCAACTTCGAACTTCTACAATTTCAGATTCTGAACTTTGGTGAAACTAGACTCTGAATTTCCTTAGAAATTCAGACTTCGTACTTCTACAGATTTTAGGTTCCAAATTTCTATAAAATAGAATCCGAACATTTCTTAACATAGACTCCGAATTTCATTTTGGTTAGACTCCGAACTTTTAATTTGCTTACACTCTGAAATTTTGTATGGATTTTTCTTGCATATTCTCCATTTCAAAACGATGTCGTGTATTCAGTTATACATGGTTTGTTATTAAATGATGTCGTCTATTCTATTTCAAACTAACTGTTGGTTGAGTTACACGTCTATAGGTCCCTCTGAATTTCATGGAAACTATGACCGTTGGAGGAGGGAGCCGACCGTTGGAAATTTTCCTATAAATATAAGCTCATTTGAAAGAGCTCAACAACAAGTTGATCGATCTAGAGACCACACGCTATTAAGGTGATTTATAGAGAGAGAATCTTTTCATGCTTTGTGCATACTGAACCGCTCGTTCAGATTTCTTCGTGCGACTCTGAATTTTGGTGATTACATTCGAGGGCTTCCGGAGATAGGAAGACAGAGGTGCCAACTTACTTGAAGTTCGAGGGCTTCCTTGTTGAGGAAGACAGAGGTTCCAACTACCTTGAAGTTGAGGTCTTGCAGGGATAGCAAGACAGAGACTCCGATATTTGTATCAAGGGCTTACCCTGGTGTGGGTAAGACAGACTTGCTTGAAAGTATAAATCAAGGGACCTTTATCCAAAGTTGTTGGATACCCTTCTCTTTGGGTTAAAAGAGTTATTGTTTGTTGCTTGTAGTTGTACTACTTGCTTGTTCTTCCGCTTCATATTGTATTGTAAGGAAAGTATAATCTTCTTATATTTCCTTATACTTGTACTCTGATTCATTTAGATTCTATACGCCTTAAGGTAGAATCTCATATTGTAATCTTTGGTTAAGTTTCAATTTCCGGATCCATATATCCAGAACCTGTTATTCAGAATCACTTTCATGATTCAAGTAAGTGTGTAGAATTAGAAGTTTTTAACTTCATTCCTTATTCCAATTTCCAATTGGAGTTAGAGGTGTTGTGAATCTTCTTAGTTTAACATTGTTAAACTTAGATCTTTCCTTGCTTAAGGAAATTTTTAAAGTGTACAATTCACCCCCCCCCCCTCTTGTATATTGAGCATCTATATCATTATTTTGATCCTACAGGTGATTTCCTCTAAGACCTACAGGTCATGTAATTTTCTCTAAGGCTTCGGGCCTTTTAAGGGTTCCACCTCACCCCTTAAAAGGTAGATTATCAATAATAATAATAATAAGGCCTTCGGGCCATTTAGTCAATCAAAATCTAATTCTAACCTTCTTAACTTATTTGTTTTGATTATATGAACTACTATAATTACCTTTATATAATATATTAATTGATTTATTAACTTAAAATAAACAAATCATGAAAATTAACAATTAACACAAAGTGTGCAAGGTCATGTAATGCGTGAATCATTAGAGCCTAAACATAATTAGAAAAATAAATCATTACTTGATCAATTTTTTAGTATCAAATATAATACCTAAAATCAATTCATACTCACATACAATATGGATATTATTCCTAATTCACCACTAACTATAATATAGATTTGGAGTGATAATTAAAGAAGGGTGTTATGATTGCATGTTTCAAAGCTAGCCTACAGTTTAATTTATTTCATCTTTGAGATTGAAGTAAATTTTTATGGGGTTTAAGGTTGAAAATTATAAGATTGTAATTAATTGGATTTAAATTTGAATGATAATGATTAATAATTAATTTAATTGGTATGTTTCGATAGATTAATCCTTCTAAAAATATTTTATAAAAAACTCTTCTTTTGTGTTATATAAATAAAATTTCAAAATGAAAAAAAATAAAATATTTTTATAATATAAATATTCTTATGTTTTAAACCTTGAATAAACTTTCATTAATTTTTAGTATGGAGGTGCTTTTATTTTTGTAAAATACATTTAATATGTTGTGTTAATTACTACCTCCCTAGAGAACAACATTGGTCAGCCACTCTGTTGCACCAAAGAACTAAAAATTACACATCATTAGAGAGTACCCATGAAAATTACATTAAAAACAACCATTCTATTAACTATAATATATCAATGGTGATTTTTTCATTTTTATGGTTAGATAGTGACACTATATGGACCACCATGTCATGGTTATGATTACTGTTCTTCAAAAATAGTTAATTCACACATTGAATCCTTGAAAAAATTGGATTTAATACCACTGATGGTGGTGGAATGTTAATTTATCATATAAATATGACCCATATGAAATCCATATAATCCTATAAAAGAACACCATTATTCTATCTCTTGATCTATGAAATTATTTTTATCAACAATGAATCCTTTGGGTGGATAGTCGTACTTCACTATCATTCATGTGTGAGAGTTACCAAGAATTTACTAACTCATTAAACATTGATCTGATATGACTGAGGGTATTAGCGGATCATCATATGATCCTTAGTAGTAGAATAAAACCCATATATTTCTCGATATGTCATCAACAAATCAAAATTGAAAAATATATCAAAAAAATAGAGTGTACCTGAAATGTTCAAACAACAAAAACAACAATATTTTATGTATAATAGGGTAAGATTGATAATGATCACTGAAGAAATAAACAAATTATTACTACCTCTTAGGGATTACATCAGCCTTTGGATCCTATAATTTTTCTTAAGGACTCTTGATCACCAAAGGGGTGTTATCGCCTTCTTAGGGAGATAAACGATGATTAATTTAATATCCTGTCCTTTTCTAGAGTCATCTTGGTGTGATTTCAAGTATATTTTTTTACTTAAGTATCTTTGAATGGAGTTATGGATTGGGGTGTGTTTGGGAAAAGTCTAAGAATATTTTGGAGAAAATAGGTTGTGCATGGTTGGCGCAAGTTCTGTACGAACCACGCAGCTTCCAATGAGAAATTGTGTGCCCTATGGTCTTATGAGGTAGTAGCTTAGTCTTGGTTAAAGAACAATTTGAGAGGCCTTAAGAGGTGGTCATACAATGTTCCACCTTAAATATGTGGATAATGCATGGTTAGGGCACTATTTTCCTTACTGTAAGACTAAACCATGTGAGGGCCAACAGTGAGATCCTAAAATTGTAAATCTCACTCGTTTTCAACCTTTAATGACATGTTTCACCTCATATGTTTCTATAACTAAGGATTTTACTTTTCTAATGGTAATAGAAGGTTCTTCAATCAAACCGGAGGGATTCCAAGGCCTTACGAATATCATTCTTTGAGATTGAAAGCCTGAATTGAAGATCCTCTCTTCTCTCGGTAAGTGGATTTCATCTTGATGCATCTCCCATTCATTATTATATCTTTTCATGATCTTGTCATGGAAGATATAATTTTTTATTTAGATCTAAACCTATTTTGTGAGATCTAGATCTATATTTATGAGATCCTGTTGTCTTTTATCTTGATTTCTTTTTAGGGATTTAGATTCATAACTTTTATCAATGTTGTTGTGATGTTCATATTTTGGGGATTTCTATTAGGAAATCATTCATCAATGAATCAAGGTGGGTGGTCTGAATATAATTCCCATGGTCATGGATTTGATATGTATATGAAAGATTTTAGAATTTCTATCACCCTTTAGCAATTTTTTCCTTTAATTGGGTTAATTTGGTTGACCAGTTGAGTTATTGAAGTTCTGTGGGAATAAGTGATTAATTGGGCAATTAATCATCAGACTAAGGGGATGACCTATTAGATAATTAATTTAGGGAAATTGATTATAATATGTAGGGGTTGTGATCTAGATAATTATTTGTGGGATTAATTAAGATATATTGATATGACTAAGTGGAGATAATTAATTATAGATTGAATATGTTCCTTTGATAATATGATTTAGATAATTAATTATGGGATTAATTGTTGAAAGTTGGGATTTGAATGAGAAAATTAATTCTAGAAAATTAATTATGGAATATGAATTGTGATGTTGATTAATTAATTCATGAGTTAATTAGTGGTTTGAAGCACTTAGTTAATCATTGAGTTAACTAATGGAATGGTTGTGTCTAACTAATTATTGAATTAGTAATAGGACTAGGGTGGATAATTAATTGGTAAATTAATTATGAGTAAAAATAATGGGAACATGGTCATTCTAAATTGAGAAGTAAAAATGATAACATGGTCATCATACTTATTATTAAAGAGAATGGGAACATGTTCATTCTAAATTTAGATGTATACATGGAAACATGGTCATTATACTTATGAGTAAAGAGAATGGGAACGTGGTCATTCTATTTAGGGGTAATCATGGTAACATGGACATCTTACTTACATTTTTTATATTTGTATCTTTGGAAATGTGGCTCTTAAATATGAAATTAATGAATATAAATAATGGAAATTCGAGTTATGGCCTCGCATATGAATATTTGAACTCTGGCATGAGTTGAATTAGGTACTGAGATATCATATCACCTTGAATACTTCAAGATTGGGCAAGAAGCAGCTATTAAGATATGATATTACCTATGGAAAAATTTGGGATACGATACAAGATGATGTTAGTATTGAGTTGTGGGTATCCATGAGAAACTTGGAGTTAATATAGTTCGACAAGAATAAATGAAAATGTGATAAACTACTTATTATTGCATTTTAATTATTTCCTTATAAAACTGCATGCACTATATTTTGAATGGATTGGTTTTAGAAACCACTGGTGGTGGCCTACTTAGTTGTACTCAGATCCTATTTGGGATTCCTGATCTGTACCTGAATAGATTATATTGTTTCATGGTTGTATAAGGGAAAGGGCCCTGAGATAGGTGGCTGATTGGGGATGGATCTTAGAGAAGGGAACCAGACATGTTTTAGAACCCACATGGGGGGGGGGGTCGTAGTGTCCTTATTTTTAGTTTCATGTCAGACACTTGACACTTATATTGGCATATATTTTTCCCTTTCAGTTGAGTATTGTATTTCTTATTTGTTAATCTTTTGACATGAGTATTGTTCTAGTTATATATGCTTTCACTTTTTTTTATTTAGTTTCACTAGTGTTTTACTTAGAAAAAATATAGAATAGTCTCCCTATGAATGACTTACTATACCCTTGATTCTAGTTGGAATCCTCTAGCATATGGGGAGTCACACTTGAGGTCATGTGGAGAACTGGCTCGGGGCACTGTTGCATGGCACCTGAGTCGAGACATTAGAAAGTGGTACCCGAGCTCCAATTTTCTTTCTTCTTCTTTTGTCTTACTGTTTTGGGAAAGGTGGGTAGGAGACTAGGAAGAGTTGGGTCTTGGTAATGAGATAGTTCATGTGAGTTTCAAACCCATGTATAGAGGAAACCCCAAGTACTCATAACATGATTATTTTTATTATCATTTTTAGTTACAGTTGAATTTTATTTCACCTTTGGTGATGCACTTGTGGTGTGATGTGATTTTTGTTTCTGAGAATTTTTGAGTATTGAATCGTAACCTAGAATGGCATGAGATTTGAGTCTACATGCATCATTTTAGGCACTTAGGATTATTGTGACATGCATCATTTTAGGCTAGCACGGGAAAATGGGTCATGGGTAAGTTCATGAACTTAAATGCTTTTCCTTGTTGTGATATTATAAAGAAAAATGTTACCTAACATGAATTGATAAAGATTATAAAATGATTAAAAATGATAATAATTGGGTGTATAAATGAGAAACTTGATTATGATAGTGTTTTTACCTTGTTAACCAATACATAGGAGTAGGGAGGTTAATAATAGTGAAAGCACCTCAGTTTTGACCGTGGGGATGGGTGGGAGAAAAAGGATTGTTATGATTATTATTTACTCTTAAATAAATGTTATAAGGATTGGATATGAGACATGATACATGTGTTTGGATTTTTAGAGAGTATTCCTCCATGATGCTTGTTGAGGAGAAGACTGAGGGAAATGCCTATGAATTTTTTTCCACTTAGGGAACATGAGTCACTGATCATTTCATATGAAGATGAAGGGGAGTAGTTTTGAGAGAAATTTTCTCAATTCAAAAAATTCATGGATATAGACTCAGAGTGTGTTGTGAAAATTAGTTCTGAGTTGACAATGGAGTTTCAGTTGTAGTACCCTCTCACCTTTATTGGAGAATGTGGGCCTTGGAGAGATGAATTTCTGGGTTGAGTCCATAAAGAAAATACTTGACCATTTAGAGACTTCGGTTTATAGGAGGGTCAAGTTTGTCGCTTATATGCTACAGGGATTAGCTAAGCACTAGTGGGACATTTAGGCGTGAACTGGACAAACTGAAGGTATCTTATGGAAGGAATTCTTGGAGAGGTTCATGGAGAACTTATATTCAGAGATGCTAAGACAAGAGAAAGCATCTGAGTTCATGAATCTGACATGGGGGAGGATGTCAGTGATGGACTATGTTGGGTGCTATATATATCTTCAATGATTTTCTCCAACATTATCAGTAGATGATGCTTCTATGGAGAAATGTTTTCTGGATAAAATTAATTGTGAGATTAAGTCCTAGGTGAATATATTTATGATGAAGAAGTTTACGAAAGTGTTGGATCAAACACTCAATGTATAAGAGAACCTAAGAGAGGCTTCCAGTGCTGGATAGGTTGTTGTTACTGGATGATCCGTAGGTGTGACTTCTGAGAGTAGAAAGTGCTGTTATGAAAACTTTATCCAAGGTAGTGGGAAACTGAGTACGTCGACAAGAGGATCTGTTGGATAGGACTTTATTGGAAATATATTTCATTAGTGTGGAAGTATAGGACACTATTTTTGAAAATTTACCTAACCATCATTAGAGTGTCGATCTTGTGTAAATATGGGACATCTATAGAAATTCTGTAGGTCACAAAAATAGACTAGTATAGAAGGAGCAGTTGGGTAGAGTCAGAGTGTGGGAAGGGGATCTTCTACACCATATCGAGCTAGAAGTTTGATTTCTAATAGCCTAGGTGGTATAGGTAGTGTATGTTGTTCTTATGGGAAGGAGCACCTGCATCAGTAGAGTGGTGCTACTCATGGGATCCAAACAGCATCACATGGTAGAGGGGAAACATAGTTACATGTAGTACACCTTACACTAGTGGATATCGAGGCTGAACCATCGACAGTGAGAGGTACTATTCTCGTAGCTTATGCTTTATCTAGTGACTTGTTTGATACTAGTGCCCCTTCCATTTTATCTACAAAACATGTAAGTGGTTTGAGCCTAGTGGTGGAATTTGTGAGCGGGATAATGACTATTGATACACTATTTGGAGTACGGTCTAGAGATATTTGTCTTTGAAAGGTATATTCATAAGATATTGGGTAAAATTGTTTTCTATGGGATCTGTATGTTATTGATATGATGGTATTTGAACTAATTATGGGTATGAACTAGTTAGTCACATACTGATCCCTCATTGACTATTACCATATGAGGGTTACATTTATATATCTTAATAGTGACCAATATATTCATCATGGAGAGTTGGATATTCAGGCAAGCCGAGTAGGGCTAATTACTCAGCATCTGGGAGAGCTCACAGCCCAAGTTTGTTAGTGTTTTTTTTATGATGGGGGTGTTAGGAAATATATCCTTCCAACAATAGTTTAACTATTTCATGATGTATTTCCTAAATTTATCTCAAGGTTACCACTTGAGAGAGATGTGGGATTCACTATGGATCTCATGTTGGGGGATGAACCAGTATTTATTCCACTGTATAGAATGGCACTAATTGAGATTTTAGAGATTAAGATTCCATTGGAGGAGTTTGAGGATAATGGCTTTATTTGTCCAAGTAAATCACCTTGGGGATCACATTTTTTGTTTGCAAAGAAGGCTTACGGAGTTTAAATAAATTTTTCGATTACCGGAAGTTGAACAAAATGACTATAAAGAACTTATGCCATCTTCCATGTATCTATGATCTATTTGACCAATTGAAGGGATCTTGTGTGTTATCAAGGATTGATTTGAGATAAGGGTATCATCAGTTGATAGTAAGGAATACTGATATACCAAGGACTGCTTTTAGTAGCTGGTATAGCCTTTATATGTTTGTCGTAATTCCATTTGGGTTGACAAATGCATCAGTAGTGTTCATGGCTATGATGAATAGGATCTTACATCCATATCAAGATAATTTCGTGGTTGTGTTTGTGTACAAAATCTTGGTGTACTCTAAGACTCTGGATGATCATTCCCAGCATCTTAACACCATCTTGAGTATACTGAGAGAGCATCGACTATACACCAAGATATTTAAGTGTCAGTTTTTTATTGACTAGGTACACTTCTTGGGGCACATCATCTCAGAAGAAGGAATTTCAGTGGACCCAGAGAAGGTCTAGGAAATGGTTTCTTGGGAGCATCACAAAATTTTGTTTGATATCCAAATATTTCTAGGATAAGCTGGATATTACAGGAGATTCATCCAAGACTTTTCTCATTTGGAAGAACCACTTTTATGATTGACCAAAAAGGGAGTAATGTTTGAATGGTTATAGGCTTGTGAGATAGATTTTCAAGAGTTGAAGGAGCGCTTAATATCGGAAATTTTTTTGATCCCACCTGAGTTAGGTGAGGAGTATGATGTTTATTATAACTCTTTTAGGACTGGACTTAGAGTTGTTCTAATGCAAGGATATCAAGTTGTGGCATATGGTTCTTCGAAATTGAAACCTCTTGAATGGAATTACCCTACACACAAACTCAGGTTTGCAGTAGTGGTCTTTT
Source organism: Viscum album (assembly GCA_963277665.1). Lineage (NCBI taxonomy): Eukaryota > Viridiplantae > Streptophyta > Magnoliopsida > Santalales > Viscaceae > Viscum > Viscum album. The sequence continues at coordinate 1,672,872,829 of OY728138.1, forward strand.
ATCTTAATTGTTTGTGACACTATCTTTTGAGACAAAATTTTATAGTCTATACAGATCATAAGTTCTAGAAGATTATATTTTCATAGCATGATTTTAATCTTTGGAAGTGTAGATGGTTTGAGTATATGTATTATTTTGATTTTAAAATAGAATATATACCCAAAAAATGAAATAGTGTGGTTGATGCCTTGAGATGGAAGACTCTGTATCAGATGGTTTAAGAGTTGAGTATAGAATGAAAGATGATGACCTTGCTAGCTAAGATGCATGTGGTGGTTCAGGAGAGTCAAGAGAAAATGAATCTGGTTTCAGTTATAGTGGAGTCAACACTTTTCAGATGGATCAGGGATAGACAGTATGAGGATCCAGATTGATTAGTATTGAGGTAAATCTTTGAAGGTGGGTAAATAACATTATACTAGTTGATATATTAATAAGGGGGAATCTATATGAGAAATTGAGTTGTTGTACCTATGAGCATGCGAGAGGAGCACATGTGGGAATTTCATGCCTTGAGATCGGTGGTGCATCCAGGTGTAACCAAAATGTACCATCACCTATGGAAATAGTTTTGGTGGCCAGGCATGAAAAAGAAGATAGTAGGGTTTGTGACAAGATGCTTCGCTTGATAGCAGGTGAAGGTAGAGAATCAATGACCTGGAGGATTACTACAGTCATTGACTATTCCGGAATTAAAGTTTGATGACGTGGCCATGGATTTTGTGGTGGTTCTTCCAAAGATGTTTAGGAAGAATAACGCTATTTTGATCATTGTGGATCAACTGAAAAAGGTTTCACATTTTATGCCTATAAGGGAAACCTTTATAGTAGAACAGTTGGGAGAATTGTACATTTAGAAGATAGTCCATCTTCATGGAGTGCCACAAAATATAGTTTCATATCATGATTCACGCTTTACATCATGATTCTATCAGGTCATTCTGAATGTTCTTGGTACATAGGTATTATTGAGTACGAATTTCCACCAATATATAGATGGAAAATCAGAATGTACTATACAGGTGCTACAGGATCTGATATGAACATGTGTGATTGACTTCATGGGATCGTGGAAAAAACATGGATTTAGTGGATTTTTCCTATAACAATAGTTATTAAGAAACTACAAATATGGCACCATATGAGGCTCTTTAAGTTAGGCCTTGTAGATCACCCCTGTGCTAGATAAAGGCTGGTGAGTCATAGTTTTTGGTACCGGGTCTTGTACAGGAGACATCGGAGTAGGTGGAGTTGATTTGGAAATGTATGGTTGTGAATCAGATTAGACAGAAATTGTATAATGACAGATGGAGATGAGCCATAGAGTTTTTAGTGGGTGATCATGTGTTTCTTCAGGTGTCACCTAGGATGGGTCACCGCAAGATAAAGAGGAAAGGAAAGTTGGCGCCCAGGATTGTTGGACCATTTAAGATAGTGGACAGAATCAGGCCAGTCACATACCAATTGGCTCTTCTATAGAGATACAGTTCTATGCATGATGTTTTCCATGTATCACAAATTCTTCGGTATCAGCCTAGTCCCATTCATGTGATCGATTTGGATGAGGTTGACCTTGAGATAGATGCCTCCTTTGAGGAGCATCTGATATGTTTGTTAGATTGTAGTGAGAAAGTGTTGTAGGGAAAGAATGTGCTAATAGTTCTTGTGTTATGGAAACATGCACATGTATGATAGGAAAAATGGGAAAGAGAAGCAGATATGAGGGACCAACGGCTTGATCTTTTTATCTTGGAATCTTAGAAAGGCTTGGAGGTATAGCTTGAGGATGAGATGTTATAAAGAGTGGATATTGTAAGATACAAACCTTTTCTAGAGTCATCTCATGCGTGATTTCGGGTAATTTATGTTTTTAATTAAGTAAATTTGATTTTATTTATGTCTTGGGGTGTGTTTGGGAGAAGTCTTAGAAAATTTTGGAGAAAAATATGGTTTTCGTGGTTGGCGTACAGTTTGTACAAACTGTGTGGCTTCATAGGATAAACTGTGTGCCCTTTGGTATTTTGAGGCAGTATCTTCGGCACAGTTAAATCATGGTTTGAGAGGCCATGTGAGGTGTTCGTGTGAAGTTCCCCCTTTAAGTAGTGGATAATTCACGGTTACCACAACGTTTGTCTAATCTTGAAACTAAACCGTACGAGGACCAACAGTGAGATCCTAAAATTGTGGATCTCACTCATTTTCAACCTTTAATGACTTGTTTCGCCTCCTATGTGGCCCTAACTCCGGATTTTACTTTCCTAAGGGTAAAGTAAGGTTCTCCAATCAACCTGGAGGGATTAAAAGGCCTTATAAACACCATTCTTTAAGATCGAAAGCCCAAATTGAAGATCTGGTCTTCTCCCGATAAGTGGATTTCATCCCGATGATTATCCTATTCTTTATTCAATATTTCCTTGATATTTTCATGGAATATATCCTCTATTTCTTTAGATATAAAACTATGTGGTGAGATCTTGATCTAGGATTTTGGATCTAGATCACGATTTATGAGATCTTGATGTCTTTGTTCTTGATTTTGATTTAGGTATTTAGATTCATAACATTTATCAATGTCATTGTAATGCTCAGATTTCTGGGGATTTTATTTGGGAAAACATCCATTAACGAATCAAGATGGGTGGTCTAAATATAATTCTCATATTCATGGTTTTGATATGTATATACAATATTATATAATTTCTTGCATATTTTAGAATTTTTTTTCTTGAATTGGGTTAATTAGGTTGACCAATTGAATTATTGATTTTTTGGAATAAGTGATTAATTAGGGAATTAATCATGAAACTAAGGGGATTCCCTATTAGATAATTAATTTTGGGGAAATTAATTATAATAGGTAGGGTTGTAATATAGATAATTAATTATGGGATTAATTATGAGATATTGAAATGGATAAGTTGAGATAATTAGTGGTATATTCATTATGTGCCCTTGATAATATGATCTAGATACTTAATTATGGGATTAATTATAGAATATTGGGATTTGACTGAAATAATAAATTCTGGAAAATTAATTATGGAAGTTGAATTGTGATATTGATTAAATAATTGAGGAGTTAATTAATGGTTTAAAGCACTTAGATAATCATTGAGTTAACTAATGGAATCGATGTGTTTAACTAATTGTTTAATTTGTAATGGGACTTGGGTGGATAATTAATTGGTAGATTAATTATGAGTAAAAAGAATGGTAACATGGTCATTATAAATTGAGAAGAACAAATGGTAACATGGTCATCATACATATGAGTAAAGATAATGGGAACATGGTCATTCTAAATTTAGAAGTATACATGATTACATGGTCATTATAATTAGGAGTAACGAGAATGGGAATATTGTTATTCTATTGGGGGTTAAGCATGGTAACATGGTCATATTACTTTAATTTTTGATATTTGTAACTTTGGAAATGTGGCTCTTAAATATAAAATTAATGAATGGAAATAATTAAACTCTATGTTATGGCCTCACACTAGAATATTCGAACTCTAGCATGAGTCAAATAAATTACTGAGATATAATATCACCTTAAATACTTCAATCTTCTACAAGAAGAGGGTATTAAGATATGATATTAACTAGGTAACACTATGGGATCTTTTAAGATATTAAGTTACTATTGAGGTATAGATATCCATGGGAACCTTGGAGTTAATTTAGTTAGATAATAATAAATGAAAATGTGATAAAATGTTTATTATTGCATTTTAATTAATTCATTATAGAACTACATGCACTATATTTTGATTAAATTAGTTTTAGACAATGTTGTTGGTGGCCTGCTATGTTTTTCTCACACCTTATTTGGGATACCTGATCGATACCTAAATAGATTTTATTGTTGTTGAGTTGGATAAGGGCAAGGTCCCTATGATAAGTGGTTGATTAGGGATGGAGCTTGGAGGATGGAATCAGACATGGCTTGAAACCCGCTTGGGGAATCATAGTGTCTTCATTTTTAGTTTTATATTAAACACTTCACACTTATATTGCTATAGCATGTTTTTTCTTTCAGTTGATTATTGTATTTCCCATTTGGTTATCTTGTGAAATGAGTATTGTTCTAGTTACATATGCTTCTTATTATTGTTATTTACTTTAGTTGGTGTTTTAATCGGATAAAAGAGCATATAGTCTCCCTATGAAAGACTTAAAAGACCCTTTCTACTAGTCAGAATCCTCTAGTATACGGGGAGGCTGCTTGAGGTCATGTGGTGAACCGGCTCGAGTCACTGTTGTGTTGCACTAGGGTCAGGATGTTACACTTAATATCAAAGAGAGTTTCTCTAGGCTTTGGAAATGGATCAAGAACATTATAACTAAAAAATAATATCATATCACATCCTCTAATATATACTTCCTCAACACTCTGCATTATTGTAAGATCATCGACTATATATTTAATGTATCGAGTGTTATCTCATGGAACCCAAATGTTACTACCCATTGGTGTTCATTCACTAAATAATTTAATGAATGACGTGTTTTCAAAATTAAAGAGCCATCTCATGGATCATAATTGAAGATATAAACTTTGTGTAATGTGGATATGGAAGACGTATACATCTTATACATGAAAAAAGACCAAATTCATTGACCATGGATTCCTAATACCAACACAGAGTAGTGGTGAACATTTTAGTGCACATAGAATACCATTTTGGTGTATAAGGAGGGGTGGGCTAAGATAAAATCTCAAAATCCCATAATTTATTTATGAAATCTTATTTAAGACATTACCTACCATGGTTTTAGTGTAATTTAATTATATTCTTTCCAACCCTATTCTATAATCCATTCGTGAACTCCATGAATTTCTCAAACAATTCTGAATTGTACCACATTAAGTAACCATACCCATATCTACTTAAGTCATTATTAAAAGTAATAAAATATGATAATACACCCTTATTTTCAACTAGAAATGGTCTACAGACATTTGTGTGAACCAATTCAAGAATCTTTGTGGCTTTTTCACCATATCCACTAAATATATTTTTTACCATTTTTCCTTGTAAATAAGAATGAAAAATATCAGGTGGTTTTAGTTTAAAATAATATATATGTACATCATGATTTAACTATGTAAATAAATTCTTGTTTATATGAAAAATCCATTTATTTCATCACTAGGTGTGACATAATTCATGTGAACTTGATTCATTGTCCGTTTTCAACACTTCATTTTCATATTCCAGTACATGAAATCCTTTTTTTAAATGTACCATACCATAGCTTATTCTATATTTATAAAAGTGGAATGTATTACATCAAAATTTGAAAATGAATCCATTTATATCCAGCCTATATATTTATATAATGTTCTCGGTAACACTGGGAACAAAATAAAAACTTTTTAAAACCAAAATTAATCTTATTGAAAAAGTAAGATGATAATATCTAATTATTATAACAGTAAGTATTTCTCTATCGGTGGCTTGTAGATCCACCTAACCTATGGAAATATTTATGAATATTTTTTCATTTTTTTAATACATATGAGAGCACCAAAAGATTTACCTAATACCAAATTTTTATAAACTAAAATATTTCATTTGATAACAAAATCTTCTTAAGCCACCCCTTTCTTCTTAACTGAGATGCAGTTCTTTTTCCAGTGGCCCCTCTTTCCACAAGGAAATCACATTGCATATTTTTATTTTTATTACTCCCTATTCCTACTTCTCTTGGTTGGGAATGAAGGAGCATTGGACTTGGAGTTGGTATTATGGATCTACACCTTGACCTTCTATTTATTCAACATAAGGACCATAGGTTTTTCATGACTCATGTCCTTATCATCCTGAATAATTAGAGTAAAGAGTCCATGTAAAGGATTCTAAATATTTTTCATATTATAATTCAAAATAAAGATATATAATCCTTAAGGGAGTGAGGATAAAACAATATTGGAGAACAAATCATATGGATTCTTGAGGCCCAAGATGTTAAAATTCTAAATGTAGCTAATCATTTTTACTAGGTGAGGTATGGCTGGTACAACCTCTCTAATATTACACATAAATAGTTTCTTAGAGACCTCATATACCTATTTCCTTTCCTTCTCCAAATAAAGATCATAGAAGTAAGACAACATAGTGTAAGCTTACATTTTCTTATATAGCTTATGGAGCTTGCCGATCATGGATGATATCATTAAACATAAGAAATCTAGCACATCATACAATTTTTTAAGGTAGATATATATCTATTACTCGCATCCCTCTTCAGAAGTCGCATTTGGAATTGCATATTCTAGTATATAAAGCTTCCATTATTGGAATTATATAATGTGTAAGAACCTTTACCACTCTTGGAAGTTATTTATATTCAATATAATATCTTTATCAATATAAATTATAGTTATAATTTAAAGGTCATGTTACTTTCCATTTTCTATAGAAAAATACACAAAAGTTTTTAGTAATATATAATTATTACCAAAATATGTGATATGTAGTAATTTTATTTACCTTACTAGTCTCACTATTTTATCAAGCCTTAATATACATCATCGTTAGACTTATAATATATTGTAGTGTGGATATTCTAGTGTTAATGATCCATATTTCCCTTCTCATAACCTAGGTTATATCTATAAAAATTACTAAAAGTATTTTTGACAATCTTTCTTAGAAACTATAATAAATTATAGCTTCATGATCTATTGAGTAGACTCCCCAATCCTGAAATCCTAGACTTGAATCTCCTCAAAAATTTCCTCCAAATGTTTTGTGAATAAAATATGTCCACTACACCCAATGCAAGTTCATCTAATTCAACCCAATATCCTTGTTAAGACTCCCAGATAATTTAAAATTTCCCCCTAGCTATGGCCTTACCAACCCAAAAATTATGGTTATATCATAATTAAAATTATGGAAGGATTTTTTAAGTTAATATTTTACTTATGTATTTTATATATATGTAAAAATTTCCTTAATTTATCATTTACATGTCTCATTAATATTATGTGTATTTTAAATAAATAATTATCCATGTTTAGATAAAGTATTTATGCCTAATCCATTTATTTTATTTAATATTTTTATTCTTATTATTTAATTTATTTTTAGTGATCATGTTTAAAATCATATAAACAAACATCCACATATAAATAAATAACCATGTAGAGGAAAGAAATAAAATAAATAAATTAGTATGATCAACAGATTTAACTATTGGTTTGTTTATTAAGCATACATTAAACAAACCCTAAACCCTAGGGTAAAACTCATTAAGATGGTCTTGGATCATGTTTCAACATTCATACTCATTCCTATGTATCTCCTTGGTTTGTTTCACCTTGGATCATTTTGAAAAAAACCTCTTGTCTCTTGAGAGATTCTTTATTTACATATGTATACTCACATGTAGATGAGGGGAACCAATGGATTAGGGATATAAAAAAATAATTCATGAACACACAATTCATTACATATTTAGGAGGATGTAATTATTCACACATAAACATATTTATTTTAACAATAAATTATTAAGAAAACATAACACCCATTTAATAAAAAAAGTTAGCAATTATTTCTATTTGTTATTTTTTAAGACAAATAACCTGAATTGATAAGCTAATTATCATATTGATTGGTTTATTTATTTATCTTAGTTTTACAAAAAAAAGTCTGAGAAATACCCATACATAATAATTTTATGTAAATTAAATTAATTAATTTTATTTAAAATTAAATTAGTATGTATCATGTACTTATATGGTATATGGGGTGTACCTTTTTTGTCAATAACATAGAAACTACTAGAAAAAACATAGTATGTTTCGTTCTATTTTATTTACACATCATGTACCATTATTATTCACAACATGGGAAATAAGATAGCATGGAAAAATAATTAATTATAGCACTAACATTGAAACATGTGTTACACTCCATGTACACCAGCTACACATCATGTTGTTTCATTTAATGTGACAATTAATACTTATTCCATGTGTAATAACTTACATGAAATAGACATAGAATTCATATGACAATTTTGATCTATAATGGATTACATGAAATGTGCATTAGCTACATGGCCTTGTAATCCCTTATAGCCAATCTTGGATTCCATGATTAGGGACATTGTATGTTTTCTACATGGGATAAAATATGTTACACGATATGTAATCTAGCTACATGTCATGTAATTATGTGAATATCATGTTATATATTTTTAAAACCCCTACATTTCACGTAAAAAATACATGACACATATTTGATAAGGTAGTTTCTATGAATTTCACTAGGAAACCAAGTGGGGTTACATGGTGTATATGCCAGCCATACACCATGTACCCCATTAAACTATGTAATGGTCTAGCAGTTGTCACATGGTGTGTAATTAATACACCCCATGTAATAACACCCACACAAAATTTTTAATTTATCACAACATGTCCTGGTGTGGTAATGAGACTACACTGCATGGATATTTTAGTTACACATTCAATAGTGTCATCCATCTAGAATCTCAAGCACCTCCAAATGGTATCTTCTTTATTCTTCATCAATTCAAAATCTATTCTTGATCGTATAAATGTGAAAAAAAAATATTAAATATCAACTTTCAAATAAATAAATGAATTAACTAGAAATGAAAAAATAACATCAAATGCATAAATCATCAATGAATTAAAAAACAATTATAAATTAATATTTGATCCACTTTCAGACAACATAAAGATTATGTGGTGCACATCAGAAGTGTTCGAGACCGTACCCAATGATAATTTTTTATGGATTCCATGGATAAATCCATAGAACAAAAAAAGACCCCTAAATCTACTTTGAGATGATATTTTTCACATATAATTTATATTTAAATTATAATAATAATAAATAACTCAAGTCTTAAATTTTTTTAACATGATGTTGGTCGATGAAACCTTGTATGATTCCTACCATTATTTCATCGAGATGATCCAAGGTATAATCCCTCTATTAGTATCCACATGTGTACCACGAATCTCTAAATTATGTTGATGGAACTTCGAGTGCTAAATTAGATGATTTGAATGCCTTTTATCATTCAACATTGATCACAAAAAGATCTCATTCAGGATTAAAATAATCTCTTTTGGTTCTCCCTCTCTAGATAGGGTGGTAGAAGAATATCTCTTTGATTGTGAGAGTGTTCTAGAGAATATTGATATAATTCTCTAGAATGGATTCGTTTTTTCCAAAAACTTATTATCCTAGAAATGATATAACTGGATATAAATATATCTAAGTTAAGGATTGGTAATTTCTCGCAGGGCATTAACCAATATCATAGTCCTTAGAAAATCCCACGTACATTATTATTATTAGTATTATTATTATTATTATTATTATTATTATTATTATTTCCCTGATGTGTGCATGTCACATGGATGATATAAATATCAATAAATATTTATTTATTTATTTAAATGATATTTATTATATCATACCCACCAAACCATTAACTCAGTCCATGAATCTCATAAATCTCCTCGGTATTTATTGAACATTGAATAATAAATATTTATTTTTATGAATAAATATCATTATATTATTAGTTCAATAAATGGATAAATATTATATACACTTATTGTAAAATAAATATTTATTTAATATTAAAATAACTTATATATTCTAAGTGGAATATAACTAATGAATGAGTATCTTTGACCAAAAAACCATGAATGAATATTAATTATCATTCTTAAGAATAATATTTATTCCAATATTGAATACATATAGAATTTTATTAAGATATCACTACTATAATTTTGGATATTTCCAACGTGCTAGTTACGAGGGGATCCCGTAACAAAAAATATTTTGTGAAGGGGTACCGTCGTAAATAGCCCATTGTAGAAAATGGCGTCGCAACTAATATTTTTTACGACGGGCTCGCCGCAACAAATACTACTTGCGACAGGAAGCAGTTCCGTCACAAATACATCTCCGATTAAATACATAATATATACAAGAACCTTTTGTGATGGGCCCATCACAAAAAGTATTTGTGACGGGTCGACGTCCTATCGCAAATAGCTTATATGTTATAAATCTGTTGTGATGGGATCATTGCAACAAAGTTATTGCGATGCTAAAGCAGCCTATCACTAAAAAAATTAAAATATATATATATATAATCTATTTGCGATGGGCCGTCGTTGCAAAAGGCCCCATCAAAAATACTTAATAAAATAAAAAAATAATATAATTATGATTAATGAAAAAATAATATTCATATAATTAAAATAATAAAAAATAAAAAATATTAATATTCTAAATATTTACAAATACTTAATAAAATAATAATAATAATAAAATTATGACTAATGAAAAAAGTAATATTAATATTATTAAAATAAAAAAAATAACAAATATTAAAATTCTCAATATTCAGAGAAAAAATATCAAAAATTCATAAAATATTATTATTATTATTATTAGTAAAATAAACAAATATTAAAAAATCTAATATTAATGATGAATAGTAAAATATTAAAATATTAAAAAAAAATTATGCAATATTCACACTAATATAAAAGACAAAAACAATAAATAGTTCATATTACAACACATGTTCAATTTAAATGTTTTTTTAAGAACAAAAAAATCACTGGGGGATAGTCTTCTAGAGGATATGGATGAGATTGAGGAGATGGTAGAGGAAACTCTATACCTAAACTATGAGTCAGACAGCACATGTACTCCATCTTCTTGTGTTGCTGCTACTACCATCGATGCATGTCCTCCTCGTGTTGTTGCTGTTGTTGCTGCTACCATCGACGCATGTCCTCCTTGTGTTGCTTCTGTTAACGCATCTCTTCCTGTTGCTTCTACAAACTCTATATAAGCTTGGTTTGAGCTCGCAACTACTCCTGATACTGTGAGCCAGAAGATGATGCCTCTCCATGAGATCCTCTCAAGATGGATTTCGATATCGCAACAGTACAATAATAAGTCCCAAGAGTCAAATGAGAGTTGATACCAACTACTCAGCCCTTCTCAAAGGCATATTGGGACGCCTGCATCAATACTGTATCATCAAAATTGTGGGCACTAGTCTGATCAGTTGTCTCATCCTGACTCTCAGCCCGTGTCTGGGAGGTCGTAACCTCATATGACTCCTTCAGTTTCAATTTTAAACTAAAATAGTGAAAATATTATATGCAGTTAATTTTCAAACTGAAAAAGAAATAATACTAACCACAATCTGACGTTGACGATCACCTCTAATCTCTCCAGTGGTTGGATCACTGTATATCCTCTGATTAACGTCTTACTCCGTAATATTGAGATACTCAACTGCTTATATGAATATAAAATAAACTATTTATATTTAATGTCGTATAAAATATTTAAAAAAGATACTTACTGGATGATCTCTATGCAGACTAAATGTACGGCTACCAGCTCGATGTGTCACCTCCTGTCTCCCCCAGTTCATGTGGCCCAATGAAGATCTCTTCTGAAATCTACCACTCAACCAGTGGAACATAATACATCCAAAACATGAGATGAAATGTACTCTGGTCGGTGGGCTCTAATGACTCATCAAATACTATCACTCCTGCTTTCTTAATTTCTATCCTTCTCAAATTGTGAAAAAAACTGATGGAAATGTTCATGTTAGTCATGACATATATACTCAGTTAATCAATTTAATTTGGGTTGATTTATGACATTTAGCATATCTAAGGGCTTAAGGTTAATTTTTCAAAGTTAAACCTAACTATTTAATCTCTTTTTTATATATGAATAGTTTGGGTGTCTATTTTCATAAATTTAGATACTCTCTTTTCTCTTCCATTATCTCTAGCTTCTAAAAAGAGAAATATCAATAACTATTTGATCCAAGTATGGGGATAGATCATGTGATCTTTTTTTTATTGTATGTTCCATGATAGAACCTGGTAATTTAAGAACATCATTCATGGATTTTTGTTACATGTGTGTATGATCTATATGGAATCTCATTTGGTATATTAAATCTAAAATTTTCCAAATAAGAGTAGATTTCATTGGTATTACGGTGTTCTATAAAGTTACAATTGTGTTTTTGTTTCCACACATAAATTAATTCTAATGAAATCCTTGAAATGAATCGGGAATCATTATACCAAATTAAATTATTAATGATAGATTTTGTGCTATAAATAGAAACTTTACCCAATTTAACACTTTCATTCTGTCTATAGTTCCTTCAATAGTATCAAACCAAATGTGAAATTATTTAAGTCAAAATTTTGATTAAATTTTATATAATTTGTATATAGGGATTTGATATGGTCCCAACACCACTAAATTATCATCAATCAGAGTCCATCCCATCAAGATATGGTCGATTAAATAATTACTATGTTTTATCAAAATAATAATAATAATAATAATGTGTGTGTATTATATATATATATAACTATAAGGAGAAGTGGGCACCATCTCACCTTAATACAGTCAGAGGAAAATACTGGAATTGGTCTCCTCGGTGCTCAAAATAAATGGTAAAGAGGCAACGCACTCTTGTAGAATAACCACAGAAAATGTTTAAAAATAGAAAAATTTATGGAAAGTGACATAAGCCACTTGTGTTGACATATCCCCCCCCCCCACTATTTAGTGGGAGTAGGATTTTATCTCTATCACCCAAGTGAGATCTAGATATGATTTAAAAATGATAACTACATGTAGTTTCTTGTCATGGGGTGCCCTATTTTACCACCCACATGTGTCCCACTTACGTGGAATGAAACACATGCTATGATTGAAAAAACTTTGGGTCACCTAACTCAAATTGGGGTTTGTCAAACCATATTCAACCTAAACATCCAAAATAATTTCACTAAGGAATTAGGCTCCCTTCTAAGGCCCATTTTAGGCCTATATGAACCCAAAAAAATCATTTGTATTGAATTTATTGAAATTTTTTGCTATCACATTTCATATTGAAAATTAATTAAAATTATTTTAATTGTAGTTTAATGCATTAAACATTTACCTTAATTTGAATTTTAAAATATTTAATTTTTGTTACAAATTTTTATTTCATGTTGACTGATCATGAGCTGATATTGACCCATCCATGTTTGGTTAATTATTTATTTAAATTAATTATTTCATTTAAGTTATATAATATAATAATAATTTATCATTTTAATGAACTATGTATCATTACTCAATCTATAAATGTATAATGGTATTTTTGTCCACATTTTAGTAATAAAATGTAATTTTTAAATCCTTAGATCCCCTTACCTACATGTGAGTATACATTGTAAATATCAGAGAAGTATGTGATTACATGGTTCAAGTCGAGAGTCAGTATGAAACTAAACAAGTTAAGTGCCTAAGAGATTGACTATGAGTCGTGATTTGACTCATGGTATCCCCTAATGGTCTTAGTTGATCCATTATCCACACGATGAATCAACCACTAGATAACATGTCCTGATCGTGTCTTTATATATTTAGTTTTTTCGTTCATGGTTGACTATATTATTATGTGTGTGTTATATGATCACAAAGTATTTTTAACAAGCATTAAAAGATAAATATGAATAATTGTGTGTTGAATGAATCTATTTATGCATTGTTAAAGATTTGAGTATGAACACATAGTAATAATCATGATAAAAAGGACTTGATTTCAGTTGTTAAGAAAAAAATAGATTAAGTATAAATTATTTTATCAACACATGGTTAATTAATTATGTAAAATACACATAATATTAATAGGTATATAAAATGATAAATTTAAGATATTTACTCATAAATTATAAAAAATCCTCAAAAAAATATTAAGTTGGATATCGTCTTCTATTATTTGAGTAAGTATGAACCCACAGTTAAAGTGTCGGTCATGAAATAATTAGGGACACTTTCAATTATTCAGGAGTTATAAAGAAGATAATGGGTCAACTTAACCTAATTGGTATTGGTTGTAATTCTTAATGTCTATTAAATATAATTTGGAGGAAATGGCTAAGAAAATTTGAGTCTAGGATTTTAGTATTTAAGATTCCCCTAAATTGATCAATGATTTGTGATTTAATGAAGTTGAAAAGTTTTTCCTACCTAAATACCTTAGAGTAATTTGTATAGGCATAATATAGATTATGAGAAGGGAAATATAGATCCTTTTCACTAGAATATACATGTGATAAGATATTCTAAAAATAATGGTGAGGTCTATTGGTATTAGATAAAATAGTAGGATTAAAATAAATAAAATTTTTTACATTACATTTGGTAATCATGAAAAGTATTAAAATATTATATTTTTTTGTGGAAAATGGTAAGTAACCTTACATCTAAATTATAGTAATTGATATTTTATAAATATAATCTCCTCACCAAAAATGAATTTCTATGTGTGGTTCAGGTGTTTGTGAATAATATTATGCTAAGAGTTGAAATTCTATGTGTTTTAGTCCCATATTATAGAGAAAGATCCTTCTAAGGAAGGTTTGTGAGGAGGAGAATTTTGTCTTCTAGAAAACTATAAATGATGTGATGGTTGATCAGTGTATAATGTTATCTTCCTTGTCAGGTGATATTTGAAACAACACAATGTTATGAATTCATATAACATTTTGTCCCATCTTCATTATATTTATTAAGAGAAGGTGATACAAGATAATTATGAGATCTACAAGGAATTAATCACTTGAAATATAAAAGATTAGAAACTTTTTTAGGATCACGTAGTCAAGATGATTTTATATATATATCATGTGTACATCCTGGGATTTAACTTAACAGATGGATTGTAAACATATCTCATTTTATCCTCACACCTCAAAGATTATCTTGTTTCATTATGGATTATTATATGGGAAACAGTGAGAAGTATCTCTTCGATCTCCTCACTCGTATTCGCCAAGAAGATAAGGACATGTGGCTTGAAAATACTAGATTCCTTATGGTGAACAAGAGGAAGGGAAAGAAAAATGTCTCTAAGACCAATTTCATGTCTAAGTATTCTATACACCACATAGATAAGAATATAAATATCTACAGTAATGATAATGTATAATATGTAGTATTTGTTTACATGTTCCATGTTTTTTCACTAGAATAAGAATATAACGTTAGTGAAGAATCATGAGTAAGATTCAGCTGTATTAATTATTGAGTGTAATATTTCTATATCTACCAATTGGGTATTAGATATAGACTATGGTGATCACATTTTTATCTAAATATTGGGACTATGTTTATTCAAAATGATTTCTAGAGGTGAGGTGGATCCTCGATATGCCAACAGAGCAAGATTATCTTCCTTAGAAATAAGAGACTACCACCTTACATAAAAATATTAATTATTCTTGTCTTAATTATTTTTTATCACATTCCAATTTTTTTCAAAAACATAATTTATATGTCTAGATTAGAAATAAATTATTTTTTATTCGAGTTGGGGAATGAAAGTTGCTACTTTTACAAATATAGCATATGTTATGGTATGGAACATCTTAATAACAGACTTTATGAACTATTATATGATTAATAAGTCTTGAAAATTAGTAATAAATCTGGTTTTAATGACTCATATCACACCTAGTTTTGGAAGCACTAACTTGGTTATATAAACTAGAAGCATTTGAAAAATATCTATCAAGATGGTTATTAATTTTTTTTAATAAAAAATACTTGATACATGTGTTGTTTGTTTAAAAGTTAAAACGAATAAACCTAATTTTGGAGAAAAATGTGAAAGGGCCATAGAGAATATAGAATTTGTAAGCATTACTATTTGTAGGAATTTTTCAATAGACGTTGGAGGTGGATACATGTACTTCATTACTTTTAATGATATCTTAAGTAGATACTATTATGTCTAATTAATGACATGTATGTTTAAATCCTTTAAAAAAATTAAAGAGTTAAAGAATAAATTATAGAATCGACTTAGTAAAAAGATAAAGAACATTAGATCAAGTTAAGAAAAAGGGTATCTTAACCATGAGTTCATTGAATATCTTATGGATTTTTAGATTTTATCTCAACTCACTCCCCCTCATACACTATAGTGGAATGCTGTTAGTGGAAGGAGAAACTATAACTTTTTTGGACATAGTGATGTCGATGATGAGACATGCATATATTTCATTATCCATTTAGGAATATGCATTATAAACTTCAGCTTTCATAATAAATTGTGTTCCAACTATAGTAGAAAATATTATTCCATACAAGCTTTGGTATGAAAAGAAACCTTTGTTATAGTATACTCATATATGGGGCTATGAGGCATTTGTTAAGGCCACTTATGGAAACATACTAGAAATCTAGGGCATGAAGTGTATCTTTATTAGATATACTAAATAAAATAATTGATATTATATATATAAATCTTTAGATAAAATAATTGTGGTTGATTAGTGTCCAAGATTTCTATAGAAGGAACACATTTTCAAAACAGATATTGGAATTAAGATTAAATTTGATGATGTTGATGCTCACAGTACACATGAGTTGGAATAGGAATAAGATCAACCGGTCCATATAGAAGAGGGTTTTTCAGATACACAAGTACTATATTGGATCTCTAGAGAGGATAGATAACCAGAGAGATATTTTTTTTCTATTCACTAAGGATGGTGACTCGTTATCGGTTGACAATGATAAACCTTAATCCTATAATGAAGAAATACAGGGCACAATAATTACAAGAAGTAAAGAAGTCATGAATTCTGTAATGTATTTAATGTATCAGAACTAAGTATAGGCTTCATTCGATCCAACAATAGATGTAAATCTTATTGGGTGAAAATGGGTATTCAAGAAGAAACTGGATATATAGGGGATAGTGGGTACCTATAAAGAATGACTAGTGGATAGGGGTTTTAAAAAAATCAAGGCATAAACTATGATGAAACCTTATCTCTAGTTGATATATTCAAATCTATTATAATTCTTATTAATAGATTAGTTTTCTATGATTATAAGATTTAGTAGATGAATATAAAAGTATCATTAATTAATGGTAACCTTATCGAATATTTTTATATTTAATATCACAAAGGTTTTTTGATTATATTGAATTCCATTAAGTTATGTATGTTTTAGAGATCCATTTTTTGATTAAAGGAAGCATTCAGTTCATGGAACATTTGTTTTTCTGAATCCATAAGAGAGTTTGGTTCCATAAAAAATTAATATGGGTTATGTGTCTAAAGGTAGTTTAATGGGAATGTAGTTGTTTTCCTAGTAGTATATGTCAATGACATATTACTAATTCTAAATGAGATACCGGTCATATAGTTAGTTAATACATGGTTAAACACATTCTTCTCAATAAAGGACACTGTAGTGAATCAGCTCAGGTCGACCTAACTTGTTACCCAATCTAGACCACCACAAGGCCTCAAGTGCACCTCCTTGTTTTCCAGCGGCTGTTGTTAAGTGATGAGGGTCTAATCCATACACTGAATAGACTATGAACTCAAATTAGATTATAATAAAATTTAAAATAACCAAAAACATCCACAAGGATAAACATCTAAATAGACATATGATTAAGCATAAATAAACAAAGCAACAACATGTTGTAATAAATGTATTATAGTATACAGACTCATGATTATGTTATAATAGAGCAATTGACCACCCATTATAGCAACCTCATACACAAAATAAAATAAACTAAAAGATAAATTTAAATATTTCTTCTATTAACTATGATTTATAATACATACTCAGTCTCAATAACTCTTATACTACACTAGACGAATCCTAGTACAACACATGAGTGGATTTGTTCAATTATTCCACAGTGGGCCTCCATCCTATCCATTTTGCATCTTGTTCTTCATCTGATATCAGACATAAGTTATGTAAATGCACCAACATAAAAGTAAGAGGGGTGAGAAATAAATATCATTAGGCCACCCCAATGGTGAAACAGTAATCTGTTATCATAACAAGTGCATGAACATGTGATATGCCTAGCCTAATTGAACACTAATAACAACTAATAGAAAATAAATACATGATAATAAATTGATATAATAGAAATAAATAAAATATCCAAATAAATTTTCTAGACTAAAACATTGTTTAAATATACCCCCACTCTAACACATTATAGAGGATATATAACACATGGATCACCCCACCACATTACATCGGGCACAAATACAAAATATATATAGGATATCCAAGACATCTAAAATGAAACAGGTACAAATGTCAGACCCTAGGATCTCATCCTCAGTTACCAAAACCACAACATGCATATACCATGCTCAAATACTCTAATAGTGTGATAAAAACTAGTGACAAGACTCTAAACCATACCATAGAGAACCATTTAGGTCCTAAAGGTCATGCATAACCAATCAGACTACAAATAAGGTCTCAATAGTCTATATTTCCCCTTGGGTCCCTCCATGCATGGGCCCAATAGAGTATACATATTTTCCCATATGACCCAAAATCAATGATCCTAACGGTGTATAGAAACTTACCCAGGGATCCCAAACAAGAAACTAGGATCAGTTACCATCCACAACATCAAACCACTAGCCAGCTCATAACTCACAACTAGAGGGGTGAACTCATCCAAATCACCCATTAGCTCCCATGACCCATCTAACATCATCCAACCAAAAAAGGATAGAATTGGATCAAAATCTAGGCCAAAATATGACCCAAAATCATCCCAAAATTCTCCTATTGGATCTAAATCCTAATTATGAACTACCTCAAACATATTGGATAAAGATTATCAAAGCATGGGTTAATCCAACTCTCGAATCCATCACCCAAATAATTGAATTTTCAGTTCCAATCAACTCTTGGACAATAAATCATGGGGTTACCTTAGTCCCCTATATCACATCATCCATAAAATAACTACCATGGTCTCTCACTGACCCACATTAGGATTCAACACAAATGTAGGGTTGTCATGGTACCTAGGGACACAACATAATGGGAACCCTACTAGGGGCTCCCTATCCGAACACAAGCTCTCAAGACATGCCTGTCAAGTTATTCTAAAATGACTATAAGTACATAGAAAAAATAGTTCACCCTATAAGGGATTCCAATATCTCATCCAAATCTCAGGAAAAGTCCATCATGAGAAATTATCTCCATGTGTCCCTAAAAGGCCTCCAATTCATCATGGATCAACAACATGTATGAAAGGGTATCCAAATATGACCATGGTATCTACTGATCACTTGATAAGAAATCCTCCCACTGGGTAACCCTTGAGAGTACCTTAGACACTTCTCAAATACTTCTATCAATCCACCATTCAATCATCCACAACAACTACCCTACCCCTATGGGAATCACCAAGGGTCCCACTATCCCATATAAAAATAAAATCAATAGCACTCGACCATAAAAACCATCCCATAGAATCAACCAATCCCAAATGCTCAAACAGATCTGATCCTCAAACATAGGATCTAAACCTCATCCAATCTAACTTCAATAAACTAATCCCAATATCTATGGGTTATCCAGGATCTTCATAGAGATACTACTCAATCTTGACTTTTAGGATCTTTCGAAAAAGACCATGAAAAAAACAAACTTGGAATCCAAAGGCCAAGTCATCTAACAATCTCACAACCCTCACCCATGACTCACATTACATATACCAACCCAAAGGAGGATTATTAATACAAACCTCAAATAAATCCTTGTAAAACCACTCTCTAAATATAAATCACTATCCAAATGGATGCTAAACACTAAAAGGATTCCAACATCCTGGTCTATGAAAAAAATGATCAAAATAGACTACTAACATGTCAAATTCTAACTCCATGGTGTGAAAATAGGAAAAATTCCTTCAAAGGGGAAGTACACAACATGTACCTTGCATACATAGTGTTTACCCCCAAATGTCATCTTAGGTTGTGTTCCTCCATCCACCCCTATGTGTAATTCCTAAAGTACATGGTGTGAACCAACCCTTAGTGGTATAAAATTGACATTGGGTATCTAGATATGTACCCTACCTGGGGTTTTTCTAAGTACCCCACATTCCCTTGGGCCATGCACTATACACAAGCCTCAGTCGTGTATCTCACAAGATTACGTTCCCCCCACATAGAGTGTTTACTCGTTCCCCAAGACACGCCCTAATTTTCCCCACATGATATGTCTAGAGCAAACTTTGTAATCATCATCTTTAACCCTAGGACCAATGGAGGAATACATGGAGTGTGTTTATAAACTACATGTCAAGTGATCTAGTTCTCATGAATGGAAAACTCCTTGAAATCACCCAAAACCCCCGATTTACCCAAAAATTCCCAATGGGGCCCTCATGGAACCTCGAACAACACATATAGGGATTTAAAATTATAAAGTGGTAAATATATAGGGATATATAGTAAAAATGTAAAACATTCCTACCTTGGGGTGTAAATTTCCAAAGCTTTGATCCCAGACCTGAGACATGCATCCACTGCACCCTGATCTAGCTCCACACTGGCTCTTAGTGTGATTCTCTCTCCCTCTCCCCCTTTTTTTCTCTCAGTCAAACACCCCAAAGGGGGGTGTACGAAGAAATATGTGAGGAGGTGGAGGGAAACTTGAAAATTAAAATGAAAAAAATGATATAGAAAGGAAAAGGGGCCCGACCCTAACCCTGGCAC
Organism: Viscum album; assembly: GCA_963277665.1. NCBI lineage: Eukaryota > Viridiplantae > Streptophyta > Magnoliopsida > Santalales > Viscaceae > Viscum > Viscum album. Next base: position 1,672,893,469 of record OY728138.1, read on the forward strand.
CCTCAACAAGGTTAAAACCCTCATTTCAGACTCAAACACAGAGTTGTAATATAATCCCACACTCAATTCAAAAGAGATAACTGAATGAATATGTGGGAATAAATTAATATTTAATTAAATAATATTAAATACTAATTATTTTTTGAAAATTTGAATAGCTCAAATTTCCACCAAACTTCTATCCTTGGGTAAAAATCCTCTGTCGGGACCAATGAAGTGGTTGGAAAATTTATCTAAGATTATCAAATAAGATAAATTACAATATTTTCTTCTTGAAAATTACTCAAGAGTAGAAATTCAAATTTTTCAAGTTTTTCTTAACATGTGACTCTACGGGTTATCACAAACTTCCCATCATAAATTCTTATGTCCCTCAAGAAGCCTTGGTGGCCAACCAACTGTTGTGATCTCACTCCAAACAATGGCACAACTAACGTTATCACGACTATCCAACAATGGGTCCACTACGAAAAAAGGCATTTAACGACGGTTTGGTTTTACGTTTCGTGGTGGTTTAAACCACCGCAAAATAGATTGGCGGCGGTTTTGAAAAAACGCCGCGAAATCGTGTGTCGGGAAACTATTCACGGCGGTTTTCAAAATCGTCACAGAACGTTTTGCGGTTGTTTTTTAGCGGCGGTTTAAACTGCCTCTAAATGATTTAGCGGCGTTTTTTTATTTTATTTTTTATTTTATTTTTTTTATTTTTTTTTTATTTGATTTTTTTATTTTATTTTTATTTATTTATTTATTTATTTTTTTGTATTTATTTTATTTATTTATTTTATATATTTTAAATATTTATTTATTTATTTATTTTATTTATTTATTTCGTATTTTATTTATTTATTTCATATTAATTTATTTATTTATTTATTTATTTATTTATTTATTTATTTATTTTATTTATTTTATTTATTTCGTATTTATTTATTTTATTTATTTCATATTTATTTTATTTATTTATTTCATATTTTATTTATTTATTTCGTATTACTTTATTTATCTATGTATGCACATCCCATGAACATTCACATGCACATGCCCATGCAATATAAAGAAATAATGTGTTTAGTGAGATTTGAACCCCTAACCTCTTGCATATTTTCCAAAGACTTTACCACTCTAGCAAACTCGTCATGTGTTTAATAAAAAGAATTTAATATACTTATATATATTAATTGAGGAAACAAATAATACATAAATAATAGATATAAACTCAATAATATATAATATATAATAATAATAATAATAAATATTACGTAATTAATAATTATAAATAAATAATAAATAAATATAAATAAATATAAATAATAAATATATATATATAATAAATAATAAATAATAAATAATAAATAACAAATAATAAATAATAAATAATAAACAATAGATAATAAACAATAGATAATAAACAATAAATAAATAATAAATAATAATAATAAATAAATAATAATAAATAATAATAAATAATAAATAATAAATAATAAATAATAAATAAATAAAAATAAAAAGTAAACAATAAACAATAGAAAATAAATAATAAATAATAATAAACAAATAACAAATATTAAATATTAAATATTAAATAATAAATAAAAAATAATAAATAATAAATAATAAACAGTAAATGATAAGAAAGAATAAATAATAAATAATAATAAATAATAAATAATAATAATAAATAATAATAAATAATAATAAATATTAAATAATAATAAACAATAAATAATAATAAACAATAAATAGTAATAAACAAATAATAAATAATAATAAATAATAAATAATAAATAATAAATAATAAACAATAAACAATAAATAATAGAAAATAAGTAATAAATAATATATAATATATAATATATAATATATAATATATAATATATAATATATAATATATAATATATAATAAATAATAATAAATAATAAATATGAAATAAAAAAATATTTCATAATAAATAACACATAATAAATAAAATATTATTATTAATAAATAATAAATATTAAATAATAAATAATAAATAAATATAAATAATATATAATATATAATATATAATATATAATATATAAATAATATATAATATATAATAAATAATAAATAATAAATAATAAATAATAAATAAATATAAATAATAAATAATAAATAATAAATAATAAATAATAAATAATAAATAAATATAAATAATAAATAATAAATAATAAATAACAAGTAACAAATATTATTATTAATAATAATATTTTATTATTAGTAATAATAAATAATATATAATATATAATAAATAATAAATAATAAATAATAAATAATAAATAAATAATAAATAAATATAAATATAAATAATAAATAATGAATAAATATAAATAATAAATAATAAATAAATATAAATAGTAAATAATAAATAAATATAAATAATAAATAATAAATAATAAATAACCAGTAACAAATAATAGATAATAAATAAATTAAAGTATATTATAAATAATAAATAATAAATGAAACGCATGAAAAAGTATGAAAACACGTGATAAGGGATGAAAAATCATGAAAACGCATGAAAACAGATGGAGAAGAATGAAGAATGAGGCATTAGAAAGAATGAGAATGCATGAAAACTCATGACAACACTGGAAAACCCCTTAAGAATTATTGATAAAGATAACAAGTCATGGAAACCCAAATAAACAGTAATAAATGGAGCAACCGTTAAAACCCATCAAAAGGGTCATAAAGTGACAAAAACATTGGACTCACATTAACAGAGATAACTTATGATCCAAGATTCCATTTCAGATCCGCGACCTGTCAAATCAAAGATCTTGAAATGATCTTCGACTTGATTGGTCAATGAGTCTGAATGGATAGGCGGATCGGAAGTTACGACTATTTAAAAAAAAGCTGGCGGGGAACAGGTGCTAGAAACGAGGCATTGAAAAACATAACAAACCTGATACCCACTAAAAAGGCCATAACTTATGATCCAGGAGTGCATGTGGGTGCCGCGACTAGTCAAACGTAAGCTCATGGAACGAGCTACAATCTGGAAGGTGGAGGAGTTCGAACTGACATGCAGATCGAAAGTTAGGTCCATTTGAAGACAAGTTCGATGGGGCATCGGTGACAGAAATGGGGATTCAGAGGCCTTCTGAGGGGTTTTGGGGTCTGAAAACACGATAGAATCTTTCTTTTGTTGAACTGGTGCATAGCTCTCTTCACTGGATTCGATTTGATATGGGGTAGAGCCCAAACAGACACCCGGAGCGAAAGTTATGGTCATTTGAAGTTGGAGAACTTTTTTCAACTTTATTATAACTCTCATATCTTTCACACCTTAGACTGTCTCGTGGTTTTGATTATACGTGCCTCTAGATCTCTTTATGATCTTCAATTTGACTGGTCTTGGTGCTCCAACGGAGACCCGGATCAAAAGTTATGGTCATTTTAGTGATTTTGGGGTTTCTCGTGTTTTTTTATTTTTTTCTTTTCATTTTGCGGCGATTTTACCCAAACCGCTGCTATTTCGTGGCGTTTTTAAAAATCTGCCGCTAATCCTCAAAAAAATTAAAAAAAAATTAAAAAAAATTAAAAAAATTTAAAAAAATTTAAGGCATTTCACGGCGGTTTTTTCGCGTCGGTTTAAAAACCGCCACGAAATGGCGGTCCGAAACACATTTAGCGGCGGCTATTAAAACCGCCACGAAAAACCGCCGCTAAATGGCTGTTTTCCTGTAGTGGTCTTATAATGCTCATAATTGTATCTCAACACAAGAGACATTCAACCACGATTGATCAGATAATCCTCACCATAATATTATCATTATAATCATCACATGACCCAAATAAAAAAACTCACAGCCCACACTCCATTCATTTTCAAACTCAATGGTTAGATGTGTCCAAACCACTCACACATAAGTTCCAATATAAAAATAATAATATCCCATCCATATCTCACCAAGAACACCACCCTCTACACTCAATGTACCACTTTAACCAAGGTTCACGACCTCCATTGGTCAATGTTGAACTTTCCACCATAATTATTTCTTCGAATTGTTCCTCAAGTACTATAACATACCTCCACCCTAAACCACTGACTGGTTTCAGACTGATGGTCACCACTTTACCTCAAGCATGCATCTCTATACACCAAATGTTACCGAATAGCAGTGAGGGTCTAATATATTGTTTTGGGGAGAATATACACCACATATTTGAGTGGTGTAGAAGAAGTGTGGAGATCCCATAACCCACAAGACCCAAGGTCAAAACCTGACTCTGGTACCATTTTATAATATCGTTCCACCCTAGACCACTAATCGATGTTGGGATAATGGTCACCATTCTACCTCAGGTACACCTCCCCATACTCCAAATGGTATAGACTAGTAGAAAGGTTCTATGATGGTATTGTGGGTAGACCATACCCCCTATATTAGTGTTTTCAATGAATATAAAATAATCAAATATCACCCACAATAGTAAATAATCTGAGTATTCATAATAAAGAAACATCCATTAAATTACATGGAATATTGAAGTTCTCAAATAGCTAAGTCATACACACAATAGACCACCTAGTAGGTCAGTTACATATATAGACCAAAATAAAAGAAAAATAAAAATATTGCCTCCATGCCATCCCCAATACATTCCACATCCCAAGATCCATGTACAATTTTAAGCCAGGTTGATTGATTAAACATGGGCCTCAGCCCAACCTATACCTACAACCATGTGAATATATACTCGGGTTCCTAAGTGTAGTGGAAGTCTGAGTAGTGTGTGAGTAAAAAACTCATTAGGGAACCACCAACATGGTCTTGTACTAACCATATTTTTTCTAGTGCTCTCTTTTGGGGTGTTCATAGGGGTTAGGATGTACTCTATTTTCTTCTCCTAGAGTGGTCTGCGTCTGTGGACTGTTCATGCCACCTATAGGGTGGTCGGTTTCCCTATATTCCCACTATCCCAAATTTTCTGGCCTCTACAACCATGGTTAATGATGTAGGCTACTTGATCGGAATGGTATGATAGTATTTTAGATCCTCCTTCTATGGATTAATCCTGGGAGATTATTCCCTAGTTTGGGTCTCCCTCATAGATTTAATTCATGATTATAAACCTCATTCTTGGAGTCGTCCTCTGTCAAAATATGTTAATTAAGAAACTTTTTTCAAGATAGGGTTGCTACTTACGGTCAGAGCTAATGGTGACATTGGACATTTTTAGACATAGATGAGCCATAGGTGTGTTGGGAATCTATAAAATACACCCCTTTGACATGTTGATGGCATCTAATTCATCATGAATCATAGGTATAGAACCCAAGGCATCATGTGGCATCATGGGGAAACTCACACCCTGGGTATATGGAATATAAGGCTTGTTACCTTGGGTATCCCATGTTTATCACATGAGGTATGAATTTTGATGAATTAGGTGGCGTCATAGTTTTAGGGAATTGTGGGGTCATGGTCATAAGATTCAGGTCTTCTGGGTACATGATCACATTTTTAAGGGTTTTTAGTGACATAGACATAGGTTTAAAATCTTGTGGGGATATGATCACTCGTTTAAGGTCTTGTAGAGACATGATCATAGGTTTAAGGTATTGTGGGGACATGAAAATGGGATTAAAGTCTTATGGGGACATGATCATTGGATTAAGGTATCTTCTGGAAAATTTTCATGTAAAATTTTTGTATACTAGGTCAATTAGGGGTTAGAATAATATAGAGACATCTAGTTCTTTTGGGGACCATAAGTTTGGATGGTGAGGTTGAGTGTCTTCCTGAGGGAAATGATCACACTATGGAGTTTTCACCTACCAGGGGGAGATAAAAAAAATTAATGGTGGTGTTAGGGTGTCCGGATTAAACCTCGGTGAGGTTTCTTACACACCATATTAGAAGATAGGGATAAAAAATCATGTAGTTCTTGTACATAGTTTAAGGTCATTTGTCAAAACCAGCTAGGTAGTTTAATTTCATGCAGTAAGGAAGCTTGTGTTATAGAAGGAGTTACTGTAAGAGGTGGTGTGGGATTATGTGTGGAATCTACCCAGAAGGTGAGGTATCATCCCATTAAAGTGATACATGTGGAATCATGTGTTCATCACATAAGTTAGGATTTCATTTTAATTTCATGCACTGAGGATATTGTTGGGCAGTTTAATGTTATGTGACTAGGATGTTAGGCTATGCAGTTTAAATTATTATAGATCAGATGTGGTTGGAGCTTATACCTTGGGAAACCATTTCAAATTAGGAGAGAAGGATATAACACCAACCCTCCTCATATGGAAAGTAAAATTGTTTCTTGTAATGATTCCCCCTTTAGGGATCACAAGTCTAGTACATAGGTTCTTTACGATGCAACAAGGCATAGACCATTCTAGGGTTAGGTGACACATGGGGGTATCAATGTTAGGGTGATAATTATTAGGAGAAAATTATTTGAGTCTTACCTTCCCATGATTATAGAAAATGGATTGGGCATGAGTTTTTATGATACCGGTTGTGCGAGTGATCAATGTACAAGTGAACCCGGTTTGAGTGGGTTCGGGGTACTGGAGAACTCATCTTGTGCATGATTGTGTATGGAAAAAATGAGGCATTGAGTTGGGACATGAATTTTATATTATAAAACTATAAAACATTGAGAACCTTATAATTCTCATAGTCAATGGGATCTAGCATAATTATGGTTCAAGGATTCATTGGGCATGCTTGTGGGTAACTTTTAGGGTAGCGTAAAGCTCTTGGTTGCGTGAAGGAAACTTTTCTTTCATGAACCCTTCTTTTCTTCAAAAAAAGTTGTGTGAGGATATTTATAACATAATTAGAAATGTTTTGGGGTCTATTATAAGGGTTTAATGAAATTTATCTACCTATAATAATCCATAGTGTGGTTACAATTTCATGAGTTCATGGAAGATAGTGTTTCATGAATGAGAGATCAATGCATCAACTGCTAGTTCTCCCCCACAGAATGGGGATGATGCACTATTTATAGGAAAAATGGATTTTCCAGTTGAAGATTGTAAAAAACAAAAAGTGTCATGCAGCCTAATTTCATCTCACAAAAATCCAAGTTACATGATTCTAAAGCCTTTACCACTAGAGGGTGATCGTGTAAGGTAGTGATTCAACATTTACTTTCTCACACAACTCTTCGGAAAGTTTTTTCCCATATTTTAAAGTTGTAAACCACTTTCTCCTTTGTTTTTTAGTGTATTTTAGGCTTTCATGAAATTTGGGGTATGTAAAATCACCTTTTTCATGAAAATGAGTTGTTCACCACAAACCCCTTTGTATGGGAAGGGTACCCCGAGCCAAGCCTTTCCCTTAGATTGGGAAAACCATATATTCTAAAACACAAGGTACATTTTTAGTTCCAAAAAATACCCCCCCCCCTCCCACTTTGATGTTGAGATGATGGGGATGAAGAACAATGATTTTTGAGTAGAAAATGACTTAGATATATTTTTCTACCTTATCATGCAACATTGGGTATGTGTCGTGCAAACATGTTTTGTGCATGTGCAACCCCAGGGTACCATGCCAATAAATAGTGTGAGGTGCCTTAGTAATATCAACTAAATTTTACATGTGATATTACATCTCTAATGAATGGATCTAAAATCACTTTTTAAAACTCTTGAGCTCCTATTTTGTGATGTTATTATAATTACATTCTTTTGTGATAGACATTTGTGTGAACGAACACCATAATATTGTTTCTTTATGTGAACCAAGGTCTATTTGTATGAAACTATGGTACTTGAAAGAAGCTTACAAATATAAATGATCTTTACTAGGGGTAATTTCATAACTATTCTAAAATTACTGATGAAACTACCCATATCATTGACTCCTTTGTTGACGCCAGAAGGTCCAAAATGGGTGGGAATCCTGAAATCCCTCAAGATGGTAGGATCATATATGAGAAAAGAAAGATATTTGACCAACTAAAAGAAGAAAATTAGGAATATATACTAAGAAATAGGCTTAAATTGTATAACATTAGATATTTGAATGATGTTTCAATCCCATCTGTGGAGTTCAATAAACCGAGGTTCTAGTTTTCCTGGCACGATGAACTCAACTAGTAGAACATCACCATTATTATACACCCACTCAGGGAACGCGAAGATTAAAATATTTACACCCTTAGAGGTAGGATGAGTATAGTTACTAGGGATAAATATATTCATCCAAAGTAAATAGTTAAATCTTCTGGGTGTGATAAATTATTAATGTATATTGCTCCAAATAACATTAGCTACAGAGGCACAGTATAGAAGAATTATGGGGTCAAACCCACAGAGAGCGGGGAATACAGTGATTAAAACTCTCAATCAAAGGTAATTTATTCCCAATTTCAATTTATTTTATTTAAATTTAATGAATGAATTTAAAATCAAACAAGATAAGATATAAAAATAAAAGAGAGGGGAACTGGTTCCATGGGCAGTTTTTCTAAAAACAAATCCTGACTACACTTTCAAAATAATAATAATCATTAGTTGCGTAATCAATTATTGTTACCAATATAAGAAATGGTAAATACCTATTAATCTATTTTATAACTTAAATTCTTTATTACCAGATGAATTAAAATACCATGACTCATTAGGGTTAGATTGAAAAAATAGAATAATAATCCAATTCATTGGTCGTGAATTAATTACCTTAATCATGTTGGGTTTCATATGATACCAAACACACTTATTCAATGATTTTATAATAGGTATGATTAATTTTAATCAAAACAAAATAAAAATTTAAAAAAACCACTTTCCAAATGAATAATGAAATAAGAAAATTTGGTATGCCCCTAGTTTAGCTAATTCCACTCCCCCTACAGATTTAACCAATCAACATCGGGTGTATACTCTTGAAAAATAAACCAAAAACCATAGGGGAGATGATAGATGAATGAGAATGAAGATAATAAAATGTAATGAAACTATAAATTATAAAAAATTTATAGAAAAAGTGAAAATAGCAACGTAGAAATAAAAACCTATCTATAAATAACTCTAAGTTAGAACCCTGGTAGTAACCTCTTGGTGGTAAAACCCCTTTACCCAGAATATTCCATTTTTATCTCTTTTTGGAATCATTATTTATAATATTTTAGGTCATCCTCTAGATTCCCTGTGTAAAAATATGTGTTTAATGGCCATTTAGGTTGGGAAAATATCTCCCTGTCGTGAGATATGTAAAAAATCATTATTTTTTTATTGTGTTTGATCATTTCACATCATTTAATTTTTACAAAACATGTAATGTGTGGGGTATATATTCTTATTATTCATGTCCTGTAAATGGTTCACTAATTGTAGAATTTCATGTTGTGTAATTATTACATGACCTATAATATGTGTTTTCTTATCTAAAATCTCTATTTTTGTCAGTTCTTTAGTTTTGAGCCTACAGATCCTCCTGTGATCATCCAACATCATGGGAAACCTTCATTTAATGGATGTATTGGTTATTATTTGTTCAATAATCAATCTTGGATTCAATCATAAATCCTTCCTAAATGTTCCTCAATTTCCATGTTTTCTTTTATATTTCCCCACATGTTGTTTCTTCCATGATAATATAAATAACATTAATATTAGGTTTGAATATTATATTCAATCAATTAATATTAAACTAAAACACATATAAAAATACATTTAAATAAAAAAACTATATATTTCAAAAAAAAAAGTCGAAGAATAATTCCCCACACCTAACTCAAGCATCGTCTAGGACAACATTTTGAACAATCAGAAGGGGTTCTTTAAAGACTAGGACTTATGAGATGGTGGAATTTCATGGATGAGTGATCATGAGAATACTAGTTACACTACATGTTTGAAGAGTATGATATCGATTTAAATCATATCTGGCTATATGAAGTAGTGTGGATATCCCGATTTCACATCTACCATCAATTGGAGCTTCTTCCAAAGCTCCTCAGCCAATGGTCTCCAAACATAAACACTTTCCACATCTATAATGAGGATGTGGGTATCAGTTTTTGGATCCTACACTATAATATTAGTATCCCCCCTAATAGGATTATAATATGATTATTTCCTTCCAATGCCCAATGCTTGGGGCGGCGAGTTCTAGACACTAGTTTTGGTGAACATCCTCCTAGACAAGTTGAGATTGGTTTTGAAGAATCACATGGCCCCTCCCCTTCTCTCCATAAATAAATCGCATTCAAGACATGGTTGGTCATGTTCTTGAATGTGAAAGTCAATATGATTCTAGGGAGGTTGAATTAATATCTTGGGGCATAGTAGGGGTCCTAATGGTTGATGCTAGAAGAGTTCCAGTATCTGAGATGGGGCTACATTATGAAGGAAAAATGTTCATAGGTAAAATGTGTGTTATTTATAGACACTTTCTAGATTGGTGGTTATTTCTATTCAGGGAAACCCAAAAGGGCCTTCATTGGGGATTCAAGTGATGGTTGTGATTATGGAATCATGGAATCAATTCATCTTTGGTGTCCCCATACTGGATAGGATCTATAACCAATTGAGGAATGTTATGAGTGGGGATATACCCAAAAGTATATGCAGTCCGTTCTAGATTCTACATGGATGGATCGCAACACACTTTTTGGGGTGTGAATTTCCAAAATCTATTATCCCTCCTCCCCAAATTCTAGTCTATAACCTTCCCACCTCAATATTTCCAAGTTCTTATTGGTGACACCCAATAAAGCCGGTGTGATAGAAATCATCAAGAACATTGGGAAATTTAACTTCATTCCCTTCCCAACCCTAAACTATGTTATGGTCGATGGTCTTTGGGGGATTTCAATGTGAAAGGATTATCTCCAAGACTTCCAAGGTGATTTGTTTGTCATGTGTATCAGCATGAAATCCTATTGTGATATATACCCCTTATTGGTTCACTCGATATTTTGGGTGCATCTAATAGCCGCTGAGGTGGGTTCACATAGGAATTCATGTAGAGAGGCACCCCTATATCCTTTTTCATCTATAGTGGATGATCAAAGCTTAGGTAATGGAGAAAACATCCATGCTACTACTAACCAACCTCAATGTTGCCCTCACTCAGAAATATGTTGATAACTAGGTAGTGGAATATTTAAAGCAGTTTTACACCAATGGGTGGGGAATGTGGCACCATCAAATGGGACTCAATAGTAGCACAGTGGTAGGTGGGCTGCTCTTTGAGATGTGCACTTCATGTCAGGGGCTTAGGTTAGTGAACCATCAATAGAGGGCACTCAGGGACCTGTCGTGCCTCCAACATCTATAGGGGAAGGACTACCTCAAAATATTCCACATGAGAAGGTGAAGACCTCTCATTCTAGAATGATTCAGTCCTAGGAGGACCCATGGAATAATTTGTGATATCTAGTTTGGGAGCCCATGTATTTCATCTATCTTGATCTTTGGGAGACATAGGGTTTGTTGTGGTTGTCCTAGAAATAATAAAATATATTACAAAGGCTCTTCAGGGCTGATATTGAGATTCAAAAGATCAAACTCACACGGATCACAGCCCGAGTGTATATCCATGATATTTCTTCCTACATAGAAAACATGGATTCTATGTCTTGGTGATGTGGTTAGGGAGATATCTCCACCTCCTGGGTATAGATGATTCTAGGTTACAATATCTAAGATGTAACTATAGCTAAAGAACCAACGTACAAGGTATTCGTTCTTGGTTTTGAGATATAGGGCTCTAGTGGTGAGGAGTCCTGAGGTTCTAACACTAACCAATAAATTTCTAAGGAGAGTGGGAAAGGTACTCCTAAGGATGATGATTTGACTGAGCTTGTATTTATTGGGGTAATATTTCATCTCAATAGCTCAACTGTGCATTTAAGCTTTTCTTTCCTTTATAACACTTAACCCTATGTTTTTGTCTCAGGAATGAATCAATAGGGGAAGGTGGATGGACCTCTGTTGAGGGTGGTTAAGGTGTATTGATGGGAACTGGGGATCCCACCTTGGAGTATGCTCTCAAATATTTGATTAGAGATGCATATACTAAGGAAACTAGAGAGGGAGATCCATATTCTCTAGTCCTCCCAGTCATCTATGGGGGGTCCTCACCCTAGAATTCTTGTGGAAGCACCCTCTATCAATGTAGAAGGCCTCTTAGAGAAGCTGATTGTTGTGATCCTTATGCCTTCTTAAGGAAAGACTCTAAATCTCATCCATCCTAATTATATTATAGAATTTGATAATTTCCCATGTTTTTCATTCCAACATACTTTTTTTCATTTTTAGAGCCTCTAGGAATATGGTGTTATGGGATCCTTTGGTAGATGTTGAGGTGCCTACTAGTGCATAGAGGTATCTAGTGGTAGACCACCCCTTCGATGACATGGACATGAATTTTTTCCAATCCCTCACTCCACATATGATTCTTTTTTTATTAGTTATATTTATCATGTTTATTTCCAAATGTTAAACTAATTGTTCTATCATAGTCTGTAATAGTTTTTGAGGTAGTGATCTCTCAATATTCACGCATTCTTGGGGGAGTTCAGATGCTTTCTTCAATGGTCAGTCTAGCACTTGAGGATCTATCCATTTAGGTTGATCCAGTCCAAATCCTAGGAGATAAACCCTTTACATATAAATAAATGGATGAGGTGGGGATAAGAACTTGAGGCTGATGAAGAATTTTCCACCAACGAAGTGTTAGACAAGGATAGTACTCCTTTTAATGTGAATCCTACACCACTTGAGGAGTTAGAAGACTAAGAGAGTAAGGTAAATAAAGATAATAATTTCTTCTAAAAAATGGAATAGATAAACATGTGTATCTTCATCACTATCACCTTTAAATCAAACCTGGTAGGTCAGATGGGATCCCTACACCACTGTATACTGAACATGGGGATTGTTGGGGTGGATTACCATGCCCTCTGGATTCTATCCCGCAACTATCTCATTGAGAGAGCACACATATAATGGTAGGATTTCAATGCCTCCTAGTATAAGGAAAAATATGAAGGAACTAAGGGGATCTAAGTATCTAAACAAGAGCTTGATCAATTGGAGTAAAAATCATTGTAGCATTAAGTCTTTGTCATCACCAAATAATATATCATCAACTAAGTAATGGAATAGTTGGTGGAAGACAAGGCTAGGGTAGAAAGGTAAGCATATTTAGTGGCGAAGTGTAGGTCTAAATAAGTTCGAGTTCATATCTGGATCATGGTGTCCCAATTTGTAGCTATGGAGGAGGAAAAAGAATTTTCTTGGTGACAACAGACCCTAGAAACTATTCAATAGTGGCTGGCCAGGCTAGATCACTCAATTACTAAGGTCAATCCCTAGGTGAATTCCCTTATATTTGTCCTTGTAAAAAAATAGAGACTCTAGCCTATGGATGACCCTCCTCAATGATTGAAAAAATATTATTTGTTTCAATTATTTGTGTTCATATACTTATTTTTGTTATAACTCGATTACATCAATAATTTGACCAACTATAAACTGATAATCCTACAAGATTCCTAATTGGTATGAGAAATAAGAGATAAACATAAGATTTTCCACTTACATAAGAGTGGAATCCATGACTAAATGATTGGAGTTGTAATTATCTATTGACAATTGGGAGTTTACTAACTAGGGAAACATTGGTTGGAGAGAGGGGATCTATGCAACAGACTTTCTATCCCAATGTGTGAAGGTGAATTAGTAGGGTAGCATCAGGGGAATTGGATTCTACCAAAACAAAGAGGGAAGATGGGGGGATGTGAGTCATGATATCTAGGATTTAGAATACAAGGAGGAGAAACATACCAATAGAGGATAAATATTGACCATGTTTGAAATGGGGGTCCCATTATTGTACTACCAAGAGTGGGGACATGAAAATGAGAGTCGATTTTTTACCATGTTTGAAACACATGAACCATAAAATTGTCTCCAAACATCCTTTAAGGTTTGTTCCTAAGATATTAGGTGATCCATTTTTTCAAAGAACCATCACCATTAGGGGGGCTCATTTAAATGTGGAAGATGTTGAGGATCTAAATCAAGGATGACATAAAGAAGGGGGTAAACTGAGGGGATTTTAGAATGGTGTTCAAGAATATGTGTCGTATTCCACCATGTATTTGATAAGATTGAGTAGGTGTATTAGTCTGATAAAGAACTAGACTCACATTACAAAGGGATAATCATCTTGGTTTCCAAATTATGGTTGTGTAACTCGATTGGGGCGTAAGCTGACCAACACCGAAGGTGGGAAATGTCCTCGCAAGCTAGTTCCCAAGACATTTCTCAGTCTTACATCATGAAATTTTGATAATAAGTATGTAGTTTAACATCTTTCATTGAGTATTTTGAATGTGTAGTTTAGTTTTTTTCAGTGATAATTAATTATCAAACATTTTAACATCATGTGACTAGTACACTCATAGCATAATTTAGCATATTTTGATCAAGAAATTCATAGAATAGTTTAGTGTCTTCTGACTAGGATGATCATATTATAATTTAGTGTCACGTTCATAGGATTTTCATAGAATATTTTAGTATCTTGTGAATAGGATGTGAGAACTGATATGAATATCATATACCTCATTGACCCACTACGTTTTATGAAATGGGAATATAGAGGAAATTACCTCATAGAGAACCTCATAGAAGAGTTGGAAAAGGGAGATATAAATTTTTCCTCATCCAATGGGTCCAGTGAGCATAGTTGGATTTTTATGAAGGCCCGGTGGTGGGTCACAGGATATATAAACCTTTTTTTCACCCATAATTTATCTCATGTTACAGGGTCATCTTGGTAGGTGAAAGCCTTACTTTTGTTCTGATTTTCCTTTATGGATTTTTTATCTGATAGGAATTTGTGTCTTATTACATTATTAGTTTAAGTACATGAAAACTAGATTATATGGACACACATATAGGGGTAAATGTGTGGATGACTACACATAGTTTAATGTCATGGTTCTTGGACAAAGTTTGAAAATTGTTTGAAGTCATAATGTATGGAACACCTCTATCTAAGAATCATTCCACCTTGGTATTCATAATGTTACTAAAATACAAGTGGGGAAATTATTTCGATGATTTTTTTTGGTTGGGGCCATGATAGGAGGTTTATGAATCTCTACGTGTTCTAGGGAACTGGGAATCAAGCCTTGTGTAGTCTAGAATGTGGTTTGGTTAGACACCAGTACCAAAAGGGGGAATCTACTTGAGTGAGGATATAATTAAAAGGGGAATTAGTATGATAAAACACCATAAGTGATAAAAAAGTATATAGATTGAGGCCACATGGGGACAATTGAATATATTTTAAGGTCATGATGCTTGGACCATAGTAGGGGAATCCATATGGTATAGTTTTAAACCCCCAGTGAAGAGAGGTCCAAGGATTCCTCATGCAACGCAAATATTTTTGGGGTAAGATGTGCATGATTTAATTCATGATGGTTAGACCATTGGTAAAGGTGATATGGTTTCATCATCCAATTATTCATGTACCAACCACAGATAGAGGTCTAAGGGGGTGAATTCTAGAGGAAATGGCCTCACCTGACAGGAGGTTGAGGTTTCACTACATATCCTAAGAAGATGGGAATAAATACATACATATTTCTAGATAATAGTGTGTTAGGATACCAGTTCTAGCCGTGAAGGGGTTATCCTCTTAGGTGAGGATGAGAGGCTGATTGTATATTACAAATTTTCATAGAGAAATGAACTGGCTACACTATTTCTTATCGTGCATCTTGGATCAGGCATCATGTAGTTTAATGTATTGTGATAAGGATGTTGGTTGATATATATTTAGGTCATATATCTTTTAACATGGGTTTTTAAATATTTTAAAATCATAATTCCTATATCAAAAATAGGTTTTTTGATTTGGGGATGTTTTTACAGCATCAAAGAACATAAACGTGATGTGAAGATAGGTCCAGGAAGGCCTTGTACAATATGAAAAATATCTTATAATGTTATCACATGGTTCATATTCATTATTCTTGGACCAAATAGGTATGCTTATAGTTTAATTTTATGGACCATGGACTAAAAGTTGTCACTTCTATTTTAATATATTATATCTTGGGCCATGGGAAGGTGTCTGAAAGTAGTTCGTGTGGTATGAAGAAGTAGTAACCTAACATAAATATAGGTCCAAGAATTTGGTGTGCCACAAATTATATTTTTGGGATGTTTTATATAGAGTTTAATTTCATGATGTTTGGACCAATATTTATACCAATTTATAGTATAGAGATCAGACCATGGGATGTTTCAACAAGTTTAAATTCATAGATCTCATATTGTGGGTTTGATAATGGTTTATGGTCATGATTCTCAAACCATTAGAGAGAGTGAAATTCCATTTTGGAACACCTGTACATCCCAACCACACTTGGGAAAAACCCACTACAACTCCTAAAACAATTTGTGCCATACTTGGTGTAGGAAACAGGGATTAGTGGGGAGTTACCCTTATTATAAGGGAGTGCACGATAAGGGAAAAAGAAATTGGCTCAGGAAGGTATCGATGATGCAGAATTTCTTGGTCTTGGCACTCGAACACACATGAGGATAACACCGGGGGTTTTGAACTCCTCTTAAACAAATAGAGGTGGAAAGGGACATAAATTGTGACTTCTATGATTTGTACCAAGAAAAGGGGAGACTGATGGGTAGGGAATGACTATTGACCTTATTAAAAAAAGGTTCCACAACAGAACCAGTCAGTGATGGGGTGAAAAAATACAGTATCAACTGTTAAACATATTTGAAACATGGGAACTATCATCTTCCACTAGATATTCTTATAGGTGTATACTCAATACTGTAGGTGAGCTAGTTTTTCTTGGCACCATTATCATTAGGGGTCTTATTCAGATTGCGAGGGAGATGAGTATCCAAATAAAGGAATATTTGAGGTATGTAATTGAACATTTTGGGATGTTTAGGGGGATTCAAACACACTGGGATCTATTCCACCATGTGATTAATTTCACTAGATAGGTGCATCATTAGGAAGAAATTGAACATGATCCCAAGTGGAATAGTCCTGAAAATGGTTGTTGGATGGGTTGGGCCTAGGATATGGGATCTAGGTGTCACTGTGTATCCCGTTAGAAGAAGGAATCAAGTTATATGTATATTTAAAGCTCATTGTGGTAGATTACACACACTAGAAGGGTGGAAACTTCTTTGGTGAGGACTGAAGGTATTATGAAGTTTTACATCATGAGATGGGATTTGGGGAATTTAATTTAACATCTTGTGGTGGGTATATAGAATATACATCATATAGTGAGGATGTGTGGTTTTTGTAATTTAGGTTTATATAAATTTGATAATGATTTCATATAGATTAATTTCTTGCACCAAGATGTTCTCCCACAGTTTAATTCCATGAGACTGAGAAAATTTTGTTCCATTTTACATCATGTGACTAGGATGTTGCTCTTTTTATTTTAAATAAATACAACTCAATATTTGTGGGTTCATGCAAAGCACTACTTGAGGAAAGTAGCATTGGTGGGAGGTGTGATGCACTCCCCATGCATGGTGATCAATGAGTATGTTCCACTATAGTAAACATTACAAATGGAGTAAGTTCCTTCCCATTTTGTTTCTAGTTTCAGTATATTTTTCCCAGGTATCATTAGTTTCCTGAGGGAAAATGCCATATAACATTGAAGGAAGGAGTGTAGAAGAATATTTTTGTTGAATTCTCATTCCATGTGATTCTATAACCTTCCTAGATTATATATTCATTGACACTAAAATACAAATTTCATGGAGAGGTCAAGTAAGGCAGGGCCAGTTTGAAGAAAATTCAGGCCAAAACAGTTATAAAATCCTTTTAAGGGGCTATGTTCATGAAGGTTAAAACCATTAATAATTGAGTATCTACTCACAATGGTAGACCAGCCATTTATAGTTGTAGCTGATAACCTCCATGAAATGTAAACCCAATTTTTTAAGTTCTCTATTCCATGCATAGTTTGATATGATAACCATCAGGAAATATAACTCCAATTTAAGGAGGAATTTGGTCCATATGGGGGTTGACGTAGTAATCTTCGTGCCGCGTATGTATATTCTTGGAACACCCCAGATGTCATGATGGTCATATTATTTTGTGAAATACCCAGTATTTCCTAAAATAGAGATATCCACCTTGGTTGGGGATACCTCCCTAAGTCTGACATTTTGATGGACAACACCATTCTAAATCTTTCCAATGCTCTGAATTCATAGAACTGTAACCTTCATGAGAAAAAGTGGATATGGATTTTACACGGTATTCATATTTCAAAAAACCTCATTCCATGGGTTTTTGAGAAACTCAACCTATTTTAGATATTCCTTTAATGAAGTTTTATAACCTTATCATAATAAGAAATACATTTATATCCCTTTGGGTTTTGTTAGATAACTATATTTTATGAAACCAAACCCCATGGGAATCATGACATCACTCCAAAGTATGGTCACCCTATTTCATTAAGCATGAACTTTAATGAGACCCAAATACTTCATGAAGTACACAAGTTTCATGAAATCCCATCCTTTGAAAAAACCCATCCACCATGCCTCTCCATGGTACCTCCTTTCAGTCAACACCATTTCATAAAATTTATGTTCCTAGGGGCTCTATACCCTTCCAAAACTGCTTCATCCGTACCGAAAATTCATGTGTGGATAGTAACATCAACCCTTATTTCTACCACTTTTTCTTCAAGTGTGGGATGGACCACTTCCTTTCCTTTTTATCCTAAGCATAGACACTGTAATTCCACTTTCTCCTAAGAATAAGAACCCTAAAATTAGGACCCCTAATTTCCACTCCTTTATGGAAGTGTTTAAATCATTCCCCACTCATATGAGCATGACTAATAGACACGTATGTCTCAAAGGTGTCATCATAAAGAGAAACTTCCGACCTTTCCTAGTAAAATGAATTTTTTGGATCTTCATCTCCCATACTTAAATGGTATCCATGGGTTTAAGCCCGACCAATGTCTAATATGTATGATGTAAAATTTCATATCCCAATTTCCTAGACATACGATGTTAAACTACATGATAACATCCTTATTACATGATGTTAAACTATAGTTTTACCCTATATGATAAGAATAGGATTCCCCATTTAGGATCATTATGGTATTCAACCTTCTTCCCCACCATGGGAGGGTCATCCTTATTTGGGAAGCATTTAGGTGTAAACTTGAACCATCCCTCATTAATTATCCATCTACAATGTGAGGGTTCTTACCATGTGACAATAATCTGCATGAACTAGTCCTGTCTCACCATCGTAAATTAGGGTGTCGATGTAACACCCCGACCCCAGAAGCCTAGATCCGGTGTATTATTTTATTACATTGACATTATTTGAAGGAATAAAATCCTAAAGTACCAATTAGTTAAGTAGTTTTGGAAATACATATTACATAGATGATACCCATAATACATTGTGAAATAGAAAATATGAACATGATACATAATAAAATAAAATTAACATAATCTTTGAAACTCATTCAAATGATTCCTCTTCATAACTTGGGGAAAGAAAACATAATAAGGGTAAAATCAAATGCTCAGTAAGGGTATGTAAAATTAATGAAATAATGAATTGAGGAGAATAATCAACATAGAAAGGTAAATAAGTGATAATAAATTCCATTCAAATAAATTTATAAGGAATAATCAATATGATTATAATTAAAAGAATCCATAGATATGTTGACGGAAAATCTTCTAGATAAATAATAATTGTGTCAAAATGATGGAAATGAATAATTATTGGATTTCATGTTTGAGGTAAATGAAAATCTATATTGTTAAGACCTCTCACATGATGATTTAAAACTATAGATAGAAACCTGTTTAATTTGTCCAGCATACTCATCCCATGAGAACCTCTAGATGCATTGAGGGGATACATAAAGTCTGATCCACACTCTTTATTTCCAATCTGAATAATTCCTCATATATAATATTAAAAATAAATAATAATTCTTACTAAACAATCATATTTAATAAAGAATGTCGTTTTATCAATAATTCCCCAGTTAATCAAATAATTATCAAAATACACACCATATGTAAAAATTATATATGGTTTAGGAAATACTAATATCCATTGTGTGAGAATATAGATATTTTTGGTAATTTCCAATGAAAAATGATAATAATAAAGTGATTGTTTTAATATAAATTTAACAATCACCAGAGGAAGTGATATTTAAAAGATAATCATTAAGAATATTCTTATGGAAAATATCTTTTTAGTTTGAAAAACCTTTTGAAAACCCTTTTCATTAAAAAGCACTTTTGAAAATATTTTATTTAAAAAGTAACCTTTAAACCTCCAAAGGAACCTTCAAAGAAATGATTGTGGGTAAATATGTACATGTTATATGAGGTAAAAAGAACATTCCTTTTTCAAGGTAAAAAGGTTAAAAATGACTTATTCAGAAAGGGACAAGAATATTCCTTTAAAAACACTGGTAGAAGGGAAAAGGTTAAAAATTCCTTTAATAAATCATTTTGGAAGGGTAAAAAACATTTTTTGAAACATTTTTAGAGAACTGGTTTTTAGAAGAAAATGGGTTGTCCAACAAAAGAGAGAAAGATGTTGGGTTTTTTTAAATACATTTTCTAAAACATATTGAGTAATAAAGAGTATAAAAAATTGTACTAATACTTGAAAAAGATAATGAATAAACAAAGATTAAAATGAAAGGTTTTATTGAAAAATGTTCATATAATTTCCTCAAATGGAAATACCATTTAAAGATCATAAAATTTATTCTTCGGGAAAAAAATCTTTAAACATTCCAAAGCATTAAATACCACATTGAAACATTTGAATAATAATACTTATGAAGGAATATCATTAAACAAGAGTCTTAAATATAATTAATATAAAATAATCCATGATATAATATATAAAAATGGACATTAGATACACAACATAAATAATTAATTGGTGAATATGATATTTATCTCGCTGATGTAAAAAGTGAGTTGAAAACCTATTACCTTAAGTATGACTTATATCATGTGTATTTATATTCCTGAATAATAAACTCCTATTAATTATTTACCTACTAAAGATCTTTTTTAATTTTTATCATTAATTTTATTTCATTTATTACTATGTTTTATACAACTACATAAAAAATTAAGCTTACGTTGAGTGTTTTGACCAAATTCGGTGTATGAGTAAGAAACACCAATGGTAGGTCAACTATGGTTAAAGGGGTCATTATATAACATATCCAGAATAATAATCATGAAATAATTTTAATATTTATAAATAAATTATAATTTTAATACCAATATTTAAATATGGTTATGAAAAATAAACCACTATTGCAATCTTGGAGACGGTAGGTTGTATGTACGCCTTAGTATCATTCCCATTTTTCAATGATTATTCTGGAGAGATGGTAAATAAAATTATATATTTCTAGAATGATAATTATTGCATAAATAACATGTTATTTAATCATGTATACTTATATATATAATTATTTTTATGTAAAATAAATCACATCATTTCAAGGAGGTGGTAGTCCCCACGTCCACAAACAACATTATCAGTTTTTAAGTGTGTGAAAGGGTAATAAAGAAAATGATATATTATATTTATAGAAAGGTAATTATTTCATTAATATCATATATTTTTTTCTTTAAAATATTTCTAATTAAAATCATTCATGATACATTCCATATATAGCGTGAATGGATCACATCGCTTTGAGAAGGCGGTAATCCACACTTCCACAGACAATGTTATCGTATTTACCCAAAATAGAAAGTATAGGGTATGTTATATAAAATAATTAAAAAATAATAAAGAAATATTAAATATCATATATAAAATATATAAACATAGTTTACATTGTAATTCCCAACCATGAAATGTGGTAAAGGAAAAAAACAAACAATCATCATTTTATGAGGCAGTAGTTCGTCAAACACATAAACTGTACGATTATTACCCATTAGATGAAAGTGTGTGTAAATTTACGTATAAAAATTAGAATAATAAAATATTAAAATATTTAGGATAATGTGTTTTATATTATCAAGGAATAATTAGATTTTAAGGGGTGTATAATGGAAATGAAACTAAATAACTTAAGGAAATATGTTACCATTTTTTCAGGTAACTCTTTTTGGTTTACACCAAAGGGATTCCTTGGTTTTATTTATGCCTATGGTGAGTCATCAAGGTTTAGGTTAAGTATTTTTAGGAGATATTTGGATAGATATTGGTCGATCCATAGTGTCTTGAGATTTGTGAGGAAGTGGAAGGAGAAGAGGCATTTTTATAGTGGAGGAGGAGTAGCACTCTTGTAAATTTTAGAAAAGGGTATTACACCCACGTTTTTTCAATGAAATTGGCTCCAATAATATAAAAACTATTTATAATGTATAATAGGGTATAAATATTCCCATAAAATGGATTTTTTATAGTTTTCTACGTCATTTGTCCCTTTAAGTTTAAGGTTTAGTCCCTTGTTATGCTTAATTTCACCTTAATCGTTGTAATTAATTTTAATTACTTTCACTAATATTATTTGTAAAACACTAATTTTACCATATTATAAATTATAAATTATGATTATTCCAAATATGGAATAAATGTTTGAAAATTCCAATCACATAGTTGTCAGAAATTAATTTAAATTTAATCCTGCAGACGAGACAACAATACGGGGTTTTAAAGTAAAAATGTTCAAAACTTTGCTATGTTTTTATACCCAATTTCAAAATTAAATTTATTTCATTGACCTATATTGGATTAATTGATATATAATTTATAAAATATTAATTTAAAACTAATTAAAAATATAATTTAGAACTATATATAATTTATAATAAAAATCTTTTTTGAATTAAAATTCATTATTTTTCAATATTCATTAAAAATGAAACTTCACAGAAAAGTACCAAAAAATCACCCTAAGAAAGTTTTTATGGTTATATTTAAAATATGAAGTCTATTTTAACATATAATATTTAAGAAATTTTCAAAAAAAAAATTTAAATAGGTTCTCCATTAAAAGGCACTAAAATTTCCTTAATAAAATTATTCAGTTTTATACATAAAATTGGCTTTATTATTATCTTATGCCTATAAAATATATTGGTTTAATATCAAAAATATTTTATTGAATATAATATATATATATATATAATTAATATCACTCAATAATTGTAATTATTTTAATTTCTTAGGATAAAACTACTTTGTGAGTATAAAATTATGTCTCTATAAAAATATTCTTTTTATATTCAATCGGTTCTTATATTCATTTTTAATTAATTTGTAACAAATGAATTCATTATATATTTTATTAAAACATATATTTTCATAAGTTAGTTAATATTATTCATAACTACTAATTTAATTTCTAGTAAATATGTTATTATATTAAATAATAATAATTTAATAATATATTATTATTCAGTAAAACTCAGTCATGCATGTAACGCTAGCCATTAAAAAAAATCGTTGTTGCATGAGAATTATTCCAACATAGTGTCACATTAATTGAAATTTATAATATATATTTAATTTATTTAAAATATCAAGTATATTATAAATTCTCATGATATTATATTCCCTTATGAACTTGGTGTTGTGTGTTATACATGCTATCAGATACAATGTTCATACTTTAGAGTTTTAGGTTGTTACATTCTCCCCATCTTCAATAAATTTCATCCTCACAATTTAAAATTGATCTTGGTAATATATTGTTTGATATTTCTTATGTTGAAATCCCACGTATTGAGAAGTGTTTGTAAAACATCCTCTAGAAAAGGGAGAATGGGAAGTGTGAAGTTCACATGGACTAATATATAACTAGGTCTCTAAGTATGAGAACTTTAGGGGAAAGTAGAGATGTGAACTTAGAGGAAATTCATAAATATTTATAAGAAATTATTGAGGTAATCAATCAGAAACAATTGAATGATCAAGGGAAATTTGAGGGCCTTAAACCCATAAATCTATGATGACTTAGAAGACCATCGGTTCAATAAAAATTAAGTCATTATGAAGACATAATTTTTTAAAATACTTTTCCTAGAGTTGAGGAATTTATTCACTCTATAATAATATAAGTAAATATACATTTTTGTAAACATAATCATTTCATTTTATTATTCCAAGAATTATTTCTACTTCATCTCATAGCACATGATGCATCTTATGGTGAAGTAATAAATTAACCTCTAAAATATCTTAAAATGATCAAGTTAAACCATTTTATAAATGGTTATATTTTCCAAAATTTTATGATCCAACACTTTAGAAGGAAGGTCACTGAATTTCAAAAATTAACTTATCATTATACTACAATCAATATGAAGTTCCACATACCGAACATGTGAACACCTTCATGATGTATCCTCTTAAAACATGGTAATAACTTTAATTATCGTAAAAAATTATTGAAAACACGCATGATTCCTTATTCATTAAATCGAACATATATTATTGGATATACTCCTTAAATAAAAATATGTTTTAAACTCCATAAATGATAAAAAAATAGTTTTTCAACAAATCATTACTCAGTTCCAAGGTTGTCAGTGCTTATCCAATTTTACGTTATCCAACTCTATAATTTATTTATCTAAACATCATTGTCTAAGAATTAGGAATATATTAGGGTTTATCTTTCCCATAACCATGTGTTTTCCAAAAAAATTACTTTCTACTAAACAAATTTTCTTGGTACCATTCAGAATATGATCTCATATTTATAACAGAAAAGTATTGTAGTATAATCCTCTTATATTTCATAATTCTTATAACTAGTAAATCATTGATAAAATATTCAAATTAAATTATTATTTAATAGGTATATTAGTCATTCCACTTTATCTATTGTAGTATCATAACTTGTCCATTGTCCATTATCATTATTTTGGCTATATTTATTTGATGTATCAGAAATTGATTTGAATAGTGTCTCATCTCCTTGCAAGTGAAGCATTGTACATTGGAAACATTTTTCTCATGCTTGAAATCACAAGCATGGTAGAATTTATTTCCAACTTTTTATAAAATACCCATTCCTTTTAAGGAAGTATCGGGTGTTTCTTTCCACAATTATCACATGTGTGAAATTACTTCTTTTTATTCTTCCCTTTATCTATCTTATTCTCCTCCATCCACTTCTTCTCTTGATTCCCTTAAAATTCAGAGGACATAGAGAATTATTTATCTATCTTGTTAGAACATAATATAATTTCCTCATATAAAGAGAATACTTGGGAGACTATTTCCATTCTAAATATTGTCTTCAGAATATAAAAGATATGATCCTTCTTACTCTTTGGATCATGTTCATTGATGAAGTTCACATTCCTTATACTAGGTGTCATTTATAAAAATGGAATATACTTGATTAAATCATAACGTATTTTATATTCCCAAAACTAGTGAAAAAATTAAAATAAATTGAAAATTTTATGCATACCTAATCTCCTAATCATAAACATGGTTCCTTTAAGTAAATATTTACTTTTAAATCCTTTATAATAATTTTTAAATAAAATGTGAATTATCCTAAGCATATTCCCTAGGAGTGTAAAACTAGGTGTGCAGTAAGGTCCATTTTCATTTACTAGGTTATACCGAGTTAGGCTTGACACACCATGTCAATGTTGTTACTCTTAGTTACATCTATGTCAGAACCACGTTCACTTGTAGTATCTAGACATGGAGGTATTACTAGGGATACCCAAAAATATCTACATTACAAAAATTCTAGGATGTTCTTTTATACATATCGTTAAAGTCTATCTTAGGGTTATGTTCCTTAATTTTTGTATTCTAAATATTGTTTCCAAGGTTTCTGTTAAACTTCATTTAATACCAACTATAATTCCCCAACCCCAGAAGCCAAATGCTGGTGCATTATTTTTTTTACATCGGAATGATTTCAAGGAATAAAATCCCAAAGGACCTACCAGTTTAGCAGTCTTGAAAATTTAAATTATATACATGATACCCATAATACATTGGGAAATATAAAATACAAACAATATACATAATAAAATGAAATAAATAGCATCCTTGAAACTCATTCAAGGTATTCCTCTTCATAACCTGGGGAAAGTGAAAATAATAAGGGTTAACTCAAATTCTAATTCAGGGTTTGTAAAATTGAATCAATAATGAACTGATGATAATAATCCACATGTTAAGGTAAAAAACTAAAAACACATTCCATTCAAATAACTAGATAAAGCATAATCAATAAGATGAGAATAAAATGCAACCATTGATATATTAATGAAAAATATCATGGATAAATAATTACTAAGCCTAAATTATGGAAATAATTAATTATTATATGTCATATATGAGGCACATGAAAATCTATACCACCAATACCTTTCAAAATATGGTTTAAAACTATGG
The DNA here is from genome assembly GCA_963277665.1 of Viscum album. NCBI lineage: Eukaryota > Viridiplantae > Streptophyta > Magnoliopsida > Santalales > Viscaceae > Viscum > Viscum album. The sequence continues at coordinate 1,672,919,929 of OY728138.1, forward strand.
ATGGAAACCCGTTTTATTTGACCAACTTATTCATCTCATGAGAAGTTCTCAATGCATCGAGGGGTCATATAAATTCCAAGACGCACCCTTCAATACTAGTTCGAATAATTACTCATATTGAATGATAAAAATAAATAATATGCCTTATCAAACATCTGTATTGAATATAAAATATAGATTTATCAATAATTCCCCATTTAATCAAATAACTGTCAAAATGAACACCATATATAAAAATGATATATGATATAGGAAATAGTAATATCCATTGTATGATAATATGGATATTCAGTGTAATTTCCAATGAAAAATGATAATAATAAATTCATTGTTTCAAGAGAAAGTTAACAATCACAAGAGGAAATTAGATTGCAAAGATGATCATTAAGAACATTCTTGGGGAAAATATCCTTTTGTTTTGAAAAACCTTTTGAAAACCCTTTTCTTTGAAAATAACATTTCCAAAAATTTTATTTAAAAGTTAACATTTTAAACATGAAAATCAATCATCATATAAATGATGATGGGTAAATTCGTATATGTCGTACAAGGTAAAAAGAATATTCATTTTACAGGGTAACAAGGTTAGAAAAATGCCTTATTCAGAAAAGAGATAAGAAAATTCCTTTTTAAATGTTGTTAAAATACAAAAAGGGTAAAAAATAATTTAATAAATCATTTTTTAAAATATAATAAAATTTTAGAAAATAGGTTTTTTAGAAGAAAACGGTTTCTCTGACTAAAGAGAGAATGGTGTTGGGTTTTCTTAAAAAAATAAAAAAACATATTGAGTAATAATGAGTGTTAAATGGTAATAATACATGAAAAATGTCATGAATAATAAGAGTAGAGTAAAATGGAAACTTTCATTGATTAATATTCATATAATTTCTTCAAATGGAAATACAATTAAAAGATCATAAAAATTATTCTTGAGTAAAATAATATTTAAACATTCCAAAGTGTCCCATACCACTTTGAGACATTGAAATCATAAGACTCATGAATGAATAACATTAATTAAAAGTTTTAAATAAAATTAAGATAAAATAATTAATGATATAATTTATCAAAATGTATAGAAGTTACACCAAAAAAAGAAGTAATTGGTGAATATAAAAATTATCTCACCGATGTAAAAAGTGAGAAAACAAATCCCTTACCTTGATTCTGACTTGTCTTATGTGTCTTTATATTCATGAATAATCAACTTATGTAAATTATTTAACTTCTGCATAACTATTTTAGTTTTTATTATAAATTTTATTTCACTTATTATCATGTTGTATACAACTACTCAAACAATTAATTTTACCTTAGGTGTTTAGACCAAACTTGGTATATGTGTCAAAAAAAGCATTGGTAGTTAAATTATGGTCAAATTGTTCATTAAATAACATTTATAGAATAATATATAACACCCTATGATTTCATAATATGATATCTCTTTAAATTAATTCAATAGATTGTCCCACATGCAACCCCGAGTTCGAGCGCACCACGACTTACCAAACTAGCCGTTTAGAAAGATGTTATGAATAGTATTAACCACATTTTGAATTTTATATATATCATGTATAATTTTAAAATTCATATTTAGTGTTTCTTAGACATAATATAAGGACAAATTTAATTTTTCAGATAAAAGAAGTATTTTTTAAAAAATACAGTTTTTCTACCTTTTAATGGATAACCATTTTTAAATCCAATATTTGACAATTTTATATATTAAATTTAATGAAATTAAATTATTCTTTAGAATAGGGACATAAAAATTTAGTTTGGATAAATATTTGGTACATTTTTGAATCTTTCATATTTTGATGAATAGTGAAAAATAATAAATTTCAATTAAAAACAACTTTTTTAATTGAAATAATTTATAGTGTTTAATTATAAATTTGAGTGGGTTTAAAGTATCATTACATTAAATTTTTATCATTTAATATAATTTAGGTCATTTGATGTAATTTCACATTTAAATTGTACATAAACAAATGTCAATATTTTGATAGTTTTTAATTCTTAAAAACCCTCTTTCTTGTTTTGACATCTGAAATTAATTTTAATTTAATTAATTTAAAATATATGTTTTAAATTTCATAAAATAGACATCATTTTTGGATTCAGAATACTAAAATTATCTTAGGGTGAATTTTTTTTATTTATCTAAAAACTTTCAATTTTTGATGAATAGTGAAAAACACCGCGTTATTGTTTAAAACTGGCTTTTTATTAAATAATTATTTATTTTATTTAAATTAATTTTAGGTAAAAATAGATAAAAAATACCTATATATGTTCAATGTAATTCATTGGAGTCATTTTATAATAAAATTAGATGTATAAAATTTTATTGAACTTTTTAACGTCTTTTACCCACCTTCTAGGAACATTTGAAAATTTGTATAAGACGTAATTTTACCGCTTCTGTGAACTGAATTTCAAAAATCTGAGAGACACGGTTGAAATTAGTAAGTAAAATTTGGTTCAATAGGAAGAAAATAATTTTTGGTGAATAGTAACTTTTGAATTTTACTTACCACTGTTAAAAGTAAATAGGGTAATTAAAGGTAAAAATTATATTATAACTACCCTAACACATGTCCTAATTCTATTGAATAAGTGTACTTCAACCAAAATCAACCTTAGGAATAAAATATGATCCTTTTTGATCCACTTTTATTAGATTATGATATTTATTATATTTTATTTAAAGAAGAGTTAAAAGTTTTAAATTCAAAATTTAATAACTAAAACATTATTAATATAGGGATATACATAAAATGAATTCGACTATAAATATTCATTAGAAAGATAAAAATATTTCCTACAAAATGGTAGTTTATTTATTGTTTTTAGACATTAAATAACTAAATTTATTTTTGACATAATGATGATGTAATAATTACCTTATTAATGAAAGATTAGAATAATTGATATTATAAATATCCAAATAAATGTAAATTGAGCCTTTTGATGGATTTAACTAATTTTATAGGTTAATATGACATTTTAGGATTGATTAAATGTATTTTTTCGAAGTAATCGTGTTTTTTTTACTTTCACAAAAACCAAATAGTAAATAGTGTCAAAGTTGACATAAAAGAGTTTTTAGAACAAATACTATATTATTAAATGATATAATATTCCTAAAAATATAAGGTTCCTCAAAAAGAATTATATAATGATAGATATATCATTAATAGACCACATGGGGTTCTCTTGTCATTTTATAGTAAGTTTATTAACCATGTAATATAAAAATACAAGAATACATTGTAAAAGTTAAACTACTAGACTAAGAGTTAAATCCGAACGATAAGGTTAATAGAGTGACATAAACTTGTATCAAACCTATTTTTTGAGATTTTTTCGACCCATACCCACCTTATCCTATAAATAAGTCCTTTCTTATCCATTATAAATTGAATATGATTGTATAATAAATTAATATTTCAAGATTTTCAAAAAATGCCCATGACCTCCCTTATAAAAGTGTACTTTCCCTTCTCTTATCTTCACACCTCCAAAACCATTTGGCTCGGCCAAACCCTACTCAAATATCCTCCCAACTACCCTCAATTAAACTTATAGGAATTAATTTAATCATAAATCCAACCTAATTATCCCTTTTGATCAAATCAAAAGAAGCACCCGAAAATAGATAATAATTTCATCACCTCTTTCAAAGTTCTTTTCTTCTTCCACTTCCTATTTCTTTGTTGTTTACATACCAAAATAATATCCCCAGTACCTTATAAATACTATGATGTCATTAAAATATGGTACAACTATATTCATTATTCCATCCATCTTATGAATGACAAAGTCAACATACGTGCGTACATATGGCTTACCATCTCCACATCGTGGTGTAGAATGTTATTCAACACTTCATTATTTTGGTGGGTATAATAGTGAGTATAATTGATGTAAATAATAAATATAACATGTTAATGATTCTATATATATAATATAAAATCCAATTACATACAATTTCACCATCAATAGAATGATATCATCACTCGTGCGTACATACGGCTTACTGTCTCCACGTTATGATGAGATTAATCTCCACGTTCACCATTCATAGATGATTATAAAAATATATATTATTAATATGTATGTAATATATGAAATAATAAAGATACTGTAAATATATATATATGTGTGTGTGTGTGTGTATTTACATATATCTCATTCACTTACTTCCATTCAATACGATATGAAAATGGAAACAACGTTTATGCATACATAAGGCCTCCCATCTCCATAAATGGTGTTTTCCTTATAAATATTTATATTATGCATATATATGATATATAAATCATGTTTTATATTATTTAAGTATGTAAATAAATATCTAAGTGATACAATCAAGAATAAAAAGTTAAAACACATACGATAAAAAAGTGATTATTACCCAAAATGTTACTTTAACATGGAAATTATTATTAAATGGTTAGTATAAAGTTATTAATGAATCGTATATGATATCATAAATATTAATATTGTTCTGGTATAATTTAATAACATACTATTTTCATTATATAGAAGTCTAAATGTACCCTCAACTAAAGGAAAGTACAAGGTAGAAGTTATATCCTCAATCTCATTATTATCTGAGATTATTTATCTGTAAGTATCTACAGGGACATATTTATCATCTATGTCCATGTTTCATTAAAATGTTTTAAAAAGGAATATTTTATGTTTTTATGGAGGGGAATATTTAACTAGATCGTCATTTTAAATGTTTTTAAACAATTATTTTTCTAAATATTTTAATTTATATCCATGTTTTCAAAATGAATTTAAATATTTATTTATGTAGACATGATTGTTTTAAAGTGTTATTTTTTTCAAAAGTTTCAAAGTGGTATGGGAAACTTTGATTCAAAAATAGATTTTAAATCAATTCCTTTATAAATTGTGTGACTTTTAAATGATATCTAGAAAAGGGGTATTTCTCTCAAAGAGTTTTATTGATTATTTTCAACTATGTCAACATCCTTTATTGGATATTATTCTTGATGGACGTTGATTTAGTATAATACAATATTCTATATTGTATTGAATGATTTATGATATGTTTAAATATGGATGTGCTTTTTTTATACCATTCATGGTTTACGGTTAATGTATTAACATTTCTTATGCTAGTTTTAATAAGAATGTTTATGTTATGTTTCAACCTTTTCACATGAGGAATGCATTGGAAATAGTAAGTGATGGGTGGAGCATGATATAGCTTCTCGATGCTTCGGTAGGTCTCATGATATAAATTAGTGTCTTGGCACAAGTCCTTGACAAAAAATTTATCTTTAGTTTTGGCACGATTCCTTGACTATGTGGTTATGATGTCCGGCATTATGTATTCTATCATTATGAAATTAGCTTTTGATATTACATGCGATTATTCGACTAGAAGAATATTGATGTGAATAAGTAAATGGAATTAATTGATTTATCTTTTCTATATTATACTGTAGTTTTTTTAAAGACTTTTGTTTCAATTTTATACCTTTCCATAAAAGTTTATGATTATTTATGATAGCTTTCGCTATATTGTTTATCTTTACTGGGCATTTGAGATCACCCCTTTCTTATGTTATATTTTACTAAGATTCCAATAAGTTTATTATGATTTATAGTCAGGTTTAAGCTAAGGTAATAATGGAGTTATCAATGGAATATTTATGATATGTTTTATATTATAAATTGTAATGTAAATTCATGTATGTGATCTATTTTCCAATAATTCTAAACTGGTTGGTCATTCAGGACTTGATTCCTTGTAATCATGCCAATGTATTAAAATAATGCACCGAATCTGGGTAACTGGATTCGGGGAATTATATTTGGTATTATAGGAAGTTTAACAACAAATTTGGAAATAGATTTAGATAAAATATGATTTTGAAACATTACCCTAAGATAGACTTTGAAGATTAATATATAATAACTTCCGAGAATTTTGGTAATTAAGATATTTTGTGAATTTTCCAAGCTATACATCCCTGTCTATATATCACCAGGTAGAGATGGATCTGGAATAGATGTATCTAGAGGTAAACCCCAAAAACACCGCTTTGAGCTAGACTCGAATGGGAACTGGTGAATGACAACGGGACTTGTTGCACTCTTGGTTACGACACTCCTGGGGGATATTCCTAGGATAATTCAAATTTTCATTAAAAACCATTATGAAGGATTTATGAGTAAATATGTCATCAAAGAAACCATTTTTATGATTATGATACAAGATGTGTGAAAATCTTCAATTAATATTGAGAATTTTTATAGTTTTTGGATTATAAATTATGACATGATCTAACATACTGTATGTCTCCATTTAGAAATAGCACCCAGTATAAGTAATGATAACTCTAGTAATGTGAATGATCCAAAGAGTAATAAGGGTCATATATTTCATGGTCTTAAGCCAAAATTTAGATGGGATATAGTCTTCCATGTATTCTAATCATATGAAAAAATAATATCATGTGTTAATAAGATAATTAAAGAATTATCTGAGTTGTATGGATTTGAAGGGAATCCAGAGAAGAAATGGATGTTAGAGAGAAATATGGATAAAGGGAAGAAGGGAAAAAAGGATTTTCCCATTTGTAATAACTATGGAAATAATCACATTGGTAAATTCTTGAAGGGAATGGGATTTTGTTATATGTGTGGAGAAGAAGGACACCAATTACATGATTTCAAGTGTAAGAAAATGGTTTCAAATGTAAAATGCTTCATCTTCAAGGAGTTGGGACACTACGTGAATCAATGTCTAAATAATCAAAGTATACCCCAAATGATGATATTGGATAATAATCAAGTTATGATACTACCGCAGATGAAGAGGAATAGTTAGCGTTGTTATATTTTTTTTATTAATTAATTATGTCATTTGAGTTTTGTATCAAAGATGTACTGGTTATATTAATTTTCAAAATAAATAAGGATTGTATTGGAGTACTATTTCATTGAGGATTTGAGATTATATGGTACTAATAAAAGTGACTCAATAGCAAGTTAGTATTTTTGGAAAATACATGTTTAAAGGAAAGATAAACCTTAATATGGTCCTGATACAGAGGTATCCATTTTGGAATAAGATATGGTTGATTTGGATAAATTATATTGTAAATTCTTTACTACATTGGAACTGATTAATGGTTTGTTTATTCCATCATTGTTGGAGTTTACAATATTTTTGGATTTAAAGAGTATATCCGGTATTCTATAAGGAATAAGGGAGAATGAATTCAATCAATATGGTTTTATTGTAATTCAGGGTGTTACTATGTTTTAAGAGAATATATGATGAAGCTATTAACATGTTATTACATGGAAAAAGAGATCTTCATTATGTTTACCTTCTTTATAAATTTTGGACTGTGAGTTTAGACAAAAGTATTTTGGATAAGTCTAAAGGTTGGAATCAATTAAGTTGGACATCGGATACAATTGTTTAAGGTTAAAACATTTCTTAAGATTATTTTTGGACTGTTATAAAAAGGAAAACTCAGAGGTCGGGCGACAACCCATCACGTCAGTCAAGGCTGCGAGACTTGAACCCGTAACCGAAGGGCGACAAGGGTGCATCACCTACCACTGGACTACGTGATATCCAGGTTTGTATAATGTAGTTTTATTAAATTATCTGATAGATTAATTATAATTTTTTTTGAATCCCTATACGATTACGATAAGTGTAATATTTTTTAGTTCTATTATCTTTTGAGTGGAATATGAGTTTGTGGTAGAAATTAGTTAAAGGATGGAACTCTACTTGTCAAGTATTTTTTTCTTATTCTATGAAGAAATTAAATCTTAAAATTTAGGGAAAGGATCTTAAAACAAAAAATTTGTTATCCTAATTACTTATGTTTTGATTAAACAATGATATTTTAGGTCATCATAGATTTATGACTTTGAGGCCATCAATTTTCTATTTATTGTTCACTTGTTTGCGATCGATGACCTCAATCCCACCCTATAAATATTTACATTTTTTCTCTAATTATGTGTCTTTAATTTCCACAAAAGTTCTCTATTTTAAATCCTAATTTGGTGGTGAATTTTTCATTTCCCTTTCCCTCTTATTAAGATAAAATTTTATTAACCCTATTTCCGATGTGGGTTTTCCACAAAGGCATTTTCTATTTTCAGCCTTTTATTTTCGAAGAAAAATTTAAAATTGTGAGGACTCAATTTTTTGAAGGATGGTAGAATTTAACACCCTAGTATTTCCTAATATGTTATCTCTTTAAAGTAATTCAATAGCTTGTGCCACATGCAACACCGAGTTTGAGCGCACCACGGCTTACCAAACTAGCCGTTTAAAAAGTGGTTATGAATAGTTTTAACCAAAATTTGAATTTTATATATATCATATATAATTTTAACATTCATATTTTGTGTTACTTAGACATATTATAAATATAAGTTCAAATTTTCAGATAAAAGAAGTATTTTTCAAAAAATGTAATTTTTTCGCTTTTTAGTGGTGAACCCTTTTTAAATTTAATATTTGACCCTTTTATATATTCAATTTAATGAAATGAAATTATCCTTTAGAATAGGGGCATAAAATTTTAGTTTAGATAAATTTTTTGTACTTCTCTAATAACTTTCATATTTTGATGAATAGTAAAAAATACTAAATTTTAATTAAAAACAACTGTTTTAATGGTAATAATTTATAGTGTTAAATTATACATTTGAGTGGTTTTAAAGTATCATTAGATTATATTTTTATCATTTAATATAATTTAGTTCGTTGGAAGTAATTTCACATTAAAATTGTACATAAACACATGTAAATATTTTGATAGTTTTTAATTCTTATGAACCCGCTTTCTGGTTTTGACAATGGGAATTAATTTTAATTTAATTAATGTAAGTTCTATGTTTAAAATTTGGTAAAATAGACATCATTTTTGGATTCGGAATATCAAAATTAGATTAGGGTTAATTTTTGGTATTTTTCTAAAAACATTAAATTTTTTATGAATAGTGAAAAACACTACTTTATTGTTTAAAACCTAATTTTTATTTATATATTTATTTATTTTATTTAAATTTATTTTAGGTCAAAATAGATACATAATACCTATATAATTTAATTGTAATTCATTGGAGTAAATTTATAATAAAATTAGATGTGTAAAAGTTTATTTCACTTTTTAACGTCTTTTACCCACCTTCTCTGCACATTTGCAAATTTGCATAAAACGTAATTTTACCGCTTCTGTGAATTGAATTTCAAAAATAAAAGAGACAAAGTTGACATAAGTAAGTAAAATTTGGTTCAATATGTTTAAAAATAATTTTTAGTGAATAGTACGTTTTGAATTTTATTTACCATGGTTAAAAGTAAATAGGGTAATTAAAGGTAAAAATGATATTATAATTACCCGGACACATGTTCTAATTCTATTGGATAAGTTTATTTCGACCAAAATAAACCTTAGGAATAAAATATGATCCTATTTGATCCACTTGTATTAGATTAAGATATTTATTATATTTTATTTAAAGACGAGTTAAAAGTATTAAATTCAAATTTTAATAACTAAAACATTTTTAATATAAGGTTATATATAAGAAACATTTGACTATAAATATTCATTAGAAACATAAAAATATATCCTAAATAATGTTATTTTATTTATAATTTTTAGACATTAAAAATTAAATTTATTTATGAAACAATGATGATGTTGTAATTACCTTATTAATGAAAGATTAAAATAATTCATATTATAAATATCCAAATAAATGAAAATTGAGACTTTTGATGCATTAAAATAACTTTATAGGTTAATATGACAAGTTAGGATTGAGTTAATTTTTTTTTAAGTAATCATGTTTTTTTTTTCTTTCACAAAAACCAAATACTAAATAGTGACAAAATTGACATAAATGAGTTTTTAAAAATAATACTATATTATTAAATGATATAACTTTCCTAAAAAACTAAGGTTCTGCCAAAGGAATTATATAATTATATATATGTCATTAATGAACCACTTGGGATTATCTTGTCATTTTATAGTATGTTTATTAACCATGTAATATAAAAATACAAGAAGGCATTGTAAAAGTTAAACAATTTGACTAAGAGTTAAATCTAAAAGATAAGGTTAATAGGGAGAACTAAACTTCTCTAAAACCTATCAGTTGAGATTCTTTCGACCCATCCCCACCTTATACTCTAAATGAATCCTTTTTTATCCATTATAAACTGAATATGATTGTATAATAAATTAATATTTCTAACTTTCCCAAAAGTTCCCCTCACCTCCCCTATAAAAGGATACTTTCCCTTCTCTTATCTTCACACCTCCAAAGCCATTTGGATCGGCCAAAACCTACTCATATATCCTCCCAACTACCCTCAATTCAACCTAGGGGCCTTACTTTTATTATAAAGTCAACCTAACAAGCCTTTTTGATCAAATCAAAAGGAAGCACCCGAAGAAGATGTAATAATTCCATCCCCTCTTTCAAAGTTCGTTTCTTCTTCCACTTCCTCTTTCTTTGTTGTTTCCATACCAAAATATTAAATCCAGTACCTTATACAAAATATGATGTTATTATAAAAATTTTACAACCATATTCATTATTCTATCCATCCTATTAATGACAATTTCACCACACGTGAGTACGTACAGCTTACCATCTCCACGTCGTGGTGTAGTTTGTTATTCAACACTTCATTGTTTAGATGGGTATAATAATGAGTATAATTGATGTAAATAATAAATATAACATATTAATTATTCCATATATATAATATACCATCCAATTACATACTATTTGTCCATCAATATAATGATATCATCGCTCGTGCGTACGTACGACTTACCGTATCCACAACGCGATGAGATTCATTTCCACATTCACCATTCAACAATGATTATAAAAATATATATTATTAATAAGTATGTAATATATGAAATAATAATGATACTGGAAATATGTGTGTGTGTTTGTGTGTTTGTTTTTTTACATATATCTCATTCACTTACTTCCATTCAATACGACATGAAAACGGAAACAGCATTTACGCGTATGTACGACCTACCATCTCCATAATCGGTGTTTTCCATTTCATAAATATATCTATTATAAATATTTATATTATGAATATATATGATATATAAATCATGTTTTATATTTATTAAATATTTAAATAATTATCTAAGTGATGAGATCAAGAATAACATGTTAAAACGTGTACGATAAAGAAAGTGACTACTACCCGAAATGTTACTTTAACATGCAAATTATTATTAAATGGTTAGTATAAAGTAATTAATGAATCCTATATGATATCATAATATTAAAATGGTTTTTTTATAATTTAATAACATACTATGGTCATTATACAAGAGGCTAAATGTACACTCGACTAAAGGAAAGTACAAGGTAAGGGTTATTTACTCAATCTCATTATTATCCGAGATTGTTTATCTATTAGTATCTACTAGGAAATATTTATCATATATGTCCATATTTCATTAAAATGTTTTAAAATTTTATATTTTAAGTTTTTATAGAGGGGACCCTTTAACTATATCATCATTTTAAATTTTTTTAAACATTTATTTTTCTAAATCATTTAATTAATGTTTATGTTTTCAAAATGATTTTAAGGATTTATTTATATAGACATGATTATATTAAAGTGTTCATTTCGATTAATGTTTCAAAGTGGTATGGGACACTTTGATTAAAAAATCTCTTTTAAATTACTTCCTTTATAAATTGTGTGACTTTTAAATTATTTCTTGAAAAAGTGTATTTCTCTTAAAGAGTTTTATCTCGTAGACTGGACGACAATGCAAGTTTTTAAAATAAAAATGTTTTAAATATTACCAATTTTTTATACCCAATTTCAATGTGGAATTGATTCCAATAAAAAACATAGATTAATTTATTTCAAATTTATATAATTTGACTTTAAAACCAATTAAAATATATTTTAACACTATAAATAAATCAGAAAAAAAAAATTGAATTTAAATTCAATATTTTTCATTATTCATTAAAAAATGAAACATCATGGGAAAAATATTAAAAATTAACCATAATATTTTTTTATACATATATTGAAAATTTTAAGTTTATTTTGACATATAATATTTTTAAAATTTCTAAAAATTGGATTTAAAATAGGTTCTCCATTAAAAGGCAAAAAATTACCTTAATAAAAATATAGGTTTTTATGCATAAAATTGGATTTATTTTTATCTTATTTCTATCAACCCTATTGGATGAATATAAAAAATATTTTATTCAATATAATATATATATATATATATTGCATTAATATTAATCACAAATTTTACTTAATTTAATTTATTAGGATAAAATAGCTTTATGAGCATAAAAATAGATTTCTATAAAAATATTATTTTTATATTAGATTGGTTCTTATATTCATTTATAATTAATTTTTAACCAATTAATTAATTTTATATTTGGGTAAACCATATATTTTCATAATATAGTAAATCCTATTCTTAACTACTAACTTAACAGCTATGTTATATCTTAATATATTAAATAGTTATATTTTAATAATATATTATTTCTCGGTAAAACTCGGTCATGCATGTAACACAAGACATTGAAGAAACTCATTGTTTCATCTGAAGTACACAAACTCAGTATTTCATGAATTTCAAGATATAAAATGTATTTAATTTATTTAAAATAGTAAATATATTATAAATTCTTGGTATATTATATTCCCTTATGCACTTGGTGTTGCGTGTCATGCATGATATCAAATACAATGTTCATACTTTAGAATATTGGGGCATTACAATAGAAAAACATAGTTTTTTATCCATGTTCCCCAAAAGGTATAAAGGAAACCTCCATGATTTTTAACCCTAAAAACTCAAAAAATCAGGGACACCTCCATGAGGTTGAATCCTGAAACTCAACATCACCACCAAACCCCATGTGTGAAATATTCCCCCATATGGACACACTTAACCAAATCCCAAGTGTGAAATCTTCCCCCATGGAGAAACACTTAAAAAAATCCCAATTGTGAAATATACCCTTCCCTGGGAACATGCTTAACCAAATCTCAAGTGTAAAATATTTCCCAATGGGGACACACTCAACCAAACCTTCTAGGTGTCATCATCTTCCTCACGGGAACACATCGGAACCCCACTATCCAACCTATCCCCGTGAGACATTAAAAATGTGGCCAACCTAAATAGAATCTTTACCCCATTAAATAAACATGGGATTCATTTAGTAAAAATTCCTCAGATTTTTATGCCCTTAGTGCCAACTACACAATGGTCGACACGGGATTCTTTTTGTTTAATGCCTATGATTCCTTGCATGAAATATTCCCTCCAACATAAGAGGAATTATTAGATACCCAATATACCTAACATCAAGAGGTTCCCATACATTCCCAACATTGTTATCTAATCTAACCAAATGTTTCTTCCCTATATAAATAGAAGTAATGTAATTAACGGATATCCGACTCATGAATGATCTACAAACAATTTTTATGAACATGACTTAAACTACGAGGGAGACCCAAAATAGGAAGATAAATACATAGAGGAATATATTTATGGGGTAACTAAAATCCCATACACCCATTTTGATCAAGTATTTGACATCACCAACTGTGATGGTGGAGTTATCTCACCTTTGAAAAGCGGGAATGTGGGGGAAATCCAAGTGCGATGCGCAACCCCGGTAGAAAGAGTCAGAAACAAAAATGGTGAAAACGACATAAATCTCTTCTCATTAAATCATAATAACTAGTAACATTGTGGAACCATCAAATTTTCATGTCATTGGATCTAGATATTTGGTTCAAGGTACCCACCTAATGGGTAGTGGGCCTAGCATGAAACTAACCTATGACTTGGGGAAGATAACATTGGGTATCATCTGTCTATGACATCACCAATGGGGATCATTTATCTACTTTAGAAATATTGGATGACATCAAGTCATTGGGAATTAAATTCATCATATCTATATTGATGGATGATTACATGTACATTATAGGAATCAGGCTATAGGAAATATACAATCTAATGCCAACAGTAATAGGGGCAGGGAGATGTTGTTGTGGTAATCCCACATGACTACATTACTAACATGACAACCACCATTTATTAGGCTACTAGGTTCCCACACCCCATCTCACCCTTTAATCCCTTCCATAGGAGGGTGATCAACACCATCCTTCGCTAGTATGAACATAAAGGGGTCATTACCACTAGAGATATAGCTTATAGGGATCTCAACATATTGACACATCATCGACACAACCATCCTTGAGGGTCTTATAGGGGGAAACCACCCCCTATATTAATAGAAACCCACTTCATAAGCCTCTCCTTAGAAAATTAAAACAAATTGCTCCCCTGTGTCAGGGAGGTAGGAGATGTTCAAGCCATGCCCATCATGGTAAATGAATGAGAGCTACCCCGGAAGGCTCCCACCCAACCACAACAGCACCACCACTGACCAGTCCCATAGATCAATCAGTGGATCGACCCCATCCTCATTATATTGATCCTGGTCTAGAACACCCGATGTCGATGTCGGGGGGCTCTCCAAGAACAGTTTTTGGAAAGAGTCATCTTTTGCAGCTCTAGTGGCCCTCACCACTACAAGTATATCCCATCACATTCCTACTACTACTGAGCGAGGATCTGTCTTCAATAGATTGGAATTGAGACCCCAACCTCCTCATTGGTAGTTTTGGTTTTATCTCTTAGTTTTTAGTTCTGCTAAAAACCATTACGGTCCATCCCATGATAAATAATATCTAAGAGGAGGTCCTCCCCACACTACCACCAACCAGAACAGAGGCCCTCCCCATGCTAAATATATTCCATGTTCTGAAGATCCATCCTAGGATAGGAGGGGAAACAACCATCATGGAGGTCATGCCCACAACATAGGTCATAACATGCATGGAAGGAACCCAAGTGACCCTCAAAAACTTTCCCTGGGAGAAGTCCTATTTCATCAAGTTTATGGCCTCAGGAAGCATCGTGTCACATGATGTGTCCTTATTTTGATATAGTTTGCCACATCTTTTTAATAATTTATTAATGATTTAATTAATTATTATTAGAAATTTTATTAAATAAATTCACTTTATATTTTTATAATTAAATGTATTAATTAATCAATTTTTATAACAATTTATGTAATTTTAGATTTTTAAATAATTAATTTAGTTTTACTTTATTTTTATAGTATAATATTTTTTTAAAATTAGTTTAGAGTTTTAATGTTTTTACCTTATAATAATATGACATTCTTATTAATTAATCAGTAACTTATTTTTTTTTTACACTTAAATAATTTAGTTATTTATTTAACATTTCATCTTTTATATATTAATTGATTAAAATAACGTAATTTTATTAATAGTTTCAATCTAATTATTAGATTGCTTTTAAAAATTGTAATCTTTTCAACATAATTCAATGATTATTTTTTATTTAATTACTTATTTAATTAGTTTTTATAAATTATCTGTGTATTTTTGTCAGTTCGTTTAATTTATCTAAAAATTAATTTAACTTCTATTTAGTCTTATAACATTAAATTATTTTATTTTATTTGTTCTTAGAAATTAATATTCAATGTTGTAATGTATCCATTAAACTATATGTTTTTAAATTAAGATTGATATTTTGAAATTATTAGTTAGATTAATAAATTAATTTAAGTTATGATTTTTATTTTGAATTGTTTTAATTATTTCCTATCTTTATTTAATTATTTAGTTTTTCTATTTAGTTTTTTAATTTTTTAATTTTTTTGCAGATTTGAAATGAAACAGTTAAGAAATTATACTGTGGAACTATTTCAAGTCTTTACGGTTGCATCGTTTCAATCCATCACTATCTCAGTGCCACAACAAGTCTGCTCCGTTTCCCCCATTTCCGATGTAGGATTCTGTTTCCAATACGTGACTTTGAAAGACTATAAAATATAAATTATAAAACCAATAAAAATGAAACATAAAACATGGATTAAACATATAAGAAATGGTTTGAGAAAAAATAATTTCATAAAAAATGATGATAAAAAAGGATTTATAAGCTTTCCAAACCACCTACTTGAAACATAAAAAGTTTCATGTACGTGACTTTGAAAGCCTATAAAATATAAACTAAAAGACCAATATAAATGAAACTTAATACATGGATTAAACATTTAACAAATAGTTGAAAATAAAAAGAATTTCATAAAAAATATTGATGGAAAATAATTTATAAGTTTTAAAATTCACCTACTTGAAACTTAAAAATGATTCAAGTGTGTGGTTTTGAAAGACTATAAAATATAAACTATAAGACCGATATAAATAAAACATAAAACATGGATTAAAAATATAATAAATTATTTAATTATTTAATTAATATTATTAAAAATTAATTATATAAAAATGAATTAGTTAATTAGAAATTATCAATAATTAATTATAAAATAAATAACTAATTAATTAGTAATATAATTAATTAATAATTAAAATTTAATAATTATAATGAAAAATTATAATTTATAATTATATTACTAATTAAATAATTAACTATTATATAATTAATAATTATATTACTAATTAACTAATTAATTATTATATAGTAATTTTTTATAAATACTAATTAATACTTATAATGAATAATTTTAATTTTAATTATACTACTAATTAACTAATTATAAAAATGGTCTAGGCTCTATTTTTGCCAAAAATTTTACTAATTAACTATTATATATTTAATAACTATATTACTAATTAACAAATTAATTATTATATTATTAATAATTATATTACTAAGTAACTAATTAATTATTAAATAATTAATAATTATATTACTAATTAACTAATTAATTATTATATAATTAATTATTATTAATTAATAATTAACTAACTAATTATTATACAATTAATAGTAATATAATTATAATTATATTATTAATTAACTAATTAATAATTAATAATTAATAATTAATAATTATAATGAATAATTATAATGAATAATTATATCACTAATTAACTCATTGATTATTATATAATAATTTTTAATAAGTACTAATTATTAATTACAAAGAATAATTATATTACAAATTTACTAATTAACAATTATATAATTAATAATTATATTACCAATTAACTAATTAATTATTATATAATAATTTTTAATAATTACTAATTATTAATTATAATGCATAAATATAATTTATAATCATATTACTAATTAACTAATTATAAAAAGGGTCTCGGTTCGATCTTTCTCAAAAAATTAACTAATTAACTATTATATAATTAATAATTATATTACTAATTAACTAATTAATTACTATATAATTAATGATTAATAATTACTAATTAACTACTTACAAATTATATAATTAATAATTATATTACTAATTAAGTAATTAATTATTATATAATTAATAATTATATTACTAAGTAACAAATTAATTATTATATAATTAATTATTAATAATTACTACTTAACTAACTAAATATTATACAATTAATAGTTATATAATTAATAATTATATTATTAATTAACTAATTAATAATTAATAATTATAATGAATAATTTTAATGAATAATTATAATTTATAATTATATTACTAATTAACTATTATATAATTAATAATTTTATTACCAATTTACTTATTAATTGTTATATAATAATTTTTTTTAATTACTAATTGTTAATTATAATGAATAAATATAATTTATAATTATATTACTAATTAACTAATTATAAAAAGGGTCTTGATTCGATCTTTCCGAAAAAATTAACTAATTAACTATTATATAATTAATAATTATATTTCTAATTAACTAATTGGTTATTATATAATTAATGGTTAATAATTACTAATAAACTAATTACAAATTATATAATTAATGATTATATTTCTAATTAAGAAATTAATTATTATATAATTAATAATTATATTACTAAGTAACTAATTAATTATTAAATAATTAAAAATTACATTACTAGTTAACTACTTAATTATTATATAATTAATTATTACAAATTACTAATTCACTAACTAATTATTATACAATTAATAGTTATATAATTAATAACTATACTATTAATTTACTAATTAATAATTAGTAATTAGCAATTAGTAATTATAATGAATAATTATAATTAATAATTATAATGAATAATTGTAATTTATAATTATATTACTAATTAACTATTATATAATTAATAATTATATTACAATCTAACTAATTAATTTTTATATAATAATTTCTAATAATTACTAATTATTAATTATATTGAATAAATATAATTTATAATCTTATTACTAATTAACTAATTATAAAAAGGGTCTCGGCTCTATCTTTCTCAAAAAATTAACTAATTAACTATTATATAATTAATAATTATATTACTAATTAACTAATTGGTTATTATATAATTAATGATTAATAATTACAAATTAACTAATTACAAATTATATAATTAATAATTATATTACTAATTATGTAATTAAATATTATATTATAATTAATTATATTACTAAGTAACTAATTAATTATTAAATAATTTTTAATTATATTACAAATTAACTAATTATAACTAATTAATTATTATATAATTAATTACTAATAATTATAAATTAACTAACTAATTATAATATAATTAATAATTATATAATTAATAATTATATTATTAATTAACTAATTAATAAATAATAATTAGTAATTGTAAGGAATAATTATAATTAATAATTATAATGAATAATTATAATTTATAATTATATTACTAATTAAATATTATATAATTAATAATTATATTACCAATAAACTAATTAATTATTATATAATAATTTTTAATAATTTCTAATTATTAATTATAATGAATAAATATAATTTATAATTATATTACTAATTAACTAATTAACTATTATATACTTAATAATTAATTAGTTAATTATATTATAATTAATTATTCATAATTACCAATTAACTAATTAATAATTATATAATTAATTATTAATAATATTAATTAAATGATTAAATAATTTATTATGTGTTTAATCCATGTTTTATGTTTCATTTATATCGGTCTTATAGTTTATATTTTATAGTCTTTCAAAACCACATACTTAAATCATTTCTAAGTTTCAAGTACGTGGTTTTGAAAGCTTATAAATTATTTTTCAAGAACATTTTTTATGATTTTTTTTTCAACTATTTGTTATATGTTTAATCCATGTTTTAAGTTTCATTTATATCGATCTTATAGTTTATATTTTATAGGCTTTTAAAGTCACGTGTTTGAAACATTTCTAAGTTTTATGTAGGTGTCTTTGAAAACTTATAAATTATTTTCCATCAACATTTTTTACGAAATTCTTTTAATTTTCAACTGTAACGCCCCGACCCCAGAATCTAAGAGCCGGTGCATTTTTTTAAATCATTGTCTTGATTACAAGGAATCAAGTCCCGATGAACCGATCAGTTTAGTAGTCTTGGAAACAAGATACAAACATAAGTTCAACACTACAACTTGAAAAGAAAAACAACACTAATTTATTCCATTAGAAACATCCTAGCTTCCAAGATTATTCCTGCAAGACACTCATAACTAACTTCTTCATATCCTGGGAAATTGAAACATGAGAATAGGGTGAGCTCAAACGCTCAGTAATAGTAAGCAATACAGCAGAAGATAACAGAAACATTAGGCATGGTGAATAATTGAAAACACATGACTTTAAAAATAATAAAAATGAACACTTTATGGAAGGAATATGAGTTGAGTAAATAATTCCATAATAAAACATAGTCATGGGTATTCTACTAATCGAATAACCACATGAAATATCAATATCTAATCTCACAATTATGGAATGCATAATGTCGGACATCATAACCACATAGTCAAGGCCTTGTGCCAAGACTACAAATAAGATTTTGTCAAGGCCTTGTGCCAAGACACTAGTTTGTCTCATGAGACATACTAATACATCGAGGAGCTATATCAGGCTTCACCTGTCACTTAATATGTCCAATTCATTCCTCATATGAAAAATTTGAAACATAGCATAACCATTCATATTAAAACTAGCATAAAAAATTTCAATACTTTATCCACAAACCATGAATGGTATAAAAATAGCACATCCACAGTCAAACATAACTCATTCAATACAATATGCAAGATTGTATTGTAACAGATTAACCTCAATCGAGAATAATGAAGGATATTGACATAGATGAAAATAATCATCAAAACTATTTGAGAGAAATATCCCCCTTTTCTTGAAAACATTTAAAAGTCACGCTATTTGTCAAGAAGCCGTTTAAAAATAGATTTTTTAATCCAAGTGTCTCATACAACATTGAAACTTTTAAAAGGAATTTTAATTTTAAAACATAAATGTCCATATAAATAAATCCTTAAAATCATTTTTAAAACATGTACATTAATGAGAAATATTTAGAAGAATAAATTTTTAAAATATTTAAAATGATATTTTAGATAGAGTTCCTAACCAAATGAGAGATGCTTGAATACAAATAATTGAGGTAATAAAAAATTTATAATATCTTGAGAATAAATGATTTCATTATATACTATGTCAAAGGATAGTATATACACCATATAAAAGTGAATTGGTGCATTAGAACAAAGAAGTCTCAAAGGAATGTAAATTGAGATGAAATTCCTTATAAAGACAGTATCTTTAGGTAAAGGATAAATCAATGACATAATTATGTGTGAAAAATATAAATACACTCAATATGATTGGATATTCAGGGTAAATAAAGCATAGGATATTCACACATATTCTTGTAAAAACAATACCAATTACTTGGATGTTTAACTCAATGAATGGAAATTGAATTCAGATCAAGTTTATATCAATGACTTGGGAAATTATCAATGGATTGATTATGTGTATCAAAAGTATATCCATACAAAGGGGAGTGGAAATTACTAAATAAATAAGAAATAGTGATTCCACACATAATCTAGGAGTAAAATAATCAATGAAGTATGGGTAAAGCCCACTGAGTGGAAATAGAAATTTGAAATTCCCTTACCGATTTGGTAACTTATGAAACATGCAACCCATGAAAGAAATATCATACAATAAAGATGTAAATACACATAAATTAAATTATATTACACCAAGAATACAATCATGGACAGTACATATGTCACGCAAAAGTAAATAGTGGCCAATATAGCATGAATCTTATGGGAATAAAAAGTGAGATGAAAAACCCTTACTTCGTTGTAATCAATCGAGTCGTATGACCAAAAATTAATAACGACAAAATGAATCACATAATACCATAAATATAAATATAATAAAGATAATATATATCAAATGGTAGTACACAATACACCACATCCAATAAATAAGTGGCGAACAATGGAAATCTCACAGAATTAAAAGTGAGATAAGAAACCTCATACCTCAAGTCTGACCTGTCTTGTATGTTCCTTGTTCTTCATGAATAATAAACTTAGGTTCATTTATACTTGATTAAGAACAATTTTCAAGTTTATTATTCTTTTTATATCACTTATTACCTTGCTATAACAATTAGTTAATTATTTGATTTCATATTGGATATTTTATCGATGTTCGAAACTTGAGTAAAAAATGAACTTGTTATAATTACAATTTTTCCACGTGGTCAAAATTAAATTATCTCCAGAATGATATAAATGATTTATATATCATATATATATATATATATATATATTATATATCCAGTATATATATCTATTTCTAACACTACATAACATTTGGAGATAAGAAATGAAATGTACCGTTCATGGAGACGGTAAGCCGTACGTACGCATGAATGCTACTTTCATTTCTATTTTGTATTTTACTAGAATTAAAACATAATGATACATAGGTATATTATAATTCCAGTATAATATCATATATAATATCATTAATTCAATCCTTTATACGTCCCACATAAGGCATTAACGAGTCATATCATTTTGAGGGGGCGGTAGTCGGCACTTCCTCAAATGAAATTATCGTGTTTTACCCATAATTGAAACCATAAAACAATGATATAAATGGAAAATAAAGATGAATAAAGAAAAAATAAACATAATATATATATCATATATAAATAAAGTTTCATCTTAATGGCCACCATGAGAAGAGGTAGGAGATAATCGAACAATCATCGTTTCGTGAGGCATTAGTTTGTCGTCCACAGAAACAGTATGTTCTTCACCCATTAGATGGAGGTGTGTGTAAGTGTAGTTATAACACTTCTCATAAAAACATCCTATTATATTTAGGATACTGTTTTTGTTATAAAATAAAGTAATAATAAGTGTTTAGGGGGTTGGAGAAGTAAAATAAAACAAAATAAAACAAAATAATTTAAGAGAAAGTGTTACCTCTAATTTGGGTAACTTCCTTTGGTTTGAACCAAAATGACTTCTTGAAGTGCCTTATTACTAATGTAAGGATTCTAGGAGGAAGAGGGGAATCTTTATAGATTATTTTGGCAGGGTTTGGACGAGCCAAGGGGCTTGAAACGTGTTTGTAATGGGTTAGAATTGGTGTCCTTTTATAAGGGGGAGGAGGGGCTCTTAAGGAAAGTGTGAAAGTATTATTTTATTATATAGTGATATTCAGTTTCTAACGGTCCAAAAATAATTACAGTCAAAGATAAGATGACTCGTGATCGAAATAAATTCATCCAATAAGAATAGGATAGGTTTTGGATATTATTTTAATATTAATAATAATATTTATTTAAATCATTTATTAATGAGGTAACTACTACATCATTATTGTGTCATAAATAATTTAATTTATTTGATGTCTAAAATTTATAAAAAAATTAATATAATGTAGGAAATCATTTTATATTTCTAATGATTATTTATAGTTGAATGGATGACTTATATAACCCCATGTAAAAATTTATATACTGAA
The DNA here is from genome assembly GCA_963277665.1 of Viscum album. NCBI lineage: Eukaryota > Viridiplantae > Streptophyta > Magnoliopsida > Santalales > Viscaceae > Viscum > Viscum album. The sequence goes on from OY728138.1 coordinate 1,672,942,942, forward strand.
AGAAATTTGTTAATGTCATTTTTGTCTTTACTTTAAGATAATTAAAATAAATTGTCATTATCATTCTTAAGTGGCTCTATGGGGTCCCCAAATCGACCCAAGGATACCCATAGTCGGTCATGAGTCATCCAATAAGGTTAGGACAAGTATTAAGATAATTTTTTATTATTATAATATTTGTTTTACCTTAAATTACCCTATTTATCTTTAACCGCGGTAAATATAAATCAAAATTTACTATTCATCAAAAATTATTTTCATCTTATTGAACCAAATTTTACTTAATAATAACAACCATGTATCTCGGATTTTTGAAATTCAATTCACAAAAGCGGTAAAATTTCATTTAAATGAAAAGGTCGGATTTTTAACTACTACTTAGTGGTTTCACTATTCATCAAAATTGATGTTTTTCTAGAAAAATAACAAAAATTCAGCCTAAGATATATTTGATATTCCAAATTCAAAAATGTTGTCTATATTACCAAATTCAAAACATAAAAGTTGGATTAATTAATTTAAAATTAATTCTTGTTGTCAAAACAAATAGTGTGTTTTTAAGAAACAATAATTATCAAAAGATTGACACTTGTTTATGTATAATTTCAAAGTGAAATTAATTCCAATGACCAACATTAGATTAAAGGGTAAAAATATAATCTAATTATACTTCAAAAACAATTTAAAATATAAACTAACCATATAAATATATTAGATTAAAAGGCAGTTTTGAATTAAAATACATTATTTCTCGTTATTCATAAAAAAATGAATATTATTAGAAAAATACCAAAATTTCATCCAAAGTAAATTTTGATGTCCCGATTCTAAATAAGAATTTTATTTTGTCAAAATGAATATGTAAAAGGGTCAAATATTGGATTTAAAAAGGGTTCGCCATTAAAAGTTGGTAAAATTGTTTTTTTAATACATTTTTTATCTGAAAAATTGAATTTGTTCTTATAATATTTATAAGAAACACATAATACATAAGTTAAAATTATATGGAGTATATAAAATTCAAAATCTATATAATACTATTTCTAACCACTTTTGAATGGCTAGTTTGGTAAGTCATGGTGCGCTCGAACCCGGTGTTGCGTGTAGCGCAAGCTATTGAATTTAAAGAAAATAACTTACTATGAAATCTTAGGGTGTTACATTCTCCCCTCCTTTAATAAATTGCATCCTTGTAATTTGAAATTGTTCTTCGAAAATAAAAGGTTAAAAATAGAAAAATACCTTTGTGGGAAACCCACATCAGAAATTGGTTTAATAAATTTAGTCTTAATAAGTGGGAAAAGGAGATGAAAAAGTCACCACTAAATTATGATCTCGATTAGGAGAACATTGGTGGAAATTATAGACACATAATTAGAGGAAAAACATAAATACATATAGGGAGTGATTGAGTTCATCAATCACAAACAAGTGTAAAATTCAGGTCCTCAAAGCCGTCAATCTATGACGATTTAAAATATCATTGATTCAACAAAACAGAAATCATTAGGATAACACATTTTTGGTTTTAAGATCGCTTCCCTAAAGTTTAATAATTAATTTATTCATAGAATAAGAAAACAGAAATATACTTGACAAGTAGAGTTCCATCCTTTATCTAATTCTTACCACAAACTCATCTTTCACTCCAAATGATGAGTATTAAAGATGACTTGGTCACACCTGAAGTGCTAGAATCAACTTATAGAGAATCACATAATCCAAAATGGATGAACTATATATTTACCTTTTCTTTAGAGATTAACCGAAACCAAAATGGTTAGTAAAAGATCAAATGATCCGCAAAAAGGGTAATACTTTAGAGAAATAAATACTAATATTAATTTCAAAAATTAAACCAACAATACCCAAATTTCAATAAATACCATTCAATAAACAATTGTCAGTAAAATATTTTAATATAATTCAAATTAATATTGAAACCCAAAACTCAGAAGAATTTTCTTACATAATTTTCCATGTTAAATTGTATCTCCAAATAACATCGATTACTCTTAAAGTCACATACTTAAAAGTAATTAACCTAATCACATATTCTCTATGATAGGTTAATTATTTCCATAAATAACCCAAATCTCTATAAATCTAAAATAAAAACATAGGTAAAAAAACACATTTTCTCTTCAATTGAAATCTCATAGTATTCTATTTTTCTTAGGCATATAGTATTCCCAATAGAGCGAACATCTTCCAAAATAACATTTATCACTTAATCACCAAATCATTTTCCTATACTAAGGATATCCATTTGATAAGACATAATATCCCAAATCAACTTATTATTGATCAATAAAATCATTTAACTAAATAGAATTAGTCACACTAACCAGGGACTTCACGTAGTCCAGTGGTAGGTGATAAATCCCAATCACACTATGGTTGTGGGTTTGATTCCCGCAGCTTTGTCCGACGCGATGGGTTGTCACACAGACTACATGTTGTCCTTTTTCAAAAACTATATAATTTTATAATATTCCAAAAAATGAGATAGATTCCTCAAAATAACTATAACATAATTTCATCACAAATGTTATCTCATACCTCGCATTTTCATTCCAAAATTTAATAACTTATAATTTCCACAAACTCAATGATCATATAAAACCAAATGGTTATTTATAACTATATCCACAAGAGAAAATATAATTCTTCCTCAAATATCATTTTCACATGACAAACCATAGGGTTACAAATACAAGAGAAAAGTCTTCCAAAGTAATCCCATCAACAAAGAGCACTAATACTTTTTAAACATTTCTCCATCCATTTATTTCAACATAGCTTCTTCCTTGACCAAGAGGATATCCTATAGAATAGGGCATTCACTTGGGTAATTGTCAGGTCCTCTACATTTATGGAAAATGACTGTAAATGGATTCTTAGGACCATTTTTATTTTCTTCCATAGTACTCTTCATTTTTCCTCGGCAATTCTTTACTTTATATCCTTCTTTCCCATACATAAATCATTTCTTTGTTCCATTAAGAAACATTCCTAGGTGTTCCTTCTCCATTTCCTGCATGATGGAAAATAAGCTTTCTTTTCTCTATGGTTTTCACTATTGGAGCTCTTATCATTCACCACTTTTCTCTTCCTTGTTGAGTTCGGGAGTTGGTTAATATATATGTTGTAGATCATGTTTTTTGAAAATTGATTCGGAACGAACATGATATCTTTTATGCCTATCAACATTCCATTTTGTTTCTCATTTCCACCACCATTAAAACCTTGTACATCATGCTCAAAGTTACAATGACTTCCTTGGAATCCAATCATTGACTAAAATTAGAAAGCATTGTGTGAGTAATAATAGTCATAAAATCATTTAGAGAATATCATGACAACTTATTTTTAATTTAAAAGACCTTAGGATTAACTAAGGTCATTTATTCTCATCTTATATTAAAATCATTCAAATCTGTTTGTAAAGAGAATGTAAATTATCCTAAGCATATCTCCCAGGAGTTTCATAACCAAGAGTGAATCAAGGCCCATTGTCGTGTACCACGATACCCCTGGTCAAGCCCGAAACTCCTTGTCGGAGTTTTCACTCCTACGTACATCTATGTCAGGGCTGCCTCTACCTGATCGTATCCAGATAGGGATGTACTACTTGTAAAATACACAAAATCTATACATTACCAAGATTCTAGGAAGTTCTTCTATACTAATCTTCAAAGTCTATCTTCGGGTAATGTGCTCTAATCAGATTTTATCTAAATCTAGTTTCCAAGGCTTGTACTAAACTTCCTATGATGCCAACTATAATGCCCTGACCCCAAAATCCAGGAGCTGATGCATTATTTTAATACATTTTCATGATTACAAGGAATCAAGTCCCGAATGACTGATCAGTTTAGTAGTCTTGGAAACAAGATACATACATAAGTTCAACACTACAACTTGAAAAGAAAAACAACACTAATTTATTCCATTAGAAACATCCAAACTTCCAATATTATTCCTGTAAGTCACTCATAACTAACTTCTTCATATCCTAGTAAAATGAAACGTGAGAAAGGGGTGAGCTCAAATGCTCTGTAAGAGTAAGCAATACAGTGAAAGATAACATAAACATTAAGCATCGTGAATAATTGAAAACACATGACTTTACAAATAATAAACATGAACACATTATGGTAGGAATATGAGATGAGTAAATAATGACATAATAAAACATAGTCATGGGTATTCTACTAGTCAAATAACCATATGAAATATCAATATATAATCTCATAATGATGGAATTCATAATGCCGGACATCATAACCACATAGTCAAGGCCTTGTGCCAAGACTACAAATAAGATTTTGTCAAGGCCTTGTGCCGAGACACTAGTTTGTCTCATGAGACCTACTGATGCATCAAGGAGCTATAGCGTGCTCCACCCGTCACTTACTAAGTCCAATGCATTCCTTATATGAAAAGTTTGAAACATAACATAAACATTTGTATTAAAACTAGCATACGAAATATCAATACTTTATCCACAAACCACGAATGGTATAAAAATAGCACATCCACAGTCAAACATAAATCATTCAAAACAATATGGAAGATTGTATTATAACAGATTAACTTCAATCGAGAATAATTAATGATATTGACTTTAATGAAAATAATCATCAAAACTATTTAAGAGAAATGTCCCCCTTTTCTTGAAAACATTTAAAAGTCATACTATTTGTCAAGAAGCCGTTTAAAAATAGATTTTTGAATCAAAGTGTCTCATACCACTTTGAAACTTTTAAAAGGAATTTTAATTTTAAAACATTAATGTCCATATAAATAAATCCTTAAAACCATTTTTAACACATGGACATTAATGAGAAATATTTAGAAGAATAAATTTTTAAAACATTTAAAATGATATTTTAGTTAGAGTTCCTTACCAAATGAGAGACGCTTGAATACAAATAATTGAGGTAATAAAAACTTTATAATATATTTAGAATAAAGTATTTATTTATATACTATATCAAAGGATAGTATATACACTATATAAAGGTGAATTGGTGCATAACAACAAAGAATTCTCAAAGGAATATAAATTGAGATAAAATCCCTTATAAAGACAGTATCCTTAAGTAAAGGATAAATCAATGACATAATTATGTGTGAAAAATATAAATACACTCAATATGATTGGATATTCAGTGTAAATCAATCAGAGGACATTCACACGTATTCTTGTAAAAACAATACCAATGACTTGGATGTTTAACTCAATGAATGGAAATTGAGTTAAGATCAATTTTATATCAATGACTTGAGAAATTATCAATGGAGTGATTATGTGTATCAAAAGTACAATCACACAAAGGGGAGTGGAAATTACTACATAAATAATAAATAGTGATTCCACACATAATCTTGGAGTAAAATACTAAATGCAGTATGCGTAAAGCCCACTGAGTAGAGATAGAAATTTGAAATTCCCTTACCGATTTGGTAACTTATGAAACATAAAACCCATGAAAGAAAGATCATACAATGAAGATGTAAATACCCATAAATTAAAGTATATTAAACCAAGAATACAATCATGGACATTATATACTCCACACAAAAGGAAATAGTGGCCAATATAGCATGAATCTCAGGGGAATAAAAAGTGAGATTAAGAACCCTTACTTCGTTGTAATCAATCGAGTCGTATGACCAAAAGTTAATACCCACCAAATAAATCACATAATACACTGAATATAAAAAGAATAATGATAATATATATCAAATGGAAGTCACTACTATAAAATATGTCTATACCCACGGTTTTGCAAAAAACTGGGGGTATAGGGCACCCCTATACCCACGGTTCTCCAAAACCGTGGGTATAGGCCACCTATACCCATGGTTCTCCAAAACCGTAGGTATAGGGTACCCCTATACCCACGGTTTTGGAGAACCGTGGGTATAAGGTACTTTCCGAAGACCTATACCCACGGTTATTCAAAACCGTGGGTATTGGGGTTTTTTTTTTGAAGCCCTATACCCACAATTCTCCAGAACCGTGGGTATAGCTTATGGCGGGGAATGAAAATAAGGCGGGACACAAAAAAAATTGGCGGGAAGATATTTTTTCACGGTTTATTTTAATATATTTATATAAATATAAATTTATATACACAGAATTTTCGTAACTCAGTTGGTCAATAGTGGAGGTGCAACCATTAGACTCATGTTCGAATCTCGTGGTCTACGTTTTTTAGAATTTAAGAGGATTAAATTTATATATATATCCTGATGTACGAATAAATATTATAAAGAATTCGCAGTCTATTTGGTCACTTGGTGGTGCGCGCTTATGAAGCCCAGCGTGAGATGCGGGTTCGAATCCCAGCTCCAGCTTTTTTTGTATTTTAAGTGGATTAAATGAATATAATATGTTGATTTATGGATATATATCAATTAACAATACTAGCTCGGTTGGTCCGTTGTGGGGCGCTGGGGCAACGCTTTTTCGGAGGCACAGGTTCAAAATCCCATGGATGCTTTTTTTTAATACCGACTTGGATTATATTAATATATATCTGCTGATATATATATATATATAACATATAAAAATTGCAGCTTGGTTGGTCCCGGAGCTCGCTGTTAGGCGTAGCGTGCAGGGTTCAAACGTTGCTGATCACGATTTTTTTAAATTGAATTGAATATATTCCCCACAGTTTGAAAACCATGGTGTAAGTGCCCTGCCACGCTGTACAACGTGGTGTTGGTGTGTGACACACCTATACCCACGGTTTGTCGTGGGTGTGTGACAAGACCCCTATACCGACGGTTTTGAACCGTGGGTATAGCCTATACCCACAGTTTTGGGGGCTATACCCACGGTTTTGAACCGTGGGTATAGGCCATTTTTTCAGTGGTGATTACACAATACACCACATCCAATAAATAAGTGGCAAACAATGGAAATCTCACAGAATTAAAAGTGAGATAAGAAACCCCTTACCTCAAGTTTGAATTATCTTGTATGTTCCTTATTATTCCTGAATAATAAACTTATATTAATTTCAACTTGATTAAGAACATTTTTCAATTTTATTTTTCCTTTTATATCACTTATTACCTTGATAACAATTAGTTAATTATTTGAGTTCATATTGGATATTTTATCAATGTTTAGAGCTTGATTCAAAAATGAACTTGTTATAATTACAATTTTTCCATGTGGTAAAAAGTCCATTATCTCCATAATGATATACATGATTTAGATATCATATATATATATATATTATATTTTCAGTATATATATCTATTTATAACAATATATAAAGAAATGAACTGTACTGTTCATGGAGACGGTAAGCCGTATGTATGCATGAACGCTACTTTCATTTCTATTTTGTATTTTAATGGAATTAAAACATAATGATACATAGGTATATTATAATTCTATTATAATATCATATATAATATCATTAATTCCATCCTTTATATGTCCCACAAAATTAATTAATGAGTCATATCATTTTGAGGGGGCGATAGTCCGCACTTCCTCAAATGAAATTATTGCGTTTTACCCATAATAGAAACCTTAAAATAATGATATAAATGGAAAATACATAAGCATAAAGAAGACATAAACATAATATATATATCATATATAAATAAAGTTCTATCTTAATTGCCACCATGAGAGGTGGTAGGAGATAATCAAACAATCACCGTTTCGTGAGGCGTTAGTTTTCCATCTACATAAACAATATGTTCTTTACCCATTAGATGGAGATGTGTGTAAGTGTAGTTTAAATCCTTCTCATAACAACATCCTAGTATATTGAGGATACTAGTGTTGTTATAAAAGAAAGTAATAAAAAGTGTTTAGGGGGTTGGATAAGTAAAATAAAACAAAATAAAACAAAAGAATTTAAGAGAAAGTGTTACCTTTAATTTGGGTAACTTCCTTTGGTTTTAACCAAAAGGACTTCTTAATGTTCCTTCTGCCTCAGGTAAGGCTTCTAAGAGGAAGAGAGGGATCTTGAGAGATTATTTTGGCAGAGGTTGGACGAGCCAAGGGACTTAAGAGGTGTGTGGAATGGGTTATAAGTGGTGTCCTTTTATAAGGGGAGGGGGCTCTTTAGGAAAGTGTGAAAATATTATTTTATTATATAGTGATATTCGGTTTCTAAAGGTCAAAAACTAATTAAAGTCGAATATAAGATGACTCGTGGTAGAAATAAAATCATTTAATAATAATTGGACAGGTTTTGGATATTATTTTAATATTATTAATCTTATTTATTTAAATCATTTATTAATGATGTAAATACTACATCATTATTGTGTCATAAATAATTTAATTTATTTGATTTCTAAAAATTATAATAAAAATTACCATAATGTAGGAAATATTTTTATCTTTCCAATCATTATTTATAGTCGAAAAGGAGACTTATATAACCCCATGTAAAAATTGATATGCTAAAAGATATTTGTTAATGTCATTTTTGTCTTTACTTTAAATTAATTAAAATAAAGTGTCATTATCATTTTTATGTGACTCCATGGGGTCCCCAAATCAACCCAAGGATTCCCATGGTCGGTTATGACTCATCCAATAAGTTTAGGACAAGTGTTAAGTTAATTTTGTATTATTATAATATTCTTTTTATCTTGAATTACTCTATTTACCTTTAACCGCGGTAAATAAAAGTCAAAAGTTACTATTCAACAATAATTATTTTCATCATATTGAAACATATTTTACTTACTAATAACAACCATGTATCTCATATTTTTGAAATTCAATTCACAGAAGTGGTAAAATTTCATTTAAATGAAAAAGTCGGATTTTTAACTTCTACTTAGTGGTTTCAATATTCATCAAAAATTGAAGTTTTTCAGAAAAATACCAAAAATTCAGCCTAAGATATATTTGATATTATGAATTCAAAAATTATGTCTATTATACCAAATTCAAAACACAAAAGTTGAATTAATTGATTTAAAATTAATTCTCTTTGTCAAAACAAATAGCGTGTTTTTAAGAAACAATAACTATCACAAGATTGACACTTGTTTATGTATAATCTCAAAATGAAATTAATTCCAATGACCAACATTGGATTAAAGGGTAAAAATATAATCTAATAACACTTAAAAACCAATTTAAAATATAATCTAACCATATAAATAAATTATATTAAAAGGCAGTTTTGAATTAAAATACATTATTTCTCACTATTCATAAAAAAATGAATATTATTTGAAAATTACCAAAATTTCACCCAAAGTAAATTTTGATGTCTCGATTCTAACGAAGAATTTTATTTTGTAAAAATGAATATGTTAAAGGGTCAAATATTGGATTTAAAAAGGTTTTGCCGTTAAAAGGTGGTAAAATTGAATTTTTTTGAAAAATGCATTTTTTATCTGAAAAATTAAATTTGTTCTTATAATATGTCTAAGAAACACATAATATATAAGTTAAAATGATATGGGGTATATAAAATTCAAAATCCAGTTAATACTATTTATAACCGCTTTTGAACGGCTAGTTTGGTATGTTGTGGTGCGCTCGAACTCGATATTGCGTATAACACAAGCTATTGAATTTAAAGAAAATAACTTACTATGAAATCTTGGGGTGTTACATAAACTATTTTTTATATGTTTAATCTATATATTAAGTTACATTTATATTGGTCTGTTAGTTTATATTTTATAGGCTTTCAAAAACGTACTTGAAACTTTTTAAGTTTCAAGTTGGTGGTTTAGAAAAGTTATAAATCATTTTTTATCATCATTTTTTATGAAATTCTTTTTGTTTTCAACTATTTATTATATGTTTAATTCATGTTTTATGTTTCATTTATATTGGTATTATAGTTTATATTTTATTATCTTTCAAAGTCACGTATTTGAAACATAATCTCACATTGGAAATGCAAAATGTTCTGCGCAGAAAAGGGAGAACCAGAATCTCATATCAGAAATGTAGAATGATTTTCAGGGTAAGTTCTCTTATAAAAGGGAGCTCTGGGTGAGAGCTTATGTTAGAATCCAGATGGTTGTAATGACAGTACTATTGGATTTTAAATAGTGGATAAATTCTGTTGAAAATTTTAATTTTATTTTATCTTTTGTTTTGTTTTGTTTTGTTTATATATATATATATATACATAAACAAAACAAAAAAAAATAAAAATAAAAATAAAATTTTTTAAACAGTGTTTTTTTAGTAGAAAGGTCGTAATGGGGTTTCCGCCTTTCCCCCGAACCCTAAAGTCGGAAACTTCCTTAACGCCTTTAGAGATTATTTTTTAAAAAAAGTAACGTAATTGTTTTTAATAAATTAATTGTTTTTTTAAATGTATTTTTTAAAAAAATCCCCCTACTACACCGTTCTCACAACCATTCCCAGGGATGAACCGACCCTCGCCGCCACCATGGATTTACTAGATGCCTTAGTTTCATCTGAAATACAAATCTATCCATCCTCGTCACTGGTTCCACCGCACATCATTACACAGCTGCTCATCCACGCACCATCACAACAAATTTTCACACAACCAGATTTGGTTCAATTTCTTCCCAATATAATCAATTTCAAACAAAGCATTAAATCAGATATGCAAATCAGATATCCATCGCCAAACCCCTCGAGATTCACCATCTTCTGCCAAGAAAGAGGAACAGAACCCGCTTGAGCCTGTTGCTGATAGCCACTGTCATTTCACCACATCCGAGAAAGACCAAACCTTTTGTAAAATTGAATCCATCACTTAAGGAGTGGTCTGCTTGTTGTCATGATGACACCCAATCCGAGCCCCACCAAAGCTGAGATGGATCGGGAGGACTTTCCACACCACACTATTGCGAGAGGAGAGGTGGTGCAGAGGAATCCAATGCCTTTTTGGGTGATGTAGTCGCGCGAAGCCGAGACCAAGAGAAGCAGATTTGGAGAGGGATTCCGCCATCGAGGGCTTCCTTCGGGAAGAACAACAAACCAGATCTCCTCCCCTGCTTCTACGAAATTGGGGGTGGGGGAGGAATAAGACTCTATTAAAAAATAACATAATAATAGTCGTAATAATAATAAATATAATTAAACTTAAATAATAATAAAAATAATAATGATAACATAAAACTTAATAAATAAATAATTTATCATAATAATGAAATAAATTATAAAATATACTAATTAACTAAAAATAATTGTAAACTAAAATAATAATATAAAGTAATAAATAATAACGTTAACAAATTAATAATTATAATTTAACTTTTTAAATTAATTAATTATTATAACAATAATTTAATTTTAAATAAAATGAATATAAATAATAACTTATAACTAAATTAAGTAAAGTAACTATTTATTAAGTAAAAAAATAATTATAATTAGATAATAATTTTACATATTTAATCAAATTTATTATTTAAGTAATTAATTATTTTAAACTGTTTTTAACTTGTCTTTTTTTTATGTAGATACATGAAGGTGACGAGGGTGCGTCCAGATTCACTCAACTACATGTTCGGGAGTCAGTTAGGTGATGTTTGATAAAGTGACGTGTGATGTGGTTAAAAAAGCACGTGTTCGGTGCACAGTAAAGGACCACTTTGAGTCGGTGGAAGTTTGTCGGTGATATGAGCAGATGGCATCAAGATTAAAAGAATGAAGAGCAGTGGAAAATCGAATATGGGATCATTCCGAACATTCGACAACATATCCATCCGGAGCAGAGTGAGAACTTCTCACACTTTAGAGTAGAGCAGATCTGAGGAGCAAATTTTGGAGACCTGGTGGGCAGCCCTGGAGTCGAAGGAGTACAAGATCAAAGAATCATTTGGGGAGTTCTTCCTCCATCTTGTTTTAAATTCTTATACTCTTATCTAGAATGTTTGTAATTTCTGTAATGAAAATGAACGTGATTGTTTGCTAAATCTTTGACTTTGGGGAATTTCTACTTCAACTAGTTGTCTTTTATGTCTTTTCACTTTATCATTTTAATGAGTTTAGAATTGATCATCAAGATCAATTTTGAAAGCATTCAACTGCATTGTACCACTAGAAATTAATCTCAAAACTCCATAATCATTAGGCGCGTCTAATTTTGCATACATTTTCTAAAACATTTAATTCAAAATGAAAACTTCAGAATATACGACAAGTCTGTTCTATTGTACTTTTCATTCGAAATTCTACAGTTGAACCATTCTTGTTGTGGCTAATTCCTAGAATGTTCAATATGAGTGACTTATCTCCTGGCAAGGTAAATAAGTCAGTCTCTTTCAGTGGTATGATGCAACAACATTTCAGTGATGAGGAATCTTTTTAAAACAATTAGAATTGAGTTTTTCTTCGAGCATTTAATTCTGATTGTTCATTTATTAGAATTCTATATTTCTATTACATACTTTTTTCAATCTATTTCCCACTTCATCTTAATTTAGATAAAAATTCAAAAAGAATCTAGTGTTACTTTACTACCTTTAAAATATACAAAAAAAAATATAAAAAGTAAAAAGAAGAAAAAGAAAGAATGTTTATCCCCAATACTGACGACAGTGGGGTGTTTAGTGTTTTTTTTTTAAATTTGTCACAATTCCTTCCCTATGGTTTTGACCCTACTTTCCACTATACTATAGTTTGTAAGAAATTAAAACTAATTAAACATTGAATCAATTTCAACGACAGTCATGTCATCACTATCAACCACTCAGATTTTGAGATGACTGATGACTCGATGAGGGAACCTTGATCCCCACTGCTAGAGTTGGGGTTAGAATCCCATAGATAGAGTCTTATGATCCTTGAAGATGATTTATACAATATCCCCAAATCCCTCTCCAAGTACCTATAGGTCAAGGAAGTTCTTGTCTCTTTCCGAGAACTTGTTTTGAATCCATCTTCATCGCTATTAGTTTCCCTCCTCTCAACCTCAACACTAGAATTTATAGATCCATTAGGGTCTGGGGTGACACCCTCAGATGATGGTGAGAACTTTGTTGAGCCCTAAAGATATGTTTCTTCTCTATCACATTAGAAGGTACTAAACACCCCATACTATATGGATATGATCTTGAAGTTGGATCTACCTCCAAGAGACATTCCAATTTATAGTGGGTGTTTTGACCATGCACGGTCCCTTCTCCCAGTAAATTAGATTTATAGAAGATCTATGTTAGTACCACCACATATTTTTTTATCCTATTCCAATTGGGACTTGGACTGACCAGGTGAAGGACTTTCCTCCTGGTAATGAACAAGATAAATTATGGGAACTCTTGGCCACCGATCAACTATCAGTTTCATCTTGGCCACCTACAAATCTTAAATTTTTGATCCAAGAACTACTAGAAATATGATATATAGCCACAAACCTATAGCCAAAATTTAATTGGTTTGTGGCTAAAGGTTAAGATATAGCCACGCTTAATGGAAATCAGTGGCTTTAAAATTGATATACCCATGGGAGATCATCCCCCGTGACAACTCGCTTCCATCAATTATTATACTCGCTCGGGATTTTCCTCTCCCACTCGCTCACCCAATCCCTCCCTCGAAACCCTTCTCCACCGATCTTCCTTCGAAACCCATCTCCCCCGATCTTCACCCGACTAATTTCTCCCTCGTCCGATCCTCACCCGACCAATTTCTCCCTCGTCCAATCCTCACCCGACCAATTTCTCCCTTATCCGATCCTCGCAGGATTCTCCTTCACGGTTCCACCATCCCTCACCAGCTTCAATTCGCGTCCTCAATTCATGGATTCTCCACCCCTCGACCAATTTGATGCCATGTATGTTTTCAAATATTTTCACAGTAATTATTATATTTTTCTGTATATATATTAAAGTACATAGAATTTTCTTCCACATTGCCCCTTTTTATTTAAGTGTGCTTACAAACATATACAAATTATATGATATGAATTTAACTAAAGAGTTTTCACCCATTGGTGATGAGTCCTTCGTATCTCAAATTAGATTTTGTAAAATTCATCCTTAACAGACTGATATTTGTCCCATTATATTGACATTCAAATCTATATTTATTACCCCCATTTCATTCTTTCTAATTAGATATTTTTTTTCATTCATTTCCTTATGCTCAAGGACCATTAGCCTTGTAATCATAGGTGGCCCAATGATCAAGGATTGAGGTTCTATTTGGTTTTTTTATACAATGCACATGAAAATCGACAATGATCACTTGTATGATGTATTATTTTTAATTTATACATGGGCATGTTTGTGTTTCCTTATGTATATATCATTTATTCTGAATCTGTTTTGAATATGTTATGTATTATGTTATGAATATGTTATGTATTATGTTATGAATTTGTTATATAATATGTTCTTTCTAAAAAAATTAACATTATAAGTCTTGTTATGAAATTTTATTTAAATTTAAACAATTATAATATATTTTTAGATGGATGATAAACATAAATTTATGTAATTATTGATTTATATGGTGCGGCTATTCAGAATCTGCATTACATTGTCAAGTTTTGTATTTTATGATAAATGCTCTGAAGAAGTTAAAAGATATTTTTAGACTAAACAACCCTTTCAATCATGCATTCAAAAATTTCCAAAATATATTTTTAATTCATCCAGTTCCCTAGTTGTTTATGTATCATTTCTTCATGTTTCTGCTCAATTTTGTTTTTCAATAGGTGTTATGTAATAGCATTGTTGATTTCAGTTTTAGTTTTACATTCTAGATTTGAAGAAGTTGGTTTCACCAGTGTTCTATAATGATTTCATAAGTTATATTGATCATCTAGTGAAACGTCCATTGCAAAGGTTTCCATAGGATTTAGCCAGCTAATGAATCAATTTATTCAGTATTCACCTCGAAGTTATAGCACTTTACAAATTTTGTACTGGTTGTGTTGAATGATAAACCATTTTTGACATGGTAGATTTTATTCCATGTGACTCCCATTGATATTACATCAAGCTAGTTAGAGTCATATTTCATTGGTAAATAGTTTTTCATATGTCCAATCAAATTTTCATTTTCATTGCAACAAACACGGATTTTTAGTTTAATCAAGATTGTTGGTGTAACTGATTCAGTCCAGGATATTTAAAAGGACAGTGGAAACACTACATGCTGAGCAGATCTATAAATTCTAAATATAAGTAGTGTGTTTCACTTCTTCAAGTAACCAAGCAGTGTTCAACTTCATGTAGAACCAGATTCTGTTGATTTTTCAGGTCGGTATTTTTAGGAGTTTAAAAGTTCTATGTGCTAAGTTTTTTATTTATTATATATTTATAAGTTAGGTTTCTCATGTTCATGTTTTATTTATCACTTAATGCAGTTGGTTCGTACATTATGTTAGTCTTGTGATCTGGTTTTGCAATCAGATGTCAACAGATGGGGTTGGGGGTTATCCCTGTATGGGTACATGTGTGTGAATAACTACCAGGGGCAGTGTTTTCATTTATTCTTTATTAGTTGTTAGGTATCATGGAAGTAGGTAGGAGGTTTTTCATTGGTTGGGGTATTAATTGAGGGAGCAACCTATGGGGGAGGGGATCATGAACACATTTGGTTTTAGCACAGCTTAACAGCTATTGGAGATCCATTCCTTAAGAGGATATGACTTTGGCCTCGGGTGAGGGGTCTTCTATAGGATAATTCCTTATCTTCTTTTTCTACTTATTCCCTCTTGCTCAATTTTAATCATATATTTTCTCTTATAGAACAATCCAAATACTAATTCGTAACTTTTTGTCTTCTACGATAATTCTTCCATGTGAACTACTGTTAGGATGGTTACCTATCATTTGGAAACTTCGTGGGGGAATGCCCATTGGGGAATCCAACTGTGTGCATTGTAAGGATGATCAGAGTTGTTCAATCTAAAGGAGATCAAAAATCCTTTTCCAGGGTGCTATAGAAGTTTGTTACTAGTTAAACAAGGATAAAGAGAAGATCAAGGAAGACGATCATGGTTTGATGTTCAAGAAGATAATATCATCTATGCATGATAGTCTAGATAGTATGTTTCTAGGAGAAATGGAGAGCCAATGTGTAGTGCATCAATTGATTTGATGATCAAGGGAGAATGTGAAACTCTATTTCCACCAAATCTAATTTCAGTGGTATTCATGAATTCCAAATTTACATACATCACACTAGGTTGTTTAATAACACTCCTCCATACTATTTTGTCACCAAATCGGTGTCACACCTAGTTTCACCTAACTATTTTCATCTGAAATCATAGTCTCACTAATGGGACTACTTATAAAACTAGTCGTCGCATTATCATTAACGTCGAGATGCTATCTATGAGCACCAATATGTGACAAACCCAATCACCCTACAATCCTATTTATGGAAAACAAATCTGGTGTTCGGGGGGGTGCAGGGGGGAGGCTGGGGGCTGGTGAAGGGGGCTGGGGGGGACTGGTGCAGGTGGGATGGGGGTAGCTGGGGGATGGTGTAGCTGGGGGGGTGCAGCTGGGCTGGGGGGTACCATGGGGGCTTGGGGGGGACTGGTGCAGGTGGGTTGTGGGGTAGCAGGGGGCTTAGGCTGGTGTATGGTGCAAGTGATTTGGGGGATGGTGCAGGGGGGGTTGGGGGGGTTGGTGCAGGGGGATGTTGGGGGCTGAAATATGGGGGGCTGGGGGGACTGGTGCAGGTGGGCTTGGGGTAGCAGGGGGCTGGTGCAGCTGGGGTGGGGGGGGGGGGGGGGCTGGTGCAGGTGGGCTGGAGGGGGGTTGCAGAGGGGCTTGGGGGGGACTGGTGCAGGTGGTCTTGGGGGGGGGGGGGGGGGGGGGCTGGTGCAGGTGGGTTTGGGGTAGCAAGGGGGGCTTGGGGGACTAGTGAAGGTGGGATGGGGGCTGGTGGAGGTGGGATGGGGGCTGGTGTAGGGGCTGGGGGGCGATGCAGGGGGGCAGCAGGGGTTGGTGTAGGAGGGTCTGGGGGGGTGGTGCAGGGAGGAGGGGGTTGGTGTGTGTGTGTGGGGGGGGGGGGGGGCTGATGAGGGGAGGTGCTGGGGCTGGAGGCTGGTGTTGTGAAGGTCAAGCTGATAGAAGGTGTTGGTCATATTCCACAGGAGGACTGGTAACTCAATTCCATCCCACAGATGCTTTGTTTTTTTCCCTCAATCCTTGGTTTTGAATACCTGATGTTGTATGATAGGCCTAAGAAAGTTGTTGATGACTTGAATTTTTTTTGGGAGTTTCATGTGGTAAGTGATTGCCAATTCATTCTTAATATTTTGCTGGTTAAGGTTTTTCCCAGAAGTTATTATAAGTTTGCTGTGTTTTTTTTTCATGGACTTTCTTAGGGATGCGCTAAGTTTGCTGTGATTTTGTTTAATGAACTTACTGAAGGATGAATAGTACATGTATGTTTTTTTTCAAGAAAATATGCATGTTTTATTGAAACACTTTCACTATATTATAGGAATGTTTGGAGTGTACATGCGTGAGGTTGCCTTCAATTTGCAGATATTATTATAATAGAGTGATGAAGTTTTTTTAGGTTCTTCCATCACAAACCCTTTCCCCTTTCTTATGAAATCCATATTTCTTTATAGATGTTCTTCCACAGTATTATGTTATTTAATAGTAATAGATGGTAAAATATCTCTAGAAATATGAAATTATAATAGATTCCAAGAATACCTCTTATTGTTTTCCTTGGATAACTTCAAACATGTCTATTCTATCAAAGCCTTATCTTATGCCTTGTCTAAACTGAAACAAGGCTTTCAAGTAACCCTTTCTTCCTTATTATTTTTAATTTCATTAGGTTTTTCTCTTCAAGAAACACTGTGTGAATCAATTAAATTCTGGAACTCATCACTAGAGGTAACTTCCCTGTCACTATTTTCTATTTTTTGCGGTCCTCTTTATTAACCTCAAAGGCCCTCCCAGCTGGCTGATCTAAATGTGATTTCTTTCCATTGTCAACTATAAAAATTGGTTATGTCAGGATCTAGTTATATTGGACCTTCCATGAATCCTACTAATGCCTTTGAATGGGAAAATTTGAAGTAGTGGCACGACACATGGGAGCAGCTGTATGTGTACTGGATCGTGCCATTCACGGGAGCAATACTCGTAGGCTGGCTCTTCCGTATGATCTTTCCCACACCCACACCAAATAAAAAGATGATCTGAGCTTCTTCCATCTAAGGTATGGACTAGAACATTCTTTACCTTTGTCTTTTATTATATAAAGCCCCTAAATCTCTGTTTGGTGGATATTTTTCTGATAAAAACTTTATTAACTCTACATCTAGTTCTCTTTATCTGATCTTCACTGTATAACCGACTGTATCTAAAGTCCTTGTCTCGTCATTTTTCTTCAGCTTAAACAACTTCTTTAAATATAAAATGTAAAAAAGGGAAAGGAAATTGTAAATAATCAAGGGAAGAAGAAAGTTATTATTGGGGAAATAGAGAATCATCAACCTATTTTGAAGAATTATACCCCTCTCATTCACCTACCATAAAGGGTCAAAAAGAAAAATATTAGAATAGACTACCTAAAATTCATTGAGATGTTTAAAACCTTAGGTATGAGTGTACCCTTTGGAGTATCATTAAAAAATTCATTCCTATTTCAAATTTGATAAGATTTTTTTACTTAATTAAATGGCTAGGAATAATTTTTCACCATAGATTTAATTGAGGAATGCAGTGATGTATTATAAAAAAAGTTAGTTCCAAAACATAAAGTCTATGGATGATTTTTTATATAATGTAGAATATGATAATGTTAAGAGAATAATTTCTTGTATGATTTGGGTTATATTTTCAACCCTATTCCTTTCTCTTTATTTCAAAATCTAGGGATGGGGGGGCAGTGGGGGTGATGGGTGTGGGGGGGGCAGTGGGGGGGTGCTGGGGGAGTGGGGGGGAAGTGTGGGTGGGGGAGTGGGTGGGAAGTGTGGTTGGGGGGTGTAGGGGGATGTTGGGGTGAAGGGTGGGAAATAGGGGTTAAGGGTTGGGGTTAAGGGTGGTGGGGGTGTATGGGGAAGTGGTGGCATTAGGGGTGAAGGGTGGGGGCAGTGAAGGTGGGGCAGTGGGGATGTAGGGGGAAGTGGGGGTGTAGTGGGGGGGGGAGGGGGAAGTTGGGGTGAATGGGGGGTAGTAGGGGTGAAGGGTGGGGGCGAGGTGCGGTGGGAGGTGGGGGGTGCAGAGCATTTTCAAAAAAATACAAAACAAAGAGGTGTGGTGTTAGAGATATCAGTCAATGAAATTAAATATTTTTTTTATATTTTAGGTTAGTTTTGTTAGGGACCCATCAATTATTTTATATTGGGTTTTATTTAGGTCAGGATCAATTGGGTCAATTAAATTTTGTTTTAATTTTTAAATTGTTTTCAATTTGGTTCTATTAATATCAGTTTAGTACATCTTGCTTTGGGGAAAGTTTATTATTTTATTCAGTTCAGTTAATTTGAATTATGTTTGGATGTGTTCTTCTAAATTCAAGTTGACATAGATAATTTTAGTTTGTTTGGTTATGTTGTTATATTTTTAATAGATTATTTTCATGATATAATGGTTTGGTTTAATTTTGTTATTTAGGTTTTTTTGGTTTAGTTCATTTGATTCAGGTTGGGTATGTTTTGGTTTTTTTAGTTTAGGTTTATTTTTATAGGTTCCATCCATTCTAGTTTATGTTAATTCCATTTAGTCAATTTTACTTGGTTATTTTTTACTCATTTTAGTTTTTCTTGGTTCATATGAATGTGATTTAAATGATTTTAGTTCTATTTATTTGTTAGTTTAATTGAGGTCTATTAGAGCAGGGAGGCATGAGGCAGGAGGAGGCAGGAGGGGGCAGCGGTTAAGCAGGGAGGCAGGTGGTAGGAGGCAGCGATTGAGAAAGTCTATTTGAGCAGGGAGGCAGGAGGCAGGAGGTATGGCAAAGGGAGTAGTGAGCAGGAGGCAGCGGTTGAGACAAGAGGCAGGAGGTATGGTAGAGGCAGGGATCAAGGGTAGAACTGGGGGTGCAGGAGCTGTATATTTTTTTTCTAAAAGAAGGGGTTTTAGCCACGGTTTGTTCTGCAATATAACATGGCAGTAGGCTTGTTTTATTATTTTTTGGAGACTTCATGATGTGGCCACGATTTTTAACCATGGAAAATAGGTCGATTGCCACGGTTTGAACTGTGGCTATATATCTATTGCCACGATTTGAACTGTGGCTATAGGCTATTGCCACGGGTTCAAACTGTGGTAATAGGTTTTCCCCTATAGCCACACCAATAGGAGCCACATGAAGCAAACCCGTGGCTATTATCTATAGCCACAGTTTTGGGGTCTATAGCCACGATTATAAATCGTGGCTATAGCCTTTTTTCTAGTAGTGAAGAGTCCCTCACTGAGGACCAGGTTGTATGTTTCTTGTAGAATATTTGATCAACATTCAACCACCTTTGGGATCAATATCTTTACTACCCTAGAAACCATGAGAACCTTGATTTCATTTTCTAATAGTACAAGAAGGATGAGATCACAACACTCCCAATATCTTAGCACCCCAAATCGTATGGTTACCACTAGACTCTACAGTAGTCATGCGTCAAGATCCTTACTATGATCCAAAGAGTCATGGTAAATTCCTCTGGATATTTGAAGACAATAGGCTAGGGGTAGTATACTACCCTCCATTTTAGCTCATCCCATAGACAAATTGAGACTTTCAATCTGACCCATTCACCGATAGTGAAAATTCTCCTCATGCCATAACCATGGTGAATATCAGCACCATCGACCCTCCCAAGGATAAAATAAATCAGATTGTTGATGCCAAGAATGATAGAGATAACCCATCCTATGGGGTGGTATTATACCAAGTAAATCCCTTGATAGGTTCTCATACCCATCAATAGAGATTGAACTGGGAATTGGGAGTCACCCTAATGAGACGTTGTGGTATTTCTACTAATATCTTTAAAAATAAAGGGCACATTGAGCTTATCGATCCATCCAAGGTTATTATGAAAACTGATTCAGACTCTAGAATAGCCACATTGATCCAAGATCTAGAGGTATATAAGAGGCTTAAAATAGAGTTTCACTATGAGAAAAAAGGTTATACCCACGGTTTATAACCGTGGCTATAGACCCCAAAACTGTGGCTATAGGTAATAGACACGGTTTTGTTGCCCGTGGCTCCTATTGGTGTGCCTATAGGGGAAAACCAATTGCTACAGTTTGAAACCGTGGCAATAGACCTATATCCATGGTACAAACCGTGGCAATAGACCTATTTCCACGGTTAAAAACCGTGGCCACATCATGAAGTCTCTATAAAATAAAAAAGCAAGCCTACTGCCACGTGAAATTGTAGAACAAATTGTGGATAAAACCCCTTGTTTCAGAAAAAAAAAATATACAGCTCTTACACCCCTAGTTCAACCCCTGCTCCCTGCCTCTACCATACCTCCTACCTCCTGTCTTAACCACTGCCTCCTACTCCCCGCTCCCTCCACCATACCTCCTGCCTCCTGCCTCCCTACTCAAATAGACCTGCTCAATCGCTGCCTCCTGCCACCTGCCTCCCTGCTCAACCGCTTCCCCTCCTACCTCATGCCTCCCTACTCAAACAGACCTCAATTAAACTAACAAATAAGTAGACATAAAATCCATTAAATCAAATTCATATAAACCATGAAAAACTAAAATGAATAAAAAATAACCAAGTAAAATAGACTAAATAGAAGTAACATAAACCAGAATGGCTGGAACCTATAAAAAGCAACCTAAACTAAAACAACCAAAACATACCCAACCTGAATCAAACAAACTAAACCAAAACAAACCTCAAAAACTGAATTAAACCAAAAAATTATATTATGAAATTAATCTATTAAAACTATAACAACATAACCAAACAAACTGAAATTATCTACGTCAACTTGAATTTAGGAGAACACATCCAAACAGAATTCAAATTAACTGAACTGAATAAAATAATAACCTTTCCCCATAGAAAGATGAACTAACCTGATATGAATAGAACCAAATTGAAAACCATATAAAAATTAAAACAAAATTTAATTGACCCAATTGATCCTGACCTAAATAAAACCCAATATAAAATAATTGATGGGTCCCTAACCAAACTAACCTAAACTAAAAAAAATATTTAATTTCATTGAATGGTATCTCTAACACCACACCACTTTGTTTTTTAATTTTTATAAAACGCTCCACACCCCCCACCTCCCACTGCACCTCCCCCCCACCCTTCACCCCAACTGCCCCCCCTTCACCCCAACTTCCCCCTCCACCACCCCCCACTGCACCCCCACTTCCCCCTACATTCCCACTACCCCCCTTCACTGCCCCCACTTCCCCCTACACCCCACCACCCTTAACCCCCACCCTTCACCCCTATTTCCCCCTTCACCCCAACATCCCCCTACACCCCCACCCACACTTCCCCCCCACTCCCCACTCCCCCCAACACCCCCCACTACCCCCCACACCCATAACCCCCACTACCCCCCCATGCATGGTTTTTGAAATAAAGAGAAAGGAATAGGGTTGAAAATATTACCCAAGTCAAACAAGAAATTATCCTTCTAACATTATCAGATTCTATATTATATAAAAAATCGTCGATGGAATTTATGTTTTGGAACTAACTTTTTTAATAATACATCACTGTATTCCTCAAATAAATCTATGGTGAAAAATTCTTCCAAGCCCTTTAAATAGCTTAAAAAATATTATCAAATTTGACACAAGAATGAATTTTTTAATGATACTCCAAAGGGAACACTCATACTTAAGGTTTTAAACATCTCAATGAATTTTAGGTAGTCTATTATAATATTTTTCTTTTTGAACCTTTGTGGTAAGTGAATGAGAGGGGTATAATCCTTCAAAATAGGTTGATGATTCTATATTTCCTCAATAGTAACTTTATTCTTCCCTTGATTATTTACAATTTTGTTTCCCTTTTTTAAATTGTATATTTGAGGCAGTTGTTTGAGATGAATAAAAATGACTAGACAAGGTCAATAAATACAGTCGGTCATACTGTGAAGATCAAATAAAGTGAACTAGATGTAGAGTTAATAAAGTTGTTATCAGAAAAAATATCCACCAAACAAATATTTAGGGGATTTATATAATAAAAGACAAAGGTAAAGAAAGTGCTAGTCCATACCTTGGCTGGAAGAAGCTCAGATCGTCTTTTTCTTCGGTGTGGGTGGGGAAAGATCATACGGAAGAGCCAACCTATGAGTATTGCTCCTGTGAATGGCATGATCTAGTACACATATAGCTGCTCCCATGTGTCGTGTCACTGCTTCGCATTTACCCATCCAAAGGCATTGGTAGGATTCATGGAAGGTCCAATATATCTAGATCCTGAAATAACCAATGTTACAGTTGAAAATGGAAAGAAATCACATTTAGATCAGCCAGCTGGGAGGGCCTTTGAGGTTAATAAAGATCACCGCAAAAAATAGATAACACTGATAGGGAAGTTACCTCTAGTGATGAGTTCCAGAATTTAATTGATTCACACAGTGTTTCTTGAAGAGAAAAACCTAATGAAATTAAAAATAATAAGGAAGAAAGGGTTACTTGAAAGCCTTATTTCAGTTTAGACAAGGCGTAAGATAAGTCTTTGACAGAATAGACATGTTTGAAGTTATCTAAGGAATACAATAAGAGGTATTCTTGGAATCTATTATAATTTCATATTGGTGGAGATATTTTACCATCTATTATTATTAAAGAAAATGCTACTGTGGAAGAAAATTTGAAAGAAATATGGATTTCATTAGAAAGGGGAAAGGGTTTGTGATGGAAGAACCTAAAAAACCTTCATCACTCTCTTCTAACAATATGCGCAAATTGAATGCAGCCTCACACATGTACACTCTAAACATTCCCATAAAATAGTGAAAGTGTTTCACTCAAACATGCATATTTTATTGAAAAAAAACATACATGTACTATGCATCCTTCAGTAAGGTCATTAAACAAAATCACAACAATCTTAGCGCATCCTTAAGAAAGTCCATGAAAAAAAAACACAACAAACTTATACTAACTTCTGGGAAAAACTTGTAACCAGTAGAATATTAAAAATGAATTGGCAATCACTTACCACATGAAACTCCCAAAAAAATTCAAGGCATCAACAACATCCTTAGGCCTATCAGACAACATCAGGTATTCAAAACCATGGATTGAGGGAAAAAAACAAAGCATGTGTGGGATGGAATTGAGTTACCAGTCCTCCTGTGGAATATGACCAACACCTTCTATCAGCTTGACCTTCACAACACCATCTTCCTTCCCCAACACCTCCTCCCATCATCCTCCCCCCCCACTATCCCCCTTCCCCCTGCACCAGAACCCCCCCAGACCCTCCTGCACCAGCCCCCCCAGCCCCCCTGCACTAGCCCCCAGCCCCCTGCTGCCCCCTTGCACCGGCCCCCCTGCACCGACCCCCCTGCACCAGACCCCATCCCACCTGCACCAACCCCCATCCCACCTTCACCAGTCCCCCCCCCCAAGCCCACCTGCACCGGTCCCCCCCCCCCCCTAGTTGCACCAACCCCTACTACCCCCCGCCCACCTGCACCAGTCCCCTCCAGCCCCCCATATTCCATCCCCCAGCCTCCCCCTGCACCAACCCCCCATCCCCCCTACACTAGCCCCCAACCCACCTGCACCAGCCACCAGCCCAAGCCCCCCTGCTACCCCGAAGCCCACCAGCACCAGTCCCCCCCAAACCCCCATGCTACCCCCCAACCCTGCTACACCACCCCCCCCCCACAGCTGCACGAGCCCCCTGCTACCCCCAACCCACCTGTACCAGTCCCCCTCAGCCCACCTACACCAGCCCCAACCTCCCCCCCCCCCCCCCGCACACCAGATTTGTTTTCCATAAATAGGCTTGTAGGGGGATTGGGTATGTCAAATATTGGTGCTCATAGATAGCATCTCGACGTTAATGATAATGGGACGACTACTATTATAAGTAGTCCCATTAGTGAGACTATGATTTTTGATGAAAATAGTTAGGTGGAACTAGGTGTGACATCGAGTTTGTGAAAAACTAGTATGGAGGAGTGTTATTAAACAACATGGTGTGATGTATGTAAATTTGGAATTCATGAATACCACTGAAATTGGATTTGGTGGAAATAGAGTGTCACATTCTCCCTTGATCATCAAATCAATTCTTGCGCTATACATTGGATCTCCATTTCTCTCAGAAACATACTATGCAGACTTTCATGCATAGATGATAGAATCTTCTTGAACATCAAACCATAATCATCTTCCTTACTCATCTCTTTATCCTTGTTTAACTAGTACCAAACTTCTATAGCACCCTGGAAAAGGATTTTTGATCTCCTTTAGATTGAAAAACTCTGATAATCCTTACAATGCATGCAGTTGGATTCCCCAACGGGGGTTCCCCCATGAAGTTTCCAAATGATAGGTAACCATCCTAACAGTATTTTACATGGAAGAATTATCTTAGAAGAGAAAAAGTTACAAAGTAGTATTTGGATTGTTTTATAAGAGAAAATATATGATTAAAATTGAGCAAGAGGAAGAAGAAGTAGATAAAGAAGATAATGAATTCTCCTATAGAAGACCCCTCTCTCGAGGACGAAGTCATATCCTCTTAAGGACCGACTCTCCAATAGCTTCTAAGCTATGCTGAAACCAAATGCGATCATGATCCCCTCCCCCATAGGCTGCTTCCTCAATTAATACCCCAACCAATGAAAAACATCCCACCTACTTCCACGATACCTAACAACTAATAAAGAATAAAAGAACACACTGCCCTTGGTTGTTATTCACACACATGTACCCATACAAGGATAACCCCCAACCCCACCTGTTGACATCTGATTGCAACACCAGATCACAAACCTAACATAATGTATGAACCAACTGCATTAAGTGATAAAGTAAACATGAACATGGGAAACCCAACTTAAAAATATAAAAGAAATAAAAATATTAGCACATAGAACTTTTAAACTCCTAAAAATACCGGCCTGAAAAATCAACATAATCTGGTTCTACATGAAGTTGAACACTGCTTGGTTCCTTAAAGAAGTAAAACACACTACTTCTGTTTAGAATTTATAGATCTACTCAGCATGTAGTGTTTCCACTGTCCTTTTAAATATCCTAGACTGAATCAGTACACCAACAAGCTTGATTAAACTAAAAAGTTGTGTTTGTTGTAATGAAAATCGAAATTGGATTGGACATATGAAAGACTATTTTCCAATGAAATATGAATCTAACTAGCTTCATGTAATATCAATGGGAGTCACTTGGAATAAAATCTACCATGTATAAAATGGTTCATCATTCAACACAACCAGTATTAAATTTGTAATGTACTATAACATCCAGGTGAATACTGATTAAATTGATTCATTAGATGGATAAATCCTATGTAAACCATTACATATGGATGTTAAAATAGATGATAAATATAACTTTTGAAATCATTATAGAACACTGGTGAAACCAACTTCTTCAAATCTAGAATGTAAAACTAAAACTGAAATCAACAATTCTATTACATAACACCTATTGAAAAAAATGTGAGCAGAAACATGAAGAAATGATACATAAAAAACTAGGGAACTGAATGAATTAAAATTATATTTTGGAAATTTTTGAATGCATTATTGAAAGTGTTGTCCAGACTAAAAATATCTTTTAACTTCTTCAGAGCATTTATAAAAAAACAAAACTCGACAATGTAATGTTGATTCTGTATAGCTGCTCCATATAAATCAATAATAACATAAATTTATGTTTATAATCCATATAAAAATAGATTATAATAGTTTAAATTTAAATAAAATTTCATAACAAGACTTATAATGTTAAATGTTTTATTAGGAACATATTATATAACAAATTCATAACATAATACATAACATATTCATAACATAATACATAACATATTCAAAACAGATTCAAAATAAATGATATATACATAAGGAAACGCAAACATGCCCATGTATAAATTAAAAATAATACATCATACAATTGATCATTTTCGATTTTCATGTGCATTGTATAAAAAACCAAATAGAACCTCAATCAATGATCATTGGGCCACCTGTGATTACAAGGCTAATGGTCCTTGAGCATAAGGAAATGAATGAAAAAAATAGCTAATCACAAATAATGAAATGGGGGTAATAAATATATATTGTAATGTCAATACAATGAGACAAATATCATTCTGTTAAGGATGAATTTGAGAAAATTTAATTTGAGATGCGAAGGACTCATCACCGATGGGTGAAAACTCTCAAGTTAAATTCATACCATATAATCTATATAGGTTTGTAAGCACACTTAAATAAAAAAGGGCAATGTGGATGAACATTCTATGTACTTTAATATATATACAGAAAAATAAAATAATTACTGTGAAAAGATATGAAAACATACATGGCGTCAAATTGGTCGAGGGATGGAGAATCCATGAATGGATGACGCAAATGGAGGAACTGCGAATAGAATATCCATGAATGGAGGACGCGAATGGAAGCTGGTGAGGGATGGTGGAACTGTGAAGGAGAAGCCGGCGAGGATCAGATAGGGGAGAAATTGGTCGGGTGGGGATCAGATGAGGGAGAAATTGGTCGGGTGGGGATCGGATGAGGGGGAAATTGGTCGGGCGAGGATTGGAGGAGATGGGTTTCAAAGGAAGATTGGTGGAGAAGGGTTTCGAGGGAGGGATTGGGTGAGCGAGTGGGAGAAGAAAATCTCGAGTGAGGATAAAAATTGACGGAATAGAGTTGTCATGAGGGATGATTTCCTGTGGGTATATCAATTTTAAAGCCCCAGATTTCCATTAATCGTGGATATATCTTAAACTATAGCTAAAAACCAAATAAATTGTGGCTATAGGTTTGTGTAAATAGATCATTTTTCTAGTAGTTTTTATGTCCGAGCAGCACCTAGGATATGATAGTTCCAAAGGGGGCCCCATCTCTCCTCTAGTTGGGCACCTAGTCCTTCTTGTCTCGGTTCCCATATTTAAACGAGGTGGACCCGCATATCCGGTCAGGGTAGAAGCTGAGGGATATATAAAAGGAACAATATATGAGTTGCCCACACCGTATGATCAGCGTTCCTATCCACATATAGATCAGGGTCAGAAATACTCCTGGACTGATAAGTAAGACAAAGTAGTAGTGATGACAAATACTCACTAGGATGATGTGATATCTTCTTTCACCACCTGTATTGAGGCCCTAGAAATAGTACCGGTGTCAATTCCACATTATGGAAAATTATATTTGATATGGGTAAATTAGATGTACCTTCCACTAGAATTTCTAAACCTGTGTTTCAACCTATTTAATGTTATAGGTGATCTACTATAACATCTGGCCCACTTCACCTCACGGTGTGACCCAATGTTGGGGACTACAAAATTGTAGGAGTCTTTTAATATTTGATGCTTTTTCTAAGCTCTGGAAGGACTCACATTTATGAGGTATATCCAGATAGCTCAGGGATTCATTTCAAGCTAGGAGGATCTCTAAAGATAGTTCATCTACTAGTTCAACTCTACCTCACATAAGAATAGTATTTTGGACCTCTCCATATGTAAACAGAGTCCCAATGAGCAAGTTTCTAACTTCATTTCCTAGTGGAAGGGACTCATGTACTCTCTCAACATGCCACATTCTCAGGAACAACTTCTTATGATGTGGATGGAGAATTCCAGGGATGAGCTTGTTCCTACCCTCATTTCCATGAACTATCTCCATAGATTTTGTTAGTTCTTTGAAAAATCTCAGCTTTTGAATGAATCATTATAGCAGACCAAGCAATGGTCATTCCCATTACCTCTTCCAGCTCCTTTTTGAAGTCATATAAAGGCATTGATAACCAATGTCGTGTATGCAGAGGATACTGAGCTAGTACACCTAATAACCCCTATACCAAATGATCCCTACCAAGTGAATCCCCACCAAGAGCATTCTCATCTAGTATAGCCTCAATAGTAATAGTAATATCCTCACAAGGATAACATTTCCCTAGCCCCCTATTAGATCTAGGAACCTAGGGTTACATTTACAGAAAGAAGAAACTAGTCTTTCTCCTTCAAGGTTGTATAAGTCTCAGGTTATTTCATCTGCACTCTTTAAAAATGAATCTTGAAGTTACTGGAGTGTAAGAGAGCCCAAGAGGAAGAACATACCAATTGTTCTAATCAGTACTCATACCATATAATCCTTTGGAAAATCCATCAAAATTTTTTTTTACTCAAATGATTAGCTCTAGGACCAGTTGGATCATGACATGGTCAAATTGGAAAATGTACCATAATAGGTAGAACATTTCTCTACTAACCCCAACAATGACACTGAAGACTTAGTTGAGTGTAAATAGGTTCTCAACCGAGGAACACAAAAGTGAAATGACTGGTTGGATCGAAAGATAGATGCTCACACCCATTACATTTTTCATTCTCTATTGAGAAAACCAGACTATACTATGATCACTACATCTCCTCCAGCCATGGTATCCATCTCTATACCAGAAACTTCCATGTATCAAAAGAGTAAATATCGGTAGAACAAGAGAAATCAGAGTCCCCCACAGGCGCCAAAACTAGCCGTTAAACTTAGGGATTTCATTCCTTATGAATTGGGAGTCGTGAAAAGGGTTTATCATGTCATGTAATATTCCCCTAAAGAGGATAAATAATGAAACTTTGTGAATTCTATTAAACTAGTGGAACTTTACATGATTCTTAATGATGGGGAATTATATGAAAACCCCTTGGGAACATCCAGCTGATGCCATCGAAAGAGAGATAGAGGATATGTCAGCAGACAAAATTTTTAGGAAAGCATTTAAGGCCAAAAGAATGTGATAGATTTCACTTAAAATCAGGCTATTCATGCTACATAAACTAGGTAGTATACCATTGATAGGTATCAGTACATACATCCTTCCCAAGGTGCACCATTAGACGTGTCTCTAAAACTGATTGTATTAGATGACTGTGTGACTCATCTACGACCGTGTTGTGATAATATATGCCCAAACAAAGCCAAAACTCAACCATATAGTTCATAGATGTTAGGAATTTAGATAAAGTTGTGTAATAAATAACAGATTATATCCAAAACTAGCCAATAATCATATTGTCATCCCAAAACACCTATTATGATCCCTATTATAGAATGGCCTTCTGTAGGTAAAAACATTCCCCTCACATGAAAGTATGTTGTGTTGAAGCACCTTGATCACATAACTGTGAGGCTCTTGATCCTCAAGGATCTTATCATTTAAAAGGAAATGCACTAATACCTCATCTAGGATTTGAAAATCCCCCTTCAATTTAAGACTAAGGTAGCTACATATGAGGACTATTTTGTAGAATATGCTGAATGAGCAGAATTTCAGTCAATCATCTCAGTTTTTGGAAAATATGATGGTGTTACCATTATGAGGAACATTATCCCATTATATTTCATGAGATAGTTCAATGGCATATAAATAAATCATTTCCTTGTAGATAATAACTTTGAGATCAACCTCATCTTGACCCAAACACTCCATAGACTCAATCTTACATAGGTAGGTCTGACTCCCTTAAATCTAACAATTCAAGGGAATAATAAGAGTTAGTAGAATATACATGGAAGGATTATATTGTATAATTAGTTTGATGTCATGATATCAAGAATTGAATTTATGGTTATCTCATAAGAAACTGCCTAAAATGCGTTTTTGGGAAGGAATTGGCTTTATTTTCATTTAGTAGTCCCTTCCTCATACCATCAGTGCCTCAAACACTCCCTTGATGGATGAGTTAGGGTAATCTGAGGTGATTCATCCCCCAATAAATCCTATGGAACTTTTTATCTAGATTTTTTGTACACAAAAAGGTAGTGAAAATAACTCCAAACCAATGAGGTCAAGTGAATCAATTCTCCTGATGGTCTAATAGTTACCATAGTGGACCCTTGGATGTACTTGAATGGTAAATGTTTTCTCTCAATTCATTTTTTCGAACCCTTCATTAAGGAACTATTAGGTTGCTTCATAATCCTAAAAAATAATTATTTCTCATAGATTACTCCATTTTCTTACACTAGATAGACCCAGACAATACAAGAAGACCCTATCCCTATCAAGTATCAATAAGTTCTCACCATAGACACTAATCCATAGAACTCCCACATGTTCCACAAGGTAGGACTAAATCTATGTAAGTCTTACAATCATTGATATCAATATCGGACCTCATGGTCATAAATCACATAGGATTGGATCATCATGATTTTTTGTTACATTATCTATAGAGTAAGAGTTTCTTTTTGAATACACTTATCCCATTATATCAGGTTATGATTATATCTTGGGGTCTGAAGCTTTAAGAGAGTTGCTTCTTCCATCTGATACTTGTATATCATATGATGAAGAGGGTTTAGAAGAAACCCTACTTCATTTGAATAGGGTTTCTCCAACATTGTTTATGAGTTTAGTTAGGTGAACCTTGGCACAGAGGAAGACCCACTGTCAACATTGATCAGTGTGGCCATGTCACCATATTAGAAAAATTACTATGTTTCCTTCTTAAAGTAGTGAAGATATGTGTTAACATGATCTATGATGATATTCAAGGTCTTAAACCTCGTGTTTCCATTCATTTTCTTGACCTCCCAGTAGGACATCATGGGTTCAAGAAGCCTCCCAGCAAAATTCACCATTTCCATAGTGCCATGGTCAAGGATGAAGTTTTCAGGATTATTAAGGAAAGCTTCATCAGAGAATTATAGTACCTTGTGTGGCTACCCAAAAATATCCCAATTAGGAATAAGAATGGTTATTTTAGATTTATTATTGGCTTTTGGGACCAAAACTACTATTTTTTGAAGGATTAATTTCCCTTCCTATGAAATTATTTTTGATTGATAATATAGATAGTTTCTAGTCCATCTCCTTTATGGATATATACTCTAAGTATAATAAAATTTAGATGTCCCATTAGGATTAAGTGGTGACCACCATTGGATCCCCATAGGGAACCTTTTTCTACTAGTTAATTCCTTTTAGCTTAAAGAATGTTTGATCCACTTACTAATATTCCATGCACCATATCTTCAAATTGCTCCCAAAAAATGGTGGAGTGTTACATAGATTTTGGTAAAATATCAATTCCTATAGGAATATCTTTGTAGAGACCCAAATCTTGGAGTAAATGGACATTACATTAATTTTTCGTAATACTTAATACATAACAAAAAAACACACAAGGACCGTAATAGTTTAGTGTCTTTGTAAACTCGGAACAAAATCTTCTAATCGTGGGGAAAGATCTTCAATATCTCCCATAAAGATCTTTCCATTTTTATTTTCATACCTAAAAATTTCATTAAATACTGGGGAAAAGAAAACATATAAAAGGGTGAGCTCAAATGCTCAGTAAGGGTAAGCATGGATAAAATAAAACAAATCATATTCATTTGAACTTAAATACATGAACATAATGTTTAAACATCAAGATCTTGATCAATGACATAAAACATGACAGTACATAAGACATAGATCATAAAGAAACATTAATCCTGATAAAATAGAATGAGAATAAAACATGTAATTGTGGAAACAATTAAGCACATGTTATGATTTCCATAGTAGCCAAGGCATTGCTGCCAAGACCATCTTAGTGGACAAAGTCCCTTTCTGAATCGAGTTCACTCCTCGTTTCAGTCCTGTAACACTGAACCAGATTAACTTACCATTCCAGCCATGTCTATCTCATGAGATATAAATCTTTACCCAATTAATTGGAGGGAGATATAGGTCACAACCATCTCATAATGAAACCATTATTACTTATTCCACAACATAAACATAAATCATTCATCATAACCTAAAGAATAAAAACGGGTTTCATAAACATCATCCCATCATAACATAATCCATACAAAAAAAGTATATCATTTCATCATAAGAAAAGTGAAACCATGTATATCATAGAGAAATTATACTTGAAACATAAAAATATGAAATGATTCCATCTTATATGGAAAAATATTTTTGATAAAACACTTGAAATAAATTCTTGAGGAAAATATCCTTTCTTCTTCAAAATCATTTTATTTTCACAAAATGCCATGAAATTTTAAAAGAAAAGTATAATGGAATATTGTAGAGAAATCTTCATGAAAATTAGGTGTTATGAAACTGTAAAAATCCATTCATGCCATATAAGTTAAAAAAATATTCTTCTCGTACTTTTTTCAGAAAAGTCAAAAAGTACGTCATATGGTAAAAAAGTAAGATTCCTTTCATAACATGTGGTAAAATTAAAAAATGGGTAAAAGGACATTAAACATACATGAATTTTTTTTAGAAAACATGGACATGGATGATAACAAAAACCCCAGTAAATACTTACGAATAAACAATCTCGGATAAGAGCGAGATTGGAATTGTTATCCCTTACCTTAGGTCCGATATGCTTCGTACGTATCCGAACCTCCTGTATAATGATTTAAATAATGTCATTGACTTATTAAATAATCATATTCATTGTTATGATATCATATATGGTTCACTTATGACTTTATATTACCCATTCTTTTGTAAATTCCATGTTAAAGCAGGGTTTTGGGTAAAATCGTTTCATTTATCGTACGTGTTTCGACTTGTTGTTCTTGATATTATTACATATATCCTAATTTAATTAATTCCAGAATGTAAAAAATGATTTATATATATAATATATATTCATAATATACATATATATATGATAGTTCGATAAATTTAATGAAATACACCGTTCATGGAGACGATAGGCCCTACGTACGCATGAACGCTGTTTTCGTTTCCTTATTGAATTGAATAGAATTAAGTAGATGGGATAAATATATATATATATATATATAAATCTAGTATCATTATTATGTCATATATTTCATTTTTATTCATTATATACACTTTATAATCATTCATTAATGGTTAACATGGAGAATGAATCCCATCACGTCGTGGAGACGGTAGTCTGTACGTACGCACGAGCAATGATATCATTCCCATGATCGTGGAATTGTATTGAAGTGTATGTATAATTTTTCATAGTCAATATCACTTTACAATAATCATATATAATTTTTTATTTACACCATTATACCCATCCATGTAAGGTGGTGGTCGAAAACAGATTACACCACGGCGTGGAGACCGTATTCCGTACGTACGCACGCGCGGTGATTTCATTTTCCGTAGGATGGATAGAAGGTGAAATAGGGTTGTATAATATTTATAATAACATATCAGTATATAATTAATACTAATTTTATTAATTTACAATTAAACAACTAAATAAGAGGAAGTAGAAGAAGAAAGAAACTTTAAAGAGTCAGTAGAAGGGATTACCTCTTCCTCGTTGCACCTCCTTTAAACTTCTTCTTAGGGCACTAGAGTTGGTCTTTTGAGAAGACCAGAACCTCTATGATATAAATATAGAGGTTTAGAAGAGAAATTGGTAGGGTTTTTCTGAGATTCAATGCTCAAAAGGGTGTGAAGAGAAGAGGGAAGGGGTTCCCTTTTTATAAGGGAGGAGAGGGGCACCTTAGGAAAACGTAAAATATTATTTTATAATAAAGTCATATTCGGTTTTTAATAGCTCCATATTGATTTATTTTGAAGATAAGGTAGGGATGGGTCGAAATCCTATCAACAAATACGTTTTAGACAAGTTTAGGTTACTATTTTATCCTTATCATTTAGATTTAACTCTAATTTAAATAATTTAACTTTTACCGTGTCTTTTTGTTTTATTACACTATATGGTTAATAAACTTATTATAACAAGGAAAACGAATCCCAAGTGGTTCATTATTAATATATATATCCTTATCTAAGTCTTTTTTCCGAACCTTAGATTTTTATGAATAAAATAACAATTAATAATATAATATTTGTTTTAAAAAATATTTTATGTCAATTTTGACACTATTTGTTAATTGATTTTTGTGAAAATCATAACAGCATTATTAGTTCAAAAAAATTTAATTAAATAATAATAACATGTCATATTAACCTATAAAATTAGTTTAATTCATAAAAAGTCTCAAATTACATTTATTTGGGTATTTATAATATCAATTATGTTAATATTTCATTAATAAGGTAATTACTGCATCATCATTGTGTCATAGATAAATCAAATAATTTAATGTCTAAAAATTATAAATAAAATAACATTATGTATGAAATATTTTTATATTTATCATTAATATTTATAGTCTAATTTATCTTATGTATAACCATATATTAAAAATGTTTTTATTTATTAAACTTTGATTTTAACTATTTTAACTCTTCTTTAAATAAAATAATAATAAATGTCCTAATCTAATCCAAGTGGAACTAAATGATCATATTTTATTCATATGATTGTTTTAGGTCGAACTAAACTTATCCAATAGAATTAGAACATGTGTTAGGGTAATAATAATATCATTTTTACCCTGAATTACCCTATTTACTTTTAACTGTGGTAAATAAAAGTAAAAAGATACTATTCACCAATAATTATTTTTATCTTATTGAACCAAATTTTACTCCTTGATATTAACCGCGTCTCTCTGATTTTCGAAATTCCACTCACATAAGCGGTAAAATTATGTTTTATGTAAATTTTCAAACTCTTCTAGGAGGTGGGTAAAAGACGGTGAAAAGTTCAATAAAATTTTTATATGTCTAAAATTATTATAAAATGACTCCAATAAATTACATTGAACTTATATAGGTATTATGTATCAATTTTTACCTAAAATAAATTTAAATAAAATAAATAATTATTTACATAGAAATTCGGTTTTTAAATAGTAACCTAGTGTTTTCACTATTCATCAAAAATTGAAAGTTTCCAGAAAAATACCAAAAATTCATCCTAGGCTAATTTTGATCTTCCAAATCCAAAAATGAAGTCCATTCTGAAAAATAAAATTTATAAAATTTCAAAAAGTGAGTATTACTATTCATAACGGCTAGTTCATAATAATATTATAATAATATATCGTTTAGTGAAACTCGGTATTGCGTACTACACACGCTATCGAGGAAGGCCTTGATTGCGTGTAATGAAAGCCAAGTCAGGAATGCGTGTAGTGAAAGCTCCGTTTGGTGTTGCGTATAACATAATCAAAATATATTTCATTTATACATTAAACAAAATCTATACTTAATGTTGCGTAAAATAATTTCCACAAAACAAACTTGAAATTGTGTGTAACATGAGCCAAGAATAGTGTTGCATATACTACAAGCTAATACGGTGTTGCGTATAGTGCAAGCTAATTTTGGTGTAGCGTACAACACAAGACATCAATGAAATTAAAAAGAATAATTCTCATAAAATCTCGGGTTGTTACATTCTACCCCCCTTAAAATGAATTTCACCCTCGAAATTCGTCAGGGTTATAAATGGTTTACTACTCGAAAGTTTATTTAATAGAAACCCACATCGTAAAAAGGAATACCAAAACTTATCTTTAAAAACTAAAGTATGAAACATAACAGTTACCCAAATTAACTAATCATTGGGTTTCCATATAGGAGAATATAGGTGAAAATATGGATATGGAAGGGAAATCTAACCATCATGTTCTGATAGAGAGTGGTAGAGAACATGGCTATGAAAAATACAACAATCAAAAAGACATAAATTTGTGATGATCTAATGTACCATCTGATTCATCAGATATAAGGGAACTTGGACAACATTTTTGGTTTTTAAGATCATTTCCCTAAAGTTGAAGAAATTGGAATTAGAAGAAATACTTTCTTGATTTTGGTACAATATCACTGTTGGTCGTTCCTTGGAAAATTTCCACTTCATCTCTTCAAGAAATGAAGTTGAATTTGTTATTTGTGAAGTGTTAGCAGATCATGTGATAGAATGATGGGTCATTCCAAATTTCTAAAACAAAATGTTAGAAAAAGTTATCAAATATACATAAGTCCATCTATGGTGAGGTTAATCGTATATGATTCCAAAAAAGGACTTATACTTCATCTATCATACTGCTTAATAAAACTAGTTTCTACTAACCAGGGACTTACTATAGGCCAGTGGTAGTAAATAAAGTCATGTCGCACTTCGGTTGTGGGTTCGATTCCCACAGCCTTGTCCGACGCGACGGGTTGTCTCATGTCCTGCAGGTTGTCCCTTTTTCTAAAACTACATTATAATAACATTCTTGCAATAAAATAGAAAAAAGTTGTAGCCTTAAAAAATACTATCTTAATTAATTCCAATATTTAGGCTTATCCAAAATACTTCTGTCCAAGCTCATAGTATAAAGAAAACAATTACTATCAATGTCATCTACTGAACATGTGAATACCATCATTTATCCCCCATATATCATACGATATATCTTGTTGGTCACATTCCAAACATGTGAATACCTTAATCATGTATTCTCTTGAACCATAGTGAAAAAATGAATTCTCTCACAAGGTAACTCTTTCCATATACCAAAATCCCAAAAATTCTATATACTCAAACCATGATATCACTTTTTCCTTATATTATTCATGAGATCATTAATACAATCAAACATTTCATTATCTTCTTATCCCTTATTTATGCGCATATTAGGTGATTTCCAAAAATATCTGAATAACCTTTCATGGTTACCGATACCACTCAACATATAATTTCAAAACTCAAGCAAAGGCAACAGGGTAACAATCCTTAGATTTTTCTTTATTCCATAGTACCATACATTATTCTTGATAAACATACAATCATTACACTACCTTCTTAAACCACTGACTGAGCTTTATCATTTCTTCTATCTCATATATCATTTTTAGCCTCTTCAATATCATCCACATAAATACTACCCATATGACCATGATGATTCTCTTTATGAGATTTTCCCTTAGGGCATTGGTTTGCATAATGCTCGTACATTCCACATTTAAAACACTTAACCATTGTTGATGTCTTAGCAATACAATTATCCTTATCCATGGTGTTAACTGAACCTTTTACTTTACAATTACTAGATTTGTTTCATTCTTTTCCTCACCCAAAGCATCTTCCAGTTCCTTTGAAACATTCTCCCTGATGCCTCTTCCCAAATGATTTATATGATGGAAATTGAACTTTCTTTCCTCTAGGATCATCATGAAACTCCATATTTCTCTTATTAGCTGAGTCCGAAAACTTACCAAAGTTGAGATTATTGATCATATTATGATATTTATGATTAGGAATAATAATGATATGTGGAATTACAGATCCAATTTCATTTGGTTGCTCATGAATAATATCATTCCATTTTCCATCATATCCTCCATTATCGTGAATCTTCCTATTTCCAGCCATTTTCTAAAACCCAAAAAGAATAGTGTGAGGGGCCAAAATCATAATAAAGGGAGAGTAACTTCAATATCGAACATCTTAGGTTTAATTCTAATATCGTTACCATAATTCTAGGACTATAACCTATACTTATACTTAACCTTATGGATATCCCTAGACATACCTTATAAATATCTCTAGGGATCTCACTAAAGTTTTCGCATCCTAGTTTCCAAAGGTTGACTAAACATTTCCTTTGATACCAACTCTAGAGACCCAAATCTTGGCATACATGGACATTACATTAATTTTTCATAATAATTAATACATAACAAAAACAAACACACAAGGACCATAATAGTTTAGTGTCTTTGGAAACTCGGAACAAAATCTTCTAATCATGGTGAAATATCTTCAATATCTATCATAAAGATCTTCCCCTTTTTGTTTTTTTACCCAAAACCTTTCTTTAAATCCTGGGGAAAAGAAAACATATAAAAGGGTGAGCTCAAATACTCATTAAGGGTAAGCATGGAGAAAATAAAACAAATCATATACATTTGAACTTAAATACATGAACATAATGTTTACACATCAAGATCTTGAGCAATGACATAAAACATGACAGTACATAAGGCATAGATCATAAAGAAACATTAATCCTGATAAAATAGAATGAGAATAAAACATGTAATTGTGTAAACCATTAATCACATGTTATGATTTCCATAGTAGCCAAGGCATTGCTGCCAAGACCATCTTAGTGGACAAAGTCCCTTTCTGAATCGAGTTCACTCATCGTTTTAGTCCTGTAACACTGAACCAGCTTAACTTACCATTCCAACCATGTCTATCTCATGAGATATAAATCTTTACCCAATGAATTGGAGGGATATATAGGTCACACCCGTCTCATAATGAAATCATTCTTACTTGTTCCACAACATAAACATAAATCATTCATCATAACCCAAAGAATAAAAATGGGTTTCATAAAATCATCCCATCATAACATAATCCATAAAAAAAATAGATATCATTTCATCATAATAAAAGTGAAACCATGTATATCATAGATAAATTATACTTGAAACATACACATATGAAATAATTCCATCTTATATGGAAAATTGGTTTTGATAAAACACTTGAAATGAATTCTTGAGGAAAATATCCTTTCTTCTTCAAAATCATTTTATTTTCACAAAATGCCATGAAATTTTAAAAGAAAAGTATAATGAAATATTGTAGTGGAATCTTCATGAAAATTAGGCGTTATGAAACTATAAAAATTCGTTCATTCCGTATAAGTTAAAAAAACATTCTTCTCGTACTTTTGTCGGAAAAGTCAAAAAGTACCTCGTATGGTAAAAAAGTAAGATTCCTTTCATAACATGTGGTAAAATTAAAAAATGGGTAAAAAGGACATTAAAAATACATGAATTGTTTTTAGAAAATATGGACATGGATGATAACAAAAAACCCAGTAAATACTTACGAATAAACAATCATGGATAAGAGCGAGATTAGAATAGTTATCCCTTACCCTAGGTCCGATATGCTTCATAAGTATCCAAACCTCCTATATAATGATTTAAATAATGTCATTGACTTATTAAAGAATCATATTCATTGTTATGATATCATATATGGTTCACTTATGAATTTATATTACCCGTTCTTTTGTAAATTGCATGTTAAAGTAGTGTTTTGGGCAAAATCGTTTCATTTATCGTATGTGCTTCGACTTGTTGTTCTTGATATTATTACTTATATCCTGATTTACTTAATTCCAGAATGTAAAACATGATTTATATATATAATTTATATTCATCATATATATATATATACATATGATAGATCGATAAATGGAATGAAATACACT
The DNA here is from genome assembly GCA_963277665.1 of Viscum album. Taxonomy (NCBI): domain Eukaryota; kingdom Viridiplantae; phylum Streptophyta; class Magnoliopsida; order Santalales; family Viscaceae; genus Viscum; species Viscum album. Next base: position 1,672,983,177 of record OY728138.1, read on the forward strand.
GTTCATGGAAACAGTAAGCCGTACGTATGCATGAACGCTGTTTTTGTTTCCTTATTGAATTTAATGGAATTAAGTAGATGCCATATATATATATATATACATAAATACAGTATCATTATTATTTCATATATTTCATTATTATTCATTATATATACTTTATAATCATTCTTTAATGGTTAACATGGAGAATTAATCTAATTGCGTCGTGGAGACGGTAGTCTGTACGTACACACGAGCGATGATATCATTCCCATGATCGTGGAATTGTATTTAAGTGTATGTATAATATTTAAGAATCAATATCAATTTACAATAATCATATATAGTTTTTTATTTACACCATTATACCCATCCAAGTAAGGTGGTGGTCAAAAACATATTACACCACGGCGTGGAGACGATATTCCATACGTACGCACGCGCGGTGATTTCATTTTCTGTAGGATAGATAGAAGTTGAAATAGGGTTGTTTCATATTTATAATAACATATCAGTATATAAGTAATACTGATGTTATTACTTTATAATGAAACAACTAAAGAAGAGGAAGTAGAAGAAGAAAGAAACTTGAAAGAGTCGGTAGAAGGGATTACCTCTTCCTCGATGCACCTCCTTTAAACTTCTTCTTAGGGCACTAGAGTTGGTATTTTGAGAAAACCAGAACCTCTATGATATACCTAGAGAGGTTGATAAGAAGAATTGGCAGGGGTTGGCCGAGCTTCAAGGCTCAAAAGGGTGTGAAGAGAAGAGGGAAGGGGTGCCCTTTTTATAAGGGAGGAGAGGGGCACCTTTGGAAAACATAAAATATTATTTTATAATAAAGTCATATTCAGTTTTTAATAGCTCCATATTAATTTATTTCGAAGTTAAGGTGGGTATGGGTCGAAATAATATCAAAAAATAGGTTTTATACAAGTTTAGGTTACTATTTTATCCTTATCATTTAGATTCAACTCTAAGTTAAATAATTTAACTTTTACCATGTCTTTTTGTTTTCTTACACTATATGGTTAACAAACATAATATAACAAGCCAAAAGAACCCCAAGTGGTTCATTATTAATATATATATCATTATCTAAGTCTTTTGGCCGAACCTTAGATTTTTAGGAATAAAATAACAATTAATAATATAATATTTGTTTTAAAAAATATTTTATGTCAATTTTGACACTATTTGGTAATTGATTTTCATGAAAATTATAACAACATGATTAGTTAGAAAAAAGTTAAATAAATCAATACTAAAATGTCATATTAACCTATAAAATTAGTGTAATTCATAAAAAGTCTCAAATTACATTTATTTGTGTATTTATAATATCAATTATGTTAATATTTCATTAATAAGGTAATTACTGCATCATCATTGTGTCATAGATAAATTAAATAATTTAATGTCTAAAAATTATAAATAAAATAAGATTATTTAGGAAATCTTTTTTTATTTCTAATTAATATTTATAGTCGAATTTATCTTATGTATAACCCTATATTAAAAATGTTTTTATTTATTAAACTTTGATTTTAACTATTTTAACTCTTCTTTAAATAAAATAATAATAAATGTCCTAATCTAATCCAAGTGGACCTAAATGATCATATTTTATCCCTAAGATTGTATTAGGTCGAACTACACTTATCCAATAGAATTAGGACATGTGTTAGGGTAATAATAATATCATTTTTACCCTTAATTACCCTATTTACTTTTAACCGTGGTAAATAAAAGTAAAATGTTTCTATTCACCAAAAATTATTTTTATCTTATTGAACCACATTTTACTCTTTGATATTAACCGTGTATCTCGGATTTTCAAAATTCTACTCACAGAAGCGGTAAAATTATATTTTATGTAAATTTTCAAACTCTCCTAGGAGGTGGGTAAAAGACGGTGAAAAGTTCAATAAAATTTTTATATGTCTAAAATTATTATAAAATGACTCCAATGAATTACATTGAACTTATATAGGTATTATGTATCAATTTTGACCTAAAATAAATTTAAATAAAATAAATAATTATTTACATAAAAATTCGGTTTTTAAATAGTAACCCAGTGTTTTCACTATTCATCAAAAATTGAAAGTTTTCAGAAAATACCTAAAATTCACCCTAGGATAATTTTGATATTCCAAATCCAAAAATGAAGTCCATTTTGAAAAATAAAGTTTATAAAATTTGAAAAAGTGTGTATTACTATTCATAACGGCTAGTTCATAATAATATTATAATAATATATCGTTTAGTGAAACTCGGTATTGCGCACTACACATGCTATCGAGGAAGGTCTTGATTGCATGTAATGCAAGCCAAGTCAGGGATGCGTGTATTGAAAGCTCCATTTTTTGTTGCGTATAACATAATCAAAACATATTTCATTTATACATTAAACAAAATCTATACTTAATGTTGCGTAAAATAATTTCCACAAAACAAACTTGAAATTGTGTGTAACACGAGCCAAGAATAGTGTTGCGTATACTGCAAGCTAATACGGTGTTGCGTATAGTGCAAGATAATTTTGGTGTAGTGTACAACATAAGACATCAATGAAATTAAAAAGAATAATTCTAATAAAATATCGGGTTGTTACAATCTTAGAGACCTTGATAAAGTGTTCAGCTTCGTTTGTTCCCACCACTTGTAGATGAACCCCTTGAAGTGTGCATTCGGGGTCACCTTTGGAAAATTTCTAGGATTCATTGTCAGATATAGAGGAATTGAGATTGACCCAATGAAAATTAATTCTATTAATAAAATTCATCCTCCATACAACCTCTAAGAGTTGTGAGGCCTCTATAGAAACTTAACCTATATATTATGATTTATTGAGTATTTTTCATGTAAAGTGTATGCCCTTTTGAGGATGATGAAGAAATCTTCCATTTAACAATGGGAAGAGTACTACCAGACATCCTTTGAGGATATAAAAACTTATCTTCTTGAAACATAGATTCGGATGACAACCATATTAGGAAATCCTTTAGTCCACTATGTGACCACTCTGGAATGATCCCTTGGTTCCTTTCTATCCCATAAAGATAATGAGGTTAGATAAAATAGCCTATATTATCTCAAACACATGCTCCTTGACACAAATTCCAGATACTACACCATCAAGAAGAGTTGTCTCACACTGGTCTTTGTAGTTTAGAAGTTGCGACATAATTTTCAACACCATGAGATGCATTTGGTGTCACAAGTTGACCTACTAAATTATATCCTAAATTCCCCCTTCCTGATAGGGTTATGGGTGCATTTTATGGTAATTCTCCAAAAGTTAAACATTAGGTTTTTTCTATAGAAATCCATTAAGGTCAAAGTGTTAGAAGACTTCTTGTCTATACACCCAAACCATAAGGAACATCCCCTAGATATGAATTTCTTATATGAAGTTATTCTATCAGTGGATCAGGTTGTGTAGTGTTATCAAAGGCATTTTTGTGGTTCCTCCTAGAGTTCGATCGGTATAATGTTTAACAACCCTAAACTCAACAGGGTAGTCCTAGGGGTTTTATTCATCACTCCTACATAATCCATCCTACCATACTCATTCCTAATATTTAAAGGTTTTACTAACAATGAAGAATGGTACTAGTCCCTCATCCTTGGTATCGAATTAGACCTTGAGATTGATGTTACCAGAATACATGTTTAGGGAGACTCTAAGTTGGTCATCAAGAAGATCAAGGGTGACTACATCATCAGAAATAAAGAGTTTGTGCCCCTACTAGAATGGTCTCATCAACTGATGGTATAGTTCCCTTCCCAACCAAAGGTATCACATGTTATGTGGTCACAAAATGGTTGAGCCAATGCTTTGTAAATCCTAGTTGTGTCCCTTATAGAGTCTGATTGGGAAAACTTGATAATTCATTGGCACATCGGAGGGTCATCGCCACCACCATTTTTTATGATGGAAACCAAAAAGTATATTAATTGGATACCATTACTTCTATGATAGGGACCAAAAATTCACCCATGATAAAGTAGACACATGATTGGTTGACACCCTTCATCGAGTATCTCCAACATGGAATCCTCACACCAGGATGAACTAAGCATGATTGAATCTCCTAGTGTATATCATATTTTACCCTCCATAGTGGCCCCAACCTTGAGCATGATCTATACAAGTGTGCGTTTGATGGAATTATTCTCCATTTCATCCAAGGAGATGAGATACCTAAGGTAATGAAAAAGGTTCACGCCAGATCATGTGGCACCAATCAAGAAGGATTGAAGCTATCTCACCAAATTTATAGGTTGGGTTACTTTCTTCCAAACATGATTCATGATAGAATTTACTTCTCCAAGAGGTTTCATGTGTGTTATATCCATTCCAAATTTGTGCATCAACCACTATAATTTCTCTACAGTTCCATGTACTCTTTACCCTTGACATTGTGGGTACCTACTCACCAGTGATGGTTCAATAGATCATGTTTATTTTATCCAAAATGAAATTATTTTCATATAGGGAAGAAGTAGTTCCCCTTAAAGAAGATAAAACCTATTTTATGGTTTAATTCATGAAATATCACATAATTCATTGGTTTGGGGTTCGTCACACCATTCTCACAGACAACATCACTAATTTTTGGGATGTCAAGATGACGAAATTTCATGCCAAGTACAACATCTAGTCCAACCAAACTTCCCTCTACCATGCATAGGTTAATGGAAAGATCAAGGAATTAAAAAACACTCTCTAATATCCTATAGTATATGGTGGTGTAGAATAGGAATATTTGGCATGATAAACTCCCCAATTACCTATTGTCCTATCATAAGACTTCTTTAAATTCAACCCAAGTGACCCCATACTCCCTAGTGTATGGAGAGGGGGTGATTTTACCAATTTAGGTATAGTTTATGTCACTCCGAATGGTTGTTTATGACCGTAATACACTATATAAAGTTGTATAAGTCCATATAACTGAGTTGGAAGATCTTTTGGATAATAGGCTTCATGAATTTCAAAACTTAAAGAGACACTAGAACCAAGTAGCAAGAATGTTCAAAATAAAGGGCTGCCTCTTCTTCTTCCTTTAGGGTGACTTGGTATTGCCTCTCAAAACATTGATGATACCCAGCAAAAATATAGTAAATCTTGATCACAAATGAGAAGGACCTTTCATTATCCAAAAGATTTATTATAATGGAGAATAATTAATCACCAAGGATGGGGGCATAAAAAACCTCCCACCAACACTAATTTTCTCAAAGAGTACTACATGTGAATGTTCACAATCAATGCTACGTGACCTTAAACTGCATAAACCCTGGTTTGAGCTATATGACCTTAAACTAGAAGCCACCCCTTTAGTGAGATATCTATGAATGTAAATGATAAGTATCCTTAGTTTGAACTATATGAATCTAAAATACATAGTACAACATACTCAACACATGAATTTAAACTATATCATTTCCCCATGTGACAAATATGGTATGCCTCACATTATAAATGTCAGATGAACCAAAACATTCATCCTCAATGCATAATGTTAAAAAATAGCCTCTTTCTTTTTAGTGAACATGGGATACCTCATATAATAATTATGAGATAAATAAAAACCAATTTACTTATCAAAATATGTTAAATTATATCCATTATATATGTGATGAACATAGGATTCCTCATATAAAAATATAAGATTACCAAAACCAATGTCCCCAGCACATGTTGTTAAAGTATAGCCTTACCATGTATGAAAAATATAGGATGCCTCATATTATAGATATGTTATAAAAAACAAAAAAAAACATCATAACACAATGTTAAACTTTAGTTGTACACTATGTGATGAGCATAGGATGCCTCACATGAAAAATATGAGATGATTCAATGACCAATCTAGAAAGGATGCCACCTTTATGATGTTGGTCTTCTACCACAACGAGTTTCAGAACTATTTGTATTGTGATTCCCATGCATAATGAGATAAATAGGGATAACTAGATCCAACATCCTGGGCCCATCCTTAGTATCAACCTATTTTTGGGTCCTCCTCTTGGGTCAAGTTTAATTACCCTAAACTATGTGAAAAATATTTTAGGATTTCATTCTGTGGTTCATGGGATCTTCGACTCCTTCATTTTTCTTGAACATCCTTGATGTACCTACTTCCTTCTAGGTCCATAAATAATAACCTTAAACTATTTTCATTTAGCCCTTTATGGACCCTCATTTACATAGTTTACCTTATCCCTCAAGTTTTAGAAAACCAGTTCCCCCTTAACTTTTTTCTTTTTCATCAAATCCTAACTCAAATTGATGCCACCTTATCAGCTTCAATCTCTACCACACCAAATTCCATAACTATGAATGTATTGATTCTCATTCCCATGGGATATTTAGTGAATCCTAGATCTCATATCTTGGGTCCATCCCCTACCATAAACTCATCATGGGGTATTTCCCCCCTCAACATCATGAAGCTAACTTGTGTGTATTTTTTCTTAGATTTTTTTGTAGTAAAGGATATCCTTGGACCCCATCCTTCACATTGGGTTATCACTCTTTCATTCACAGAAACCTCTTTAGGAACCCCACACCCTTTGGACTGAGCTCTATGACCTTAAAATCGTAGCCATTTTAGTCTAAAATATACGACTATAGACTGTAAATCCCTACATCCTCATCAAATGATTTTAAACTATATCCTTACTTGTATAAACCCAGTATGCCTCAGATAAAAAATATATGACAAAAAAACAACATCCTCAGCACAAAATGTTAAATTTCATCCTTACCCTGTATAAACTCAAGATGCCTCATAAGAAAAATATGAGATAAAAAAAATCCATTTACTTAGCACATGATGTTAAACTATAGTCTTACCCTATGTGATAAACTGAGGATTCCTCATATTACATATATGAGATGAGAAAATCCCAACATCTTCAGAACATGATGTTAAATTGTAGTCTTTCACTATGTAATGAACATAGGATGACTCATATGAAAAATATGAGATGAATAAATACCAAAATCCTACACACACAATGTTAAACTGTATCCTTACACTATGTGATGAACATATAATGACTCATATGATATATATGAGATGAAAACCCAAAATACTCAACACACAATGTTAAAATATAGCCTTACCATGTATGAAAAATACAGGATGCCTCATATGAAAAATATGAGATGACCAAAACCAATGTCCTCAACACATGATGTTAAATTGTAGTTTTAACCTATGTGATAAATATAAAATACTTCATATGACTAATATGATATGCTTTGATATCCTCATCGTAGAGGAAACCACCTTTCATGTCTTCTACCATGTTGTGTTTCATGGCTACATATGGAATGATTCTCATTCCCATGTGATACATAGTGATTTCCAAATCTCATATCGTGGGTCTAGCCCCACATTCAACTCAATTTTGGGCCTTTAACCTCCAATTCAATCTTGATCCTTTCCTAAAAACAAGATCATCTAGTGTATTTGAGTGCATGGAATAATATCTCCTAGGACACTCAATATCCACCCGAAGACATTCCCTGCTTCCATTTTCACACTGCATGCTTCCATTAATTTGGATCCTCATCATACCCTAAATAAGAACAGCCCCCAACAAAAATGGTTCATGGATACACTGGCTCACCTAACATCCCGAGAATACGCCATAAAGGTCATGGATGGCAGTTCCAATGTTTCAAACAAGGTCAATGATCAATCCAACATTTTTATCATCCTTGGCTAGGGTGGTTGTGAAACCTATGTTTTGAATGTGGCCAGTAGTTGTTCCCCACCCATAGGTCATCCCATTTTTACCATCCATGTCTTGGAAGTCATGATCGAGATTATATTCCTTTTCCCTTTGTTCTAGTGGAAATCCCATCACCCTATACATCATTTTTCTATACGCATGTGCACAGTGACAAAATAAGACCATGCCTTTTGGGACTTCCCATGTCGGTCACCTTTTCCCATTTTTGTGTTTTCCCCTAAAAACAATGGGAACCCCATAATGATTGTGTAAGAACCCGATTTTTGATGTGAAAGACTTTGGAATATTCTTGATGTTATTCCAGAGCAGTGCCTTCAGACGGCGTGCGATTCCGAGCCCCGGAGTGGGAAGAATTAAATTTTCAGTGCGTTCACACTGGAACCACCAAATAAATGGGATAAATCCTAAACAGAGCTTCAGATCAGAGATCCGAGTGTACAAATGGGTCTGGAATGGGGTGTTTATCCTAGGAACGACATAAAATGTGTCAGCGCGGGACGTTTGGACCCCTCACTTGCTTTCGGAACGTTAAACAGATAAATTAATTAATTAATTTATTCATTTAATGGTGAAACTCAAATATATCTTAAACGGTGGCTCGGATTGGAAAACCGAGGGCACCGTTGAGTTCGTAGAATTCCTTTTACCCTAGGAGGGGTATAAGTTTCGCGGGCGCGGGCCGTTTGTGAAAAATTGACACAGGGGCATTTTTGTAATTTGGTGGCTTTGGGCGTTCAGCTTTATAACTTTAAAACGGAAGCTCGGAATCAAATTCCAAGACCACCATTGTTCTCGGGAGGTAGTTTTTACCCAAGGGGAGGTTAAATTTCAACCACGCCAAATGTTTTAGATGTGGGTTAAATTTGGGGGTTTTTAATTAATTAAAATTTAATTAATTTCCCCTTAAATAAACAAACACCCCTCCCCTTCTCCCTTGAACCCCTTTGCGAAACCCCTCCCCTCTCCTCCTCCATCTCCAGCGAGACGGTTCGGCGAGGCGACTTTGGCGAGGTGCGGTGATGCCGGCGGATCGACGCGAAGCTCCGGGCGAAGCCCAGCAAGGTAGGAGGTTTTCGTTGCGTTTTCATTTCCGAACCTTTTTTCAACCTCAATTATATGCGTCGATTGTTGTTCAATTGTCGAATCAAGGCCCATGAGCACGTAGTAATTTTTATGATCTATCTGACGCATCTTTTGGATTCGGTTTTGGATTTCTGAGGAACCCGCAATCATTCGCCGAAGATTGCGGGTATGTGGAGGAGTTTTGGGTTGTTCCGGCGGTTTCCGGCAGTCCGGCGAGTTCCCAGGGCGGCGCGGCTTCGGTCCGAGGAGGCGCCGGTGGCAAAGACTCCATCCGGACGCGGTGGCTGAGGAGGGACGACCCGCGGGCGAGGGGACGTCGGGCGAGCGCGGCGGAGGCGGCTGCAGAAGGCGCGCCGGCAGATGGAGGCGAGGCGGGGTTCTGGGGGGCCGGCTCCGACGTAGGGTAGAAAGGGGCCGTGAGGTGCGCGGCCCGGTGCGGCGCGACCGCGACCCGCGTAACGCGGGTCGCTGCGGGAAAAAGGACCGGCCATAATGGCCGGTCGGTGGCGGCAGGCCGCGACCAGCTGACCGCGGCAGAGCGAACCGGACCCGCGGCCGGGCCGCGGGCCGGCTGTGGGCGGACCGGGCGGACCGGGCCGGTCCGGCCCAGGGGGGTTTCCCCCTTTGGAATTTTCGTCACCCGTAGCTTTTTCTACGGGTGTCTGTTTTGTGTGACTTCGTTGGCAGCGCGGACCTCGCGTTGAGGGGAACGCTTTGAGATGGTTTCAGAAATTTTTAATTCCCGGAACGAGGGGCCTCTGTGGCGCGACATGTACGTCGAGGGGATTGACGTTTTTCCGGGAATTTTTTTTGGACGGCGCGGGCGCGTCTGACGTCCGTTTTGAACGCCGTCAGTGGAATTGGAACCCTGGCACCGAGGCAGAGTTTTCCAGGGTGGTTTCGGGCATTGAAGTCGGAGTTGAGGCGTGGGCCCCACGACCCGTCTTTTGAGATGTGTGCAACTTTTAGCGACTTTTTTCTTGGACGTCTGTTCGGGGCGTGCGAGCAGTCGATGTTGGGTGTTTTTCCGAGGGCATAGTGTTGGCACAGTCTACCTGATCTAATTTCGCACGCTGGTGTGGGCCCCACGAGGGTTGTTTCAGGAGTTGATGATGATTTCCAACTTTATCATCGGGTGTCTGTTTTAGACAAGTGATTAGTTGAACTTGTGTACTTTTTCAAGAGGATCGAAACGGTGCGATCCATTTGTTTAGTTTTGGGACCGGGATGCGGGTCCCATGAAGCACCGCTCGTGTGCGGTGAGCCGGAATTCATCTTTTTCTCCGGATATCCGTTGTACTCGAGTGAGTAGTACTTTTGACGTGATTTCCCGAGGGTATCACATTGGTGCGATGCGCCCAACTATTTTTGGGGCCGAGGCTCGGGATCACGAGATGTCGTTCGGGCGTGAGGCGGTGTTGGTGACTTTTCCGTCGGATATCCGTTAGAGGCGAGTAAGTAGTCGATCTCGCGTGTTTTTCCGCGAGGATTACAATGGTGCGATCTGTTTGGTTGTGTGGAGCCTCTTGCGTAATCTTATTAAATGCGGAAATATGAAAGGCGCCCTGATGGAAGTTCTTCTCACCGTGTTTGTGGCGGACCCTTGGCGTGTGATCACCCACTTTTGGGAGAGTGATATAAATGATTCACGAGATGTGGTTGGCCATGCCTGGGCCTTTGAGGTGGAGTTGTTACGTCACGCCTTCACGTTGACGCTGGGTGCCGTATGCACGATAGCCTTAGGGCTGGAGACGTGATATACTCTGGGAGTATACGAGAGCGCTTGGAGGTACGTGTGGTTTGTACCTGAGAATGTTCGTGTGCTTGGTTGGGGCTGATATGGGTCCATACGTCGTGTGGGCCCCACGTGCGTGTCGTGTTCTGCTTTACGTACTTGACCTCTCGCAACGTAGAGGGTCCCTCTGCGCTCGTTTGTTTGACCAGTAGGGTGGAGTTTCCCCTGGCCTGGTGCTCTTTTGTCTGACCAGCAGGGTTGAGTGGTCTCCCCCTGGTCTTGTTCTCGATGGTTTGGCCGGAAGAGATGGTTTGGTTCCTCTGCTTCTTCAGCTGTGAGGGGTTTCAGTACCATGCCCTTTCACCGGATTGCGATACCGTTTGTGACTACGGGTGTTTGTGTAGCGTGGGTGTTTTCCCCACTTTCTGGGGTGAATTGACCCAGTCCGCTTCGACAGTGACTCAGTGGATTGGAGCGTGATCGCCTTGAGATGCCTGAGGATTTTCTCCCATTCTTCCGTGTTCCTTGGTAGAGTTTGTGGATTCGGTGTGACCAACACTTTACGAGGGCACCGAACCTCTAACCAAGAGGTTGTTTCTAGCAGGGCTGAGGTTGTTTCCAGTAGGGCTGAGGTTGTTTCCAGCAGGGCTGAGGTTGTTTCCAGTGGGGTTGGGCAGTGGTCCTCGATGTCGGGCTTACCACCAGCGGGGCTGGGCAGTGGTCCCCGATGCCGGGCTTACCTCCAACTGGGCTGGGCAGTGGTCCCCGATGTCGGGCTTACCTCCAGCTGGGCTGGGCAGTGGTCCCCGATGCCGGGTTACCTCCAGCTGGGCTGGGCAGTCGTCCCATCGCCGACTTTAGCCGGGTCGCCCTCCAGTGGATTACCCTGTTACGGGACTGGGCAGTGTGACACTCTTCGACTTTCCGGGTCTCCCTATAGTGGGAACCCGTTGACTTCCAGGGACCCTCCAGCGGGGCTGGGCATGGGGTCGCCTGTCAACTTTGAGCAGACCTCACGACTGTGGGGTAGTGATGAGTTGTGGTTGACGTTCCCCCAGAACTCTCAAGTACGAGGAGCACTTTCCCCCACCAAGACACGTCCTTGTGACGCGACCTAAAACCATGCGGGCAAGTCAGTTCCACCTAGAGCGGATAGTGTCGAGGTGAAGTGATTGAGCCCTTGACTTTTAGTTCAGGGTAGATGTGCGGGATGTTGGGCATCAATGGTGTTCTCTTCTGGGACTGTTGGTGACTCACTTTTCTTGGGCTGAGCTACGGGATGGAGATCCCCTTACGACCTTGTTCGGGCTTCTTGTTGAGCATATGGACTTGTATATACCTTGTTCTAGTACCCACTTCTTGGGTTTGGTTACTCTCCTTCCAGGAGAGGCGAAGACGCGTGGGGTATGCTACGTGCTTTCTGTGTCTAGATTCTCATGGTTGGACGAGTTTACTCTCCTGCTATAGGTAGCGAAGACTCGACGGGAAGTTTATCTTCTCACTGTTTCCATCTCCTTGTGTTTGGACGAGTCTACTTTCTTTCCTCTTGTTGGGTTGAGCTGGACTCTTTACTATTATTCTTACTGCACTTTCATTTGTTCTCCTCTAATTTTTTTATTCACTCTACTGCTCACCCTTCGGTACCTCCTTTGTTACTCCCTTGAGACTTCGGGGTATCCTACTGAGTATTTTTATACTCACCCCTGCTTGGGCTTTGCCCGCACATGGTGTGCCCTTGCAGACGATGGACAGGTTGGTCGTGACTTCAGTGGAGCATAGGAGTTCGGGAGCTTGGTCGCATGCAGTGGTCATAGTCAGGTTCCATGTGGGGAACCCTTCCAGCTGTTTGTTTTGTTTACCTATTGCCGGGTTGTGGCACTTTTCTGTTTGGGCGCGTGTTTTTACCCTTTTTCCTTTTCAACAATTTAATTGTACTGTTTAGAGGTTGATGCACATTTGTGGTATATATATAGCAGTTGTTCTTTTTACTCTTCTTGTTCTTTCTTTTACTCTGCACTTTTTCATTGAGTGTGCTGCGTGTGTGTTTACAGGTACTTAGGCAAAGGCCTCCTCGAGTTATTGTGCCTTCGGCGCTGGTCGCCAACCCTTGGCCTATGGAGGCAGGCTTGGGGAAGTTGCGGCTCGAGCCCGGGTAGGGTCAGGTCGTGACAAAGTGGTATCAGAGGTGGTTCGTTCCTTGGGACGTTGTTCGGACGTCCCTAAAATAAAAGAAATTGGTTGGGATATAGGGAAACAGTGTTAATGTGTCTCGAGAGCGGCTCTCAGTCTAGGGAGTCCAGTGATGGTGCGGCGGCCGACGTATCCATTCACCAGGACCTTGATAACCCGCTTGTCGACTCGGCATGCTGAGACACTTTTTTCAGGGAAAAATTGGTCTGTGCATCACATAGGATCGAGTCTTTGACTGTCCTTCTTGAGTCAGCTCCCCATCGTTGTTTTTGGTATATACATATATTCTCATCTGACCGCGGCACTCCTTGATAATTTCAAGATGTCTCCACGAAGAAATCCAGCCAGGATACCAGCTTTGGTGCGTGACGACGACCCTGTGAGCTATGAGGCCACAGTCCAGGACCCATCATGCGATCCCCTTCCTCCAGGTGGGCCAGTAGTAGCACCCCCACCTGTTGAGCAACAGACAGTTTCAGCAGAGCAGGCTGAGCTTGAGCGCAGGTTGAGCGCGCTCTGTGAGTTCCAGCTGAAGAGACTGCTGAGGTTCAGTGGTGAGCTAGACCCTCAGGCAGCAGAGGTTTGGCTTGAGGCAGTGGACCGCCTTTTCAGGCTTGTGTAGACGCCGAGAGATCAGAGAGTGGCTTTGGAAACCACCCTTTTTCGTGGAGCAGCTTGGCGTTGGTGGAGTCTGGTGACTCAGCTTCTTGACGAGTCGTCGCTTTCATGGGGAGACTTCCAGTTGTTGTTTCATGAGGAGTTTTACCCCTCCTGCTTGCGCTCCATTCGGATTCAGGAGCTCCTGCAGTTTCAGCATGGAGGGATGACGGTTGCCGAGTATGCATCTAGTTTTGCAGACCGTGCACGGTTTTACCCGGACTTAGTCCGTGACGACAATATCCGAGCGTGGAAGTTTGAGCAGGGTCTCCGCCGAGAGATTCGTGATGTCATAGTACCCTTGGGCGTTTCCATATATGCCGGGGTACTAGAACAGGAACTGGTGACAGAGAGCTTCCTGTCACATTCCGGAGTTGGTGGTGGCAGCAGACACGTTGGAGCCGAGACGTCTGTCGCAGCTAGCGGGAGTCGGCAAGCAGGACCTCGACACATGTGGCTTTCTGACAACCGGACTCAGGGGCGTGGTCGTACACCACAGTGGTGCCAGAGGGCACCAGTACAACCCAGAGAGAGCCGATGCTATACTTGTGATGGGCGAGGTCACTTGGCACGAGATGGCCCGACCCAAGTTGCTGAGAGTTTCGGGCAGGCAGCAGGTGCGCCACCACGACAGAGGCAGCGCCGTGATCAGAGTAGTGCCCAGGGAGGTGGTGGTAGTAGAGGATCAGGAGGATCTAGTAGTGGGGGATGGCTTTACGAGGTCTTTCCATCACCACTAGGCAGTCCACGTCAGGCTCTGGGAGCTGACATTTGGGACCACGGACAATCGCGAGCTTTGGATGTCTACTATCCTGCAGAGCATGAGGTGATAAGAGGTACGCTCTACAGCTCTTCTACTTTTTGCAGTAGAATTATTAGACTCTGTGCATGGAATGTTTTCCTCTATTCTCCTTGCTTGAGGTGTTACCAGGGTGACGCAGGGCATCGGGTGTAACCCTATTTTGGTAAGGTAGAAGGCGTGGAACCCTTCTCTTTAGTTGACAGTAGTGACTTCTTCGCCTTTCGAGCGTGTAAGAGAGTATTGGTTGTGAGACATCGACTGTGAAACCTTGCTTGACCAGATATCCTTGGGTGCTTTACCATATGGATATTCTGAAGGAGGGAATCACCGGGCCTTGTTCTAGGTGCGGGCAGTGATTCCAGTCGCGGGATGTGACGCAGAGGTTCGACCGGGGAGGTGAGCTACCCCCAAGGGCCTTCGGGCCGTTTGAGACCGTGCAAAGGGATGGTGAGGTACCCTACCGCCTTGCCCTAACCCCAAAGTCTGGAGTGGGTGCACGACATCGGCAAGGTCCGACCTCGCATGAACGGATCAATCCTTTGGTTTGTGTGCGGAAACGCAGAGCTGTGTGTGGGTTCTTTTGGGTATGGGAAAGCCAAGTGTGGGCTTAGTACCCTGTGTTGCTCCCTAGTTTTGCTTTTCGGGGACGAAAATCTTGAAGGAGAGAATGATGTAAGAACCCGGTTTTTTCTTGTGAAAGACTTTTTAATATTCTTAATGTTATTCCAGAGCAGCGCCTTCAGACGGCGTGCGATTCTGAGCCCTGGAGTGGCCGGAATTAAATTTTTAGTGCGTTCACACTGGAACCACCAAATAAATGGGATAACTCCTAAACGGAGCTTCAGATCAGAGATCTGAGGTACGGATGGGTCCGGAATGGGGTTTTTACCCTAGGAACGACATAAAACGTGTCAGCGCGGGACGTTTGGACCCCTCGCTCACTTTCAGAACGTTAAACGGATAAATTAATTAATTAATTTATTCGTTTAATGGTGAAACTCAAATATCTCTTAAACGGTAGCTCAAATTGGAAAACTGAGGGCACCTTTGAGTTCGGATCGTGCCGTTTTCCCTAGGAGGGGTATAAGTTTCGCGGGCGTGGGCCGTTTGTGAAAAATGGCAACAGGGGCGTTTTCGTAATTTGGCGTCTTTGGGCGTTCAACTTTATAACTTTAAAACGGAAGCTAAAAATTAAATTCTGAGACCACTGTTGTGCTCAGGAGGTGGTTTTTACCCAAGGGGAGGTTCAATTTCGACCTCGCCAAATGTTTCAGACGCGGGTTAAATTTGGGGGTTTTTAATTAATTTCCCCCTAAATAAACAAGCACCCCTCCCCTTCTCCCTTGAACCCCCTGGCGGACCCCTCCCCTCTCCTCCTCCATCCCCAGAGAGATGGTCCGGCGAGGCGACTCCAGAGAGGTACGGTGATGCTGGAGGATCGACGCGAAGCTCCGGGAAAAGCCCAACGAGGTAGGAGGTTTTCGTTGCGTTTTCATTTCAGAACCTTATTTCAACCTCAATTATATGCATCGATTGTTGTTTGATTGTTGAATCAAGGCCCATGAGCATGTAGTAGTTTTTATAATCAATCTGACGCATCTTTCAGATTCAGTTTCGGATTTCTGAGGAACCCACAATCATTCGCCGAAGATTGCGGGTTTGTGGAGGAGTTTTGGGTTGTTCCGGCGGTTTCCGACAGTCCGGCGAGTTCCCAGGGCGGCGCAGCTTCGGTCCGAGGAGGCGGCGGTGGCGACGACTCCATCCGGCCGCGACGGCTGAGGCGGGATGACCCGAGGGCGAGGGGACGTCGGGCGAGCACGGCGGAGGCAGCTGCGGAAGGCGCGCCGGCGGACGGAGGCGAGGCGGGGTTCCGGGGGGGGGGGGCTCCGGCGTAGGGCAGAGGGGGGCCGTGAGGCGCGCGACCCCGTGCGGCGCGACCGCGACCCGTGTAATGCGGGTCGCTGCGGGAAAAAGGACCAACCATAATGGTCGGTTGGTGGCGGCAGGCCGCGGCCAGCTGGCCGCGGCGGAGTGAACCAGACCCGCGGCCGAGCCACGGGCCGGCTGTGGGCAGACCGGGCCGGTCCGGCCCGGGGGGGGGGGTTTCCCCCTTTGGAATTTCTATCGCCCGTATCTTTTGCTACGTCATCTGTTTTGCGTGCCGTTAGTGGCAGTGCGGACCTTGCATTGAGGAGAACGCTTTGAGATGGTTTCGAGAATTTTTAATTCCCGAAACGAGGGGCCTCGGTGGCGCGACACGTACGTCGAGGGGATGGACGTTTTTCCTGGAATTTGTTTTGGACGGCGCGGGCGCGTCTGATGTCCGTTTTGAGCGCCGTCAGTGGCGTTGGAACCCTAGCACTGAGGCGGAGTTTTCCAGGGTGGTTTCGGGCGTTGAAGCCGGAGTTGAGGCATGGGCCCCACGGCCCGTCTTTTGAGCTGTGTGTAGCCTTTAGCGACTTTTTCCTCGGACGCCCGTTCGGGACATGCGAGCAGTCGATGTTCGGTGTTTTTCTGAGGGCATCGCGTTGGCACAGTCTGCCCAATCTAATTTCACACGCTGGTGCGGGCCCCGCGAGGGCTGTTTCGGGAGTTGACGGTGATTTCCAGCTTTATCACCGGGTGTCCGTTTCGGACAAGTGATTTGTTGAACTTGTGTACTTTTTCGAGAGGATAGCAACGGTGCGATCCGTTCATTGAGTTTCGGGACCGGGATGTGGGTCCCACGAAGCACCGCTCATGTGCAGTGCGCCGGAATGCCTCTTTTTCTCCGTATATCCGTTTCACTCGAGTGAGTAGTGCTTTTGACATGATTTCCCAAGGGGGTCACATTGGTGCGATGCGCCCGACTGTTTTAGGGGCCGAGGCTCGGGATCACGAGATGTCGTTCAGGCGTGAGATGGTGTTGGTGACTTTTCCGTCAGATATCTGTTGGAGGTGAGTAAGTAGTCGATCTCGCGTGTTTTTCCGCGAGGATTACAACGGTGCGATCCGTTTGGTTGTGCGGAGCCTCTTGCGCGATCTTGTTAAATGCGAAAATGTGAAAGGCGCCCTGATGGCGGTTCTTCTCACCGTGTTTGTGGCGGACCCTTGGCGTGTGATCGCGCACTCTTGAGAGAGTGATATAAATGATTCACGAGATGTGGTTGGTCGTTCCTGGGCCTTTGAGGTGGAGTTGTTACGTCACGCCTTCGCGTTGACGCTGGGTGCCGTATGCACGATAGCCTTAGGACTGGAGACGTGGTATACTCTGGGAGTATACGAGAGCGCTTGTAGGTACGTGTGGTTTGTACCTGAGAATGTTCGTGCACTTGGTTGGGGCTGATATGGGGCCATACGTCGTGTGGGCCCCACGTGCGTGCCGTGTTCTACTTTACGTACTTGACCTCTCGCGACGTAGAGGGTCCCTCTACACTCGTTTGTTTGACTAGCAGGGTGGAGGATCCCCTGGCCTGGTGCTCTTTTGTCTGACCAGCAGGGTTGATTGGTCTCCCTCTGGTCTTGTTCTCGATGGTTTGGCCGGCAAAGATGGTTTGATTCATCTGCTTCTTCAGATGTGAGGGGTTTCAGTACCGTGCCCTTTCACCGGACTGCGACACCGTTTGCGACTACGGGTGTTCGTGTAGCTTGGGTGTTTTCCCCACTTTCTGGGGTGAGTTGACCCGGTCCGCTTCGACAGTGACTCAGCAGATTGGAGCGTGATCGCCTTGAGAGGCCTGGGGAGTTTCTCCCATTATTCTATGTTCCTTGGTAGAGTTTGTGGATTCGGTGTGACCAACACTTTACGTGGGCACCGAACCTCTACCCAGGAGGTTGTTTCCAGCAGGGCTGAGGTTGTTTCCAGCAGGGCTGAGGTTGTTTCCAGCAGGGTTGAGGTTGTTTCCAGCAGGGCTGAGGTTGTTTCTAGCGGGGCTGGGCAGTGGTTCCCGATGTCGGGCTTACCTCCAGCGGGGCTGGGCAGTGGTCCCCGATGTCGGGCTTACCTCCAGCTGGTCTGGGCAGTGGTCCCCGATGTCGGGATTACCTCCAGTTGGGCTGGGCAGTGGTCCCCGATATAGGGTTACCTCCAACTGGGCTGGGCAGTGGTCCCATCACTGACTTTAGCTGGGTCTCCCTCCAGTGGATTACCCTGTTATGGGACTGGGTAGTGTGGCACCCGTCGACTTTCTGGGTCTCCCTGTAGTGGGAACCTGTTGACTTCCAGGGACCCTCCAGCGGGGCTGGGCAGGGGGTCGCCTGTCGACTTTGAGAAGACCTCTCGACTGCGGGGCAGTGACGAGTTGTGGTTTATCTTCCCCCAGAACTCTCAAGTACGAGGAGCGCTTTCCCCCACCAAGACGCGTCCTTGTGACGCGACCTAAAACCGTACGGGCGAGTCCGTGCCGCCCAGAGTGGATAGTGTCGAGGTGCGGTGATTGAGCCCTTGACTTGTAGTTCGGGGAAAACGTGCAGGATGCTGGCCATCGATGGTGTTCTCTTCTGGGACTGTTGGCGACTCACTTTTCTTGGGCTGAGCTACGGGATGGAGATCCCCTTACGACCTTGTTTGGGATTCTTGTTCAGCATATGGACTTGTATATACCTTGTTCTAGTACCCACTTCTTGGTTTTGGTTACTCTCCTTCCAGGAGAGGCGAAGACGCACGGGGTATGCCACGTGCTTTCTGTGTTTAGCTTCTCATGGTTGGACGAGTTTACTCTCCTGCTATAGGTAGCGAAGACTCGATGGGAAGTTCATCTTCTCACCGTTTCCAGCTCCTTGTGTTTGGATGAGTCTACCTTCTTTCCTCTTGTTGGGTTGATCTGGACTCTTTATTGTTACTCTTACTGCACTTTCAGTTGTTCTCCTCTACTTTTTCTATTCGCTCTACTGCTCACCCTTCGGTACCTCCTTTGTTTCTCCCTCGAGCCTTCGGGGTATCCTACTGAGTATTTTTATACTCACCCCTGCTTGGGCTTTGCCTGCACTTGGTGTGCCCTTGTAGACGACAGACAGGTTGGTCGTGACTTCAGTGGAGCATAGGAGTTCGGGATCTTGGACCACGTGTGGTGGTCGTAGTCGGGTTCTAGGTGGGGAACCCTTCCGGCTGTTTGTTTTGTTTACCTGTTGCCGGGTTGTGGCACTTTTCTGGTTGAGCGCGTGTTTTGCCCCTTTTTCCTTTTCATCACTTTACTTGTACTGTTTAGAGGTCGATGCACATTCGTGGTATATATATAGAAGTTGTTCTTTTTTACTCTCCTTGTTCTTTCTTTTACTCTGCACTTTTTCATTGAGTGTGTTGCGTGTGTGTGTACAGGTACTTAGGAAAAGGACTCCCTGAGTTATTGCGCCTTCGGTACTGGTCACCAACCCCTGGCCTATGGAGGCGGGCTTGGGTAGTTGCGGCTCGAGCCCAGGTAGGGTCGGGTCATGACAGATGGTTTCTCACATTGATCATGGATTTCATGGTCTTAGGATTCATGGATTAATTTCTCTATGCAAGGTTGAGACGTTCAGACACTCCTTAACTAGAACACCACATCTTTGGTCTAAACTCTACGACCATAAAATATGAGTCTAGGCCTTAACATCATGACCATAAATTGTGTATGGTTTCTCTAAAAAATTCTTTTTATGGAATCAGGTGTCCTTGTCCCTAAATTCATGCCAGGTTTCCTCTCCTCTATGCGACACACACTCTTTTAATACATTCCCCACATGGTCCAAGAATTATGAACATAAACTATTTACATCCCCTAGTCCAAGAATTATGACCTTAAACTATTTTCAACTCCTGGTCCAAATGATATGATCTTAATCTATTTGTGACTTCCTAGTCTGAATGGTATGACCTTAAAATACCAAAGGCAAGAGGAACAGACATCAAACAGGTTAAAAAACCATAGGGGAAAACTGAAAAAATTTAGACTCCTGCCCGTCAATTTTATCTCATGACTTCAGAAAAAAATGATGGAATAAAGATAAAGGTAAAGAGCCAGTGAAATCCACTATGGTCTTAGGAAAAAACCAAGTTTGGATATATGGAACCCATCAATTTATATATGATTTAGAGACAAATATCATCTCCCTTTGTCTCAAAATACTTTATAAGATGTTCCCCCAATATTTCACATACAAGTACATCCCACTACCCTGAAAGGATAGGATTTATCCATGTCAATTCACATGTCATGGTCACATGACACAAAAATGTGCAATGAATGTCCTAATCACGCAATGTTAAATTGTATGACACGTGGTTCTCACGGTATGACACTAAATTTCATGTTCAATATCCTTACCACAAGATGTTGAACTACATTCCCTTCATCCTCATCATGAAATAAAAATGAAAATCATATTAGGCCTTTTCCTTAGAATCCCTTTCCTTCTTCCAGTTTTGGTCACCTACCACACCATTTGAGTTCTTTTATATCTTAGAATACAAGATAGTACCCACCTTATAAAATGATCATAACCTTTATCATTACCATATGAATGGGGCCCCTAATGAAAATGGTGTCCAGAAACACTATCTCATCTACCGTCATTGGAACATACTCTAAAATACTTTCAACAGTGTTCTGATGGGTCCTGTGTTTCAAACATGGTCAATGGTCAATCCTAATTTTCCCCAATCCTCAGAAAAATGATAGTGGAGTATGTGTTTCAAATATGTTTAACATTAATCCTCTATCATCACATCCCCTCCTTTGTTCAAAATCATGGGCATATTGATTCATTCTCTTCGTTACTACCCTTTTTAGGTAAAATTCAATACCCCTATCATTTCCCCAATTTTTTTACTAACACACATTTTGAAAGAAAATCAGTTGTGTAGAGAGTATCATTCTATGAACAATGTTTTCTCAGTTAAGAAATTCTTGGTGTTCAGTAAAAAATTCATACCCCAAGTGTTCATCCCTTGTCTAGTACTCTCATATAAATGAGTAATCTTCTATTTATCCCTTTTTCCCACACCAATCTTGAATCGTGTGGGCCTATGGATTTATTTTTGGTTGTATCGTCAATAATTTTAAGATACAGAAAAAATAATAAATTTAAGAATATTCTATATTTAAACAATAAATCCCAAGAGTTTGGGGAGTTGTATCCACATGTTGGATCCTATCCTTTATTTCATATTAAAATAAATTCCCCATTGATCAGCCCTAGTTATCAAACACTCTAATTAATCTAACCTTTTTGGGTAGCCTCTAGGGACTTATTTTTCTTTATCATCCCAACCAGTTCCTCCTCAGTAGTAAGGTGTACATCATCCATGAAAATTCATGCATGGTCCTACCCATCTTGTCCCTTAACCACCAAATATTCCACCTACACTTACCTATCCTCATTTTTTCCAAATGAGACCTCAATTTTTTGATGATATCTACATGAGAAGGGATGATGGATTCATGATATCATGCCTACTATTCTAGATGATTGGTCTCATCTTTAGTTACCTAGAGTTCTTAGGTTACCTCAGACTTCTTATTATACCAGGAAATGTTGAACTCCTACCACACAGCACATTCCTATTCGATGAGAAAGTCTCAAGCTAGTGTATGGAGGTCACTAGAACCCACCCCACCAGTCCCCATATTGACTAACCAATGGAGGATAGATCACATCCAGTTTGGTAGATCAGCTAGATGAGTGCAGGTGATAAAATTATTCACACTCATTGCTTCCTCATTTCAGAAAACTTGGTTCTCATAAGCAATATTTGAGCTATAATTCTCAAAGTCCTCTGGCACCATCGACACATACTAAGGGAATACCATAAAAAAATTAGTGGAAAGATCATCTTCAAGAATTTCCTTGAGTGGGATAAGTCCTAAATCTAGAATGAATTAATCCTTTCTAGATCCTTCTCATAAATTATGAGATTCCCCAACCCATTTAGACACTTCTGAGGTAGGATCGACCACCACAGCCTCCTCGACCACCTCCATCGGTGGCAGGATCTTGACCATATTTGTTGAGGCATAAGCTCTATTATCTACTATTGATGGAACCCCAAGGTTGGGATGGTTATCATAACCTCCTTAAAAATCTATATTAGTGGTGATATTTCAACCTGATCCATTGAGGCTTCAGTCCCAGAATCCACCACATCTTCCTCAACCACCCCCATCGAAGGAACAATGTCCAAGATATTTTTGGTATATCAATGTAATTTATCACTATCTTGGATATAGGTTCCATTTACTTAGGTTTTTATATAGTTTTATGATCTCAAAACATTTATTTAACTTTCCTTTAAATAATGGTTTTATCCAAGCATAACTTATAGGAAGAAAAATATAAATAAAAAAGGTGAAAAGGGGATAAGGATCACAAGTGAGGAACAGTCTGACCAATAACATAGAATAGTCCGTGGGAAATCCACCTAGTGATAGCATACCCCTAGTAGTCGATACCCTAGCTATTAGAAGTTTTCCCATGGATGGATATGCTTACTATGTCTAGAATAAAATAAACAAGTCATCATAGTTTGAAGAACATATACTCAAATACATACAAATATGGAATAAGGATTACCAAGAAGTGATTGGGACTATTGAGATGTTACCCTAGTCATAAGTTCCACTTTAATAGATAGTTATCCACCAATGACCACACCATTGGAGATTGGTTACAAACCTACCCCCTCAAGGGTTGGAGACCCCTCTTCCTACAATTGGGCTTTATCACAATCCTCCCCTTCCTTAGTGATATTATATTCCTGCAAAGTGAAAACAGATTTGGGTATCAGTCTTAGATGTAGAGACCCAAAGCTTGACGTACATGGAAATTACATTACTTTTTCAGAATACTTAATACATAAAAAAACCAACACTCAAGGATAGTAATAGTTTAGTTTCTTTGGAAACTCGGAACAAAATCTTCTAATCATTGTGAAAGATCTTCAACATCTCCAATAAAGATCTTCCCCTTTTGTTTTCTTACCTAAAACGTTTCTTTATATCCAGGGGAAAAGAAAACATATAAAGGGTGAGATCAAATGCTCAGTATGGGAAAACATAGAGAACATAAAACAATCAATAAACATTCAAATGTAAAAACATGAACACAGAATCTGAACATCAAAATCTTGAGCAATGACATAAAATATTGCAGTACATAAGGCATAGATCATAAAGGAACATTAATAATGATAAACTAGAATGGGAATAAAACATTTAATTGTGAAAAACCATTAATCACATGATACTATTTCCATAGTAGCCAAGGAATTTCTTCCAAGACCATCTTATTGGACAAAGTCCCTTTCTAAATCAAGTTCACTCCTCATTTCAATCCTGTAACACTGAACCGGATTAACTTACCGTTCCTGCCATGTCTATCTCATGAGATATAAATCTTTACCCAATGAATTGGAGGGAGATATAGGTCCTAAACATCTCATAATGAAATCATTATTACTTGTGCCACAACATGAACATAAATCATTCATCATTACCCAAAGTATAAAATGGGTTTCATAAACATCATCCCATCATAACATAATCCATTCAAAAAAATGGATATCATTTCATTATAAGAAAAGTGAAACCATGTAAATCATATAGAAATTATACTTGAAACATACACATATAAAATAATTCTATCTTATATGGAAAATGGTTTTGATAAAACACTTGAAATGAATTCTAGAGGAAAATATCCTTTCTTCTTCAAAATCATTTTCTTTTCACAAAATTCCATGCAATTTTAAAAGAAAAGGATTTTGTTTAAAATAGTCATTAAATCTTGGAGGGTAAGCTTCACAAAAATAAGGATTTATGAAACCTTAAAAATATGTTCATTACGTATAAGTTAAAAAAAACATTCTTCTCATACTTTTTTCAGAAAAGTCAAAAAGTACCTCATATGGTAAACAAAAGAAAGATTCCTTCCATATGATGTGGCAAAAGTAAAAAAAGGTAAAAATGACTTTAAACATACATGGAAGAAAAGTAAACATTTTATGAAATTTTTTTGAGAACATATGGAAATGGATAATAAACATAACCCCAGTAAATACTTACGAATAAACAATCTCAGATAAGAATGAGATTGGAGAAGTTATCCTTTACCTTATGTCCGATATGCTTCGTATGTATCTGAACCTCCTCTTCTTTGAAGAGCCTCTTCTTAACCTCCTCTTAGGGCACTAAATATAGTCTTTGAAGAATAACAGTACCTCTAGGATGTTTCTAGGGAAGTGGAGAAGAGAAATTGGTGGGGGTTGGCCGATATTTAAGGCTCAAAGTGGTGTGATGAGGAGAGGGAGGAGGTGCCCTTTTATAAGGGAGGAGAGGGGCACCTTAGGAAAAGCTTAAAATATTATTTTATTATAAAGTCATATTCGGTTTTTAATAGCTCCAAATTGATTTATTTTGAAGATAAGGTCGGTATGGGTATAAATCCTCTCAACCAATAGATTTTATACAAGTTTAGGTTACTATTTTATCCTGATCTTTTAGATTTAACCCTAAGTTAAATAATTTAACTTTTACCGTTCCTTCTTGTTTTCTTACACTTTATGGTTAATAAACTTACTATAACAAGACAAAAGAACCAAAAGTGGTTCATTATTAATATATATAATCTTATCTAAGTCATTTGGACGAACCTTATATTTTTAGGAATAAAATAACAATTAATAATATAATATTTGTTTTTAAAACTATTTTATGTCAATTTTGACACTATTTGGTAATTTATTTTTGTAAAAATCATAACAGAATGATTAGTTCAAAAAAAAGTTATTTAAATAAATACTAACATGTCATATTAACCTATAAAATTAGTTTAATGCATAAAAAGTCTCAAATTACATTTATTTGGGTATTTATAATATCAATAATGTTAATATTTCCTTAATAAGGTAATTACTGCATCATCATTGTGTCATAAATAAATTAACATATTTAATGTCTAAAAATTATAAATAAAATATAATTATTTAGTAAATATTATTATCTTTCTAATTAATATTTATATTCTAATTTATATTATGTATAACCCTATATTAAAAATGTTTTAGTTATTAAACATTGATTTTAACTCTTTTAACTCTTCTTTAAATAAAATAATAATAAGTGTCCTAATCTAATCCAAGTGGACCTAAATGGTCATATTTTATTTCTAAGGTTGTTTTTGGTCGAATTTAACTTATCCAATAGAATTAGGACATGTGTTAGGGTAATAATAATATCATTTTTACCCTTAATTACCCTATTTACTTTTAACTATGGTAAAAAAAGTAAAACGTTACTATTCATCAAAAATTATTTTTATCTTATTGAACCAAATTTTACTCCTTGATATTAACCCTGTTTCTTGGATTTTTGAAATTCCACTCACATAAGTGGTAAAATTAAGTTTTATGTAAATTTTCAAATTCTCCTAGGAGGTGGGTAAAAGACGGTGAAAAGTTCAATAATATTTTTATAAATCTAAAATTATTATAAAATGACTCTAATGAGTTACATTGAACTTATATAGGTATTAAGTATCAATTTTTACCTAAAATAAATTTAAATAAAATAAATAATTATTTAAATAAAAAGTCGGTTTTTAAATAGTAACCCAGTGTTTTCACTATTCATCAAAAATTGAAAGTTTTCAGAAAAATACCAAAAATTCACCCTAGGATAATTTCGATATTCCAAATCCAAAAATGAATTCCATTTTGAAAGATAAAATTTATAAAATTTCAAAAAGTGGGTATTACTATTCATAACGGCTTGTTCATAATATTATAATAATATCTCATTTAGTGAAACTTGGTATTGCGTATTACACACGCTATCGAAAAAGGTCTTGATTGTGTGTAATGCAAGCCAAGTCAGGGCTTCATGTAGTGAAAGATCTGTTTGGTATTGTGTATAAAATAATCAAAACTTATTTCATTTATACATTAAACAAAATCTATACTTAATGTTGTGTAGAATAATTTCCTCAAAACGAACTTGAAATTGTCTGTAACACGAGCCAAGAATAGTGTTGCATATACTGCAAGCTAATACAGTGTTGCGTATAGTACAAGAAAATCTTGGTTTATTGTATAATAGAATACATCAAAGAAATTAAAAATAATATATCTCATAAAATCTCAGGGTGTTACATTCTACCCCCCTTAAAATGAATTTCGCCCTCGAAATTCTTCGGGGTTATAAATGGTTTATTACTTGAAAGTTTCTTTCATAGAAACCCACATCATAAAAAGGAATACTAAAACTTCATTTTAAAAAGGAATTTTATAATCATAACAGTCACCCAAAGTAACTCAACACTGGGTTTCCACATAGGACAACATAGGTGAAAATATGGATATGGAAGAGAAATATAACCATCAACTTCTGATGAAGAGTGGTAGAGGACATGGCTATGAAAAATCCAACAATCACAAAGCCATAAATTTGTGATGATCTAAGGTAACATCTAATTCATCAGATATAAGGGCACTAGGACAGCATTTTTGGTTTTCAATATCATTTCCCCAAAGTTGAAGAAATTGGAATTAGAAGAAATACTTTCCTGATTTTGGTACAATCTCCCCGTTGGTCGTTCCTTGGACAATTTCCACTTCATCTCTTAAAGAAATGAAGTTGAATTTTTCATTCGTGAAGTGTTAGCAGATCATGTGATAGAACGATGGGTCATTCCATCTGTCTCAAACAAAAGGTTAGAAAAAGTTATCAAAAATACATAAGTCCATCTATAGTGAGATTAATCATATATGGTTCCTAAAATGGACTTATACTTCATATATCATACTGCTTAATATAATAAAACTAGTTTCTAATAATTAGGGACTTCTTGTAGGCCAGTGGTAGGCAATAAAGGCATGTCGCACTCCGGTTGTGGGTTCGATTCCCACAGCCTTGTCCGACGCGACGGGTTGTCACCCATCTTACGGGTTGTCCTTTTTCTAAAACTATACTCTTATAACATAACAAAAAGTTCTAGCCTTAAACAATACTATCTGATGTTTAACTTAATCTATTCCAATCTTTAGGTTTATCCAAAATACTTCTGTCTGATCTCATAGTATAAAGAAAATGACTACTAGAAAGGTCATTTAACAAGCATTGAATACAATCATTTATCGCCTGTATATCATAAGATATATATATCTTGTTGGTCACATTCCAAACACACTACGGAAAAATCACGATTTTGCGGCGGTTTTGAAAAACCGCCGCGAAATCGTGCATCGGGAAACTATTCGCGGCGGTTTTTAAAACCGTCGCAGAACATTTCGCGACGGGTTTTTAACGGTGGTTTAAACCGCCTCTAAATGATTTAACGACAATTTTTTAATTTTTTTTAGTTTTTTTTGAATTTTTTTAAATTTTTTTATTTATTTATTTATTTATTTTATTTATTTTATTTATTTTATTTATTTTATTTATTTTATTTATTTTATTTATTTTATTTATTTTATTTATTTTATTTATTTTATTTATTTTATTTATTTTATTTATTTCGTATTTATTTTATTTATTTCGTATTTATTTTATTTATTTCGTATTACTTTATTTACTTTATTTGTCCATGCATGCACATGCCCATGCCCATGCCCATGCACATGCCCATGCAATATAAAGAAATACTACGTTTGGTGAGATTTGAACCCCTAACCTCTTGCATATTTTCCAAAGACTTTACCACTCCATCAAGCTCATCATGTGGTTAATAAACAGAATTTAATATACTTATATATATTAATTGAAAAAACAAATAATACATAAATAATAGATATAAACTCAATAATAATAAATAATAAATAATAAATAATAAATAATAAATAATAAATAATAAATAATGAATAATGAATAATAAATAATAAATAATAAATAATAAATAATAAATAATAAATAAATATAAATAATAAATAATAAATAAATATACATAATAAATAATAAATAATAAATAAATATAAATAATAAATAATAAGTAAATATAAATAATAAATAAATATAAATAATAAATAAATATAAATAATAAATAAATATAAATAATAAATAATAAATAATAAATAATAAATAATAAATAATAAATATAAATAATAAATATAAATAATAAATATAAATAATAAATATAAATAATAAATAATAAATAAATATAAATAATAAATAATAAATAAATATAAATAATAAATAATAAATATAAATAATAAATATGAATAATAAATAATAAGTAAATATAAATAATAAATAAATAATAAATAATAAATAATAAATAATAAATAAATATAAATAATTAATAATTAATAATTAATAATAAATAACAAATAATAAATATAAATAATAAATATAAATAATAAATATAAATAATAAATAATAAATAAATATAAATAATAAATAATAAATAAATATAAATAATAAATAATAAATATAAATAATAAATATAAATAATAAATATAAATAATAAATATAAAGAATAAATAATAAGTAAATATAAATAATAAATAAATAATAAATAATAAATAATAAATAACTAGTTACAAATAATAGATAATAAATAAATTAAATTAAATTATATAATAATAAATAATAAATAATAAATAATAAAGGAAACACATGAAAAAATTTGAAAAGATGTGATAAGGGATGAAAAATCATGAAAACCTGTGAAAACAGATGGAGAAGCATATGAAGAATGAGGCATTAGAAAGAATGAGAACGCATGCAAACTCATGAAAACTCTAGAAAACCCCTTAATAATTCAACATAATAATCATAATAACCCACAAAAAACCATTGATAAAGATAACAAGTCATGGAAACCCAAATAAACAGTAATAAATGGAGCAACCGTTAAAACCCGTCAAAATGGTCATAAAGAGACAAAAACATTGGACTCACATTAACAGAGATAACTTATGATCCGAAAGTCCGTTTTAGATCCGTGACCTATCAAATCAAAGATCCTGAAACGATCTTCGACCTAAAAGGTGAAAGTGTCCGAATGGACAGGCGGATCGGAAGTTACGACCATTTTAAAAAAAGCTGACGGGGAACAGGTGCTAGAAACGAGGCATCGAAATACATAACAAACCTGATACCCACTAAAAGGCCATAACATATGATCCAGAACTGCATGTGGGCACTACGACCAGTCAAACTGAATCTCATGGAACAAGCTATGATCTGGCAGGTGGAGGAGTCTGAACTGATACGCGGTTCGAAAGTTAAGTCTGTTTGAAGACAAGTTTGACAGGACACCGGTGATGGAAAACGGGGTTTTGGAGGCCTTCGGAGGGGTTTTTGGGGTCAAAAAACACAATAGAAGCTTTCTTGTATTGAATTAGTGCGTATATCTCTTCCGTGGCTTCGATTTGATATGTGGTAGAGCCCAAACGAACACCCGGAGCGAAAGTTATGGCCGTTTGAAGTTAGAGAACTTTTTTCATCTTTTTTATAACTCTAATATCATCCGCACCTTAGACCGTCTCACGGATTTGATTATATATGCCTCTATATCTCTTCATGAGCTTCGATTTGACTGGTCGTGGCGCTCCAACGGACGCCTGGATCAAAAGTTATGGTCATTTTAGTGATTTTGGGGTTTCTCGTGTTTTTTTTATTTTTTCATTTCATTTCGCGGCGGTTTTACCGAAACAGCTGCTATTTCGCGACGGTTTTTTAAAAAACCACCGCTAATCCTTGAAAAAAATTAAAAAAAAATTAAAAATAATAATAATAAAAATAAATAAAAATTTATGGCATTTCGCGGCGGTTTTTTCACAACGGTTTAAAAACCGCTGCGAAATGGCGGCCCGAAACGCGTTTAGCGGTGGTTTTTAAAACCGCCACGAAAAAACCGCCGCTAAACTATAGTTTTCTTGTAGTGACATGTGAATACCTTAATCATCTATTCTCTTTAAAAATGAATACCCATTAAACCTTAGTGAAAACATGAATGCTGTCAAAAGTTGACTCTTTTCACATACCAAAATCCCAAAATTTCTATATACTCAAACCATGATATCACATTGTCCTTATATCAGCCATGAGCTCATTAATACTATAAAACATCTCATTATCTCCTTTTCCCTTCATTATGCGCATATCATCTACTTTCCAAAAATATATGAATTAACCTTTCATGGTTACCGGTACCATTCAACATATACTTTCAAATACTTTAGAAAAAAACAATAGTGTAACAATCCTTATATGTGTCATTATTCCATAGTACCATTACCTATACAACATAACTCTTGATAAAAATAAATCATTCCACTACCTTCTTAAACCATTTACCAAGCTTTAACACTTCTTTCATCTCATATATCATTTGTAGTCTCCTCATCATCATCCACATAAATACTACCCATATGACCATGCTAATTCTCTTCATGAGATTTTCCCTTAGGGAATTGGTTTGCATAATGCCCATACATTCCACATTTAAAACATCTAATCATTGTTGATGTCATAGCAATACCATTATCCTTCTCCATGGTGTTAACTGAACCTTTTCCTTTGCACTTACTGGATTTGTCTCCTTCTTTTCCGCACCCAAAGCATCTTCCAGCTCCTTTGAAACATTCTCATTGATGCCTCTTCCCACATGATTTACATGAGAGAAATTGAACTTTCTTTCCTATATGATCATCATGAAACTCCATCTTTCTCTTATTAGCTGAGTCGGGAAACATACCAAAATTGAGATTATTGATCATATAATGAGATTGCTGATTAGGCATAATAAAGATGCTTGGACTTCCAAATCATGTTTCATTTGGTTGCTCATGAAGAATATCATTCCATTGTCCATCATATCCTCCATTATCGTGAATCTTCATGTTTCCATCCATTTTCTAAAACCCAAATAGAATAGTGTGAGAGGCAAAAATCATGATAGGGAAAACAACATAATAAAGGGGGAGTACCGTCAATATCTAACATCTTAGGTTAAATTCTAAGATCATTACCGTAATTCTAGGACTATAACCTATACGTATACTTATCCTTAGGGATATCCCTATACATACCTTAGAAATATCTCTAGGGATTTCACTAAAGTTTTCGCATCCTAGTTTCCAAAGGTTAACTAAACCTTCGCTCTGATACCAACTGTAGAGACCCAAATCTTGACGTAGATGGACATTACATTAATTTTGCAGAATACTTAATACATAACAAAAACCAACACTCAAGGATCGTAATAGTTTAATGTCTTTGGAAACTCAGAATAAAATCTTCTAATCGTTGTGAAAGATCTTCAACATCTCCAATAAAGATCTTCCCCTTTTGTTTTCTTACCTAAAACCTTTCTTTATATCTTGGGGAAAATAAAACATATAAAGGGTGAGCTCAAATTCTCAGTAAGGGTAAACATAGAGAACATAAAACAATCCATAAACATTCGAATGTAAAAACATGAGCACAAAATCTGAACATCAAAATCTTGAGCAATGACATAAAATATTGCAGTACATAAGGCATAGATCATAAAGGAACATTAATCATGATAAACTAACATGGGAATAAAACATTTAATTGTGGCAAACCATTAAGCACATGATATGATTTCCATAGTAGCCAAGACATTGCTTCCAAGACCATCTTAGTAGACAAAGTCCCTTTCTGAATCGAGTTCACTCCTCGTTTCAGTCCTGTAACACTGAACTGGATTAACTTACCGTTCCAGCCATGTCTATCTCATGAGATATAAATCTTTACCCAATGTATTGGACATAGATATAGGTCCCACACATCTTATAGTGAAATCATTCTTACTTGTGCCACAACATGAACATAAATCATTCATCATTACCCAAAGTATAAAATGAGTTTCATAAACATCATCCCATCATAACATAATCCATACAAAAAAATGGATATCATTTCATCATAAGAAAAGTGAAACCATGTAAATCATAGAGAAATTATACTTGAAACATAAACATATTAAATAATTCCATATTATATGGAAAATGGTTTGGATAAAACACTTGAAATTAATTCTTGAGGAAAATATCCTTTCTTCTTCAAAATCATTTTTTTTCACAAAATGCCATGCAATTTTAAAAGAAAAGGATTTTGTTGGAAATGTTCATTAAATCTTGTGGAGTAAGATTCATTAAAATAAGGTGTTATGAAACCCTAAAAATCTGTTCATGCCGTATAAGTTAAAAAAAACATTCTTCTTGTACTTTTTCTGGAAGAGTCAAAAAGTACCTCGTATAGTAAACAAAAGAAAGATTCCTTCCATACGATGTGGTAAAAGTAAAAAAAGGTAAAAATGACTTTAAACATACATGGAAGAAAAGTACACATTTTATGAAATTTTTTTGAGAACATATGGACAAGGATAATAAACATAACCCCTATAAATACTTATGAATAAACAATCTCAGATAAGAATGAAATTGGAGAATTTATCCCTTACCTTATGTCTGATATGCTTCGTATGTATCTGAACCTCATCTTCTTTGAAGCGCCTCTTCTTAACCTCCTCTTAGGGCACTGAAGATGTTCTTTTAAGAATACCAGGACCTCTAGGATGTTTCTAGGGAAGTGTATAAGAGAAATTGGCAGGTGTTGGCCGAGCTTTAAGGCTCAAAGTGGTGTGAGGAGGAGAGGGAGGAGGTGCCATTTTATAAGGGAGGAGAGGGGCACCTTAGGAAAACATAAAATATTATTTTATTATAAAGTCATATTCGGTTTTTAATAGCTCCAAATTGATTTATTTCGAATCTAAGGTGGGGATGGGTAAAAATCCTCTCAAACAATAGATTTTAGACAAGTTTAGGTTACTATTTTTACCTTATCTTTTAGATTTAACTCTAAGTTAAATAATTTAACTTTTACCGTGTCTTCTTGTTTTCTTACACTATATGGTTAATAAACTTACTATAACAAGACAAACGAACCCTAAGTGGTTCATTATTAATATATATAACCTTATCTAAGTCATTTGGCTGAACCATAGATTTTTAGGAATAAAATAAAAATTAATAATATAATATTTGTTTTAAAAACTATTTTATGTCAATTTTGACACTATTTGGTAATTTATTTTTGTAAAAATCATAACAGAATGATTAGTTCAAAAAAAGTTAATTAAATCAATACCAACATGTCATATTAACCTATAAAATTAGTTTAATGCATAAAAATTCTCAAATTACATTTATATGGGTATTTATAATATCAATTATGTTAATATTTCCTTAATAAGGTAATTACTACATCATCATTGTGTCATAAATAAATTATAAAATTTAATGTCTAAAAATTATAAATAAAATACCATTATGTAGGAAATATATTTATCTTTCTAATTAATATTTATAGTCAAATTTAGTATAACCCTATATTAAAAAAAATTTAGTTATTAAACTTTGATTTTAACTCTTTTAACACTTCTTTAAATAAAAATAATAATGTGTCCTAATCTAATCCAAGTGGACCTAAATGGTCATATTTTATTTCTATGGTTTTTTTTGGTCGAATTAAAATTATCCAATAGAATTAGGACATGTGTTAGGGTAATAATAATATAATTTTTAACATTAATTACCCTATTTACTTTTAACCATGGTAAAAAAAGTAAAAAGTTACTATTCACCAAAAATTATTTTTATCTTATTGAACCACATTTTACTCCTTGATATGAACCGCGTCTCTCGGATATTTTAAATTCCACTCACATAAGCGGTAAAATTAAGTTTTATGTAAATTTTCAAATTCTTCTAGGAGGTGGGTAAAAGACGGTGAAACGTTCAATAAAATTTTTATAAATCTAAAATTCTTATAAAATGACTCCAATGAATTACATTGAACTTATATAGGTATTAAGCATCAATTTTAACCTAAAATAAATTTAAATAAAATAAATAATTATTTAAATAAAAATTTGGTTTTTAAATAGTAACCTAGTGTTTTCACTATTCATCAAAAATTGAAAGTTTTCAGAAAAATACAAAAAATTTACCCTAGGATAATTTCAAAATTACGAATCCAAAAATGAAGTCCATTTTGAAAGATAAAATTTATAAAATTTTAAAAAGTGGGTATTTCTATTCATAACGGCTAGTTCATAATAATATTATAATAATACATCGATTAGTGAAACTTGGTATTGTGTACTACACACGCTATTGAAGAAGGTCTTGATTGCGTGTAATGAAATCCAAGTCAGGGCTGCATGTAGTGAAAGCTCCGTTTGGTGTTGCATATAACATAGTCAAAAATTATTTCATTTATACATTAAACAAAATCTATACTTAATGTTGCGTAGAATAATTTCCACAAAACGAACTTGAAATTGTCTGTAACACGAGCCAAGAATAATGTTGTGTATACTGCAAACTAATACAGTGTTGTGTATAGTACAAGCTAATCTTGGTGTAGTGTATAATATAAGACATCAAAGAAATTAAAAATAATATATCTCATAAAATCTTAGGGTGTTACATTAGAGGTTTGGTAGTCTCTGAGATATGCAAGATCAAAATATTTTCCTAATTAGTAGTAGTATATCTATCTCCATAGGAGATGTGATAGAAATCAATTCCCTAGAAATCCTCCTCTTATCCCTCATATCCATCTACAATAATAGCCAATTTGTCTATAGGAAGGAATGGGGGAGAAGTCATTCCCAAAAGCAGGTTCACATGGTTGGTCAGGGGACACACAATGCCACGAGAGTGGACCAAGTCTTCCAACTTTTCCATGTACCAAACCACCATATCTCAGGGTTCATGGAAACCTACCCTTTCATGACCCAACCCTATGAGTTATATCCCCTCATAATTGAGACACTTCTATTTCCCATGAAGAGAGGTGATATTCCTATAGATCCACCAACTCTCCCCAGAATTAGGGAAAGCCACATCACTAGGGACATATGGGTGATGAAATTGCTTCACTTTACCCTATACTTTCTCCCTTGTAACTACTCCATATGTTCTACCTTTGATAAAATACTATTTTTTTGAATATTTTATTGATAATAAATGAAATAATTTCCTCACATTGTGTAAAATATGTTTATTTATAAAATATTTAGGATTTGATCTTTCATTTGAAAATTTGGTGAAAATTCCAGTTTTACCCTTAATAGTGCATTGTAGTATTTCGAAGATAAATGTTTTTTTATTTATTATTTGAATTGGAAATTTTGTAACTGTGTTAATAACTTACTTTTATACAACTTTTATTCAGGACACTAGAGCTAAAGAGGGCATTTGGATGGAGTAAATGGGCCATTAATACAATGGTGGGCTGGACTCGGTAGAATGGACATGGGTTCTGTATTTGGGCAATATATTCTTCATAAGTGCTTGGATTGAGCCCATAATTTGAGGAACTCTCAGGGAAAGCATTTTTCACAAATAATCCTTCTAGAAGGACGGTCAATTCACGCGTTTTGGAGGTCAAATGGGCGGTGCAAGTTGGAATAAAATATTTGGACGAATTTCTACATTCACACTTGAAACCATTTGTAACCTCTCCTCCCCTCCCCTATATAAATTAGAGTTTTTCTCATTTGGAGGGGTTGGGACGTACTTTGGGATGTTTAGGGCAGAGTAGAAGTGGATACAATCCAATTCTCCAACCATTTCAATAAGGGTAGCTCTTGAAGCAAGGATCCCTTCGACAAAGCCCTCTTCTCCTCCTTCATGTTGTAATGATTTTGTTTGTGTAATAAACTTCGTTGTTCTTATTTTATTTCTTATCTTTTCTTCTGTTTTTTTAAATTTATTATTCTCTTAATCTTTCTATTTGGGATGGAATTCTTGAGTAGAAGCGTTATTGGGTTATACCCATTATAAACCTTTGCACATGCAAAACGCTTCTACGATGATTACGCCACCCATGGAAGAGTAGTCTTTTAGTAATCGATCTATCTTCTACCCTCTTCATTTAATTATTTTGAATCATTGAGCTAATGTAATTCACTTAATATTATTCATAAATTTTGTTTTTAAATTGTAAGAAACTAAGCAAGCAATTGAACAATTAACACAAAAACACGCGAGGTTGGGATTTTGTGTAAATTGTGAGAGTGTAATCTTAATCAGTAATACAAGACCACATAGGAGAAATTTGTAGAGTTCAAATATAATCCCTAAACACAATTCATCCTCATTTATAGAATGGATATGTGCTCTAATTAACCACTGACCATAAGCTATCCTTAGAATAACAATCAAAGTAGGGTGCTGCGATTGCGTGTTCCGAAGCTAGCCTAGGGTTTAAGTAATTTCATCTTTATGGTTAAGTTAACTCTCGTAAGGTTTGAGGGATAAAAAATTAGGGGATCATAATTAATTTGATATTTATTTAAATGATAATTATTAATAAGTGAATGAATAGGTAGAGTTAGATCGATTACGCCTTTTAAATATTTTCTAAAAAAACATCTTTTTGTTGTGTCATTTTAATCGAACTTCATTTCAAAACTAAAAACAAAAAAAATACAATCTTCTTCCAGCAAACTTCTTCTAGATTCATAAACAATAAACAACCCCCATCCTTTCAAGTAGTGTTTTTATTCTATTTTATTTTATTTTTAGAATACCTTTAAAAAGTTGTTTTAAATCTACTTCTCCTTTGAGAGACGACCTTGGTCAGCCACTCTACTGCACCTAAGTACCCCAAAATCACATTAATCATTTGAGGGCGCCCATGACAGTGCTTTATCAAATTGGCGCCGTTTCCGGGGAGGCAAGTAATTATTTCAACCAATTAGAGGTATTTATTTTATTTTACATTTTATTCTCTTCCTCTCTTCTTTCTTCCTTCTTTACCCAATCTGATTTTTCTTCTTCTTCTTTTATTTTCTTCTACTTATTTTTGGACCATCAACTCAAACTTCTCATTTTTATTTTACTATGGTCCACTTTCTTTCTTTACATTTTTATTTGATTTATGACACGAACTAATCCTGAAGATCTCTTAGATCTTGACCCTGAGATTGAACGTAGCCTTAGGGCTCGAATCAGACATTCTCAGTCTACGGGAAGTTTCAATATTCAACCAGTTGGTGAATTCCTCTCTTCTGGAAACATTGAAATTGGAAGAAATTCAAATTCAAACATAAAAGAGGAACCAATGGCTGGAAATAATGGAAATGAACTTAATAGAACCATTCGAGAATTGGCTGCACCTGATATTAACTATCAACCAAATTTTATTGCATACCCAAATCTCAAATCGGACTTTGAACTGAAATATAGGTTAATTCACTTACTTCCAATGTTTCATGGCCTCTCTGGTGAGGATCCTAATAAACATTTGAAGAATTTAATGTGGTTTGCTCAACCTTGAAACCAAGAAATGTATCTGAAGACCAAATAAAATTAAGAGCATTCCCATTCTCACTTGATGGAGCTGTGAAAGATTGGATGTATTATTTACAACCCGAAGATGTAACTTGTTGGAACGATTTGAAACGTCTTTTCTTGCAGAGTTTTTTTCCATCATCAAGGACAACATCCATTCGTAAGGAGATCTCGGGGATCAAGAAAGCACAAGGGGAGTCAATGTATGAGTATTGGGAGAGATTCAAGAAGTTGTGCGCAAGCTGTCCGCATCACCAAATCAGTGAGAAACTCCTCATCCAATACTTCTACGAAGGACTCACACCCATGGGGAGAAGCATGGTGGATGCTGCAGCTGGAGGAGCATTAGTGGACAAGACACCAGCAGCCGCACGTGCATTGATCGACAAGATGCCCCAAAACTCCCAACAATTTGGTGATCGAGGTACACCACATATCAGGGGAGTACATCAGGTAAGTCCTTCTTCTCTTGAGAGCCATTTGATTGATACCAAGTTAAAAGAATTGACAACTATGGTGAGACAAATTTCTTTGGCACAAAAGACATCTCTACCCCCTCCTTCAAGGCCTTGTGGCATTTTCACTGAGACAAGCCACCCAACTGACTGTTTCCCACAACTAAAAGAGACAGAGGATTGTGCAACAGTATTCCTATGGAGACCATTTCAGCAGCAACAACAACCATATCCCCAAAATAAGTTTGATTCATTTGGTCCAACATACAACCAAGGGTGGAAAGATCAACCGGACATGAGGTATGGCTCTGGACAACAACAAAGGCCCCCTTTTCAACCAAACTTCCAGCAGCCTCTACCTTACCAACATGGTTTCCAACAACCCCAAAGGAGATTTGAAGCTCAACCATCAACAAGTCAGCAACAATGGAATCCTCCACCAAAGGTAGATTCTAATACTGATGATCTTTTAAAGCAAATTGTTCTTAATCAACAAAATGAGCTGAAGAGTCAAAGTTCAGAGCTGAGGGAGTTGAAGACTCAAATGAGCCAGATTGCCACCGCCCTCCATGAACTTGGGAGTAAGAATTCTAGAAATCTACCTTCCCAACCCACTCTAAATCCAAAGGGGAATGTCAGTGCCATCACATTGAGAAGTGGGAAGCAAATGAAAAATACATCTGTACCTACCATTCCACCAGGATTCACCTCAACTCCGGAGAAGCCGCATTCCAAACCAACTGATGAGCAATCCAAGGAGAAAGATAAAGGTAAGAAAAAGATTGATGATGTTCCTCCTAAACCCCTTCCTTTTCCAAACAGGGTTGTTCAAACCAAGAAGATGGCTGAATAAGCAATACAAAAGGAGGTTTTGGACACATTCAAGCGTGTGGAGATCAACATTCCTCTACTTGAAGCCGTTAAGAAAATTCCAAGGTATGAAAAATTATTAAAAGAACTCTGCACGAATCGAAGAGTGTTCAAGGGAAATGAGAGGATCAATCTTGGAAGGAATGTGTCAGCACTCATTACACCAACTCTAGAAATTCCAACAAAGTTCAAGGATCCAGGGACATTCACCATCCCATGTACCATAGGGGAGTTGTACTTCTATGATGCTCTTTGTGATTTAGGAGCTTCAATAAATGTGATGCCTCACTCTGTATTCTCTTCCTTGCAGGTTGGTGAGTTGAAGCCATCAAGAGTAGTGGTGAAATTGGCGAATAGAGTTACGACATATCCAGCAGGAGTCCTTGAGGATGTACTTGTTCAGGTAAGAGACATGATCTTTCCAGCAGACTTCTATGTGCTTAACATGGAGGATGATCAGGTAAGTTCTCATGCCCCCATTATCTTAGGTAGGCCCTTCCTCAAGACTGCAAAAACTATCATAAATGTCAATGAGGGTACACTTTCCATGGAGTTTGGAGATGAAGTTGTGATATTTAATGTTATGGATTCCATGAAGTACCCCTCAGAGGACCATTCTTCTTTTGTTATCTCCCATTTTGAACCACCAAATAAAAACTCTATAGCATTTTATTGTCCTATGCTTAGGGAGATTATGAGTATTGGTTCTGGTTTAATGTCTAAGAGAAATTCCACACCTGTTTCTAATGAACAAGACTCTCTAATATTTGATTTTGAAATGGATTCATATTCTGATCTTGATCATGTGAACTCTAATTATGACATGGCTATAGAGTATGCTGATTTTGATGATGTATATTCTGATACCGATGCTATTTGTGCACATATTTCAGTTCCTTCAATGTCTCCATCCATACTACACCCTCCTTCATTAGAACTCAATCCATTGCCACCAAATCTGAAATACTCATACTTGTTGAGTGGTGAGAGATTACCTGTTATCATTGCTAACAATCTCCCTTTTGAACATGAAGAAAAGCTTTTGAATATTTTGAGGGAGAACATCAGGGCGATTGGGTGGACCTTGGATGACATATCAGGTATTAGCCCCTCCATTTGTATGCATAGGATTCTCTTGGAGGATGGGGCTAAACCGATGAGACATCCACAAAAGAGACTCAATCCCACCCTCCTGGAAGTTGTTAAAAAAGAAGTTGAGAAATTGCTCGAGGCAGGTATAATCTTTCCCATTTCAGATTCTCAGTGGGTAAGTCCAATTCAGGTTGTGCCTAAGAAAACTGGTTTTTCTATTGTTAAAAATGAGAAAGATGAGTTAGTTCCAATGAGGGTGCAAAATAGTTGGCGTGTGTGTATTGATTATAGGAAACTAAATCAGACCACTCACAAGGACCATTTCCCCCTCCCATTTATTGATCAAATGCTCGAGAGACTAGCTGGGAAAACACACTATTGTTTCTTGGATGGATTTTCTGGATATTTTCAGGTTCCTATAGCTCCAGAGGATCAGGAGAAGACTACATTCACCTGTCCCTTTGGCACATTTGCCTACCGGAGGATGCCATTTGGACTTTGCAATGCCCCAGGTACATTCCAGAGATGCATGGTGAGTATTTTTTCTGATTTTATTGAGACCTTCATGGAGGTATTTATGGATGATTTTACAGTGTATGGATCCTCATTTGATGAATGTCTAAAGAGTTTGGGAAAGGTATTGAATCGTTGTATTGAGAAGAATCTGGTCCTGAACTTTGAAAAGTGTCATTTCATGGTAGAGCAAGGCATTGTCTTAGGGCATGTAGTGTCAAAACATGGGATAGAGGTTGATAGATCTAAGATAGAAATTATTTCATCCCTGCCATATCCTACATGTGTGCGTGATGTTAGATCTTTCCTAGGGAATGCAGGATTTTATCGGCGCTTCATCAAATATTTTAGTAAGATCGCTCTTCCTATGTCACGATTACTTCAAAAAGATTCTGATTTTGTGTTTGATGATTCTTGTAGGACTTCCTTTGATGAACTAAAGAAGTCTCTGACCACTCCACCTATCATACAACCCCCACGGTGGGAGATTCCTTTTGAGCTTATGTGTGACGCCTCCAACTTCTCAGTTGGAGCTGTCTTATCTCAGAGGGTGGAAGGACGTTCACATGTGATTGCCTATGCATCAAGGACATTGGATTCAGCCTAATCAAACTACACAACCATAGAAAAGGAGTTTCTTGCTGTCATATATGCTTTAGATAAATTCCGTTCATATTTATTGGGCACTAAAGTAGTTGTTTTTTCTAACCATGCAGCTTTGAGGTACCTCTTAAAGAAGCCAGATGCAAAGCCATGACTTATCCATTGGATGCTCCTTCTTCAAGAGTTTGACCTGGAGATAAAGGACAAGAAGGGGTCAGAGAATTTGGTGGCGGACCACATGAGTAGGCCTACTCACACACTAGAGGATGATACCTTGGACCAGGTACCACTTCAGGACACTTTTCCCGATGAGAATATCTATACCATCTCAGGTACGCATCATTGGTATGCTAATTTAGTTAATTACATTGTTTCCTCTGAAATCCCACAAATTTGAAGAAGCATCAAGTCCAAAAATTAAAAAGTGAGTCAAGGTATTATGTGTGGGATGATCCTTACCTCTGGCGCATGTGTAGTGACCAAGTCATTAGGAGGTGTGTTCCTGATCATGAGTTTGAGTCTGTTTTGCATTTTTGTCATACACTTGCTTGTGGTGGACACTTTGGACCCCAATGGATAGCTATGAAGGTTTTGGACTCTGGATTATATTGGCCTAGCTTGTTCCATGATGCCCATGTGTTTTGTAAGTCATGATCTCGTTGCCAACACACTGGAAATATTTCTAGGAGACATGAGATGCCCCAACAACCCATACTATTATATGAGATTTTTGATGTATGGGGCATTGATTTTATGGGTCCTTTTCCTAGTTCATTTGGATTTTTGTATATTTTGGTTGCTGTTGATTATGTGAGTAAATGGGTGGAGGCCAAGACCACCAGGACTGACGATTCTCATGTTGTTGTGGAATTTGTCAAAGCACAGATTTTTTGCAGGTTTGGAGTACCAAAGGCCATCATCAGTGACCAAGGGTCACACTTTTTCAATAGGAATTTTTCTTCCCTCCTTCGGAAGTATGGGGT
The DNA here is from genome assembly GCA_963277665.1 of Viscum album. Classification (NCBI taxonomy): domain Eukaryota; kingdom Viridiplantae; phylum Streptophyta; class Magnoliopsida; order Santalales; family Viscaceae; genus Viscum; species Viscum album. The sequence goes on from OY728138.1 coordinate 1,673,025,202, forward strand.
GACACACAAAACATCAACACCATACCACCCCCAAACAAATGGCCAGGCTGAGGCTTCAAATTGTGAGCTGAAGCAAATATTATAGAAAACCATGCAGCTAAATAGGAATGATTGGAGCAAGCGCTTGGATGATTCATTGTGGGCTTATAGGATAGCATACAAGACCCCCATTGGTATGTCCCCATTTCGGATTGTTTTTGGGAAAGCATGTCATCTCCTAGTGGAAGTTGAGCATCGGGCATATTGGGATATAAAGAAATGCAACATAGAATTGGCCCAAGCTGGAATTCAAAGGAAGTTGCAAATTCAAGAGCTTGAGGAGATTTGACTATCATCATATGAGAACTCAAGGCTCTACAAGGAAAGATCAAAAGCAGCTCATGATAAAATGATCCAACAAAGGGAGTTTCATGTTGGAGAAAAAGTCCTTCTCTATAGTTCATGACTCAAGCTGATGCCTGGTAAGTTGCGTTCCAGATGGTTAGGTCCTTATATTGTGACTAATGTTTTTCCTTATGGTGTAGTGGAGATCACACAAGAGGACACTGGAAGGAGCTTTATAGTCAATGGGAAACGTTTGAAGAGATACATTGAGGGAATTCCTACTGATGCAGTGGATTTTATCACACTGCATGACCCCATCATCACTTGATCATATCAGGCTGTTCCTAACCCTTTCACTTTTATATTATTTGTCCTATTTAAAAATTCTTCATTTCATGTGCATATATCATCTCATAGGTTCACATTGAGGACAATTCAATATTTTAAGTGTGGGGGAGGGAACCTTTTAGTTTAGTAATTTCAATTGTTTTCCTATTTAAAAAAAACAAAAAAATTGTGTGTTTTTCAAATTTTGTGTGTTTATTTTACAATTTTCTGTGTGTTTTTGAAACATTTGAGCTGAAATGATTCTCATCACCATTTTTAAATCCATACCAATAAGTGAAACAATTTACCCCTTGAAACTAAGCTTAAATGAATGCTGAAATGACTTTGTTTCAAGTTCAAATATTTAGTAATTTCATGGAAAGTAAACCGAATTTTGAATCTCATGCCATATCTCACTGTCTTTATATTTGAAATCACTTTCCTGTGAGGTTTCTGAACCATTATTTTCATATTCTTTACATTCACCTCACTTCTTGATAGAACCAAACCATGCTTGATTTAACCAGAATTTGATTTATTCCTGTCAAAACTTGAGGGTTTGAGGTACTTATGTTTAAATGATTGAGGCATTTGTTTGGTATTAAATCCCCTATTTCAAAGAATCCTTTTTTTATAATGACCTACCTTGAATATTTAATACTTGTAGCCCTTAGAAGCCATGCACAACCTGTTAGGTTAGCCACATTACAAGCCAATTTTCCCTATCCAACCAACTCTTGAAGGGAAATTGCATAATCTAGTTGAGATTAAGTGTGGGGGAAGCTATGTTGTGTTGTGCTACCACATTCTGTGAAACCTTGGGTGGAAAATTAAATTCTGAAGAGATGTGTTTTCTGCTGAAGAAATTCATTATATTGAAAGTTGTACCTTTTCTAGAGCTTTCAAGATAAGTGAAGTTGTGCCTTTTCTGGAGCTTCTAATTGAGGAGGAAAGTTGTGCCTATCTGGAGCTTTCAAGAAAATCATGTTTGAGAAGATTGACATTTTTGATGCTGAAATGATGAATGGTGTAAACTTTTCATGACTTTTCATGATGATGGAGATGAATTGATACTATGGGGATTAATGAGGAGACCATATTTAAGTGAAAATTAGATTAATGCAATTTTGCTTCAAAAAGAGTCAAGCCCTCCTCATTCAGCCTCAGAATTTTTCACATCTAAATCCTACCAACCGGAAGCCACAGAACAACCCTGAAAAGTCCTCATGATAAACATATGTCCTTTACTCACATCGGGTGGCGATGTAGTAATCTATCAAGCCTATGGTGACCCTTGTATGAGTTTGGATGAGAAAGACATTGCAAAAAAAATTGATATTTGAGTGATGAGAGAAAATTCAAGCGAGGTAAGTGTTTTGTGCATGGGAGGATAAATAAAGTGGAAATATATTGAATTATATAAATGAAGAACTTGAAATAATGTTTTTTTATGAGGCATTATATCTTTTTTTTCTTGGTGTGTAATTGTATGATCTCAAAGATATGTGTTTTAAAATTGGTTTTGATTTGATATTGATGTTTACTTGATATGAGATTTTGCTCAGGAGTGCAAAAGGGTAAGTGTGGGGAAGTTGATAAAACACTATTTTGTTGAATATTTTATTGATAATAAATGAAATAATTTCCTCACATTGTGTTAAATATGTTTATTTATAAAATTTTTGGGATTTGATCATTCATTTGAAAATTTGGTGAAAATTCCAGTTTTACACTTAATAGTGCACTGTAGTATTTCAAAGATAAATATTTTTTTATTTATTATTTGAATTTGAAATTTTGTAACTGTGTTACTAACTTAATTTTCTACAACTTTCATTCCGGACACTAGAGATAAAGAGTGTATTTGGATGGAGTAAATAGGCCATTAATCTAATGGTGGGCTGAACTCGGAAGAATGGACATGAGTTCTGTATTTGGGCCATATATTCTTCATAAGGGATTGGATTGAGCCCAACCTTTTAGGAAAGCTCGGGGACATGAGTTTTCACAAATCAACCTTCTGGAAGGCCGGTAAATTCACGCGTTGTGGAGGTCAAATGGGCGGTGCAAGTTAGAATAAAATATTTGTCCGAATTTCCACATTCACACTTGAAACCACTTGTAACCTCTCCTCCCCTCCCCTCTATAAATTGGAGTTTTTCTCATTTGGAGGGGTTGGTACGTGCTTTGGGAAGTTGAGAGAAGAGTAGAAGTGGATACACTCAAATTCTCCAACCATTTCAATAAGGGTAGCTCTTGAAACAAGGATCCCTTCGACGAAGCCTTCTTCCCTCCTTCATGTTGTAATGATTTTGTTTGTGTAATAAAATTCGTTGTTATTCTTTTATTTATTCTCTTTTCTTCTGTTTTGTTTAAATTTCTTCTTCTATTAATCTTCCTATTTGTGCTGGAATTCTTGAGTAGAAGCGTTATTGGGTTATACCCATTATAAACCATTGCACATGCAAAACGCTTCTACGATGATTACGCCACCCATGGAAGAGTAGTCTTTTAGTAATCGATCTATCTTATACCCTCTTCATTTAATTATTTTGAATCATTTAGATACTGTAATTCACTTAATATGATTCATGAATTGTGTTTTTAAATTGTAAGAAACTAAGCATGAAATTGAACAATTAACACAAAAACACGTGAGGTTGGGATTTTCTGTAAATTGTGAGAGCGTAATCTTAATCAGTAATAAAAGACCACACGGGATAAATTTGTAGAGTTCAAATATAATCCCTAAACACAATTCATCCACATTTCCAGAATGGATATGTGCTCTAATTAACCACTGACCATAAGCTATCCTTAGAACAACAATCAAAGCAGGGTGCTGCGATTGCGTGTTCCGAAGCTAGCCTAGGGTTTAAGTAATTTCATCTTTTCGGTTAAGTTAACTCTCGTAGGGTTCGAGGGATAACAAATTAGGGGATCATAATTAAGTTGATATTGATTTAAATGATAATGATTAATAATTGAATGAAGAGGTAGAGTTAGATCGATTACGCCTTTTAAATATTGTCTAAAAAACATCTTTTTGTTGTGTCATTTTAATAAAACTTCATTTCAAAACTAAAAACAAAAAAAATACAATCTTCTTCTAGAAAACTTATTCTAGATTCATAAACTATAACCAACCCCCATACTTTCAAGTAGTGTTTTTATTCTCTTTTATTTTATTTTTAGAATACCTTTAAAAGTTGTTTTAAATCTACTTCCTCCTTTGAGAGACGACCTTGTTCAGCCACTCTGTTGCACCTAGGTACCCCAAAATCACATTAATCATTTGAGGGAGCCCACGTCAGTGCTTTATCAACCTTCCTTCCAAAGTTTCTTTCCTAGTAGAATTGAGCTTGTTTTCTCTCCCATCTCAAAATATTCTACCTCTAAAGAACTAGGCATTGAAAAAGCTACATCCTCTACCCTGTATGTTGGATTAACTCAGCCTCAATGGAATTTCCTACATGATGGTTCCAACTAAACTCATAGTTTTTGGCACCCTTACTCATCCTACTGATTCAATGGTCTCATAAGGATTTCTCTAGGATATGTTTTTTCCTAAATCTATGAATATTTGTGAATGAGACTATGGGTGGAAGTAGATAATGGTAGATCAATTTTCCCCTTACCATCTTGACGTGTGAACATACGTTGTATTCTCAAAAGGAAAAAAGTGGTGTTACTCACTATGTATCCCCATATGCAGCTTTAGGGTGGTCCACTGGAGGCACTAGAACTTCCATCTGAAATGGTGTTGGGTGTATGACTCACAAATCACCTTAAAACCCACCTGGACCACCAATACCCAATTTCAAATGGTAAAGAGGTATAAAAATTAATATATGATTACTTTTCCATCACTGGTCACTGTTAATATAATAATATGAAATGGATAGAAAATAAAGTAGTCTGCCAGCCTGATCTTGGCTAATACAACAACTAAACCCTTGTCATGTGGATTACTCCTAGTAATGATGAGGATCGAGGTTCAAAAACTAATATAGGGAGGGGAGATTGGGTTTGAATATTAATATCCCCCCATGTTTGAATAAACCCAACCATATATTTAATGTAAGGTCCCTCACACATAGAAGGGGGATTTCCACTCATTGATTTGGGAAAATACCTTGTATAACTTCACCAAAACTAGGACTACTAGGTTGATGTGTTTCCCCATCAGTATCATTGCTTTAAAAATGAGAGTTATCGACTGCACCCCCATGTGATAATCCTAAACTAGAATCATCCACACATAGATCAGTGTGGTAATAAATTCTAATAGTATGACTATGTAAGCCATGATATTCACACTATAGCCCCATAATTTCCCTTGGATCACCTCTAGGATCCTTTAATATGAATGATACTTACCTTTAATTGATTCCTTTGGACATTGTCATGGCCTCCCAGGAAGGTTGATCACAAACTCATTCATGAAATAGCAAAACCATTGGTTGGAATTTATATCCCACATCCCTAGTTTTTTCTCACTCTCCTATGGTACCAATCGTAGCAGATCCCTCACGATCACTGACACCTACTCCTGTCATCCCACGTGTCCTTTACTGGGAGAAACTCATCATACAGATACCTATGGATGGGGATTCCCATGATGTGTATATGTATCATTAACCTGTTTTGACATCCCCATGATGTAAGTGAAATGTAATAGTCCTTGGTGACCACCTACTCAGAACCTTTGGAATGATGAAATAGTGATGGTAAGAATTGAACTATGAGGACCCCACAACCTTATAAATTCTAACCTACATCAGTTCTACCTTGAATTAGTGGTAGGACCAGCATAACTAGTATTCCCAATGCCACCTATCTATAATGTTTACACCCTGGCGTGGGTCCCATTCCTCAATCTATCCCTAGATATGGTTTGTCAAACCCGCCTTAAGAATGCTATTGTATTGAGGGGGGAATGATCTTACTCTAATGCCTCCCCATTGATTATGTTCACATGGTTCTAAAAATATTGAGTGGTGAGATATTCTTGGTGGTTCATGATGTGACCTCCAACAGCCTTGTGCCATTGGTGATGACCAAGAATTCTATTAAACTAGTAAGTGGGTTTGTCATGATTAGTATTGGGGATTAACACATTTTCCCTTATCCCCAAACCATATAGTGGAAGTCTCTTTTATAGATGGTATTCTTATTGTGCCTCCATTAGCAATGAAATGACTATATCATAAACCAACTTTCTCTAGAATATATCCCAAATCATGAGATTCCTAACCATTATTCTTCATTGACACATAGTATTATATTCACCTTTAGTGGCCATCACTCAAAACATTAAATTTTTTTATAATCTGGCTCATAGAGGTCAGTTTGTGGAGGTCAATTTATGATGGTTGAGTTCAAAAAAGTTCACAAGCTCACTAAATTCTAGTAGAAAAAAGTGTAATTTGAAAAATATGATAGTTTTGTGAGCGGTGAGGATAGATATCATAATGTTCTCATTAATGACTTGAGTTTCATGAAAATAGATCACTATACAATCTTTTGAAAAAATAGTATGGTCCCCTCAGGGACCCACACCCATATTTATAGGCATAGGTTCAAACTGAGTTTTTGAAAATGGAGATATCTAGTCAACAATTTTTTATGATTTTTAATTAGAATATTACTCACCTATACCTCATCAGATTCAATTTTTAGGACTGAATTTGTTGAAACTAAAATACACATGTCATGAAGAGGTTGATGAAGACATGAATGATTTGAAGAAAATACGGTCTAAAACAGCTCCAAAATTCACTTAAGGGGTTCTTTTCATGAAGATTAAAACCATATCAAAATTAGAATCTCCCCATAAAAGTGGATTGGATACATGGAGGTAGAGGCAGTAAATTCCATGAAATGTAAACCTAATTCTCGGAGGTCACCCATCCATGAAAAGGTTATGGTGGTAACCTCCACGCAATATAACTCTGATACATGAAGGTTTCCAGTCCATGTAGAGGTTTAGGTGGTAACCTACGTGCAATGTATTTTCATTCAAGGAACACACCTGATGTCATGAAGGTCATAATATTTCATTAAGGATCCTATATTTGAAAAAATTTATGGTCTTTCCTCTACTACGACTATAAATACCTCCCCATATATAACATTTTGGAGGGAATAATCATTGGAATTCTGTTCAAAGATCTAAATTTGTAGAAATATAACCTTCATGTTCCAAAGAGGAGATTTATTTCCCAAAGTATCCATCTTTCATGAAACTATCTCCCATGGGTTTTTGAGAAGATAAATACATTTTGGTAACAGATTTTTCAAGGGTACCTGACATTCATGTAAGTATAAATCCCATTTTACATCTTATGGTTTTGTGAGATAAATTTCCTTCACAAAACCAACCCCATGGGAACCAAGAATTTACTTTGAAGCAGGGTCACCTTGTTTCATAAAACATGAACTTTTTTGAGACCAATATCTTTCACAAAGCCTAAAATTTCACAAAACCGCAACATTTTTGAAACCCATTCACTAGGCCTATCCATGGTTACTCCTTTTATCAAACACCCTTTCATGAAAGTTGAGTACCTAGGGCCCCTGTACCCATCCATAATTGGCTCCTCTACCTGAAAATTCTTGACTGATTGGTACCACCAACCATTGTTCCCACCCATTTGCCTTCAAGTGTGGACTATACCATTACCTTTCCATTTAATCCTAATAATAGACATACTAATGGATATTGATCTTAATAATTTTCACCCTAACAGTGGGACCCCTGATTTCCACTCCTCCACAATAGTTTTTATTCCATGCCCCACCATAGTTGCATGAGAATTATGCACATTAGTCCCAAAGGTTTAATAACCAGGGGAATCTACTAAGCTTTCCTAGAGTGAGGCCTTTTCCATATCTTCCTCTACCAATTTTAAATATTCACCCTAGGTGTTGGCCTCTCCAACATCCTAGTTTCATGATGCAAAATTTCATAGACCAATTTCCTAGTTTTATGATGTTAAACTGCACACCAAAATCCATAGTACATGATATTTAACTGTAGCCTTACCCTATGTGATAAGCACATGATGTCCCGTTTAAACTCATATTGGGATGAAAAATTATCCCTCTTTATGGAATTATCCTACTACTTTGGGATGCTTCCATGCATAATCCCCACACTATACCTCACTAACACTCCTTCCATGATACGCTTTTCCTTACCGCAAGATGTGAAATTGCATGGACTCATCCTATCTCATGTCCTTAATTGGGGCATCAAACTTCTTCGATTTTGAACCCTATCCCTAATAAGGTACACAGGGAAAATCCATGATGTTTAATATTGATAACTCAACAAATCATGGATACCTCCATGATGCTCAATCACAAAAAATCAACATCCCCAAAAAATCCCAAGTGTGAAATCTTCCCCCAGAGATACACACTTAACCAAATCCCAAGTTTGAAATCTTCCCCCATGGATAAACACTTAAAAATACCAAGTGTGAAGTATTATCCTCTATGGTGAAACACTTAACCAAATATAATGTGTCAAATATTTCCCCTTGGGGACACACCCAACCAAATCCTCAAGGTGTGATTATCTTCCACGCAGGAACACACCAAAACCCCACCAGCCAACTTGTACCCATGAAATGTTAACCATGTTGCCCACCTAAATAGAATATCTACCCGATAAAATAAATATGGGATGCATGTGGTAAAAATTCCTCAAATTATTACACCCATGGTTTCAACTACCTCATGGATGATATGAGATTCCTTCGGTTCCACAACTAAGATTTATTGTATGAATGATACACTCCAATGAAGGAATAATTTTCAGATTCCCAACATACCCAGTGTCTTGAGGTTCCTAGACATGACCAATGTTATTATCTGATTTAACAAAAGGTTTATAATCTATTGAGATAGAATTTGTGTAATTAACTGGCATCCAACTCAAGATGGTATCAGGAACGAGTTTCACAAAAATGGATTAAGTCTTTGATGGAGACCTGGAATATGTGACAAGATCCAAGGTAGAATCCATAGAAGGAGGAACTGACATCCCATCATCCTGCTTCGATTTAGTAGATGACATCACCAACCATGGTGGTGTAGGACACTCAAATTTGGAAATCATGAATGTAGGGAAAAACCATATGCGACACATAGCTCCAACAGAAATCATCAGAAACAAAAGTTCTTAGAGACTATTTTCTTCAAAGTATTTCAACTCAACCAGAAGGAATTTATCTCTCTGGTCTGATATCATCTAATTTAAATAGATATTTGAAGTGAATACCACTAAACCTCTATAGGTGACACTTCATTTTTTCCATGCACTAGGGACTATGGAGTCACCTGGGTGGAATTTTGTGTTGTCATCTGATAGGACCATAGGGAATTAGAGAGAATATTAGGACAACTTTTATTTTTTTGGACCACCATATTTTATAGGATGTTAGAGAGGGTTGGGATGTATAGTTGGAATAGATATTACACATGGAATATAAGTTCTTTAGATCAGTGTCTTGAAAGATAGTTCCATTGTCTATGAGAATAGTATGAGGAATCACGAACATATGGATGATGTGGGAGTTCACAGACTCAATCACGGATCAGGTATTGAATTCTTTAAGGGGAATATCATCCATCCACTTCATGAAAAGAGATATGGTGATCAGAATAAACCTTCACTAGCCAGCTATTGCTGGTGGGTAGGGTCCCACAACGTGGATTCCTCTTTTAGTAAAGGGTCAAAAGTACATGGTCTCATGGAGAAGCTCTAGTGTTTGATGCATGATGTTAGCATGCATCTAGAATATATGATACCTATTGGAGAATTCAATATATTCATGAACATTGGTGGGCTAGAAATAACCCAACCTCTAGATCTAGTCAGAGAACATCAATCCTGTTTGATGGGGCCCACACAACCCGACTTGGACCTCTTGCATGAATTGAGGGATCTCTTTATCATGGATGAAACAAAGGAGGATTCTATTAAATCCAAACTTTTAGAAGGATTTATCCAGAATGGGTCAATATTGGATGGTAAATTACACTACAGGCTAATGGATTCACTCCCACTCAGTTTGATTTGGTGGGAGAGTTCTATATTAGAGGTACTTGATTGAGGGATTCATCTAATTAGGTGATTATTTGACTACTGGGGAATTTGATAAACCATCTATAGAAGTTTCACTAACCAACTAATTTACTTGTTTATCTTCATAGACAAAAGTGACAGGGGTGATGACCCTTCGATGTGCCACATGAATGACCAGGACATCTTGGTCAGGCTCTGTAAGTGAAGCGGACATGCTTTCCATGGAATCATATTTTCCATTTTATGATTAGAGAGTATGAGTCACCTTCATCCAGAAAGGGAACTAGGTCATCAACTCTCGATTCCTCTCCATCAAGGGGAAGATCTCTTGCTTACTGATGACATAGTCACCAGTGATTTTTTTATGACTAACTCAGAATATCCCTTCATATGAAATTAGTGGACTTTAATCTCAATATATAACTAAAGGATGATGATAAGAAACTAATTATCATCCTAATTATTTGTGTAACCATCTAATAGTATTAATAAGTATGGAAAAATGGAATATGTGGGTGTGATGAAGACAATCCCAAGGCCTACCCAGTTGTGTTTGGGGTTGTTGAGTCTTCTCTCAGTTAGGCTTTTGGAGGAACTTTTGAATTACATATTCCATCATGGAATGTATTGGTCCATGAAAAACTGAAATCATCTGGGAATTATCCATCCAAGGGTAGTTTCTCTAGGGTTGGATGTGTGTCCAAGAAAGTTTTGTTGTCAATATACTCCATAATTACTTCCCAATGTGCCAATACCCCCATCAGGATGAAGTGGTTGTGGATATAATTCAGTATTTTGATACATGATACCAAGTATATCTCATGGTTCTACAAGCAGTGAAGAGATTTATGAACTGTGAAGACCAACGAAAGGTAGTTTCTTACGAGGGGAGAAAATCTAGTGTTCATGTTGAGTAGCATGTGAATGAGGTAATACAAGATATTTTCAATACCCTATTATTATTTTTACATATAAGGTTCCCCAGAGACCTTTCAAGGATGGACACATAAAGTTATAGATTATTCCTTGTGGTGTGTAACGACCCAACTTTTTAAATATTATATTAACTTACTCTTAACGATTTAATAGAGATGTTAATGGTTAATGCAGAAAGAGGAGTCGATGGCTTCATCTAGTAGACTCGAACCTTATGAAGCCCACTTATCAGAGCTTGGGAAGGAGGTAGCATCTGTGGGCTTTGCTTTGGACCAAGCCCAAGCTGAACTCCAGCGTGTCAAGCTTGAATAGAAATGCCTGCGGGAGAAGTTCAAGTTAGTAGAGATTACTACTAGGGCAATGTTATCTAAGCCTCCCTCAGATTCTCTCACCATAGCACACCTTACACTTAGGTTATATGCCGGTGTTATAAGGGGCTATGTGATGAGACCCTAGCTTCTTTGTGTAATCCTTTGGGATGAATGAATTAAGATTTCTTCCTTTAGTGTTGTTTGTGAAACTTCAAATGTCTGGATAATTTTAGGATGTATTTTATTGATGAATTTTGAAAAAGGATATTTTAAAATATTTATGTAAACCCTAAATAATTAATGATGTGTAATGATTTTCAAAAAATGGTCTTCTAAAAAAGTGTTCAGTAAGGAATTTGGAGTCTAATAAGATCAACTTAATTTTTGATGAATAGTAAATTATGAATAGTGATTTTACGCTTAGGATTAGTAATGTGACCAAATGGATAAGTAATTTCACTCAAAGAAAGTTTTAATATAATTTAGACACCTAGAATAAGTAATGTGATTCAATAAAATGGGTAAATAAGGGTTTCATATTTTATTAGTCAAGTATTAGTTTTTTCGGGTGAATAGTGTTTTTTAATTAAAAATTTAATTAAAAAAAATTCAAAAATTATTTTTATAAAAAGGACTTTATTTTTGAACTCAGAGCATCGATATTATGTTACGGTAATTTTTGGGGATTTTTCTGAAAAAAATGAATTCTCGATGAATAGTGTTTTTATTTAAAAATTAAATTAAAAATATTTAGAAATATATTTTTATAAAATGGAGTTCATAAATGTAATTAGAGAATCTATATTTGGTTAAGGTGAAATTTTTGGATTTTTCTGAGAAAGATGAATTTTTCAGTGAATAGTAAAAATGCAGTTTTAGGGTTTCAGTATGTTTAATGACATCATAACTGTGTCATGATGATGTCATGAGATATTTTAAGGGTTGTCTGGCCAAAGGTGATGAATTATTGTTTTGGGGGCCCCATGTGGCCTAACTCCATGGTAAATTCCATGGGAGAGCACATGGTTTTGAGAAAAGCACTTGTGAGGTGTCCCTTGGCCATTAATGCCTTGTCCCCTCACTTTCCCTATAAATACCCACCCTTTCCTCCTTTAGTTTTCACTCCCAACTCTCCCCCAATGAAGTTCTGGTATCCTTACCTCCCAAGGAGTCCTCCCAAGGTTCCCTAAGCCCTCAAGGTCCAAACCTTTGAGTTTTAAGAGTTACGTTTTAAGGTAAGGGATCCGACCTCTCTCTTTCTTTTCATGTAATCTATTTTATGTCATTCCTTTTATGTTCCATGTTCTTATGTGAGAGGATGTTATTTTATATTCCTCTTACTTCCCTATTCATGTTTATATGATGAGATATCCCCTCTTACTCTCATCATTTCATTTTATGAAAGTTTAAGTGACGCCGTTAGGCTGCCGAATTTTTAAGGGATTCTTTCACCCTTCTCATTTTTCAAGTTTGATTTTCATGTCAAGTCTTTCAAGTTCCTTTTTATTATGTTGGGATATGATCTCTATATCTATAATACTGATCTCTTATGATCATATGATGAGATACCCTATTTGATCTTGTCAAATCATTTTTTATTGAAGTTTAAGTGATGCCGGTAGGCTGTCGAATTTTCATAAGAGAAATCTTATTTTTGTCTCACTTCCATGTTTTTCATTTCATATGGTATATCTTTCAAATTTCATTACCATGTTCTTAAATCCCTTATATTCTGTCCCCCTACTGTTTTATGGATCATTTATGAGTGGGTGACCCATGTCCCCTCTCTTTTCAATGTTTTCTAAAACCTTGTAACATAGCCGTTATGCTGTAGAATTTTCGTCTCAAAATACCTCTCTTTTTTCTCAAAATTATTTTATGTTATAAAGTGAATACTCAAAGCTCTTATTTATACAAGGGTATTCAAATATATATCAAAATTTTCTATTTTAAATTCTGGGATTTACATACATGAGACCCGCTTTCCCTTTCTGTGGGTTTAAAGTGACATTAAGATCATGTCTTTAAAGAAGTTTTTAAAACATTATGATTATGAAATGAAACCCATTTATTTTATGCTATATGGGTTATTTATGAAATTTTTGATGATGATATATGTGGATCACATGATAATAAAGGAAAATTTAAGGGTGCGCCCTGATATCTCTCCAATGCATTGGGTAATGATGTAACCACTAGAGATTACAATTTTCACGATACCTTGGTGAATAACCTTGGTAATTTTCAAATGACACCTTGGGGATGGACCTTGGTGATATGTTCATGATTGTCTATGTTAAATTATGTAGCCACATCTTCATGTTATGAAAAATGTTATTTTTATTATGAAATGACTCATGATTCCTTTCTCATGCCTTAAAGTTCTTTTCTTGACCTTATTGAAGTATCTCAAGTTCACATGTAAAATGTTTCTCTTGTTTCCCTTACTGGGCCTTCTGCTCACCCCTTCTTTTGATGTATGTCCCCAGGTTATGAGATGTAGTAATGAACCTAGTATAAACTTAAGGATAAGCCTTTCAAGTGTTTAAGAATAATGTGTTATGTTGTTTTCATGTATTATGTTCCTCGTTTCCAAGACACTAAACCTTAAAGATCCTCAGTGTTGTGTAATGTAATGAAAGTTTATGTTATAAAAAGGTGGGATGATATAGTTGGTATCAAAGGATGGTTTAGTTATTTGTGGAAATTAGGATATAAAAACTTTAGGAAGAACCCTATAAAAAAGTTTAAATATAGGAAAACTTCCTGGTATTTTGGTAAGTAATGAGTAAGTGGTTTATCAAACAAATACATCCCTATTTGGATACGAGCAGGTAGAGGCGGATCTGGCTCATATGTACATATAGGTAAAACCCAAAAACACCGCTTTGAGCTAGAATCGAATGGGAACTGGTGCACGATAATGGGCCTTTCTGCACTCTTGGTTATGACACTCCCGGGGGATATGTTTGGTTAATCACAATATTTTTATGAATCATTATGAAGGAATTATAGAGAAGTGTAACTGTCTAAGCATGAAGTCTTAGTTAAAAGATTTATAAATGAAATAAGTTTCTCACTAAGGTTTTATTCTTTTAGAAAATGGCGGGCAATAGGAGGAACCGTGCAGATGGTGACCGCAATGAACCATGTCCTGACAGCCCTCCGATGGAAGCCAGAATGGAAACATTCATGCGAATGATGAACCAACTGACTCAAGTTATGAGTAATAACTTGAATCAAGATGAGAGGTCGATCTCACCACGAAGGGAACAACATTATGTTGAGTCCTTCATGTGTCAAAGACCACCAAAATTCAGTGTATCTACTAACCCATTGGTTTTGGAACAATGGATAAGCTCCATTGAAATGATCTTTTCTGTAATTCATTGTTCGGAACAAGAAAAAGTCGCCCTTGATGTTTACCGCCTAGAGGGAAAAGCTGATCAGTGGTGGTCACTGATCAAAAACACGAAGCCACGAGGAGAGATGGAAGCTATGGAGTGGGAAGAGTTACAGGGAATATTATTTAATAAGTATTTCCCTCGTTCGATGAGAACGAGAATCGAGAAAGAATTTCTCGAGCTGAAGCAAAAGGAGAATGAATCAGTTGGAACCTACGAGACGAACTTCACAAGGCTTTCCCGTTATACCTCAAGCTTCTTCATGGACCCTAATGGGAAGGTTGATAGATTCTTTGGTGGACTACGACCTCATCTATGGAAGAATCTAGCCAACAGGTACAATGATAGCTATGAAGAAATAGTTCTAAGTGCTATGAAAGTTGAACTAGAGTTTGGGGAGACACAATGGTCTCACAAATATAATGAGAAGAAGAGAACTCTAGAACCAAGCCTGGGAAGAAGTTTTGATCAGTAAAGAGGTGGAAAGCATATGAAACATGCCACATGCAATAAATGTGGGAAGAAGCATTCAGGGAACTGCTTGATCGGAAGTGGTAAGTGCTACAGGTGTGGAAGAGAAGGCCATATTTCTCGGAATTGTTGTAGTGATGTGAAGCCTCAACTTCCCAACACTAACGACAGAGGAAAGATGGTTCTGGCCCTACCCGAAGTCACATGCTTCAAGTGTGGACAACTTGGGCACTTTGATAATCAATGTCCAAATCCGAGGGTGGTGGAGGGGAATCACCATCAACCTCATCAGAGGCCAAGGGAGCAAGGTCGTGCTTTCACTATCACAATAACTAAAGTTGAAGTTCTGAACGATGTGGTAGCAGGTACTATTGTCATCCTCTCAAAACTAGCAAGTACTTTATTTGATTCTGGTTCTATGCATTCGTTTGTTTCCTCCAAGTTTGCAAGGAATATAGAATCAATCCCCGAACTGCTAGAGGTAGAGTTGTCAGTCAAGACTCCAAGTGGGATTATCCTTGCATCAACAGTATTTAGAGACTCTAGTGTTTACTTTGGTGAGCACAATCTTATCGCAAATCTAGTAGTCATTCCCATGATGGAATTCAACATTATACTAGGGATGGACTGGCTCTCAAAGTATAATTCTAAGATCAAATGCAGAAGTAAGGAAATCTCAGTAGTCTTGAATGAACGACCTACAGTTATCTTCCAAGGAGAGATATCCCGAACTAATCCCTATCTGGGAGCACCTCCTATAGATTTATTTATGGAGTTAATTAGTGATGATGAAGAAGGAAAAGAGAGAATACAAATAGAAGATATTCTGATTGTTCAGGAATACATGGATGTATTTTTTGAGGAGTTACCTGGACCTCCCCCAGAAAGAGAGGTAGAGTTCTCCATTGAACTCGTACCTGGGTCTCAACCGATATCAAAGACTCCGTATAGAATGGAAAATGTGGAGCTAGAAGAGTTAAAGAAACAACTCCAAGACTTGTTGGAGAAGGGGTTTATCCGTCCGAGTGTATCTACTTGGGGATCACCAGTTCTCTTTGTGAAGAAGAAGGATGGATCAATGCGGCTATGAATTGATTATAGATAACTGAATGGGATCACAGTGAAGAACAAATACCCTCTTCCAAGAATTGATGATTTATTTGACCAACTTAGTGGGGCCCAATTATTCTCCAATATTAACCTCTGATATGGTTATCATCAACTGAGGGTGAAGAAGGAAGATATTACAAAGACAACCTTCCGATAAAGATATGGGCATTATGAGTTTACTGTTATTTCCTTCGGCTTGACTAATGCTCCTTCTATTTTCATGGATTTGATGAATAGAGTATTTAAGGACTACCCTGATAACTTTGTGGTAGTTTTTATTGATGATATTTTGATATATTCAAAAAGTCGTGAGGAGCATGAAGATCATCTGAGGGTTATTTTGAAAACTCTGCGGAAGGAGAGGCTCTTTGGAAAGTTCATCAAGTGTGAGTTTTGGTTACAACAAGTGGCTTTCTTGGGGCACATCGTAACCAATGAAGGAATCTCGGTTGACCCTACAAAGACAATGGTTGTTGAAGAGTGGCCTCAACCCACAACAGTAACTGAGATTCATAGTTTCCTTGATTTAGCAGGATATTATAGGAGGTTTGTGAAAAACTTTTCACGGCTTTCTAATCCACTAACCAAGTTGACTCGAAAAGGGGTTAAGTTCATCTGGACAAAGGAATGTGAGGAAAGTTTCCAAGAGCTGAAGAAGAGATTGGTTACTGCACCTGTGTTAACACTACCCTCTATCGGAGAAGGATTCGTTATTTTTAGCGATGCATCTCTGAAAGGGCTTGGGTGCGTCCTCATGCAAAATGACAAGGTAATTGCTTATGCATCTCGACAGTTGAAGATTCATGAGAAGAATTATCCTACGCATGATCTAGAGCTAGCGACAGTTTTTTTGCACTAAAGATATGGAGGCACTATCTTTATGGGGAGAAATGTGATATATACACCGACCACCAAAGTTTAAAGTATATTTTCACGTAGAAATAATTGAACATGAGACAAAGGAGATGGTTGGAGCTTATTAAATACTATGTTTGTTTAATTCATTATCACCCTGGAAGAGCAAACAAAGTCCCAGATGCGTTAAGCAGGAAAGATCCTGTTGTTATGGCAACAATGAGGATCCTAGGAGATCCCTTGATTAAAGATCTAGTAAAACTGGACATGGGAATTGTATGGGAAGGGACATCATCAACCTTATCCTAAATGATTTCTCAACCTTCATTACTAGAGAAGATCAAGAAGGCTCAAAAAGAAGATCCTTTGCTGCAGGAGAAGTTTGAGGCTCTAAAGGATGGGAAGTTCCCTGATTTCAATATTGATCAAGAAGGTGTATTCAAATTTTGTACAAGACTATGTGTTCCATCTATTCCGGAGATAAAGAATGAATTGATGGATGAAGCTCATAGCTCTACTTTCTCTATACATCCAGGAAGCACTAAAATGTATAGAGACCTTCATGATCATTACTGGTGGGATAACATGAAGAAGGAGATTGCTGATTTCATTACAAGGTGCCTGGTGTGTCAGCAAGTAAAGGCAGAACGACAACTTCCCAAGGGGGTATTACAACCACTACCTATACCAGTATGGAAGTGGGATAATATCACCATGGACTTTGTAACTGGTCTCTCGAAAACATCCAAAGGATATAATGCGATATGGTTTATTGTGGACCGTCTCACCAAGACTGCCCATTTTATCTCTATTCGGGAAGATTTCTCTCTAGATCAACTTGCCAAGATATATGTAAAGGAAGTGGTGAGGCTGCATGGGGTACCACTATCCATCGTGTCTAATCGTGATCCAAGATTCACATCAAAATTCTGGAGAAGTCTTCAACATGCTCTGAATACTGAATTGAATTTTAGTACGGCCTATCATCCTCAAAATGATGGACAATCTGAAAGGACTATTCAGACACTCGGAGACATGCTAATATTATGCTCAATGTAATTTAAAGGTGGATGGAATCAACACCTTCCATTAGTTGAGTTCTCCTATAACAACAGCTTCCATTCGAGTATTCAGATGGCACCCTATGAAGCTCTATATGGAAAGTGATGTAGAACTTCTACTTGTTGGGATGAAGCTGGTGATAGAAAGCTTCTTGGGCCTGATCTTGTGCAAGAGATGATAGAACTGGTTCATGCCATCAAACAACACATAAAGGCTGCTCAGAGTCGGCAGAAGAGCTATGCTGACAACCGTCGAAGGGACTTGGAGTTTGGTGTTAGCGACAAAGTCTTCCTTTGAATTTCTCCATGGAATAGAGTCATGCGGTTTGGGAAGAAAGGGAATCTCAGCCCTAGGTACATTGGACCCTATGAAATCCTTGATCGCATATGAGTAGTGTTCTATTGTCTAGAACTTCCACCGAACCTAGCTCAAGTTCATGATGTCTTCCATGCATCTCTCTTGAGGAAGTACATACCCGACCCTTCGCATGTACTGAACCCAGAGGTGGTACAACTGGAACATGACCTCTCTTATGAGGAGTAGCCAGTGGAAATCTTGGACCGTAGAGACAAGGTTCTACGAAACAAGACTACCCACCTTGTGAAAGTGTTGTGGAGGAATCATAAATATGAAGAAGCGACTTGGGAGCCTGAGGAAACAATGAAGAAAAAGTACCCTCACCTTTTTGACTAGGCCTCAAGTATAAAATTTTGGGGATGAAATTTCTTAAGGGGGGAAGAATGTAACGACCCAACTTTTTAAATAGTATATTAACTTACTCTTAACGATTTAAAAGAGATGTTAATGGTTAATGCATAAAGAGGAGTCGATGGCTTCATCTAGTAGACTCGAACCTTATGAAGCCCACTTATCAGAGCTTGGGAAGGAGGTAGCATCTGTGGGCTTCGCATTGGACCAAGCCCAAGCCGAACTCCAGTGTGTCAAGCTTGAATGGAAACGCCTGTGGGAGAAGTTCAAGTTAGTAGAGATTACTACTAGGGAAATGTTATTTGAGCCTCCCTTAGATTCTCTAACCATAGCACACCTTACACTTAGGTTATATGCCGGTGTTATATGGGGCTATGTGATAAGACCCTAGCTTCTTTGTGTAATCCTTTGGGATGAATGAATTAAGATTTCTTCCTTTAGTGTTGTTTGTGAAACTTCAAATGTTCGGATAATTTTAGGATGTATTTTATTGATGAATTTTGAAAAAGGAGATTTTAAAATATTTATGTAAACCCTAAATAATTAATGATGTGTAATGATTTTCAAAAAATGGTCTTCTACAAAAGTGTTCAGTAAGGAATTTTGAGTCTAATAAGATCAACTTAATTTTTGATGAATAGTAAATTATGAATAGTGATTTTACGCTTAGGATTAGTAATGTGACCAAATGGATTAGTAATTTCACTCAAATATAGTTTTAATATAATTTAGACACCTAGATTAAGTAATGTGATTCAATAAAATGGGTAAATAACGGTTTCATAAATTATTAGTCAAGTATTAGTTTTTTCGAGTGAATAGTGATTTTTAATTAAAAATTTTATTAAAAATAATTAGAAATTTTTTTTTATAAAAAGGACTTTATTTTTGAACTCAGAGCATCGATATTATGTTATGGTAATCTTTGGGGATTTTTCTGAAAAAAATGAATTTTCGATGAATAGTGTTTTTATTTAAAAATTAAATTAAAAATATTTAGAAAATTGTTTTTATAAAATGGAGTTCATAAATGTAATTATAGCATCTATATTTGGTTAAGGTGAAATTTTGAGATTTTTCTGAGAAAGATGAATTTTTCGGTGAATAGTAAAAATGCAGTTTTAGGGTTTCAGTATGTTTAATGACATCATAACTGTGTCATGATGATGTCATGATATATTTTAAGGGTTGACCAGACAAAGGTGATGACTTATTGTTTTGGGGGCCCCATGTGGCCTAACTCCATGGTAAATTCCATGGGAGAGCGCATGGTTTTGAGAAAAGCACTTGTGAGGTGTCCCTTGGCCATTAATGCCTTGTCCCCTCACTTTCCCTATAAATACCCACCCTTTCCTCCTTTAGTTTTCACTCCCAACTCTCCCCCAACGAAGTTCTGGTCTCCTTACCTTCCAAGGAGTCCTCCCAAGGTTCCCCCAAGCCCTCAAGGTCCAAACCATTGAGTTTTAAGAGTTACGTTTTAAGGTAAGGGATCCGACCTCTCTCTTTCTTTTCATGTAATCTCTTTTATGTCATTCCTTTTATTCTCCATGTTATTATGTGAGAGGATGTTATTTTATATTACTCTTACTTCCCTTTTCATGTTTATATGATTAGAGATCCCCTCTTACTCTCATCATTTCGTTTTATGAAAGTTTAAGTGACGCCGTTAGGTTGCCGAATTTTTAAGAGATTCTTTCACCCTTCTCATTTTTCAAGTTCGATTTTCATGTCAACTCTTTCAAGTTCCTTTTTATTATGTTGGGGTATGATCTATATATCTATCATACTGATATCTTATGATCATATTATGAGAGACCCTATTTTATCTTGTCAAATCATTTTTTATTGAAGTTTAAGTGACGCCCTTAGGCTGCCGAATTTTCACAAGAGAAATCTTATTTTTGTCTCACTTCCATGTTTTTCATTTCATATGGTATATCTTTCAAATTTAATTACCATGTTCTTAAATCCCTTATATTATGTCCCCTACTGTTTTATGGATCATTTATGAGTGGGTGACCCATGTCCCCTCTCTTTTCAATGTTTTCTAAAACCTTGTAACATAGCCGTTATGCTGCAGCATTTTCGTCTCAAAATGCCTCTCTCTTTTCTCAAAATTATTTTATGTTATAAAGTGAATACTCAAAGCTCTTATTTCTAAAAGGGTATTCAAATATATATCAAAATGTTCTATTTTAAATTATGGGATTTACATACATGAGACCCGCTTTCCCTTTCTGTGGGTTTAAAGTGACATTAAGATCATGTCTTTAAAGCAGTTTTTAAAACATTATGATTATGAAATGAAACCCATTTATTTTATGCTATATGGGTTATTTATGAAATGTTTGATGATGATATATCTGTCTGACATGACAATAAATTCAAATTTAAGGGTGCGCCCTGATAGCGCTCCAATGCATTGGGTAATGATGTAACCACCAAAGATTACAATTTTCACGATACCTTGGTGAATAACCTTGGTAATTTTCAAATGACACCTTGGGGATGGACCTTGGTGATATGTTCATGTTTTCTATGTTAAATGATGTAGCCACATCTTCAAGTTATGAAAAATGTTATTTTTATTATGAAATGTCTCATGATTCCTTTCTCATGCCTTAAAGTTCTTTTCTTGACCTTATTGAAGTATCTCAAGTTCACATGTAAAATGTTTCACTTGTTTCCCTTACTGGGCCTTCTACTCACCCCTTATTTTGATGTATGTCCCCAGGTTATGAGATGCAGTAATGAACCTAGTATGAACTGAATGAGAAGCCTTTCAAGTGTTTAAGAAGAATGTTTTATGTTGTTTTCATGTATTATGTTCCTGGTTTCCAAGACACTAAACCTTAAAGATCCTCAGTGTTGTGTAATGTAATGAAAGTTTATGTTATAAAAAGGCGGGATTCTATAGTTGGTATAAAAGGATGGTTTAGTTATTTGTAGAAATTAGGATATAAAAACTTTAGGAAGAACCCTATAGAAAAGTTTAAATATAGGAAAACTTCCTGGTATTTTGGTAAGTACTAAGTAAGTGGTTTATCAAACAAATACATCCCTGTCTGGATACGAGCAGGTAGAGGAGGCTCTGGCACATATGTACATAGGGGTAAAACCCGAAAACACCGCTTTGATCTAGACTCGAACGAGAACTGGTGCACGATAACGGGCCTTGCTGCACTCTTGGTTACAACACTTCCGGGGGATATGTTTGGTTAATCACAAGATTTTTATGAATCATTATGAAGGAATTATAGAGAAGTGTAATTGTCTAAGCATGAAGTCTTAGTTAAAAGATTCATAAATGAAATAAGTTTCTCACTAAGGTTTTATTCTTTTAGAAAATGGCGGGCAATAGGAGGAACCGTGCAGATGGTGACCGCAATGCACCATGTGCTGACGGCCCTCCGATGGAAGCCGGAATGGAAACATTCATGCGAATGATGAACCAACTGACTCAAGTTATGAGTAATAACTTGAATCAAGCTGAGAGGCCGATCTCACCAAGAAGGGAACAACATTCTGTTGAGTCCTTCATGCGTCAACGACCACCAACATTCAGTGGATCTACTGGCCCATTGGTTACGGAACAATGGATAAGCTCCATTTAAAAGATATTTTATGTACTTCATTGTTCGGAACAAGAAAAATTCACCCCTGTTGTTTACCGCCTAGAGAAAGAAGCTGATCAGTGGTGGTCACTGATCAAAAACACGAAGCCACGAGGAGAAATGGAAGCTATGGATTGGGAAGAGTTCCAGGGAATATTCTCTAATAATTATTTCCCTCATTCGATGAGAACGAGAATGGAGAAAGAATTTCTTGAGCTGAAGTAAAAGGAGAATGAATCAGTTGGAACCTACGAGATGAACTTCACAAGGCTTTCCCGTTATACGTCAATCTTTGTCATGAACCCTAATGGGAAGGTTGATATATTATTTGGTGGACTACGACCTCATATGCGGAAGAATCTATCCAACAGGGACTATGATAGCTATGAATAAATAGTACGAAGTGCTATGAAAGTTGAACTAGAGTTTAGGGAGACATAGTGGTATCACAAATCTAATGAGAAGAAGAGAACTCTAGAACCAAGCCTGGGAAGAAGTTTTGATCAGGAAAGAGGTGGAAAGCATATACAACATGCCACATGAAATAAATGTGGGAAGAAGAATTCCGGTAACTGCTTGATCGGAAGTAGTAAGTGCTACAGGTGTGGAAGAGAAGGCCATATTTCTCGGAATTGTCGTATTGATGTGAAGCCTCAACTTCCCAACACTAACGACAGAGGAAAGATGGATCTGGCCCTACCCGAAGTCACATGTTTCAAGTGTGGACAGCTTGGGCACTTTTCAAATCAATGTCCAAATCTGAGGGTGGTGGAGGGGAATCACCATCAACCTCATGAAAGGCCAAGGGAGCAAGGTCGTGCTTTCGCTATCACAACAACTGAAGTTGAAGTTCCGAACGATGTGGTAGCAGGTACTCTTGTCTTCCTCTCAAAACTAGCAAGTACTTTATTTGATTTTGGTTCTACGCATTCCTTTATTTCCTCCAAGTTTGCAAGGAATATAGAATCAATCCCCGAACTGCTAGAGGTAGAGTTGTCAGTCAAGACTCCAAGTGGGATTATCTTTGCATCAACAGTATTTAGAGACTCCAGTGTTTACATTGGTGAGCACAATCTTATCACAAATCTAGTAGTCATTCCCATGATAGAATTCGACATTATACTGGGGATGGACTGGCTCTCAAAGTATAATGCTAAGATCAAATGTAGAAGTAAGGAAATCTCAGTAGTCTTGAATGAACGACCTACAGTTATCTTCCAAGGAGAGATATCCCAAACTGATCCCTATCTAGAAGGACCTCCTATAGCTTTCTTTATGGAGTTAATCAGTGATGATGAATAAGGAAAAGGGAGCATACAAATAGAAGATATTCCGATTCTTTAGGAATACATGGACGTATTTCCTGAGGAGTTACCTGGACCTCCCCCAGAAAGAGAGGTAGATTTCTCCATTGAACTCGTACCTGGGTCTCAACCGATATCAAAGACTCCGTATAGAATGGAAAATGTGGAGCTAGAAGAGTTAAAGAAACAACTCCAAGACTTGTTTGAGAAGGGGTTTATCCGTCCGAGTGTGTCTCCTTGGGGAGCACCAGTTCTCTTTGTGAAGAAGAAGGATGGATCAATGCAGCTATGCATTGATTATAGAGAACTGAATGGGATCATAGTGAAGAACAAATACCCTCTTCCAAGATTTGATGATTTATTTGACCAACTTCGTGGGGCTCAATTCTTCTCCAAGATTGACCTTCGATCTGGTTATCATCAACTGAGGGTGAAGAAGGAAGATATTCCAAAGACTGCCTTCCGATCAAGATATGGGAATTATGAGTTTACTATTATGCCCTTCGGCTTGACTAATGCTGCTTCTATTTTCATGGATTTGATTAATAGAGTCTTTAAGGACTACCTTGATAACTTTGTGGTAGTTTTTATTGATGATATTTTGATATATTCAAAAAGTCGTGAGGAGAATGAAGATCATCTGAGGGTTATTTTGAAAACTCTGTGGAAGGAGAGGCTCTTTGGAAAGTTCAGCAAGTGTGATTTCTGGTTACAAAAAGTGGCTTTCTTGGGGCACATAATAACCAATGAAGGAATCTCGGTTGACCCTACAAAGACAATGGTTGTGGAGGAGTGGCCTCAACCCACAACAGTAACTGAGATTCGTAGTTTCCATGGTTTAGCAGGATATTATAGGAGGTTTGTGAAAAACTTTTCATGGCTTTCTAATCCACTAACCAAGTTGACTCGAAAAGGGGTTAAGTTCATCTGGACAAAGTAATGTGAGGAAAGTTTCCAAGAGATGAAGAAGAGATTGGTTACTGTACCTGTGTTAACACTACCCTCTATCGGAGAAGGATTCATTATTTTTAGCGATGCATCTCTGAAAGGGCTTGGGTGCGTCCTCATGCAAAATGAAAAGGTAATTGCTTATGCATCTCGACAGTTGAAGATTCATGAGCAGAATTATCCTACGCATGATCTAGAGCTAGCGGCAGTTGTTTTTGCTCTAAAGATATGGAGGCACTATCTTTATGGGGAGAAATGTGATATATACACTGACCACCAAAGTTTAAAGTATATTTTCACACAGACAGAATTGAACATGAGACAAAGGAGATGGTTGGAGCTTATTAAAGACTATGATTTTTCAATTCATTATCACCCTGGAAGAGCAAACAAAGTCGTGGATGCGTTAAGCAGGAAAGATCATGTTGTTATGGAAACAATGAAGATCATAGGAGATCCGTTGATTAAAGATCTAGTAAAACTGGACATGGGAATTGTATGGGAAGGGACATCATCAACCTTATCCCAAATGATTTCTCAACCTTCATTACTAGAGAAGATCAAGAAGGCTCAAAAAGAAGATCCTTTGCTGCAGGAGAAGTTTGAGGCTGTAAAGGATGGGAAGTTCCCTGATTTCAATATTGATCAAGAAGGTGTATTGAAATTTCGTACAAGACTATGTGTTCCATCTATTCCAGAGATAAAGAAAGAATTGATGGATGAAGCTCATAGCTCTACTTTCTCTATACATCCAGGAAGCACTAAAATGTATAGAGACCTTCGTGATCATTACTGGTGGGATAACATGAAGAGGGAGATTGCTGATTTCACTACAAGGTGCCTGGTGTGTTAGCAAGTAAAGGCAGAACGACAACTTCCCAAGGGTATATTACAACCGCTACCTATACCAGTATGGAAGTGGGATAATATCACCATGTACTTTGTAACTGGTCTCCCAAAAACATCCAAAGGATATAATGCGATATGGGTTATTGTGGACCGTCTCACCAAGACCACCCATTTTATCTCTATTCGGGAAGATTTCTCTCTAGATCAACTTTCCAAGATATACGTAAAGGAAGTGGTGAGGCTGCATGGGGTACCACTATCCATCGTGTCTGATCGTGATCCAAGATTCACATCAAAATTCTGGAGAAGTCTTCAACATGCTCTGAATACTGAATTGAATTTTAGTACGGCCTATCATCCTCAAACTGATGGCCAATCTGAAAGGACTATTCAGACACTCGAAGACATGCTGAGATTATGCTCAATGGAATTTAAAGGTGGATGGGATCAACAACTCCCATTAGTTGAGTTCTCATAAAACAACAGCTTCCATTCGAGTATTCAGATGGCACCCTATGAAGCTCTATATGGAAAGCGATGTAGAACTCCTACTTGTTGGGATGAAGCTGGTGAGAGAAAGCTTCTTGGGCCTGATCTTGTGCAAGAGATGACAGAACAGGTTCAGGCCATCAAACAACACATAAACGCTGCTCAGAGTCTGTAGAAGAGCTATGCTGACAACCGTCGAAGGGACTTGGAGTTTGGTGTTGGCGACAAAGTCTTCCTTTTAATTTTTCCATGGAAGAGAGTCATGAGGTTTGGGAAGAAAGGGAAGCTCAGCCCTAGGTACATTGGACCCTATGAAATCCTTGATCGCATAGGAGCAGTGGCCTATCGTCTAGCACTTCCACCGAACCTAGCTCAAGTTCATGATGTCTTACATGCATCTCTCTTGAGGAAGTACATACCCGACCCTTCGCATGTACTGAACCCAGAGGTGGTACAACTGGAACATGAACTCTCTTATGAGGATCAGCCAATGGATATCTTGGACCATAGAGACAAGGTTCTACGAAACAAGACTACCCACCTTGTGAAATTGTTGT
Source organism: Viscum album (assembly GCA_963277665.1). Lineage (NCBI taxonomy): Eukaryota > Viridiplantae > Streptophyta > Magnoliopsida > Santalales > Viscaceae > Viscum > Viscum album. Next base: position 1,673,051,568 of record OY728138.1, read on the forward strand.
GGAGGAATCATAAATATGAAGAAGCAACTTGGGAGCCCGGGGAAACAATGAAGAAAAAGTACCCTCACCGTTTCGACTAGGCCTCAAGTATAAAATTTCGGGGACAAAATTTCTTAAGGGGGGAAGAATGTAACGACCCAACTTTTTAAATAGTATATTAACTTACCCTTAACGATTTAATATAGATGTTAATGGTTAATGCAGAAAGAGGAGTCGATGGCTTCATCCAGTAGACGCGAACCTTATGAAGCCCACTTATCAGAGCTTGGGAAGGAGGTAGCATCTGTGGGCTTCACTTTGGACCAAGCCCAAGCCGAACTCCAGCATGTCAAGCTTGAACGGAAACACCTGCGGGAGAAGTTCAAGTTAGTAGAGATTACTACTAGGGAAATGTTATCTGAGCCTCCCTCAAATTCTCTCACCATAGCACACCTTACACTTAGGTCGTATGCCGGTGTTATAAGGGCCTATGTGATGAGACCCTAGCTTCTTTGTGTAATCCTTTAGGATGAATGAATTAAGATTTCTTCCTTTAGTGTTGTTTCTGAAACTTCAAATGTCCGGATAATTTTAGGATGTATTTTATTGATGAATTTTGAAAAAGGATATTTTAAAATATTTATGTAAACCCTAAATAATTAATGATGTGTAATGATTTTCAAAAAATGGTCTTCTACAAAAGTTTTCAGTAAGGAATTTGGAGTCTAATAAGATCAACTTAATTTTTTATGAATAGTAAATTATGAATAGTGATTTTATGCTTAGGATTAGTAATGTGACCAAATGGATTAGTAATTTCACTCAAAGAAAGTTTTAATATAATTTAGACACCTAGATTAAGTAATGTGATTCAATAAAATGGGTAAATAATGGTTTCATAAATTATTAGTCAAGTATTAGTTTTTTCAGGTGAATAGTGTTTTTTAAATAAAAAATTTAATTAAAAATAATTAGAAAATTATTTTTATAAAAAAGACTTTATTTTTGAACTCAGAGCATCGATATTATGTTATGGTAATATTTGGGGATTTTTCTGAAAAAAATGAATTCTCGATGAATAGTTTTTTTATTTAAAAATTAAATTAAAAATATTTAGGAAATTATTTTTATAAAATGGAGTTCATAAATTTAATTAGAGCATCTATATTTGGTTAAGGTGAAATTTTGGGATTTTTCTGAGAAAGATGAATTTTTCAGTGAATAGTAAAAATGCAGTTTTAGGGTTTCAGTATGTTTAATGACATCATATCTGTGTCATGATGATGTCATGAGATATTTTAAGGGTTGGCCGGAAAAAGGTGATGAATTATTGTTTTGGGGGCCCCATGTGGCCTAACTCCATGTTAAATGCCATGGGAGAGCACATGGTTTTGAGAAAAGCACTTGTGAGCTGTCCCTTGGCCATTAATGCCTTGTCCCCTCACTTTCCCTATAAATACCCACCCTTTCCTCCTTTAGTTTTCACTCCCAACTCTCCCCCAACTAAGTTCTGGTCTCATTAGCTCCCAAGGAGTCCTCAAAAGGTTCCCCCAATCCCTCAAGGTCCAAACCATTGAGTTTTAAGAGTTACGTTTTAAGGTAAGGGATCTGACCTCTCTCTTTCTTTTCATGTAATCTCTTTTATGTCATTCCTTTTATGCTCCATGTTCTTATGTGAGAGGATGTTATTTTATATTCCTCTTACTTACCTTTTCATGTTTATATGATGAGAGATCCCCTCTTACTCTCATCATTTCGTTTTATGAAAGTTTAAGTGACGCCGTTAGGCTGCCGAATTTTTAAGGGATTCTTTCACCCTTCTCATTTTTCAAGTTCGATTTTCATGTCAAGTCTTTCAAGTTCCTTTTTATTATGTTGGGGTATGATCTCTATATCTATCATACTGATCTCTTATGATAATATGATGAGAGACCCTATTTGATTTTGTCAAATCATTTTTTATTGAAGTTTAAGTGACGTCGTTAGGCTGCCGAATTTTCATAAGAGAAATCTTATTTTTGTCTCACTTCCATGTTTCTCATTTCATATGTTATATCTTTTCAATTTCATTACCATGTTCTTAAATCCCTTATATTCTGTCCCCCTACTGTTTTATGGATCGTTTATGAGTGGGTGACCCATGTCCCCTCTCTTTTCAATGTTTTCTAAAACCTTGTAACATAGTCGTTATGCTGCAAAATTTTCGTCTCAAAATGCCTCTCTCTTTTCTAAAAATTATTTTATGTTATAAAGTGAATAATCAAATCTCTTATTTCTAAAAGGGTATTCAAATATATATCAAAATTTTCTATTTTAAATTCTGTGATTTACATACATGAGACCTTCTTTCCTTTTCTATGGGTTTAAAGTGACATTAAGATCATGTCTTTAAAGTAGTTTTTAAAACATTATGATTATGAAATGAAACCCATTTATTTTATGCTATATGTGTTATTTATGAAATGTTTGATGATGATATATGTGGCTCACATGATAATAAAGGCAAATTTAAAGGTTCTCCCTGATAGTGCTCCAATGCATTGGGTAATGATGTAACCACTAGAGATTAAAATTTTCATGATACCTTGGTGAATAACCTTGGTAATTTTCAAATGACACCTTGGGGATGGACCTTGGTGATATGTTCATGATTGTCTATGTTAAATGATGTAGCCACATATTCAAGTTATGAAAAATGTTATCTTTATTATGAAATTCCTCATGATTCCTTTCTCATGCCTTAAAGTTATTTTCTTGACCTTATTGAAGTATCTCAAGTTCACATGTAAAATGTTTCTCTTGTTTCCCTTACTGGGCCTTCTGCTCACCCCTTCTTCTGATGTATGTCCCCAGGTTATGAGATGCAGTAATGAACCTAGGATGAACTTAAGGAGAATCCTTTAAAGTGTTCAAGAAGAATTTTTTATATTGTTTTTATTTATTATGTTCCTGGTTTCCAAGATACTAAACCTTAAAGATCCTCAGTGTTGTGTAATGTAATGAAATTTTATGTTATAAAAAGGTGGGATGCTATATGGTGGGTGGCATCAGGACCACATAATGTAGCAGATAATGCTCAACTTTCTCAAATGTGGTCTGGAAGTCTCCATCCCACTAGTAGGTTTTGTTTTTTTTATGAGTCCCAAAAAGGTATTACTCTCGCTGGAGAGATTCAAAATGAATCCGTAGATATAGGTTATATGGCCTTGGAGGCCCCAAAACTCATAGAGGTCACATGGAGAATGAATATTTTGATAACCTTGATCTTCTATGGATCGATCTTGATGATTTTATATCTAAGGATGAAGCTTAGGAGCTATTTAGAGATAATACAGAATTCCCATTTTAGGGGATTTATATTTAGGTGATGGGAGAGGATAAAGTCAAACATTTTCTAATTATCCTTGAGATGGTCCTGATGTTGGCGAGATTTGACCACAAAATTATCCATATAAAACTCCACCAATATCCCAAGGAGTGGATTGATGATATGGTGAATGGAATTCTATTAGGTAGCTTCATTATTCCTCAAACTAAAAGTCATCGCTCAAAAATAGAAGGTTCCCTTAGGCACTCTAAAGGCGGGGTAGTGTTTTTCCTCAAGTTCTATCTGGATCTAATTGTACCCTGAGTACCCATCCATGAAGGCCATGGATTGGTAACCAGTTATTGTGTCAATCAGAAAATTTATCACAATAAGGATAAAGTCATCCTTTGAGAAGTAGTATTTGATGTCCCAAAAGTTGATATAGACCCTGATTTTCCATTTTTAATTCAGATTTGAAAAATTTTGGCTAGCCGCCTAGGGTATTGAACTTTCTTAATGAAGTTAACCTTGATAAGATTATCTTCTTTAGCCTCAACTAGGGAATTATAGGGAGGGTGCAGCTTCCTAGGAGGTTATTTGAACCCATGATAACCCACCGAGAGGCCAAGGTGATGAAAAATAACCTAGGGGTTGAGTCTTAGTATTTACTTGTAGCTCCAAGTGAACACGTTGTGGTGCTATTTCAAGAAAGCCTCATATTATTGCTTCTCCCCTAGTGACGTGAATGTAGTGATTAATTTCAGCCTTGGATCTTCTTCAATGATGATATTAACTTGGGTTAACTCATAGACCCTGGTAGAGACACCCTCTTCAATGGTTATAATCGAATCATCTAGATATCCTTTTCATCTAAAACATGAGGATCCGAGGAAGGAGGCAATATTGTAAGAGGTAGAGACTGTGGAGTGGTACTACTATCTACTTTAGTAGGGATGAAATACCTAATGAGGGATTAATTATCTAAAAAAATAATACCAAATAAAGATGATGAGGTAATGCTTCATGATTTCTATCTACAATATACACCTTTGATATCAAAACAATGATATTAGGATAATCTTTACTAATTCATCCCTACTTTCTGGAACATGTGGTGGTGTTACAGATTGATTGCTATGGGGTGAACCTATTAGTATGAAATGGGAGTTGGATTTTCTAGTTTCAAATATGGTTTTCTTGTATTGGAATATGTGGTTATTTGATATCATGTATTCTTTTTTGGGTACTATAAAACAAATCCCAATATACATTGTTGTAGGATCCAACTAGTGGATTTGAAAAATGGATCACTCTTTGAAATTCACCCAAGGATCTGTTACAGTGGATTTCAAATAATTGGTTGAATTGATACAATAAATATAATTAGTCTAAAGTTGTTTCCCTCCCTTTTATATTACCCATAATCTAGTTAGTGGTATTCGTAAGAGTTAAAGGGAGAACAATCACCTTGGAGCACCCCTAATTGGCCATTAATTGAGTATTTGAGGCATTGATGGTATGAATAGGGAACCACTACATGCATATGAAGCCAGGTATTTCCTAATATGGAATTATAGGTATTATCCTTTTAGAAAACCATAAAAATAGTTCTTTCTAACAAATCACTAAATTGAGTATTCATCCAAATCTCTTTGTGTTTCTTTTTATCTCTCTTTTCATACCCCTAACTTTTCTGGTTATAGGGAGTCAGATTTACTTCCCTGATCCCTGACATATTTATCATTCATGTAATGATATACAAATTTATAAATTAACATACCTTTTTAAATGAGTGAATTCCATATTAAGGAATGAAGTTATAGAAAACACCATACTTTGGTTAATTTAGACCTTTATATGATATTACTTGTCATATTTAAAAGACTATTAAGAATAATTTTTTTGATAGTATAGACTTTATATATTGATAATGTGATTATTATATATACGGGGTTAGGATAAATCCAATCGTCATACAAAAAGGATGTGATGGCCTCAACTAGTATGATCATACCATATGAAACCCATTTATCAGAGCTTTTGAGGGAGATAACATCACTGGGATCATCCCTTGACTAGTCCCAAACAAGGATTCATTAACTAAAGCACAAGTGAAACCATGTACAATATATGTTCCATCTCATCAAGATCACAACCAAAACCATGTTTGTCGAACCACCCTAAGAAAATCTAACTATTACACACCTCACCCTTAGGGAATTCACTGGTATAATAAATGGTTATATATAAAAACCCTAACAGTATGAATTTTTATATTTTATATATATATATATAAATGATTATATTTATCTTTTATTATTACATTATAAATATTAAATAATATGTTTGAAAAAAATTATATTTTGATATTATGACAAGCAAATTAAATTTTGTGAAATATATTGTTTCAAAAAAGGCACTATTTTTTATGACATTAAGAATTTATGAAATAAAATAAATTTTAATAAAATATTATTATTAAATAATATTTATTAAATATAAATTACAATATAATTTTTTGAATCAATTGTAATTTTATAAGGGTTATAAAAAAAATATTTTCAAAAAAACCATTATTTTTCAATAAATGGGGTTTTTTTATTTAAAATTTTAACATCTCATATATTAATAATTATTTTGATAAAATAAATGTTATTTTTTAAATTAGTGCAATGAAATTATCCAACGGTGATTTTATCATAATTTTTTGAGACAACCTAATTGTTGGGTAAAAAAATTAAATATAGTAACTATTATGGCATCATAAAATCCCAAAAGTGATGTAATAAATACTAAAATGGGAATCCATGACCAAAATTATGTTCCCAATTTAAAATAATGTTTTTTAAGTTATTTTATTAATTCTATAAACCATTAATGAATTATTCAAAACCTATATTATATTATAAGGTATTAAAATCAATTATTTTCAAACACGAATCACTTCCACATCACTAAGGTTATTGTTTTAATAAGTTTTGTTTTTTATCCTTATAAAAAAAAACTCCTCTTTGGAATAAACTATTGGAAAAAAATATGACATGGTTTTTTGTTTGGATTAAATTATCATATAGAGTCTGAAACCTATGTTTAGAAATTAATAAATAATTATCCTATTTTTATCAATAAATCCCCCAACCTATAACACACAAATTTTTTATAAAAAAATTTGAATAAATTATATTTATTTAATATCTTACATTACACGCAATACTGAGTTTAGTTTTTGTTACATGCGACCTTAAGTTTTAACAAACCGTGATATATTATTAATACTATTATTTAAACACGACCTCTATAACCTAGTCGTTAAACGTATTAGTTTGAATAGTAATAACTAATTTATGAATATTAAGTATAATAGTACTAATTTATATTATATAATAAGGTCATATTAATTTTTTACTCTAATAAACAGTAAAAACCGTAAAAAAATAATTATCACGGGTAAAGTGATTATGGGTTTACCGGTGGTTGAACTAAAAAGACCAGGGTAATGATAACCTAAGAACTTTTACAACACTCATTGGGTATCCATATTTTGACCTTATATCTTCTATTCCCACGAATGGTCCATTTTTTTTATCATTTTCCATGTGAAAAATATGTGTAGACCTTTTTCTTCCAAAAATTACAAGTGTTTCACTCACCTCACTTATAAAAGGCCACACCTATCCTATCATCTTAACACATCAAAAAACATTTTTTGAGACAATAAAATCCAAAATCCCTTCCTTTATTCCATAATCTCATCCAATAATAATTATTTTTATCATAAATCTAACCCAGGAAGGATTTTGGTGTAAACTCAAAGAGGTTACTCGAATAATTGGTGACGTTCTACAACAAGTGACTTTATTTTATTTCATCCTCCACCTCATTCAGATATTATTAAACCATTATATTATAATAACATTTTCATATTCCATATACTAATATATTATTATAATATGGTCATTACCTTCATATGTCTCCTCTTTCCTCAAATGGGTAACGGTAATGTCGATCATGTGTATGGTGTACTACCGCATCACGAAATGATGTGACACATTTTCCATCAACACTAATAATGGTTGGATATGATGATGGGTATAATGTATATATATTATATTCTAAATATAAATATACTTATGTAATTATTATATAACATATAACTTCTTACTTTCCATTTCATGGGGGATACGATAACATTGTTCAAGCATACATCGAACTACCGTCTCGTTAAGCGATGTGAATCATTTTTCACTAATGTTTTGAATAGAAGGTAATTTGGGTAAATTAAATGAATATATGTGATATATATGAAATAAAAACATTCTATAATGGTAATATGTTATTTACCTTTCTTTCATTTTGTTCTTCTTGAAAATGGAAACTGCGTTCATGAGTACGTACGACCTACCGTCTCCATGAACTGTGTATTTTATTTTCTATCTATAAATTTTATGGGTTACTATAAATACTTATATAATGAATCTATATTATATTTATATAATTTTTAACGTTATGGATATTAATTTACCATGATCGAAGAAGCCAAAAATACCAAATCAAAACATACATGAAAAACAAAGCAGTTATTACCCAAAATGTAACTTCAACATGGAATTGTTAATAAACGGGTAATAAAATTTAATAAGTAAACAATTTATGGTATGAAATATATAATTATGGTTCTTTAATTGATTTATAATAAACTTATATTTATTATACAGTAGTTTCTAACATGTGCGAAGGATGTTCAAACTTAAGGTAAGGTATTTTTGTCTCATTTTTTTCTTTGTGACATATGCTTTATTATATACCTATCTTCATTTATGAGGTGTATATACAAACCCTTTGAAATGTAAAATCATGAAATTACTTATTCTCATGATGTTTTAAGTTTCATATAATTTTATTCTTTCATTATTCTTATGATTTAATGTTATCAAAGTGATAAGTGTTTTACGATACAATCTCATCGTTTACCAGGCTTGTTTAAGTTTATGATTCCGATGCTAAAATATTACGATCCATATCTCAATAAAAACATTAATTTTATTTTCATTTGGTTATGTCATTATAATACATTTTTTATATTCAATTTTCTCTCTTTATATACTAAAGAGTTTAAAATAATTTTTGTAAGAAAAATTATCTTTATTTTTCTCTTTGGTCAAAACCCATTTTTTTCTTCCATATCCATGTTTTCTAAAAATAAATTCAAAAATATATTGACATTATCTAGAGGATATATTAAATAAATTATCACCTATGTTTTAATTTTTAAAAATTATTTAAAAATGAATCTTCATATTTTTTCCAAATAAGTCCTATTTGGATTTTACCAAAAATATGAAAGAAATGTTTTTTTAACGTGTAATGCATGAACAGAATTTCCCACTATCATGAACACTCAATGTTTTAATGATCCCTTTATAAGTTTCAATGTTTATTTTTAAATAAAATAATTTCAAAAATATTTTTTAAAATTTTAGTGACTTTCGAAATGGAAAATATATTTTCCTCAAGAAATTTTTTAAATGACTTCTAAAGATTCATTTATAATTTTATAATGTTATTTTAAATGAAAATGATTTTGAAAATGTTTTGTGATTTAAAAAGTATTTTCCAAAGTGGAATGACTATTTTACTTGAGAAATGAATCAATTGATCTCTCATAATCATTTTCCATCTAATATGGTAGTCCTTGACATTACTTATGCTTTACTGAGGATATGATTGAAGGATTACATCCTTATTATTTCTCTGTATGGTCAATGTTTATATTGATGAAATTTTTATGAAGTCAATTTATTTTTCATGGTTTACGCTATATTTAATTGATGAAATGTTTATGAAACCCCTTTTTATTTACACAGGATGTCGTGTGATAATGTGATGAATGTTTTATGATAATTTGGAATACATAAGTATGGTTTTGTTATGATATTAGTCCGACCTATATATATACAATGAATTAGGTAAATATATATATCTCATGTGATAACAATAGGAAACAAGTTGATGGGCTTGATCCACAATGGGAAATAGTTGATTCCTGATCCTCTATGGGAAATAGGTGCATACTGATCCACAATAGGAAACAAGTAATAAGTCCTGATCCAATGTGTTTATGGTATTGGTATTTAACAACGATATATAAAATGGTTTTCTATATTTATAATGCTTTCATAATTTTATGGCATAAGCTTATGGTGTATGATTGATTTGTGAAGATTTATCACTCATATGGGATATGCTTTCTGAAATGATAAAGTTTTATGCCATGAATCTTGTTTATGATCTATGATAGGTTGGGTATGAACTTCCTGAGTTATGTTAATGATAAAATACCCTTATTTTTTTCTTATGATTTCATATGATCATAGATTTCTATATCCTATTTTTACCCATACTAGGCATTTTAACTCACTGTTTCTTATGTTTCCTTCCCCATGTTATGAATAAAGGTTTAGGTAGGGTATTACTAAGAGCATTACTATGTAAGAAAATATTTTTTGGGAGATATTGAAGATATTTCATGAAATAATAAGATTTTTTTCTTGTCTCCAACTACACTAAACTATTATGGTCATCGGGTATGTGTTTATGAAATGTATTGAATATTCATCTAAAAATATGTGATATTTATGTATGAAAATAATGGGAACATATAAAACCTCTCATTCATATTCACTCAAAACCCTTAGAGAATGAAGTTAACCTTCCCTTCACTCTCTAGATACCATCCTAGGTGGCCCTAATCTATTAAGAAGATCCTCTAAAATAATTAGGAGATCTATCTCAATGTAAGGGATCCTATCATTCTCCTCTTTATTCAAGAACTTTATTTATATTATGCCTTTTTATTACCAAATTTTTATGTTGGGATATGTTTTTACACATCCCTATTACTGTACTTATGATTTATAAGTGATTATAGACCCATTTCACTATCATTAAACACTTACATGATTTTTATATACCCCTGTTATACTACTGAAATTATCCTATGATTTTTTACTCTCCAAACATTTGTGTAGTGAATACCCATCCCTATTCCCACTCAATTGTATTATCTTATGATTAACTATAATTAATTAATTGGGTAATTCCATTTCTATAACCCACACTCCTTAATCATGATATTAAAAATTATGAAAGTCATTCTTATATTGTTTGATCTATGTAGCACACCTATTCATCTATATGATATGAATGTGATGGGTGGGATCAGAACTATATAGACCTCCAATGCACTGAGTAATGTTTTTATCTCATGAAATTCCATGTATATTTCATGGGAGGTTATCCTAAGAACATTGTGTTATGATTTATCAGTTTTTATTTGTGAATTATACTTATGATATCATGTTTTATGTTTTTGCAACATGTCCATGATTATTTTATGTTATATTATTATATCATGATTTGATGTTCATGTTTATGATTCCAACCCCTCTTATGTTACCTTGATATTCTTATTGAAATAAATATATTTATTTCTTCATGTTATTATTTATTATTCTATTAATGGAATTTATATACCACCCATTTCTTATGTACATCCACAGGTTATCCCATGTAGATTTATAAGATCAAGGAAATTTAACAGTATGTTATGCATTTTTAGTTTATGTATTTGTATTTATATTTAACTTTGTTAGGATATTTACCTAATAACCAAAATTTACTAGTACTCATGATCATATGGGGTTTTATTAAGTGTATCTTTATGAAATAAATAATGAAATAAAGTGAATAAAAGATAAGGTTGTCATAGTTTTGGTCGGGATAAGGTTGATCCTAGAGCTACTATCCACTAGGAAACAATGGATCTCCATGCTGTTAAACTAGATCATGAGATATAACTAGTATATTTTCCTCTTAATGGTGGAACCATTGCCTTCCTTAGAGAATTAAATTATGTATTGGCATTCCACCTATTGGGATTCCTCTACATGATAGAACTCAATGGTAGTCACCTCAGTATCAAACTGGAGGGGGATCTTCAGGGCCTCGATTAGGGAATCACACTTCTCCTTTGATGGGAAGAGTGTGTCAAGGATCAAGAGTCTCACTAGTATGTGAGTGAGAGGATTCATCACATCATACTTTGAGGTAAGGGGCCTATTTCTTCCTTCCAAGGGTCGTTCTCTCATTGAGATCACAATGGGTGTATCTGGCTATGTCATCGAGGCTTGGATAGTGCTTATCATGCTCTACTATTGAGTAGATGGATTGTTATGAGCACTAAAATGATGAGGTCAAGCCTTTTCTAGCCATTGATGGGTGCCTGGATGTTGTGGATCATCCACCGATCAACTAGTATGGTCTGTTGTGGTGGAGTACTTAACATAGAGTCCTATGAGGGATGTACCTACTGATCCTTGCATGAGGCTTATTGTTTAGTCTCAATAGCGTGGATGGTATCTTCTAAAGAACTATTACATATATCTTTTTTTTTAAAATTACGTATGCACCTCCTTCAATAAAATCATCTAGAGGTTCATGAGGGGGCCATGGGGTGTTCCTCATCATTGGGTACCATAAAAAGAATACACTAATATTACATCATTCATAAAATCACTGTCATGTTATTTTTCGATGAAATATTCCATGATGGGAAAAATTATATGGGATTCCCCCATTTCTGGAGGCATGAATTAACTAAGGTTGTATGATGGTTTTAGCACTGTTCGGGGACACTGATTTTCATGGTGTCATAAAAAACTATTATTCCTAGACATGTAAGGTGTTTATGTTGATGAGGTGGATGGAGTGGATGTGGTTACTACAAGGTGTTTTTATTTTCTTAAGCATGAATGGATTATTTCATGGTAAAATCAATCATCTTATGGGATATCCGATCATTTTACTTATTCTTACCCTAGAAAAATACCTATTTCCATTCACCAGTGCCTTCATCATCAATATTGGGGGTGGAAAAGAAAAATGAGACCTATGGAAGGACATATCCCAACTCAACTAGGACATGGTTCACCTGATCCTGAAGCTAATATTTTAAGATGAAACACTCTTTAATTTTTTTTCAAGAACCTTGTGGTATGGGAAGTAGTTTTCATAATCTGTGAGTTCATCCTCTTAGTGCCTTCTATATTCTAGAAACTTCAAAATGTTCATTTCCAAGGTGAAAATGAAGTACACTGGGACCTATGAATCCTTGATGGAGTGGGACTTGTTATTATACTTGATGAAGGGAACCCTAGGTGCTTGGACCTATTTGGGGATTAGGCCGCATTCTCACGATGATGATAATCTTCACGAGGATTCTCTTGGAGAGGAATGTCTAGAAGAGGTACCTGAAGTTAGACCAGCTATGAGGCCTCAGTATGTACAATAGTGGTTGTTTCTACCTTTACAATCATTTCCATTGTATCCAAAATATGTAATGGGAATGACTATTGTTTGTTCCACTACATGGATTCTTCCAAACACTGAGTTCTTTTATAAAATTACAAAAATCATCTTGGATATCTAAGGGAGATGAGGGTACAGACCAGTTCATCTCTCATTTTTTAAAACATGTTGAGGGTCTATCCCCCTTTATTGAAAATGAAATATGCAATCCCCTTTTGTAAAATGAGAAAGAGGTAACCCATTAGAATAACCATGTAAATTCCAATAAAGAAAAACCTATAGAAAGAAATGGTCCCAAGTGATCAGAAGAATTAAAATGCAAAGATAATAAGGGAATAAGATTATTCACCCCCCCCCCTGAATGATGATGAAATAGTGAAATTGGTCATGGAGAAAGTCTTTTCCCCCCTTCCAATAATTTTCACTATGCTATAATCACAACAAGGTAAAGCACTCCTTCGACACACAAATGTGTGGAGAAGGACCAGATGATGGATGTTAGCACATCTATCTCTCTTTCGTGTCGCCAACCCAAAAAAGCATGTGATAAAATTACAGAAAGTCAACCTAATGCAACACAACTCCAGACCAATAACACTATGAAAAATTAAAACAAGGCACCCATACATCCAAGAGGAAAGGTGGCTGGTTGATGGGTACCAGCACACCCATCCCTCTTTAGAGGCTTCCCACCTAGAAGTAACTGCAAGAAGAAATATCGTAACTTGATGTGATGAAATGATTGAGCCCAAACTCAAAGAGACAACTACTAATCAATAAAAAAACCAAGAACTAGTAGAAACAAACAACACAATAGACGATCAAAATCTAAAATAAACCTAAAAACCAGACAACATACAATAGCTAATCAAGAACAATCCGAAAGTAAGACCAGTCTGAATGTTGGCCGCCCCACCGGAAGAATAAAACCAAGCCGCTGAAAAAACCATCGGCACCTCTGACCCACAAACATAGATCCAAAAAAATCATCTTACCAATTCTATTAAGTAAACATCAACACCATATACCACCGCACCACCCCAGCCAGAATCTGAACACACCACAATCGTACCATCGCAAACCGTTGCTTGCAACCGAATGATTCGTTGCTGCCTGTGAACACACAGAGTCATCGAATCAGGAAGAGAGATCACAGATCTAGAATATATCTGGGGATGCGAATATCCAGAAGGTCACACGAGGCCGAAGATGAAAATAAGGAATGAATCCAGTGGATAACTGAGCAGATGAAGTCTTCAATAAATATTAAAGAGAAACCACCGCAAAGGACTAGCAAAGAAATCTCATAGTAGTTAAGTGGAAAAAATGAGCTCAAGCATGAGGTGGGCGAAGCTCATTTCTAGGAGAGGAGTAGTGAAAAACCCTTAGTTTTCCTATAGCAGGTGACCAGGAGAGTGTGGAACCATTTCACCAAATGTATATATATATATACCAATTCATCTATCATGTTATCCACACACATTCTCAATATTTTTTCTTAAGAAAAATGTACATCAAAGGAGTATGTGATCCCTTTACATAGGGAAATAATGTTGAAAATTTTCTCATCATCCCTCTTCTCTCATTTTTAGAGTTTAGTTATGCTGGTCTTGGGAAAGGTAGATCTAAATTGGTAGAGTAACATCCTTTATAGATCCTACGAGCTGGAAATAGATCTCAAGGATAGCTGAAAATACCAAACAAAAGTGAATCCTTTTATGTAAAAAAATTGAATCTTTTAGCTTTCAACTACTATGAAGTCCCTAACATTGGTCTTCATTAGGGGGTGAAGTGGTATCAGTATTTTAGTGGATCACCCATGTCATTAAATCAGGTGAAACTCGAATTACTAAACTCTAGTGGGGGATGGAAATGGTCCACCCATGCTAGATATTTCTTCCCTTCTGGTAGGTTTGAGATCAGTTGTGTCTTCAATGCCTTAAGACAAGATATGATATTGGTTATCACATCATCTTGGTGAGGGTTAATAGTTACCAATACTTTTACTAGAATTTTGGATTGAGAAGTGAAATGGGTATAGTCCCATGGTTGGAATATGTGATAATCAAGTGGGGTAGGCATGTTATATCTGGGACCCTTTCTAGGGCCACCGGCCTCTACCTATATTGGGTATGCAGGACCACCTACCTTAACCTTGGGTGTCTTTCCAAGGACCTAATGTTCAGTTAGAGGATGGGCAGTGTCCCCTTAAATATTGTCTCACTTTGGTTGATCTTCGACGAGGAGATCAGTAGTGAGATTATTTTACCCTAAAATATTCTATAGTAATGAATCCATACTACTATATGTCTTGTTATTTGGGGTATCATATGGGCCAATGAATTTAGAGATCAGTTTACCTTTGTTGATACGTCGATGGGAAGACAACAATACCTCATTGGGTGGAATTTTGGGGGCCATAGTCTATCTCTAATGATAAGTGTGGGTGACTATTGGAGGATTTTCCTGATTCTATGTCTGTCCACTGGGTGGATTTACTCCACCATTCCCATTGTCATCAACCAGATTTCTCTGATAATCTAGGGTATTGATCATGGAAACCTTCAAGATAGCAGTAGTTGAAAGGGATATTTCACTATTTGTGGGCAGGACAGCTTGACAATCTTGTTGTTTTTATGGAAGGGGACTGATAAGGATGGTATCATACTTCCCCTATCCACTGATCTAATTATGGTGATATGACTCCAGCATAACCTATTGGAGCATGATTAGGCTCTTGACATAGGCCTTCTAGAAAGTTTAGAAGTACCCATACGAGTTAGGGCATTGAGCCACCTAGAGCGTAAAGATATCCACATTCTATCACTACTAGTGGATAAACATGAGATGCTAATATATTACTAGGTATGATAGATAGTGATATTGAAGTAGGTTTAATGTCTCCCATATATTTTGGCAGAGGAATAATGTATGGCCCTCAATGGGGAAATCTGGGATTATGAAGTGTGGGGTGGTGGTGGTTAAAACATGACCGGCAACTTGTTAGTGGTCAGGATTTCAAAAAATCCCTCCTCATTATTTAGAGGTAATTACTATTCCTAGTCACCCTAGGATCTAATTGGCGATTTCCATGAAAGTGTGGATGGAAATGACTTGGACCCACTCTGCTACTAATTTTTTGGTAGAGGGGCTATTGCATGGGCCAATCATCCCGGAAATGACAGAGTATCTTCCAAAGGTGAAGATAAATTCATCACCATGTCCATAGAAGACATGGTATATATGGAATCCTAGTAATTGGGAAGAAAATAATCCCTCTAAGGATCAATAGAGTGCTCACCATCATCATATTGTGCTAATCTTGATCCTTACTTCTCCCCTAAATCCACTATGTAGGTAAAGAGGAGGGAAGCTAATAGTGGAAGGTATGATTTCATGAAGACTCTCTAGGAAGAGACAAATATTTACTCTATATTTAATTACTAGTTGAGAGATTAGGAGACCGTATGTACCTCAACCTCTATAATGATTAGCCACAATTGATGGACTATGGCCCCCAACTTTGGTGGTGAGGATGAAGGTACTTACATCGAGTCATCTATCACCTCATAATCTGATAGTTTAATGGTGGCATGATTTGTACCACGTTCTCACCTCAAATGGTGTGATATTTTTCTAATTATACAACTCTAGGGGTCAAACGTATTCCTTTTGTGTGTGTTGCATCCATCACTATGGGTATGTCCCCCACAATGGTTGTTCTCGATCTTTCCTCAGGATGGATGTTCATGGTATGGGAAGTCTTTGGCACAAGGAGGACATCTATGTTAGTTGATGGTACTATGGGGAAGAATTATGCTGTGAAATTATTCATCATGGAGTGTCCCATGACGATTATTGATGGTTCCAATGATTGGAAGATCCAACCCAACTTGATTGATGGGAATCTAGGGTCTTGACCATAATCAGGTGATGACGGGACCCCCGTGTTGTGGTTGTGAGGGTAGGATGAGGTTTATCGATGGTGGTAAGGAAAACAAAAGCTTATGGAGAGGCCTCATGCCAGGATGGATTGACTACCTACCCTTAGTACCAGCACTGGGTGTTTTGGAATGGCGTCAGTAGAGAAAGGATAGGATCAACCTTCTCATTAGCCTATGGATCCAGTCAGCATTGTTGGCATGGATAGCTAGGTGACCTCCTGGGAAGCTCCCAGGGGTGGTTACAATAGGAACAACTCGAACATCCCCTAATCCCTCAGAATAGGGGAGAGAACCATTGTAATGTTTCCAGGAGAGGCTCTTGAAATGGTTCATTATTGTGAAAAGTGAGGTTTACCCTCAACATGGCCCTTGGGGTCATTGGTATAAGAGGGATTATGATTTTTCTAGGTCTTTTCATGCCATATATCTAGTCAGGATATCCCCTTCTTATTTATACGAACAATACAAGGTTCTAATAAACATATTCTAAATGACTTCATTAGAGGGTATATAGAATGTTCATCGGGTATATGTGGGAGTGGAGGACTCCATGGAAAGAGTATAGTTGTGTGGGATTGTTGCACCACCTTACATCCTTCCCCCTTGCCTATTTGCAATGGGCCATTCAACATTTCCAATAGCTTGAGCCCTACAAGATGCATGATTTCAACCATATTTATAATTCTAATAAAGGATATTACCATCATTATTTATCCTCTCCAAGGTGGGGGAAGGATCCACATCGATGATGCCTCTAATCAGGGGTGCCAAATTTTCTTAATTTTTCCCCAATTATAGAAGAATGGTTCCACATTAGGCCCACCATTTGTTTAGTGAGGCTTGGCACTAAATTTATGGATCCGATGATTCCCAAATCTGGAAGTGTCCATAATTACTCATCTAAAAAATATTGAAGGAGAATCAATTTATTTTAGGTTCACCATTTTTAATGCTTTCTGTCAGGGTACACAATAGGTTTTGGATGTTATCTCGTTGGATCTCCTAGCGTGGCTTGTGCTTGTGGACTTTTTAGGCCTCTTACAGGGTGACAGGTTGCCCAAAATCCCCACTTTTCCATGGCACATGGCCTCTATAACCATTTTTTATGATGTGGGATCTTTGATCGAAATTGGATGATGGGAAGTCAGCTCCTCGTTCCATAGATTTATCCTCAAAGTTCATTGTATAGTCTAGGTATCCTTCATAAATTTGATTCATGTTTATAAAGCTTGTTCTTGGAACCATCCTGAAGTGGACACTAATTAATTACACTCATTTGGTTGTCATAGGGTAGATACCTATGGTCAGAGCTGATGGTGACATTGGATAAGTCTAGACATTAGTGGGCATTGGTTGTGTTGGGCATCAGTAAAATTCTTCACCTTATGAAGTAGGGGTAATCTCATTCAAGATGCATCTTAAGTATAGAACCCAATGTATCTCATGTAATTATAGAGAAACTCATGCTAGGGGTGTAAGTCATTTGATTCTTATTACCTCATACATTTTAAATTTGTCACATGAGGTAGAAATTATGATACATCATGTGGGGTCATAGGTTTAGGGTCTTGTGGGGAAATGGAAATCAGTTTAAGCTCTTATGGATACATTCCCATAGATTAAAGATCATGTGGGGGAACAAACATTGGTTTAAAATCTTATGGGGACATGATCATATGTTTATGGCCTTTTGGGGACATGTTCATGGGTTTAAGGTCTTTTAGGGACACAACCACATGTTTAAATTCTTTTAGGGATATGATCACAGGTTCATGGTCTTGTGGGGATGTTTCTCATGTGCACTTATCATGGAATGGATCCTTTAGGTGTTAACATAACATGGATAAGTTGAGGTCTAGTGGGGACCTTAAGTTTGGATGGTGAGGATGAGTGTTCTCCTAGGGGAAATGATCACACTTTGGATTTTTCACCTCCATGGGGGAGATAGATAGATTTAATGGTGGTGTTAGGGAATCTAGATTGAACCTTAGGGAAGTGTCCTATATAACCAATTAGGATAAAGGGATCAAAACCCATGTAGTTCTCATATACATTTTAAGGTAATGTGGCTTTATCATTCTAGGAATTTTAACATTGTGCGGTTAAGATTATGGTGCCACATATGGATCGATAATAGTGGATGACATAACACTTATGCATGGAATCTTCCCATAAGGTGAAGTATCATATCATGTGAGTCATGTATGGGGAATCATGTATTCATTACATAGGGTAAAACTATAATTTAACATCAATTATTGAATACATTATCATGTAGTTTAACATTGTGCAACTAGGACGTTAGGCTATACAGTTTAAAGTCTTAAATCTTAGACATGGTTGGGGATTAAAACAAAAGAGGCCATTTACAAGTATGGGAGAAGTATTCATAACAATCACTCCTCATAGGTAAAATAAAATAATTCTCATCATGATGCCACCTTTTGGGCTTACATGTCTACTGCACATGTACTTTGATGTGGCCCGTGGTTTAAACACTCCTAGAGTGAGGTGACACATGGGGATCCTGACATTAGGGTGTCTATGATTAGGAGAAAAAGGATTTGAATCTCTATAGTCCATGATTTGATCAATGGGATTTATCATGAGATTGGATGAAATTGTTTGTTTGAGTGATTGAAGCATGAGTAAACCAAATTTGATTAGTTGTGGGGAACCTATTCACTTAGCTGGCATGCAATTATGTTTGGTGGAAGGAGGAATTGGGATGAGGTCCCGAATGTTGTGTCACACAACTATGATGTTTTTTGAACCTTTTATGTTTGTCAATCCATGGTATCTAACACAAGAATGGGTAAATTATTCACGAGGTATGGTTTAGCGCAATAAGGGTTATGTAAAGAAAACTCATATTTCACAAACCCTTCTTTCCTTCAAGGAAAGTTGTTTAATACAATCACTAACATAATCCAAATTTTTTTATAGAATATATTAATGATTTTTTGTAAGTTATATACTTATATAAATCTATGAGTGGTTGGGGTTTTGTGATTTTTTTATGATCGGGTTGCATGAATGAGAGCTCAATGGTTTAAATTCCATAGGTCCCACAAAAAATGGGGGGGGGGTGATTCTCTATTTATAGGCATAATGGATTTACTAGTGCCAGGTCATGAAAAATAAATATCTTCATGAAACCGGATGTTGGATCAAGTAACTCCATGTTTTTTATATTCTTATGCCTTTTTTGAAGGAGGGAAATCACATAAGGCAGTGATTTAACATCACCTTTTGTGTGAAACTCCAACAAGATGTGTGGCCTATTTGAAAGTTGCATGATATTTTTTTCCTTTATTTTTGATGTAATTTTTATCTTTCATGGAACCTAATGCATGGAACGATACCTTTTGCATGCATATAAGTTGTGCGCTAATTTTGGAATTTGTGAGAAAATGTGAAATGTTATGTTTCACCATACCCTTTATGTAGTAATGATACCCTGAGTTGATTATTACCCTTGGTTTTTGAAAACAATGTGTTTTTAAACATGAAGCACATTTCCAGTTCCAACACCCGCACATTCCATGAAATGTTCTTGTGACATTCTCTATGAAAATAAACAAATAAATAAAAATAAACCACTATTGATCATTGGGTCTATGACCCTAATCGAACATGCCTCCTTCATCCTGATGTCAAGGGGTCTCTGTGCACACTGTATTATTTTTTCATCCATGATAATAACTTGGGATACACCTTTTTGGTATAACCACCATTTTATAATAGACATCCTCTTACATGAGTTTTATTATTCATCACAGAACTCTCCTATAGAAGTTTTCAATATTCACACCGACCTCCCTTATGAGAGTTTTTTCATACATGAATAATCCCAATAACATCATAGTCCCCGAATCAAGATCATCATAATATATCAAACCATCCATGACTTGGTAGATAGAATACCCTCAAAAGATCGTGGGATATGATCCCCCATCATAAGACCCCTGTCAGGCTAGCATGTGACGGTCCACCTGATCATCCCAACTCTAAATTTATGGAATCACAACAATATATCTAAGCTCTAACTCCATGGAAGCTTCATCCATATCCATATCCAAAATAGGGAATCATACCCTATATCACATGCCTCCCCTGTGGGATTTTTTTTCATATGGGGAATAGTCCCTATGAGCATTTCAACCATCTACAATGGGTGTTTACATCCATTCTTCAAAACTCCCTATAACGTATACAACATCCAGCATCATTATAGAAAAGATATATCTGGGTATCCATAATCCCAACCCACTAGAAAACCAATGGTTGGACTCACCACAATCATCTCTACCCATTCCCTTGTATACTCACTCAGGGTCATCTCTCAAATGAGAACCCACATGGTTATCCTATGTCACATCCCACATAGGAACTTTACTTGGAGTCCTCAATCGGAGCTTGGTATTTCAGGTCAACACCTAATGCTCTAAGATATCATATCCCTCAACACCATCAATATGGTAGCACAACCTTGAAAGATACATGGGGTATCACCACTTGGATAATAGTCAAGAGATGTATCATATCCCATCTTGGTTCATAAGGTCACTCTAGGTTAGTACACTCACCCAACCTAATCTCATTCTACCCAAGGTCATTCTACCTAGGCCTAGTCATACCATAATGGAGAGGATCAGCCATCCCTTGATCATCTTGATTAGCCTAAATAGCTCAATCACAAAAAGGGCCCTCTAAGTCTAACACGGACTAGGATCTCTAGTACACCCTTACATCTAGTTTGGAGGTATCTTAATCCCCTATACATGGATAAAGGTGTCTTGTTATTTCCTTATTCGCATATCAGAAGATCTAGAGGCCATATGATGTCTCAAAAGTATTATGCTCATCTATAGAAGGCCAAGGCATTGAGATAACTCCCAAGTGTTATTCATGACCCTTGGATATCACTCCTTTCAATTAAACATTTCAATTTAATTTAATTTAATGTTCTATTTAATTATATTAACCAGGGAAACCACCCTCAGTGGAATTACTAAGAATCAACATGTATCATAAAAAAATCATATGTCAGGTGTGTTATACCATCTACCACATCTAGTGCTTCCCACTTTTATCTCCAAGGGTTGGCTATAGTCGCCAAGGCCCTTCAAGACTTGTCCTTAATCATTCAGGCTCATCTCCCTGTTTAGAGCCCCTAAATTCAAGAAAACATCAATGATTAATTAATTATAACAATTATTATTAATCAATTGATTCAATTTAAACTTATCATAATATTGGATAACTCACCAGGTCACTACTATACATCATAACCACCTCTAACAGCACCCCAATGGTCTGTCTCACATTGTTTTCCCTATGTTAAGTGAAACCCCAAAAAACCAATGCCAAATCAGTGGGCGTCTCAAATACTTTTTTTTTCAAAAAACCATGAAAATTACAAGACTCATCATGCCTTGGTTGAATCAAGAATCCACCATATGAAGATGGAGTCCAGGGTCACCCTCTTCCTAGGTAGAGTAAATTCCTCATCATGCTCAGCTGATTCCACCATGCTCTAGTGGAATTAGAATCGAAAATCCTAACTATAGATAATGTAAAATATAATGAGAGGAGGATAAGATCAACAAATGCATATAAGGGATAACTATTATAAAAAAATAGAATAAAACACACCAAATAACCCCTAAATAAAAGGGTATTGAAGGATGGAGAGGGGTTTGGCTAACTAAGGGTGTGCATAAGGGAGATAAGTAAAAGTGGGCTTTCCCTTTAAAACCTGTGAGGGAAAATATAAATTTTCCCTATTTTAAAGAGTTTCACAATTTCATCTCATAGTTTTCCAAAATGTGAAACAACTATGAAACACCCACTATCCAAGGGATCCCACCTCACAGAATTGGTATGCATGGTTTTTCAAACTATGTGTTGACTAAGACACACCTCTACAACATTTCATATGGTTTTTCTACAACTGGGCACAAATGGTTCACCAAGCCCCCAAGTCCAAACTAAATTGAACAGTGTCCTACGATACTTGTATATTTTCCTCAGAAATTTGTGTTAACCATGCTAGAAAACATTGTTCTATAGAAATGATCTGAAACCGTCCTCACACCCAAGGTTTTGCAAGGTTTCTCCTAAACTGTGCACACCAAACCATGCACCCAATCCAGAAACCTCCAAACCTCCCAAAACTAACCTAAACCCTCCAAGACTCCCCCACACCCTTGATATATATTCTAAGCCTAATTATATGTTGGAAAACATAAATTTGAGTCATTCTAACTATCATAATTTATTTTCTATGCTTTGATCAAAATTCGACTTATCTAGTAATTGAAAATCCAAATTCCTTCTAAAATATTCAACTCATACGAACATGGGATACTATAACATCTCTTCCTCAATAATTATGTCCCTTATAAGAGTTTTTGGACATCTATCTATATATCCAAACCTATTTTGATCATGATTTCTCAATCAAATGGTTGTGTTCAACCTTTGAATTCCCAAAGTGCTTCCAAAGCATCAGTTTGAACATGAAATTATTAAACTAAAAAACTTGATATAAATCTTGAAACACTACTAAAACAAAAATATGGTACTTAAATAATACTTCCTATCCTTATACATGAATACATCATCATTTGATTCATCATTCAACCTATGGTTCTCCCCACCACATGGCTTAGCACAAGAAGGTATGTAGTGAATACGAAAACTCCTATAATGGGGTTGGTGTACTATGTTTGGGGATACCCTGGAGGTGGATCCTAGGTTATTATTAGGGTTTACATGACCACTCAATGTTATTAGAGACACTTTAATATCATGCTAATGTAGGTATGGTTGATTGGGGTCACAAACCCAATGATTGATGGTGTTTTGTTTTTCTTTGTTTATTTTTAGTAGAGTATGCCACATGAACATATCATGATATATTATTGATAGTAAATGGATACCTTGGTAGTTAACCACTGATTTTTATACTCACACCCTACTCAAGACACCACTGCACTTGGGCACCTGAGCAGATGATCACATGGTTGCAGGTTCAGGTTGGGTTGAGGCTTGGGTTTGTTTGAGTGACATGGCTTGAATGTGTACATGGAGCTTGGGATAAAGAATAGATTAGGGATTTCATGAAGCTAGTTTTTTTGTGTATATTTGTAACCAACCCAGTGGGTGGTCTATTTTATCTATGAATTGATTGTTTAGGACCTTATACATTTCATGTATCTTGTTATATGTTTATTTATTATGTGTAATCTGATTATTTATTATTTTGGATGGTTTTTGGTTATTTTATATTTATTTTTCACTCTGAAACATCAGTTATATTAACCCCATAGTACCATATTATACCCTCACTACTAGTCGGTATCCTTTATCATGCGGGGAGGTGCTGCTGAGGTATAGTGGTGAACATCGGTCCAGCACCGGTCAGTGGTTTGGGGTGGCGGGATGTTACAAAGTGGTATCGGTTTGATTTTTACATTAGGGGAGATAATAGATCGATAGTACGGGGATTTATCATAGTAGGTAATGGATATCTAGATACTGCATTGAGAACACCTTTATTGGTATGAAGTCCATGTTACTAGGGAAATAATTAATGTTGTTGATAGTTGATGTTATAATTGTATATTATTTTTTCCTTGTGATGTGCACATGGATGTTGGAGGTTTGTGATCTTTTATGGATTCCTAGGTCTTGTCCCATTTGGAAGACGCCAATGATTTTATTTTAACTCTTTTCCTATAGAGTTAAGATGTGTCTCATGTATCATATTAGGAATGTAAGATTAACATGACATGTAGGGGCCTAGTAGTGTGATTTATATCCCTAGTGGCTGAGGATCATATTTTTAAAGCATTATTAACTATTCATAAGGGTTTTACCATATAATTACTTGGTGGAATTATACTTAGAAAGTTCAATTTGAATATATATTTCTATCTGATGGAAGGTCATCTGGATTTATGATAAGATACTCATTGACGATGAGGACAATGACGTTGTCCTCATGCACAAGAGGTTCAGTAACCTTGGTGGGTTGGGGTAGGCATAGGGTGCTTCGTCATTGGAATCCCACACTAGTTATTTTTATTTAGGTTCAATTATTTAAAGTGACTATTAACAGCCTATATGGTGTTTTCTCACAAATCTTCTAATAGTATTCTAATTAACTAAACCATATGTTTTATTCCCTTAGTATGGGTCATCTTGGATGATGTCATTGAATAAAGGGAGTTTCAATAGATGACACGTGATCCTTAATTAAGTAGTTTCATTATTTCATGCTCATGGGGATAGGTTCACTAGTTTTGGGTGGTTTTTGGCATTTTATTTCATCATATATATGACACCATGAGTGGGTGTTTGGGAATGTGTGATATCATGGGTTGAGATGAGAGTTTGGGTGACACCCTATGAGTTGTGGCCTTCATAAGACCAGAATTATAGGGATAGGTGGGAGACCAAGATGCCCTTATTTTTTACTTGAACCCTAGTGGGTCGATGATGGTATGACTTTGGGGTGACCTATAAAAGGGGTTTGCTTGGGTTAGTGGTTTCCTTGGAGATGGAAGCATCGATATGTTCTTTTAGGTATGTGACTGATTCATGGGAGGTGCTTGGGGTTTGTAGTATAGAAAAGTAGATGCCTTTTATTTTTGAGGAAGAGTATATAGTGCTTGGGTTATAAAACTGGATTCAATGGGTGGGAATTTTTAGGTTCATGAAACTATTAAACTCATGATGTGATTTTAGTAATGTGGTAATAGCATGGATGGTCGTTCATGATGGGAATGATTCTAGGTGGATTATAGATGTGTGGATGAGGTTGAAATTACATAGGCCTAGGATGGGAACCTATGGTTTTGGAATGACATCGTGAGGTAGCAATCATGGGGTGAATAATGGAACACACAGGGTGCTCTATTTTCAAGAGAAGATCCAAGGGAGCTCCTAGTGTGTCAAGATTGGCATGCCTTAGAACATGGTCATATTGGTCTTGGTCATATATGACTCATAATAGAATGATTTAGGTAATGGAATTGGGGACATCTAGGAGTGGTTCAAGGATTGATAGAATTGGATGAGATGCCTGCGGGCTTGGTGACTCAGAGATTTTGATATAATGAAAGAATTGATCCATCCAAAGCCATTTTTTTCATTTTCTAAAAAGTTGGTTTAAGGATTAACGGTAACCTTACAAACAACATAGAAAAAATCAAAAACATCCAATGACATGGTAACCAAACCTTCCAGTTTATAGTTCAAAATATAAAATATCAAAATTCAAAATTCAAACGAAATAATAACCAGACATGTTTGCCGTACACCACACGTCCACCCATGTCACCATTGAGCCATGAAACCTGACATCACACGTCACGAACATCACAATAGAGCAGGTCACCAGCGATACTCGCCGGCCCATCCATCACATCTCGACGTTGTTGCGACCGTCTCTTATCTGACGCCGTCATCACCGTCCTCATCGTTCAACATTGTAGTCATCGACCTCACTGAAAATCACCACCAAATCTAGACAACTGGCCACCAGCGTCACTGATCAAACATCCCAACGGAACTTTGAAACCCATCAATAGAACCATCTGACTCCACTGACTCATCTTCACGCACAAATGACCAAACCAGAAGCGAAACCATTGTCGAGATCAAACACCGCATCGAAGCCCTCATCAGCATCATACCATCACCACAATCTCATAGTCACGCCACCAATGACCACCACCAGATAAAAGAAACAACCGACATAGAACACAACCGCCATAGAGGAAGAAAACCAAAGATGAACAACGAAACTGGGGATGAAACCCTAAAGGAAAATGATATAAGAGGAACATGGGAATGAAACCCAAACAAGAAAAAAATAGGGGATGAAACCCTAAAGTTGCCAGGAAAAAGGGGGAAAACCGAGGAAGAAATCATGGGGAAAGAAACCCAAAAGGGAGGCTCCAAGACTTCCGAACACGTTGCCCAAAACCTCTGTGAATCCGTCGCTCCAGATCCGACCTGGAGAGGAGTGGTGGAATGCTAGGTCAGAGCATGTTAGAGGCAAATGAGGACGAATCTGTGCGAACAAAATCGAACCGACTCCGGTAGCGCCTGGAACCCCATCGTCCGCTGAACCCCATAGCCCAAAGCCTCTTGGTTATGACCGCACCATATCCGACCAGGAGAGGCACATATCAACTTGAGGCCAGAGCAGGGTTATGGCTGCCGAGGGCTTCCAAAGCACAAACCTTCGACGGGAAGACCAAGGGAACCGTGGTAGTAAACCCACAACGATGAGCAAGAAGAGAGTCCAAGAGTGGAAGGCAGAAGCTAAGATCAGATAGACGCCGCCGACGAGTGCCTCGGAACCCTAGAGGGGGAAGGGAAGCCAAGAGCGGAGAGCGCCCGACGAATGGGGTGCCATATGAAGGAATTGATCCTCTGATGATGGTTGTAGTGGAAATGGATCAAGTGTCATAGAATAATTGACTCAATGTTGTACGTTGACATGAATTGACATGGATATGTTGTTTTGGGGGTTAGAAACAGATGAGTGTGGCTCAAAAAGAAGCAAAAACGTTTAATTACAAAACATGTTGAGGTGATTCCCAAAAAGCAGTGTCTAGCTATGCTAGTTGTTATGTTTGGTGAGGTATTGGGAATATGTAATAGTAATTAGAAACCTATTTTTGTAGTGAGAATACAATGATTCTCCTTGTCTATAGAATGGTATGTTGGTAGCAAGTGTGTGGACCTTGCATGAGAAGGGTAATGGGAGTGGGACTCACTGTTGGATAGTCATTTAGGATTTAGGATATGGAATCGGGTGGAGTCCAAGCATGGTAATTGGGATTAGTTTAGTTTGTGATAATCATGAGTTATTGGATCATGAATGCATTGGTTCTCATGTTGGGTCATTGTGATGGAATGGTTCGATCAAGGATTCATCCATGGTTTTATATCAAAAGTCAAGTCGAGCCTTTGATGTGTGTATCAGGATGATCATGGGATTCCTCCAGGGATAAAGTCATCATGATCTAGTTTTGGTGACGCATTGGAAGCTAAAGATGATCATTTTTTAGGAAAGTCATATAAAGGTGGTTTAACTATGATTTCTTTTTTTAATTATAATATATCAATTATAAACCACATCAGACAAATCTTTTTAAACACGAAGATATTGTTTTGATGGTTGGTCGAGGATTTTCAAGGAAAACCTCGTGTGATCAGACTTGGATTTTGGTAGATAGGATTTAAACCAATTTAAATCAAAATCATGAAACCAATGTTTTTTCTCTTACGTGATCAATTGTGGTGAGTAAGAAACCATTCCATCCACATATTTGGAGTACATAGTGGGTGTTTTGGTAGATAGTTCTGATGGTGGATAGTGCCACAGTTTGGAATTGTCCTTCTCATGATAAGCCCAATGATGGGAAGAATCATAGACTGTATGTTGAATCAGATGAATACATTCTTTTTTCATAGGATAAGTAGTCTTGGGTATGTACCATATTGATTTTTTGTAAATGGATGAAATTATTGGCTTATGTTTTGTTAGTTTATGTATCTCATGTTCAAGTTGGTGCTTTAGAGGCATGTTGGGAATTTGGAGGTGGAATACAGCTATTTGATTAGGAATTCACGATTGATATAGGTTGGAATATGAATATGAATATCCACCAAGATTATTAGGGATGATAAATATTAGGGTGGGGAGTTTTTAACATCTTGTGTCTGTATGAGTTAAAAAATTTAGAAGGAATTTGAATTTTAAATTACTGGATAGGTTGAATCATTATAGATTAGAAATATAATTATGAGAGTTCAAATGACTAAAATTGATGTTTTCAATGTAGAATGTGGCTCAAAAAATAGAACAAGTGTTTGGGTGAGTCTCAGAGGCTTCGAGTTATGCTTTGGGAGTTTTGACATTTTTGGACAAGGTGCGTGGTTTGGTGTACACAGTTTAGGAAAACCATGTGGAACCCTAATTACGAGAAGGGTTTCAGATTATTTTTTATACTGGATGGTTGTTTGGAATGGTTAGTGAATTGTTTAGAGGAAACTATGTGGAACTGAGAGGAAACCATGGAACTAAGTTTGGACTTGGGGGCTTGTCGCATGGTTTCTTGAAAATCATGTGCAATGTTTTAGAGGTGTTACATGGATGGTGTGTGGTTTGAAAAACTATGAAGACCAACCAAGTGAGGTGGGTTTCCTTGGATAGTGAGGTTTTCACAGTTGGTGCATGCTTTTCCATAATTTAATGAGTTTCATGCTTTGGCTGCATGGTTGGACAAACTATGCCCCAACCATGAAACCCTCAATATATAAGTTATCCCACCTTGCATTGTTGGTCTTTACGATTTTCAAACTATGTTCTAACCATAAAATACCTCTAAAACATTGCATATGGTTTTTGTATAATTGTGCACAAATTGTGTGCCAAGATCCCAGGTCCAAACTAAGTCACACGGTTTCTGAAAAAACCTATATGGTTTCCTCTAAAATACTAAATAATTATTAAAAAATCTATTCACTATAGAAAATTAACTAAAATCATCCTTATGCTTAGGGTGTTGTAAAATTTCTACTAAACCATGCACACAAAATCATTCACCTTGGAATGAAACATCCAAAACTCATGAAACTTAAACTGAATCCTCTGAGAATCAAATGAACACTTGAGAAATCATTTTAAGTTCATTACTTGTTAAAAAACATAAATTTAAGGTAGTCCAACTCTTGGAAATATATTCTTAATATCCAATCAAAATGTGACTCTTCTAGTAATCGAAAAATCAAATTCCATCAGAATTTCTTTACACATATGGACACAAGATCTTATGACCACTGAACTAAATGGGTCCATAATGAAAACACTTATAAATTATCCTCAGGAACTAAACAAATACACAATATTCACACATGTCCCATTCAAAAAAACCCAAAAAAAAATTGTCACCATGTATAACTCATGTGCACATCCCCTCATGTAATGAGGTTTCTTTTCAAAAATTTGCACCAAATACCCCTCTATTCTTAAAAGTAGATAGATTCTTGAAGAACCTCTATAATTATATCACTCACACATTATCCATGATATAAAAAACCTAGAATAATGTTCCAAAAATTACTGACCATGCTCCTCACACAGGTCAATTACCACAAGTCGGAGCACCCTTGGCACTCCACTTCAAAATCAAGGAATCTCCCTCATGCCAAGATCCACCAAATGAACACCCTCCACTTAGGGGGTCAATCAAAAACTACTATCACCTAACCATCCTCTCATTGTGATCCCAGATTGAAACCTGGAATGATAAAGTCCTAATATCTAAATAAACTTACCCTCCTAAGACAAACATGAGACCAAGAGCACTCCCAGTGCAACACTTCTCGAAAATAAGGCATCCTCTTTCCTAACACCCACCTGTTGATAGAATATCTCATCATACCCACTAAGTAATATCATATATGACCTCCTAGGCCACCGGTGATACCAAGCACACAAGGCCCCACCATATGACTTTAGAACACACATAGAAAGAATTTCTCACTACAAAGAAACTCGAACGTGGGAATTTAGGGTAACTACAACCTCAGGGTAACCCAATCCCAATCCAAAATATATCTTAGTAATAGTTTCCCCCATAGAGCCACAAATTGTAGTAGTAGGTAATTCAACACCCACACTGACACATTAAGTTTTCCATGTATCCATCAATAAAGGGATTTCATCTCTATTATAGGAAAACCTCTAACCATAAGATCCACATAGCTATCTATAATAAGAAAATATATAATCCAGTTAAGTAGAATTCCACCAATGAGTTATACGTGACACATCATATAAGTCATTTATGAGTCATTAACTAATTTAACCTCTATTGTTAGTAAAAAAATAGTATATAGGCATGTGTCACACGAATCTTACATTCCTATAATGGTGTGTGAAAATTAGACTCTTTCCATTAGGATAAGATCCAAAAACCATAATAAAACATAAATCCATAAACCGAAATTCATCACACTAGGTGAATTCATCCAATTTTAAAAAAATCAAATCCAAGAAAAACAATCCCATTCCCTAGAAACTTGGAATTTCTATCAAAAAAGGTGTTCATGACAAACCAATCTGATATCCATCACATGTTCTGATACATACCTAAACCAACTATCTACAGAAAATCTAAACCAAAAGAAAAGATAGGATATGGTACCAATTTTTAGAAAACCGACCTAAGTCTACCAAACATGCCACTTGATCTGACACACCAGAAGGCCTAAAGCATGCCTCCCCATTCGTTAGAGGTTATCAAAAACTAGCGAGGGCTTAATCTGTAACTCCCCGACTCTAGTTACCTAGAGTTAGTGAAATATTAAATAACATTGGCATGATCACAAGGGATCAAATCCCGAAAGACCGATTAGTTTAGTAGCCTTGGAAGTAATAGATACATACATAAGTTTTACATTACATTATGAAATGAAAATCAACAACATTTTGTCTCCTTTTAACACATTCAACTCCCTTAGACTATCCCTGCAGGTCAGTTATAATATACCTCTTCACATCCTGGGAAAAATAAAACATAGAAATGGGTGAGATCAGATGATCAGTTAGGATAACAATATAGTGGAAACTTTCATAAATAAGAATAAACATTTAAGGCAATGCATGAGACTAAAACATAAGCCTTTTAAACATAAAATTCAGCATAATATGGAAAATATAAATCAAATAATTTCATTTACTTATTCACATTGATATTCTACTAGTCTAATGTTCACATGCAATATCAATATCCAATTTCATATTGATGGAATACATAATGCCAGAATTCATAACCACATAGTTAAGGCCTCGTGCCAAGACTGCAAATTAGATTTTTTCAAGGCTTTTTTCCAAGAAACTAGTTTGTCTTATGAGACCTACTGATGCATCAATGAGCTATAGAGGGTTCCACCCATCACTTACTAAGTCCAATGCATTCCTCGTATGAAAAGTTTGAAACATAATATAAACATTCATATTAAAACTAGCATATAAAATGTTAATAATTTAACCATAAACCATGAATGGTATAAAAACAACACATCCTCAGTCAAAAATATCAAATAACCTTCAATAAAATATGGAAGATTGTATCCTAATGAATCAACTTCATACAACTGTAAAATCCATCAAAGTATGTTGACATAGATTAAATCAAAACTATTTGAGAGAAATATCTCTTTATATTTTGAAATCTTTTAAAAGTCACATAATTATAAAAGAAAAAAATTATTTTAAAAATATTCTTATAAGCTTGTAAGGGAAGCTTAGAAGATGTTATAATGGCGGAAAATAGTCGCACTCGCCGTATAAGTTATTAAAAATTCTCTCTTTAATTTTGTCGAAAAGGTCGTAAAGGACCTTGTTTGGAAGAAGACGAAAATATTACTTTATAAAAATTATATAAATAGTCAAAAAGGGGTATAAATGACTTTAAACCATAGTCTGTAAAATATTAATTTTTTTTAAAATACATTTTTAAGAAACATGGATGTGGATGATAAAGAGGTCCCAGTAGATACTCACATATAAACAACCTCGGATAATGAAGAGATTGTAGAATTAACCCTCACCTTGTAATATTCCTTGATCAGGGGTACATTAACCTACAGTATAATAGTTAAATCATTGTTATTAAATTATAAAAGAACAAAATACATAAATATGATATCATATATGATCTTCTAATATTGCCTTGTTAATAATATTTCAGTAGTATCATCGTTTCAGGTGTTAACTGATTCATTTCCCTTTATATGCTTGGTTACATAAGACATAATTGTTATGGATATGATGTATTTTATTCATATCCAGTATTATATTAAATTATTAAAAATTATTTTTAATCATAAAATTAAAATTATTCTTGAATGGTTATGATGGGGAATGAATTTCATCATGTTCATGGAGACGATAATCCGGACGTATGCACAAACGACAATATCATTCTGTTGATGGTGAAATAATATGTAATAAGATGGTATATCATATATAAAGAATCCTTAACATGTTATATTTATTATTTAAAATAGTTATACTCATTATTATACCCATCCAAATAATAAAGTGTTTGAATAACAATCTACACCACAACGTGGAGACAGTAAGTCGTATGTACGTACATAAGGCGACTTGTCATTCATAGGATGGATAGAATAATGAATATGGTTGTTCCATATTTATAATAAAATTAAAATATGTATAGTTTACTAGATTTATTATTTTGGTATGGAAACAACAAAGAAAGAGGAAGTGTAAGAAGAAAAGAACTTTGAAAGAGGTGTTGAAATTATTACCTATTTTCAGGTGTTTCCTTTTGAGATAATCAAAAGGGCTCCTTAGGTAGGATTTATGATCAATGTAAGGAATCTAGGTCGAATTAAGGGTAGTTTGGATTATATTTGAGCATGGTTTGTCCAAGCCAAAGGGCATTGGTGGTGTGATTTTGAGAGAAGGGGAAGTACCCTTTTAAAAGAAAGGTGATGGTCACTTAAGGAAAAGCTTGAAATATTATTTTATTATACCATCATATTCGGTTTATAATGGCTCAAAAAGAATTTATTTCAAGGATAAGGTGAGAATGGGTATAAAACCTCTCAAACAATAGGTTTTAGATAGGTTTAGGTCAACATATTAACCTTATTTTTAGATTTAACTCCTAGTTAAATAGTTTAACGTTTACCATATGTTCTTGTATTATTATAATAAATAGTTAATAAGATTACTATAAAAATCCAAGATAACCCCAAGTGGTTCATTATTGATATATATAACCTTATCTAATTCCTTTGTTCGAACCTTATATTTTTAGGAATATTATATCAATTAATAATATAGTATTTGTTTTAAAAACTCATTTATGTCAATTTTGAGACTATTTGGTATTTTGTATTTGTGAAAGTCATAAAAACTTTATCAGTTCGAAAAAAGTTTATTTAATCAACCCTAAAATGTCATATTAACCTATAAAATTATTAAAATTCATCAAAAGTCACAATTTACAATTATATTAATATTTATAATATCAATTTTTAAATCATTCAATAATAAGGTAATTACTGCATCATCATTGTGTCATAAATTTTTTTAATTATTTAATGTCTAAAAATTATAAATAAAATTCTAATATATAGGAAATATTTTTATATTTATAATTAATATTTATAGTCTAATTTATATTTTGTACAACTCTATATTAAAAATGGTTAATTATTAAAATTTGAATTAAACACTTTTAACTCTTCTTTAAATAAAAATAAATGTCCTAATATAATCCAAGTGGACCAAAAGGATAACATTTTTTTCCTAAGTTTGATTTTGGTCGAAATACACTTATCTAATAGAATTAGGACTTGTGTTAGGGTAATTATAATATCATTTTTTCCTTTAATTACCCTATTTACTTTTAACCATGGTAAATAAAAGTCAAAAGTTACTATTCTACAAAAATTATTTTCATCTTATTGAACCAAATTTTACATACTGATGTCAAATATGTCTCTAAGATTTTTGAAATTCAATTCACAGAACCAGTAAAATTACATTTTATGAAAATTTGCAAATGTGCCTAGAAGGTGGGTAAAATACGGTAAAAAGTTCAGTAAAATTTTATACATCAAATCTATCTATAAAATGACTCCAATGAATTATATTGAACTTATATAGGTATTATGCATCTATTTTGACTTAAAATAACTTTAAATAAAATAAATAATTATTTAAATAAAAATCCTGTTTTAAATAATAACGCAGTGTTTTTCACTATTCATAAAAAATTGAATGTTTTCAAAAAAATACCAAAAATTTCACCTTAAGATAATTTTGATATTTTGAACCCAAAAATGAATCCCATTTTGAAAAATAAAATTTATAAAATTTCAAAAAGTGGGTATTACTATTCATAACAGCTAGTTTGATTTCTCGTGGTGTGCTAAAACTTCAAGTTGCGTACAACGCATGCTATTGTGTTATGCAAATTGAAACATACCGTGTAAGATTATGGTGTTAAATTTTTACCCCCTTCAAATAGCTTCATCCACGAAATTTCTAGAATATTACAACATAAAAATATTTGGATGGTTCTTCATCATGGGTTCCTCGGGTTCCCATGATGCCTCTTCCATCTTATGGTTTCTCTATAGAACTTTCACCAAAAGAGTCTTCCGGTTTCTCAACACTTGTTCTCTGGTATCAAGAATCTTGAAAGGCTATTCAAAATAAGACAGATCAGGTTCCGGTACTATTTATTCATAGGTTAGTACATGCATTGGGTCAGACATGTATTTTCTTAATAGTGATACATGGAACACATCATGAACTTTGGAGAGACATGGCAGCATTGCCAAATGATAAGCTACAACTCTAATTATTTCTATAATTTCAAAAGGATTTATATACCTTGGACTTAATTTTCCCTTTTTACCGAATCGTATAACACCCTTCCATGGAGATACCTTCAAGAAAACATGATCTCCTACTTGAAATTAAAAATCATTCCTTTGGTTAGCGACATAACTCTTTTGCCGACTTTGAGCTGCTTTGATGTGGGTTTGGATAACCCTCACCTTTTTGATTGCTTCCTAAAAAAGTTCTAGGCTATGATTTTTCTTTCACCAACATGATCCCAACAAGTTGGTGTGCGAAATCTCTTTCTATATAACACTTCATATGGTGCCATCTGAATACTTGAATGGAAGTTTTTGTAATGAGAAAATTCTACCAAAGGTAAATATTGATCCCATATACCTTGAAACTCATGTGATCAAGATCTCAACATGTCTTCTAAGGTTTTAATAGTCTATTCTGATTGTCCATCAGTTTGAGGGTGGTTGGAAATGCTCAAACAAAGTTCAGTATCTAGGGCCTTCTAAAGACTTTTCTAGAATCTTGATGTGAGACGGGGATCACAATCAGAAACAATTGATAGGGTTACTCCATGAAGTCTTACAACTCTATTAATATACAGTATTTATAAGCATTCAAATGGTAAATATTCTCTTATAAGAAGTAAATGTGTTGACTTGGTAAGACGAGCAATAATGGCCCATATTGCATCATTTATTCTAGGAGTCTTTAGTAGCCCTATGACAAAGACCATCATAATGTCATCCCATTTCCTCTCAGGTATGGGAAGAGGTTGCATGAATCTTCCTGGATGTTGTCTTCCAGCCTTAACCTGTTGAAAAACCATATATCTTGACACTTAATCTGCAATCTCCCTTTTCATGTTGTCCCACCAAAAATGTTCCTTCAAATCTCTATACATCATAGTGCTACCAGGGTGTATAGATAAATTAGAGCTATGAGAATCATCCAACAATTCTCTTTTTAGATCAGGTATATCAAGAACCCTAATTCTCTTCCCAAATTTCAAAATTCCATCTTCATATATGAAGTCAATCAATCTCCCATCATTCACAGCTTTAATTTTCTTTTGAAACTCCTCATTATCAGTTTGAGAACTTTTTATCCTTTCTATTAAAGATGATTTGGCAACCATTTGAAATAGTATTGATGTTTCAACTACCATGATTATTCCCATATCTATCTTTACTTGATCCATGAACATAGGATCCCTTTCAACTATTATCTTGTTCAAAACTCCATGATCCTTTCTGTTAAAAGCATCTTCCACCTTATTTTCCTTCCCCAAGTGGTAGTGTATAGTGCAATCATAATCCTTGAGTAGTTCAAGCCATAGTATTTTCCTCATGTTGGGTTCTTTTTGTGAGAAAATATACTTCAAAGTCTTGTGATCGGTATATATCTCACATTTTTTCACCATAGAGATAGTGTCTCCATATCTTCAAAGAAAATATTATAACTGATAACTCATGATCATGAGTGGAATAGTTTTGTTCAGGAATTTTTAGTTGTCATGATGCATATTCAATAACCCTATCATTCTGCATAAGCACACAACCAAGTCATTTCTTTGAAGAATCACTATAAATAACAAACCCATCATTCCCCAATAGTAGAGTCAATATAAGAGCATTGACTAATATTCTCTTCAGTTCTTCGAAAAAATATTCACACTCTTTTTTCTAAACAAATTTAACCCCTTTACGTGTGAGCTTGGTTACTGGGTTTTCCAATCAGGCAAAATTCTGGATGAAACACTGATAATAACCTGCTAAACTGATAAAACTGTGTACCTCAGTTATACTCATAAGTGTTGGACATTCTTATGTTGCTCTTATATTAGAAGGATCAACAGAGATTCCATCTTTCGAGACAATATGGCCAAGAAAAGAAATTTCCTGAAGCCAAAATTCACACATGCCAAAATTACCATATAATTCATTTATTCTAAGGGTTTTCAGAATAGTGCGCAAGAGATTTTCATGATCTTAATATCTTTTTGAGTATACGAAGATATCATCAATAAATACCACTACAAATTCATCAAGACAATCCATGAAAACTCTATTCATTAGATCCGTGAAAACAGAGGGTGAATTAGTCAGTCCAAAAGGTATTATTGTAAACTCATAATGCTCGTACCTGGTACGAAATGCTATCTTCGAAATGTCTTTCTTTTTCACACACAACCGATGATATCCAGATTGAAGGTCAACATTTTAAAAATATTTAGCTTCATGAAGTTGATCAAATAAATCATAAATGAGAGGTAGGGGATACTTTTTTTATATTTTTATATCATTGATCTCCCTGTAGTCAACGCACAACCTCATAGATCCATTTTCTTCTTAACAAAAATAACAGGGGATCCCCATGGAGAAACACTGGGGTGAATAAATCCTTTATTAATCAATTTATCTAATTGTTTATTTAGTTCCACTAATTCCACAACAGACATTCTATATGGGGTCTTTGATATGGGCCTTGAACCCGAAATTAAAGTAGTGGAAAACTCAATTTATCATTTTAGAGGGTGTCTAGGTAAATCCTCTGGAAACACATCAACATATTCTTGAACAATAGGTATTCCCTCTATTTGAACATTCTTTTCCTCACCCATAGTTATTTCATTATCTTCCTCCCCAATAATTGAATTTAGTTGAGTTACTGGGGGTGGATCTAGATAAGAACCAGGTAGTGAAATTTCTTCTTTAAAGATAAGGTACTCCTTATCATCATCAAAAATTGTAACCTCCTTCTTCTTATAATAAATTTTCACATCATGGTCCAAAATCCAACATATGCCAAGGATTATATCAAATTAAATCATGGGTATGATGATGAGAACATCAGATAAATAAAATTTGTATACCCTAATGGGGACTGATTGAAAAAAATTTATTGAAATGATACTTCCCTTAGAAGTTTTTACTGACAACTACCTTGTTAAATAAAATTGAAAATATCTAATTTTCATTGAAAACTGGGAAGATATGAAATAATGCGATGATCTAGAATCAAATAAAGCATTAGATAGACTTGAGGAAATGATTAAATTACCCGCCACCACATCTTTCAGAGCATTAACCTCAGCAGTAGTGATCGTATAAGCTTGGCCTTTCTCCCTTTTCCTTTTCTAAGGTAAGTTTCCTTAGAGCTTAGGAAATTCATTTGAATAATGCCCCATTTATCTATAATTATAGCATTCAACATTATCAGCCTCTTTTTTCCCTTGCAATCACGAGCTTGGTGGCCCTTTTCACCACACTTGTAAAATAATCACATTCCCTTCAGGCAAGTACCAAGGTGTTTTTTCCCACATTTACCACATGATGGAAATTCAACTTTTACCTTCTTCCCCTTATTTCCATTTCCAAAGTGTTCAACAGATCTCTTCTTCTCTTTCCTTACTTTAAATTCATAAGACTTAGAGGATTCTTTTTCTTTCTTGATATCACATGAGACAATATTTTTTACTATGATAAGGATTGTGAGACTAATGATCAATGGAGAAATGGTTTTAACCTATAAAAGAATCGATCAATATTACTCCTTGGGTTACGTATGTAATCTGCTGCATGCCTTGCTAACCTTGTAAAGTTAGCCTCATACTTTGCGACATTCTCATTATCCTTTTGCCTCCGACTCATAAATTGTATTTCCTTATCCACTCGATGGTAATGAGAAAAGTATTTTTCTAAGAAAATATCTTTAAACTCCCTTTATTACATATTTGATACCTCTTCATCTTCCTTTGAGTTTTGAATTAATGACCACCATTGATCTGCATCTCCTGTGAGGCGATAAACTGACAAGATTTTTTTTTCATTTCTCTACTACCCAAAGCATGAAATATTTTCTCTAAGTAACTTATCCATTTCTCAGCTACAAATGGATTTGTATTCCTATTTAATTTTGGTGTTTTTTTCCTCATGAAGCGGTCTAACATTGATTTTCTGCATTGTGGATCAGGGTGCTCCATACGGGTAAGGTTATTATTCATAACTAGAGTGATTTGTCCCAGTATGGTGATAAGCTGATCAGCACCAGTTGCATCACTATCTCCACTATAATTATCTTGAGTAGGAGGTAAATCTCTACATAGATTACATGCATTGATATGGTTTCCATTCCTTCCACTATGTTCCATTTCTAAATAATGGCATGCACTAGATTAGTTTAGGAATTAAAATACATAATTCCAAACTTGTAAAACACTTAACATAAATTGAACATTTTATAGATATAATCCATAATAATAAAAATGTTTTCTTTTAAGAGGTATATACTCATAAATCCTTCATAATGGTTTGTAAATAAAATGTGAATTATCCTAAGCATATCCCCTGATAGTGTCGTAACCAAGAGTGCAGCATGGATCGTTGTGATGTATCAGGATACCCCAGGTCAAGCCCAAAACTCCTTGTTGGAGTTTTCACTCCTAGGTACATATGTTCCCGAGTTGCCTCTACTTTCCCATATCTAGATAGGGATTTTTTTCTTGGAAAACTCACAAAATCTCTACATTACCAAAATTCTCAGAAGTTCTTCTATACCAATCCTCAAAGTCTATATTTGGGTAAAGTTCTCTAATCAGAGTTTTTCTAAATCTATCTTCCAAGGTTTGTACTAAACTTCCTCTGATACCAATTGTAATGCCTCGACCCTAGTTACCCAGAGTTAGTACAATATTACACAACATTGGCGTGATCTCAATCGATCAAATCCCAAAATTCTGATCAGTT
The DNA here is from genome assembly GCA_963277665.1 of Viscum album. Taxonomy (NCBI): domain Eukaryota; kingdom Viridiplantae; phylum Streptophyta; class Magnoliopsida; order Santalales; family Viscaceae; genus Viscum; species Viscum album. The sequence continues at coordinate 1,673,091,345 of OY728138.1, forward strand.
TAGTAGCCTTGGAAGTACTAGATACATACATAAGTTTTACATTAAATTATGAAATGAAAAAAAAACAACATTGTGTCTCCTTTGAACACATTCATCTCCCTTAGACCATCCTTTCAGGTATGTCATAATATACTTCTTCACATCCTGGAAAAAATAAAACATTGAAAGGGGTTAGCTCCGATGCTCAGTAAGGATAACAATATAGAGGAAACTTTCATAAATAAGAATAAACATTTAAGGAAATGTATAAGACTAAAACATAATCCTTTTAAAATTAAAATTCATCATAATATGGAAAATATAAATCAAATAATTCCATTTACTTATTCACATGGATAGTCTACTAGTCAAATAATCACATGAAATATCAAAATCCAATTTCATATTAATGGAATGCATAATGCCACACTTCATAACCACATAGTCAAGGCCTCATACCAAGACTAAAAATAATATTTTATCAAGTCTTTGTGCTAGGAAACTAGTTTGTCTCATGAGACCTACTGATGCATCGAGAAGCTATAGCGGGCTCCACCCATCACTTACTAAGTCCAATGCATTCCTCATATGAAAAGGTTGAAACATAACATAAAAATTCATATTAAAACTAACATATAAAATGTCAATAATTTAACCATAAACCATGATTGGTATAAAAATAACGCATCCATTTTCAAACATATCAAAAAACATTCAATAAAATATGGAAGATTGTATCATAATTAATCAACTTCAAACAAGAATAAAATCCATCAAAGGATGTTGACATAGATGAAATCAAAACTATTTGAGAGAAATATATCCTTCTATTTTAAAATCATTTAAAAGTCACATAATTATAAAAGAAAAAATTTATTTTAAAAATATTCTTATAATATTGTAAGGTAAGATTCAAATATTTTATAACCGTGGAAAATTTACGCACTCTCCATATAAGTTAAAAAAACATTAATTCCTTAATTTTTTCAAAAGGTCATAAAGAACATTATTTGGTAAACGACGGAAAGATTCCTTTATAAAAATTATATAAAAATTCAAAAAAATGGTATAAATGACTTTAACCATAGTCTATGAAATAGTAAAAATGTTTTGAAATACATTTTTAAGAAACACAGATGTTGATGATAAAGAGGTCCCAGTAGATACGTATAAACAACCTTGGATAATGAAGAGATTGTAGAATTAACCCTGACCTTGTACTTTTCCTTGATCGAGGGTACTTTAACCTCATTTATAATAGTTAAATAATTTTTATTAAATTATAAAATAACCATATACATAAATATGATATCATATATGATATTCTAATATTACTTTGTTAATAATATTTCAGTAGTATCATTGTTTTGGGTGTTAACTAATTTGTTTCCCTTTATATGTATGGTTATGTAAGCCATGTTTGTTATGGATATGATGTATTTGATTCATATACAGAATTATATTATGTTCTTAAAAAATATTCTTAATCATAAAATGAAAATTATCCTTGAATGGTTATGATGGGGAATGAATCTCATCACGTTCGTGGAGATGGTAATCTGTACGTACGCACGAGCGAAAATATCATTCCATTGATGGTGAAATTGTATGTAATTTGATGATATATAATATATAAATAATACTTAACATGTTATATTTATTATTTAAATCATTTATACTCATTATTACAACCATCCAAATAATGATGTGTTTGAATAACAATCTATACCATGACGTGGAGACGGTAAGCCGTACGCACGCATGTATGGGGACTTGTCATTCATAGGATGGATAGAATAATGAATATTGTTGTACCATATTTATAATAACATCACAGTATGTGTAAGGTACTGGAGTTATTATTTTGTTATGGAAACAAAAAATAAAGAGGAAGCGGAAGAAGAAAAGAACTTTGAAAGAGGTGGTGAAATTATTACCGCTTCTTCAGGTGTTTTCTTTTGAGATGATCAAAAGGGATCCTTAGGTTGGATTTATGATAAATGTAAGGCCTCTAGGTAGGAGTGAGGGTATATGGGAGGATATTTGAATAGGGGTCATCCGAGCCAAATGGATTTGGAGGAGTGATTTTGAGAGAAGAGAAAGTACCCTTTTATAAGAGAGGTGAGGGTCACTTTAGGAAAAGCTCGAAATATTATTTTATTATACAATCATATTTGGTTTATAATGGCTCCAAAAAAATTTATTTATAGAATAAGGTGGGTATGAGTTTAAAACCTCTCAACCAATAGGTTTTAGATAGGTTAGGTCACCATATCAACGTTATCTTTTAGATTTAACTCTTAGTTAAATAGTTTAACTTTTACCATATAATCTTGTATTATTTTAATAAATGGTTAATAAATGTACTATAAAAATTAAAGAGAACCCCAAGTGGTTCATTATTGATATATCTAACCATATCTGAGTCTTTTGGACAAACCTTAGATTTTTAGGAATATTATATATATTAATAATATAGAATTTGTTTTAAAAACTCATTTGTGTCAATTTTGACAGTATTTGTTATTTCGTTTTTGTGAAAGTCATAACTACTTTATCACTTTGAAAAATGTTTATTTAATCAACACTAACATGTAATATTAATCTATAAAATTAGTTTAATTCATCAAAAGTCTCAATTTACAATTATATTAATATTTATAATATCAATTTTTTAATCTTTCAATAATAAGGTAATCACTGCATCATCATTGTGTCATAAATAAATTTAATTATTTAATGTCTAAATATTATAAATAAAATACCATTATGTAGGAAATAATTTTAGATTTATAATGAATATTTATAGTATAATTTATCTTATGTATAACAATATATTCAAAATGGTTTAGTTATTAAACATTAAATTAAACACTTTTAACTCTTCTTTAAATAATAATAAATGTCCTAATCTAATCCAAGTGGACCAAAAGGATAATATTTTATTCCTAAGGTTGATTTTAGTCAAAATAAAATTATCCAATAGAGTTAGGACATGTGTTAGGGTAATTATAATATCATTTTATACCTTTAATTACCCTATTTACTTTTAACCATGGTAAATAAAAGTCAAAAGTTACTATTCACCAAAAATTATTTTCATCTTATTGAACAACATTTTACTTACTGATGTCAATCATGTCTCTAGGATTTTTGAAATTCAATTCACATAAGTGGTAAAATTATGTTTATGAAAATTTGCAAATGTGCCTAGAAGGTGGGTAAAAGATGGTAAAAAGTTCAATAAAATTTCATACATCTAATCTTATTAGAAAATGACACCAATGAATTATATTGAAATTATATAGGAATTATGTATCTATTTTGAATTAAAATAAATTAAAATAAAAATAAATAATTATTTAATTAAAATGTCGGTTTTAAACAATAACGTAGTATTTTTCACTATTCATAAAAAATTAAACGTTTTCAGAAAAATACCAAAAATTCACCCTAAGCTAATTTTGATAATTCGAACCCAAAAATGTATTTCATTTTAAAAAATAATTTTTTTAAAATTTCATGAAATGGGTATTAATATTCATAACGGCTAGTTTGATTTGTCGCGGTGTTCTAAAACTACAAGTTGCGCACAACAGAAGCTATTGCATTATTCAAAGGGAAATGTACCGTGGAAGCTTGGGGTTTTACATAATCGATACACTAGAGATACTATGCCCTAAAATCAGAGTAAAATAAAAGAATAAATAAAAAACATCCACAAGGATAGATATCCAAACATACATCGAAGTATGCGTAAATAAACAAATAAACAACATGCTATAATAAATTTAATACAACATACAGACTCCCAATCATGTTATAACATAGAAACTGGTCCCCCATTGGCCTAACCACATACACCAAATAAAAGAGAAATAAAAAATGTACATTGATCCTTTTCAAAATATGAGCTGTAAAATTTACCGATTATCTAAAAATCTCAAACTAAACTATCCTAATCCTGAGACCTCACATGATCAGATTTTCTCAATCATACCACATTAGGCATTTTTTCTATCCACCATGTAGGATGTTCTCTATTTGAAATCAACCATAAGGTATGAAAATTCACCATAGTAAACATGTAAGGGGTGAGAGATAGATCTCAATAATCCACCCCTAATGATGAACCTATAATCTACTATCATAATGAGTGCATGCACAATTGATATTCCCATACTAGTCAAGAACTAATAACAACTAGATGAAAATAAATACACAGTAATAAAGGGGGATGATAAAAATAAATAAAAAATCCAATCATGGGTTCTATCTTGGAACTTGAGTTAAATCTACCCCCATTTTATCCCACACCATAAGATTTATAACATGAAGATCACCCTACCACAGGGAATCAGTCATTTTTTCTACATCTACACATGAGATCTTAGAGATCTAAAATGAAATAGACATGAATATTAGATCCTAAGATCTCATCCTTAGCATCCACGACCACAAAATTCATCTACAAAGCTCTAAGACTACAATATGATGATCATAACTAGAATTATGACTTTGTGACAGACCGTAGAGAACCAATAATGCCACAAAGGTTCTATATAACCAATTGGGCTACAAATGAAGTCCTGATAGTGTACACTACCCTAGGGGTCCTTCCATGCCTGGGCTCAATAGAGTATAAATAATAACTTGGGGGTCCCAAAATCCATGGGCCCAGTAGTGTGTAGATATTTACCTAGGGTCCCTAAACAAGAAATCAAGATCACTTGACATCCATGGAATCAAACCTATTTCCGAATCATAACTGCCAACTAAAGGGACGCATACATTCAGATCACCCATTTTCTTCTTATACCCATCTAACAACATCCAACCCATAAAGGAGAGAATCATATCAAAATAAAGTCTGATTTTAAATAAAAAATCATTCCAAAAGTCTCCACTAGCATCCAAAACCAATGTATGAACTGTCTCAGACATCTCATCAAAAGTCTATTAAAGCGTGGGTTGATCCAACTCTCAACCCATTACAAAAAAATTTGAATTATCAGCATTGATCAACTCTTATCCAACAAATCATGGGTCTACATCAGTCCCCTATATATTATCATATATAAAACTACCTCTATGAGTTATCACTCAACACATACGAGGAAATAAAATGAAAAACGTGGATCCCATGGTGCCTAATGTCAGAGCATAACAAGACACCCTACTAGGGGCTCCCTAGCTGCACCAAAACTCTTAGTCCACACCTTTCAAATGATCATCAAACAACAATACTTACATAGTAAGAATATGAAACCCTATTAGGGATTCCCCTATCTCATCCATACCACATTACAAGATCATCATATGAAATTATCTCCATGTTTTCTTCAATGGACTCCAACTAATCATTGATCAACAATGCCCCTAAAAAGGAATCCAAATCCAACCATGAAATCCACTGATCAACTAATAAAAAAATCACCCATGATAGAATACTTAATATTTCCTTAGAATATTTTTAAAAAATATAATTAATCCACCACTATATAATCCACAATAATAACCATTCCCCTTTAGGGTATCATCGAGGGTCTCTCATAACAATCTCAAAATAAACTCGATGGAACCCGGATGTAACCGCCTTCCCATAATACCAACACTAACCAAAGGATACAATAAAAATGATCATTAAACATAAGATCTAAACATCAACTACTCTATCCTCAGGAAACTGGTCCTAACATCCTAGGACCATTTAAGATCTCCTCAGAGATACTACTCAATCTTTCCTTTTAGGATTCATCTAAAATAACCTAAAACTAAACTGACCTAGAATCCATAATCCAAGTTATCTAACAATCTCATGACTCTCACTTATGTCACTCATCACACTTCCTATCCTACTGGAGAATTTTGAATTCAAAATTCAAATAAATCCTCCTATAAATGCTCTCCCAATTCAAAGAACCATCCAAATGGCCTCTAAAGACAGAAAGGATTCCACCATCATGATATACATAGAAAAACACTAATAATGGAAAAATTAATGGTCAAATTCTATATTATGGGTGAGAAAACAAGAAAAATACCTAAATGGGGGATGTAAATGGTGTATACCTCGTGTACACAACGTGTGCCTCGCATACATGGCATGTACCCCCAAACATCAACCCAAATCATGTACCTGCATCCACCCTAGAATGTACTTCCTAAAGTTTGTAGTGTGTATTGATACAACATGGAATTCACTTCACATGAGTTACCTAGCCGTATACCCTAATAGAGGTCTAGAAAAGTAACTTATAGGACCTCAGGCCACAAATTGTACATGGGAACTAGTCATGTGCCGCACACGGGAATTTTTCATGTGCCTCACATGACCATGAGCCACCCACATGGGGAGTCAATTCGTTCCATAGGAAACATATCAATTTTCCACACACGGTGTGTCCTAAATATACACATCATGTAACCTTCATCTTAAGCTGTAATCCTAAATGAGGAACACACAAAATGTGTTCATAAACTGCATAATGTGTGATCTAGTTTTCCAAAATTTAAAACCCCATGTGATCATCATAAATCCCTAATTTTCCCAAAAATTATTGAGGGGGTCTCATAGAACCCCAATAAACACATAGATGGATTTAAAATTATAAATTCGTAAATATATGGGTATCTAAAAAAACATAAAATAAGCCTACCACATGGTGTAAAATGATGAAGCTTCAATCTTGGATATGTTCCACATGTCCACCACACCCCAATATAGCTCTACACCACATCCCAATGTGATTACCTATCCCTATCCCCTTCTTTCTCTCTCAACTGAAAACCCCATGTTGAGAATATATAGAAATACATGAGGAGGAAGAAAATGAAAAAAGGAAAAAAGGAAAACAAAAGGAAAAGGGTTCTGGGCCCAAACCCAATACCCATTATGAGTTTATGTCACACCAAGGAAAATACCTCCATTTTTGACTCAAAAAAATGTTCAAATCTCAATATAAAACTCTGTTCAGAAGATATCACTGAACAAACATGCATGAAAAAAAATTATATTAAATAAAATAAATATTAAATACTAATTATTCTATAAAATTTTCAATTGCTCAGATTTATACAAAACTCCTTTCATAGGGTAAACACCATATTTTAGGACCAATAGAGTGGTCACAAAATAATGAGATCATGTCATAGGATAAATTACCATTTCCCCCCTCAAAAACTACCCTTGAGAAAAAAATTAAAATTTAATCTGTTTTTCTCAACCAGTGATGACTCGGGTAATAGAAAAATTTGGTAAAGTGACCAAAATTATAGGGATAAAGATAATTCATGATATATATAATAGGTTTCTTAGAATAAATCATGGTATACACATTGACTAGATACTTAAGTGATTTAATATAGAACAATCCAATAGGGGATTGGTTCTAGTGTAACCAGGTATTAATTTCTCTTAGAAAATGGGTCCTTATACACAAGAGGAGAGATAGAGGACGAGTAGAATAACTTATGATTTTATAATAGTCTATATCAAGTATGTTATGCTATGTACCTGTTTTGATGTTTTATATTCCTTGATCATGGTAGGTCGATATCTAACTAATCTAGGAGAATAGAATTGGACTACTATTAAGACTATATTAAAGTATACAAGGTGAAATAAAGATATATTTTTAGTTTATGAATGATATGGGGAGATATTCATTAGGGGATATATATATATATAATAGTTTATAAATATATTGTGATGATCTAAAATTAAATATAGGATATTTATTTTACCTTAACAGGGGAGTTGTGAGTTGTAGGAGCTGAAAGCTATTAGTGGTTGTCAAATCTATCATAGAGACTATGTTTTTTTATAGATTCTGATATGGATAAAAAAATAATTTGTGTAAAGAACTTCATCTAGGAGCTTGATGTTGTGTTAAGAAGTGAAGATGTTATCCCACTATATTGTGATAATAGTACAATAATGTTTCTAGCCAAGGATACCATATCATATCAACAAATGAAGAATATAATTCATAAGTACCACATATTGAGGGATTTTTCATAGATGGGTGAGGTCACTATAAGAAGAGTTTCTATATAGGATAATGTGGATGACCCATTGACTAAATCATTATCTTAGTAAAAACATGAACATCATGTGGTAGTTGGTAGATTAAAATTGTTAGTAGCTAGTTCTAGTGCAGGTGGGATTCAATTAGAGTTGGTGCCCTAAAACAAAATAATTTTCACATTATGATTACATGTATATTCATAGTGTTTAATATTATTGATATATTATCACATGATAAATATTTTTGTGTGTGTAATTAATGTGATATTGTCCTGAGAGCTTTATCTCATTTAAATGGTCATAGAAGCTCCCTGGAATGACAATATTCTTAAAAACATGTTTATGGTTAAATGATACCATCTGATAGGACATAGATGGTACATGATATTAGGGTTATGAGTCTTATAAGACATTCAGTCTTTATCTCATGAAATTCACCCTGGGTAATCTCTAGGAGATGATATTATCAAAACTGAACCACTAGTCGGAAATTAACTTGTTCTCTAGGTAATTTAATGTTCCTATACGTGGGTGTGTTTAACAATCCTTAGAATTAAAGATTATTATTAACGAATATCATGAGTCATGTACTTTAATGTATTTTTGTAAACTATGAAGACAAACATTCAGGGTGAATTTGAGTATGTTTGTTTCATCACAACTGATATGGGATTAATGGATATGCCGATAAAGGATTTTTCCCTTTCATTAATAAAAGAAATATGAGATATCTTATATACTTTAATGGAAATAGAATGATCTGATAAGTTCAAGGCCATGGTAGTTTTTTAATGATTTAATTTATAAAAATTTAATGAAAGAGAGTCAGTCATATAGGTTGATGACACATGCGAAGAATCTTACTTAATGGAGATATCACAAAAAATGGATTATATTACATGGTATGAGTTTTTCATAGGTAATTGTATGTTTTATTTATCCTTGTCTCTTTAGGGGTCATGATGTGTTTCTAGATACCACCCATTTTATGTGAGTTAGACTCACTTATATTGATATGGGGACCTTGAGGGTCACAAAAAAGTGTATCCACAAGTTCCACCAATTCAAATTAATTGTATTTTAGGATGAAGTGGACCCCACATGTCAGGACTAGGGAGAATTTGATTGAATGATTATAAGTAAATTAATTCAATTATATTATTCTACTTTTGAATAATGATAATTGAATTTATTTCTTAAGGTATTCCCAAGTTATTTAAATATAAATAAGTGAATATGATAAAGTATTATTTTTCAAACGAACGTCGCACCGTTCATGGTTTATTAAATATATACATGATGAATGGGATGATTTAATAGCGCGTAGTTCATCATGTGACATTTACTTATGTTACCATTGAGTGTTGAAATGTTTTTGATAAGTGGGAAATTTTTACTCAACTAAACGTGTCATTTTAGGTCAGTTTAAGAGGGTTAAGTTATCTATTGAATTAAGAGGAATTTTGGAAATCTAAACATAACTATTTATGCTCATTTTTTGACATGAATAGTGTGGGTGTCCATTTTCCTGAATTTGGAGCCTCCCACTCCTATTCTCCATTTTCTAATATTATAGATAAGGAAAGATAACTAACATATCAGTTCAAGTATGGGGATCAAACATATCATCTTTTGGAAATCGTATGAGAATCATAAGGATTTCAATATTCCATGATAGAACCTAGGAATTGAATAATTACATTCATGGAGTTTTGTTACACATTTGGATGATCTATAGGAAATCTACATTGGTGTATTAAATCCATGGTGATCCATAGAAGAGAAAATGTCATTAGGATCACAACATTCTCCAAAAGTACCATTTTGTTTTCTTTTCCATAATTAAATTAATTATCATTAGATCCTTGGCATAAATTTGGAATAACTATAATGAATCAAGATATTTATGATATATTTGGTGCTAAAAATTTAAAATTTACCCACTTCAATGAATCTATTCTATGCTTGGTTCCTTCACTTTCATTTTCCAAAACTGCGGCAATATGCCTAAAAACTCTGGGCATATATTTTAGACACATTTTTCATGATTGTGGACCCTAACAACATTGTGTTAGGGGTATTGGTGCATTGAATTACAACTATAGTTATATATTACCTACATCCATGAATTTGGCCATGGATATAAAGCTCTTTTATCCACAATTTTGACTGTGGCTATAAGAAAATATATTAATGGTTTTGATAGTTGCTAAAATTATCTATAGTCGTGGTTTAAACCATGGGTATATGCCTACACTGAATATTTAGAACATACCCATAATTGCTTATAAATTAACCATTTTTAACAAAATAACTAACATTAAAAAAACAAAACATAACACACATAAAACTTACATTTTATATTCAATGAAAACAAAAAATAATTATAAATAGAAATGGTTCTTTTAGAGGATATTTAAGAAAATATAACTTCGGAATTTAATCAATTTGAGATTGTTATTGATGATAAAGGATAATAAATAGATCTTTAAAAAGTACAAGGGACTCCTTTTGGAGGATCCAAGAGGATCGGGAAAATTATGGAACACATTGGTTGAAATTAAGGTGAAGAAGGATGTCTTAATGGCAATATTGGCCACAGTTAATGTTGAATCGGACTGGATTCTCTGATGCCATCAGATACCCGTTAGACACCACTAGGTATTCGGTGGCCTACCTCAAGGCATATTCACTTTTAGAACTATAACCGGTTAGCCTATACCCCTCCATCATCTATCCAATGGATTACGGTTGGAAGCACTTGATTCTACCATCACCACCACCTAACCGAAGAGACTCTATCAGCTTTCTAATGGGACTTCACTAGATGGATGGTGCACCTTTTGCACACATAGGCTATTTTTATCATGGAACTGGCTGTCTAGTGCAACATATTGTTGTCTATATTCAAATATATCATCCTATACTTCCTTATAATTCTTTTTGGAGAACTTTCATGTTGATTCCAAGTCCTTTGAACATGAAAGAATATATTTTTAATACTTTAAAAATACTTTAAAAGATATTTTAGAATTCATTGAATTCCATAATTTGGAATACAAAATAAATATCGAAACTCACTTAAATGAAATTATTAGAAACATAAGTGAGTGTTTTTTATCATGAAAACAGGACAGAAGAAAGAGAGAGCGAGTTACAATAATGCATTCTGTAGTAAGAGTGAAGATCATATAACTGATATCACTTTAAACAATTGATCATTTTACATTTTTTACTTATATCAATACTCTTTTCAAACTTTTTTCCTTATTTCTTCAATGGTGGAGTTTAATTATTCATATATAATTTTACCTTCAATGTTGTTGTATGATTCAGTACTTGAAGACCAATATCTAGACAACATGATTTTTTTCTATGTCTATAAAGAAATTTTCCATAATTATCATCACATAGGACCTGATATAAAGGATAATTTTGTCTAAATATGTATTTTTATTTATTATATAGATATTATATAGAATTTAATAAATTATTTGTTACCATTTAATTACATTAAAAGAAAAACAATATAAAATATAATAAATTAACTAAAGTATTCAAATCAGAATCAGGATCCAACTATTTTTTGTGATTTCTATAGTATTAATTTATTATATTGGCTTTTTATTCATTAATTAGGTGGGTGTTTGGTGATTTCGGTTCCATGTAGCTACTATTGGGATATTATTGATCATTATATGTTTATTATTATGGCTTGGGCTAAATACAAGTCCCACTATTGGGCATGGAACTAATTTGGAATGGATTTTCCTACATGTTTGTCTATTATATGTTTTTGGATTTGTGATATCCGTGGTCTACCTGATGTTTTGTGCTCCATTTCTTCCAATTATTGATCATTGGAGGTTTGAGCTTGTGGTTTGGGATAGAGATGGGCCCCACTACTATTTATAAAGATAGTTTGGTCTAGATTTTCTGACATGTTGGTTTATTATAGGGTTTTTTGTTGTCTGGTAGCCAAAGAGTTGGATTGCATATTTGTTGATCATTGGTAGGTTACAGTTTTTTTGGTATGCCAACTTTAATTTTCCTACTTATAGGTTTATGGGGTTTCCTACTATCCATAGTCTGTTTTCTTACATTTTCCTCTATTTTAGGATTATAGGGTTTCTTATATGATAGTCTGTTACAGGTTTTTGGGGTTCTGGGGGTATCCTACTTGTATTTTCCTACATATTGGTCTGCTTGGAGGTTTTGTTCCTTCATATGTTTTATTATTGTTGACTACTTGGATTTTGGATTTATATCATTGCTCTTGGTTTATTTTGTGTGTTTTTAGGTCTTTTTGGATTGTGTTTTTCCTTTTGTGGTTAGATTTTTCACCCAATTTTATACTTCATTTCTTTATTTTAATAAATTAATTTTTTCCTTTCAAAAACAATATAAAAATTTAAAATCAGTGTTACAATTTTCTCATTCATTTCCTTTTTGACGATTATTTCATCATTATATTTTATTGGTATAAAACAAAGTTGATTAAGGAACATGTCTATTAATATTAAAATAATTTTTCTACATAAAAAATAAAAATAAATCACTGAAAAAATAAATATATATTCAATGTTAAATGAAATTTTACATGTGATTGTTCATGATCTAGCATCGATGTTTACCCCAAGGTTTGAATATATTTCATGGTGCTCTTTTTTGGTATTTTATACCAATTAATCCTATTGGTAAACAAAAATATAAAAAAAATTAACAAGGCATAGTGGATGAACACCACCAATTCAACTTAACAATTCAAATAGTTTTAGATGTCACTCAAATAATAAGGTTTTTCAAATTTCAAAAAATGAAACAAACTTATAAGTTCAAAATTTAAATTCATTTAACAAACCAACTAATTTATTCTAATACTCTATGAAATTGCCATATTAGATTCTAATCAATCAAAATAAATTCACTATCACCCATGAACCAAGTGTTTGATAAAAATAAATAAGAGGTGTCTCTATTTGAGGTCAATATGTTAGGTGGTCAAGATGTCATCAGGGGATCCTCTAGTGTGGGTTTTATGCGTCTCACTTATCATTTTGAGTTGTTATAATAGAGTTTGTTAATATCAATTTAATCTAATTAGGGGTGTTTGACACTATAATTTTGTTCCTGTAAATCTTAGGATCACCTTTGGAGGTCTGGGTTTGGGGATATACACTGAGGGTTAGACATGTTCTTCTACTACTACACAATCGAAGGACGCTAGTTGGTTTTTCTGTGAATACTACACATAGAACATTGAAATAAATGTTGAGTTGGATTTTGATTGTGCATGGTAATTATTTATATAGTATGTTAAAAGTTTTTAGGAACAAGATATATAGACCCGATCCTTTTACACGTATTATTATATGATTTTAGGCAAAATTAATCATCAAATATAAACAAAGGATCATAAAGTCTTGTGTATTTGGAAGATTTGGTACATAATTAGAAGTCATGAAACCAAAATAAAGACATATTTTATTTAAAATATATAATGATCTACTAACTTACATTGATCTTTTACATCTATATAGGATAACCTAGAGAATACATGAACAAAGGGATGAGCTAAAAATCATAGTAAGGTAATAAATATGAAAATAAAGCATAACACATGAGTTAGAAGGAATAACATGATGACATTAAAAGGAATGGAACATGAATAAAAATATGTAGGAATAAAATATAGAACATGGGATCATGTAATCATGGATACATTGAAATGTGGTAGAAATATATAACATGACATAAAAATGAGTCAAGGATAACTACCAATACTATATCACATGGTGGACAAATCCCATAATGGAATTAGGTTTACTCTTTATTCCAACATGACGTATCATGAGACTAAACATTACCCAAATTTTTAGAACACTATATGGGCATACCCATCATAACATGTTTATGCATATGTGTATTTTATGAAGAATCAAACATAATGAATAATCCTAAGGATTTCCCATGGAAAGAAATGGGTATCCTAGTCATATAATATGGCATAACCATTGGGAATATCATAATGGTGTACAATAAAGAATGTATTTAAATTATACTTTGACATTAATAATGGGAAAAAGGAATAGAAAATTATAAATTATGTTCAAATGATTTTAAAAAATGTAAAAAAAGTTTTCAAGAAACTTTTAGAAATGAGTCACTTTAATGTGGTTTAAAGAAAAATATAAGAGTCTTTAAACTGGAAAAAAGAATATTTGTTTTCATAAAAACAAAAATAAACTAAGATAGTTTTGAAAGATAAAAATAGTGGTTTTAGAGAAATAATTTTGGATTAAAATAGATTATGGAGTGTACTTTAAAATGGGAAATAAATTGGGATCTTCCCTTTAATCAGGCTTGTTTATCAGGAGGAAATGAAAAGGAAACCTTATAAAACATATATTTCCCCATAAAAGAAAGAATTATTTTGCTAGTTACATATATTTAGAGCAAACACATATAATTTGGGAAGATTACATAATAATAATTAAGAATTTCATTGGGGGTAAAGAGAGATAAATCTTTACCCGAAGGAAAAAAATGGAGGTTTGGAGAGAATCCCTTACCTTATCTCTGAAAGTGATCTACACTTGCATTTAATGTCGTGGATAATAAAATTAGATACATTGATTAATTTATTAATAACCTATTATACATATATTTAATTTATTATAATTTTACTATGTTCATTTATGGATATTTTGATGAGTTATAGAGTTTATGTTTTTCGTTTCGAGAGTGTTTGTTTCATGATTTCATGTTGGTTCGCTTGTGTATAATTATGGAAGTTCTTTTCAAATTGGAATAATTTTATAGAATTGAAATTATATGTTATTAATTCAATTCTATAAATTTAAATGGTCCCATATTTCATTTTATTTTTTTTACATGAGGATGATTCATCATATAAAACATTAATGAAAAATAATTAGTTATTTTTGGTGGTTTTTTACGACCATCACAAATTAGTATTGTTTTATTAAATATTATTCCTATATTCTAGTTCCAAGATATTAAATAAGTTTGAATAAGCATATTATAATATATTTTTAATCATAAAAATGGTTTTATGACTGGACTTGAATGTGGTAATGAAAAAAAAACTCATCATCCACAAAGGTGGTGAATCAACACCCCACGGACGATGTTTTCATTTTTATTAAAAAAAGAGTGGATAGAAGATTTGATTATAGATATTCCACTATAAAAATAAATTTATAGAATATTAATGATAATTTATTTATCATTTCACTTTATATAGGGTAGTTGATGGTAGGATATGAAATGGAAATAAAAATAAAAGAGAAAGATGGAGGGTTTTACCTCTTGAATATCATCACCTTGAGGATCTCCTTAAGGCAATTGAAAATGGTCTTTTGGTGAGACCAGAATGAAAAATATTTAGGGAAGTGTCTTGGGATATTAATTTTATTCAATTTATACAAGATTAAATACTTTATTGGTGTGAGGAGAAAGGGTGGTGAGGGGTGGTAGTTATAGGGGTAGATGGGGTTTTTTATTATTTTGTTCATTTATTTATTGTTTTTGTCTCAATACTATCAATAATGTTTATTCTTGTAACTAATTACAGAAACTAGAGAATTTTAGTTCTAAATAATGAGTGATTCCATCATACATTACTCAAAAATTCACATCTTTCGCTTAAAATGTTAAATACCGTAAATTGTCGTATTCCACTATTCACAAAAAATTCAACTATTTTAGAAAAATCCAAAAAATTCACCCTAACCATTTTTCAAAATTTATATTCTAAAAATGGACTCTCTTTAATGAAAATAAATTTCTAAATATGATAAATTTAATTTTTAATTAAAATCATAAATTATTCAAAAAATTGTTATTTTAATATTATACTAGATTTTATAACACTATGAAAAATTAATTAAGGTCTCAAAAAATAATCTTATAATAATAATAAAATAAAATATTAATTAATTAATATATTTTATGAAGATAAATTTTCTTATAAATAATTATTTTTAATTATAAAATTGTAAATAAACATTTATATTTTAGAAAAATACCAACACTCAATTTATAATTTTTTAAAAATTTATTTACTTATTCCAAGATATAAATATATCATATTTTCATTTATAAGATGTCTAAATTTTATTTATAATTTCATAGGTGAGGTTACTACTCTACTGGTTGAGTTACTATTATTAATTGTCATATTACTATTCCAATGGTCATTATACTATTCCATTAGTATAGGTTTCTTAATTTCTAGGAATACCACTTTTTTAATTATTAATTTATGACAATAATGTTTTTATTAGGTTCTCTATGTGATGTATGTGTTTTATACTATATAAAATAATTATAATAAGAGGAATTTAATTGACAAAATTCAAGGTCATTACATTCTTCCCCCTTATGAAATTTCACCCTCAAAATTGTGTTTTATAAACTTTGGTGAAAATAGTTGGAGGTATTTTTCATATTTATCTCCATTAACTAATAAAAAGAAAAAAAACAATTAGGGGTCTTTAATAATTTTATTATAATCATATAAAAATTCAACATTGAATATAGAAGGATAAAATTTTAAATGAAAATTATATCCTAACATGTGATTCCCCTAAGTTTCAATCTAGGTTATCTATGGTGATAGAATTATCCCTAGGGTTCTTACTAAAGTTTTCTAGTCCTAATATCCAAAAAAACTAGATTTTAATTTGATAAAGACTATAGTAGTCTTGAATTATTTCATATAGACTATAATTGATACCTATCAGGGTGCTCCACATGTGGCTACACCTCCTGGGCAGGACACACCACTATCCCCAATGGTATCCCTTTCCTCATGAAACCCTTGGGAATAGATCTATGCTTCGTCCAACGATCACATATGAGAGTTTCCAATGATCGGATTCATTTATTTTCAATGGAAACCAACTATAGTGACCCTAGACTTTTATACATATTATTACATTATTTTAATCATAATTATTCATCAAATACAAACTAAGGATTGTAAAGTATAGTGTCTTTAGAAGATTAGGTACATGATTAGAATTCATGAAAGTAAAATAAAGACATATTTTATTTAAAATCCATGATAATATCCTAACAACATTTGATATTTTATGTCTTCATAGGATAACTTTGATAATACATTAACAAAAGGATGAGATAAAAATCCCAGTAGGGTAATAAACATAGAAATAAAGAATAACACATGAGTTAGAAGGAATAACATGATGAAATAAAATGGCATGGAACATGAATAAACATATAGAAACATAAAATATAGAACATGGAATCATGTAATCATTTAATCATGGATAAATAGTAATATGGAATCAACATATAACATTATACAAACATGAGTCAAGGATAACTTCCAAGACTATATCACATAGTGGGAAAAGTCTCATAAAGGAATTAGGTTTACTCCCTATCCCAACATGACATATCATGAGACTAAAAATTACCCAATGAATTGGAGAACTATCTAGGTGAGCCCATCATAAAAAGTTATTTCATATGTGTGTCACATGAAAAATCAAAAATAATAAATAAACACAAGGGTTGCCCACTGAATAAAATGGGTATCATGATCATGTCATATGGCATAACCAATGGGCATTTCATAATAAAGTATGAGAAAGAATGAATTTAAATAATACTTGGAAATTTATAAGGGGAAATGGTCACAGATAATGATAAATAATTTTCAACTTAAGTGAAAACATATAATTTTTTTTAAGAAACATTTAGAAATAATCCACTTTAGTGTGGTTTAAGGGAAAATAAAAAAAGAGTCTTTAAAGTTGAAAATTGAATAATTGTATGCAATAAACCATAAATGAAATAATAAAATTTCTCAGGATAAAATTTTTTATTTTAGAAAAATATTTGTGGCTTAAAATAGATTATGGAGTGTACTTGAAAATGGGTAAGAAATTCATAAGTTCTCTTTAATCAGGCTTGCTTGTGCGGAGGAATTAAAAAGGGAACCTTATAAAACATGTATTTCCCTATAAATTAAATAATAATTAAGCTAGGTACATATTTTTGGAACATACACATAGAATTTAGGAGGATTAAATATGAATAATTAGGAATTACATTTGGGTAAATAATGAGAGAGTGTAACCTAAAATAAAAAATTGACGTTCAGAAAGAATCCCTTACATTATGTCAGAAAGTGTTATGTACTTGATCTTAATATCCTAGATAATCAAATTAAATCCATTAATTAATTAATTAATTACCTATTCTGCATATTTTTGATTTATTATAATTTTATTATGTTCATTTATGGCTATTTTAATTATTTATAGAGTTTAGTTTTTTTTTTGTTTTGGGAGCATTCGTTTCATGGTTTCATGGTTGGTTATCTTATAAATAATTGTTGAAATTCTTGTCAAATGGGAATAATTCTCTATAATTAAAATTATGTTGTATTAATTCACTTATATAAATTTAAATGGTACCATGTATCATTTTATCTTATTACATGATTATGATTCATTTGATAAAATGATAATAAAAATGGTTAGTTTATTTTGATGGTTTTTTTACGATGACCCTGAACTAGCGTCATTTTATTTAGTATTATGTTTATATACTATTTATGTAACATTAAATAATTTTTAATGCACATATTATGATATATTTCAACCAAAAAATTGTTTTATGGCCATCCTTGAAGGTGATAATAAGAAACAAAGACACATCATCCACAAAGGTGGTGAATCGACACCCCACAGACGATGTTTTGAATTTTAGAACAAATGGAGATGAGATGATATTTGATAATGGATATCCATTAAAATATTAATTTTACATTAAATGTGTGATTCTTGATTTATCATTCCACTTTGTATAGGGGATTTAAGGGGAGGATAAGAAAGTAAAAGAAAAAATAAAAGATAAAGAAGGATGGTTTTACCTTTTGAATATCATCTCCTTGAGAACCTCTTTAAGGCGCTTGTAAATGCTCTTTAGGTGAGAATAGTAGAAACAAGATGTGGAAAATAGTCTTGTGAGAGGAATTGGGAATAATTTTTAAAATATTTAACGCTTTTGAGGTGTGATAAGAATGGGTGGGGGTGGTACTAATAGCGAGGAGAGGGGTGTTTTTTATTATTTTATTCATTTGTTTATTATTTTAGCTCAAGACTATAAATAGTGTTGATTATTATGAAAACGTAATTTAAATAGTGAATTTTATTTAGAAATAATTATTTCTTACATCATTTATGACATAAATATTTATTTATTTTGATCAAAATGTTAAATACCATAAATTATCGTATTTCACTATTCACCCAAAAATCAACTATTTTGAAAAAATACAAACAAAAATCACCCTAAAAAATTTTCAATGTGTAAACATTAAAAATGGACTCCATTTTAGGATTTTTTTTTCTAAATATGACAAATTTAATTTTAAATTAAAATAATAATTTATTCAAAAAATACCAATTTTATTATTTTAACCGATGTTATGAAACTTTGAAAAAATAATTAAGGTCTCATAAAATTATCTTATAATCACAAGAAAAAAATATTAATTCAGGAATATATTTTATGGAAATAAATTTTCTTTGAAATCATTATATTAATTATAAAAATTTAAATAAACATTTATGTTTTAAAAAAATACCAACACTTAATTTATCAGTTTTAAAACATTTATTAACTTATTCCAGGACATAAATTTATCATATTTTCATTTATAAGATGCCTAATTTTTATTTATAATCTCATAAGTGAGTTTAATATTCTGTTGGTTGGGTTACTATTCATAATGGTCATATTACTATTCCAAAATTCAGGTTACCATTTCATTGATATATGTTCCTTAATTTCTATGAATACCATTTAGCTTATTCTTAATTTATGAGAATAATGTTTTTATTAGGTTCTCTATGTGATGTATATGTTTTATAATATATAACAGAATTATAAGAATGGAAATTTCATTGATAAAATTCTAGTTCGTTACACAAGAGATTAGTTTTTTATAAATTCCAAGTGATATGGGCTTGTATCTAAGATGTTGGAAAAAAAATTAAAGGTTATATGCCAAATATGGTAGATAAATGAGGGCACTATTCTTGATTGAATTTGAATTTACTATAGTTGGAGGATAGCTGGGATCATGAACGATGCAAACAAGGAGGCCTAGAGGAAGGTTAATATCATCCTATTTATCATATTCTCTAATGAACATGATGATTGCTGCTTAGCACAATTAAAGTCTTGTTGAATGATGATAGATAATTTAAACCCACTATACCACTCAAATACCTCATACATACACCTTAATCACTAATTAAATAGAGTCTTATATATTGGAAAAAAACTCTAAACCTCCATAATTTGAAGCCCTCTTGAGTATAGTCCCATCTAAAAATAAAATCCCCAACCCCCATGATAGGTTTTAGTCCACTAAAGAGAGTGAAGGTTCATAGAGAATATTTTTGTTACAAGGTTGTTATAATATGATACCTGGGAAGTTTCCACGCCCATATTAAGGTAACCAATTCTTCTTATCCTCATCTTTAAACATTAAATAGCTATATTTGTAAAAGTATTTTCTCCCTCTCCATTATGAAAACTCTCTTCCACTACTAGTGTATTTCATTGATGAATAAAATCCACATTAAGGACCACTTTTTCAAGTGAATTCAAGATAGACATTCTTTTACCTCTTATTCTTCCTCTTTTTTTCTAGTTTTTTCTAGTTTTCCATTATTTAATTTTCTATTCTTCTTATTCTTGAAATTTTCTTGAGTTTTTACCTATTTTGAGTCTTTTTCTTATCAATAATATATGAGGCTAAATTTTCTCTAAAGGGAATATATGGTAATGAAGCGTGTTAATTTTTTATGCATTATTAACCATTTTTCAAGATAGTTAACAGTTTTTTTACTTTTTTTCTTTTAATTTTTAATAATATAATAGGAATAGGAAATATTTTTAGCCTTTTGAAATTTATCTTTAATTCACTGGTTAACATTAAGAAATTCAACCTAAGAATGATGCAAAAATAGCATTGAAGATTCCTTTATTCCTAATGATTACTAGTTATTCTTCTACATTTTTACTTAAATGGTTAAATTGGTTCATTTAAACTTAATATTGATAGATGAATTAGATATTAGATATGGTGAGGTTAGCTTGTTAAATCATTCTATAATCCTTTAACTTCATTACTAATTAACAAACTGTATTCAGGGAAATCATAGGAGAAAACACAATAAATTGACATAATAGTATAGTTTCAATAGTGACTATTTTTGTTATTAATCACATGTAATGAATTTTAAGTAAACATCAAAATATATTTTTAAAATTGACCATTTAAAGTAATGAATCTTGATAAAAAAATATTATATTAAATGTATAATTCATTAAATTTCCTTAAAATCACAATTGTTTCAATATTTAATTAATTATTTATATTATGTAATTGTAAATTAATTGGGAATTGGTATATTCTCAAGATCAGTAACTATTCTAGTTTTTCATCTGATCTGTAAATCCTGGTTGTAGACCTATCATGTCTCTTCCAATTCTATTAACCTAGTTTTCTTTTCTCGATGTGTATCTTAGAAGTTTTACATGAGTTGTATGTAAAAAAAATTAAATAATATATTATAAAGAAATTAAAAATGAATGTAAAAAAATATATCACTGATATTTTAGCACAATAATTGTATTTTTCTAGTTATCCTACTTTTCTATGATGGATATCTTTAATTGGAATGATTTTTTTTGTATTTAGATAGTGTTCCCATGAAGCTCTATAATTATTTACTATATTTTCCAATTATTTACAAGTACTCATTATACAAAAACATGACTTGTGTGTGCCTATTCCACACTACACACATTTTATTATATTTGTTTCTTTTACTCTAAGATGTCCCTAATGGGAGAAACAAATATCTAGTATACATATATGACTAAATTTTAAAAAAATTACTTACTTCATTACTTTTAAAACATTTACCAAAATCATTTTTTACTCTCATTATATTGTGTACTATTTCATGGGTAATAGAAATAAAAGGGTTGACTTGTATATTAAACTATGGATACTAATGTTTGGTATGAGGGTACAAGTATACAGGAGGCATAACTGGTTGAGCGGTACCTTGTAGCAATGAAGGAGGATAATGATAATAATGTCGAAGTATGGAAGGAGTGGTACTACCCTACATTGTAGTATGATGAAATATATAAAAAGGAGTTCCTCCCATGTATGTTTATGACATATAAGGTGGATTCATGTTGGGAGGAAAATATCATGGTGGCTAAATAGTTATGGGTCGGGAGGGAACTAAAGAAGTAGGGGAATTGCATACAGAGGTGGTCCTATACTATGGACTGTCAAACATGTACTTTATGAATGGAAATTTTAACCTTGCTGATTTCTATCAATAATAAATATTATTTTTTTAAATTTATTATATATTTATTAAATAAATAAAGTACTCACTTGAATGATCAGATTTGTAAGCCCAACTTTTCTTAATCGGTGATCATTTTTCTCTATTTTATTTTTGTGAACCTCTTTATATTACATTATAATATGAAAGTAATAGAAGTTAAAAATATAAAAAAACATTGAATAATAATAAAAATCCCAAGAAAATGTCAATGGAATAAATAAGTAATTCAAACCAGAAAAAATACTTCAAGATTTTCATATACCTTCATAATTTTAAACTTATGTATAAATCATGAATGATGAGTTTATATTTTTTGACTAAGGTATTGTATCAGGTTATTTAATTTATGAGCATGTTTCATATGATTTTAAAGTTACTAATTTTTATATATACTTATTTTTTTTATGATTTATGACTTGATACTTTTATAATGGATGTCTTATTATATATTCTTGTATTTTAGTTTTCATTGTGGATGTTCATTTCATATGTTATTTTCTTTTGTGAAAAAGAAGGGTTTAATATAGTAGGGGAGATTTTTTATAGGAGTTAAATTTGATGCGATTAAACGTGGTATTATATTTTTTTTGACACATAAATCAAATTTAATATCATGTAAAGTCATATCTTTCAAATTAGGTGAAGTGGATTTATTTGAATTTTTTTAGAATTGATTCCTTGATTTTCATTTGATCTTGGCATTTTATTTTTCAAAACATTCATGGATTTTTTTGATTATGATTTATATTTATATTCGTTTATATTATTCCTCCACTTAGTGTCCATTTATTTCTAAGGGGAATCTATGGGTGATTCTCCTCTAGTGAACCCTTAATTTGATCAACCTAGGGATTTCCTTCTGGAGTTCTGGAAATTAAATCCCACTCTCATTTATGGTGATCCAAATAATTATGAAGTAAAAAAAATGTATATGAATTATCAAAAGGATCTATCGTCTTCTTGAGATCCTTGAGTCTCTCGAGATCATTTTCACGACCTTTATACTTCAAGGTCCAAGTTAGAGGTGGTGGAAGTCCATTATCTGGGATAATCCATGAGAGTCCATACTTGGGAATGGTTTAAGACTTTTTTTATCCAACAGTATTTCTCTAAGTCCATGAAGGTGGATAAGGTGAAAGATTTGTACTACTTTAAATAGTTTATCAATCATTTTTGGAGTGCATTCATCATTTCATTGACCTTGTTCCCTATCTCTTAGATTTGGCCTTGGATGACCCCTTAAAGGCTCTGTATTTTGAAAGAGGTCTTCATCCTTATCATCAATCAAAGGTGTTGGGGTTTGGTTTTAACACTTGTGTAGAATATGTAAGGTAGTCAATTCAAGTTTAGGTAGTCTTAGTAAGATTTCTTGAGATGAACATTACTCCCTTTTTTACTAGAAGTAGTGAAGGAAATTCCAATAAATGAAGGGGGAAGCATCCTAAGTCTGAGTTGGCGGGTGATGGTATCAAGAGTCCTTATTTTTCTTATTTAGCTTCTATTGGGATAAGAAAACTACTATGTAGAGATCCATTGGAATACTAAAACACCAAAAATTCAATTGCCCATTTAACCAGAAAAATCTCAGAAATTACAATCATTGACTCGTAGAAACTCCGAAAAAAATCAGTGTGGTGGAAAACGAATCCTTTAAAAGTCTAATACCTCTCAACTAAGTGAAGCAAAAGTAAGAAGTCAAAGAATCCTACCCACTACACTAATTAATCCATATACACACCCAATAAAAAATCAAAAAAAAATTCAAACAATACTAAAACATGCACCAACAATACATCAAGTAGGAAAAGAACACAGAAGATTAAAATGCATTATACAAATTTTTCCAATATGAAAAGGAGAAACACCACTGCATTCATTTCATTAATTAAAAGTAAAATGACTAAAAAATGGAAAATTATTTAGTAATAGGTCATTATAAATAAATAAACACTTACTAATTCTCATATTTATCGTGTAATTTTAACTTTCATTCTTTATGATCTAGATGCGTTGTTCATGTACATGATAACTTTTTCATGGTTGGTTACCACTTGCTTTTATACAAAACATAGTTGGTTTCGAGGACACACTGCCCTCCCACATTCATATAGAGCCTCCTATGGATTGTTTATATTAATCAAAATTATCCTCATTGACCATAAGTGATTTCCCCAGTAACCTTCCCAAGACTTCATTCGATAAAATTACTTCTAGAGAGTTCACTAGTCCTTTTGGACCACCCTTGATGTCATTGTTAGAACAAACTATAAATATCCCTATTTTCATGTAAGAGATGAATTGTTGTTGTCTACACACTAGGCCCAACCTCCTATCATTGACTGTATTTTTACAAAATGTAAAATAGATTCATGAACATTTTGTTCTCTGAAACCAAACATTACATCCTAATAATCTCCCACATGAAGTCTTATTTTGGGGAAACTTTAGAAACCCTCTAGAAACATTCCCTCCTTCCTTTTATTCTTCCATGGTCTGTAGTGTTTCTTCATATCATTCAACTCACCCAAGCATCACTGAGGTATGATGTTTCCTTATACATTCTTGAGATAACATTTTAGTGAACAGGTCTATTGAATTTTTTCTACCAGTTATATTCCAGAGATCTAACACATTATCCTATAGTATGTCTTGGATAAAGTGGTACTTCAGGTTGATATAATTTGTCCATGGATGGAAAAAAATATTTTTAGCAAGTGAATCACACTTTTACTATCACAAAAAAAGAATCCCACTTTCATGACTTCTTCCCAATTCCTTTTGAAATCTCATCAACCAAACCATATCTTTCCTAGATTTCATTGATGAAATATACTTTTCTTCTGTTATAATTAATGTAATGTTCTTATACAACCATGAAATCGAATTAATTTCATTACTCTATAGGTAAAAACAAGCCCCATTATTCTCTTTTGACAATCTGAGTCTCCAACAAAGTCAATATCAATACATACTTGAAATGGACCATCCTCTATAAAAATAAATAGCCACATATTCTATTCCTTTCAAATATTAAAGGATCCACTTAATGACTTCTCAATGGTCCTTACCCGAAATTGACCTAAATAAAATTAAAAATTAAACTAAAAAATTATTATTCAGTAGAGTAAAAATAATAGAATATATTAAACTTCTAATATGTAAAGAATAAGAAACTTTCTCTATGTACTATCATTCTTTTTCTATCATAGGTGATTGTTTCTTTGACGATTTGAACTGTCTTTTAAGAGGATCAGTAATTGGTTTTAATTTCTTCATGCCAATCATTCAATGATTTTTCAAATATAGTCCCTCCAAGATAGGATGGAATTATTGGTCTTCTTATATCTTTCTATCCTTATCCTCAACATTTTCTTGTATTTCTTGAGATCATTCATCTTGAATCTTCTAGAAAAATAACACATCAGCTTATGGATTCTCTCAGTATCTAATCCATCTATTAAGATTTCACCCACATATAAAAAGAAAAATTATAAATGTCTCATCTTACTATTATATTCAGCAACAAAATTTATTGAAATTCCATATTCTAAATCCTTCTTCTGATATAAAGTTTTCAAATTTATGATTCCAATATTATGGTGCATGCTTCTTTCCATAGAAGATTTTCTTCAATTTTCATAGAAAATTTTGGTTCTCATCTACCATGATACCTACAAGTTATTTCATATAAATTTCTTCCTATAAGTCTTTATGAAGGAAAATTGTATTAACATACATCTATTAAAGATATAGATCTTTTTATGTTAGCAAAATTATTATTATTTATATGGTTTCATGCTTTACTACCGGTCAGAATATTTCTATGAAATCAAATCTTTCCTTCTGTTAAAATCCCCTTACCACCGAACATGATTTATACCTTCTATTACCACCAATTGCTTCCTTAATCTAGTGATACCACTTATTTAAAAGTTCCTTTTTACCTTCTAGAATTTCATCTATTTCCAAAATATTCATTGAACTTCAATGATTACAATCCTCATTTATAGATGACTCCCACTATTTTTGAGTCATTGAGTAAAGAATCTTTCTCTGTATTTTCAGGTTCTCCTCCATCCATTAGGAGTAGAAAATTTAAATTAACTCTAAATATTTGAACCAGTCTTCTAACTCTAGTTGATCTCTTTGATTGAGTTAGCTAAATTGTATTACTTGAATCTGCTATTTATTCTAGTGAAAGAAATATCAGTACTCTCACTTATAGAACCCATACTTCTAGTGATCCCACTTGAGCTTCAACCACCCTTGAACTTTCTAGTATTTATGATGGTCTTAATTTTGAACTTATGGTGCTTTCAGCACTCTCATTTGAGTTATTTAAAAGCTTAAAACCTCTAGTGACCTTACTCTAATAAACCTAGACTTAAATAGTTTGTTCTTTTTCAAATTATTTTATAACCATGTTTTAATCCTTCTATTTAACTTTTTCATCGAAGAAAACATCTCTTATCCTAATCATTTTTTTTCATCATCCAATAATATATATCCAAATTTTTCATCTATATAACCAAGGAAAAAATACATTTTTTATTTTTCTTTAAACTTATCACATCCTTTCACATTAATAAGCACATATATTAAAATACCTAATATTCTAAGATATTGATCTTCTATTCATTTACTAGTTTATAAATCCTCTTGAATTTCCTTCCCAACTGATAATGCTAGACTTATATTACTAAGATATTCCATTGTCTTGAGTGCCTTTTCCTAAATCACCTTAGGCATTCTTGAGTGGAACCTCATACATTAGGCTCTCTCCATCAAATTCCACTTCATTATTTCATACACTCAATTTATATTTGGAGGTTTGGGAACCATCTTCTCATACCTTATTGAATTTTTCTGGAATAAGTTTAGAAATGTGTGTCTGTTGTACTCAACACCATTGTCTATCTAGATTCACTTAAACTTATAGCTACATTCACTTTCTGCCAAATCTTTCCACTGAGTAAATATCTAAAAAACATGAGATTTGTGATTCAAAAATAAAATCTATATTTTTATAGAATCATCATCAATAAAATTAAGACAATATAGGGAACCACCATATGATTGAACAGGGAAAGGTTCAAAGACATTAGAGTGGATGAGTTCCAACTCATGATTCTTAGGCTTCCAACCATCTATGTTAAAGGACACCCTTCTCTATATTACCAAAACCCAAATTTCACACTTTACAATTTTCATGTGATCAAGATTTAGTATTCCATTATTCTTTAGAACATTTATATTATTATAAATAAGGTCAATAAACCTACAGTTCCAAACTTATAAATCATAAGAGGTTATATTTCTGAAAACTATAATCCCATATGCATTTTTAGTCATATAAAGAGTATCATTCTTTAATACTCATGAAATAATCATGGATCCTTGGGTATCTTTTCACACCACATTTAAAAAATAGTCACGTATCCCACTTTATCAAGATGTACAATTGAAATAAGATTCATTTATAGGAAGGAGATGTGTTGAACTTCTGTTAGATTTAAGAATCCATTATTCTTCATCTGAATATTGACCTCTCCTTTTACTATAATTTCCATGGATTCATCATCCACTATGTGATCTTTCCCAAAATTCCAAGATAAATAACTGAAAATGAATCCCTATTAACCCATTGAATGAAAGGATTCTCTAGATTCAATCATCCAAGATTCTTCCAAATTATTCACACTAAATAGATATTTTTTACTCCCTTTAGGTAAACTAATGAAATTTGAACTGCCATAGGTTGATGTTTTTCTAGTATTCCCCTTGATACTTTTTCAATTATTTTTGAAATTTCATTTCTTCCCACAGATTTAACATGTAAGATCTATTCCAATTAAATTTCTTTAACTCCTTTTTCTAGACTTATTAAACGTGGGTTTCTTTTGATATACATTCTTTTAATGGGGTGATTTTCCCCTTTCGTCAACATTAAGTGCACTACCGTATAGTACTTAAACTTCCCACTACCTAATCTCTTCATTCAAGTTCGAATTTTAGATATCATAAAACACCAAATCCATTTTTACACTAAAATTACTAATAATAATTACCATAGCATTATATATTTCTAAAAGTGAAGATAGTAATAGTAGAACCCATGCGTCATCCATGAATTTTGTCTTCTCTAAGCCGACCTACCCTTAAATCACATTAATTTCATTCACATGACCTATTACTAGTCTTCCTTCAAACAACCTAAAGTTTAAAATTTGTTTCAGAAAGAAGACATTGTTAAGGGCCATCAGATTTTCATACATATCAATCAAATCCTTCATAATGACCAATGTATTTTTCTTCTCTCAAATGTTGAAAGTAGCACTTCATGTTAAAGACATTATTAACAGTGCCAAAGTATTTATATCTATATTTTATCATTTTTCCTTCCCTATTTATTCATGCTTAACACCATTCAATGGTACTTCTAAATATTTCTATATGAGATAATATTCTATCTACATCATCTAGAATACAAAATTTATTCCATTGAATTTATTGATCTGGATATTCCCATTATTTGATGTTATACCAAAACTACTACTAGTGTGATGAATGATCATTGAATAATTCTATAATATAACTTTTTGGGTAGAGAACCACTTAAAAATTGAAACACTAGAAATCAGTTCACCTGTGCAACTTATAAAATAATCAAAATTATTATCATCGACCCACTGGAAGTCCCTATAATGTTAATTGTATTGAAATATTGATCCTTTAGAAGTCCAATCCCCCTTGACATGGTATACCAGAAGTATGAAGTCAATGCACCCTACCCACCACACTAAGTCAACCTTTTACACACTTAACAAAAACTCATAAACATTCAAGAAATCAAAAATACAAATAATAGTTAAACATATAGTGGTAATAAATAAATCAGGAAAATAACACAAGAGATTAATGTACTTTAGACAAGTTTTTCCTAAATTCAAGAGATAAATGATATTTCTTTATTTTCATTCACCAGAAGTTAAAATATTAAAAACACCTGAAAATATATTAGTAATAATTCATTATAATTAATTAAACTCTTTTTAATTCCTTGATTCATCATGTACTTTTCAAATTCACTATTCATGATTAGGAAGTATTATTCAGGTATAGGATACCATATTAAGTTTTGGTCACCACTTCCTTTTATAAGAAACTTAGTTAGTTTTCTCGGTCATGTTGCCTTCCCATTTTTTTAGAGATCCTCCATATGGAATGTTACTATTAATCACAATTAGCCTCGTTGACCTTAACTTATTTCCCTGATAACCTTCTAAATACTTCATTCAAGAAACTTACTTCTATAGAGTTCACCAGTCATTTTGGACTAACCTTGATGTCATCAGTAGAATGAATTATCGGTAGACCAACTGTCATTGAAGAGATAAACTACTATTGTCTATAAATCAATCCCATCCTCCTAATGATGACCATATTTCTTATAATTGTAATATTAGTGTATAAACTTATAGTTCTCTAAAATTAGGCTTCACATACCATCATATATAAGTGTGCCATCAATTCAGTAATTCAGGCTATATGAATCCCTTAGATCATAAATCTATTAAATCCTATCAAGGTTGTGGTTGTTTGGGTCATCTATAAAAGTTTTGTAAGAGAGTTTCTTGGAAAAGAAGTGGATTTAAATATACCCCTTCAATGAATTATCCTTGGTTAACTTATTACATCTTTTCCTAATTCACCTTTTATTTGAGGTATTATTTTTTCTCTATTTGAGCTTTCTCATTGGTGTTTTTTCCTTTTTATGGAAATTCATGGGCCTTGTGGTGGGATGTAATTCTTGTAGGAATTTTGAATTATTGTTTTTTCAACTTAAGGATGGTTTTACCATTACTAATATCCCTTGGAATGTATATATTGTGTTGAACCACTCTTCACCATGTTAATCTCTTAATAATTTTCTCATTTTTAATTAGATCAATTTTTTAGTAGGATTCTAATATGGTGGTAAGACAAACATGGTCAGATTTATATTATTCCTATCAGGTATTAGGCTTCCATTGTTGATGTATGTTTTGGAAAAGGAGTTTTATGTTGTTGGTTATGGATTCATATGTTCTTTAGAATATGGATTGAGTTTGGTAGTTGAGTTTTTTTTTTAAATTATCATCATTGGATTTTTTCTTAATGTAATTGATGGTTCTCCTTGGTTTTTTTATGTAAGTTATTTTGAGTATGTCGAGTTTCATTCTCTATTTTGATAAACTAAACCTACTGAAGATTTATAGGGTCATAATGTGTTATGATGGGGAGTATAGGCAGAACCTAACCTCTAACATCCTTATTTATCTATTTATTTATTTTATTTTGATATTTTTAGTTTTAAGAGTTTCATGTTAGAATTTAGTGTTTCGGAAAAAATTTTCCTCTATCGCATGGTTGGCGCACACATATTAGGGAAAAATATGTTACTACCTTTATGCAGGTTTATTTTGAGTTCATTTTTTTTTAAAAAATGGTTTTTATGAATTAATAGCACATGGTTAGGTCCAAAATATGTGAAACTCAAAGGAAACCATAAAAGGAATTTGTTTGTAGGGGTACAATCACATGGTTGGTGTATGACTAGGGGAAACCATATAGAAATAGTGTGTTTGTATCTATAATTTTAATAAAAACATTTAAAATAGTTAGTGCTTTATTTTATTAATTGTTCATCCAAACCATGAATTTGTTTAGGTTTGTCTAGTAAGGGGTGCATGGTTTGGTAAACAATGTCATCAAACCATGCGCCTTTCATGGAATTTAAACATTTTAGGAGAACCTATTTTTTTCTTTATGAAATAAGAATTCTCTTGGGTTCTATCCTTCTACCATTCACGTAATGTCTCCCGGGGGGCCTCCAAGATTTTCACCTCCTTCTCCCATGGATTTTTGGCCTTTCATCCTTTGATCTCAGGGACTTCATTCAAGCTAATTCCTTCTAAAACACCCCATATCCTCTATTCTTTTTTATTTCATCATGTTTTACCTAAGAGAGGTTATGGAGACCTAGCGCATTATGTGGTTCAATTTTCAATTAGGGTTTTCTTCACTTTAGGGTTCAAACTTATTGAGCATAGGTTATTATTACATTATAAGGTTGGATTAATTCATTTATTTTGGAAAGAACAACATCAGGGTGGGTTTCCCTATGTTTTAATATTTAATTCTAGAACTAGTGATTGATTTCATTTTTAAATCCATGTTTTAGATATATAATGATAGTATTATATGTGCTTATGGTAATTTTAAGAAGAAAAATAGATTTTATCTTTGTTTTTAATTGAATGAAAAATATTCTCTAATCAAAGTACATTGTTTTAATTTGTTTTTCAACTACCATGAAAACCAAGTGTTTGATGAATTTCATGAATTTCCCTTATTCATGAGTTTTTATATTCTATGAGGTTTTATAGTTTAAAAGTTTATTTATAAACGTTTCATTCAATTTTTAAGGGTTTTATTCTTAGAAAAAGTGTTTGAAAATGTTAGAATATTTTAGATGTTTTACAGAGCATTGAAATTGGTTTTAAACCTAGTTTCATAATATATGATTCCAAAATAAGGATCATAAGGTCGGGTTGGAAATTTTGAGTAGATAATCTTAAAAGAATAAAATTTTAACACATACCCCTAATTATTGATAGTATTGAGTCCCTATCATGGGATGTTTTTGATTATATTAGAATTGAGGGGTGGATTCGAGGAGACTGTTTTGGAGGTATGGGTGTGTTTATGATCCATGTTAATATACTTATATTATTACTACAATTATTATTATTATTATTGTGTATATAAACATTTATGTCACTACTTTTTTCTATTGATTTCCCCACCACCTTTTTCATATGCCATGGGAAACTGATTGTAGTTACAGGGATCTCCAGATACACACACTATACTAGTTTAGGATCATAATCTAGCTATCATCTATTGGTTTGGATTATTCCTTACTTTATAAGGTTTCCTCTGAGCCAAGCCAGGTAGGGTATGACTGACTACTAGGGATATTAGATTACATCAGGTGTACCGATATGATGGTTCACATTTTGGTATTATTCTAGATTTTTCCCTTATATCAATGGTATTCCCTTGTTTATTTAATCTTGTCAAATATTTTTTTATCACTTCTCTTATATTGATACGGTCCTTAGAACAATGGTTGTTTTTTATTACTTTGGATTACTTTTATTATTATTATTATTGAAGGTTATAGTTTCACTTCATTGTTTTTTTATTTTTTTAAATAAAATAAATTCTTTATTCTCTTCAACATGAAATTAATTTTTAAATAAAATTCATCTTCCTTATTTAATGAAAAAGGATTGATTTACCATAAATATATAACCCTTTATTTTAAAAATTAAGTGTTCTTATGATGATAATGGATGTGATGGATTTCAAAATGAAAATGGAAACTTAATTTTATCTATATTTAAAACTTGTATGGAGTTATATTTTTTATTTAATGTTTACATATGGTGTGTGGTTCTCCTAACATATTGATGTGGCTTGTTTTTTATACACTTTATCACATCATTTTGAGTAATTAATTGAATATTTCATGAAAAAATGTGTTGTTCATGGTAAGTAGTTATTCATTGTTCAATCTACTTTTGGTTCAATAATTCTTTGAATATTTTAAAAATAATTGGTGTTTTGGTGAATTAATGATTAAAATTTATTTCATCCAATCTCTATATTTTTAAGAATGAATATTTTGATTATTTTTAGTGAATTTAAATTGAAATATTATTCTAGAAGTCATTTTTCTTATTTGGTGTTTAGGGATTTAATTATTTCAAATTCCATGTTTTTATTTCATACATCACTTATTGGAATCATTATTTTTAATTGGACTTTGAATTTTTTTATTTTATGGTTTAATTATATGTTTAAAATTCTAATTTTTCATTTTAAGTTGATTTATCTCAAAAGTGTTGATTTTTAATAATTTTAGAACCTATGTAAAGGTCACTATCCAGTTTCACATGGTACAAACATGTATCTATTTGTTACTAGGAACTCATGGAAGGGTAAAATTCACCTATGGAAAGGTCAGTGTCAAGATACTATGAAGTGTGATATGGTCAATCAACCTATCATGCACAAGATTCCATAAGGCAGTGAACACAAGAAAAAAGGTTCAATCAAACATGACTATGAATGACTATTTTCAAGAAGGTATTAAATTGACCTCCAGATAGATAACCTACCATGAAGACATATGTTATTAATTTTATATATGATTAGAGCTTGATCATGGATGTAACTGGAGCTTGGATGACATATGAACTGAAGTTTAAGAAGGTTGATCTTAGCATAGGAATCGGTGTTGCTCGAATCCCTATTGAAGTTGAAGAGAAGGCATTGTTTTTGGCACAAAAAATAAATAAAGGATGCTCAAACCAGGGATGTTGATCTGAGTATAAATTGAGGTGGTTGAGCCTGGCCGGTGGTTCAAAACTATGGTTTCCTATTCTCAACCAAAATTAAACCAATTCTGGTTGAAAGTTGATCTTTATCTTCTGGAAAAAATAGATGAATGTTTTTGAAAGATGGATAATATTTTATATAGACCCATTGAAGAAGATGACTTGGGAATTGAAGATAATGTGACTTATCAAGTAGCATATGAGATCGAATGTGATCGTTGGATGGTTTTCTATGTATAGGTTGGTGATGAAGAAGATGGATTGGGCCTTTATATCCTGAATTATAAAACTATATGTTTGTTGGAAGTTATACTCTAATTATTTAATGAAATGACCAAATGAGTTAAATCCAAAATCGGGTCGAATCCTATCACTACAAAAGTTATTCAAGGTCATCCAAAGTTTGAATGACTGTCTCTGATGAAGATGAATCAAATTATCTTTTTATTCATTACATAATAAAAGATGTTAAAGATAATATTCAATATGTGTAATTCAAGGTTGAGATTGGGGAATATTGTGTTGATCGAGGATGTGTAATGATAATGTGAGGTACGTAATGTCCTACAGAAAGGTAGTTTGGGACCAATATAAATGTATTGCTATAAATTCATCCCAGTGACCCAAAATCCCACTCGACCTAGCCCGAATCATAATTGGTCCCATCCTAATATCCCGATCCATAGGTCTATCCGAAAATACCAACCCGATGTCATTCCCTATAGACCTGAATCTTGCATAAAAGAGCCCAAAAAAATTACCGAAAACATACTGTATGGGAGAGTCAATCTACCTATCCATGCCTTCCAAGGTTTAACCAAAAACAACTAGTCCAGTTGTTTCTCGTTATATATTTATATAATATCTATAATAATATATCTATTTTATAAAAACTATTATGATGGTAATTTTTTTAAAATATTATTTTTTTACTTCGATATTAAAGTCCTGATCGCCTAAGCCCATGACCTAATTCAGGCTGATTTTACACCCTTATGAAAAGGTAACCCATAAAAAAATATGGAATGGAACCTAGTGAGGTTGGGGATAAACATAAATATAATTCATCATGACCTATTTTCTACAAAAGGGTGACTTATGTATGTGTATTTTGAAAGTTTCACTACCTAGGTCAAGGTCA
The DNA here is from genome assembly GCA_963277665.1 of Viscum album. Classification (NCBI taxonomy): domain Eukaryota; kingdom Viridiplantae; phylum Streptophyta; class Magnoliopsida; order Santalales; family Viscaceae; genus Viscum; species Viscum album. The sequence goes on from OY728138.1 coordinate 1,673,126,385, forward strand.
TTTTGCACCCTTAAATATTCATAAGGGTCATATGGAATCTTACGAAAGGGAAGTCGTCAAGTTTCAATGCTCATAGAAAGGTACTTCAAAACATGTGTAAGGGTACCTATAAAAGATAAAAATCATGTGAGGGTATCCAATAGTTCAACAAGAATGCACTATGTTGAGGAAATGTAACTCTCTCACTTTGTAAAGGGATACCTACATTTCAATGGCCAACATAAAGGTAAAATTGAGGTTTTAATCCATGGGGAAGGGTACATATCATCATCACAAGCTATGTAAGGACATATTCATAGATATAATTTCTCATTAAAGGGTCTTCCACTAATTTTAAGGATATATAATTTTTTTTTAAAAATAACTAAAACATTTGGGTACCCTAAATTGTAAATCAAATACAAATGTGGATTTGATCTCATCAATGTAAAGGAAGTGTTGGAAAATATTATGGATATTTACCTACATTTGAATGTGAAAATTAATTTTTGAGAGCTCAACTATTATCACCAATGAGAATGATGATCTATAATGAATTTTGTCACATGAAGGCGAGAGGGATGATTTCAAAGCAGGAACCTGTGATCAAGAGTTGGGAATTGCATGAAAATTGGATTATATTGATGGATCTAGGAAATTTGAGGTAATATCTATAATCATCCATTGAGATAGGATCATTCATCATGATCAGACGATCAAGGGAAAAGAACTGGGTCCTAAGGATACTGGGAGTGATTGAGCAAGAACCAGTCAATCTAAAATTAGTTGAACAAAAAGAAGAGCTCCTTGACAGAGAATATTTATCTTCATTTCTTCTTGTATTATTTTTTTAATGAAATTATTAAGTTACACTAAATCTAAAATTATTATGGGATAAAATATATTTGGGGTATTGAGATTTTTTTATCCATTTTACTTCATTTGTGGCTTCTATTTCTAGATGTTACTCTCAAATTCAAATTCCCAAGCTGTTCAAATTTCCAAAAGCATTGAGAATCAATGATAACCAATATTGATCGAATTTAATTTCAATATTCTTAATATTTTGAGAATATCCTAACAATAGATCTGCTCTTGATAATAACACATTAGGATCAAATGACAATTTTATCTTAATGAAGAGTTGATTTCATCATTTTTGTGAATGGTTGAGTTCCACAGTTGAAGAACTATATGATTCAATTACTCATTAGATGAACATAATAAGTTTTATATCCTTGTTTCAATCAGTTCTAGTAATTATTTAATATTAATAAAGGTAAATATTTATAAAACTATCCAATGTAATTCTTTTACCTAATCGTCTAATTGTTCCCACTAGCTCTGTCATCCACTTTTCTATCAATCTCTTCACATACTTGGCACTATTAATTCATACCATGGGAACCATTTTTGTTGTTACCATAACTAGTTTTTGTTTGATTTTTAAGTGTTTCTATTTTATTCATTAGTGACAAACCACCAATATATTACTTGGAGGATCAACCCTACTCACTTCTATACTAGGGTTAGTAGGTTTAAATAATTAATTTATTGAGTTTCAATGACCACGCTAAATTTTATCATTATTGTCAAGGAAGACACATGACACAAAGAAAGGTATAAAAATTATCAATAATACTTTTAAAAAAATTATCAAATCTATTTAATAAAAAATAAAAAAAAATATTAAATTAGTTGTGTATACAAAATAGGTCTGCTAGTGAAAACTTGGATCCCTTTATACCTAAGATTAAAAATCATATAAGAGATATAATATAGAAAAAGAAATAAAAATGGAAGAAAATATGGAGAATAAAAAAATAATAAAAATTGAAACTTTGATCCACCTCCACCTGAGAATGAGTTGGTATAGATAGTTTGGCTCAGGGAGTTCCAAGTGCCCATAGTTTCTAGTAACCCATCATGTAATAGGAAATCCCCGGGATCTCAAAACTATGGGGTTAAGAAATATCATCTTTCTATGCTACCATTTATTATCCACTAAATGAGGCTAATATTCATTGTAAATATACATAATATTCATGTTATTTATTATTCATAAACACCATTTTAGTGCATTTTACACTTTGAACATCATTTCACATTATGATTGTAACACCTTCTTAAAATGCATTATTTTGTGGTACATTTTTTAACATCATTTGAAGTACCCAATGATTAATCTGATTATACATATTTTAATTTGATATTTTTTTAAATTGATCTAAACTCCAATATGAACATGTTTCATTCAAGGATCAATGGAGAATTCATGGAAGAAGATGGGGATATTTTGTGATGAAAGGAAGCAATTCTAGAGAAGGAAGATTGGACACCATCCCACTGATGAGATAGTGGGGCCCAACATACAAGCCCAATGAATCCAAAATATCTTGGTATGATAGAAGACATGTCTAGTAACAAATCACTCTTCAGGATCCAATGCTAAGTCTGCCTCCATGGTGTCCATTTAGGCGTCCCAAGTTAGATATAAAATTCTGGGCCAGATTCTGCGGCCCAGAAAAACATCCCACCAATTAAACCATATCTATAAAAAACTAACTCTTTTGTGGCTTAGATTTTAGAGGATGTTAGGGTACATCAGGATATTAATTTAAGTCTTCTATGGCCCACCCAAATTATGCCATATAGAAGGTGTTTCAAGTGCGTATGTTCGGTGCATGAAAGTTGGATGCCTTTTCGGGTCAAGGGTGGAAAGTCTTCTTTCCACAAACATTCCACCACCCTAGGCCTACCATAATCAAGTGGGATTCTTTGTACTATTTAAGGATCTACCCAAGGCTTCCAAAATTCCTATTTAAGGCAGTGGTGGTGGAGGAGCTGATAATCTTGGGTGCTTGGTTTCATTGTAGTGTTATGCTGCCGCTTTGTGTTTGTAATCGCATTTCTTCCTCATGTAAGTTGTTTAATTCACCTTAGTTTCTTAATAAAAGTTCTTCATTTACTCTTATTCTGTTCTTATACTTATCACGTTGATACCGTTGGTTCAAGTTGTGGATTTATTCACACCATACTTTGTGATATTTATCACACAACGGAGGAGTGATCTTTTTTTGTTGTTGTTTTTACTTCTTCAATTCCACCCTTGTAAGTCTACTTCCTGCTTCCGTTGAAGACATGTCATCAATGGAGGGATAACACTTTTATGGGTTGATCCAAGGGGGTAGCAAGGGGCTGGATTGTATGTTAATTATCACTCAATTAATGTATAATCACTTCTTTTAAATGAGAATTTTATTTGATGATTTTAAAACATCTTCATCCTTATTGAATTTAAGGTCACACATTTCAAGTGCTAATATGAACCTCTACCTTGGAGTGCTCAAAAATTTGATCCTTCAAGTGTATAGGTGATTAGTATTAGGGTGTTTAGGCATTAAAAAAGTAAGTTATGATTTCTTTTTATCTTCTTAAATGAATCCATCTCAATTATAAGAAATTGAAATCATTACAAAAGTAATTCATCCAATCCACCCCGAGCGATAACCTAGGATCAACTCATTCTTTTAAATTGAATTAACTTAAATATGGTAGTTATCCTTTAAACACATATAAAATAAACCCAATTTGGCCACTTGATAGCAAAAAAAAAGTCTATAGAATGTACGTGTCTATAGGTTTCTTCTTAGGTCTCCAAGGATTCGATAACCCAAGCTAAACTACAAGGACCGTTATACCTTCATCTCATGGGTAAATTTGAGCGAGAATAAAATTTTGGCATCATTGACAGGGACCCAAGTAAGTCATCTAAACACCCATTCTATTCTCCCCCATTTCTTCTTTTCTCATCCAAATTCTCTTATCTTGTCCCCTTCTCGTTTTTTTTCTTTTGGCGCATGTCCGCCTACACCCGCGATCAATCAAACCGTCTTGTTAGGGTGGATAGTCCTAGGGTTGGGGAGTCAAGTACATCAAAGGAACTCTTTCCATTATATCCTAATCTTCCTAACACCCCTGAGTCAAAAATTGATCCCATTTCAATGGAGGTTCTTCAAATAAACCAACTCATAAACCCGGGTGGGAACCAAAAATTGAAACCCAAATGAGGCAGCCCTAAACTTGGGGAATGTGGTCGATCAAACCATGAATGACTACCTCACACCTTCTTGGACCAATGCCCCATCATGCATTAGACACAATTCCCTAGGAGATTCTAACTACATATTTAAACCTCATGTCCTAAACCATCTTCCCACATTCCATGGAATGGAGTCCGAGATGCCCTACCTTCACATTAAGGAGTTCAATGACATTGTAGATACCATGTGTCCCCCACATCAACTAGAATCAGGTAAGATGAGGCTATTTCCTTTTTATTTAAAGTATCAAGCTAAAAATTGGCTAAAAAATTTGAGACCATCATCCATAAACTCTTGGGACCAACTACAAAGATAATTCTACAAAAAATACTTTCCCCACCACAAAACAATTGCACTTAAAAAGAGTATCCAAAACTTTTTTGAAAAAGAGGGAGATTCATTCTATGAAACATGGGAGAGGTTCAAAGACACTCTAAACATGGTTCCACACCATGGTTTTTCTATTCCTAAACAAGTGAGAATTTTCTATGAAGGGTTGGGTCCGGGGAATAAACAATTCATTGACATGATGTGTAATGGAACCTTTAAAAAAAAGCCCCAAATGATGCTTACGAGTATCTAGAAAGCATTTTTGAACAAAACCAAACATGGGGAACTTCAACTTATTCTGAAAATCCAAAAAAAACTACTGGAATTCATACACTTAGAGAAGAGGAAAGCCTTAGGGCTAAACTCACAGCACTCTCTAGGAAGGTTGAAGAGATAGACCTTAGGAAAGTCCATGAAATCCAAACCGTTCACCCTATTTGCACAATTTGTGACAAACATGACCATAAGACAGACAACTGCCCAACCATTCCATCCATCAAGGATGTTCTTTTCGGAGGACCCCTAGCATAAGTAAATGCCTTGAACTTTCAAAAGCCTCAATACCAAAACAACTTCAATCCTAGATATAATGACCACCCAGGCTTCCGCTGGAAAGATAACCAACAACCTAGCCAACCACAGGGAAAAAATCCTTACCCCCATCAAAACTACCAAACCCATAACCAGTTCCAAACCCAACCTATCCAATACCAATAGCCAGCGGTCCATTTTCAATAAACCATCCCACCTCCAAAATATCCCCCTGGGATAAACCAACCTACTCAAGCACCCACCCAAACTGTTCCACAAAGCCTACTAGAAAAACTATGCAAACAAATGGAAAGGATGAACTCAGAAGACTCTTCCCTTAAACAAGAACTTCAAACCATCAAAACTGGAAAGGCACCCATGCATACTCAGGCGGTGCCATCCTCAACTTCAAGGGGAGAGTCAAGTTGTGCTCAAACAACTCATGAACAACTAAAGGTTGTGGCTGTTTTAAGAAGTGGGAAATCAATTGAGAAACCCGAACAACTAATTCAGAACCCACCTGAAGATTCAAACTTGGATGAAAATTCAAATGAAACACAAGATCAAACTGAGGAAACTAATAACATTTTCAAGGAAACAACTCTTCAACAAACAACCCACAACCTGCACCATTTCCTCAACGCATGAGGGGGAAACCCAAGCCTGAACTGAATGAAACATTGAGGGAAATCTTCTCACAAGTCAAGATGAACATTCCCCTTCTCGATGTCATCCAAACCATACCTTCCTACTCAAAGTACCTTAAGGACTTGTGCACTTTTAAAAGAAAATTTTCACATAAAAACCAAGTTCTTTTGGCTTTTAATGTGAGTACCACCATTCAAGGGACCATTCCTCCTAAGTTGAAAGACCCAGGTTTCCGTTACATAAATGTTGAACTAGGAGAAAGCAAAGTTGTCAAGGACTTGTGTGACCTAGGTGCTAGTGTCAATATCATCCCATATGTTGTGTACTACCAGTTAGTCCTAGAAGAGCTTCAACCCACATCTGTCACACTTCAACTTTCTGATCGTAGCATTAGGGTTCCAAAAAGGATTTTAAAGGATGTTCTGGTAAAGGTTGAAAACTTCATCTACCCTGCTGACTTCATTGTCCTTGACAACCATCCAAAGTTAGGAAATAAGGAACAAACCCCAATAATCCTTGGTCGTCCTTTTCTTGCAACAATCAACTCTGTTATCCGAGTCCGAAATAGGAACATGACCATCACCTTTGGGAACATGAGTCTAGACTTGAACATCTATAATGCAAGCTAAAAAATAGGGGATGACGAGGACATTCATGAAGTAAACATGATAGGAATAATTGATAATGAATCCATGGAACATCAAGGAATATTTGATGAATGTTTAAGTCAGGATGATATTGATTTCCTTTGTTCATATGAAGGAAGTTTATCTCCTTGGATTGAATCATTTTCAAATTGCTCTTATGATGAAGTCTTAGGTCCAACAATCAGTGAAACCTTTCAGCAAACCACATTCATGGAGACCGATCAAACTTCCTTCCCTAAATCTGATCAAGCCAATCTAGTAGCTGAAACTTCTACATGTGGGGAATCAATCCTGTCTAAAACTTTAGAAAATAAAATTGATCTTGATCCAATGTCCCAATATTCTGCTGAAATTCTGAACCAACCTAATCATGAATTGAAGGAACTTCCTGATGCACTAAAGTATGCCTTCCTAGGGAAAAATCAAACACATCCTATTGTCATTTCTTCTTATCTTGAATCCAATCATGAGAGGATGCTTCTAGATGTCCTTATGAAGCATAAGAAAGCCATTGGTTGGACCCTTTCTGATATTCTCGGGATTAGCCCACTTGTTGGGACTCATAGGATTGTTCTAAAATCTGACTCAAATCCATGTCGTCAACCTCAATGGTGACTCAATCCTAATCTCATGGAGTAGTAAGAAAAGAACTTCTGAAATTGTTAAAAGCTGGTATCATATATCGCATAGCTGAGAGTGAGTGGGTGAACCCAATCCAAGTGGTTCCAAAAAAGGCTGGAATCACAGTGATAACCAATGAGGATGGATATATTCTTCCAACAAGGGTGAGTAGTGGATGTAGGGTGTGCATTGACTATAGGAAGCTAACCTCATTCACCAAGAAGGACCATTTCCCCTTACCATTCATTGACCAAGTCCTTGAGAGAGTGGCAGGTCATGCCTTCTACTGTTTCTTAGATGGGTACTCGGGGTATAATCAAATTGAGGTCTCTCTAGAGGATCAAGGGAAGACTAAATTCACATGTCCATTTGGAACCTTTGCTTTCAAACGCATGCCCTTCGGGTTATGCAATGCCCCTGGAACCTTCTAGCGGTGCATGATGGGAATCTTCTCAGACATGGTAGGGGATTTTCTAGAGGTCTTCATGGATGACTTCTCTGTGTTTGGGGATACATTTGAGGGATGTCTGCAGAATGTGGAGAGAGTCTTGTCAAGATGCGAAGAAAAGAATTTGGTCCTAAACTGGGAAAAATTCCATTTCATGGTTAAAGAGGGACTTGTTCTAGGCCATCTAGTCTCGAGTAGGGGGATTGAAGTTGATAAAGAAAAGGTTGAAATCATTCGTCACCTTTCATCACCCAAATTGTCAAGGAAGTGAGGTCTTTCTTAGGACATGCTGGTTTCTATAGAAGATTCATCATGGACTTTACTTCAATATCTCGTCCCCTTTGTGCTCTCCTAGTAAAGGATGCTCCATTTGTTTGGACAGAAAGCTGTGAGGGTTCATTCTCAACCCTCAAATCCTCTCTCACCTCTCCTCACATTATGAAATCTCCAAATTGGAGCCTTCCTTTTGAACTTATGTGTGATGTCAGTGACTTTGCTGTTGGAGCTGTGTTAGGACAATGCTGTGATAAAAATCCTTATGTCATTGCTTATAAAAGCTGGGTCCTTCTCTTACAATAATTTGACCTCACAATCAAGGATAAAAAGGGAGTTGAAAATGTTGTAGCTGATCACCTCTCTAGGATGGAATTCAAAGAAAACTCAAATCACCTTTCTGTGTCTGATTCGTTTCCTGATGAACACCTATACTCTGTGAGTGACTGCCCTTGGTATACTGACATAGCAAATTTCTTAGTGACAGGAGTCATTCCAAAATTCTTAGGGACTCAAGATCGAAGGAAATTTCTTTCTGATGTTAGACACTATGTGTTTGATGATCCATACCTCTATAAGTTCTGCCCTGACCAAGTCATTAGGAGGTGTATTCCAGAATCTGAACAAGAGTCCATCCTTAAATTCTGTCATAGTGAGGAATGTTGAGGTCACTTTTCCTCTAAGAAAACATCTTCTAAGATTCTTCAATGTGGTCTCTTATGGACCACCCTCTCAAGGGACTCCTACATATTTTGTCAAAGTTGTACTAGGTGTTAACAAGTAGGGTCCATCACAAAAAGGAATCAAATGCCACTCACTCCAATCTTAGTGGTTGAAATATTTGACTGTTGGGGAATTGATTTCATGGGTCCCTTCCCAAACTCTCAGGGATACCTATACATACTCTTAGCTATTGATTATGTCTCAAAATGGGTTGAGTCCATTACCACTAAATCCAATGATCCTCAAGTTGTTATTTGATTTCTGAAAGAGAACATATTTTCTCAATTTGGAATTCATAGGGCTATAATTAGTGATCGAGGACCCATTTCTACAACCATTCATTCTCTTCACTCATGTCTAAGTATGGTATTTCTCATAAAGTGTCCACTGCATACCATCCTCAAACCAATGGTCAAGATGAGTTAGCGAATAGGGAGATTAAGAAAATTCTTGGGAAAACTGTCAATCCTTCTAGGAAAGATTGGTCTGAGAAACTCTTAGATGCTCTTTGGGAATATCGTACAGCATAAAAACCCATCATAGGAATGTCACCATATAGGTTGGTTTATGGAAAAGCATGCCATTTACCTGTTGAAATTGAGCATAAGGCCTTTTGGGAAATTAAAAAAATGGATTATGACCTCTCATTGGCTGGAAAAAAAAGGAAATTAGATCTCAATGAACTGGGGGAATTAAGGATGGAGGCTTATGAAAATTCAAGGATCAATAAATCTAGAGTTCACGCCTACAAATCTAGGAATATAAAGGTCAAACATTTTGAACCGGGAAAACTTGTGCTCTTGTATAGTTCAAAACTTCATTTACACCTAGGAAAGTTAAGGTCTAGATGGTCAGGACCTTTCATAGTGAATCATGTGTACCCCCATGGGGCAGTAGAGATTCAAGATCCCACAAGTGGTTACATTTTGAAGGTCAATGGTCAAAGGTCAAAACCATTCCTTGAATCATTCAATAAACAGGAAATAGAGGTTGAGTTAACTGAGCCAACCTATGAACCAGGAAAAAAATTGATAGATTTAGGGTCCATGTTGGGCTAACGTCGTTAAAAAAAAGCGCTGCATGGGAGGCAACCCATGTTTTTCAAGTTTCCTATCATTTTGTTGTTTTAATAAAATTTATATTTTAATTAATCATTTTTATATTTAAAAAAATAGACTGTTGACTTGTTCTTCTATTATGAGTATGGATGGGTATGAAAGGGGAGCACCATATTCATCCGTGTCACGTGGTGTGATCCTTGAGTAATACCTTACCCAGAAATTTAAAAAAGAAGACAATGTATCATCAGTTTATTTTATTTTATATATATAGTTATATTTTACTTATATATATATACTCTTTTGTATTGTTTGTTTGTTTTTTTCACTAGGGAACTCTGCAAGTGACATGGATATGAAAGGACTAAATTGGAGCAGTAAGAACTTCAAACTTCAACCACCAAGTGACTTCATTCCATGATCCTAATATTTCAATTTCCTTATTGAACTTACCTTTTATTCCTCTACCCCCTTCTAAATTTTCTTTTCTTTAAACACTGGGGACAATGTTATTTTAAGTTTGGGGGGGACATAAAATAAAAAATTATTTCGTGTCAAAAAAAATGAATGATTTGAATTTTTTTGTGTAAATGGAAGGAAAAATTCCTTTAACTTTGAACATGGTAATACACGTTGCACACTTTGAAACTGAATATCAAATAATTTAGCATGCCCTGATTCTGATTTTAATCCTTGTATAATTTCATGAGCATAGATTTTGGAAAGTGTGGCTGTCCAATGTGATATTTCATCATTTATATTTTCATCCAAATAAAAAAAAGATCACAATGCACATCCCTTGGATAGTGGGGTATTAGTTTGAGTTCATGGGGTCCCCTAAATAAATATCATAGGTTTGGTGATCATTTTAGTTTAATATGAGTATTCAAAAAAATATATATTAAAAAAATTGCACATAGAGCAATGAAATCACCTAATGCGTGGCTTTCAACACTTGGGGATTGTCACTCCATAGTTGTCTGGCCCAGAGTTAGTAATTTTATCTCTATTTTTGGTAATTTGAATTTGTTTTTGACTGAGTTAACTTGAGATGATACCCGAGTATGTGGGATTCACTTGGTGCCCTAAGGTCTTTGAGCTTGGGAGTCATCGGCAAAGTCTCGCTACAGGGGTTGAATCTTTTGAGTGCAACTTCAATTACCATGGAAAAATTACAAAAACAAAAAAAATTATACAAAAAAAAATGAATACTCATTTTAATATTGAAATGTGATTCCACCTAGCGCTTCTGTAATTTCCCCCTTGAATAAAGATGAACCCCCATGTCTATTGTGATGCACAACACATCCTCATACTTAATTGATATTGGATGAAATATGGCAATGAATTTGAACAAAGGAATGAGCTTGGGATTGGGATCTTCTTATGAAACTATCTTGTATTAAAATATTTGTATGGGTTTCAGGATTTTTTGGTATAAGGTTTTTTGGTGATCATTGTGTACTAAAATGTTTTTTGGAAAATTGAATTCAAATTTCATATTGTTGAGATTTATTTTGCTCGGGACTAGAAAAAATCAAGTTGGGGGTGTGATTAGCCACTAAATGAGGATAATATTCATTGTTAATATACATAATATTCGTGTTCTTTATTATTCATAAACACCATTTTAGTGCATTTTACACTTTGAACATCATTTCACATTATGATTGTAATACCTTCTTAAAATGCATTATTATGTGGTACATTTTTTAACATAATTTGAAGTACCCAATGATTCATCTGATTATACATATTTGATTTTGATATTTTTTTAAATTGATCTAAACTCCAATATGAACATTTTTCATTCAGGGATCAATGGATAATTCATGGAAGAAGATGATGATATTTTGTGGTGAAAGGAAGTAATTCTAGAGAAGGTAGATTGGACACCGGCCCACTGATGAGACAGTGGGGACCAACATACAGACCCAATGAAGCCCAAATTTCTTGGGACGATATAAGACGTTTCTAAGAACAAATCACTCTTCAGGATCCAATGCTAATTCTACATCCATGGTGTCCATTTAGGCGGCCCAATTTAGATAAAAAATTCTGGGACGGATTATGTGTCACAGAAAAACATCCCACCAATTAAACCAAATCTATAAAACCATAACTTATTTTTTGCTAAGATTTTACATGATGTTAGGGGACATCCGTAGCTTAATTTAAGTCTTATATGGCCCACCAAAATTCGGCCATCTAGAAGGTGTTTCAAGCGCGTCTGTTCGGTGCATGAAAGCTGGATGCCTTTTCGGGTCAAGGGTGGAAAGTCTTCTTTCCACAAACTTTCCACCACCCTAGGCCTACCATAATCAAGTGGGATGATTTTTACTATTGAAGACTCGACCCAAGGCTTAAAAAATTCCTATTTAAGGCAGTAGTGGTAGAGGAGTTGATAATCTTGGGTGCTTGGTTTCATTGTAGTGTTATGCTGCCGCTTTGTGTTTGTAATCGCATTTCTTCCTCATGTAAGTTGTTTAATTCACCTTAGTTTCTTAATAAAAGTTCTTCATTTACTCTTATTATGTTCTTATACATATCACGTTGATACCATTAGTTCAAGTTGTGGATTTATTCACACCATACTTTGTGATATTTATCACACAACGGAGGAGTGATCTTTTTTTGTTGTTGTTTTTACTTCTTCAATTCCACCCTTGTAAGTCTACTTCCTGCTTCCGTTGAAGACATGTCGTCAATGGAGGGATAACTATTTTATGGGTTGATCCAAGGGAGTAGAAAGGGGCTGGATTGGATGTTATTTATCACTCCATTAATGGCTAATCACTTCCTTTAAATGATATTTTTATTTGATGATTTTAAAACATCTTCATCCTTATTGAATTTAAGGTCACACATTTCAAGTGCTAATACGAACCTCTAACTTGGAGTGCTCAAAACTTTGATCCTTCATGTGTATAGGTGATTAGTATTACGGTGTGTAGGCATTAAACCAGTAAGTGATGATTTCGTTTGATATTCTTAAATGAATCCATCTCAATTATAAGAAATTGAAATCATTACAAAAGTAATTCATCCAATCCACCCCGAGCGATAACCTAGGATCAACTTATTCTTTTAAATTGAATTAACTTAAATTTGTTAGTTATCCTTTAAACCCATATAAAATCAACCCAAGTTGGCCACTTCATAGCCAAAAACAGTCCATAGAATGTACGTTTCTACAGGTTTCTTCTTAGGTCTCCGAGGATTCGATAACCCAAGCTAAACTGCAAGGACCGTTCTACCTTCATCTCTTGGGTAAATTTGAGCGAGAATAAACCATCATATAATGAGTTACCTAATTATGACTCTCTTGACTTCATTGGTGATTTACATAGTGTGGTGAAGTAGATACCACATAGGGGGATGAGTTAGGAGGATTTGAAAATGAGTGTCTTCCCTTTTTTCTTAAAAGAAAATGCTAATAGTTGGTTCCAATAGTTGTATGAAGATATTTTTATACATGACACCAACTATTAAATTATATCCAAGAAGAATAAAAATTGAAATTTTTTACAAAATTACTAGGTTTATTCAAGATGAGGGTGAGATATTCCATGAAGTTTAGGACAGATTCAGGGGTTACTTAGGCAGTTTCCAAACTATCAATATACTCAACAATTACATACAAACACTTTTTATAATATTATCATCCAATATAACCAAATTGTTTTGGATAAATTGTTTGGAGGACATTGTAGTGATAATAGTTTTTGAATATATAAAGATAAATTTCAAAACTCTGACAAAAAATTCACATTATAAGTGTTGAAGGATGATAACTATTGTTAGTAAAGAAACCAAAAATGTTTAGAATGTAGTGGTTAAAGATACTAGATTTTATAATGAAAATAATTATAACTTACATAAAGAGAAACAACATCACCATGGTGCATTTCAACACTCAAATTCAGGTTTCCCCAAACATTGATATACGTACCTAGCCATCTAAAAATGAAAATTTTGCTAGGTATTGAAGATAATTTGTGATGATTTCAAGAAAAATTATTTTTTTTGACATATAATTTTTAATTTTTTTTTTATAAATTAGGTGAAAATGTTTTTCTGAAAATTTATAAGTTGTTTCTTGAGAAGTTGGTGAAAATCCAGATAAAGAAAGTGTTTTAAAAAGTTGTTGATCGAATGCTTCATCAAAATAATCTCATCAGCCACTATTATAATGTTTGAGTTGTTATAAAGATGAAATTCATTGAAAAAATATGTTGTTGGGTTAGAAATTTATGAAATGGATAAATTTAGAATATATTGAAAATAAGTAAGCTTGAAAGTTATTGATGTGAAGTTATATAACTTTTCCAAAATTAGTTAGATTATTTTTTTCTATTCTTTCATGATTCTAAAACATCATTAAGAATTCATGATACAAGAAAGATTTTGTAGAAGGAAATAGACATTTGAGTTTCTAGATTTTTTGAATTGGTTGTTTTCTAGACATGGATCATCAAACCAAGAATAATCAGATGAAAAAGTTGTCTGAAGATAGGAAGTCATCAGAAACATCCAATCAGACCCAAATGCAATTTATGAGTTTTTTAATTTGTTTCATATTTGAAAATGTTAAATAAACATGAATAGGCATTAGACCAAAATCATTGAATGAAGAAGTTGTCAAAACAATAGAAGTGTCAAGGTTTCTGATATTGTACGGTTCTCAAAATATAAATAAGTCTGAAGTTGTTTCACCTCATAAGTTGATGGAATTAATAAGTTATTAAAATAGTTATACTTTTTTATTATAATGACCTATTTATAATTTAAGTAGTTACTCAGTTGTTACAAATAAAATGTTGTTATCCAAGTCATTAGGAACCAATCCATCAGATAATTAGTTGATTCTGATAAGTCATCAGATGTAGAGTTTCATCAGACATAGTTTGATTGGATGGAGGGAATGATGAAGATTTGTGCATAAAGAATTTTAAGAGTTATAAGTATCTAGAAAAAGAAAATGTTTGAAAGGATGAATTTTTTTATAACCATTCATTGTAGGTTTCTGAATTCCTTAGAAGTTTCAATAATTGATTCAACCATTTTTAGTTGGATTTGACCATTAGAGTTAGAAATTGTTCAAGTTGTTTTGATTTCAATTGGTCAAGAGAAAAAAATGAGTTATCTCAGTCAGTCCAAGAACATCATAATGATAAATAGATTTTTGTACTGAGATTTTTCTGACTGGAAATTTCCAGATAGAACATTTTCAATTTTATTTTTTAGTTTAATTGTTTTCCAATTGGGTTAATAGGATCTTACAAATGAATTATTTTCTAGACTATTGTTTCAGGACAGAGGGTTTCATATTTAATAATAGTTTTAAAGAATCAAAAAGTTTTTAGAAGCTACCATAAGATATGAGAAGAGTAGAAGTGGTCAAGGATAAAGTTTAAATGTGAGTTAATTTTTTTTTGGAATTTTAGTAAGTGGGAAAATGTTTTAGTTTACCACATTTAATATTTATGGAACACTAATAAATAGAGGAGGAAAGTAATGCAGTACATAAAATTGTTCACCCATGCATAAAATCTATTAATCCATAGAATTCATGCTATAAGTGGGTTTTCTAACTAAAGTTTTTTCATATTAAAGAAGTGTTCCTAGAAAAAGGGTTCTGATCAAAAGATCGAACTGAGGCATGTTAAGATTACTAGATAGAGTTTATCAGACTAATGGAATCAGTCTGATTCTTAAGAAGAAGTTTAAAAAGACTAGGTTTGTTAATAAAACTAAATAGATGTTGGTATCAAGTAAAAATTGAGAAGAGGTTAATCATACTAAGCCTATTGGACTGGGTTCACCTAACTGAGGAAATCAGACCTAAGCCCAACAAATTGAGGTTTCAGACAGGTCTATTTTGGAAAAAAAATGTTTTAATGTTCATTTTTTTGGTGGATCAAATTTTTGTTAGATTTTTTTGTAAACTGATTGATGTTAGTAGAATAATTACTATTTGGGGATAAAAGGTTTCTAGTGGGATTTTAAACAAGTTGTATTTGCTTCTTTATAATAGTGAATTTACATAGACACACAAGAGTGCCTATGGAAAGGGTGTTGGTCATCATATTGAGGTTGAACCATATAAAAAAGAGTCCCATTTTTAATTTTCTATTTATGCATGCACTTGAGTTTACTAAAAGTTTAGATGTAATAAAATTTAATAGTTTTTAGTGGTTATGTTTCCTAAAGTTGAAATTTTTAAAAATACAACAATTGATTCAATGCGCCCTCTAAATTATTCTTCGACCCTTTGTAACTTCAATTAGTTTCATATAGAAGGATACCATATTGAATCCTTATCATGTATAATCTTAATTCTATTAATAGTGGAGTAATTCCAAAATTTTATGGAAAAAATTATTATGGATGTAAATATAGGATGATTCTATATCTTTTATCTCTTGGCCTACAAGTTTTTGATGTTACTACAATTGGTTTTCCACAATTTAAGAAAGATTCTCCTATAAATTTTGTTGAAAATAGAAATATTGAATTTGATGGAAAATATATAAATTTCATTCTTATGCCTCTATCAGAAAATGTTTATAAAAAGTTAATGGGTCTCAAAACATCAAAGGGTGTATGGGACAATATCGAAAGTATTTTTGAAGGGAATACTAAAGTGAAAGAATCAAAGCTAAAAAGCTGGCATTACTAGTTTGAAAACATAATAATGATATATGAATAAATAATTGATGAGTACTTCACTAGAGTAAATGAAGTTTTTTTCAACATCAGAGGTTTTGGAGATTTCTTAGAAGATTCTAAATTCATGAGAAACTTTCTAGATAAGTATTATTCTAAAATTTCAACTCTATATTATAAATATTATTTATATCATAAAGAATTGAATAAATTTTTTATTTCTTATAAATTGAGATCATCTATTGTGTTCAAAAATAATATGAAAGATGAATTGACTTTTGAAGTTATAAGAAAAATAAAAATTCATGATTTTGAAGATGTTTATCCTTGTGATTTTTAAGATAAAGAGGATGATGAGTTAAATGAAAAAATAATTCCAATTATCTCCAATAACTATTTCATAGGAAGAGAAAAGTATAGAGAAAAAAATCCTCTCAAATTTTTCGAGTGTGGTAGAACTGAACACTTTTCTATGAACTGCCCTGAGAAGAAAATTGGAAAATATTAGGAAGATTTTGTGGAAAAAACATTGATAGAGTAAGTTAATAAAAATTTATAAAAAATAAAAGATATCCAAAAAATATAAGAAGATCACTAGAAGCAAAATAATTTTTCTATGTAATAAAATTTAATCCAAATTAACTGAAAACAACTTTTTAGAAGTTAAAAGATCAGAAAATTCATTGAAAAAGTTGATAAAATAAAAGATTTTTCATATAGTGAACAAGGAGGAGGAGGAGGTGAAGAATCATACAGAAAATGTAAGCATAGATCAAAACGTGTTACATGTATTGAGAAAAATAGATCTCTCAATAAATAAATCAAAATAATTAATAATGATAGTGTAAATGTTTTTGAAGGTGGAAAAGATGTTGTCAAAAAAGTAGAAGAATACATCCAGGATATCTTAAGTTGCGAACATATAATTTATTAATAGGGAATTATGGTTCATAATATCAATAAGAAGTTTTAATCTAAGGAAGAGTAATTTAAAAACTCTCAATCATAACTTCTTTAGGCAAAAAATACATTAATTTGAATGAAAATTTTAGTAAGGCTTCAGAAGTAAAAGTTGAATCATCTAAAGTTGCAGAAAAAATCACTCCAAGAAATACATGAAATCTACACCCACTAAACTAAATAGTTAATCTGATTTTTTAAACATTCTAGGTGTCAAGAAAAGTGTCAAGAAATATTCGTTTGAAAATGGATGTTAAAAACCTATCACATATAAAAAAATTTATAATTATTCCCAAAAGAAATATTTCACATCACCAAAGGTAAAAAAATATAGAAATATGTTTCAAACAATGATAATATTATTATAGAGACATATCATTATTTTACAAAAAAAAGATTTAATGGGTTATATTGGTGTTGTATAATTTATTTTCCCAAATCTTACAACTGGTAGCATAAAATTTCTATACCATTAAATAGGTTTGAACATAGTGGAAGCAAAAGTGGAAGAAGAAAGAGTAATTTTCCTAAAACTCAGCAAGTTGGAAAATTAAAAAAATAAAGATGTTAGAAAACATCCAAGAGAAAAAAAAATTAATTTCTTGATGAATTATTCATAACATGTGACCAGGTTATTCATCATGCCAAAAAATCTATGAAAATCCTTCCCGGTCAATTTTCTTATAGTAGAAAAGGAAAGAAAGTTGGAAAGAAGAAATTTGAGGAATGATATTTTGTTATTGAGACAACTTTGAAAGAAAGTAAAAAAAATAACTTACCATGGATACTTGATAGTGGTCATTCATCACACATGATAGGTTATTTGAAAATATGAAAAGATACTGAAAATTATGATGGAGGAGTTATTACATTCATGAATGATAGTTCATTAAAAATCAGAGGAATATGAACATCTGAGATTGAAGTAGAAAAGTATAAATCTAAGTAATTTGTATTTTTTGATGGACTAGAACATAAAATAATTAGTGCAATTAAAATTATTTATTATGGAAAATAAGTGATTTTTTGAAAATATTATTATGTCGTTAGTAGTATAGAAGATCTAAATTTTGTTAAAATAATTGAAAGAACTAGTGGAAATATTTTTCAAATTAGAGAACATGACAAATTGGTCCATGAGACATAAATAAAAAAAATATATTATTATATTATCACTTTTATTGATGATTTCACTCGAATTTCAAACATCTTGTTTATAAAACACAAGTAAGAGGCTGTAGAGATGTTCAGATTCTTTAGAAAAATATGTTGATAGATAAATGGAGGTTTATATAAAGAAGTTGAGAATAGATAATAGTATAGAGTTTAAATGATTTTTTTTATTGTATCTAAGAAAGCATGGAATCAAAATCAATATATTTACCCCTACACCCCTAAAAAATGAATATTAAGAAAGTAAAAAATAGAATTTTGGTCGAAATGGGAAGAATCGTGATAGCAGAATACAAACTTTAAAAGTTCTTTTGGAGAGAAACATTAAGAACTATTGTTAATGTGAAAATAAATGTTTTTATACCAAAATACAACATAAATTACTTTGAAATGTGGTATCAAAATCATCATTTAAGTACTTAAATATTTTTGGAAGTCCATTTTTACTAAAAATAAAAAATATGGATCTTGGAAAATTTGATGATAAATGAGAAGAAATAATTTTCATGGGATATCCCCCAAACTGAATAAGTTATAAATGCTGGAACAAGTATTTAAAAAATTTATTGGATTCATATGATGTTAGGTTTATTGAAAATTTGAATTCCTTAATAAATAATATGGAAAATATTGAGAAAGGAAAACTAAATATTTCCAATAAAATATGTAGTGATTCAAAATAAACATGTCAATATATAGAAGAATCATGTGATGAAGAAAGTGAACCAAGAAAAGAAATTTTGAAATTTCCTAATTTACATAAATATATTGAAACTAAAAATATTCTTGGAAATCAGAGATATCTGGGTCAGACAATAAAAATATTGATATTAGAAAATCATACATCAAAACATTTCACAAATTCTACCTGAATTAATTTTATAACCACATGAACACAAATAATGGGTTGATATGATTAATTAAGAGTTGGATCAGATTGAGAAAAAAAACACTTGGAAACATGTTCCACATCTAGAAAACAAAAAATTTATTAGAACAAAATGGGTGTACATAATAAATTTGAATAAACATGGATAAGTTTCAAGAAAAAAATCAAGACTTGTTTTCAAAAGATATTCATGTGTGGAAGGTGTGAATTTTGAAGAAACCATTTCCCAATTTGTAATATTATAAACTATTTGAATACTTATAGTAGTGGTTTCACATACAAATTAAAAATTTCTCAGATGGATGTAAAATCATCTTTTAAAAATAGTGAGATTGAAGAAGAAGTTTACATTGGGAAACCATGTGGGTTTATAATTGATTATGATGGAAAAAAAGTTTTTAAATTTAGGAAATTCTTGTTTGGGTTAAAAAAATCCACATGTTCTTGGTATTATAAACATTATAATTTCATGAAAATGTTAAATTTTACTAAATAGGGTGTTGATAGAAACACGTATAAACAAGAAGTTAACTCCAGTACCCTGATATTAATTGTGTATGTTGATGATATAATTTTCACTGCAGATGAATAAAAAAAATTTAATTAATTTTCCAAGGAAATGGAGAAGAAATTTGAGATGTCAACCTTGGGAGAATTAACTTTCTTCTTGGTTTATAAGTTCAACAAAAGGACAAATACATTTTCTTATCTCAAGAAAAATAAATTATGGAATTATTAAAAAAATTTGGTATGGAAGAATCCAAATAAGTTTCAAATCCTATTTTAGTAAGGATAAAGTTGAGTAAATATGAAACCAGAAAGAGTGTGAATAAGAAAGATTTTTAGAAGCTGATAGGAAGTTTTCATTATCACACATCCTTAAGAACTGATATTGTTTTTGTCGCAACCTTGTATTCTAGATATCTGAGTGATCCAAAATAATATCATATGTTGGAACTAAGGAGAATTTCATGATATGTTAAATGAAAAAATTCACATGTGGTATTATACATAAGAAGTTTTGGAATAAAATTTCATGGTTATACTTATGCGAATTGTTTTAAAGATTGTAATGATAAATAATCAACTCTTAAAGGAACGTTTTTCTTGTGAGAATGTTTTGTGAGTTAGAATAGTAAGAAAAATAATTCAGTAACTTTGAGAATCATGGAATCAGAATATGTTTCATCTACCCAAGCATGTACTCAAATTTTGTGGATGAAAGTTTAATTAGAAGATTTTAAAGTTGATATTTCCAAACCGTGAAGATAATTTATGATAATCAGAGTGCAATTTATCTTTCTAAAAATCATATCAAACATTAAAGATCAAAACATATTGATATAATGTTTCACTTTATAAAATATAAATTTTTTGGTGGAGATGTTGTGCTAGAATATGTTTTAGAAAAATTTCAAATTGATGATATCTTCACAAAAGAAGTGTTAAAAGAGAGATTTGTGGAATTGAGGCTTCAACATCATATTCAACCTCTACTAAATTCTTTCAAAACATCTTAAAGATAGAACCCACAATGATTTGGATTATATTGACAAAGGGGGATAATTTTTTCAATTTTTTTCATATAATTGGAAAATAATTATTTCTCTTTTGAAATTGAATCTCAATTTGTGGTTATTATAAAATTTATGATAAAAAGAAAAGTAAGAGGAAAATATAAAAGTAATGGGAAGTTTATCTTAATATAGAAGAAAATTTTCTTATCACTGAGGGATGTAATTCCTTCAAAAACATTACTTTATCTAGCAGTGTGGGGTCAGGAAACTCTATTTTGATAAAGGTTATGTTTTGATAAATGTTCAAAAACGAGTTTTGGAAAAATCAGAGTGTTGGAAAATATTGAGTTGAAAATTTTATTAATGAGAGTTGTCAACAAATCCAAATGGGGTGATGGAAGATCCTTTTTGATTATTTAAATTTTTTTGTTTTGTTTTGATAAATAAATTTTTGTAAAATATTTTTTTTGTAAATCAAATGAAATATGTCTTGCTGAATGTTTATAACTTATTTTCTAAGAGGTTGATAAAAATATGGATAAATAAAGTTTTTTAAAAATATAGAAATTATATACTCCGATCACACTCATCTCATCAAACACTATTAGAAATTATGATTCGTTGTGAAGATGAAATTCATCAGAAAAATAAGTTGTTGAGTCAAAAGTTATTGAAATGGAGAAAGTTAGAAGTTTTTTAAAATAAGTAAGATTGAAAGTTATTGATGGGAAGTTTTATAACTTTACAAAATTTATCATATGATTATTTTATATTCATTAAATATTATAAAACATCATGGAGAATTCATGATACAAGTAGAAGTTTGTAAAAATAAATATAAGTGAGTGCTTCTAGAGTTTCCAAAGTATATGTTTTTTCGATGTAGGTCATCGAACTGAGAAGCACCACATGTAGAAGTTGTTAGAAGACATGAAGTCATCAGACACACCTGGTAAAATGTGAATGTGATTTCTATGTTCTAATTTATTAAATTGTTTAAAATATCAAAGAAATATTAATAGTAATCATATGTAGATATTTGGATAAAGAAGTTGTTAGAAATCTAGAAGTGTTGTAGTTGTTGAGATTGTGCGGTTCTCAAAATATAATGAATTCTAAAGTTTTTTCACCTAAAAAATTTATCAAATGCATAATTTGTTAGAAGATTTTGAGTTTTCTATCAGATTGATCTATTCAGGCTTATGAATTTTGTTGACTTGTTACAAATAGAAGTTTTGATCCAAGTCATCAAGCATGAATCCATCAGATAAGAGGTTGACACTGATGAGTCATCATATGTAATGTTTTATAAGAAGCACTTTGATTAGATGGATAGAATGTTGAAGAATTGTGAAGAAAGAAGTTAAAGAGGAGTAAGTACCTAGAAAAAGGAAATTTTTGAAAGATTGAAGTTGTTTGAAAACAGTCATTGTAGGTTTTTTAATTCTTTATAAGTTGCAAAAATATAGTCAACCATTTTTAGTTGACTTTGAGCATCAAAGTGATCAATTATTAAGGTTTTTTTATTTTCAATGGGTCAATAGACAAAAAATGTGAGTTATTTCAATTGGTTCAAGAACATAATAATGATAAACAGATTTCTAGAATAAGATGTAATATACTTGAAATTTTTGGATGGAACTTTTTCAAAGTGATTTATTAGATGAATTGGTTTTCAATTAGGTCATGTGGATCAAAAAATGAAGAATTTTATGGACTATCATTTCTATAACGAGGGTTCCATATTAGATAAGAGTTTTAAAGAATCGATATGTTTTGAGAAGCTACTGGAGGAGATGATAATAGTTGAAGCAGTCAAATATGAAGTTCAAATGTGAGTGAAATTTGGAGTTTTGGAATTTGGGTGAGCAGGAAAATATTTCAGAATAACTATAAATAGTATAAGAAATAATGGTAGTACTTAATACTATTCACCAATCCATAAAAGTTGTTACTCTGTATAAATGGTGTCAGAAGTGAGTTTTCTAACTGAAGTTGTTTTGTGTTGAAGAATTTTTTGTAGACAGAGGGTTCTGATCAGAAGATCAGATAGAGGAATGTTAATATTACCAAAGAGAGTTTATCAGACTGAGGGAAGAATTTTGACTCTTGAGAAGAATTTTGAAAAGTCTAGGTTTGTTAATTAGACAAAATATATTTTTTTATCAAGCCTAGATTGAAAAAAGTTGAATCAGATAGATTCTTTCAAACTGAGTTCATCAAACTGAGGCAATCGGACCCAGGCACATCAAACTGAGGTTCCTGGTAGATCTTTTGTGGAGAAAAAATATTTTATACTTTTTAGTTTTTGGCTCAAATTTTTGTAAGAATTTTTTTAAAATGTTGTGAGTTAGTATAACCATTCTTATCGGTATATAGAATGTGTCTAATGGGTGTTAACAAAAATTGAATTTACTTTTTCATAATAGTGAATTTATATATACCCATAGGAGTGGCTAAATTAAGTATATTTTTTCTCATACTGAGGAAAAATAATATAAATAGTGTGTTAAGTATTTAATTTTATATTTATGCATGAAATTTAGTTTACTAAAATTTGATAAATAAGAAACACTAACAAGTTATAGGGGCCAAGTTTCCTAAATTTGAAATTTTTAAATAGGGAAAAACTAATTCAACCCCCATCCCCATTTAGTTTTTCTTTAATCCTTTATAACTTTAGGTGAGGACCTAGGATGTAGTGTAGGGATGATCTATTTTAAAATAACTATAACTAGGGATATAAAAATCATTAAAATTTATCATGGAAAGAATAATGGGTTCTTAGACCTACTTCTCCCCCAAGTATTTCAACAACATCTTAGGAATCAATTTAACAACCAATAAGGTATGAGACTTATAATCCCCATGTAATGTTTGAGGGGGGAATTTTTTTAAAGGATGGATTAAATATTAAGTTGAATAGACTTTTAAGATGAGTATTTTAAAGTTCAATTTGATAAAAATTCTCAACATGAATCCGATAAGGCTCGTTCGGATGCTAGGATACACAATTTAGATTTGAAAAATGGGACAATCAGTTAGGGTAATGAGAACAGGACATAATGTAAACTACTAAGCACCACTGAAGTGAATCATAGGGAGAATATGATGGTTACCACGACTAAGAGGGGTTTTCACACTCACTAGGAAGTTCAAAAAGATCCTAAACCTACTCAAAATGATAATATGGATGGAGATAGAAACAAAAATCTAGAAAATATCAAATATATAAATTTATATAGTGATACTGAAATCACTTTGAAACTGATTATTTTAGCTTAAAAATAAAAGAAAAAAAGGATTGAAAAGCTAAGATAATAAAGGGAAAAATAATATTCAGGAAGATATTTATGGTATTCAACCCATAATCAAGAATTTAACTCTAACCATTCATTTCCATGAACGAATAATGAAAAAGGATCAGGAGCCAGAACTTCTTAAATTTCTAGAACTTTTTAAGAATCTTGAAATCAGAATAAATTTTTTTAAGCTTTTAATAAAGATCCATCTTATTTTAAATCATTAAATAAAAAATTTTCAAATAAAAAATCCTTGTAATGATTTTCTAAATAAAATATCATAGAGGAGTGTAGTGTTGTCTTGAATAATGGGATACCTCCTAAAATTCAAGATCCATGAGTACTTTTTATCCCTTTAACCTTAGAGGATAGTATAATATTTAAATATTTGTGTGATCTTAGTGTGAGTACGAATCTAACTAAGTTTATATTTTTTTCATCACTTGAAATTTTGAGTACCACATCCCACCATGTTTTTCCTACAATTAGTAAACTAGTCTTTTGCACACACAATCTGGATGGTTAATAAATTTCTCATGAGAGTGGGGTAGTTGTACCTACATACTTATTTTATTATTTTGGACATATAGTGTGATAAAGAAAGTTCCCATCATCTTTGGTAGGCCTTACCTATCCATAAAATAATTTTTCATACATATTTCTAAGGGTAAGATGATATCCAAACTACAAAAACACAAAGAGAAATTTAATGTTTTTAAAAGAACCAAATAACATTTATAATGTCAAATATACCCGATAGATATGATTTTAGGATTAAAAGAACCTATTAATGAGGGAGAGGAGGGTTTTTTTAGAATGAAGGGTGAAATTAATATCCAATTTTTCCTAATAGAAACTTTCATGGGACTCTTCTATAAAAAGAAAGAATAACGTATAGATGAGTATTTGGAAGAGTTATGAGGACACTTAGATGAGTTTTCCTTATGAAATATTCTGAACCTAATAATATAATATGGTAATGTGAAATAGTTTTTTGGGGAAATTTGTGATTAAAAGGTGACTTTCTATAATATTTTCTTTAGTAGATTGATTGAGGATATAACAACCCAAATTATCAAACATAAATATTACATATTAATAGATGAATATTAATTATATAACATAAAATCCACACCAGATTTATTTAAGTCTAGTTACTTTGGAAAATTAGAAATATAAACAACTGGTTCATAGGTGAAATAAATTATCAAACACTGATTTCTTCATATCTATAACACTTCTTATAATTATCATACATAAAACGTTTATTTATAACCTAGGGAAGAAAACCTAATAAAGGGTAAGCTCATATTCCTAGTAAAGAAAAAATTAAATATCAATGATCATATACAAGTAACATGAGAATAAGTGTATGAGAAAATGATCTTAACATTTAAAAAACATACCTTTCATATAATAGAATATAAAATTGAGTCATGGAATAAATCTTGGTATTTTATAAGACATGAATCATAAAGAAATTAAAATAAATAATCCATAAGAGAATAACATTGGAATAAGATATATATTTTTTCATAAAAATAAACTTTCAACATTTTGAACAAGTGTAAATAGAATCATGTTCAATCATTATGTTAGTACATGAAATCCGACACTCACATAAACTTATGGAAATGTAACCAGGACCACGATTAATCTTATGGAAAAAAAACAATCCCATGATTAATCATATGAATATGAAAACCAGGCCCACACTAAATTATATGAACATGAAAACCAATCCCACACTTAATCTTGTGGACATGAAAGAAGGTCCATACATAATATTGTAATCATAAAATCAGGTTCATGTATAACATAATTAACTCATGAGTTATCCATATTTACCTAATGCATTGGAGGGATATTTAGGTCCCACACAATACGTAATCCATACATTTGTGTGCCACTAGATCAGAAAATATTAATTATAACATATCTCGGTAAAAGGAAATAGTTTCCATAAACATTTCATCATAATATAACCCATGGAAAAGGAATGCGTTTCATAAACCTCATATTATCATAAATATAAAACATTCATAGAAATAATAAGTATTGTATCATTGGATCATATCTACAGTTTAGCATAAGTAACATCAAATGATGTCATTATATATGAAAAATGGATTTGGAAGATCACTTGGAACATTTCTTGATGGAAATAATCCTTCCACTTTCAAAATCACTTTTTTAAAATAAAAATTCATAAAAAAATTCAAAATACATTTTTTAAATAGCAATGGAAAGTTATAAAGTAATATTTAAAACATTAAGTTTTCATGATGGTGGAAAATTCGGTTAATACTGTACATATTAAAACAAATATTCTTTTCATATTTTTGATAGAATCCAAATGGACCTTATTTAGAAAATTGTAATGGCCCAATCCATCCCTTGATCATAATATTGTCTGCTTTGGGCCTAGCCTTCAAGGTTTTTATTTCCCATGGATTTTCCCTCATACATCCCCTGTAAAAGGCCTCTTAATGGGATAGATATCCACACCACCTTATAAATTGGTGTTTTGTGCTCCTCCTACTTCGATATGGGATTACCAGAATCCCCCCTAGAAGGGACTAGTGTCTTCACTGGAACATTGAATGGACAATGGCTCTGATACCATTTATAATGGCCTTGTCCATCCCATGATCAAGATAATGTTCACATTGGACCTATCCCACATGATTTTTCATTCCCTAGGCTTTATCCCTTAGAAATCCCTCAGGAAAAGGCCTCATGATGGGAGAGGTATCCACATCACCTTATAAAGAGGTGATTCATACTCCTCCTCCTTCGATGTGGGATTGTTATAATCCAAAAATTAATTATTTAAATCAATAGTCTAAATATATCATAATTAATTTAATAATTAATTATTCATGATCTAAAATCCCGATATCCTAATTTCACTCATATTTTAATTAATTAATTCACTAAATTAATTAATTTTATGAAGAACACAATTAATATAAATTCTGTAATTACATAAACTTAATTGCAATCAAGACTATGGGATTTTAATTTTAATCCACCTACCTCAATAACGGTGATGAATGATTCCCAATGGATAATCCTGATTTGATGTAGATCAACCGAGAATACGATGATGATCCCAATCTAGATAAAAAACCAAAATACATAGTAAAATGAAACAAGATATCTTAAATATAGATATAAATTCAATAATCCTAGATCTATATTCAAAAAATATTTATCAAGATCCAATAATCCTAGATCTAGATTCAATAAATCTATATCTAGATCCAAAAGTGGCTAAATATAATTATTTTATCTAGGAAGCGGATCAGAAGAGAGATATAGATCTAAATGAGAATAACACCCATACCCAGGAGGTGTGTGGATGGTATTCGATTGAAGATGGTGGTGCGCGAAGGATCATTTCTCTAAAGAAGAGGTGCACATGGGAGTTCTAGTCCAAGGAGGAGGCTCTGTGATGGAGATTTGGTTCATGGAGGAGGTGCGTGGGGATTATGAAGAAATGAAGAGAGGGTTCCAAGGACCTGTAGCGGAGGAGAGGCGATTCCATAGGTTTACATGATGCTGGATTCATGACTTTAATATATTGGGTTTCATAATTACAAGATGTGAATTACCATTTCATGTCATGTAAAATTCATGAGTTAATTCATAATTTTTCAAAGAAATCCCATAAAAAACCATTTAAAAAATAATAATTAAAAATTACATGTGGTGTAATCTATTTTTGTGGCATGACAGCACGTGGTGAAAGATAGTTACAGGGGGTGTAATCGTCTTTCTTGACATGTCAACACATGGTGAAAACTACATTAATGACATGTTGACATGTTGTGAAAAATAGTTACAGGATGTGTAAATTTTTAAAGTTTGGAATTAATTCAAGATACAAAATAAATTCACAGGGTCTAAACAAAACAATTCATATCATGGATTGGGTCTAGAATGTGTATTTATTCTATAGTAATAACTCACCACTTAATCCTATTGTACCCCTGGAAAAGACAGGATCTTATATTCTTACCACCTTATAACAGCTTTTCCTTAGGCTGTACTCCCATGAACCTCTAAGATTTTGAGTCAAATAAATTCGGTCCACTGTGACCTCTTATCCACTTCTCTCTCCCATGATTCCTCCTTAACTCATCTATGTTTCCATAATACATGAACTAACATCACAATCTATCCCCGTAACACCTTTTCACTGCATTCCAATAAATATTTTGTATGCTCCTCAAAGAATGAATTAGTCTCAATCTCAAAATCCACAACATACATGACGTATTTCCCAACTCACTATTCCCAAGAACCACAAGAAACCATTCAACATTGTCACTTATCCTGGTCATCAAAACCTGCCTAGAAAGGATGTACATTCACCACCTCCAAGGCTCACCAATCCTTTCCCTGATGATATTAAACATGAACTTTATAGTTTCATCATTGGAATTATCATGCCACCACTTCAAACCAATGGTCTTGACCCTCACACCTACTATTGAAATATCTCTCCCAACCTTATGGGAATCATTAACCATTCTTGTTAAGAAACTCCACCACCATAGTTGTTATCAACATCTGGTCAATCATAGGAACCTTATACGCAAACTTTTCATGGCATACCACACACCATCCATCTCCACATATATACAACTTCATAAGAAAAATTTCCAAGGGGCCTCATATTTAACCAAAATATATTTATGTATCTAAGAGTAAATAAAAAGCTTTCTCAGCACACCCAATATGATGTTAAAGTTGGGGACATGATCATCACTGATTAAAATTACACTAAGAATTCGTCGATGAATACCACCACCAATCCTTCTTTATCGATGTTTCCTTCCCCTATATAAATATATTTATATTTAAAATGCCCCAATATTCCCTTCCCACCAACATCTCACCACATTTATCCAAAAGAATATGGTACCTCACACAAACCACAATCGAGTTCTCAAACTAGGGCATTCTCAATACCCAAACATACCCACATCAAGGGCCAAATAAACAAAACAAATGATTCATATTTCACAACATATGCACATTTAACAAGAGGTATTTACAAAAAACCATAATAAGTATTTTCCCTTTTTCCTACCACATGGTCAATAATGAGGTGTTATCAATACCTTTAATCATTATACACCTTATTATTTTCTAATAAGGGTAAACACATTCTAATTATTATATTTCTATCATTATATACCCATTTATTCTTATCTTGCATCATTTTACAATGTTTATAAATTTCATGTTAAGAACCATTTTCATTTCAAATTCACAATCAAGGAAAAAAATTCAAGTTAAACAACATACCCATAACCTGCTTTCCCGTGCATGCCTAAAATGATGCATGTCACAATAATCCTAAGTGCCTAGAATGATTCATGCAAACTCAAATCTTATGTCACTCAAGTCCACGAGTCAGTCTCAAAAAATCTAAAAAAAAAATAATCACATCACACAACAAGTGTGTAACCCAATGTGAAATAACATCAACTATAACAACACATATCAATAACTAGAATCCCACTACAGGAACTTGGCTTTTACCATCATACATGGGGTACCCACTCCCATGAATGATCTCTTAAGAAAGACCCAACTCATAATATTCTCCTATTTACCTTTCCAAAAATATTAAGACAAAAGAAGAGGAAAATAAAATCCTGTGATACCACTTTGTAACATCCCAAATCGAGTTCCAGGAACCGGTACCTTGAGCTGGACTGCCACCTGAACTCAGGCGCACCTCCACATACACCAGAGGATGCTGACTAGTAGAGAGGGTATATTATCCGTCATTGGAATACTATAGCCTCTTTTTTTCTCTTTTATCATATTCATACACCAGTTTAAATAATATATCAATAAAATAAATTGTATAAGATAAATAGAATAATATTGGTATCACAAAATGATACAAAACTGGAAGAATAAAATCAAAAAAATGGTATACATGCCATGCTAAGTATGTTCCATGTGTCATCATGAAAAAATTAAAATAAATAAAGACACTGAAAACTCCTCCAAGTGGGTCTCTACACCATTTTTAGTTCCCTCAACTACTGTCCATCCCAAATCTTCCATCTAACACATGTAATTTTCCCTTATCCTATCCTGCAAACATGTAATCTATTTGAGTACCGATCAGCCAACACAAATAGGGTGTGAGTACAACTCAGTAGGCCACCACCAGTGATGTATAAATCAACATCCAGTCAGATAGTAGTGTACGCAATTCTATAATGAAATAATTACAATGCATAAATAAATAGTTATCACATTATCATTTATTATTTTTTTAACCACATTAACTCTAGGGTTCCCAAGGACACCCATACCTCAATACTAGCTTTGCCTCATTCCAGAGAATGAAGTGTTCTATAGATAATATCATATATTAATACCTATATCAACTCATGTCAGAGCTTGAATTGTTCAATGGTGATATCATATCTCAGTACCTAATTCGACACATGCCGAAGATTAATTTATTTTCATGTGGGGCCATATCTTTTCCAGGGGTGCAGTGGGATTAAGTGGTGAGTTCTGAATATAGATGAAATATATGTTATGGACCCAATTCACAATGTGAATTTTTTGGGTAGACCCTATAAATTTAAATCACAGATTAAATTAGTTCACTGCTTCGAAAATTTACACCCCCAATAACTATTTTTCATAACATGTCGACATGTCACAAAAGTAGTTTTCTCCATGTGTAGACATGTCACGAAAGAAGATTATACCCCCTATAACTGCCTTTCACCATGTGTTTACATGTCACCAAAGTAAATTACACCACATGAAATTTTTAATTATTGTTTTTAAGGGGTTATGATGGGGTTTCTTTGAAAAATCATTAATTAACTCATGAATTTTACATGATGTGAAATGATAATTCACATCATGTTATTCTGACACGCAGTATATTAAATTTACAAATCCAGTGCCGCATAAACCTTCAGAATCACCTCTTCTACTTTACAGGGACTTGGAACCCACTCTTATTTTCCACATATTCCCCACACACTACCTCCATGGACCAAAGCTCCTCTTTAAAGCCTCTTTCTAGGACCGGAACTCATCTATTCACCTCTGCCTTGCACTGAAGTTTCTTTTCACACCACCTTCTTCAATAGAATACCCTATACACACCTACCTGGTATGGGTGTTCTTCTCATTGATATCTATCTTTATTTTCTAATCCTCTTCCTAGATAAAATAAAGATGTGTATCCCATATTGGATCTGTATCTATATTCATTGAATCTAGATATAGTCTTGTTAGATCTAGATCTATATTTTTTAAACTCGTTCTAGGATTATTAGATCAAGATATAGATTTTTTGAATCTAAATATAGGATTATTGTATTTAGAACTGGATTTAAGAGATATTTTTTCATTGAACTGTGTATTTAGGTTTTGGATCTAGATTGCAATCATTGTTGCATTCTCGATTGATATTCTTCAAATTGGGAATATTTTTTGGCAAGTGTTCATCATCGTTCTCAAGGTATGTGGTCTAATATTCAAATATCATAGTCTTGATTTCAATTATGTGTATGTAATTATAGAATTTCTATTAGATGTTTATAAATTGCGTTCTTGATTAAATTAATTATTTTGGTGAATTAATTAATTAAAAGATGTGTGAAATTGGGATATTGGGATTTTAGATTTTGAATAATTAATTGTTAAATTAAGTATGAGATATAAATATTTTTTTAGATGATTAATTGTATAATTAATTATGGGATATTGATGTTATGAATTGAATAATTAATTGTTGAATTAATTATGTGACTATGAAATTTTAATTTGGATAATTAATTATTGAAATTAATTAAAACATTATTGAGATTGTTGAACATGATTAATTAATTATAGAATTAATTAATGGGAATGGTTAGGATTATGAAACTATTATTTGGTATAATTAATTTTTGAATTAATTATAGACTTATAGATTTTTGAAATTGATTATTTATTTGGAAAAAATAATTATTGTTATTTTGAAGTTGTTGAATGGAGATAGTTAATTAGAGAATTAATTATTAGAGTATGTTAATGATTATTAAATTCATTGACATGGAACAATTAATTAAGTAGTTAATTGGGGTAATTGATTTAATGGAGATAGAATAATTAATTGGTGAATTAATTGAGTTTATTGAATTAATTGACATGGAACAATTAATTGGTGAATTAGTTTGGGTTATTATATTATTTAAGTTAAGAATAATTATTTTTTGAATTAATTAATGGGAGAAATGTTATTATTTGATTGCAGAATTAAATAATGGGATTGAGTTAGATTAATTAATTGTAGAATTGATCAATGGAATTGATGTGGAAAATTAATTGTTGAATTAATTAAAGGGTTTGAGTTAGATTAATTAATTATGGAATTAATTAATGGGGATGATTAGGATTAATTAATTGGTGAATTAATTAATGAATGTAATGTTATGATTTCTGAGTTGGATTAATTAATTTTGGGAATAATTAATGGGGCTTGTTGTTTTCCAACATGCCTATACCCAAGTGGTATAGGCTCCTGCTTGGCATCCAAAAGACCCAAGATCAAATCCAAGGAAGGAAGAATTTCCATGGGTACTGTAGCAGTACTGTAGCAGGGCACTATAGCAGTAGTGAAACTATAGCAGTTGTGGAACTATAGCGGTTGAAGAACTGTAGCAGGTATTGTAGTGGTGGTTGTACTGTAGCAGGGACTATAGTAGTGTGGGTACTGTAGTAGTACTGTTCAGTGAGGGGTCATTTGGGCCAAAAAATAATCTTTCAAGCCATGTATTCAGGCCACTTGGCATTGGCCCTTCGGGCTATGTAATGGGTCTCCCTCTACCCACACTAAAGAGGTCTTTCCTTTAATAATAAATTGATGCTTCGGCCCTAACCTTTAAAAAAATGGGGATTGTTATTATAGTGAAATTGAATAAATTAGATTAATTAATTAGTAAATTAATTAATATAGATTGTTAGGATATTTAATTGATAAAATTGAATAATTAATTGTTGAATTAATTATGGGAAAATGATATTTATAAGTTGGATAATTAATTATTGAATTAATTATGGGATATTGTGATAGATGATTTGATATAATTAATTTTAGAATTAATTATGATTTATTGAGATTGTGAATGAGATAATTAAATGTAGAATTAATTATGGGATTTCTAGTTGTGGATATTGATTACATAATTCATGAATTAATTATTGTGATTGACATGAATAATTAATTGGGGAAATTATTTAAGGGGGTTTATGTGATAAACTAATTTTTAAATTAGTGATATAATTGATGTGTTTAGTTAATTATTGAATTGGATAACATATTTGAAGTAATTAATTATTTTTTAAACTAATTAATGCATTTGGTGTGATCAATTAACTGTCAAATTATCTAATATTATTAATTTGATTCACTAATTGTTTCATGTGATTAGTTAATTTTTGAATTTACTAGAATAATTAATGTTATTTTTTAATTTATGAATTTACTAGGGAACTTGATGTGATTAATTAATGGTTTAATTAATTAATGTTATTGTTGTGGTTAGTTAATTGTTGAGTTAACTAATAGAATTGTTGTGATTAAATAATTGGTGAATTGGTAATGGAATTTGTGTGGATAATTAATTGTTTAATTAATTATGAATTAAAGAATGGTAACATGGTTATTCAAATGTGTGATGTGTGAATGGTAACATGGCCATTCATCATGAATTAAAGGATGGTAACATGGTCATCCAAATTGTGTGATTAAATGAATGGTAACATGGTAATTAATTTTGAAATAAAGATGGTAACATGGTCTTCCAAATTTTATGATTAAATTAATGGAAACATGGTTATTAAATTGTAAAATAAGGATGGTAACATGGTCATCCAAATTGTCTAATTTAATGATTGGTAATATGGTTATTAATTGTAAAATAAGGATGGTAACATGGTTAGCCAAATTGTATGATTTAATGAATGGTAACATAGTCATTTATTTTGAAATAATAATAGTAATAAAATTACTCTGATATATGGCCTCACATGAGAATACATCGAACTCTAGCATGAGCCGAATTAGGTATTGAGTTATGATATCACCTTTGAACACTTCGAGCTTTGGAATGAGTCAATTAAGGTGGTAAAATATGATATTACCTAAGGATCACTTCGGGATATGACATGAGATGAAGCTATTATTGAGGTACGAGTGTCCTTGGGAACCCTCAAGTTAATGTGTTTAAATAAATAATATATTATAATGTGATAACTATTTATTTATGCATTATACGTGTTTCTTTATAAAATTTCATACACTATAATTTGACTGGATATTATTTTAGAAACCATTGGTGGTGGCCTACTGAGTTGTAATCACTCCCTATTCGAGCTGAATGATCAGTAACCAAATAGATTACATGTTTGCATAATTGGATAAGGGAAAATACCTTGCATGTTAGATGGAAGAGTAAGCATGAAGCATGGTTTAGGGAACTCGACTTGATGTCAGGATCCACTTGGAGGATTTGTCAGTGCATTTATTTATTTTGGATTTCTCATATGGAAACCTGGCACATAATTTTCATGGCATGTCAACTATTCAGTTTTGATGTTTTCCTTCCAGTTTTGGGACATCTTGTGATACTGATATTATTCTGGTTATGTTATACAATTTATGTCATTGATTTATTATTTCCATTGGTGTATGAATCTGATAAAAGAAAAAAATGGTATAGTCTCTCCATGATCAATAATAGACTCTCGCTGCTAGTTGGTAGCCTCTAACATATAGGGAGGTGCATGTGAGGTCATGTGGTGGTTTGGATCGGGGCACAGATGTGTGGCACTTGAGTTAAGACATTACAAAATTGCCAGTAATATTTATTTGAAAACATTATTTAAAAATTAAAAGAGGGTAAAATTAGTTTAAACGACCATTAAAACATTCTTGAATTTTTTTTTTATAAAACATGGATATGGAAGAAAATGTGTTTTTGATCAAAGAGAGAAATAATGTTCATTTTCTTTAAAAACATTCATTTTGAATTTTGAGTACATAAAGAGAGGAAAATGAATGGAAAAATGTATTTTCACAAAATAAATAGAAGATAAGAAAATTAATGTGTTTCTTGGTAGGTATATCATAAAATTTCATCATTTAAAACATAATTATAAATAATCTTGATAAATAATGAGATTGTAACATAAAAATTTTACCACTTTTGTATATTTTGAATTGTAAGATACATAAAAGAAATAATGTTATATGGATATGTATTTATCATAATTTCATTATAATAATAATGAAATACAACCATGGTAAGTATATAAACTATACAAAAGAAATAGGTGGTGTATAATGCATGTGTCTCATAGAATCAAAATGAGATGAAAGTCCCTTACTACTTTATAAATCTTTTGAATCATAATCCCCATTAAATAATATCATAAAATGAATCTTTAAATTTCATGAAAAATTTATATTAATGATATAATATATAAAATTGTATTTATATACACCTTATAAAATAAGATACGTGTGTAACATAATATATGTCCCAAAGAAGACAATTTGAGACAAAATCCCTTACCTTATGTCTTGACTTACTTAATACACATTAGAACCTCTTATATAATAAATATTGGTTTGTTATAAATTTATTATAGAACCATAAATTTTTTTAACTTACCATATATGATTTACTTATGACCTTTTATTACCCTTTTATTAACAAAGCCTTGTTAAAATCATATTTTGGGTAATAAATGCCTCATTATTCATGTATTTTTTGGTTTGGAATAATTAGTACATTAATTTTGATCGTGTTTACTTAATATAAAGAATATTAACCATGAAATAAATATCATGTATATTAATTATATAATTATTTAGAGTATTCCATTAAAATTAGAGATTGGAAATGGATTACAACGTTCGTAGAGATGGTATGTCATATATACGCATGAACGTTGTTTCCATTTCCTCTAAGGATGAAATGAAAGGTAAATAATATAGTAACTTTTCATAATTATTTATATTTCATATATATAACATATATTCATTAAATTTACCCTTATTACCATCCATGAAAAGTGTAATTGAAAAATGAATCACATTGCTTTGTGAGGCATCAATCCATCATACACTGGTGTAACATTATTGTATTCCCAAAAAATGTAAATTAATTAGTTATATGTGATATTTTAATTAAAAAGGTATAATAATATCATAAATAACTTATATAAAAATAAATTCCATCATTATATATATCCATTAGAGGTGGTGACAGAAAATTAATAACATCAGTTCGCGTGGAGGTAGTCTGTCATACACACGATCAACGGTTTTGATTCCCATTTGATGGAAGAGGAGGTATGTATAGGTCATTACATTAACATAATAAAATATAATTATAAATTATATAATGGTTTTTATGTTATCATTGTTTAATAATATTTTAAGAAATTATAACAAGAAATAAAATAAAAACACAAGTTTAAGAATTTTACCTCTTCTTTGGAAAACATGTTTAGGTTTATACTTAAAGAATTATTAGGAGGGTTTAATAAACAAAATAGAGCCTATAAGATGTGTGTAAGGAATTAATAAATATATTTAGGAAATTATTGTCTAAACCAAATGATTTTTGAAGTGTAAAGAGGAGAGGATAGGGGTGGCCTTTTATAAATGGGGGAGAGGACACACATGAAATTTTTTGAAACGAAAAAAGTGTAACCAAATTTTTAACATGAAAAATTTATAAAAAAAATGGGTAATTATTGAAACTTATATGTTATAAGGTAAAAATATGTCCATAAATGGTGTTTTTAAAATTTTATAGGTTATTTTACCCCTTATATGTTTAGTTTAACCCCTCGGTAAACCCGTTTTGACCTTAATCATAGTAATTAATTTTTATTATAATTACTATTAATTTTGATCAAAAATTAAGTTATAATTATTATATAAAATTAATTATTCTAGTTCAAAATATTGAATCTATTTTTAAAAATTTCATTCATAAAAGGGTAAAATTTTATTTTAAAATTAAACCTGCAAATGAAATGAAAAGGTAGTTTTCCAAAGAGAAAGTGTTAAAAAGTTTAAAAAGTTTTTATATAAAAATTAAATATGAAACTTATTCTAATGAAATATATTAGATTAAATATAATATAATTGACATAATATTACTTTTTAAACTTTTGTAAAACATATTTAACTTTATAAATTCTAAAAAAAGGAAATTTTTAGTAAAGACTGGTATTTTTCATTGTTCATTGAAAATTAATCTTTTCAGAAAAGTACAAAAAATTATACCTAAGATAATTTTTGAAATTTTGATTCCAAAAAATTTTCACTTTGGTAAAAAAAACTAAGGTTACTTCTTCCACATTACATCCTTAGGTTCCCATGTAGCTTTCTCTAGCTAGTAGGTTTTCCACAAAACATTGACCAAGAGAGTGGTCTTGTTTCCTAGAACTTTATCTCTATAATCCAAAATATCTAATATAATTTTCCCATAATAAATTTCTTTCTCTAGTGTTATGAACTCTTATTTTAGTACATGTTATGTATTTTTTAGGCGCTTCCTTAAAAGAGATACATGAAACACATCATGTACTTGAGAGAGGTCTGGGTGAATTTCCAAATGATAATCTACCATCTCGATGTGATCAAGAATTTCAAAGGGAAATATATATATAATACTCAACTTTACTTTATATCATAATCACAATTTATTCCTTTTGTTGTGATAATATCAATTTACATTTCATTTATTACTCTATGACATGAATATTCATGATGTTTTTTTCATTCTTAAAGCACTAAAATCATCATAAGGTCCATAATCCATTATTTTGGCCTCTAATTATTTACCAAAACAAATATGGATAGAATAATTTAACCAATAAAAACCAAAATTAAAATTAATATAATCATTAAATAGTTAACCATAAGGCTCATCCAAAATATGTATAACCAAAATTGAATCCCAAATATTGGAATTGTTTGATCTCATTTTCTTCCATGGTCACCTTAATAATAATCTTAATCACTCATAAAGTCTCATTCCAAAATTTATATACCATAATCCCTTACAAAAGTCACAATAAAACCATATATTTTATCAAAAGGTAATTCACCTTTTATTCCTTAAATAATCTCTTATCTTAGCTAAAAACATTTCCATTGGAAATTCAGGTTCATTCTTGCACCGATAAATTATCATAAGATGATTTAGAATATAAAATGTGATTTCATTATTACATAATATATATATATTGAGATAATAAATGAATAAAATCACATGAAATTTCAATAAAGGATTCATAATAATATTTTCATAGAGATTAATCATACAAAATCCAAAAGGAAATCCCCCACTATGGAGTGCACTAATTATCACGATTATCTTTAGTTGTTGTGATTGAATAAGATTTTAATTTATCCTTTTTCTAAAAAGGTTGTTGTATCTTATCATCCTAATTATCCCTTGGATTATATAATTGATTTTCATAATGTCAAAATTTTTTGATTTGAAGAACTAGAGTGTGGGTGGTGCATTCAATGGAGATTTCTCTCTATTCACATAATTAGTTAACTTATTCCCATAACATCAGCATTCATCTTCTTGATGAACTTCCTTTCTATACTTAAAGCATTTAGTAGTCCCCTAAACATAAGTTTTACTATGTTTCCTTCCATACTTTGAGCATAAAGGAAAGATAATCTTCTTTTTTATATGTTTTTTAGAGTTTCCCTTGAATTCTATCTTTCTTTTCTTATCAAAACTATGAGATTAATGGGTAACTCTAATCACCATTACCACCTTGATAACATATCGAATAGTTTCTTCATAGATACTAAAGTACCTTATGACCAGCACCCACTGAATACTTGGTTTTAAGCCACAAATGAATTGATCAACCTAACTTTCAGGTTAGATGATAATACTAGAATCATACCACACAAGTCTTGAAAAATTCACCTCATAGGTACCAAAGTATTCATCACCCTTCTACTTTAAATAAAGGAATTCCTTCTCCATTTTCTTACGAGTAATATGAGAAATGTAATTATTGAAAAATAACTTCTTAAACTCATCCTAATCCATAGATTCAATTTCTTCATGTTTCCTTATATTATTAATTAGAGTCCACTATTAATATGATTATCCTTATAAATGATAGATAACCAAAATAAATTTTTCATGCTCTAAACACTAGAGAATGGAAAATATATTTTCAATGGTACTGATCTATTTCTCAGAAACTAATGGATCTATAGAACCACTAAAAGAAGGTGGATTTTTTTCTCATAAAGGAAAAAATCAAATTTTATTCCCTCCTTTGCTAATTTGGAAGTTCAGAATGATTCATAGAAACTTGTGTGAGCCTAAAATTAGATTTTTCATCCCCACTTCAAAAAAATTAGTTTAATGGGAGTAAAACCATTACATTGTACATTAAATTTAGTATTAACACAATTTCATCAGGTTCCATCCACTAACAAAAACCCAAAATCATAGTGTAAGAAATACTAATCATAGTAGGGAACTACATAATCATGAAAATTCATTTATAGTATTTTTATATCATGACACATTTTTTCAATCTATGACACCTTTGGTTTAACCTAGGTAATTCATGATCATTATTCAAATCCTTCATGATGGTTTATAAATATTTTGTGAATTTCTAAAGAATATCCTCAGGAGTGTCAAACCAGGTGTGCAGTAAGCCCTATTTTCATGTACTTGGTAACACCCAAGTCAATCCCAAAATACCTTTTTCAGAGTTATTACCCTAAGGTAAATGTGTTCGAGAACCATGTCCACTTATAGTATCTAGAAAAGGATGTAGTTTCTTTAAAACCAATATCTCTATCCTTTACCAATATTATAAGATATTTTCCTATACTTAGAATTATCCTTATACTTTTCCTTATACATATCCATAGGGAACTCACTATATTTTTCTCATCATAGTTTCCAATGGTAAACTAAACCTTCTCTCATACCAACTACAAAAACCAAACTTACTATACATTAATATTACATCTTAATAGAAAAATATTCATTACATAATATAATGATCCATGTCAGACTAATTTAGGTCTATTTACTTTGGAAACATGGAAACATAAACAATTGGTTCATAGGTTAACTACATCTTATGCCACTAATTTCTTCATATATATCACCCTTATAATACTTATCATACATAAAACTATTCATCATAACCCGAGGAAGAATTCATAATAAAGGGTGTTCTCATATGCTCATTAAAGGTAAACAAGGAGAAATTAATGATCATA
The DNA here is from genome assembly GCA_963277665.1 of Viscum album. Lineage (NCBI taxonomy): Eukaryota > Viridiplantae > Streptophyta > Magnoliopsida > Santalales > Viscaceae > Viscum > Viscum album. The sequence continues at coordinate 1,673,166,604 of OY728138.1, forward strand.
TAAGATTAACATGAGCATAAGGGTGTGAAAACAAAATCATAACATTTAAAAACCATACCCTACATATCATAGATCATAAAAATGATTCATGGAATAAATCATGATAGTTTATAAGACATTTATCATAATTTAATAAAAGTATATAAGCCATGGGAGCATAATATTGGTATTTACATATATGTATGACATGTATACAAGCTCATAGAATTGTGAACATGTATAAATAGAAACATGTTCATTAATTAAGATAATTATATGAAACTACTCCATTGAATAAACTTTTGGTCATGTAACCAAGACAACACATAATCTCATTTATAAGAAAACTAGGCCCATTCTTAATATTATGGACATAAAAACTAAGCCCTTGCTTAATATTATGGACCTAAAACCAGGTCCGTGCATAACATTGTGAATAAAAAATAGGTCAACGCAAAACATAATTAACTAATGAGTTATCCATATTTACCCAATATATTGGAGGGAGATATAGCTCCCACCTATCACAAAATACATACATTTTTATTCCAAAAAATCATAAAATATTCATCATATAATAACACATGAAAAGTGTACATATTTCCTAAACATTCATCACAGTGTAACTTACAAAAAATGAATGTGTTTCATAAAACTCTTATCATCAATAAAAATAAAACATTCAGATAAAGAATAAGAAAGCTGTCCATGGATCATATCCCTAGTAAATAATAAGTTACATAAAAGGATATACTCTTAGATGGAATATTATTTTGAAATATCACTTGGAACATTTCTCGAGAATTATATTCATTTCACTTTGAAAATAACTTTTTAAAACTAAAAATTCATAAAACCTTTTCAAAATACTTTTCTTTGAAAATAAATTTTTAAACTTATAAAGTAATATTTAAAATATTAAGTGTTAATAATGGAAAAAAATTACATCCATACCATACACGTTAGAAAAATATTCTTTTTACATTTTCAATAAAAACCAAAAAATCCTTGTTTTAAAAATGCCAGGAATATTCCTTTTCAAAAAATTGTAAAAATTAAAAAAATGGTAAGAATTACTTCAAACATTAATTAAAATATTCTTGAAAATATTTTTTAGAATACATGGATATTGAAGAAAATGGTTTTATGACCGAAGAGAGAAATAATGTTGGTTTTTGTTAAAAACTTTAATTTGTAATATTGAGTAAATAAAGTGGGGAAAATGAAGGGAAACATGTACTTTAATTAAATAACCACATTAAAAGAAACATCATTTGTTTATTGAGATGTAGGTCATAATATTTTATCATCAAAATCTTAATCATAAATATTCTCGATAGAGAATGAAATTGTAACGTAAAACCTTTACCACATTTGTATATATTAAATCACAATACCATGAAACAAAGAACATTATAGGGATATTTATATCACATAATATCATGAGAATAATCATAAAATAGATCCATTTTCAGTATATACCCCCACATAGAAGGAACAATTGGTATATAAAGAATGTGTCTCACAGAAATAAAAATGAGATGAAAATCTCTTACAACTTTGAAATTTTTTTCAATCATAATCCTTGTAAATGAATAACATAAACTAAAAATTTTAATATCATGAAAATAATTATATTCAAGTTATAAAATTTCCAATGGGAAGTATATACACCTCATAAAATAATTTAGGTTCATAACATAACATATGTCGCAAAAAAGACAATTTGAGACAAAATCCCTTACCTTAAGTCTCAACATCCTTCATACACATTAAAACATCCTATATAATAAATATAGGTTTATTATATATTTTATTATATAACCATAATATTATATAAAATACCACATATTATTTACTTATGACCTTTTATTTCCTATTTATTAAAAATTCCTGGTTAAAATCATCTTCAAGGTAATAACTGTTTCATTTTTCATGTATGTTTTGGTTTGGTATATTTAATAATTTCATTTTGATCATGGTTACATAATATCTATAATTTTAAACATTATATAAATATCATATATATTCATTATATAAGTATTTATAGTAATCCATTAAAGTTAGAGATATAAAATGAGTTACACTGTTCATGGAGACGGTAAGTTGCATGTATGCATGAATGTTGTTTTCATTTTCTTAACGGATGAAAATAAATAAAGTTAAATAATATATTAAATTTAAATAATAAATTTTATATCATTTAAATCACATATATTCATAAATTTACCCTTATTACCTTCCATGTAAATAGTAAGTGAGAAACTAATCATATCACTTTGTTATATGGTAGTCTGCCGTACACGCGAGCGACAATATTGTATTCCTACGCAAAGGAAAGTAAGAAATTATATGTGTTATTATAATTAAATAAAATTATAATGATATAATAAATATCATTTATAAAAATTACATATATCATTATATCCATTTGTGATAGGTGGTGATGGAAAACAAATAACATCTGTTCGTTAGGCGGTAATCCATTGTACACACAATCAATGATTTTGTTTCCCATTTTATGGAAGATGAGATATATGTAGGTAATGAAATTAATAAAATAAAGTATAAGTATATGTAATATAATATTTTTATTATATTATCATAGTTGAAAAATATTTTAAGGAGGTGGAAGATGAAATAAAATAGAAATTTTTTTATGAGTTTTATTTCTTCTTTGGAGAACCACGTTAGGTTTATACCTAAAGCCCGATTAAGAGGGTTTCATAATAAATATAAGTCTTATATTTTTGGTTATGTAAATAAGTAATATATATGGGTATTTAGTGGTGAAAACAAAGGGTTTTGGATTTTTTAATAGGATAGGAGAGTAGTAGCCTTTTATAAGTGGGGGGAGAGAACACACATGGAATTTTTTTAAAAAAATGGTTAACCCATGTTTTTTCATATGTAAAAACGTTAAAAAATGAATAATTATAGAACTTTATAGGTTATAATGTCGAAATATGTCTAAAAAATGTTTTAATAAGTTTATAGGTCATTTTACAACTTATATTTTTAGTTTAATCCCCCAGTAAACTCGTTTTAACCTTAACTGTGGTAATTAATTTTTACCATTTTTACTATTAATTTTGACTAAAAATTAGTTTTAACTTATTATATAATATTAATTGTGTTGATTAAAAATATAGAATCCATTTTTACAAATCCCATTTACATAATTTAAAATTTTAAATTTTAAATTAAACCCGAAGACGTGACAAAAAAACAATTTTCCAAAAAGAAACTTTTCAACTTTTTAAACTTATTTACATAAAAATACAATATTAAACTTGTTTAAATAAACTATATTGAATTAATTATGATATAATTGAGATAATTTTACTTTTTAAACCATTTTAAATCAAAATTTAACCTTATAAATTATTTGAATGGAAAGGTAGTTTTCAATAAAGACCAGCATTTTTCACTATTCATCAAAAAATTAATCTTTTCGAAAAAATCACAAAAATAAATCCTAAGATAATTTTGAAATTTTTATCCCAAAATTAACAATCATGTTTAAATAATAATATTAATATCTTATTGTGGTTCATTAAAAATTTATGTGGCATGTAATGCAAGCTATCGAAAAAATTAAATTTACTCAAAAAATATTTCATAAAAAAGTAGGGTTTTATAGAGGACCTTAGACGTACTAGGACTAAGTGTATTACCTTGATTAAAAAAACACCCATATTAGAGATCAAGCTCCTTCCAAATCACCTGAAATATTCATTTTTTGGGTAGTGTTCTTCATTACCTATCACCATTTCATCTGATCTTGAGGGAAGTAAAGAGGATATTTTAAGGACTGTTTTTGGGTAGTTTAAATATATTATTAGTTAGATTATATATTATATAAAGGTAATAATTACTTAATATTTTATTCTTAAAATCCCCATGGATATTTACCATAAAACAAAAATTGAGTGGAAAATAATACTTAAACCCGACATGAAATAAGTGGTTGGGGGGAAGTTATAAGATTGCATGATGTTAGAATAATATTTATCATTTCAGATAACCCATGGGTTAGTACTGTTAAAGTGGTACCCAAGAATATTGAAGTGACTTTTTTAAAAAAATTTAGAAATTATCAAATCCAAAATAGGATAGTGAATAAGTGGAGGTTCTATATAGATTATATAAAAATTATTCCTACCACTAGGAAAACTATTTTTTACTTCCATTTTTTGAAAAATACTTTAGATATTGGTTGTAAATGAGTTATTCTATTTTATTAATGGTTTTTTGGGATATAACCAAATTCCTATATCCCCTAAATACAAGTACAATACCACCTTTACTTGTCCATTTGGAACATTTTCTTATTGGTAAATTTCTTTTGGATTATTTGGTGGTCTGTGTAACATACCATTACTTATTTTGTTTATTCCTAAACCATTATTTTTATATCTTCTATGTTAGGTCTTTTTTTGGGGTCTTTTTATAATAATTTGGAGAATTTTGGAAGCTCTTTGGGTTGTGTATGGTTGGCACATGGTTAGGGAATATCGTACTCCCTACTGAGAGCCACTAGAAGGGGGTGCATAGTTGGTCCAAACTATGAGGTCATCCCTTAAAACCATGAACCCCGTGGATAGTGTTGAATGCATGGTTGGAGCATGGTTAGTTTAACCATGCAACCAAAATGTGCACCCCAAACATAGGACCAATAGGGGTGCATAGTTTGTCTAATCATGTGGCCATCCCCAAGAAACTGTGCGTGCAATTTTTAATTCCCCTGAAAATTAATTTAATAATATTAAACCCTCAGTTTAAGTTACCTAATCCCCCTATTAAAACCTAATATAATTTTTTCATCCTTGTAGGCTCCCAAGAGCATATTTTATCCCCTCCAAACCCTTTACTTGATAGATCAAAGTGGTGCTGTTCTCATTCGTTCTCATCCATGTAATTAGATCTTCTCTCGTGTTATTTATTTCATACTCGTTTTCTCTACTCCTTAAATTTTGATATATCATCATGTAGTTTATTTTTCTAAAATCCATTTTTTTATTTTGATTCTAGGATGTGTTCCAAGATCATTCATACCTTTATTATTTTTTTTAATGTCTCATTGTGGTTTTTTATTTCTAGATCTTTGATTAAAGGTAGATTGTTCCATAATTGTTTTCCCTATGACCGGAACATTGAATTGAATGATTGAATTAAAATGAGTTTTTAAATGGTTTAAAAACATGGAATTGTAATGATTTGATCATTGGTTTTAAATTTCCATAATATTTTTGAAAATTCCAATTCCAATGGAATTTTAATTGTGGGATGGATTTATGAAAAATGATGGCTTGATTGGGAAATAATTCTGATGAAACAATTTTATAAATTATATTGAGAAAATAAATTAAATTCAAAATTTATTTCAAATGGTATAAAATGATGAAAACCTATGATTTGGTTTTTAAATGTTAAGGCATGTTAAAATCTAAATTTGGGAAATTTTATTTTAAATTTTTTTGAAATGATTGATTGCTAATTTGATCGATTGATTGTTTGAATCCCAAGTTGGCCTAGGTAGTTTTTGGTAACTAAGACAAGCATGTTAGGACCCCGACTCACTAGAAATGGATTGATGATGCAAACTATTACTAAAACAACTAAGGCATGATTTCACATGATGGGTTCCCATATTAGGTTGTATAATAACCATAATGAGTTCCCATATTAGGATGTATTTGTGTGTTTACACTTGACTAGATCTGAGATCCCTATGAGATAAGTGGGGATACTATTACTTGAAAAAATAACTTACCATGGGGCTTTTGTACATTCTTATTCGTTATGGATTTGTGACTTTATTATACATGTCATTAATTTTTGAACTATTTTATTCATGCCAAATGATTTATATAAACTATTTTATATAAAATGTTCATTTATACCCGTTGAAAGTTGTTTTGATGTAACTTCCATCTATTTTAATGAAAACATGTTTTATTTAAAAATATTCAAATTAATTTCCACAACTTATTTTATATAAATTTATAGAATTAATGGTAAATTGTTATGGTATTGATTATGGAACACTTTGTGAGACCCTACTAAGATTTATAGCCCACACCCTACCTTTGTCTGTAAGAATTTGTAGACTTTCTTATTCCAAGTCCAATAAAAGGGAAAGAACCACTTGGAAGTGGTGGATGTTCTTGATCCCTTGGAATGTGGAGTGGCAATGGTGACCCAAGTATTGGTTGTACATGTGTTATATAAGGATTTGGAGACTTTTTTCTGGTTGATTTTATAGTTTTCTTTGAGATGTCTATCATTCTATTGCATACTATTATACCTGTTTTTTCTAGTAAGTTATCCTTTTAGAGTTTTGATCATACTAACTTTTAATATTGTTTCTTCTACAATTTTGTGGAGAAATTTTTCCTCTTTGATCATGTGGGATGTCATGTGAGGTTTCCAACCCATGGGGGTCAGGAATTCCCTTTAGGCTATGCGAGTTTTGGCTTGGGTATCAGGGTACTATATTATTTGGGATGGTTTATGAAAAAGTGGTATCAAAGGATGGTTAATTATCTTTCCTTGATGTCAGTATAAAGTTTACAATGTCTATATGGGACTTAGGACGTATTCTTTAGTGAGTGTGATGATAAATCTCATCGTAATGAGCCATGAGTCACCAAGGATGTTTAGGAAAAGTTTGTTTGAAAAATGCTTTTATCTGATTATAATATTTCCCATGCCTTTAATTTGGGTATATTGAAATCCAAATCTTGAAAGTTTATTGGACGGGATTAATATTTTTATTTCTCTTGTTTGAGTTTTTGATCTGAGTAATATTTTTATGTCTTCAATGTTGTATATTGATATTGTGTAGCATCATTACTTTGAGAAAAAGTTTAAATAGCCCCCAGAGGAAGCTACTGGTGAACTGTAGTGAGAGTATCCTCTCATGAACCAGAATCTAGTTGAAATTGTTGTGCATGTTTTCCAACATCATGGATAGGCACCTGCACCCGTTATTGTTTAGACTCTAGTTGTGGAACCTCAAAGGGATGAATCTCAAAATCATGCTCAATAATTTCAGCACCGAAATCCACCTACTTTTCGAGGAAATAATGATCTTCAATAGTTTGAGGATTGGTTAAACAATATAGAGTACCTTTTAGATTTCCTAGAATCCCTTAAAGCTATTAATGTGAAATCTGTTACCTTCAAGATGGAATTCCTAGTAAGAGATGATGGGATCTGATGGTAACGGTGAAGTATCATGAGGGTTTGAAGTTGGAAGGCTTTAGAGTTATCTTCACTAATCAATTCTTTCTAGAATCAATGGTACTATCTATGGATATTGATTTTTTTAACCTCAAGTAGGTCAACAGGACTATGAAGCGTTATGAGAACCACTTTGCTGAGATTGTGATGTTTTCACCTGATATTGTATCGAATGAGAATATGAAGGATTTATAGTTCTATATGGGTATATGACTTTATATCCATTCATGAGTTTTCTTACAGAATATCAATTCATATGTAGTCATACTACATAGGGAGTTGATGGTTGAGCTTGACCTGGTTGGTATGTTAGGGATGATGGTAGTTCCTTTTTCTCCTAATGGAAATTCTATGAGTTATATAAATAAAAAGATAAAGTGTGATGAGTCCCATGGTGGTTCTCAGAATTTGGGGTCCTATAAACCTTCTATAAGGCCTGGAAGAGGCCTTTTGAATTGCTTCTATTGTGTAATGGTCGGACCTTTGAGTTGTCTTTGTATTGAGGTGCCGAATAGCTACGGTTCTTATGGTCACTCAAGATACCTACAGAAATTATACCATTTATTTTCTGCTTTGTGTAGTGGCATGAGATCATCATCACCTAAAATTTCTATGGTAAAATTATATGCTTTTAAAAAAATGGATTCTAGCTATAGGTATCTATAATGAAGCTTATTCATATAGTGGTAGAGTCCCTAGAAGAAGCTGATACAGGTCAAGTGACTGTGAGAGGTACCATCACTATAGCTTCACCTTTAATGACTAATTTATTTAACACTTGTGAATCCTACTCATTTATATCTATACATGTTGTGAAAATTCTAAATATTAATATGGATCTTTTTTCTTATGTGATGGATATTACTATGCTCTTCAAAGAGTAGAGGGGGTAGGGTCTCCATTGTCCTGCTTGGCTTTTCTGTTTGTTAGAAATCTAGGTTACCTAGAATTTTCTAATTCTTAACATGAAAACCCTTGATGTCATTCATGAGATGGATTGTATAATTTATAATAAGACCCAAATTTACTATTATCTTTGGTGGGTCTCCTTTTATGCACCCATTATGGTATGTCATGTTTTCAAGTAGAATGGGATCTGATGTCAAGTAGAGTTGGGCCTTCTTATTAGAATTTGGGGGAAGTAACATCAGTGTTTTATTTTGATCGAGAGTGAGAATCATTGAGTTATGATCTCTCTCAAGTTATTGTCATGTTTCTTAATGTATTTCTTTATGATTTATTAGGTCTTCCACTCGTAGAGGGGTATATTTTTCTATTGATTTAGTTCTTAGTACTCAATCATTGTTTATTACTTCATACCATATGTAACTATCATATTTTAAAGAGTTAAATACTCAAGTGAATGATTTTTTAGACAAAGGATTTATACACCTTACTATGTCACCTTGGGAGGAACCTAATCTCTTTGTACAGAAAGATGATGGAACACTTTTTCTATGTGTTTATTATCAGAAAATTAATCAAGTTATGGTGAATGAGAAGTATCTATTACCATGGATTGAAAACTTTTCTGATTGGTCGAAATGGGAGAATTGGTTCTAGCTGATTGACCTTTGATCTCTTTATCACCATTTGAGAATAAAAGATTTTAATATTCATAAAACTACCTTCCATACCAGGTATATCCATTATGAGTATCTTGTTATTCCATTTGGTCTAACCAATGATCTTATAGTATTTATAGATATGATGAGTCTGATCTTACATGGGTATCATGATATGTTTATGTTGGTATTTTTGGATGAAATATTTGTTTACTCTCATTTTGGGGAAAATTGTGTGCATCATTTTAGAGAGTTCTATAAATTTTTATAAATCATCGAACCTTTGTCAATCTATCGAAATTTTGTTTCTATATTTAGGAAGTGAATTAATTAGGACATGTGGTGTCTGAACATGGTATCTCATTTCAACCCAAGAAGGAGAAACTTGTTATGACATGGGAAAAACTATAGAATATGTTCTATATTTAGAGCTTCTTGGGTTTAGTGAGATATTATCACTGATTTGTAAAGGGTTTCTTAAATTTGGTTTCTCTAATGACCTCTCTCACTAGAAATGGGGTAAAGTTTTTTTTGTAATGATAAATTCCAAATTTATATTATTGAGATGAAACATCTTTTTACTTATGTGCATGTGTTGACTCTTCTAGATATTGGGAATGGATATGTGGTCTTCTAGAATGAATCAGGTTCAGGTTTTGGTTGTGTTCTGATATAGGGTGATCATGTGGTAGCCTATGTCTATAGACATCTTAGGCCAGATGAGAATAACTACCCAACACAGGACCTTAAAATTGTATTTATGATGCATTCACTTAATATTTAGCGTCATTACCTTTTTAAAAAAAGGTTTACCATGTTTTCCCTCCATAATAGTGTTAGTTATATATTATCTAAAAAATATTTGAACCTTCATCAAATTTGATCGATAGAGTATCTACAATCATTTTACTTCAATATTTCCTACACCCTGGGGAAGGGAAATGTTATTGTTGATTCTTTGGGCATGAAACTTATGACTTGGGTCATTAAATAATATTAAAAGAGTGGAACCTGACCGATATTTTTTCATAATTTCATTTAGGATTCCAAGAGGAATAGGATGAGTTTATCTGGATAAGTGTTTTGTTGACCTCCACTCTTCTTGAGATGATCCTTCAAGAATAGAATCTTGATGATTAATTACATAGTATTAGGGACTCTTTTTATGGTGGGGAGACTTTCAATGAGTGGACGTTCTCTCCTAAGGGAATCCTATGTTTTTAAAATTAGTTTGTTGTGCATTTCCACATAAGAAACTATGTAATATGGGATTTCCATAATTCTTAGTGGGTTATTCACCTTGTACCTACAAGTATGTTTTTATGATTTTTAGTAATGATTCTGGTGGGCAGGTATGAGATGGTACATCGTACCTTTGTTTCATATTGTTATACCTATCATCAAGTCAAGGCTGAGAACTTGATACCTTTAGGTTTAATTCATCCACTTCCAATACTGACTTAGTAGTGGTATCATATCTCTATGGAATATTTGTTTGGGTTATAGTGTACCTAACATTTCTTATTTTTCATACACAATATTAATTCAAATAATTTTAAACAATAAAAATATCTTAATCACTTAACATCCCCAAATTATAAATCACCCCAATGGAAGATTTACTCATCCATTAATACAGTTAGTAATTTGGTTGAATATTCTTATTATGATGAGTTACAAATAGAAGAGAAATAATTGGATAAGATAAGATTAATGCACCAAACACGCACAGGAAACGTAAAGATAGGTAATTACTGGCTTTTGATTGAAAAAGAAAGTGAGAAAGGTCAATTGTTTTCAACTTGATTTATAAAATTTTAATACCATTAATATTATTGTTTTTACCTAAACCATGTGTTGTTGTCCATGTATATCTAGAATTTTTCAAAGGCCACAATTTGAATGGGTTTCAAGATAACAATATGCCCACAAATCTGAACTATTTATTATAAAAATATGGGAACATATAAAATTACTTTTTACCAACAAAATATCAGCTTAATTTATAATTTTATTGGGATAAAATTCAATAATTGTGAGATACTTTCAAATCCTATATATAATTGGGGGATAGATTTAATGCATCAATTGGGCCTTTTATTTGTTTATTTAGGACTTGAATTTTTTTTCCATGTTATAATGTAATTTCCTTGGACTTATTGTTTAGAATCAATGAATTTTAACTTCTGGATTGAGACCATAAAATATAACATCACAACTGGTCCAGTTTATTTGAAAAATTCATTATGCCTTCTTGTATTATCCATATAAAACTTTAAATGGATGACTGAAGAAAATATACAGTTTAATTATTTTTATTACATTGAATTGGGAACTCTAAAAACAAGAATCACATATTTTATATGATTAGTTTTATATTTCTGAATAAAATAGTAAATCGGATCGAATCTATATTAATTCAAATAATGCTCAAAATTTATATTTAACATTAAAACATGGGTATTTAACTCCAATTATGAAATTTTTATTAAAAACAAGTAGAATGAGTATATAAAAAGTTATGAATAAATAATTAACATCATTACCCCTCAAAAAAAGAATGTGATATGGTTTATGACCAATCATCTGAAAAAATCGGCTCACTTCTTACCCATTAATGATATAACCAAATTTGAGTTAGTAAATATCTACATGAAATAGATTATTCATTTTCATAGTGTTTCATCTGTTATAGTCTCTTATATAGATCCTTATTTTACCTCTCCTTTTTGTTGAGTCCTCCAGGAGGCACTCGGGTCTCAAGTTCATTTGAGTATGGCATACCATCTGTAGATGGATGGACAGACAGAGAGGGATATTCAAATTCTTGAAGACATACTTCATGCTTATGTCATCAATTTGTGGGGAGCTTTGAAAGTCCATTTTCGATAAGTTTATTTCTATTATAACAATAGTTACAAGACTTCAATTCATATGGATCCCTTTGAGGCCTTATATGTAAGGCCTTGCAAATATTTATTGTGCTAGTCTAATGATGGTGAAAGTTCTTTGGTTGGACCAATATTGGTCCAATATATGATAGTAAAGATTTACTTAATTCACCAACTAATGTTAACAACAAAAATATGGTACAAATATTATGTTTACCATCATAGGTGATCATTGGATTTTGTAGTTGGTGACCATGTTTTTGTGTGTGTTTCACCTCAGTTGGGTCACTGATGTCTTGGGAGGTAAGGAAAGATTTCTCCTTGATTTGTAGGTTCTTTTGATATTGTTGACTGGGTGGGGAAAGTGTATCAACATTTATCACTTATAGAACATTTTAATTTGATACTTAATGTGTTTCAAGTATCTCAAATTTGGAAATATCATTCTGACCCATCTCTTGTTTTGAGCTAGAGTGGTCTTGATGTATTTCCTAATTTATCTGTGACTGAGAATCCAGTCAGGAAAGTTGATTTTAAGAAAATTTACTTCATAGAATGATGATACCTTTGGTTCATGTTTTATGACAATATGGTTTTCATTCTCATGAGACTTGGGAGCATGAGGCACTGATAAGAGAGAAGTGTCCACATCTCTTTGATATTAAAACTTCTTGATAGGCTTTCTGGGGACAAAAAGTTTGTATGGTGGGGGAGGTTGTGACATCTTGTTACTTTTTTTAGTTATTATTAGAACCTTTTCTATCTCCTTTAATTCATGTCTTGTTTTGTGTTCATTTTGGAAGAGTTTGAATAATTGTTTAAGCTCTTTGGGTTGTACATGGTTAGCACATGGTTAGGGAAAACCATGGATTTTGGCCCAACAAACCATGTACCCTGTTGAGAGATGATGGAAGGGGGTATCTAGTTTTTCCAAACCTTGCGACCATCCCCCTAAACCATACACCCCTTTTTATAGTTTTGAATACATAGTTGGTGAATAGTTAGTTTAACCATGTGTCCAAACTGTAAAACCCAAATAGAGGACCACCAAGGGTGCATGGTTAGAGAACATGGTTTTTCAAACTATGTGGCCCTCCCTAAAAAACCATGTTCATAGTTTTTAGTTCCCCCAAATATTAATTAAATTTTTTTTAACCCCTTATTTAAGTTTCTTAATATTTACATTTGAACCTAATACTATTTTTTCATCCTTTTAGTCTCCCAAAAGGTGATTTTGGCCCCTCCAAACCCTTTCCTTGGTTGATCAAGGTGGCATTGATATCGTTCAATATCTTCTAAGTAATTGGATATTCTCTCATGTAGTTTCTTATATTGTCTCTTTATATCATCCTTAAAGTTTGATAGATCATCAGGTAATTGATGGATCTAAACTCCATTTTATTATATTTTTATTCTATGTTATATTTCGAGATCATTCACACCTTCGTTCTTTGTTGGCGAGTCCTGCTGCAGGTGTTTATTTCTGAATCTTTGATTAAAGGTAGGTGGTTCCAAAATTCTTTTTCCTATGATTGTAACATTAAATTGATTAATTGAATTGAAATGAGTTTTTAAATGGTTTAAAAAACATTAAATTGGGATGATTTTATCATTTATTTAAAATGGGCATGAGATTTGAAAAAATCTACAATTCCAATGGAATTAGAATTGTGGGATGGATTTATGAAATATAATGTCCAGAGCTGGAAATCATTTTGATGAAATGATTTGATGATTTTACTAAATTAAATAGTTATTTTAAATTTTAAGCGATGATGAAAACCTATGATTTGTTTTTGAAATAATAAGGCATATTGAAAACTAAAATTGGGAAATTATATTTTGAAATGATTTGAAATGATTGATTTTCAATTTGATTGATTGATTTTTTGAATAACTAATTAGCCTGGGTAGTCAATGGTAAATGGGACAGTTATGATAGTACCTTGACTCCCTAGAAATGGATTAGCAGTGAAAATGATACTAAAAAAATTGTTACGTGAATTCCCATGATGGGTTCCCCTATTAGGGTGTACACTACAGGTGATGGATTCCCCTATTGGGGTGTATTTGTGTGTGTGTACCTGATGAGATCCAAGATCACTATAAGATGTATGAGGATCATATTAAATGAAAAACTTACATACGTTAGGTCTTTTGTACATGTTTTTTATTATGATTTTTTGAATTTATTATACCTTTCATCGATTGTTAAACTGTTTTATTCATTATAACTGATTTATATAAACTATTTTATATAAAAAATTTATTTAATAATGTCGAAAGATTTTTTTGATATATCCGCCATATATTTGAATAAATGTAAGTTTTGGTTTAAAATATTCTAATGAAATCCCATGATTTTTTTATTTAAATTGATATTATTAACAGTAAATTTTTATGGTATTGATTATATAACAATTGGCGAGACCCTACTAGGGTTTATAGCTCACACTCTACCTTTGTGTTTAGGCATTTATAGACTTTATTATGCTATGTCAGAGAAAATAGAAATCACCACATAAAAGTGGTGTATGTTATTGGTCCTTTATACCATGGAGTAGTGATGGTGAATGGTGGATCTGTTTTCCACTTTCTACATAGGGATTCTAAGTCTTTTATATGATTGATCTTGTAGTTTCCTTTGGGATGTTTTTATTTTTATAGGATATTGTTAGACCTGTTTGGTTCTAATAATTTATCCTTTTATATTATTGATCATAATAACTTGTAGTATTTTTTATTCCACTTATTTGTGTAAAATGTGTTCTCTCTTTGATCATGTATAATTTTGAGTTCTAGTTGCCAACCCTTGGGGACCAAGAATTCCATTTAAGCTATGTCAGTTTCGGCTTGGGCATTAGGGTACCAGAGTATTCAGGATAGTTCATGGAACTCTAAAAACATAGAGATGTATGATGTAAATTTTCTTGGATACGATTAGATGGATAATTGTGGTTTTCAGTGATGATTTCTCAATAATTGGACGAAATTTTGAAATCTATCTTAAAAAATTAAAACTATTTTGGAAATATTTTAAGAGATGAATATTGTTTTTAATTAGAAAATCATCTATTTATAGTCAGTGAAGGAATATTATTGGGTCACAAAGTTTTTAAAAAGGCTATTGAAGTTTATAATTCTAATATTGAAGTGATAAAAAAGATACCTTCTACTAAAAACATAAAAGGAATTATATGTTTCTTAGGACATGTTAATTTCTATTAGAGATTCATCAATGATTTTCCAAAAATCACAAAGCCCATTTACCTACTACCATTCAAGGATACTATATTTGGGTTTTATGAAAGTTTTTTAGAATCATTGAACTTTCTTAAGAAATATATCCAATCATCGCCAATTATTACTACCCCTGATTGGAAGCTACCTTTAGAAGTGATGTGTGATGTAAGTGATGGGTTTGTGGGAGTAGTTTTGGGGAAAATAAATAAGAAGAGGTTTCATGTGATTTATTATTCAATACAGATTTTATATGATACCTAAATAATTACACTACTATAGAAATGCATTTTTAAATTTTTATATTTTCCCTTTAAAATTTTAGTCAATATTTGATATGGTATAAATTCATAATTTTCACTGATCATTCATCTCTCAAGTATCTTCTAGCTAAGAAAGAATCTGAAACAAGGCATATGAGATGGATTATTCAGTTACAATAGGATGATTTATCAATAAAGGATAATAAAGGTGTTTAAAATTTTATTGGTGACCAATTATCTAGGTTACACAAAATCCAAGATGTATAAACAAAATATATAAATACTTCTTTTCCTAGTGAACAATTTTTTATTTCTTTAGTGGGGTGATATTTTTGGTTTGCAGACTTTTCCAACTTTCTAAATGTTAGATTCATTCCCAAGGGCCTTTTATAATATCAATGTAACAAATTAATCTCTTATTTAAAGCATTACTTTTGGGATAAACCCTTTTAGTTTATGATATGTTCCATTAGTATACTTAGAATATGTGTTCCTAAGGAGGATATTTTTCCTATTCTTGGGATTTACCACTCTTCACCATGTATTGGACACCATGCGGGTGAGAGGACAACCCATAATGTTTTTCAGGCTGGTTTTTACTATACTACTCTATTAAAATTTGTTATGTGATTTGTTATAGGTTGTGAAAAATTTCATAGGTTGGTAAATGTGGATAAGAAACATTAATTTACATAATAGGGTACTTTATAGGTTTAATTTTTTGATGTTTTGGGATTAGAATTTATGAGACAATTTTCATCTTCTTATAGGAATGAGTATATTCTAGTACTTGTGGGTTATGTTTCTAAATGTGTAGAGGATGTATCAATTCTAAAAAAAACATAATGTTAGTGTTGTTAATTTCATCAAGAAGAATATATTTTACATATTTTTAAATCCTAAGATATTTATCATGGAAAACAGAACCCATTTCAAATATTATAAGTTCAAAGATTTAATGGAAAAATATGGATGTGCTAAAAAAACTAGTACATCCTCTCACCTACAGTCTAGTGGTCAAGATGATATTTATAATAGAGAGCTTAAAATTTTTAAGAATACAATTCCTAAATCTATAAAGGGTTGGTTAGTTAAATTGGATGAAGATTTATGGACCTATATGATTTTTAATATGACCCCCATAATAATGTATCATTTTAGTCATGTCTTTAGTAAAACATGAAATTTACTTGTAGAGTTTCATCAGAAGTCCTAATGTGTTGTTAATATATTAAAATATGGTTTCAAATCTACTGGTGAAAGAAGTATACTGTAATTGAGTGATATGGTTGAAATTAGAGTATAATCTTGTGAAAATTCCCAGATTTAAAATGAGAAAATAAAATCCTTTAATAATTTTATCATTCAAAATAAAGACTTTAAGGCTTGTCATAGGGTCATTCTATTTATTTCTATGATTAATATTTTTCCTAGAAAACTCAATACCAAGTGGTATAGACCCTTTTTTTCTAGGATTTCTTATAATTGTAATTTTAATACATTAAAATATGATTTTAAATTTTATAGTGAAAGATGACTATTGGACTTGAGTGAGATTGAAAAAATTGGAAAATAATATTATGAAAATTCTTAGATTTATTAATAGTGAAAAAATCCTTTCATAATTATATCATTCATAATAGATACTTTAATGTTGTATATATGGTGTTATTATTCAATTCTAGGATTGATCTTTTTATTGGGAAACTCAAGACCAAGTGGTATGGACCCTTGACTATTCTGAGAGTTCTTTTAAATGGGGTTGTAGATCTTGTTGGAGTGAAAAATTGATCATTTATGGTCAATGGTCGGAAAATCAAACAATAATTTGAAGGGAATCCAAAGGGATTTACTACCATCTCCTTACTTGAAAGTTGAGCTACCACCGATTATAACTAAAGACTATAAACTCATTGCTTCATGGGATCTAACCCATGATTCTTGTTTTTTTCTTATATTTAATTAGAATAATTTCTGATGTTTTTCACTTATCCCTTTTAAAGAAATTGAAATCCTACTCAGGGTGATTATCATGGTATTATGCATCTCGTAGTTGAACAATTCCTTAACCAACCACAAGAGCAAGGGACCAACTCTACGGCTAACATATCATGAGCACATATGACCACATAAATTCAATCAACCCATTATGGTTACTCAATTGACCCTATGTAAATTGTACCTAATGTGTACCCAACTAACCATAATAAAGAATTAAACTGACCATGAATCAGCAACCGCATAAAGAGAGTCAAGTTGTTGTCCCATTACACTAACCACAACAATGTAAAAATTACAACATGAAGTAAGGAGTGACGGCAAGAAGGCATGATTGAATGTCTAGACATATGAGTTACCGTGTAACTAGAAAATTCAATCATCTATGTCAGCCAAGAAAATGACTATTCTAACCCTATATTGAACCCACATTGAACTTATTGTAAATATTAATATCCCTTAATAAATTTAAATTTCACTCAAGAACTTCAAGGACTTTCATTAACAGAGCTAACATAAATCACTTCCCTCTCAACATTACCTTTCTCTCACTTTACTCTTAAGCTTCAATAATTAGTTTTTTATATTTTTTTATTCTTCTAGGGGTTATAGGATGTTTTTTTCAAGTAGATAAAAATAGAAGTGTGAAAAATAAATTTAAATGATAACAGTTCCAAAAATTTTCATGGAAGCGTCAGTCATTTTCCACCACTTTATCTAATTTCTTTTTAATTTATTTATTTTTTTTGGAAATATGAATTCTAATGAGAACTATGTGTAGAGGTTCCCTTTTTTATTTAAATTAGTCTTTATTTTTATGTTGGTTTTTTAAATTTCTAATATCAATGTTTTTTAAAATCAATCTAAACTAAATTTTGAAACCTGTTTAGCACCCATAAATATCTTTTGAGTTAAAAAAATTACTTATTGTGTAAAATTCTATAAACATGATACCTTATGAGATAATCATGAAATATTCCATATTAATGTTTTTAAATTTAACACATGAACTCTCTAAAACATGTGTTGAAAAATATTTTGGATATATGGAAAGTGTGTCTTCTTAGAAATTTTTGTGACCACTTTTCATAATCTTTGAAATTATGAATTAAAAAATAATTTTAAACTAAATTGTCTACACTATCCTTCCAATTTGGATTCAATATTTTGGACAATTTTGAGTTTTAATCATGGGGGATAGGGGTATTTCAATGTGTTGAGTTATTCTTTAATTATTTTACACATCAAAATTCCTCAATTTTTTAAATTTTACAATTTTAAGGTCTTCAAGATTAAATTAGTTTTAAATGGTAACATTCTATTGTATAATTACATGCTAGTAACTAGGGTATTCATGGATACTAAAATTGTCAGATTTGTATGAATACTAAGTGAGGTTGTCCATTATTTTCATGGGAATACTCTAACAATTATGATGGAATTTTAATATGAAACATATTTGTGAAATTTGAATTAGAACTTAAAGAAATTGAATCCTTGATACATTACAAACTAGTTGTGTGAGTAAATAAAATCCAATTTTAAATACAATAAGTTCTCTACACATCCATAATAGCTAAAATTCAAATAAAGTTCCTAATTGTTAAAAATTAATTCATTAAAGTGTGGTGAATATTGAACCCAAATGAATAAGTGGTTAATTAAATTATAATAAAATCATTTGAATCATATCAAGGAATTGAAAATGGATCTTTGGATTAAGGAACCAAGGAGAGAGTCATAATTGAAAGTGTTTCTTGTTAAAGTTTTAATTACACTTAATTCTAATCTATTTGCATCCTATAACTTGAAAATTAATTTGGATTGAAGTAAGAAATCAAGTTATATTAAAATAGTAGGAATGAAATTTTCAATATATGGATGAGTCTTTACCTAATTTAATTTTTGGTGTGTATGTTTGAATCTAGGCAGGAACTGATGTGAAAAATCATTGAAATTTTTTACTCATCTCAATATTTTTCTTGTTGTGTAAATCGTTGATTAATCATTCTACATTCTAAGATGATTTGTGTATTCTTATATTTTGATTTCAATGTAAAAGCATGGATTATTGTAAACTATTTTTATAATGGCTTTAGAGGTGCGACAAGTGAAATTTTCTACCATCAAAACTTATAAATTTATTTTAAGAGGGAAAACAATTTGCTAAGTGTGGGGGAATTTGATGTAGTTTTTTTATATACATTTAAATATCCATTTGAGGAATTAATTAAATATTTTATGAAAAAGTGTATTGTTTATGGTGAATAATTATTGATTGGTCAATCTGGTGTTGGGTCAATAATTCTCTGAATATTATAATAATAATTGGTTTTTCTCTACTTAAATGATTAAAGGTTATTTTATCGAGTATCTATATTTTTAGGAATGAATATTTTGATTTTTTTATTTAATTTCCATTTAAATATTATTTTATAAGTAATTTTATATATTTTGGGTTTTATGATTTAATTCATTGAAATTCCATGTTTTTATTTTATACATCAACTTTTGGAATCATCATTTTAATTCTATTTTTAATTATGAAATTTTATGTTTTTTATTCAATGTTAGAAATTTTGATTTATAATTTTCAATTGATTTATCTCATTAGTGTTGATATTTTAGAATTTAAGTACCTGTGTAAAGTTCCTCATCTAGTTGAACATGGTACGTAAAGGTATCCATCTGCGACTAGGAACTCATTGAAGGGTAAATTTCACATGCAAAAAGGTTTGTGTCGATCTATCGTGATGACTTATATAACCAATTAATCTAACATGGAAAAGCTATCATGTGATAGGGACTGTAAGAGTAAAGGGTCAATTGGCCATTCCTATCAATGTTTATTCATGAGAAGGTAGTCAACCAGCTACGTAATAGACAACCCACCATCAAGTCATTCATTCTCAAATATACTAGATGATTAAATCCCATCCATGGATGAAACTCGAGATTTGAATATAGTTTAATTGAAGTCAAATCATTCCAAGCCAAGCATGGGACTAGGTGTTACTATAAGGCCCAGAAAAGTTGAAGGGAATACAATGTTGTTGAAACTAGAAGAAATAATGGATGCCTGAAATAAGGTTGTTGATCTGAGTATGAATGGAGGTGAATAAGTATGGTAGGTTGTTCACAATTGTGGTTGTTTCTTATCGACCAAAATTGAATAGAGTTGGATTGAAATTCAATCATTATCTACTGGTAACAACTGATGTATGTTGTTGAAGGAAGGCATTTTACTGATAAAGACCCATTAAAGAAGATGAATTGGTCGCTAAAGATGAATGTACTAATGGAGTTATAGCTGAGCTCAAATTTTATTTCTTATGGGTGTTTTATATGAAGGTTGATGAAAAAGAAGAAGGGCTAGGGATCAATCTCCCAAATGATATGATTACAGATTCATTGAAGGTTTCACTTCACATGTTTGATATAATTTTATAATTAGTTGAATCCAAAATATGGACAAATCATGTTGTTATAGAAGTCAATAAAGGCCACCTAAAGTTCGACAGAGAGTCTCTGATGAAGACTAACTGAAGTAGTTTTTCTATTTTTTCACAATCAAAGTTGTTGAAGATGATATTTGGTATGAGTAATTTGAGTCCAAGCTTAGGAAAGATGATGTAGACTAAGGTTGTGGAAGGACAATACATGGTTTATATGGACTTGAGGAAAGGTATTTTGGGACCTATATAAAGGTAACCCTCGAAAAATTATGGAAGGGTAATTAGTTTGGATGAGGATCTATGTAAATGTAATTCATCATAACCTCGTTTATATAGAAGGGTGGCATGTGTGAGGGTATTTAGAAAGTTTTCCCACCTACATCAAGGTCAGGATGTAACCTTAAAGAATCATATGGATCATATGGAATCCAATGAAATTGTAGTCGTTGAGTTTCAATGCTCATTGTAAGGTACTTAAACACCTATGTAAGGATACCTATAGAGATATAAAGCTCACACAAGGGTATCCAGTAGTTCAATAGGGCCACATTAGGTTTCAAAAAGGTAACCTGGGCATTGTGGAAAGGCCACGCTTCATTTTCCAAGGCTTATGTAATGGTAGAATTTAGGTTTTGAGTTGTGAAAAAGGGCTTCACCTGGATTCACAAGCTTTATAATGGTACCATCATGGCTAGGATTTATCACATAAGTATAACAACCCTGGTTTTATTTCACACATAAACATAATTTATTACATGTAATTTAACTTAATACAACATAGAAGATCGATATTTCTAGTGTCTTTGGGGCTTAATATCATTACATAACAACTTAAAACATGAAATATAACCTCTTTATTGAAAACTTCCTTTACATGACCACAACATTCCTTCATATTTAACATTTTATGGGATAACCTGAGGACACGCATAAGAAATGGGTGATCTATAAATCCGAGTACTGGAATAAACATGGAATAACATGAGGAATACAAGACTTGTTAGACAATAGGAAAATGAATGGAGTACAATAGAAAAATGAACATAAATTCATGATAAAGCATGATAATTATAATATGGTGATGTGGCAACAACATTTAACATGATATTAGCAAGATCCAAGGCTCATTGCACACGGAGCATGAGTAAACCCTCATTGCACATGAATCATGAGTTGTAACGACCCAATATTTTTTTTAAAGGAAATTACTTTCTTATAAATATGTCATAATTACATTAACTAATAAGTTCTATGTGACCCTTAAAACATAAGTTTGTCACTTCTGTGATGTGAATTTCAAAAATCCGACATACACAGCCGCAATCAGTAAGTTATTTAGAGTCCAATAAGAAAAACATATTTTTTGGTGAATAGTAACCTACCCTTATGAATAGTAACATACCCTTATTAATAGTGATATACCCTAATGAATAGTAACCTTACCTATGATAATATATAAATAATATTCAAGATGAAAGTACGATATACCTATATTTTAGAATATGTTAATGAATGTTTTAAAACTGGTTTGTGATAATAAATTATGATTTTAATTAAATATTAAATTAATAATATATAGAAAAATATTTTTGAAAAATGGACTTTATTTTTGGATTCTACACGTCGAAAAATGGTTAGGGTGAATATTTTGGATTTTTCTGAAATACTTGATTTTTTGATGAATAGTAAAATACGGTAATTTACCGTATATATACATTATAAGATAAATAGACTATTCCTAGCATCATGGCTGATGTAACCACACTTAATCAAAATTCACATGATAAAATTACTATTCTTGGTCATGTAATACTTACTATTACTTGTCTTGTGAAGAAATAATAAGTTAATGAGTTTTATATTAAGAAATCCCCTCTCTCCTCCACTATAAAACCCCCCTCTCACCCCATCTTCCAATAACTCCTCTCAAGCCTTGTGCCTTCTCCAAATTCTGGACAAATACCCTCCCAACCTCTTCTCCCACATCCAGAAATCTTTGGTCTCATCAAAAGACCAAAACATCTCCCTTAAAGAGGTTCTCAAGGAAGTTTGGTTCAAGAGGTAAACTCCTCTTTTCAATTCTTTGTCTTTCCTTTCAAGTTCATTTGTTTTCTTTTTCTATTACCTCTCTTTATCCAAATTTTTTGATGACTCCAGTACATTATATGTACTGTAATGTTGTCATGATAGTGGAATAATTTATCATCATCTCTGTAACAGCCCGATATTTTATGAAAAATATTCTTTTTAATATTATTAATGTCTTGTGTTGTACGCTACACCAAAAGGAGCTTTCACAACACGCATCCTTGACTTGCCTTTCATTACACGCAATCACGACCTTCCTTGATAGCGTGTGTAGTACGCAATACCGAGTTTCACTAAACAACGATATGCTATTAAAATATTATTATAACTAGCCGTTATGAATAGTAATAACCACCTTTTAAAATTTTAAAAATTTTAGCTCTCAAAATGGACTTCATTTTTGGATTCGGAATATCGAAATTAGCTTAGGGTTAAATTTTGGTACTTTTCGGATAACTTTCATATTCCGATGAATAGTGAAAATTACTAAATTTTAATTAAAAAAACAACTTTTTTAATAGAAATAATTAATAGTGATAAATTATTAATTTGAGTGGTTTTAAAGTATATTTAGAATATATTTTTACAATTTAATACAATGTTGGTCATTGGATGTAATTTCACATTTAAACCAGTTATAAACAAGTGTCAATCTTTTGATAGTTATTATCTCTTAAAAACACGCCTTTTGTTTTGACGACGGGAATTAATTTTTCAATTAATTAATGCAACTGATATGTTTTGAATTTGGTAAAATAGAAATCATTTTTGTGTTCATAATATAAAATATAGCTTAGGCCTAATTTTTGGTATTTTTCTGAAAACTTTCAATTTTTGATGAATAGTGAAACCACTAAGTGGTAGTTAAAAAAACTGAATTTTTCATAAAACTTAATTTTACCGCTTCTGTGAGTGGAATTTCGAAAATCCGAGAGACACGGTTAATATCAAGGACTAAAATGTGGTTCAATGAGATGAAAATAATTTTTGGTGAATAGTAACTTTTTACTTTTTTTTACCACGGTTAAAAGTAAATAGGGTAATTAAGGGTAGAAATGATATTATTATTACCCTAACACATGTCCTAATTCTATTGGACAAGTGTAATTCGACCAAAAACAAACTTAGGAATACAATATGACCATTTAGGCCCACTTGGATTAGATTAGGACATTTATTATTAATTTATTTAAAGAAGGGTTAAAAGAGTTAAAATCAAAGTTTATTTACTAAAACATTTTTAATATGAGGTTATACATAAGATAAATTCAACTATAAATATTCATTAGAAAGATAAAAATATTTCCTACATAATGGTATTTTATTTGTAATTTTTAGACATTAAATAAATTAATTTATTTATGACACAATGATGATGCAGTAATTATCTTATTAATGAAATATTGACATAATTGATGTTATAAATACCAAAATAAATTTAATTTGAGCCTTTTTATGAATTAAACTAATTTTCTAGGTTACTATGATATATTAGTGTTGATTTAATCAACTTGTTTCGAACATATAATTCTGTTATGACTTTCACAAAAATCATATATCAAATAGTGTCAAAATTGACACTAAATAGTTTTTAAATCAAATATTATATTATTAATTGTTATTTTATTCCTAAAAATCTAAGGTTCGGCCAACTGACTTAGATAAAGATATATATATTAATAATAAACAATTTGGGGTTCGTTTGGCATGTTATAGTAAGTGTATTAACCATATAGTGAAAGAAAACAAAAAGACACGGTAAAAGTTAAATTATTTAACTTAGAGTTAAATCTAATTGATAAGGTTAAAATAATACCCTAAACTTGTCTAAATCCTATTGGATGATAGTATTTCTACCCATCCCCACTTTAGCTTCGAAATAAGACCCTTTGGAACCATTATAAACCGATTTTTACTTTAATATAAAATAATATTTTGAGATATTCCTAAGGTGCCCCTCTCCTCCCTTATAAAAGGACACCTCCTCCCCCTCCTCCTCACACCAATTTGAGCACTCAAGCTCGGAAAACCCCTGCAAAAATACCTTCTCCACTTCCCTAGAATAATCATAGAGGTCCTGGTCTTCTTCAAAGACCAATCTTAGTTCCCTAAGTGGAGGATTCAAAGAGGCGTTTCAAAGAAGAGGTAATATCCATTACCGATCTTTTCAATTTCTTTCTTCTTCAACTTCTTCTTCTTTAGTTGTTTCATGATAAAGTAATAACATAAGTATTACTTACATACTGATATGTTATTATAAATATTAAACAACTCTAATTAACCTTCTATCCATCCTACGGAAAAAGGAAATCACCGCGCGTGCGTACGTACGGAATACCGTCTCCACGCCGTGGTGTAATCTATTTTCCGCCACCACATTAATTGGATGGGTATAATGGTTTAATGAGTAACTATATATGATTATTATAAAGTGATATTGATACTGAAATAGTATACAAACACTTAAACACAATTCCACGACCATGGGAACGATATCATCGCTCGTGCGTACGTACGGACTGCCGTCTCCACGACGCGATGAGATTCATTCTCAATGATTAACCATTCATGAATGATTATAAAGTATATATAATAAGTACTAATGAAATATATGAAATAATAATGATATTGGATTTATTTATATTTATATGTATGTCATCTACTTAATTCCATTCACTTCAATAAGGAAACGAAAACAGCGTTCATGCGTACGTACGGACTACCGTCTCCATGAACGGTGTATTTCATTCCATTTATCGATATATTATATATATATATATATATATATATATATTATTAATATATATTATATATAAATCATGTTTTACATTCTGGATATAAGTAATAATGATCCAAGTAATCATATTAATAATTACAAGTTAAAAACACGAACGACAAATGAGACGATTTTACCCAAAACGCTACTTTAACATGAATTTACAAAAGAACGGGTAATATAAAGTCATAAGTGGACCATATATGATATAATAACAATGATTATGATTCTGGAATAAGTCAATAACATGATTTAAATCATTATACAGGAGGTTCGGACACTTACAAAGCAAGTCGGACCTAAGGTAAGGGAAATATCACAATATCATTTCTATCCGAGATTGCTTATACTTTGGTATTTACTGGGGTGTATTTCATCATCCACATCCATGTTTCCTCAATATGTAATATTATTTCCATTATTCTACAATAGTTTATATCCAATTTTACCCTTTGGTGAGTTTTTAGTAAAAGATATGAAAGGAATCTTTTGTCGTTTTTCGTACGAGGTACTTTTTGACTTTTCCGACAAAAGTACGAGAAGAATGTTTTTTTTAACTTATACGGCACGAACGGATTTTTACGGTTTTATAAAGCCTTATTTTCATGAAGCTTCCTCAGAAAGATTTCATGACTATTTTCAATAAAATCTCTTTCTTTTAAAATTGCATGACGTTTTGTGAAAAGAAATTGATTTTGAAGAAGAAAGGATATTTTCCTCAAGAATTCAATTCAAGTGTTTTATCAAAATTATTTTCCATCTAAGATAATAAAGGGTTCTGTTTCTATCCATATTTTTACATTTATTTGACTATGTTGTGATGGAATTATGTTTATGAATTCCTTTATCTTATATCAATGGTTTTATGATGTCATGTTGTTTAAGAATCCCATTTTTATTACATGGGTTATGCAATGATGTATGATTTATGATTTTGTGGCACACATAAGAATGGTATCATTATGAGATGGGTGGGACCTATATCTCCCTCCAATGCATTGGGTAAAGATTTTATATCTCATGAGATAGACATGCCTGGAATGGTAGGTTATACCGGTTCAGTGAAACAGGACTGAAACGAGGGTTACTCGATTCAGAAAGGGACTTTGTCCACTAAGATAGTCTTGGAAATGAGTCTTGACTAACAAGAAATGGTTCTCTATGATTATGTGTGAATGCCACAAAGTTTCATGTTTTAAGTTATTATTATTGTGATTACATTTCACTGCCATGATTTACCCCATGTTATGAAATTATGATCTCTTTTGCAGGTTAAGATTTCCAAAAGTTATGTTCTTATGAATATGATGTGATTGATATTTCTTTTGTTTACCCTTACTGAGCATTTGAGCTCACCCATTTATGTTTTCTTTTCCCCAGGATATAAAGAAAGGTTTTAGGTAAAAAAAAGGAAGATCTTTATGGGAGATGTTGAAGATCTTTCACCACGTTTAGAAAATTTTATTCCGAGTTTCCAAAGACACTAAACTATTACGGTCCTTGTGTGTGTGTTTTTGTAATGTACTAAGTATTCCGCAAAAGTAATGAAATGTTCATGTACATCAAGCTTCGGGTCTCTACAATCTCCCCATTTTTTACCTTCTTTTATACTAATAGCAAGAACACCATCTGAGATGTGTCAATTTTACACATTCAAGGACGATGGACTTTCGATTTATTTTATCTTATTAATTCTTGTCATGAAACCATTGTTGTTATGGTTGAACCAGATTATTATATATAATATAACCTATTTAATATTCTGTAATTTCTTTGTTCAAATGGTGTTATGTTATAAAGAAAAATGAGTTCATTGTAATCAAAACCCACAAATTAACCGAAACAATTATCATTAAAGTTATATATCATAATTCATCCTCGTTCCATGTAACCAAGTTATATAAATTAACAAAAACACCTATTTATGTTCATAAATAATATATAATTTCAATTCTGTGTATTTACATCCATTCCACTTCATTACTTAAAAACAAGTGAGCCGAATATGAAAATAAGAGAAACGAACACTCCAAAACGACGAAATTCAATACAATAACTTGTCAACAAAGACATAAATGAACTAACCAGAATTATGTTAAACTAAATACATGTCTAACAGGTTCTTAAATAAGTTATTAACAAGTATAATTTCATATTCCAGGAGCTTAAGTACAAGAGCGGAACATGTTTGGAGTTAAGGTAAGGGTTTCTTCATCTCACTTCCATTTTCGTGAGATTTTCTATATTCACTACTAATACTTTTGTATGGTGTATGTATACTGAAAATTGATTCCACGTGTCATGAATATCTTTATCTTAATTTTATTGAATCTATAATATTTATGTTATTAATTTTTTGGGAATATGAATCGGTTGATTACAAAGTGGTAAGGTTTTTTCCACCTGAACTTCCATTTTCATTCGAGATGCTTTCATTGTCTAATTAACTTAATGAAATTATTATGTATTGTTATGTACTCATCATATATTCTGTGTGAGTATCATATATATGTGTCCAAACCAGAACCCTTCCCTATTTTATGGATAGTTACACATTTTTAAAGGAACTTTCAAAGTAGTTTCCAAAATACAAGCCCGATCCAAGGGAATTTCTCAAATTCTTTCCTATTTTCAAGGGCACTCTATGATCTGTTTTTGGAAACCTTTATCATTATAAAATCACTCATTTTATTATGAAAATACTATTTTACCTCACTTTTGGTTTTATACAAATATTTTTCCAAAATAACTCTTCTTTTCAAAATAAAAGAGTATTTATCTCAAGAATTGCTTAGTGATTTTATAAGAGTGTTTTCGTCAAATTCAAAACTCTTGTTGATTACATGATATTATTGGGTTTAATAATTTTTGAAGTCATCTACCATGTTTTATTTAATGGTTTATGACTAACTCTATTGTGGATGATCTTTCCTAAAACCATTCACCATATTATTCCAAATGGTTAGTGTTTATGTTCAATAATTGGGGAAATTTTGTTACATTTCATATGATAGTTTCAATATGAATGTTTATGTTGTTTATGTTTATCGCCGCTCATATAAGTAATGAATTGGACTTATTATCTGACGGGTGGGGCCCACTATATCCCCTCGATGCATCGGTAGGTCTCATAAGACAAATAGACGTGGAATTGTCCAAGGCCTTTCCTAATGTGATAGATTTTGGCTGAGGCCTTAATCATTAGACGTCTTGGCCGAAGCCTTGAAAAAATGTTTTATAATATCCGGAATTATAAATTCCATAATTATGAGTTCAGCTATTGATATTTCATGTGGTTATTCGACTAATAGAATACCCATGATTATGTTTTATTATGGAATTATTTACTCATCTCATATTCCTTCCATAATGTGTTCATGTTTATTATTAAAGGAATGTGTTTTAAATTATTCACCATGTCTAATGTTTATATTATATTCCTCTATATTGCTTACTCTTACTGAACGTTTGAACACACCCTTTATTATGTTTCATTTTCTCAGGGCAATAGGAATTCAATTATGAATGACATGCTGAAATAAACTAGGAGTTATGGAAGTTGTCTAAGGAGTTTCTATGTTGTTTTTCATTTCAAGTTGTAATGATGAACTTATGTATGTATCTTGTTTCCAATAATACAAAACTACTCAGTACTTCGGGATTATCATTCCTTTTATGTATTCCAATGTAATCAAACAAGGCACCGGCTCTGGGCAACTGGGGTCGGGTCCTTACAGTTGGTATCAAAGGAAGTTTTGTAGAATAATTGGAAACTAGATTTAGAAAACGTATAATTAGGGAAGAGTCCCTAAGTTATCATTTGAGAATATACATACAATAATGTCCTATTATTTTGGTAAGGAATAGATTATGTAGATATTTCAAGCAATACATCCCTGTCTGGATACGAGCAGGTAGTGGCGGATCTGGCACAGATGTATCTAGGGGTAAAACCTGAAAACACCGCTTTGAGCTAGACTCGAACGGGAACTAGTGCACGACAACAGGCATTGCTTCACTCTTGGTTACGAAACTCCCGGGGGATATGCTTAGGATAATTCACATTCTCTTTACAAGCCATTATGAAGGATTTAAATGTAAAATATTCCTCAAAGAAACCATATTTGTGAATATGGGATTATCCATTCATAGGATCTCAATTTTTTTTCTAAGTATTTTGTTAAGTTAAGATTATACATTATGATTCATAACCTAATCTAGTGTATTCCATTATCTAGAGATGGATCCAAGTGGAAGGAATGTAAACTGCATGAACACACGTGTCCCTTGTAGGGATTTTCCTCCGACGCAAGATAATGATGTTGGCTATGGTGTTGTGACTGGTGCTGAGCAACTAATAACTATACTGGGACAACATACTTAGGTTATGAATGATAACCTTACTCATATGAAGCATCTGGATCCACCACGTGCAGGAACCATGCTAGATCTCTTTATGCGACAACAACCTCCATTATTCAACAGGACTACAAACCCATTTGTAGCAGAGCAGTTGAGAATATATTTCTCACTTTGGGATGTAATGAAAGAGAGAAGGTTGTCATGGTAGTATATCATCTATCGAGAGATGCAGATCAGTGGTGGTCATTAATCCAAAACACAAAGGAGGAGGAATAAATAGAAGAGATGGAATGGAGGGATTTTAAGGAAATCTTCTTAGAAAAATATTTCCCTCGAGAACAAAGAGTAGATATAGAGAGGTAATTCTTGAATCTGAGGCAAAAGGAGGATGAAAATGTTTCCAAGTATGAAGCCAACTTTACAAGGCTGGAAAGAAATGTTGTGGACTACATACAAAATCCAAGGAGCAAAATCTATTGATTCTTTGATGGTATAAATACATTCCTCCAGTGGGCATTAGTCTCCCAAAAATTTCATCAATTGAGGACATAGTTTCATGTGCTATAAAGACCGAAAAAGATTTCTCTTAGTCTTATGACTTTAAGGTAAAGCAAGAAAAGAAGAGGGCTGCTGAAAACCATGGGAAAGGAAATAAGGAAACAGGGAAGAAGAGAAGAGTTGAATTTCCACCATGTGACAATTGTGGAAGGAAACACCCCATTGTGTGCTTAAAAGGAAGAGGAGTATGCTACAAATGTGGTCAGAAATACCATCTTGTTGGTGATTGAAAAGGAGATGGGGCACTATGCTAATAATTGTCCAAAACTTCAAGGAAATATGCAACAGAAGAGGCCAAGTGAGAAAGGACAAGCATATGCGATCACAACTACAGAGGTTGAAGTTCCGCGTGACGTGGTGGCGGGTACTTTGATCGTTTCATCAAGCTTATCCAATGATTTATTGGATTATGGATCATTGTATTGTTTCGTATCTTCCTGGTTTGCAAAGAAAATTAGATATTTCCAATTTTATTTAACAAGGGAGTTGTCAATAAAAACTCCTAAGGGAAGTATCATTGCTACAAAGTTCTGTCAGTCTTTTCCCATTAGGTCATACAAATGTTCTTTATCTGGTGATCTCATAATCATACCCATGATTGAATTTGATATAATCCTCAGTATGGATTGGCATTTGGACCATGATGCAAAAATTTATTGTAAGAAGAAGGAGGTTACAATTTTTGATGATGATGATAAAGAACACCTTATCTTTAGAGCAGAATCGTCACCACCTTATTCTTATCTAGATCCACCCCCAGTAGCTCAACTAAATTCAATTATTGGGGAAGAAGAGAATGAAATAACTGTGGGTGAGGAAAGGAATGTTCAAATATAGGATGTACCTATTGTGAGAGAATATGTTGATGTGTTTCTAGAATATTTACCTGGACATCATCCAGAATGAGAAATTGAGTTTTCCATTGATTTAATTCCTGGTTCAAGGCCCATATCGAAGACCCCTTATAGAATGGCCACTGTGGAATTATTGGAACTAAAGAAACAACTAGAGGAATTGAGTAATAAGGGATTTATCCGCCCTAGTGTTTCTCCATGGGGAGCCCCTATCCTTTTTGTTGAGAAGAAAGATGGATCTATGAGGTTATGTATAGACTACAGGGAGATCAATGCTATAATAAAAAAGAAAAAATATCCCCTACCTCGCATTGATGATTTATTTGACCAACTGCATGGAGCTCAATAATTTTCAAATATTGACCTTCGATCTAGATATCATCAGTTGAGTGTGAAGAAGGAAGACATTTCGAAAACAGCATTTCAAACCAGGTATGGGCATTACCAGTTTACAGTAATTCCTTTTGGATTGATTAATGCACCCTCTGTCTTCATGGATCCAATGAATAGAGTTTCAAGGAATATCTCAATGATTTTGTAGTGGTATTTATTGATGATATCTTGGTATACTCCAAAAGCTATGAAGATCATGAAAATCACTTGTGCATTACCCTGAAGACTCTTAGAAGACATGAATTATATGGGAAGTTTAGCATATGTGAATTCTGGCTTTAGGAGATTTCATTTCTTGGACATATTTTCTCTAAGGATGGAATCCAAGTTGATCCTGCAAAGACAAAGGCAATCCAAGATTGGTCCACGCCAATAAACGTAACTGAGGTACGTGGTTTTATTGGCTTAGCAGGTTATTATTGGCGTTTCATACAGAATTTTTCCCGATTGGATAACCCGCTAACGAAGCTCACACGTAAAGGGGTTAAATTTGTATGGAAAAAAGATTTTGAAGAATTTTTTGAAGAACTGAAGATAAGATTAGTCAATGCTCCTATATTGACTCTACCATCGGGGAATGATGGGTTTGTTATTTATAGTGATTCTTCAAAGAAAGGACTTGGTTGTGTCCTTATGAAAAATGATAGGGTTATTTCTTATGCATCACGACAGCTAAAAATTCGTGAGCAAAACTATCCTACTCATGATATTGAGTTAGCTGTTGTAATCATTGATTTGAATATATGGATACATTATCTCTATGGTGAAAATGTGAGATTTATACTGATCACAAGAGTTTGAAGTATATTTTCTCACAGAAAGAACTCAACATGAGGCAAAGGAGATGGCTTGAACTACTCAAGGATTATGATTGCATGATACACTACCACCCAGGGAAGTAAAATAAGGTGGCAGACGCTTTGAGCAGAAAGGATCATGGAGTTTTGAACAGGATGAAAGTTGAAAGTGATCCTATTTTCATGGATCTAGTAAAGATGGATATGGGAATAACCATGGGAGGTGAAACATCAATGATTTTTCAAATGGTTTCCAAAACATCTTTACTATAAAGGATAAAAATTTCTCAGGATATTGATGAGGAGTTTAAAAAGAATATTAAATCTGTGAATGATGGGAGATTGAGTGACTTCGTATATGAAGATGGAATTTTCAAATTTGGGAAGAGACTTTGTGTTCTCGATATACCAGATATAAAGAGGGAATTGTTGGATGATGCTCATAGTTCCAATTTATCTATACACCCTGGTATCACTAAGATGTATAGAAATTTTAAGGAACATTTTTGTTGGGACAACATGAAGAAAGATATTGATAATTTTGTGTCAAGATGTATGGTTTGTCAACAAGTGAAAGCTGGAAGACAATAGCCTGGAGGAGTATTGCAACATATTCCCATACCTGAGTGGAAATGGGATAATATCACGAATGACTTTGTCATGGGACTACCAAAGACTCCTAGAAGGAATGATGCAATATGGGTCATTGTTGATTGTCTTACCAAGTTAGCACATTTTCTTGCTATAAGATAAGATATACCACTTGAATGTCTAGCAAGACTATATATTAATGAAGTTGTGAGACTTCATGGAGTACCCTTATCGATTGTTTCTGATCGTGATCCACATTTTACATCAAGATTCTGGAAAAGTCTTCAGAAGGCCCTAGATACTAATCTTCGTTTGAGCACTGTCTACCACCCACAAACTGAAGGACAGTCAGAACGGACTATTCAAACATTGGAAGACATGTTGAGGTCTTGTTCACCTGATTTTCAAGGCATGTGGGATCAGTATTTACCTCTTGTAGAATTTTTCTTCTATAATAGCTTCCATTAAAGTATACAGATGTCACCCTATGAAGCATTATATGGGAGACGATGTCGTACACCAACTTTCTGGGATGATGTTGGTGAAAGAAAGCTCGTGGGCCCAGAACTTATTGAAGAAACAATGGAAAGGTGAAGATTATTCAGAACCATATCGAAATAGCTCAAAGTAGGCAAAAGAGCTATCCAGATAATCGAAGGAAGGATTTGGAGTTTCAAGAAGGTGATCAAGTTTTCTTAAAGGTATCTCCATGGATGGGTATTATACGATTTGGTAAGAAGGGAAAGTTAAGTCCCAGGTACATCAGACCTTTTGAAATTCTAGACCAAATTGGAGTCGTAGATTACCGTTTGGCAATGCCTCCAAGTCTCTACAAGGTTCACAATGTGTTCCACGTTTCAATGTTAAGAAAGTACATGCCATGACCAACACATGTACTCACTTATGAAGAAGTGGAACTTGAGCCCGATCTATCTTACAGCGAAGAGCCTATCAAGATTCTTGATAACTGAGAAAAAGTATTGAGAAATCGGATGACTCGTCTAGTAAAGGTTATATGGATGAACCATAAGATGGAGGAAGCAACATGGGAGCCTGAGGAGCTTATGTTAAAGACATATCGAAATATTTTTAGGTAATATTTTGTGATTTTCAAGAATGAAATTTTTGTAAGGAGGGGAGAATGTAACGACCTAATATTTTTTTAAAGGAAATTACTTTCTTATAAATATGTCATAATCACATTAACTACTAAGTTCTATGGGACCCTTAAAACATAAGTTTGTCACTTCTGTGATGTGAATTTCAAAAATCTGACATACACAGTCGCGGTCAGTAAGTTATTTAGAGTCCAATAAGAAAAACTTAATTTTTGGTGAATAGTAACCTACCCTTATAAATAGTAACATACCCTTATGAATAGTGATATACCCTAATGAATAGTAACCTTACCTATGATAATATATAAATAATATTCAAGTAGAAAGTACGATATACCTATATTTTAAAATAAGTTAATGAATGTTTTAAAACTGGTTTTTGATAATAAATTATGATTTTAATTAAATATTAAATTAATATTATTTAGAAAATTATTTTTGAAAAATGGACTTCATTTTTGGATTCTACATATCAAAAAACGGGTAGGGTGAATTTTTTTGATTTTTCTGGAATACTTGATTTTTTGATGAATAGTAAAATACTGTAATTTACCGTATATATACATTATAAGCTAAATAGACTATTCCTAGCATCATGGATGATGTCACCACCCTTAATCCAAATTCACATGATAAAATTACTATTCTTGGTCATGGAATACTTACTATTACTTGTCTTGTGAAGAAATAATAAATTAATGAGTTTTATATTAAGAAATCCCCTCTCTCCTCCATTATAAAAACCCCCGCTCACCCCATCTTCCAATCACTCCTCTCAAGCCTCGTAACTTCTCCAAATTCTGGCCAAATACCCTCCCAACCTCCTCTCCCACTTCCAGCAAGATTTGGTCTCATTAAAAGACCAAAACCTCTCCCTTAAGTAGGTTCTCAAGGAAGTTTGGTTCAAGAGGTAAATTCCTCTTTTCAATTCTTTGTCTTTCCTTTCAAGTTCATTTGATTTCTTTTTCTATTACCTATCTTTATCCAAATTTTGTGATGAATCCAGTACCTTATATTTACTGGAATTTTTTTATGATAGTGGAATAATTTATCATCATCTCCCCCTTTTTACCTTCTTTTAAACTAATAGCAAGAACACCATCTGTGATGTGTCAATTTTACACATTCAAGGACGATGGACTTTCGATTTCTTTTATCATTCTAAATTTTGGTCATGAAACCATTCTTGTTTTGTTTGAACCAGGTTATTATATATAATATAACCTATTTAAGATTCTGTAATTCTTTTTTTCAAATGGTGTTAGGTTATAAAGAAAAATGAGTTAGTTGTAATCAAAACCCACAAATTAACCGAAACAATTATCATTAAAGTTCTATATGATAATTCATCCTCGTTCCACGTAACAAAGTTATATAAATGAAAAAAACCTATTTATGTTCATAAATAATATATAATTTCAATTCTGGATATTTACATCCATTCCAGTTCATTACTTAAAAACAAGTGAACCGAATATGAAAATAAGAGAAACAAACACTCCAGAACGACGAAATTCAATACAATAACTTGTCAATAAAGACATAAATGAACAAACAAGAATTTTGGTAAAATAAATACATGTCTAATAGGTTCTTAAATAAGTTATTAACAAGTATAATCTCATATTCCAGAAGCTTAAGTACAAGAACGGGACACGTTTGGGGTTAAGGTAAGGGTTCCTTCATCTCACTTCCATTTTTGTGAGATTTTCCATATTCACTACTAATACATTTGTATGGTGTATATATACTGACCATTGATTCCACATATCATGAATATCTTTATCTTCATGGTATTTAATCTATAATATTTATGTTATTAATTTTTGGGGCATACGAATCGGTTGATTACAAAGTGGTAAGGTTTTTTCCACCCGAACTTCCATTTTCATTCGGGATACTTTCATTGTCTAATTAACTCAATGAAATTATTATGTATTGTTATGTACTCATCATATATTCTGTGTGAGTATCATATATATGTGTAAAAACAAGAACCCTTCCCTATTTTATGGATAGTTACACATTTTTAAAAGAACTTTCAAAGTCGTTTCCAAAATACAAGCCCGATCCAAGGGAATTTCTCAAATTCTTTCCTATTTTCAAGGGCACTCTATGATCTATTTTTGGAAACCTTT
Organism: Viscum album; assembly: GCA_963277665.1. Taxonomy (NCBI): domain Eukaryota; kingdom Viridiplantae; phylum Streptophyta; class Magnoliopsida; order Santalales; family Viscaceae; genus Viscum; species Viscum album. The sequence continues at coordinate 1,673,202,918 of OY728138.1, forward strand.
ATCGTTATAAAATCACTAATTTTATTATGAAAATACTATCTTACCTCACTTCTGGTTTTATACAAAGATTTTTCCAAAATAGCTCTTCTTTTCAAAATAAAAGAGTATTTATCTCAAGAATTGCTTAATGATTTTATAAGAGTGTTTTCATCAAATTCAACACTCTTGTTGATTCCATGGTATTATTGGGTTAAATAATTTTTTAAATCAACTACCATGTTTTATTTAATGGTTTATGACTAAATCTATTGTGGATGATCTGTTCTAAAACCATTCACCATATTATTCTGAATGGTTAGTGTTTATGTTCAATAATTGGGGAAGGTTTGTTACATTTCATATGATAGTCTCATTATGAATGTATATGTTGTTTATGTTTATCCCCGCTCATGTAAGGAATGCATTGGACTTATTATGTGACAGGTGGGGCCCTCTATAGCCCCTTAATGCATCGGTAGGTCTCATGAGACAAATAGATGTGGAATTGCTCGAGGCCTTTCCCAATGTGATATAGATTTTGGCTGAGTCCTTAATCATTAGACGTCTTGGTCGAGGCCTTGAAAAAATGTTTCATAATTTCCGGCATTATGTATTCCATCATTATGAGTTCATCTATTGATATTTCATGTGGTTATTTGACTAGTAGAATACCCATGATTATGTTTTATTATGGCATTATTTACTCAGCTCATATTCCTGCCATAATGTGTTCGTGTTTATTATTAAAGGAATGTGTTTTCAATTATTAACCATGTCTAATGTTTATATTATCTTCTGTTGTATTTCTTACTCTTACTGAGCATTTGAGCACACCCTTTATTATGTTTCATTTTCTCAGGGCAAGAGTAATTCAATTATGAATGACATGTTGAAATAACCTAAGAGTTATGGAAGTTTTATAAGGAGTTTCTATGTTGTTTTTCATTTCAAGTTGTAATGATAAACTTGTGTATGTATCTTGTTTCCAATAATACTAAACTACTCGGTCCTTCGGGATTCGCATTCCTTGTATGTATTCTATCGTAATCAAACAAGGCATCGGCTCTGGGAAAATGGGGTCGAGTCCTTTCATGATTAAACCCAAGTTACACTTGAATTAGAATGAGTAAACACTCATTTCACATGGAGTATCATGATACTATACTTTACCCAATTAATTGGAGCGCTATCAGGGTGCACCCTTCTTAAACATTTCATTTCATGCATAAGTGTGCCACATGGATCATACAACATGGAATCACTCTTGATTATTTATTCCACGATAAAGGGATGTGGAATAAATACATGAAGATTTATAATAAATAAGTATATGTGCATAATGTTGAATACCCTTGATAGAGAAATTGGCAAGGTATTCACTACACAATGACATTGGCTTGGAAAATCCGTGCAATTTCGGCAGCATAACAACATGACGTAAAAATTCATAAAAATTGTTGATAAGATAGAAATGGGTGTCTCATAATATGTACTTGAAATGGAAAGTAAATGGGTCATATAGATACATGTCCCAACATATGTAATGTAATTTAGATTAATAATACAAAATAATTTCTTGAATGTAAATGGGGAGAGAGAGATTCCTTATAGAATTCTAGCATAGTAATGGGTGTACATGGAAGGCATTAATGAGAGAGAAAGAGGTATCCTATCATTAAAACATAAAGAGGGAAGTATGGGGGAGGTTAAAAATCATACACCAATATTTATAATTGAAAATAAAAGGACCTAACCATATTAAGAAACTTGGATAAAATGAGAAAATAAGGAACCCCTTACATGGAAGTGTGATCCCAAAGGCTTTTGAGAGGCTTGAGAGAGGCTTCTTGGGAGCATGGGGTTCCTTGGGTGTATTCTAGAGAGAGGAGGGAAGAGGTTGGACGAACTCCAAAGGCTTTGAGTGAAAATTAAGTGGGAGCTTGGGTGGTTTTATATAGGGAAGGAGAGGGAATTCATTATTATTTAGGTCTGGGACACCACACATTAAACTAATCAAAACCAAAAACCAACCCATGGTTTTTACCCATGGTTTTTTCAAAAGGAGAGTGGAAAAAAAAATTATAAGGGAAATGTCCTATCTTCTTAAAATAATAGGGTTGCTTATCTGGAGGTGAGTCACACTCTCAAGGAAATGAATTTAAAAGGCTAAAATGTTTTATAATTCTTGGAGGGTCCACTAAGGCTTTGTAAAATAAATAAAAAAACTAAAATAACATTATTTTAATTTTAAAACATATAGGGGACGAAAATAATGTTTATAGTATTTTATTACATCACTACTGGGTCATTATGCTGTCTTAAAACACATAATATATTTAAACGGTGTTTAATTTTTACCCAAAAATTCAACCGTCTCAGAAAATTATGAAAAATTCACCATTGGATAATTTTGACATAATGATTCCAAAAATAATATTAATTTTATCCAAATAATTTTCTAAATATGTTAATTTCCACTTTTAAAATAAAAACCGACATTTATAAAAAATTCATGGGTTTTGATAAAAACAGCTTTCAAACCTTAATAAAAATTAAAATTGTATTCATCAAAATTATAAAATCATTTATACATAATAAAAAGTATTTTAATAATAAAAATATTTTATTAAAATATTATTTAATTAAAAAATCCATTAATTTATCAAAATATATTCCTTAGTTGAATATTAACTAAGAATACTATTTGTGCTTTGAAAACTATTTTCAAAGTGACAATAATGAAATGAATTAATATTATTTATTATATACAAAAATAATGCACATAATCATAGTGCTAAGGTCCTGTTACATAACCACTTATAACTCCCGTGTAAGATCAAAGGGTAAGGTGTGCAATGGTGACAGACTCACTGGGGTGGCTCAGATAACATCGACTGGGTGGTAATCTCTATCAACTTACACTTCTTTTATAGGAGGTCTTACTCGAGCTTAACATGTTAAATCTTGTCTTGGGATTGGTCAATAGAAAATCCCAAGGATTCCACCTCTTTTCCGAGCTTCGACAAATGGGCTTCGTACGGGGAAAAATCTACTGGATGATGTCATTTCTTCCTTTGTTTGAGTAAATTGGATTTATTAAAGCCCTATATTTATACTATCATGTGATCACTGTTCAAAGGATATATTAACAATGGTCACAATTCTTAATGGAATTTAAAATCTTGAAACATAAAACCAAGGAAGTGAATATTTTATATAACCATTTTACAAAATGATAAATTTAATTAGATCTATAGAAATTTCCATTAATATAAGTTTGGGTCATTACAATCTTCCCCCCTTAAGAAATTTCTCCCTCAATATTTCGTTTTCACAACTAAAACAAATGTGGGTAAATTTTCTTCATCAATTCCTCTGATTCCCACGTTTCTTATTCAAACATGTGTTTGCACCACACAAACTTGATGAGGGGTATTGTCTTATTTTGAAGAACTTTTTCTCTACGATCTAAGATCCTCACTGGTTTCTCCTTGTATGAAAGATCATCCTCTAACTATAATACCTCTAAAGATAGTACATGTGAAGGGTTTGGTATGTACTTTCTTAAGAGGTATACATGAAAGACATCATGTACTTTGGCCATGGTAGGTGGAAGTGCTAGTCGATAGGCTACAGCCCCGATACGATCAAGAATCTCGATGAGGTTGATGTACCTAGGACTTAACTTCCCTTTCCTTCCAAACCCCATAACCTTCTTCCATGGAAATATGTATAGAAATACCATGTCTTAAACTTTGAACTCAAGGTCTCATCGATGGTTATCTACATAACTCTTCTGTCAACTTTGGGCTAGCTTGATATGTTGCTGAATGGTTTTCACCTTCTCCACCATTTCTTCGACCATTTCAATTCCTAGCAGCTTATGCTCACTGACCTTATCCTAACATGCCGGTGTTCTGCACCTTTCCCATAAAGGGATTCATATGGTGCCATTTTGATGCTCGAGTGGAAAATTTTGTTGTAGGAGAATTCAACCAGTGGAAGATGTTGGTCCCATACTCCTTTGAAATCCATAGAAAATGATCTTAACATATCTTCCAATGTCTAAATACTTTGCTCAGATTGGCCATCAGTTTGAGGTTTATAGGCCATAATAAAGTTTAGTTCAGTTCTTAGAGCATGCTAGAGACATTTCTACAACTTCTAGGTGAATCTTGCTTCACAATTGGATACAATAGATAGTGGTACTCCATGTATCCTTACCACTTCTTTGATGTAAATCTGTTCAAGTTGATTCAATGAGAAGTCCTCTCAAATCGTGATAAAGTGAGTTGTCTTCATAAGATGATCCACAAAGACCCATATATCACTGTTTCCTCTAGATTTCCTTGGAAGTCTAGTGACAATGTCCACGGTATTGTTGTCCCACTTCCATGTTGGTATGGGTAGTGGTTGCATCATCCCCTTATAAGTTTTCCTCTCAGCCTTCACTTACTGACATATGATGAACTTTGATGTATATTCTACAATCTCCATTTTCATATTGTCCCACCAAAAGTTTCCTTATAGATATCGATACATCTTTGTGATCCTTGGGTTAATAGAGAAGTTTGAGCTATGTGTGTTATTCATAAGCTCCTTCTTTATATTTGTATTGGATGGTACACATAATTGCGACCCAAATCTCACAATTACATCCTTATCAACCAAGAACTCTGAGGATTTCTCATTTCTGATAGATTCCACCCTTTTTGTAATTTCCACATCCTTTCTTTGAGAATCCTTCATTTTCTCCATGAGGGATGGTTAAGCAATCATTTGAGAAAGGATTGATGATGTTCCTCCCTTAATGATTCCCATGTCCATCCTCAGAAAATCTAAGAAGATTGGATCTTTTTCAATTCTTGTCATTGATAAAGATATGTTATCCTTTCTACATAGAGCATCTGCCACCTTGTTGGCCTTACTGAGATGGTAGTGGATTGAGAAGTCATAATCTTTTTTGAGTTCTATTCATCTTCATTATCACATTTTAAGCTCTTTTTGTGTGAATATATATTTGAGTCTCTTGTGATCAGTATATATCTCACACTTATCCCCATAGAGAAAATTCCGCTCGATTTTTAACGTAAAGATCATAGATGCCAACTCCAGATCATGCATAGGATAGTTTTTCTCATGGATTTCCAACTACCTTGAGGCATAGGCTATCACTTTATCATTATTCACCAACACACAACCCAGGCCCTTCTTCCATGTATCACTGAATATGACAAAAAGTTCTCCACTTGTGAGTAAAGTGAGCACGAGCACAGTGATAAGACTCCTTTTCAACTCCATGAAGCTCGCATCACAATCATCACTCCAAGAGAACCTTACTCCCTTCTGACTTAGCTTGGTAATAGGGTGGTCTAATCGTGATAAATATCTCAAAAATTAGTGATAATATCCAGCTAACCCTAGGAATATACGAATATTCATTACCGATGTTGGACTCGACCATATCTCAATTGTAGTTGTCTTAAAGGGATCCACACATATCCCATTGCTTGTGATGATATGAACCAACAATGTGACCTCCTTCAACTAGAACTCACACTTGTTGTACTTTTCATAGATTTTATCCTTCTACAATGTCTCTAGTGTTGTTCTTAGATGCTCCTCATGAACATCCTTGGTTTTGGAGTATATTAGAATATCAACTATAAAGACTACCACAAATTTGTCGGGGTAATATCTAAAGACTCTATTCATCAGGTCCATGAAGATTGTTATAGCATTAGTGAGTCCTAAAGGCAACACTATAAATTCATAGGGTCTGTATCTTGTATAAAAATCAGTCTTGGGGATATCTTCCTTCTTTACTCTTATTTGGTAATATCCCGACCGCAGATCCACCTTAGAGAAGTATTGTGCTCCACGTAGCTGATCGAACAAGTCATCAATTCTAGGGAGAGGATAATTGTTCATTATCGTGATTTTTTTGAGCTCAAGATAATCAATGCAAAAGCGCATCGACCCATACTTCTTTTTGTTGAATAGGACTATTGTACCCTATGGTGAAGCACTTGAGCGTATAAACCCTTTATCCATATTCTCCTGTAATTGTTTCTTAAACACCTCAAGCTCCACAATAGCCATTATATACAGACTCTTGGATATTTGCAATGACCTAAGTATAAGGTCAATTGAGAATTCAACATATCTTATAGGAGGAAGACCAGGAAATTCCTCAGGAAACACTTTAGTGAATTCCCTCACAATAGGCATGTATTCAAGGATGGTGGCTTCCTTGGACTCAATCATCTAATCCAAATACACGTACTCATAGGGCAGTAATATCCATGTTTGAGATGATGATGTTAAATAATATTCTTCCTCCTCCTTGAACTTTTATATAATCAGGGGTTGATTCTCCATATAGAGAGTGATTTCCCTCTCACGAAAATTTATGTTGGTTTTATATAAGGAAAGTCAGTCCATGCTGAGAATTGCCTCAAATTCCACCAAAGGGAGTATAACGAGGTTATTTGGGAAGTTCAGTCCACAAATTATAATAGTAGAGGAGTTATATTCATGGGATGCAATGATTTCCCCATTTTCCATACTCATCGACATCTTCACTTCTATGATTTTTGGTGGTGTAGGGATTGTTCTACTAAACTTTCAGGATATAGAAAATGTGTAGAACTATAATCAAAAAGTATGTTCGTTATTCCTAAATGAATAACTAGCATACCAACCACCACTTTGTTTTTAGGGTTCACTTTGACATTAGTGATGGAAAAATATTTCCCTTGCAGCCTTGGAGGTTGTCGGTTGCCATCGAAAACCCTTGGATTAGGGCACTAATTTGCATGGTGCCTTGGTTCTTTGTAGTTGAAGCAATAAACAATGCGCTAAGAGTCAAACGGAGTGTTCCTGTCCTCTGTTGCAGCCATGGGTTTTTCTTGTAAGTAGTTAATACTTCTCTTCCACACCTAAATCATTTCCTCGTCCCTTTCAGGAAATTTTCGGGGTGCTTATTTCCACACCTTTGGCAAGTGGGATTTTGAGAAACATTGGATTTATCCATCAGATTTCCATAATTGAATTCCACCTTACACTTAATATCCCCTTGATACCCCTAAGATTCTATGATCTTGATTTCGACCTTGAGGGTACATTGTACAATTTCGTAATAGATATCGAAGTCATGGATCGTCAGGGCTTTCCATAGGCTAGGTTTTAGCCCACCAAAGAAGAATTCAACCTTGCATTCTGGGGTAACAACAAAGCTGGAGGCATGTCATGAAAGACATGTGAAGTTTTCCTTGTACACTCTGATGGATTCGTCGTCTTTTTTCTTGAGGTAAAGGAAGTCCCTTTCTATCTTAACTCGAAGGGTGCAAAGAAAATATTTATCAAAAAAAAATTTGGAAATCCTTACATTCCAATGTCTCGATCTCCTCCTCAGGATTCGTATTTTTTTATCAATGTCAAAAATTTATCAGCTTCACTCTCCATACGATAAGAATCTAGAAGAACCTTCTCTTGTTCAGAACATTGAAGTATGTAGAATATCTTTTCAATGGAGTTGGTCCATTTTTTCAGCAATTGTTGGATCAGATGATCCATTGAAAGTAGGAGGTCATTGTCTCATGAAGCTCTCGATAGTGACTAGTTCTTTCTTAGGGGGGGGTGAATGTTCCTCTTGACCCATGTTTGTATTCATTTATTGAGTTGACTAAGAGAGTATCGTGACAAAGTTCGTGATTCCTACTCCCATCAGATTGGGCATCTCATTAGAATAGTCATCACATTGGTCTTCACATCGGTTATTAGCTTGAGTCCTCCTATTACCGGCTGTTGGCCAGAATAAAAGGAAATTTAGGGGAAACACATAGGGTAATCCAATGGAAAAAGGATGACTTATAAATAACTTGTATTTCCTTAAATTATGAATCTATAGGATACAATCTATGTTATCCATGATCTAATTTCTAACATATATTCTTAGGGGCATTTTATTTTAATTCCCTTAATAATGGTTTATACTAAGCTTGTGAATTTACCAAAGCATATCCCATGGGAGTTTCATAACCAAGAGTGAAGCAAGGCCCATTGTCGTGTACCAGGATACCTCAGGTCAAGCCCAAAACACCTTGTTAGAGTTTTAACTCCTAGGTAGATCTTTTCCAGAGCCGCCTCTACCTTCTCGTATCCAGACAAGGATGTATTTTTTTGATAAACAACATACTAAATACTCAAAAAAATTTAGGGATGTTTTTATTATACATAGTATTATCCCTAAGGATTTTACTAGGGTGTTTTAATACTAATTCCAAAAATAATTAAACATATCCTCTGATACCAACTATAACAACCCAGTTTTTATTTCACACTTAAACAGAATTTATTACATGAAATTTTACTTAATAAAAAATAGAAGATCAAGAGGTCTAGTGTCTTTGGGGCCTAAGATCATTACATAGAAAATTAAAATTTTAAGTACAACATCTTTATTGAAAACTTCCTTTACAAGACCACAATATTCCTTCATACTTTACATTGCATGGGATAACTTGAGGACATACATAAGAAAGGGGTGAGATATAAATCCTAGTAAGAAAATAAACATGGAATAACATGAGTAATAAAATACCTGTTAGAAAATAAGAATATTAATGGAGTACAAGAGAAACATGAACATAAAGCCGTGATAAAGCATGATATTCATAACATGGAGATGTGGCAACAATATTTAACATTATATTAGCATGTTCCATGGATCGTTGCACATGGAGCATGAGTAAACCCTAATTTCACATGAATAATGAGTAAAACCTCGTTTCACATGAATTATAATGAGCCAATACTAATTTCACATGATGTATTATGATACTATACTTTACCCAATGCATTGGAGCGCTATCAGGGCACACCCTTCTTAAACATTTCATTCCATGAATAAGTGTGTCACATTGATCATTCGACATGGAATCAATCATTATCATTTATTCCAAAATAAAGGGATGTGGAATACATACGTGAAGCTTTATAATCAATAAGTAAATTTTTATAAAGGGTAATACCCTTGATAGAGAAATGGGCATCGTATTCACTACATAATGACATTGGCTTGGAAAATCGGTTCCATTTCGGTAGCGTAACTGTGGGATGTAAGAATTCATAAAAATGTTTGATGAGAAAGAAAGGGGTGTATCATCATATGTACATTAAATATACATTAAGGGGTTCATATAGATACATGTCCCAACATATGTAATGGAATTTAGATTCATAATAAAAAATAATTTCTTGCATGTAAATGAGTAGAGAGAAATTCCTTACGGAATTTTGGCACAGTAACGGGTGTACATTGAAGGAATTAATGAGAGATAAAGGGGTCTCCTATCATTAAAACATAAATAGGTATGTATGGGTGAGGTTTAAAATCATACCCTGACATTTATAATTGAAAATAAAAGGACATAACAATATTAGAAAATGTGGATAAAATGAGAAAGGAAGGAACCCCTTACTTGGAACTGTGATCCCAAAGGCTTGGAAGTGGCTTGATAGAGGCTTCTTGGGAGCTTGGGGAACCTTGGTAGGATTATAAAGAGAGGAGGGAAGAGGTTAGAATAACTCTAAAGGCTTTTAGTGAAGAGTAAGTGGGATCTTGGGTGGGTTTATATAGGAATTGAGAGGGAATTATTTATTATTTAGGTTTGGGACACCACACATTAAACTAATCAAAAACACATACCAGCCCATGGTATTTTCCAATTTTTTCTGTAAAAGGGGAGTGGAAAAAAATATTTTATAAGTCCAATGTCATAAATTCTTAAAATAATAGTATTGCTTATGTGAAGGCGAGTCACACTCTCAAGGAAATCAATTTAAAAAGCTAAAATGTTTTATAAGTCTTGGAGGGTCCACTAAGGCTTGTAAAATAAATCAAACAAACCTAAAATCACATTATTTTAATTTTAAAACATATATTGTCCTAAAATAATGTTTATATTATTGTATTACATCACTATTGGGTTATTATGATGTCATAAAAAATTATATATTTAAACAGTATTTAATTTTTACCCAAAAATTCGACAGTCTCAGAAAATTTTGAATAATTCACCACTAGATAATTTTGATGTACTGATTCCAAAAATAAAATTAATTTATCCAAATATTTTTCAAAATATGTGAATTTTCACTTTTAAAATAAAAACCTACATTTATCAAAAATTCGTGGTTTTTTACAAAAACAGCTTTCAAACCTTAATAAAAATTACAATTGTATTCATAAAAACTGTACGATCATTTATACTTAAAAAAAGTAATTAAATAATAATAATATTTTATTAAAATATTATTTAATTCAAAAATCCATTAATTTATTGAAATATATTCTTTAGTTGAATATTAATTAAGAATACTATTGGTGCTTTAAAAACTATTTATAAAGTAACAATAATAAAATGAATGTATATTCATTATTATATAAAAAAATAATGCACATAATCATAGTGCTAAGGTCTTGTTACATAACCCATTTTAACACCCGCATAAGACCAAAGGGTAAGGTGTGCGATGGTGACAGACTCTTGGGGTGGCTCGGATAACATCGCTCGGGTAGTAGTCTCTATCAACTTCCACTTCTCTCGTAGGCAGTTCTGCTTGTGCTTAACGTGTTGAAGCTTGGCTTGATCTTGGTCAAGAGAAAAGACCAATGATGCCACCTCCTTTTTGAGCTTCAAAAAATGGGATTCATATAGGGAAAGTCTACTGGATGAGGCCATCACTTCCTTTGTTTGAGTAAATTGGATTTGTTAAAGCCCTATATTTATACTATCATGTGATCACTATTCAGCAGCTATATTAACAACGGTCACAATTCTTAACGGTATTTTAAAATCCAAAAACATAAAACTAAGGAAGTTCATATTTTATATAACCATTTTAAATATTGATACATTTAATTAGATCATGAGGAATTTCCATTAATAAAAGATTGGGTCGTTACAATAAGGGTATTCCATTGAGTTTGAGGTTGTGTAAATGTAATATTAAAATGAATTAAAACATTTGATTTCCCTAAATATCAAAATAAAATACAGAGGATAGATTAATATTGTTAAAGGTATGGAGATACTGGTAAATATTCTAGAGATTGACCCATGTGCGGGGTATCACATTCAGTTTAAGGGATCAACTAGTGTCACCCTATGAGCATGATCTGGGTATTGGTACATAGATTGGATTTTATGGAAGGTACTAGTATATTTGAGGTTGTCTCTGTCATCATCCACTAAGAGAGTATGATTCATTAAAATAAAACTATTAAGGGAGGAGAACCAATACCTGGAGATACTAGGAGAGATTGTGAAAGGACCAAGAAATTGGGTAATTGTTGAACTGGAATTTGAGCTCCTGGACAAGAAATATTTATCTTCATTTATTCTAAGTTTATGTTTTATTTTTATAATGAAATTATTATATTATCTTGAATCAAACATGATTATCGGTTAAAATATCTTTTTTTGAATGATATTGTGTTTGTAATACATTTTACTTAATTTTTTCCTTTAGTTGTTAGATGTTACTACCAACTTAAAATTCTTAGTTTGTTCAGATTTATAATAGAATTGAGAATCAGTGATAACTAATCTTGATCGAATTTAATTTCAAATTGCTTAATCATATGAGAATCTTTTGGAAAGAGATATTCTATGGAGAGTAATACATCGGGATTAAATAATAATATGATCTTAATGAAAATATGATTTCATTATTTTTTTGAATGAGTGAGTTCAATAATTGAAGAGTTATGAGATTCAATCGCTCATGAGTTGATCAACATATTAAGTTTGAAAGATTTATTTCAATCACTTCTAGTAATTTTTGTGCATGAATAGAGGTCATTATTTGTAAAAAAAATCAATAAAATTCCCCTACCTCATCAAATGATTGTTTCCCTTTTCTCTATGACTTCAGTTTGTCTTGATTTTTTCACTTTCTTAATGTTATTAATTCATCTCACTTGCACCATTGTTGTTGTTAACATAACTGAATGTTGTTTTATTTTCTTGAGTGTTTTTAATTTCTTCCTTATTCACAACACACCAACACCTAACCAAAGGGATTAACCTTATTCTTATCTATACTAGGGTTATTAGGTTTAAATAATTAATTTATTGAGTATCAACAACCACATAACATACCTACTAAGACATCATGCTAATTCCCATTATCATTTAAAGTTTAGGTCTTGGTTAACTTTTATATTCATTGAGAGATAGTGGTTTTTAGGATGGAATGTAAACCCCTGAGTAACACAGAGACTTTTTTACATGTTATAGTTTTATTTTGTATCACAGATGTATTGGCCACCATAGTCTTATCTTTTTTTGTACTTGATATCCTTTTCTGATTTATTTTACGCTATGTTGGGTGATATGTTTATGTAGGTTGTGCTTCATTTTTTCTTGTTTAAATTTTAAAATGTTTTATTCATTTTTAAGGAATCCAATATATGTAAAGGTTTCAAGTACAGTAGAAGCACCTTGGGTGGGTGTGAAAGAAATAAAATATTGTCGATCTGATGGATTATTCTCAATATTATCAGTGATGTGAATTCCATAAACTCGAGAGGATATTTTCACCAAGAACATTAGAGGATATTTTCATGTTAAATTTATAATTTAATTTATTTATATTTGAATAAATGATTTAGCTTGTCTCTATGTCCTTTTCTCGATGTAGATGTTGATCATCCAAAACCCCTTTTTTCTAGATTAACTTCATTACACTATAAGGATCCAAGTATAGAATCCCTCTAGCGGTGATCTACACATTCTTCTTTGATCTACAAGTATCTCCAAATAAGTTCTGGGTTCTATAATGATGAATAAATTATCCTGTATTATTCGTGTTGATTGTTCGTCCTTCAATCTTGAAAGGAATCTCTCTTGCATTTCTCATTCTTGAAAGGGAGAGAGAAAGAGGAATTCAATAAAGAGATCTTTTGTGCACAACAATTCTCTATTTCTTAATTTTTTATTAACCCTACACAATAGATATAACCAACTATTAATAAAACTATGGTAAATGTTAAAATATTACTTAATTACATGTTGAACCTTAACTAATATAATAATATTTATTAAACCTCATACAAAAATAATAATATTATTATTATTTTATGGAATGTTTTGTAACATTCACAATTATGAATATTGTTTAACCATCTTGTAAATTAATATTTGTCACTGGACACAGTCATGGCCCATTCAAACTCCTCATGCATTTATTGAATACCCAAATAAATATCTTGATTAAATAGTTTATTAATAAATAAATATTTTTTAACGATAAAACTTAAATAAAATTACTTATTGGTCTTGGGAAAAATATTTAATCCATTAATTAGATTCAAATAGAAATTAATCAATATCATCAGAAACACATAGCATGTGACCCTATAGGATTCCTTCTTATTAGAATTAGGAGGGATTTCCTAAAGTCCAAGATTATTATCTAACTATGGGTTCAGGAACCCAAGAAAAATAACTTAATGTTTCAACATTGAAATCCACATACAAACACTCTCTATGTAATATAATCCCATTGTAATAATATCACATTAAGGAAGTTTCACATATTTTCTACCACCTATATGCTTAATAAATATTTCTTTGACTATCTTAAATAAACATATCATTACACTATAACCATGGAATTTAATGAGACAGTTCTATTCCAATCAAAGGGCTAAGATATCAACTTCCAAAAGATTGAAGGGGAAAATCCTTCATTGATTTAACCATTAATAATATGTCATTCGTGACACACCCAGTGTACCCAACTTCCAACCAACATATAGAATGATAGTTTTCATTAATAAATATATGTGGATGATTCATGACATTAATTAATGATAATCTTAAATTCTAAGGACCATTTCACATGCTCACAGATAATAATATCATATGACACCAAAACAAGTGGAATTACTAATGGCTGGTCTTTTATCATAATCTCTATTCTTAGAGAATACAAAGTGTGAACTTCATGAGAATAAAACTCATCTTCTTATGATTAATCATAGATACTAGTCACATTCTATGTGTCTCATCATAGAAATTTATCTAACTGTAAAAATATATTTAAGAATATCATCTTGGAATTTGAAGGTTCTCATTATAGTATGGAACTGTTATAACCTTATCAATGTGATAAATACTCTAGAAAATTATTATATTAAATTCATATAGAAAAATGAATAATATGTAATAAGATTTTTTATTAATAATAAAATCATCTCATATATATGTAATAAAAGTATAAATAGTGGGTTTTAGGATACGAACTCTAAGAAAATCCCACTTGGACTAAAGCCAACTTCTTATGACTTTCAGTCTGTCAGTGATCACATGATAATCATGTTTCTTATGATTTAAGGATTATGTTAAGAGGTCCTCCACATTATCTTCCATGGGAATACTACTCATTGAAACCTCACATCTCTGAGAAAAATACCTCAAGATATGATACTTCTGAAGTATATACTTCATCTTCTAATGTGACTGTGACTCCTTGGAATAAGTCACCATTGTAGTATCATCACAATAGAGTGTGATATGATCTTTATAGTTAGGTACCATGTTAATATTTGGGATGAAATTTTATATCCATAATACTTATTTAGTGGCCACAAAATCTACAATATACTCAAACCCTGTTGTATAATCTACAACCACGACCTTCTTTGAGCTCTTCCAGCTCACAACACCTCCATTCAAAGTAAAGATATATCTTGTTTGAAACTTCATATCATATTATCTATTTAGAAACAATGAAATTAATATCTTATAATAACTAGTTCATCATCTCTTCCATAGACCAGGAATATATCCTGATTATGTCTCAAGTATTAAAGAATAGTATTGACTATCATCCAATTGTGGTCACCTGGGTCTACTTGGTTTATGTCTACCGCACTTAATGCATAATAGATATCTAGATTAGTACATATAATAGCATACATGACTTTCCCAATCACCAATGTGTATGGAATCATTTCCATTATTTTTCTTTCCACATGTTTCCGAGGAAACATTTTCTTAGAAAGATGAATGACATGTAACACTAGACAAAATCCCCACTTGGGTTGTTTGATACTAAACCTCTTTAGTATATTATCAATACATTTACTTTTACAATGTATGAGTAGCCTCTTCGATCTATCATTATGGATCTTGATCCTAAGAATATATAATGCCTCACCTATGTCCTTTACAGAGAATCATTTATTTAACCATACCTTAATAGACCATAAGACTGGTATCTCATTCCCAATAAGTAATATGTTATCAACATATAATATTTAAAAAATTCAAACACTCCCACTAAATGGATTATTGACACAAGGTTTGTATTCATTACTTATAAAACCAAACTCTGTTATAGATCCATCATATCTAATGTTTTATGATCTATATTATTTTTTTAAACCATAAATGGTTTTTTCAATTTATATATATTATTTGAATCATTTGGAGTCTAAAACCCTTAGGTTTGTGTCATACAGACATATTCATTAAGATTTTAGTTAAGTAAGTCTATTTTTACATCCATTTTTAAAATATCATAATCATGGAATACCGTAGTGAAAAGTAAAATTCTGATGGATTTCATTATTTTAACTGGTGAAAAGGTTTCATTGTAATAAATTACTTGATGTTGTTTAATCCTTTTTGAAACCAGTCATTCCTTATAGGTACTAAGTTATCCTTCCATGTCCATTTTATTCGTGAATACCCATTTAGAAACAATGGTATTTACATCCACTAGAGGATCTACCAAAATCCAGAATTGGTTTTAGTATGTGGAATCTATTTCAGAACTCCAAGATTCTTTCCACTTGGAAACATTTGTTCCACTTTTGATTCCTTGTAGGTTAGACACTCATTATTATCAACTAATAATGATTCACCATCCTCAGTGATTATAAAACCATATCATTTTAGTTCTCTAACCTCTCTTGTACTCGTACACAATTCTTGTGTGTCAAGAGCAACTTCTTCTTCCATGGGGCTTTGTGGAATATGTTCCTATGCCAACTCTTGTTTACCTTGAGCCTTTATTTATTCAAATTATATCTCACTCACACTATCTATTTTAGATATGTTCTCTTTCTCAAGGAAATATGTTGTGTCTTTCTAAAATTAACTTCTTTTAAGGTGTCGTATAGGTAATATCCCCTTGTTTCCATAAGGTAACCTCTAAAGGTACACTTTGTGCCTTGAGGTTAAAGTTTATTACCTGAATATTCCTTAAAAATGATTTTCAAACCCACATATGTAAGTACAAAAACACATGTTTATTTACATTCCATAATTAGTATGGTATACCATATTTCACCTTAGTTGTCACTTGGTTTAGTATTTATGTTGTTGTTTGTAATGCATATCCCCAAAATGATAATGTAAGGTTTATAGGATTTATCAATGATCTCACCAAGTCCAATAAGGTGTGGTTCTTCCTTTCACTTACATCATTCAACTGAGTTGTATAAGGAAGAGTGAGTTGAGATAGAATCCCAAACTCTCATAAATAATCAGAACCATTCTATTGTCCCGAAAAAATTATGTCTCCTAAGAACGTGCCCTACGCACCGTTGGGAGTTTCAAATTTTCAGTCTATTGGGTTGCTGCTTTCTCTCCCACCAGAAGTCTACCTCGATTTGCAAGCTCCCGATCCATCTTATCTCACCGATGCTGGTCCTTGTGAGCCTTCTGGAAGTAGATCTTTTAAGGATTCTCTTTGTGGATCACTTCTTGTTTCCCATCGCCCTTATTTTCCATATGTATGTGTCTCGTCCTCGAAGTTCTTGCACGAGGACGAAGGAACCTCCCTATACTTTCCATAGTTGTACTTTGTTGAGGCGGAGGTGTGCCTGAAATGGACGTTGGTTGTGCGTTTTGGATCTGTGAAGCCCGATTTAGTGGTGTTCCAGTGTTTCTCCCTCTCCTGGGGTCTTTAATCCCATGTTCAGATCTTGGATTTTCATAGGAGTTCTTTTTGCCTTGTTATGTCCTCAGAAGAAGATTTCTTGCATGTTTGGTGTAGGTCCCCTAGAGCTTTTGGTCACTGGAGATTCAGCCTCTCTCATTGGTCGCAGGATGCTCACAGGGGAAAATAGAACCCCCTTTTGGTTGTGTGGATTCACCTCCTGAGTCTTCCACTTCCCTTCCTGAATGGGGGTTTTCTAAAGGTGATCGGTGATGCTCTGGGTTGTTTTCTATGCTCGGAAGTCAGGACCACTATCGGGGAGAATGTTTCAATGGCGCGTATTTGTGTGGAGATGAACACTTCTCATCCCCCTAAAAACAAGTTATATCTTAGTGTGCAAGGTGTTTTTTATTGGAACCAAGAGATTCTCTACCCTATGTTTCCCCATTTCTTCTCTCATTGCCTCCTCCAGGGGAACTCCATCTAGGTATGTCGTCTTCAGCGGAAAGGAGGTGGGAATCTCCCTCCTAAGACCTCATCTAGTAGGGGCAGGCCGTTGGTCTCCCCCATCCTATCCCCTTCCGAGGTTCTGCTATGGGAAGCCCTGGCTTCTAAGGAGCTCCCAGTACAGGATCACCCCTCTATGGGTTTGGATCCAGTTTTTTCAGGCTCATGTCTCAAAGATGGTCTGTTGCAGTGCTAGGTGGTGGTTCCTTTTGTTCTTGAAGGTGACTCCAAACTACAGGGGGGTATGTCCTTTACCCCTCTCCTTTATTCTTTACTGAAGTATGTGTTCATGGAAGCAGGAATGTATGGGTTAAGGCCCTACTCTTTAGACCATCTGGCCCTGCCGCACCCGCCCTCTGGCCTACTGAAGTTCGCCCCAAATCCTAGGGGTGTTTTCTCTAGAATAAATCTTCATAGCTTTGATGTTCGTCCTGGACCAGCACAATCTGGGTGTTTCCAGAAGATGTCGATTGATCCACAACCATCTACCCACCTGGTTTCAGAGAGCACACCCCCTCCTATACTCAAGGATCATGGCTCACCCAATATATATACTTTAGAGTTTTTTCCTTAACCTGGTAGAAAGGTGTATGTTAGGGAGGGTGTTTGTACTCGCCCACAAGCAAGGAATCGTAAGGAGGGTTTGATCTCCCATTTGAAGGTGGCTACTAGATCTGGGTCCAATGTCAGAGCCCTATCCTTCTAATGAATGATACTCTAATCTGGAATGCCCGTGGTCTTGGGGCCCGGGTTAAATCTGATTTTGTCTCTTTTGTATTAAGAAAACATAAATCTTTTGTTATCGCCATCATTGATCCCAAGCTATCCTCTTCCATAATTAAGGAATTTTCTTGTAAGTTTAAGATGCATGGTTATCTGCATGGTGAACCTTCTAACAGCCATATTTGGATCTTCTGAAACAAGAGTAACTTTGTGGAGCTTGTCCAAGTAGGTGACCAATTCATCACTACTAAAGTGTGTAGGGGGAATCTCACCTACTTCATGTACATTGTGTATGGGAGTTATGATCCACTCCAATGGACCAAGCTTTGGAGTTCTCTTAATGTTTTTCTCCCGGGAAATAAGCCATGGTTTGTCAGTGGGGATTTAAATATCATTTCCAATCTAGAGTAAAAGAAAGGTCATGGACCTTTTCAGAGGAGGGCCAGCAGGGAGTTTTCATAGTTCATGGCTAGGAGTGCCCTTATTGATTTGGGGTTCTCAGGTGACTGCTTAACATTGTACAAAAACTGAAGGGGTCTTCACCATTAATGAAGTAGATTGGACAGATGTCTGGCCAATATGGAATCTATCTCTAAGTTTTACAATATTAAGGTTAGCCATCTCGTTCGTGGAATTTCTGATCACTCCCCCCTGCTTGTCACTTTTTCACCTGAGTTGGATCATCAGTACAGGTTCCATTTCCACCAATAATGGGTCATAAAACTGGGATACAAGGATGTGGTTTATGGTATTTGGAATTCTCTTGGATAGAGTGTCATGTGGTTTTTCTTTCATGATAAACTGTGTCGCCTCATGTCTCGACTTTATTTGTGGGCCAAAGACTTCCCCTCAGTTGACAGTGATATCAGTGATACCATACAAGAGGTTGAGAGGATCGAATCTTGGCTGGAAGAGGAATGGGAGGATCATACTTTTGAGCATATTGCTACCAGAAAAGAAGAACTTGCTGTTATGATCTTGGCTCAGAAGCGGTTGGCCAGGGACTCTGTGAGAATCAAGTGGCTCTGGGAGGGTGAGAGAAACACAGAATTTTTTCATGCATGTATTAAGGAGAGTAAGAGACCTTTCAAACCGAACATTCTTCAGAATGATGGCTCTTACACGGATGACAGGGAGATTTTCGGAGGTATGGCTCTCTCCTATTTCCCAGATTTGCTGGCCGGTCCTAATAGTTGCATGCCCAATGGATATACATGATCTGATAATGGGATTTTTGAGGTGATCTCCCATTGTGTCTTGGATCAGGGCAATGAAGGACGTATTGGTACCATGGTCTTCTATGCATTATTTGGAGTATGGTTTGTGTTTGTTGTCAATCATCAATGGAAGTTCGGATTGTGTACCTGCAAAGAGATCATACCGTTCAAGAAGACAACAATATTGAAGGTGGCGTCGTTTTCCAGTGTTTTCCAAATTTTTGGGGTCCAAAATCTGGAAGTTGCTGAGCATCGCGAAAGCTGGATTTCCATGAAGATAATAATTAAATATGGCAAAGGCATGAATTTTGCGAAGAGAGGATGCATGGTTTGGAAATCGCGAAGACCAGAAGAATGGAGGCGGTGAGTCTTCGCGATTACGTCAAAGCTTCGCGAACGGCAGAGTTGAGGCGCATCGCGGCGGTGAAGGGATTTGCGAGGGATCTTCGTGACGAAGGCGCGATGGAATGATGACGGTAATACTCCACGATTACGACGAGCTCCACAAACGGAAAATTGTCGTAGTGCTTCGCGATTTTGAGAGAATTTCGGCGGGAACTTCGGAGCTTCGCGATTTGAGCTGATGTGGCACTGACTTCGCGCGGAAGGGTCGAGGGTCGGTGGAATCGTCTATAAATAGAGGCCTACCCCCTCGAGAGAAGTAGAGGGAATTTCAGAGAAAGTCCTTTGCTCTCGGTTCGCAAAGGTCTCTCGCGAAGGCAGTGTGCTTCGCGAAAGTGGAGCTTCGCGACGGCTATTCTATCTCCGCGAAAGTTGTGCGCCCCGTGTTGGCTCAGTGAGCTTCGTGAAGAGGCAGGAGCTCCGCGATATCCAAGCATTGCGAAAGCTAGAGCATCGCGAGAGTGCTTCGCGATTGAGCTTCGAGAAAAGGCAGGGACTCCGCGAAGGCTTGTTTGAGCTTTGCAAAATTGGGAGCCTTGCGAAGTAGGGTAATTTGTGAAGGCCTTTTCCAAAGGTTGTTTTCCCAGTGGACAAGGGAAAAGGGGGTATTCATCAGCGGTTGGAATTTGGAATTTAATAGAGCATTAACTCAGGACTCTGATGCAAGCAAAGTCTCATGCTGAACAGGAGACAATGAACTTCATGTCTATCTATTGAAGAGACCTTCACGTCTATAAACTGAGTGTGACTTCACCAACGGTAGTGAGCCAGGGGGAGTCAACGGGAGTGACCCGAGGGAAGCAGTGAGCTTTCCCTGAACCTTTGTAAAGGCAGTGAGCCTGGGACAGAGTGACTATGCCCGAACATTTGTATTCTCCAGCTAGTGAAGCATAGTGGATTTTGGTACGATCGAAAACTTGTCGGCGTATGATCCTTGGACGTAGCCCTTAGTGGTGAACCAAGTAAAAAGGGATGTGTCTTCTCTGTGCATGTGCATGTTTGCTTTCTGATCTTTTTCATCATACAGGTTCAACAAGTTCCTACCAACATGGGAATAAGATCCATCACATTAAAAGAAAAAGTTGTCACCCTGATTCACCCCTCCCCTCTCAGGGTGTCCCGGGCTCCTTCAAGTGGAATCAAATGGAGGTTTTGAATCTAACCTTTTTCGTCATGGAAAACGCGGTCAATGTCAGGGGAGTCCCTCCCTTCGATGGAAGCAATTTCCAGATCTGGAAGAACAAAATGAGATCTCATATAAGATCTCTTGGAATGGGAGTTCTCTTTTCTACTGTGCAAGGAATACAAGTCACTGATCCAACGGGCCTAGATATGACTGAAACAGACAGGAAACTTCTTGATGTAGATGCTAAAGCACAGAATACACTCACTGCAGCCCTTTCTGATCAGATCTAACTAAAGGTGATGAATTGCACCTCAACAAAATCCATGTGGGATAAACTTGAGAATATTTACGAAGGAGATAGCAAAGTGAAGGAGGCGAAACTACAAGTGCTGCACAATCGGTTTGATGATCTGAAGATGCATCCAGACGAGAATGCAGACTCATTCTTCAATCGAATTACTGAAGTAGTTGGAGAAATTAGGGTTCTAGGTGAAGAAATCAAAGACATTGATATTATAAAGAAAATATTGAGAAGACTTCCACCTATGTATAATGCGAAGGTGTCAGCCCTTGAGGAATAAGATCTTTCCAAACTTTCTCTAGATGATCTACTGAGCATCTTGGTAGCATATGAAATGAGAGTCAAACCAGAAGATGCTACGACTCGGGTGAGCAAGGAAATGGAATTCAAGGCCATGGATAAACTGAAAATCTCAAAGGATAGTAGCGGTGAAGATGACGAAGAAAAAGAAATTATTTCTCTCATTGCAAAGAAGTTCCAGAAGGGGAAAGGGAAATTCAAAGGGAAGTTACCTCTCGCGTGTTTCCGTTGTGGAAAAGTTGGAAACATTGCCTCTCAGTGCTTAAAAATGATCAATGATGAAGACAGTGAGGATGAAAACCTCAAGAAGCCTCAGAGAAGGTTCTTAAAAAAGGGAGACTTCAAATCTCGTAAGAAAATGCAAAGGAAGAGTTTTGTCTGTGAAGAGGAAGAAGATGATAATGAATTCTGTGATGAAGAAGAACCAGAATTCAAAACTGGGAACCATGCTTCTATGATGGCCACTGTTGAAAAGTCAGAAGATACTAATGGAGAAAAACAACTGAGAACTTGTGTAGATCCTGAGATGCAACTTAAGGATGTGGTTAGTAAGCTTAAGATTAAATGTAAGAACTGTAATAAGTGGAAATCAATTGTAGAAGAATCAACTGAATACGTTGATCAACTTGAAGCTGAAATTGAATGAATAGAAGAATTTGTGAAGGTACAGTCTAAAATAATTGAAAGCAATGATGATTTAGTAGATCTGAAGCTGAGAATTGAAGAGCAGGCAAAGGTCATCAATGACCTCACCTCCAGACTGGATGAAAAATCCAAGACTGCTGATGGTCTTGAGGAGGAAGTAGTTACTCTAAGGAGTAAACTGGAGACTGAATCAGTTCCAAAAGAATCGAGGAAGAAAATACAGTTTGGAAGATTCTCAGATGCAAAATTACTAGCAAGAGCCATGTGTGGTTCAGATGGGGTTGGAAAAATCTTGAGTGATCAAAGACCCGCTTGCATGGGAAAGAGTGGAATTGGCTGTGAGGCTGAGACATCAACAGCTGGAAGTGAAAAGATCCAAAAGAAAGATAAGATGAAAGTTGAACATGTTGAAACGTTACCTAGAGTGCCGAAAAAGGAACCCTCAATCCAAACTAAAAGGAGACCTGAAAATTATCCTCAAAAATTCAGAAATGACAGACAGTCTTACTATTCTCCCAAGGAAAAACGTATGAGGAGAAATTCAAGTGAGAAGACATTTCCTCTCATGAAGTGTCAGTTCTGTGGCTATCTGGGCCATACCATGTCTCATTGTGAAGAGGCAAGAAGCTACTTGAATGGAGAAGATATAGAAGCTCAACAAAGGAGAACAATTTCATATCCTAATTCTTATAGAAGAAATAATTTCAATGGATATTTTTTTTGTTGTTCTAACTTTGGTCATAAGGCCGCTAATTGCAGGCAGAGAAGGGACATGGACACCTCATACCAAAGTTCAAGACAAGTCAAGTCTCATCAGCAAGACAGTGTTGCTCTTTCAAACAGGTTTTCACCTCTCAAAGAAGACTTTGACTATGAAGAACCTGGGTATGCAGAAGAGATAATTGAAAGGCCATCAGTTCTTTATACTCGATCTAATGTCTCATGGAAGGAAAGGAAGAAGATTGAGAAATCCAACCTTGCAGAGGTGGCCCTCAAAGCTACAAAGAACAATAGTACCTGGATTCTGGATAGCGGTTGTTCATCTCATATGACAGGTAATGCCGGCCTACTAACGAATATCATAAGAAATGTCGATGGTATAGTAAGATTTGGTAATGATGGGGCTCTAAAAATCAAAGGAAGTGGAAGTACCGAATTAGCTAATGGATAACTAAAGAAGACTGAAGTCCTTTATGTAGATGGCCTACGTCATAATCTCCTCAGCGTGAGTCAACTCTGTGACTCAGGACTTATAGTTACGTTTAATCGGAAAGGATTCACTATCAAGGGAAAGACTGGCAATTCACTTATGAAGGGATGCATAACAGAAGACAACTTATATCAGGTTGATAGTGAATAAAATGTATGTTACATGACTGTTGAAGAAGAAAACAATTTGTGGCATCGGAGACTGGGACACATCAATCAACAAGACATGGAGAAAATATCAAAATTGAGAATTGTCATGGACATTCCCAACCTGAAGCGTGAGCGTGAAAAATCTTGTGATGCTTGTATTCGTGGGAAGCTAGTATGTAGTTCAAATCGGCCAAAGAAGAAAAGGGCGTCTCACCTTCTTGATCTGATTCATACAGATGTTTGTGGGCCAATAAATGTTGTCGGAACTCATGGAGAAAGGTACTTTGTCCTTTTCATAGATGATTATAGTAGAATGGCATGTGTGTTGGTCATTCATAGAAAACGACAAGTCCTTGACTGCATGAAAACATATCGGCGAATCGCCGAGAATGATACTGGACGAACAATCAAAGTGTTGCGATCTGACAATGGAGGAGAATACACGTCCATTGAATTTGAGAATTATCTGGAGAAGCATGGGATACAACATGAGGTAGCTTCTGTGAGAACTCCACAACAAAATGGAGTTGTTGAACGTAGGAATCGACAGGTGAACAACATGGCACGAACTATGCTGATCGAGAGTCATATTCCACGACATTACTAGAAAGAGGTTGTTCAAGCTGCAGTGTACATTCAGAATCGAACAGGACTTTATATGGGTGAGATGAAGACACCATATGAATTGTGGCATGGATGGAAGCCTTCTCTAAAATACTTTCGTGTCTTTGGAAGTAAATGCTTCATCGGGAACAAAGAAGGAAATCAAGGGAAATATGGCTGCAATGAAGATGAAGGAATTTTCCTCGGTTACTCAATGAACAGCAAAGCCTACAAATGTTTCAACAAGCGTTTGGGAAGGATTGTGGAAAGAAGTGATGTTAAGAAAATTGAAGACAAAACCACAAATTCTTCAAGGACGTCATATGTTGATGTGATAGAAAGTCAGGAAGAATGTGAACGTGAAGAAAATACAAATGCAGAAATAGAGGAAGTTGTTCAAAACACTCTGCAGTCACATCATGATGTTGACTCAGAAGAAGAATCTAAAGAAGAAACTATGGCTGAAGAGAATACTACTAAACCTCACAGGAGAAATCGAAGAGCTGAGATTGATCCATCCAACATAATTGGGGAAAGGAGTGCACCCACTCAAACAAGAAGGATGAGGAATACCATAAATCTACATTTCTATCAGTTGTAGAGCCATACTCATTCGAAGAAGCTGCAAAAGATAAATCTTGGGTGAAATCCATGAATGATGAATTAGATCATATTGACAAGAATCAGACATGGGATCTTGTCCAGAGACCCAAAGTTCACAATGTTATTGGTACCAAATGGATATTCAAAAATAAGTTTGATGAGCATGGAAGTGTCATCAGAAACAAGGAACGACTAGTATGTAAAGGATACTCCCATATTGAAGGCATTGATGTTGAAGAAACCTTTGCTCCAGTGGCTAGACTGGAGTCAATCAGGCTTTTCCTTGACATGGCACTCCAAAGAGGATATAAAGTATATCAAATGGATGTCAAGACAACATTCTTGAATGGTTTACTCGAAGAAGAAGTCTACATTGAACAACCAGTGGGCTTTGTTTTGGGTACTGATGAAACAAAGGTCTGCAAACTGAAGAAAGTTCTATACAGTTTGAATCAGGCTCCACGGGCATAGTACTCACGGCTGGATTCATATCTCAAGAAGTTGGAATTCAAAATAGGAGGAGTTGATCACAATCTCTATGTGAAGAATTCTCTAAAAGATCAATTCATGGTTCTTGTCTATGTTGATGATATCATATTTGGTGGCAGCAGGTAGAAATCTGTGGATGAATTTGCCAACCACATGAAATCAGAATTTGAAATGTCTATGATTGGGGAGCTCACATATTTCTTGGGGTTGAAAGTGATTCAAAAGAAGGAATATACTTTCATTTCTGAGGAAAAATATGCAAGAGAGCTGCTGAGGAAGTTCAATATGCAAGACTCCAAACCAATGTCAACTTCGATTGCAGTTGGAACTAAACTTGGAAAGCATGAGGATGGGAACTCTGTTGATCCCACCTTGTACAGGAGGATCATTGGAAGCCTACTGTACCTGACAGCGATAAGGCCAGATATTGTCTTTGCAACATGCCTTGCGGCCCGATTTCAGAATAATCCAAAGGAGGAACATATGGCAGCAGTAAAAAGAATCATGAGATACATTCAAGGTACACATAAATTTGGGTTATTTTTTGCTGCAGGCAGGGACAGTGAATTATCAGTGCTTTCTGATGCTGACTGGGCTGGTGATGTAGTAAACAGAAAGTCCACTAGTGGTAGAGCTTTCTATATTGGGAAGAAATGTGTTGGCTGGTTGAGAAAGAAACAAGGAAGTACTTCTCTTAGTACTGCTGAAGCTGAGTATATCTCCGCCACAAAGGCATGCACTCAACTACTATGGATGAAGCAGCAATTAACTGATATTGGCGATGAGGTGAAGCAACCAATGGTGATTTACTGTGACAATAAGAGCGCAATTGATCTTACGAAGAATCCTATTCAGCATTCTCATACAAAACACATTGAAATCAGGTATCACTTTATCAAAGAAAAAGTTGAGCAAAGCGTGATTAGATTGGATCATGTGGGAACAGATGAGCAAGTGGCTGATATCCTGACAAATCCACTGTCAGCGGTTGTGTTTGAGAAACATCGGTTGAACCTTGGTGTTTGGCCACCTCCCAGTGCATAAGGAGATTACGGAATTCCCCTCTCCCCGTTTGTTATAACTATTTTAATCTGTTTATGGATGTGATGCAGGTTTATGGGGGAGATACTATCCAGGGGGAGTATGGTTTGAGCTAAGCATGAAAAATTTACTAGTCTTTGGATTTATTGTCAATGGGGGAGAAAGGAGAATAGCATAAATTTAGGAAACTTCTGTGATGAGAATAATGAGAAGGAAAACAGTGGAACCCAATTCAAGCCTCCTCTCTTGTTTTCTACACCGAGCATTGCTCTCGTAGACTTAGAGTGTTGGCTAAGTTGATTCCTGCATTTTTGGTTTTCACATAGATGGAGATCTATTGAATTTATCTTCTAATTTCCAACAAACCCAAAGGGGGAGATTGTTGGAACCATGGTCTTTTATGCATTATTTGGAGTATGGTTTGTGTTTGTTGTCAATCATCAATGGAAGTTCGGATCATGTACCAGTAAAGAGATAATATCATTCAAGAAGACAACAATATTGAAGGTGGCGTCATTTTCCAGTGTTTGCCAAATTTTTGGGGTCCAATATCTGGAAGTTGCTGAGCATCGCGAAAGGTGGATTTCCATAAAGATAATAATTAAATATGGCAAAGCCATGAATTTTGCGAAGAGAGGATACATGGTTTGGAAATCGCGAAGACCAGAAGAATGGAGGCGGTGAGTCTTCGTGATTACGTCAAAGCTTCACGAATGGCAGAGTTGAAGCGCATCGTTGCGGTGAAGGGCTTTGCAAGGGAGCTTCACGGCGAAGGCGCGATGGAATGATGATGGTAATACTCCGCGATTACGACGAGCTCCATGAACGTAAAATTTCCTTAGTGCTTCGCGATTTTGAGAGAATTTCGGCGGGAACTTCAGAGCTTCGCGATTTGAGATGACGTGGCGCTGACTTCACGTGGAAGGGTCGAGGGTCGGTGGAATCGCCTATAAATAGAGGCCGACCCCCTCGAGAGAAGTAGAGGTAATTTCAGAGAAAGTCCTTTGCTCTCTGTTCGCAAAGGTCTCTCGCGAAGGTAGTGTGCTTCGCGAAAGCGGAGCTTCGCAGCGGCTATTCTAGCTCCGCGAAAGTTGTGCGCCCCGCGTTGGCTCAGTGAGCTTCGTGAAGAGGCAGGAGCTCCGCAATATCCAAGTATTGCGAAGGCTGGAGCATCGTGAGAGTGCTTCGCGATTGAGCTTCGCGAAAAGGCAGGGACTCCGCAAAGGCTTGTTTGAGCTTTGCAAAATTGGGAGCCTTGCGAAGTAGGGTACTTTGTGAAGGCCTTTTCCAAAGGTTGTTTTCCCAGTGGAAAAGGGAAAAGGGGGTATTCATCAGTGGTTGGAATTTGGCAATTAACAGAGCATTAACTCAGGACTCTGATGCAAGCAAAGTCTCATGCTGAACAGGAGACAATGAACTTCATTTCTATCTATTGAATAGACCTTCACGTCTATAAACTGAGTGTGACTTCACCAACAGTAGTGAGCTAGGGGGAGTCAAAGGGAGTGACCCGAGGGAAGTAGTGAGATTTCCTTGAACCTTTGTAAAGGCAGTGAGTCTGGGACAGAGTGACTGTGCCTGGACATTTGTATTCTCCAGCTAGTGAAGCATAGTGGATTTTCGTACGACCGAAAACTTGTCGGCGTATGCTCCTTGGACGTAGCTCTTAGTGGTGAACCAAGTAAAAAGGGTTGCGTCTTCTCTGTGCATGTGCATGTTTTCTTTCTGATCTTTTTCATCATACAGGTTCAACAAGTTCCTACCAAGGTGGGAACAAGATCCATCACATTAAAATAAAAAGTTGTCACCCTGATTCACCCATCCCCTCTCAGGGTGTCCCGGGGTCCTTCAGGACGAAGCTCTCTTCCATATGAAAAGGATATTTATAATGCCATGATGAATCATCACCCCGAAAGTGCCCTGGGCCAGACAGATTTTTAGGCTCCTTCTACAGAGTGACATGAGATATGGTTAATGTGGGTCTCATTATGGCCATCCAGGACTTCTTTAGGGGAGTTAGTTTGTCGGGGATTGCTTATGCCACTACTATGATTCTCATTCCCAAGAATATAAATCCCTCTTCTATCATGAACTATAGACCAGTTTCTATGTGTAACTTTCTTTATAATGTGCTTGCAAGTGTTATCAATGCCAGGATTTCCATACATCTTCCAAGGTGGATCTCTTTGGAGCATCAAGGTTTTGTGAGGGGTAGGTCCATCCAAGGAGCTATCACTCTTTCCCAATAAATGATTAGAGATATAAACTTCAAAACCCAATGATTAAATGTGCCTCTCAAGCTGAACATGAATAAAGTGTATGATCAAGTGGAATGGGGCTTCATCATCAAGGTTTTAAAATGTATGGGTTTCTCTTCCTAGACTATTGACCTTATTTTCAGATGTTTCAGCTCCCTATGGGTGTAGGTCTCATTCATGGGGAAGTCCTTTGGTTTCTTCAAAGCCATTTTTGGATTAAGACAGGGTGTCCCTTTGTCCCCCAGTATTTTCATCATAACACAAAAGGTTCTCAACTGGATTATTCATATGAGCATAAATAATCGAGATATTCTGCCCTATAGGTGGAGCATGAGGGCCACGACCATCTCTCACTTAATGTTCGCAAATGACACCCTAGTCTTTCTCAATGGGGGGAAAATCTATCTGAGGCCTGAATAAAACTTTGGAGGGTTACTACCACTAGAGTGGCCAACTTATCAATAAGGAGAAGAGACACTTCTTCATCCCAAACAACTTCTCCCCCATAAGGTCTTCTTATATTCAGTTCACTCTATCTATGCAAAGGGGAATCTTTCCCATGAAATTCCTTGGGTATCCCATCACCCCTGGTAGATTACGGATTCGAGATTTTGAATTTCATTCCAGCAAGATTGTGGACCGCATTCACAACTGGAAAAACAGGGTTTTGTCCTTTAGAGGAGGAATTTATCTCATTAATAGTGTACTAATGGACACTCCAATCCATGCTCTCTTTTCAGTAAAGGTGCCAAAGTGTTTCATTTCCAGTATTGAGAAGCTCCTAGTTGGATTTCTCTGGGATCCTCTGGCAGAAAGGAAGAAGCATTGGGGTGCTTGGGGTAAGGTTGCCAAGCCTGTTAAGGAGGGAGGAATTAATGTTTACAGCTTGAATGATACTCTCAGTTTCATGCATGTATGGCTGGCATGGGGGCGCTGGAACAGTTTATGTTGTGGGGGAAAATTATGAATCCTCTGCTGAGTATCCATCCTCCGATTGATGGTCATTTTTCCTCTTTACGTCCCACTATTGGTAACCTATTTTTGGAGCTCTTTTTTCATTCTCAGTTGATCATCGGGAGGGGGGACATTTTCTTCTGGCACCTCAACTGGGCTAGGACTGTGCTCGGCTTCCCGGGGTGCCCCGCCCCCACCATTTCTTTCAGAGAGTCCAATTTTCACTCGGACTTCATAAAAGATGTTTTGGATGAGGAGAAAAAGGCTTTTTTTAATCTCATTTCTTTATTACAGGAACCTGATCGTTATGTCTTAACCACTTCTTCATCGGGGGATTTATCCACTTAGGATTATCGGTGGTATCGGGACTCTGCAGAGGAGAAAGATAAATGGAATGAAACCCTTTGGCTCAAAGTGGTATTGTCCAAATACTCTTTTCTGTTATGGAGGATCAGGCATCGGGAGATAACCACAGACAAAAATATTAAATGATGTGGCATCCCTCTGGCTTCTTGGTGTTCTTACTGTATAGTCTTCAAGAAGGAAAATACTGATCATCTTTTCTTCTAGGGAGGTTGGGTGTGGGATGTGTGGCGTACCTTTGGAAAGTTCACAGACCTTCATAACTCCAACCTGGTGGAGCTTCCGTTCTTGGATGGGTGGTTCCATGGGTCGGGTGACAGAGGCCTGAAAATGATGGCACGTGTGGTGATTCTTCTGGCGGGGTGCTGGTCTATTTGGCAAGCCAGAAATAAGTTCAGACATGAGGGGGTTTATCCCACTAGAATTTCTATCATCTTTAGGACCAAGAACACCCTCCTTTATTTGGATCATATTTCTAGCAACTGGAGGGATTCCCCCTCCTTGCGGTGGATCACCCCTACTTCATATTATAGACAATCACCTGACAGCAGCTCTCGCAGCCCCCGGGTGCGATGGAATCCTCCCTCTAGGGGCCTTAAACTCAAAAACGGATGGTTCTTGCAGCATGGAAGTCTTGATAGGGGGTGGGGTTGTCCAATAATCTATGGGTTCGGTCCTATTTTCATTTCCATCCTGCTTGGGATATTGTTCATCTCTCCAGGCCGAAGCCAAAGCTATGCTCATGGGTATCAACCTTTTCCAACATCAAGGTCTTATCTTATCTAAAGTGGAAACAGATTCAAATATTCTCCATGATTCCTTGAATGATTTTCCCCCCCTCCATGGTCAATCATCTATATAATCAGAAAGTGTAAAGGCATGATCAACAACCACATCCAAGTTCTTCATTCCTGGCGTGAAGGTAACAAAGTGGCAGATTATCTGGCATCTTTGGAAGTCCTTGGCCAGGACCCTATCTGTATCCATGATATATACTCTTTGAAACATGATGGGTCAATTTTATTAGAGGGTATTCCCTCTACCTTCACCATTTCAGGGCCCCTTAGACTTCATGGCTTATGTTTTTTCCTGTTTTTTCTTGTTTTTTCTTATTTTGGATGTTCTGCTTCCTTATAATAAAAAAGTAACTATTCAGTTTAGTTCATAAATAATCAATGAAGTCTTGATTAAGATATTCTTCTCCATGTTTTGAGTAGTGTTTCATAATCTTCTTATCAATCTAGTTCTCAGCTTAATTATTATATTCCTTGAATCTCTTAAAGTAATATAAATTATACCTCATCATGTAGACATATCTATATCTACTGAAATCATTAGTAATAGTTATTAAGTATGAGTACCCACCCTTTGATTCAATAGGAAATGGTCCATAGATATCGATATGAACTAATTGAATAATCTATTTTTCCCTTTCTCCTTTTCTACTAAATGGGGATTTTTTCATTTTTCCTTGTAAACATGTGTGATAAACACCAATTGGTTTGAGTTAAAAATAATATAAATATCAATATTTTTTAATTTAATCAAACATTTTTCATTTACATGACCTAGAAAGTTATTCCATAGTTGGTTGTGGTATGATTCATGTGAAGTAGTTTTTTATCAATTGTAAATAATTGGTTCATGTAATCCAAAAAATAAAGACTGTTATTTAAATGTGTCTTTCCATAAAAAAAGATATATTTATAAAATAAGAAACATTTATTATCCAAATTGAAAATAAATCTATTTGAATCAAGTCTGGATATAGAAATAATTTTTTGGTAATAGTTGGCACAAAATAAAAACCCTTCAAAACCAAGATCATTCTCATTAGAAGTGTGAGGTGGTGTTCCCTGATATTTGCAAAAACTATTTTTTATCCATTAGATACTCATAAGTTTACCTTCCCTCATTTAATTAATTCAAATATACATGGTTCCTATATTAAAATACATATGTGAGAACCGAAATCTATATTTAATACTCAATTTGTAGAAATAGATAAATTACACTTCATAACCAATGTACCTGAATATTCTCTTTTATTCTTAGGATGGGTGCATTTTTTATTTCATTTTCCCTTATGACCTCATGCGAAACAAAAAACATACTTCTCCCTTTCTTTACCCTTGATATTTATCTTCTTGGAAGGGCATAAATAAGATTTTCTCTTAGAGACCTTAGTTTTCCTTTTTTGTTTATTCACCAAAAGTATGAAATCTTTTTCATGATTCATATCCTTATTTACTTGAAAAATAAGTGTCATTCGATCTGAAAGAGGCTTCTCAATGTTTTTCATATTAAAATTTACAACAAAACTATATAATTTATGAGAGTGATGCAAGAATGAGAACAGTTTGTAGTTCATTAGGGGTTTTAAATCAAATAATCTCTATATTCTCAATGTAGAAATTAATATTGACTATATGAGGCCCATATGGTGCATCCTGTCCAATATTTATCTAAAAAGAGCCTTGGAGATATCAAACTACTCATATATGGATCTCTCATGATATATAGCATGAAGATTATCAAGCATTCTATAAGAATCCATGTTTTTAAGTGACTTTATAAGTTCATTGGACATGGATGATAACATCAAACATTGAACATATACCACATCACTCAAGAATTTTTCATATACATGGAACTCTTCATCACTCTCCTCCTTAATAAGTGGATCATACATTGTGGATTCTAGAACATAAGATTTATGTTCATGGTGCAGCATGACTCAAAGGCATTTGGACTACTCCTGGAAGTTACTATTTGTGAGGAGATGGTATTTCCCAAATATAGATCATAGGGATAGTGTGGATGTCAAAATTTCCATTTTATACAATTATAAATAAGTAGAACATTAGTACATTACTTGATTACAAATTATGTGAGAAATAATAAATTAATTGATTTTATTAAATCTCCCATTATCTAATCAAGTATCAATATCCCTTTCTATTTAAATCAAAATATCTAGTTTCTAGGAAATTTTAGTGTCAAGGATCCATATTTCCCTTCACATAACCCCAATGGGTTTTGGTTAAGCTACTTGAAGTTATATAGTCATGTATATCTTTTCTAATTGTAGGCTTGTAGCTCCTTGATCCATAGAGTAGACTCCTCAGTCCTAAAATCCTAACTTGGATTTCCTCAACACTTACCTCCAAGTTACATAAATTCTATATATGGTTACTTATCTTGATGTAATATGGTTAATTCAACTCATAACCTTTATAATAAATCCATGTTAAAAGAAATTATACCAATGAGGGTTGTCAAAACACTTAGTTCTAAGGATTTTATTCCTAGTCAAGTAATGGAAGTCCAAGTCTGACTTAATATATATTTAAAGGATTTTAATTTATTATGCATACATTTCATCTTGTTTTAACCTTTACATATCTTGTTAAATATTAAGTTGAATTTACTTAATTAATTAACCATGTTGGATAAAACATGTACACATAATCCATTTATTTAAATTTTGTCTTTTCACATTAATTCAATTATTTATGGGATTGTGGTCTTTCATACATAAAATAAATAATTTATAGACAGAAATAAATAAATTAATAAATGAGTTGATCATAAGCTTTTCTAATGGTATATTTACAGAGTGAATAATAAATCAATCTATTACCTTGGGGGATAACTCCTTTTTTCAATCTAGGCATGAGTTGCAGTATTACATATATCCACCTGTGTATCACCTCGGATGGCATCATTTATGTTCCATATTAAATTTCCTCCATGTGTCTTGGGATAGTCCATTAAATAAAAATATTTATATCTCACACACATGTGAGGGGAAAAAATATTTGTTATGGGGAATTATATAAATAACCTTAGACATGTAGTTCCTACATAATAATGGAAGGAGGGATAACACACAAGCCATCATATTTAATTTAATAACAAATAAATGAAAATACATGCAATAATTTAAATTAAATAATGACAAAACATAAATAGGTTTTTTTTCAAGATCATGAATGTTCATACACATGCAACAAATATGAAAATGTAAAATTGGTTATCATGCAGTTCTTATTCATTCTTTATTATTAAGATAAATGTGCTTGCATTAATCAATTAATTAATTCCCTTTTATCTTAATGACCATACGAACTAAATCGAAGATACCCATAATTAATTGAATTTATGGAAAATAAATGGAAGAACCAATAATCACATATTTATTATAGTAAATTAATTGATCATTTAAAATTCTTTAAAACCATTATTAAATTTACAAACACACCAAGTATGATAATCAATAAAATAAGGTTTTAATGTTGTAACTTTTCAATTTAATGTAATTTAATTAATTCCTTTATTAATATAATACATGGTGTGTAATTATGAGTTACATGTAATTTACCTCAGTTTCTGTGTACCCAAACTACACGCCTAGGGCTTCAGTCATTGATCGCATAGCGATTCACTATTCATTTCCACCCTTACACCAATGGTTCAAACTGGTTTTGTAATGAATATTAAAAATATAATAATAAATTGAACTTCATGTTTGATTCAATGAATTAATTTTTATCACTGTTTATTAGGGAAATTTTACCTATTTCAATGTTTACATTGTAAAAGAAGGTGATTTGGAGACCTCGTGATAGAATTCAAGCAAAATGGGACAAACAGCATGAGAGACCAAGCATGCATGTGGACATAAATTTGAAATGTGGATAATAAGTGAATAAAATTGGGATAAAAATTTATGTATGAATTCAAACCAGTGTGGGATACATTTCTCTAGAAGATCATGAAACCCAAATTTTCCATTTGGAGACCCAAAATAGGCCCACAATGTGAAGAAATTCTGGGTGGGCCAGATTGGGCCACCCTTATGTATTTGGACCATAACTGGGGTCTCAGAAATCCAATTGGGATGATTACACATCCATTGTATAGATAACTTAAATGTCCATATATCCAAAATTTGAAGTTATTTCCACACATTTTTTTATATCAACCATCCTAATAAAGAAAGAGAAATAATTCTAGCATGAATAGTCACCTAGTCCCTTGGGAACTTGACTTCTTTTGTGGAAAGTGTGATGTATTTGTCTAAAAAATCACCCCTCACCCTCATTATATCAGGTGAAAAAATAGGGGTATGTTTAATTATAACTTTATTGATATCTTCACCCATTTCAGTTCTCTTCTCCCTCATGTACTTCTAAACCTCTTAGTGATCAATTTGGGGGCTGTCCTTTGTTGTAATCCTAAGCTCCACGCTTGTAATCTTTATAAGGTAATTTAATATCCAGGTTTGTTTTCAATAGTTCTTCATTTCTACCTTCTTAATTTCTTTAATTCTATTATTATCAAATTCAAATCAATGTAACAATAATCCTTATGCTTCAATGAAAAACTCGAATCTTGTGATGATTTGAGCATGGTTGCATCTTTTCTCACCCCTTCCCTTTCATGAGTGTGTGAATGGATTGTGTGAGTTGATAAATTCAATATAATGAACTAATTAATATGCATGTTATTTTCTTGTGGAATATTTTATCATTGACACAAATTTGGTCATCTCATCATGTTGTTGATGTAATACCTTTATCGAGTTTCATGTTTACATCGATTCAAGTTTGTTAATTTTGAGCGTTCATCGATAATCAATATCATTGGTTAATTAAATCCTAGGTGGTAACCTAGTTATTACTCACATACCAAATTTATTTTAGTGTGTATAAATCAAGGAATTAGCGACCCTTCACATTCCCTTGAGAGAGATTATAGATTGAGCATCAAGGGAAACTTACCTAGGTTGATCACAATTTCTCCATCATGTTTCTCTCACTTAGTAATATAGTTTCTATTTTTATTTTAAAATAAAAAATCCCCATGTTTTATAAATTCACATTCCTATTTTATTTTCATAATCAAAACTATATTTTTAAATTAATGATCTAAGGCTCTGTCAAGAGATGACATAGGGTTGCTGCTATACTGCAGAAATTCTAGTTAAAAATAAACATCTAATTTGACATGCTCGACAATACGATCAAATTTGGGCACCATTTTTGGGGATCTAAGATCATTTTTCCCCTTTTACTCTTTTATATTATTATTTTTACTCCTTTGAATATCACCCCCCCCCCAATTTTATTGTTTTTGTTTTTGTTTTTGTTTCGTTTTGTTTCTTTTTGTGTGTTTTTACTCTCCCTCTCTATATTCTTCTACTCTCTATCTAATTATAGAGTATAAAATTCTCTTTTCATTTCCACTTTCAAAAATTTTAATTGATTTTATTTTATCCATCCTCCATCATAAAAACCAAAAAAAATAACAACTTATTTGCATGACCCGATCATGAAAAGTCAAAGTGTCTAAAATAGACCCTGAAATTGAAAAGTCACTTCACACACAAATTTTTTCATCCAAAGTAGGACAATCAGGTAATATAGAGGAATCCATTTCTGAACCTCAAGTGGTCTTAAAGAAATCAAAAAATGAACCAAATCAAACCCCAGAAATCATGGCTACAAATAACCAAACATTAAAAGAACTGACCACCCCGGAAGTGGAGTACCAACCAGCATTCATCGAATATCCTGAGAAAGCATCCAACTTTGAGTTGAGATATAACCTCATCCACATACATCTCAAATTTCATGGTCTTCCTAGTGAGGACCATCATAAAGATCTCAAAGATTTTCACATAGTATACTCCACCATGAAACCCCAAAATGTGTATGAGGTCCTAATTAAGTTCAGGGCCTTTAATTTCTCCCTTGATGGTGTAGCCAATGATTGGATATAAAATATTCCTACCATAATTGGGGGATTGGAATGAACTAAAAAGACAATTTTTAGAGAATTTATTCACTACCTCCCGAACTACATCAATTGGGAAAGAAATTCGCCGCATTAGATAATCACAAGGAGAGACCATTCATGAATACTGGGAGGAAATCAAAAGACTTTTCTCAAGCTTCCCCCACCACCAGATTAGTGAACAACTATTAATCCAATACTTCTATGAGGTACTTATCCCCATGGATTGTGGAATGATTGATTTTGTAGCTAATTGTGCTATAGTTGATAAAACTCCTTCCACTGCTTGTGATTTAATAGCCAATATGGCTCAAAATGCTCATTGATTTGGTACATGGTCTATTGCACCAACTCGATTAGTTCATTAGGTAATTCATTCAACCCTAGAACAAAATTTAGATAATAAACTTTATTTTATGAATACCCTTTTAAATCAATTATCTTAATCACAAGGTAACTCACACTCTTCTTCACTTCCATTACATTGTGGTATTTTTTCTGCCAATTCTCATTTTTCTGACTAGTGTCCACAACTTCAAGATTCACCTGAGTCTTGTGTAGCCATGTTCCTAGGTCGTCCATTCCAAAAAGAACCTCCGTTCAATCAAGAAACATTCAGGAAAAATAAAAACCCTGAGTGGCAAGCACAACCCCAATACCAACAAGGAGGAAACTCAAGCTACCCCAAGCAGAATTGGTATTAATAAGGCCAAGGTATGCAACCTTATTATCCTTCACCTTATCAAAAAAATCCTCCTCCTCCTCCCAAATCCAAACCAAGCCTCAATGATATGGAGAAGAAAATGGAAACCCATGAGCTTTAGATCCAAATGACCAAAAAATCGGCTATTCAAGATCTTTGAACTCAAGTGGGATAATTGGAAAACACCATCGGTGATATAAAGATACAGGGTTTTGGAAAATTAACTTTCCAACCTATTTCCAATCTTAAAAAAGGTAATTTTTATTCAATCACACTTCATAGTGGTAAGTAAGTTTATTCATACAATGATTCTACCTAACAGGCATGTCCCCCTCTTGAAAACACTCTTTCTCCACCCATAAAATATTCCGATGAATAAAAACAAAACAAAAATGGTGGTTAAATTATCATTGATGATTGAAATGAACAATTTATTTCACTTACTTTCCCCCAAATACTATCTAAATCTAAGCAGAATTTTGATAATGATATTGATAAAGAAATTATGGGTACATTTAAAAAGGTTCAAGTTAACATTCCTTGATTGGATGCAGTTAAATAGATCCCTCAATATGACAAATTTCTTAAAGACCTTTGCACCCATAGATGAAGGATGAATGTGAATGAGAGAGTCGACCTAGGAAGGAATATCTCAGCCTTGAATCGACCAAAAATTCCAACCAAATGCAAGGATATGGGAACATTCATGATACCTTGTACTATCGGGGAGAAAGTTTTTTCAGATGATATGTTAAATTTAGGTGCTTCCAATAATGTAATGCATCACTCTATGTATACTTCTCTACATTTTGGATAATTTCAACTGACAGGAATTGTCGTGCTACTTTCCAACCAAAGTACTATGCACCCAATAGGAGTGATTGAGGAAATCCTTGTAAGAGTGTAGAATCTCATCTTCCTCTGCCGATTTCTACATTCTTTAGATGGAAGATACCTGAACCCAAGGACATGATCCTCTCATACATGGGATTATATTATTTAAAACAGAAAATATGATCATCAAAGTTCACAACAATATGTTTTACATGGAGTTTGTTGGAGAAAATGTATGTTTTAACATCCTTGATACACTGAAACACCCCATTGAAGATCACTCCACTCTTCCTGTATATTCAAGGGAAGTGCTCTCTAATGACACACACGCACACAAAACTCTCTCATAGATCCATACTATAATTCATTTTCCTCTTCTTCACCCATGGATAATTTGAGTTTTGATTCATGTTTTGAGTGTTATGTGGGTTATAAAAATTTTAAATTTTGTGATTTAATTGATGACTGTGTTCATTCTAAGGTACCCATTATCATCGATGATTCTGTAAATTTCATTTCCATAGATACTCTTTCCTTTGATAATAAACACGAGTAGATAGACAATTTCATGGAACTCACTCCCCCTAAACCCCCTCCATCGATCAAAATACCACCATTGTAGGAACTAAAACAACTTCATTCTAATTTAAAATATTCATATCTTGAGGGTATTGACCAATTGCCTGTTATTATTGCCAATAAAATCTCTCCATAACAGGAATTGAAACTGCTCGATTTTTTGAGATAGTGTAAAAAGGCAATAAGATGGACATTGGTTGACATTCCTGAGATTATACCATCTATTTGTATGCACCATAAACGTTTTTATGATGAGGCTAAGACTATAAGAAAATATGAATGTTGGTTGAATCCCACTCTCCTTAATGTGTTAATATTAAAAGTCAGTAAATTAATTGTTGGGATAATTTATCCTATATCTGATAGTAAATGGTTTCTCCTAGTACAAATTGTGCATAAAAAACTATAATTAATGTTGTTTCAAATTAAAGGAATGAATTGGTCCCAACACGTGTTCAAAAAAGTATGCAAGTCTATATTGACTACCGTCAGCTGAATCAAGCCACACATAAGGACCACTTTCCTCTACCTTTCATTAACCAAATGATATAACTATTGGCTCATAAGTCCCATTATTGTTACCTTGATGTCTATTTGGGTTATTTACAAATCCATATAGCCCCTGAGGATCAAGAAAAGACAAAATTTACCTGTCCATTCGGTACATTTTCATACAGAAGGATGCCTTTTAGACTATGTAATAAACTTGGTACGTTTTAGTTATGTATGTTGAGTATTTTTTCTGAGTACCTTGAGAATTGTATGGAATTATTTATGGATGATTTCACAGTTTTTGGATCTTCATTTGATGACTGTTTGGAACACCTAGGTTATTTCCTCCGTTGGTGCATTGAAAAAGATATTGTATTAAATTATGAGAAATCTAATTTCATGGTTGAGTGGGGGATAGTTCTTGGAAATTTTATTTCAAAAGATGGAATTTGAGTGGATAAATCAAAAATTGAATTAATTTCAACCCTTCCTTATCCAAAATGTTTTCATGAAGTGTGATCTTTCTTGGTTTATGTTTGTTTTTATTGCTAATTCATTAGAGTTTAGTAAGATCTCACTTCCATTGTCCCAGTTATTACAAAGAGATTCTGAGTTTGTGTTTGATAAAAATGCGAGGATGCATTCAATTCACTAAAAAGGAGTCTCATATTATCTCCCATCATCCAACCACCAAGGTGGGAGCTCCCCTTCTAGATTATGTGTGATGCCTATAGCTTTGTAATTGGGGAAGTTTTATCACAAAGGGTTGAGAAGGCTCATCATGTCATTGAATATGCCTCGCATACCCTTGACCCAACCCAGGTAAACTACACAACCACTAAAAAATAACTCCATTATATTGTATTTTCCTTGGAAAAATTTCGTTCAAATCTTCTTGGGTCAAAATTCATTGTCTTTTTTGATCATGATGCCTTTCGTTTTCTCTTAAAGAAACATGAAGCTAAGCCCCACCTCATACAGTGGAAGCTACTCCTCAAAGAGTTTGACCTTGAGATTAGAGATTAGAGGGGATTGAAAAATGTCGTAGCTGACCACATTGGTAGGATTTGTTCACCATTGGACCACCATATTTACTCATCCCACCCCATTAGATAATTCTTCCCTCACAAGAACCCTTATGATGTTGGGGAACTTACCCCCTAGTATGCGGACACTGTAAATTTTCTAGAAACATTTCGGGCCCCCATTGATTTCATCACTTCATAATCCCAGAGACATAATCATGATTCTCGGTGGTACATTTGGGATGACCCATATTTTTCGATAATTTTCAGTGACCAAGTGGTTTGTCAGTGTGTCCCTAACCATGATTTCACCTCTGTTTTGACCGTCTTCCACACTTTGGATTGTGGGGGGAACTTTGGATCTCAACATACAGCTCAAAAGTTCGTTGACTCGGGACTTTATTGGCCAACATTGTATAGGGATTCCCATTGATTTTTCAATTCATGTAGTTGTTTCCAATTCATAGGGAATATATCTAAGAGGAATGAAATGCCCCAAGAGCCTATGTTTTTCTGTGAAATCTTTGATGCATGGGGAATTTACTTCATGGGTCATTTTACAAACTCATTTGGATTTGTATACATCTTATTGGTTGTGGAAAACATCTCTAAATGGGTGGAAGAATAGGATACCAGGACCGATGACTCTTGAGTGGTTGTTGATTTTGTGAGGTCCCAAATTTTCAGTAGGTTTGGTTTGCCGAGATTCATCATTAGTGATCAGGGTTTACATTTTTACAATCACAACATGAAAAATTTTATTCATAAGTATGGGGTTGAATAAAAATTCTCCATTGCATATCACCCCAAACTAATGGATAAATAGAAATCTTGAATGGTAAGTTAAGATAATCATGGAAAAAATGGAACAACCCAGTATGAAAGACTAGAGTTTGTGCTAGGATGATGCACTTTCGGTGTACTGTACAACTTTTAAAACCCCAATCGGAATTTCATCATAATGTATTTTTTTAAAGGATTTTCACCTCTTGGTGAAGGTAGAACACCATGAATATTGGGCTATTAAACAATGTAATATGAATCTTTCAAATGTATGTGAGCATAGGAAGATACAGATTCAAGAGTTGGAAGAAATTTTATATGATGTATATGAGAACTCTCAAATCTATAAAGAGAATACAATTTCTATCCATGACAACATGATTCATCAATAGAAGTTCTATATTGGTGATAAGGACATCATGTAATATTCTAGGCTAAAGCTCCACCCAGGTAAGCTTCATTCCCGATGGTTCGGTCGTTATACTATCACTAATTTTTACCATTTTGGTGCAATATAGGTTTTTCATGAGCAGAGTGGAGAAAGTATTATCGTCAATGGGAAGTGACTTAAACACTTACATGAGGATTTTATAAAGAATCTAGTGGGGGGAATCCACCTTCTGGAAGCAACATACCAATGAAACATACTTGGTTTTATCCTTCCTTCTCACATTCTCAATTATTATAGTGAGGACACTATATATTCTAGGTGTGGGGTGGATACAATCTTGGGTTCATTAGGATTTTCATCATCTTTCTTCATTCTTCTCTTTTTCACCTTCTTTATGGTATTTTCAATTTTCCCCATATTCTTGATTTCCTTAGGATTTTCATTATCTTTCTTCCCATTTTTCACCTTATTTATGTTATTTTTACTTCCCCCCTTATTCTCACCAAATCATGTAACTTAATAAATATGCATGTTGAAATTTTTTATTCCAGGTTTTTTAACATTTGATGAAAACATGTATCTATTATAGAATTAATATTTGTATGAATTTAACATCAAGGTGTGATTTTTAGTAAATTTGTTGTTTATCAATGATATAAATGGTTGTATCTCTATAAAATCTTTGAGATGATTGATACTCATTGTGTGAGTAGTTTTTGGGAAAACTTTGTCACTAATATCTCCATACATTTTTGAACCAAACCAAAAAGTGTGAATTTTTATTACTTAATAAAAGGTAAATATATGTTAGGTTAGCATTTATAAGCTTTCTAAAATGAATTTTTCATACATTCGTTTCTTATTCAATCTGTTTCATTATTGTACTGGATTGATCTATGCATGTGTACCTGATATCTGACTGTTGTGCGCCCTCATAAAAAATAAAAAAAACACACAAAAAAAGGTTTGTGTCTGATACAGGTTAAAAATCACAACTCCTCGACCTTTTATCATATTATAACTATTATAATTAGTGTTGAGAGGATATCAAAAAAGGGTTGAGAGATGAGTGTGAGATTTTCTCCGAATGAAACTATTGGAAAAAATTCAAAAATAATAATAAATTAGGGGAGTGATGAAATATAAAACATATGGTGGTATATTGGTTAGGAGCATAAGGTTTGTGTTTCGGGAATGCGTATGTGAGTGGCTATTGAAATACGATTTCAAAGGACGTAGGGATGGTTTGGTGGACAAAATCATTTTAGCTAAAAAATGTTAAAATAACATATATTTACTAGATAAAAAGATGAAAGAATAGAATGGAATGGTTTTCACACACACCCAGGGAGAGTTGGTGGCATGGTTGACTTTTTAATTCCTTGTTCAATTTGGTATCATGAATCTCTTTTAATTTCATTGTGAAATAATTTATGAGACATCTTTTTTCATTTTAACTAGGAATAACTCCATGGTGTGGTTTTTTCTTTGATCACATTAATTTAATGAATTAAAATTTCCTTAAATGTTAAATCTTCATGAAGTTGGGTATATATACAATCATC
The DNA here is from genome assembly GCA_963277665.1 of Viscum album. NCBI lineage: Eukaryota > Viridiplantae > Streptophyta > Magnoliopsida > Santalales > Viscaceae > Viscum > Viscum album. The sequence continues at coordinate 1,673,245,923 of OY728138.1, forward strand.
ATTTTTTTTGGATATGCGACTTTTCCCAGAATGTTTTCACATCGATTCAAGTTTTTTGATTTTGAGTGGTTGTTGATAATCAATATCATTTTTCGATCAAATCCTAGGTGGTAACCTAGTAAGAACTCACAAACTACACTAGTTTTAGTGTGTATAAATCAAAGAATCAGTGATTCTTCCTATTCCCTTGAGAGCGATGATGGATTGAGCATCAAGGGACACTTTTCGGGTTAATCATGATTTCTCCATCCAATTTCTATCACATAGTAATATAGTTTCTATTTATTTTTTAAAATAATCAAGACCCAAGTATTATAAATTCCTATTCCTCTTTCATTTTCATAATCAAAACTATCTTTTTAAATTAATGATATCAGGCTCCATTGAGAGACGACCTGGGGTTTCTGTTATACTATAGAAATTCGAGTCAAAAATAAACATCTAATTTCATGCACTCGACAATACAATCAGTCATGTACCTTAACTGGAGAACATAGTATGTACATGCTATCTACACTCCATTTGGTCTGAATGTAATGTGTTTGAACAAACTTCCAAAGAACTTGACATGTTCATCAGTCATGACTACACAACGTGTACAATCTAGCTACACTCCATGCATCACTCATACCATTTGTTTGCATTACTCATTGAATGGATCAGCATGTTTTCAAATGCGAGAAATGATGAACTACCCATCCTGTACACTAGATACACATTGTGTATATAATTTATTCTTTAAGATATTTGTATCATGTAGTTTGACCATGTATAATGACCACATGGATTGGACAAATCTTCCTACTAACCCATGTAAACTACATGATGTGTATGACAGCTACACACTATGTAATCTGACAATCCATGTTTCAAACTAGACCAGTATACATGTGGTGTGAAATAAATATACCATGTCTAGTTACTTTTTGTCATTTTTTGTATCCCACGACATGTCTAGATATATTGTATATAGGTACACAGTGTGTACTCCAACTACACGTTGTGTAACCCGGTCTTACCATCCAAAAAATTGGAACTTTCTAATATATTATATGTTCATTCTTCAAATGTTAATAGACATTTAAAAAAATGAAACACTGAACAAAGATTATTGATATACCAAAGCATGTTAATTAAAAATTGGATTAAGAATGAATAATATTTAAATGAAAATATAACAACTATTGTGAATATTGATCAACAATCAAATAAATAATTATAAATTTATAATGTGACCACTCTGATGCCACTTGAAGGTTTCAAATATAGCGGAAATGCCTTGGGTGGGCATGAAACAAATAAAATATTATTGATTTGATGGATAATTTTCAATATTGTTAGGAATGTGAATTCCATGACCAATGAAATTTTTCTATCATATTTTGATGTTAAGAATTACCCATAACCGAAGAGGATATTTTCATGTTAAATTTCTTATTTAATTTCATTAGATCTGAAGAAATTATTTACTATGTCTTAGGATCCTTTCTTCGATGTAGATTTTGTTAATCTGATAACCCTTTTCCGGATTTCCTTTGTTGTGTTGTATAGATCCAAGTGTAGAATCCCTATATCAGTGATCTACACATGCTTCTTTGATCTCTAAGAAATGCCAATCGATTTTTGGGTGCTAGTTCGATGAATCAATTTTCTTGTATCATCCATGTTGATCACTTAGTGTGTGGCCCTCTAGGATTTTTTGTCATTATAATTAGGTGGGCTTGCCTAAAGTCCACAGTTACTATCTAGCAATGGGTCAAATCACCTAAGATAAAGAACTTAATGTCACAACATTGAAAATCAAAAATGAATTATTTCAATATAATATAATCTCTTTTTTATAATATCTCATCAACAATGTTTCACATCCGTGTCACCAACATATATGCTTGATACACCTTTATTTGAATATCTGAAATAAACACATCATTACACCATGGCCATGTAATTTAATGTGATGATTCTATTCCAATCATAGGATCAAGATACTAACTTTTATAATTATGGAAGGGACAAATCCTTCCTTGACTTACAGATTAATAACTTGTCATTCATGACACACCCAATGTACCCTAATTTCCGCCAATATATGGTGGGGTAGTATTCATCAGTAAATCTAAGTGCACAAGTCATGACATGAATCAATGATAATATTAATGTCTAAGGACCATTACACATGCTCATTGATAGGAATATATGATGACACCAAAACATGTGGAATTTATACTGGTAGTACTGTTATCATAATCTTCCATCCTAGAGATTACCAAGTGAGAAACTTCATGAGAATAATCCTCATCCCCATACGGGTACTCAAATCTCACAATCATGTTCTGTGTCATATCATAAAATTTTATCTAATTATAAAAATATATTTAAGAATATCGACATGGAATTTCAAGGTTCTCATCATAGTGAGGAACCGATACAACCTTAACAATACTACAGATACTCTTGGACATTATTACATAAAATTCATATAGAACAATGAACAATATACAAAAATGTATTTTATTAACACTACTATAATTACAACTATTTGTTATGGGGCATTTGCGACCAGTCAGTTCCCCATCTCAAATAGTCTTCAGGCATTAGGTATTTGTGATGGATGTGTTATTCCATCGCAAATAGGGTTTATTTGTGATGGAATGTTTCACTTTAAAAACTAGTTTTTGTCGGATATCCTATCACCCAGGGAAAAATGTATTTGCGACGTGTTTCTACTTCCATCGCAAATTCACATTGACTCGAGAGAATTTGTGATGGAAATTAATGCCCATCACAAATAATTTTAAAGGAATAACGTTTTGTGTCGGCATTAATTCCATTAAAAATATCCAGTTGTAATTAATATTTCAATTTAAAAGCATGCACGTCCCTTTTTTATTCCTCTCTTCCACTCCTCTCCTCCTCCCTCACCAGAACTTTCGCGACACGCAGCACCCAATCGCCCCACCTTTTGGCGCTCTAATTCACTTCATTACAAGCTCTTTTTTATATATTCCTCTTTGATTTTCCTTGGTATGGATTCCTCTTGTCTCAATTTTCATTATTTTTTTGTTCTATTCATTTTATTACATGATTTGATTTTGGGTTCATTCCACACTAACACACATTGTTACAAGTTATTTTTTACAGATCTGACTATGATTCTCTTTGGAACAGACTCCTCTTATATCCATTTTCATTTCTTTTTTGTTTTATTCATTTTATAACATGATTTATTTTTGGTAAACCCTAGGTTCCTAATTTTATTTGATTTTCATACATTATTTGGTATTTAGTATTGATGATAACTTTTTATTCCCTATTTGATATTTTTATTTTTGTGTGTATATATATAATAATATATTCCCTATTTGATATATATATGTGTGCCCAAACCCTGGGTTTAGAAATTTATCTAATTCTGAATTATATTCTCCTTGTTTATTATTCCCTATTTAATTTTGATATTTGTATGTGTGTGTATATATATATTCAAATGGATCAGTCATGGGTTGAGACCCATGACCAAAAATTTATTAATAAAAGAAATCATACAACAGAAAGAAAGAAATAAAGGGTCAAACAAGATACCAAGATACCACAATGAAAATAAGAGATAACTTTGTCCCTCTATTTCACATATTTTTGGCGTATCTACCTTTTCCATTTTGATGTCGGCCTTGTCGCCATGTCTTACCCTCTGATGGGGCTCATATTCCTCATCCAATTGATGATCCAGAGGATTCCTTCAACACATAGAAAATTCTGAATTTCCAATATAACTCTTGAAATTACATCTCTATGTTGGATAAAAACCCATATTCAATATTAATTAAAAATAACTTTAGGAAAAGAAGATAGTCACATGCCCCGAACACATATAGTTCTATCATGGAAAAAGTGACTTCGAGTTGTGAGAAAAACCATTCAACCACCTCCTTACTGATACCTTCAGGAGTTCTTTCACCCTCCTGGTCCTCATGAAAAGTAATACTTCAGTTCTTATCCCATGCAATGTCACATTATTCAACTGAAGCCTTTTAAAAAAAGGGAATAGAACTTTTCATGAGATTAGAGAAATTTTATGGGAAGTTCCCTTACACATTATGGGGCTCATCCATAGTGCTAGATGGGTGTACCGACTACAAGGGGATAAGATATGTCTGCACCAATCCAAAAGCAGTTAAACATGCCTTGGATTTCTAAGGGGTGTCCAATTGGAATCATTATTCATCCAATAAATTATTATTACCTTTGATTTCATGATTATTCATCACATTCATGGGTTTAAGAGGTCCCCTCACTAGTTGGGAATCCTCCTTCTCCAATTCCCTGTTAGCAGGTACACCTCCATTGAGGTTTTGGACATGATCCACAATAGATTCATCAGTATCCATCTTAGACATTGAATCTAGAGATCCAAAAATATAATAGACAAACTTTTTCACATTATCAAGAGTGGGTATGCTATATAAATTGGGATTATTCACAATGAAACTAACCACTTCATTAGGTCTATCTAGCATACATTTTCTTTACTTCAGTATAAGAACAAAAGACTCAGGGTCCTTATATAGGTCTTTATCAAAGAAATTATCAACAATTTTTTTATTATGAGTTCCACTTCAAGACCGCATGGGGGCCTCTTCATTAACTATATATTTTCCTTTACATAGCCCCAAGTCTATCAATTTATCTTATAATAATTGTTGATCAGTTTCCACTAGTGCAAACATTTCATCAGATGATTTCACTTAAATTATAGTCCCCTATCCAAAACCCTCAACCCATTTCTTGAGCATATAATTCCCATAAAACAATCAAAAAATACAGTAGTAAGGGTAGCTATTGACCCATCTCTCAGATCAGTATGTTCACCTTGAGAAATAGAAGTATTTTCCTCTTAAGTTGATCCATTAGGATTAATAGGCTTTTCTCCAGCAAGGCCATTTGAGTTGTGCAATTGTGTGTTAGTTTTAGTGGAATCACATCCAAACAATATTCCCTCCATGTGCACCTATAGTTTCATTCCATCATCCTGATCCTACTCATGAACAACATTCCTAGAACTAGAATCATTTTTCAATCTCTTTCTCTTCATAAAACACATATTTTCCTCATACCCATTGGCCGAAGAAAACCCATAGATTGCAGATCGCATAAAAGTAGAGATTTTGTGATGCATAACTTTATATTCTAAGAAAAAATAATGGAAATTATCATATAAAATCAAAAAATTAAATTCATCATCATAAGTAGCAAGATGAACTTTTTCCACTAGTTTTGATCAATGATTAACTTCAATAAAGAACTCAGCATAATGACCAAACCTTACTATCTCGATTTCCTTATCCATTTTAATTGGTGTCCAAGTTGATAATGAAATATCATAGAGTATTAAAGGGTTCAGGAAGATCCAATTAATCCCATAAACCTTAACCCATAACCATTCAAATGATTTTTTTACCATGGGATTGAAATTCTAGTCCCACTCATAGAAGTGAAGAAATCCTGGCGTGAGGGAAATTGAAAAAAATCCCCAAGTGTGCATCTTCAGTTCATCGAAAGAAAATAAGGTGTGGAAGAATCCTCTCCCCAATGAAATGCATTTCCATCTTGTGAATCCCCATATGCTCAAAAGGCCTTTAACCAACTCACAGATTTTCCACAGTAGGAAACCATAGGCAAAATCAAGTGAGAAATTATAGAATGAGTATCATGCCTCTTATTTAGGAGTTGATAGGTTGGAATCTATAAGAATATATGAAATGTCGTGTTCTTATGTGTATTTGTGTAATTTTTTTCTAGAATCAATTATAAATTTATATTAATAGAAACATTAATAATAAATCAATAGTGTATTTTTATTTACTTATTAGTGATGATTAGGTTTATATAACTTATTAATTGATTGAGTTTATTTAGTAACCCTGTTTATTGATACTATTAGTTAGTTGTTTCATACATATATTTAAAATAATGCTTCTAACATCTTTTAAATTATATTCAAAGTGTAAAAAGGCTTATTAAAAAGGAAATTAATTACATAGAGGGGTAGGGGGTTCACATTGAATTTAGATTATTCTGTGATTATTTTTGAAAGTTTATTGTTTTTTGGGAGGGGTGAATTATGTGAATCTCTATCTTAATAAAGAATATGTCTCCACTCTATCCCCTAGATCTCCATATGAAGGAGAATATGAAAATCCTCCATATACTAGAACTTATATTGATCCTCATGTCCTATAGGTAACTGCAGATGAACTTCATGCTATGTGATAGAATTTTCAATGTCAGGAACATATAGTATCTATGGTTCCTCTACGATTTTATGGTAATATATCATAATAATAAATTTAGGATTACATTGAATAGATTTATTTCGTCTATATGTGTAAAAAAAATTCTAGATCAATACTAATAATAAGTTGAAAAATTCACCCTTTAAAGGGATGTGTGTTATTGGAGTGATCTTATGGTGGATTAAAAAAATATCCAAAATTGGAAGGTGAGGAATCATTGAGTAGAAAGAAGTGATGTTGAATGTATGTGGGGTGAGATTCATTTCTTCAAGACCATTAGATTAGAGGTATTACAATTCCTCTTCAATTGAGGAGACTTACTGAGTGATTCCATCAGTGTAGGTTCCTAGGACACTATAATCCATATTGACTCTTTGATGTGAAACATTTCTATAGATGTGGTTAGTTGGGGAACCTCCAATGTTCCTTTTTACCTATTCATTCTAAGAAGGTTCATTTAATTTGACTGGTAGATTATTTATGGCTGAGTAGTCTATGGATGATTCTAGAAAGGGTTCTTCTATATTGATAGGTATAATCCTAGTATATTATACTCTTGTTGGTGGAATTTTGACACAAAATCTTCCTATTTTTTATTTATGAGTATCTTATATTTTCATCTAGTATTGGGATTATAAATTATTCATAATGTTATTAAAATAAATATTCTTTATATGTAAAAATATGGAAAAAGAGTAATTAGTGTCAATTTTATACAATAGTGGTAGGCAAAAGTGGGTATATCTTCTTGAATTGAATGTGAATGTTTCCTCAAAGTTGATGAGTATTGATACACCTAGAAAAAATGGACGTAATATATGCTAGATTTCTAAATTGACATATTATAATGGGTATATATAGTCATTTTAATGATTTTCATTTCATTATTAAGAAATATTTTGATTTTATTTTTCATATAGACCAGTTAATATAGCTTTGAGCTCATGTTTATTAATATAAAAAGGCATGATTCGTTATCCTCTCAGACTGGTGATTAGTATATATTTATTAGATAATAGGAATTCAATGCAGATTATGTGGTATCAAATAAGGATAAAGTTGTTTTCATTACCATATAAATGACTAGCATGATGCTTATAGTGGTTAACTTTGAAAATAAAAATGTTCTACCCTTAGGGGTTGATCATTTTTTAGATGTTTTACTTGATGTTTTTTTAAACTACCTCTCAAGAGAGAGGTGGAAATCCTTATCAATATATTGGATAAATAGTGCTACTTTCTATTCAAACTTCTCAAATTTCTCAAACTAAATTTTTAGAGATAAAAATATGGGTGGAATAGATTTAGTACAATGGCATTATTGGAACTAGTATCTCACCCTGGGGAGCTCTATTTACCTTTACTAGGAATAGTGATGAATGTCTACATTTGTATATAGATCATCAAAATTTGAATAGAGTAACTATTTTGGAACACTTTACTTTTACAAGAATCAATGATTTATTTGATCGGTTGAAGGGAATAAAATGTTTTTCAAATATCAAATTATATTATGGTAATAATAAACTTTGAGTCAGAACTGAGAATGTTTTAAAGCTGATATGGTCATATCAGTACATAATCATGCCTTTTGAGTTTGAAAATGATCCAACAATGTTCATTGTGATGTTAAATTAAACATTTCATACTATTTTTGTGCTTCTGGATCCAATTTTATAATCCCTCTTGGGATCCACATGGGAACCACAATCTCTGAACATCATGGGAGCCACAATATCTCTCTCTCACTTACTTAACTATTCCAACATAATTCCACCCCTACTCTATAAACTCATTCCAGATTCATATGATACCACTATGAACTACATATTTTTCCACTATTTTGAAAGAATCAAACAACACATAATAGTCATAAGAAACATAAATAAATTTTCATAAAAAGGGACCATGGGTTTCGCAAATAAGGATGTGTAAATAAGGATTCATTTTGGTAAGATAGATATACAATACAATACACTCAATGCATAAAATTCCCCAATTTCTTGCATCTTTCATGAAAAATGTTATTTTCTTGAATAGATATATAATACTTCAATATTGCAGTACAACTAACCTTCACTACCTTTATTTAATCCGTCCTCAGATGCTTGATTGTCTTCCATATCTTAATGATGGACTGGACTCCCTATTTTAAACTAGCCTTCCTCCAATAATTGTGGTTCCAAAGTTACTTTATGACATACCTCCCGCTTGGATTGTATTCAATAATCTCTATCAAAGTCACTATTATGGCTTTGAATACCCCATCTCCCAACTCATTCTTTAACTCTTTCATCCCTTCATCCTTCTCATTTAATACTTCTTGAGAACACCAAAAAATTAATCATAACATAATGAATGATTTTTTTTTCTTGATATAAATTTTCTTATATGACTCACTCGGCTAATTTTGACAACACTTCATCAAAAATTACTTTTATTTTGAATGTGGCCACACTGCATCCTATTATAACTCTATAGTTGAGCATACTTGGATGATAATACTACTATGATGAGTGGACTCCTAAAAATACTTGTGATGCACATTTTTTTGTGATGAAAACACTCTAAACACACATTTTTATTCTCTTCCCATTTAAATATGATAAATTTAAAATGGTGCCAATATAACTCTTGAAGGTATTCCTACCATAATTATTAGAGCTCTTTGACCTTGTTTTTTGCTTCATCTTCAAGATACATTCTCTTGGAATCTTGGATAAATTTCCGGTTTTCAAGATCTCTCATGTTCCTCAGACCAATACTACCAAAAATTTATCTCCTCTAAGACCTTCCAAAAAAACATTTCAGAGGAAGTGTAAAATAGTAAATTTGTTTGAGTGGAAGTAAATGACAATGAGTGGAAGTCATATGGATTTGAATTTTTATTCCTTCACTTTTGAAATGTAATATGTTAGAATCCATAATTAAAATTGTATTTAGTTTATTTTTGAACCTCAGTGGAAACTCTACTTTTTTCACCCAAACAGTTATTATTGAATTTTGTTGTTTGAGACTCATCCCCCATATCTTCTATGTTGTTTGAACTACTATGATCATTAGTAATCTAAAATGATCCCCAATACATGGTAAGGGATGACTTTTGGTTAGAGTTGTTCAAGAAACATAGGTGTATGTACAAAAAAATATGGGAGATAAATATCAAACAATAAAATGAAATAATAATTTTTTGGGAGGTATGTCATCAAGGAACTTTGGAACCACAATGATTAGAGGAAGGATAGTTTGAAAGTGGGAGTCCAATCCATCCTCAAGAAATAGAAATCAATGTTTGAGTATGGATTAAATAAAGGTAGTAAAGGTTAGTTGTACTTCAGTATTGAATTTTTATATATATGTTCAAGAAAGTAACAATTTTCATGCAAGACGCATAAAATTGTGGACTTTTATGCGTGGAGTGTATTGTATTGTTGTTATTCAATAAAAAGTAAATGTTTGACTAATCAAACAAAAAATTTATTCGGCATATGATGATGTTACAAATCCCAAGGAAGAAAAGACTATTGATGATGAAACTTTGTAATTATTATGGGATCAACAATATGTTGATGAAAAAAACAAAAAAATACAGCATTATAGTGGTGAGTAAAATTATCAAGGCAAGAAGTCAAGGTTTCAAATTTGAGGTTGGTTGGAATCAATGAGGCCAACCTATTAACCCTATCAAGTCAATGTTCATTAGTTGTCTTTGGGTCACAACAAGGATGAATGTTCCGATTAATATCGATTCATGGCATTGCATCCAACCTATAATGAATGAAATCCTTTGGAAAGATATAAGGATAATATTACAATATACGTTATCTATTTTACTAAAAATTATATAATGAAACATTGATTTAATTTTGATTATTCCTTGCTGGGTTCATTTATTTTAGAATATTTCTATAATAAATTTATCTTAATGGTTTCTTGAAATCCCCATAGAGGCTTCTGTACTCTTCTTACAAAGTTACATCTTTGGGATGCTGAGGGGAAAATAAATCCCCACCCACATCTTAGTTATGCATATATTATAAAGTAGGAAACATAAACTGATTTTGTCAATCATCACAATGAGAAATCATTTTAGGTGAATTTTAATCAATAATATATTATTTGACATTATTTATTTTATCCAACTTGATTCAAAATTGTTAATTTATGAGACAAAAAAAGAGTACTGAAAATAAAGAATGTGCATCAAAACCAACATACCCCAATCGCAAAGAAAGGATGGGGTATGATTCATTAAAGAAGAAATTGGTATTTATTTTAAATCAAAAAAAAATTAATTATGTGATATGAAACAAAATATGTTCTTTTTTTATATGTATATTGATGAATCAAAATATGGAGCCACTTTCATTTCACGTAATGTGATATGGAAGGAGGCTCGTGTAAATAAAGAACGTAATTTAGTTGATAAAAACAAAAAAAACAATATGGGAAGCATGTGTAAGTTTGACATAATTGTAATTTTTTATGAATTATAATAATATTAGATAAAAATATCTATTTATGTACATATTTTTTTATATAGTGTAGGCATAATAATCGGAAATGACTGTACCAGAATAAAATCTAATTTTAGTAGCTTTGAAGCGGCCTGAACAATATGGTTACATTAGAGGATTAGGTTTTGTAGTATCTCCTTGAATATATTTCAAGAAGATAAAACCACATGAAGAAACATATAATAAAGAGAGATGATTGTAGATACAAATAGACTAACTACAAGAGATTATTTTTTGGTTTGGCTTGGCAGACCAACGTATAAGAAGGGATCAAAGAGAACCAGCGGTGGAGAAAAGATCCACACATGAACCACGTGATCCCACTAGTTTTAAGGCTAGTAATTTTTCCCAACATCACACCTTACCTGGGGTAATAAATTTTTTTCATTACTATTTCTCATAAATGTGAATAAAACAACATTCGATAACTTTATATTACTAAAATTCTGTAGGGTATAATTGTATGTGATTTGTATCTGTCAACACCCACATATTATCGTGTTGAGATGCGTACAGTGTATAATATCCTAGGAGACCAGCTACACAATCAAGAACACCAAAAATATCACATGAGAGTGGAGATTGATATAGCTTATGATCCGACTGCTGAGTTTCATGTTCCACTTGATGGTCCAAATATTATAATGGTTGATGTTGTTATAGGAGTTTTCATAGCATGGTTTTCAACTCTTATAAAGATACCTGAGGTATGCATTTACCAAATTTTTTCATTCAAAAAACATGTAATAGTTGATGGTAAAAGTTCTTATGTGAGGTATGCTATTAAATATGGATAAAACGGTGGAGAAACGGAAGTTTTAATCAAGAAAATATACTGAATCGACCAAGAAAACAAAACAAACTTCTTAGAGTAACTCCTCCCCACCAGTTCCAAAGATACATTTATTATCATTACAAATTCATATAAAGACCACATTTAAAGATAAAACTATGTCTTACATTGAATATGAAGAGGAAATATATAGATATTCCTTGATAGACAGACTTGGTCTCGAGACTCTAAATGAGATTCTCAAGCATGAATGGTTGGGTGCCTCAATTGTGAATATATACATAAGGCACATTTTCATAATACGTCTATCCAAATAGTGAGATAATATATTTATTAAATTTAATAACTATTCATATTTTGTATAGATGTTTTTATCAAAAATATATAAATGGAAGATAATGTAAAGCATGATTTGGATTCATTAATCCCAGTATCATTTCTACGCCAGAACATGCATTGAATGAGAAAACAATTAAGAAGAAGAAAAAAGATGAGTTACTCAAAGAATTTAATAAAAAAGCATCAGACAGCGTACTCTATTTTATGCCTACAATGAAAAGGTATGACTGTATAGTGTAATCACATAAACTATATTTTTAATTTTTTCATTACTTAATTGTTTTTGTTTTTTTTAGAATGCATTGGATGCTAATAGCAATCAATCTAGACCCCATGAATTTTTTTTTCATCCAATGTAGGGATATGAAACCAACCAACCACACATGATGAGTATTTTGAATACATAATACACCACATTCGACATTTTATAGATAAACATTGAATTATATATCCATTATTTGTTTTAAGAAGAATTTTATTATGATAGGGCGGTCTCTAAATACAGGATAGATCATGGCATGAAGTTAGTGTCTGAAGGGATAAAGCCTATGGATTACTACAAATAGACAAAAATTAAGGAATATATATAAAGATTTATCTATCGAAAAATTCCAAAAAAATTACTTATTTTGTTCAATGTTTTTTCAATGTCTGAAATAAGATAATGACATTGATTGTGGATATTATATTTGAAAATTTATGATAGAAATCATAAATCATGAAAAGACCAGCATCCCCCAATGGGTAATTTCTGAAGGTAATTGCAATTTCATTAAATATATTTCATAATCATTTTTTTCTATATTTACTCAGTACTATCAAGATTTCCTACAACCTAGTTACTCAAAAGAAGAAATCAACTTGTTTAGAGATGAGGGGGGATGTACTTTTTTCAGAATGTATGCCGACAACAAATTTAGGTGATTACCTGCTATTTTTTTTATCTAGTTTGATTTATGAACTTAAAAATATATTTGGGTAGTGAAGTATTAGTGTCATAATGCTTGTATATTATTCTTTATCTATTTCTTAATGATAAGTGTAATAGAGAAAATTAATTTGTTTAGAAGAACTAACCTGCAAACAATAAAATTATTGGGCATTCATGGAGGAGGAGGTGGAGGTAGAGGTGAAGGCGGAGGTAGAGGAAAAGGTAGAGGTGGAGTTAGAGTTGGAGACTGATGTGGAGGAGGATCGAGAGGCAAATACTGAGGTAGAGACTGAGGTAGAGGAGGATAAAAAGATCTAGCTTAAAAACAATAAAGTTTTTTGGAAATGAAGTTGAATGAGGATCATACCATGATTGTGTTTAAGAAAAATTGTTTAAAAGTGAACACAACACTTGTAACTTAGGAAAAGATCCATTGTGAAATTTTTTTAGGTGAATGATTGAAATAATTTTTTTCACCACTTGTTTAAGTGATTTTATACAGGTTAGTAATCCACCTTTAAGATCATTATGTTTTGGAAGTTTCAATTTATCCACTAGTGGTATTGAAGGAACATCTTTAAAACTCCCAATCATTAAAAAGGTATATAATCCAACTTAATTGTATATATAAATATGTGTGTAATCAAACCATAAATTTAGAAGGTGTTTGAAATAATAATTAGAGGAAAACCAACATTAATATATCATCTTCATCAAGGATGGTTGATGTCAAAGTGTCTGTTATCAATTTAAAATTTACATTTTAATCCAAAAAGTTTCACTCAATAAAAACCAAGAAAGTGTGCTCTAATTTTCTTTATAATTTCAGAAAAAAAATTTATAATTCGTTTTTTATGTTTATGAATCAGTTTGATGTCAGACTCACACATGATACCACCTCTATGGATCAAAGTGTGTGTTTCTTGTTTAAAATGAAATTCTAGTAAAAAACAAAAGTGGCATACTCAAAACTGAGGAAATGCATATTTATTATTTTAATACTTTAGGAAAACAATTCATAAGTCATTTGGGATGTGTAGGAATTATATTCACCTCAATCTGATGCATGGTGTGACCGGTATGACTCCAAGTGCATCTTTTTATTCAAAATTGACATTAATATTAGTGAAAAAAACTAAAATTGAGAAATTGAGAAAACACATTCATATTGTTTTGGTAATTTAGGAAAATGATCTATAAGTTATTTTCAATGTGTAGGAATTAGTCTCACCTCAATATGATGCACGGTGTGACCGATATGACACCATGTGTCTGTTATCAGTTTAAAATTGTCATTTTATTACGAAAAGTGTAACTCAATGAAAACCAATCAAACATGCATGGATTGTCTTGATATTTTGGAAAAATGATTCATGATTCATTTTTGACTTTTATGAATCAGTCTCATGTCAAACCCACACATGATGCCACCTGTATGGCTCAATGTGCATGTTTCTAGTTTAAAATAAACTTTTAGTAAAAAAACATAAGTGGAATACTCAAAACTAGGGAAACAAATTATTATTGTTTTAATAAATTATTAAAATGATCCATAAGTCATTTTATATGTTTAAGAATTAGACTCACCTCAATCTGATGCACAGTGTGACCACTATGACTCCAAGTGCATCTTTTTATTCAAAATTGACATTAATTTTAGTGAAAAACAACTAACATACTCGAAACCAAGAAAACAATTTCAGATTGTTTTGGTACTTTAGGAAAATGATCCATAAGTCATTTTTGATGTATAGGAATCAGGATCACCTCAATATGATTCCTATTGTGACTGTTATGACTCCCAAGTGTCTGCTATTAGTTTAAAATTGACATTTTTATACAAAAAGTGACACTCACTAAAAATTTAGAAAATGCACTCATATTTCCTAGATAATTCGGTAAAATGATTCATAAAATAATTTTTTATGTTTATAAATCAATCTCATGTCAACCCCACAAACGATACAACCTATATGGTTCAAAGTGTGTGTTTCTAGTTTTAAATTACATTTTTGTAAAAACCAAAAGTGGTGTACTCAAAACTAAGGGAACACATTTTGATAGTTTTTATACTTTAGGAAAATTATCCAAACGTAATTTGGGATGTGTAGGGATCATCCTCACATCAATATGATGCATGGTGTGATTGGTATGACTCCAAGTGTATCTTTTTATTCAAAATTGACATTAATTTTAGTGAAAAAACTAACATACTAAAAACATAGAAAATGCATTAATATTATTTTGGTACTTTAAGAAAATGATATATAAGTCATTTTTGACATGTATGAATCATCCTCGCCTCATTCTGATGCATGGTGTGGCCAATATGATTCCTAGTGTCTGTTGTGAGTTTAAAATCGACATTTTAATACAAAAAGTGTCACTAACTGAAAACCAATAAAACATGCGGGATTATATTTATAATTTGGGGAAATGATTCATAATTTATTTTTGATGTGTATGAATCAGTATCATGTCGAACCCACACATGATACCACATGTATGGATCAAAGTTAATTTTTCCAAAAAAAATCATTTTAGTAAAAAACACAGGTCGCATACTCAAAACTAAGGAAACACATTCTTATTGTTTTAATACTTTAAGAAAATGATCCATAAGTAATTTTGGATGTTTAGTAATTAGCCTCACCTCAATCTGACACATGGTGTGATCGGTACAACCCCAAGTGTGTCTTTTTATTCAAAACTGACATTAAATTTAGTGAAAAAACAACTGACATACTCAAAGAAGACCAAACACATTCAAATTATTTAAGTACATTAGAAAAAATATCCATAAGTCATTTGTGACATGTAGGAATTAGTCACACCTAAATCCAATGCACAGTGTGACCTTTATGACTCCAAGTTCATATTTTTATTCAAAATTCATATTAATTTTAATAAAAAATGATGACAGACTCCAAACCATGAAAACACATTCATATTGTTTTGGTATTTGAAGAAAATGATCCATAAGTCATTTTGTGATGGGTATAAATAAGTCACACATTAATTTGAAACATGGTGTGGCTAGTATGTCTTGAAGTGTGCCTTTTTATTCAAAATTTACATTAATTTTACTAAAAAACAATTGACATAGTATATAATAGTTTTTTATTTGTGTTATCAATTTTATTTCATTTGAATTTAGTATTTGTATCTTATTTTGGTAATTTTAGTTCTATTTATGGTGATATAGTGTGTTGTTACAGCACACTACACATATCTCTTGTTTTGTAGTGTGTTGTAGCATCACACTACAGTTTTCCCCTTTATCAGCACTACTAAATGCACTGATAAAGGATCCCTTTATCAGTGGTTCTAAAAGTGCTTATAAATATCGTTTTATCAGTGATTAAAAAATTGTTGATAAAGGGTCTCTTTATCAGTGATAAATAAAAGTGTAGATAAATGGTGTCTTTTATTAGTGCTTTTAAAAGTGCGGATAAAAGTATGCTTTATTAGTGATTTTATTTATGCTGATAAAGCTACCCTTTATCAGCACTTTTCTAGTGATGATAAAATCCTAGTCATTTTAACTGTATTGAAGTAGTCAGTGCTTTTCTAGCACTAATAAAGGCCTATTCTAGTGTTGTTAAAGGCTTGTTTTGTAACAGTGATTCATCAAGCAATCGATTTAAATTTTTTTGAAAATTAATAATATTATGAACTTCTAGTTCAATCATATGTATGTGAGAATTAAGGTATAACAATTAATTATTTTTCCAAGATATTTATTTTTATCTTGATTGATTTTCCCCCTTTAGTGTAGGAATCATTTTTTTATCAAAATGATAATCAACAAATATTATTGAAAATACAGATCTTCTCATTGTCTCAAGATGCTTTGTGATAGAGGGAGATTAAAATCTATTATAAATCCCCGATCTACTTTAGGGTCCTATTTTTATTCATTTGTGTGGGTGCTACTAGTACATATGGAACTTAACAAAATATCCTTAAATATAAATTTTTTGGTTTATGGCCACAAGCCAATTAGAAGAGGGAATATTCATAATAACTTGATGGTCTTATTCGAATCGGTGTTTTTTTATGAAAATTGCATTCCCCATGCCCGATTGGATAATTATGTTTTCATAATAAGTGGTGTAACAATCAGTTGTAATTGCTTTATAAATTATTTTTCTATACTGCTTTGAGTGTGGACATGAACTAGCGGATGTTTAACACTTATTACAATAAACATACAATAATTACTAAAATCATGTGAGGAATATTTTCTTACCTTATCATGTCGAATATGCTTGATTGAATAATCCAGTAACTGTTCCCTTAACCTTTTTATTTGGGAAAGAAATTGTGTAGACACCATGTCGTGTGTTGATAATAAGAAAACATGAGACCATATAGTTGATGCATCAATCAAAATTATAAAATATATAAATGGTCTATATAGTGGATGAATTGGACCACACATGTCACATGAATTATTTCCAAGAACATTAGGGATTCAGTCATGATTTTTTATGGTGACGGTCTTATAAACAATTTTACTTGACAATAGGTAGCACGTAAGAGATATTTAGGTGTAAGGACCCTTTTATTAAATAATTAATGACCATGCATACATTTAATTATCTTCCTAATCATTATGAATCATGGATGGACCAAATAATTATATCATAAAATATATATATTATGATCAGTAAACTTCTAATTTACCATAATTGGTTCAATTATACTTGTATTTACATAGCAAGGTACAGAAGGAAACCTTGATAATTTCACTTAAAGAAACTTGTGTTTTTTATTAATTCTTGTAACAGAGACGTATTCAATGCCATGTTCATCCATAGTCTCGATATGATACCCATTTTCAAGAATACCTTTAAATCTTTATAAATTTCATCAAGACTTAAAAGAAAATAAATCATTATTTATTGAAATATATGTTCCACCTTGTAGATGAATTTTTTCCTTTCTAAAGCCTTTGATTGATTTTCCACCATCGATTAATATGATTACATGAGAACTTCCCACTTTAAGGTTGATAAAATATTTCACATTTTTAAGTATTTTTCACATTGTGCCACTATCAACGAGACAAATATCTTCACCCTGAAAATTAATCTTGAATGTGTGATTCATAACATCTATTCCTATTAAAAAAACAAGACATATATATAAGAAATAAAATAAAAATAAACAAAAAAACCATGCAATATTTATTGAAAAACATTTCAAAACCAATAGTACATCTCTTTTATGAACATTTATAAATTATTTATATTCTCGATACCTTCATGATTTAGAAAATAACCATGGATATCAAAATTAAAAATATCATCTTCACGCTTCAAGGCCTAGTCAATATAGTCTGCTTCAATTCCATTTTATTTCCATTTGAGTGATTGTTGATTGCGATCAAGAAAATTATTTGGTGTATGATGAGTACACAACCAGTTTCCCATGATATCACATCGACAACATTCTCTCTCATTACTCTTTGTTGTATTTGGCAGTGACAATTTATTATTAGTCCACTTATGGTGGTGTCATTTCCTTTTCTCATTTGGTGTATGAACACGTCGAGCAAATGATTTTCCTTAACCTCAATTTCATCTATTATTTTCCCAAACACTATTATAATTAGTCACATCCATTTTGGGGAATGGAGTTGCACTAGTTTGTTAAGATTCATGATTTATCATCTGGAGTTCATTGTTTGGTCCTGCAACAAAAATACAATGGGGTGATTCATAATATTTTATGGACCTTTTCATGATATTATTATTCTAAGATAACATTCAAAGCATGAAAATAGAAAATGTAACTTCTACATATTGGTGTCAGTGTATTTTTTTGTGCAATTTTAATTATGATGTAATTTTAAATATCGTGGATTTGTATTCACTTACCATTTTATAATATTGTAATCGTATGTGAATTCATTTATATCATGATTTTCGTAATATTATCAGTCGTAGGTAATCATTGAGGCTTTTACACGACATTAGAGGACCCTTTACCACCAGATACACATTCTTCAAATCCTCATATGGGTGATGGTGGATGAATATCAAGACTCATGCATGGTCTTGATCAAAATTTTGGTTACCAACTTTGATTGTCCCACCAAGACCGTGTGTGCCAAGATGCATCTCAACATCCATAATCAATGACTGGTAATTATTTCCATAAAAATAAAGGTATAAAATCATTATTAACATTATTCATCATGAGAAAAAATGACTTACCGTTTTATTAAGAATCACTTAGAAAAAATGAAACAGTGTTGACAATGTGGTGAGAAATAGATAGAGTGCGACAGAATATGGTCATGAGGTGTTTTTTATTTAATTCAACTGGGTTAGGGTTTTGATATTTAGGGATATGGGGGTGTGAAGCACCAGATGAACTTGCATTTTTAGGTATCATCCCAAAAGCATCATTTCATATAGCTCTTTTGTGGATTTACAAAACATCACTTCATGTGGCATTTTGTTGCCTCCCCTAATTCCACGCCCTCATTTCCTACTTTCTATTTATAATTTTATATATATTTATAATTATATAAATTTAGAATTTTAAATATATATTTATAAATATATTTATAAATAAATATATATTTATAACTATATAACTATATATTTATAAATATATAAATATAGATTTATAAATATATATATTTATAATTATATAATTATAAATATATTTATAAATATAATTATAAATAATTTCATATTTTTAAATATTTCTTTATAAGAATATATATATATATATAAATTAAATTTAAAATAATTAGGTGTTTAAATGTATATTATATTACATAAATTTAAATATATTTTAAATTCATATAATTATAAATGTTTATTTATAAAGAAAGATTTATGATTATATAATTATAAAGATATTTTGAATTATATAATTATAAATATATTCATTGTATATATATATATATTGATATAAATAAATATAAATATAAATATAATTATAATTATAAATAAATATAATTATATAAATTTATTTTAAATTTATTTTTAAATAGATATTTATAACTATATAAATATAAATATATTTATAATTATATAATTATTAAAATATATTTACATATAAAGTTAATATATATATACACACAAATTTATTTAAACTTATATAATAAATATAATTAATAATTAATAATATAATTAGTATTTAATAATAAATTTACTATAATTAAAAATTAAAAATTAATAAATAAATGTATATAACTATAAATAAATATAAATGTATATAATTATAAATCAATATTAATGTAATTATAACTATATCTAAAAAACTAAAAATAAGTATTTATAAATTTAAATATAATTAAATATAATTAAATATAATTATAAATAAAAACTTATTAATATAATTATAAATATATAATAATAAATATAATAAATACATTTATTATATAAATATATTTATTATATTTTTATAATTATTTAAATATATATTTTTTGTTTATAATTATATAAATATTTTTTAAAAAAATTGTGTATATATATATTTATAAATATATACTAATGTATATATATATCAAAATTAATAACATTCAATAATAATAACATAGTTAATAATATTTCATAACAATTTAATTAATAATATAATACTTAATAAGAAATATTCATATAAATTATGTAAATTGTAAATGTAATTTTTTTAAATAATAAAGTTTGTGTCATGTAAGTTAATTTTTTTACTATATTTTTGAGTTTCTTCAATAATTTTTTATATGTTCAGTTAGTGTGACAAATTTCATTTAGATTGTATTTATACTTTATAGTTTATTCGTATTTGTAGTCACCTACATGAAACATAATAATGTTACAAGTATGTGACTTTGAAAGTATATAAATTATAAAGTATAAATGCAATCTAAATGAAATTTTTGATACATACTAAATTTATAATAAATTACTGAAAAATGAAATGATTTTTTCAAAAAAAATTAATGAAAAATAAATTTAAGGACACAAAATGTCACTGTTTCAAAACATAACATTTGTACATAATTTTTTTTACATTCCATTGACTACTCAAAATGGGATTGATATCAACATAACAAATCAACATTGGCAGTATAGATCCCATTAAAAGTAGGGAAAGGAATGTCAAACTAATTTATAAGTATAAATGTTATGTTATAAGTAGTCTACTTAGAAATATTATAATATATAAACTATAAGTATAATCTAAGTGAAAATTTAAATTATTTGGATTTTGTTGTTATTTATTAACAGTTCATGTAAATTAGTTTTTTTTACTATATTTTTAAATTTGTTTTTATTTCTCTAAAACAACATTTAATTTTCTCAATACATTGTTTTTTAAATATATATACAACGTGGCATCAGAATTCATTAACTTTGATGCCACTCAGTACCATAACCTGACATGTGAACCTCATGCCCACTTTGTGTTTGATATCTCTATCACTTTGGTGTGCTTGTTATAGGTGTAGGTTCCTCCTCTTATCGTGTTATGGGTGCCTCCTCATTTTTTTGTGTATAGGAATGTCTCACATTGTATGTGGAGGACTTCTCAACATCATATGTTGAGCCATATAGCCCCGAAGCTCCAAAATATGGTGAAAGTGTGATATAAAAGAAATCATCATCGACAGGAGTGGGGAAAACCAGAAGCTATGTTACCACACCTAGTTCAAAGTTTATCATAGTCATCTAAGATAGAGATGGTAAATCAGATTTCTGAGTAGGCATATGTGGCATATAAATCTCTCCCGGTTGTGCAAGATCCTCAGTCTGATGTACATGATCATCTCTCTGTAGTGCATCAACATCTGTAGAAGCCTATCTCAGATGTCTATGTCCTTGACTCTTCCCTCATCAATTTCCTCATCTCTATCCTCCTATAGGTGGTGGCATTGGTCGTGTGTCGTCTTCAGCAGGCACGACATTAACATCATCATCCGTAAGAGCCTCATCTAGAGCATATGGATCACGATATAACTGTTTCTCCTTATCATAGACATTCTCATGTATGAAATGGATAGGATCTCTGAGAGCCACCAGATCTTGGTGAACTACATCCCACCTAATAAATTCATCCTCCCGAGGATTAGTGATATGTACAAGTCGATCAAGGTCATTTGACTGCAAATGAAATGACATTCAAATTATTGCAAAACATGTGCTAAAAAATTTAATAAATCTTAGTAAACATATCAATTGTTGAATTTCTATCCCATGATGTGTAAGGTTCATGATCATGTTTCATCAGTACCATTCTTCATAATCCCCTTGATCATCTAACTGATAGCATGTTATGGGATATCTATGCTAAAATATACTGTATTAGGCACACATGTCCCAATACTCAATATAACAAGGGCCAGTAAATCATCTGTCTACCTATAAGAATAATGGAATGTAACCCATTAACCTTTCTTGGTGCCATGGGGATATACTATATATAGGAAAACAAATACATGACCTAGTCTGGATGGTGCCACTCAATGGTGTGAAAGTGGATGAGTGGCACCACTTTACCATGGTCTCCAATCATAGTTGTACAATATGGTGGAAGTGATGTGTTGGAAAATCCTGTATACAGGGTCTATGAAACCTAAAATGTAATCTCAAAAAATCATAAATTAGCATGATAATATAACTAAGCTAACAATGAAATATCTTAAAATGGTAAAAAAAATTAATTTTTCTATAAAAAATTTAATGTTTAACTTACAATAGTGGGATGTATAGCATCAAATATCTATGGAAATTTATACACACTATGTCTCGGATTATGCGCATAATGCTGATCCTCACTCCACCTGGTTAAAAATAAATAGTATACTATAAGATTGTAAAGGGATTTAATAAGTTTACTAATTAAGTCAAAATAATGACGTAAACTATAAGAACTTGGATTTTTACTCAAGTATAGATACTTTTAATTTTGGTGTAATTCATTATTTTGGACTTAATACAGATGGTTAATGAGTTAATGGGTGTCTCAAGGGTGTTTGGGGCTAGTTCAAAGCCCGGAACAAAGCTTTTGGGAGAAATAGGCTCGTCGTACGGTTAGTAGAAACCGTGTGGGGGAAGTTCACACGGTCTCTCCAAATTGTATGGTGCTTGACGATGGGGTGAAACAGGTCACATAGTTTTCCCTAATTGTGTTCCAAGTCCCACATGCCTGTGAAAAAAACTAGAGACATATTGCAGAGTATTTTTCAAAGTTGGTGGACGATTTCCCTAATAGTGTGCCCCAAATGTGCAAAGTGACCCTCCCTACAACCGAAGGTGAACGGTTGGTGCACGGTTTGTCCAACCGTGCGGCCAATCCATGTTATGAAAATTTTTGTGTGAAATGAAAAAATAACTTAAATGAAAATGAAATGTTTTAAAACCTTCTTCCTATCATTTTTCTCTCCAACATACAACAAAGCCATAATCCTCCCTTTTTTAGCCCTCTTTAAGCCATGTTAGGATATTCTACATCTTATCTGTCTGAAGTACGATCAAAGCACTGTTCATATCATTGGATCAACACTGATAATATATCAATTCATTTTTAGTCATTCTTTGTTCTTCTTTCTATCAAAGATGTTATTTAGATGTAGGCTCATATGCCCTATTTTTAGGGCGTCGATCTGTTATTCAGATCTCTTCCAATATGGACCAAACTAGAGGCTGATACTGGATGACGAGACTCATAGGAGTACAAGGTATGTGGTCTATAACTCATCCCTCAAGATCCATCGTTTTATAAAATTCTATGTGTGTGTGCTGATTTCCCCAGAAGTTGCCTATTTAATTAATGTGCCTTGCTTATAGTCATTAGAACTTTCTTCCAAGACTCTTGTTATAAATGTTATCCACCTTTGGAGGTTATGACCTCAACACTGACCACCCCAAGTAGGGTGTTTTCCTTATTTATTCGTTTAGTAGCCTATTTATCCTATATGTGCCACCGTTCAGGTGTGACTTGACTTGACCTTGATAAAGGTAAGTGTTTAATTAAATCGTTGAATTTTAAATTGTTAACATGTGTAAACTTGTCACTTGACCTCCTAAGGTAAGTGCCTCAACTTGATAAAATGTTCTTATGTGGAATTGGAAAGTATATCATATATATGACTTGACCTAATTAATTGTAATTGAAGAGCTCGATTTCATGTTTGTAGCGCCCCTTTCCATGTATAATGAAAGGCATCTAAGTGAACCTAATGAATTGTTTACAACTTATATATGAATTTATGAATGGTTTCATGTCCCTTAGTCTTCTCATACTAATGAAAGGTATGAAATGAACTAAATGGATTAATAATAGACATTACTGTTACATTGCCTAATTAAATAAATGAATCAAATAAAATTTGCTTTTTGCATGTGGACCATGACATTACTGTAGGATTGGTTAGACTCGAGATCACCTAGGACTCTTGGGGGAATGCCTTGAGCACTATGGATGCCATTAAAATTCAAGGATGTCGGTTGCCAAGGGTTAGACCAACATTGGATTCGGATCCTTGTCTATGAGTGGATACCTGGTATAACACTATAGGATCCCTCCATTATTATTAATAGGTTCCTTGGATACACTCCTTGTATCCATCATGATGTATATGAACATGAGTCTCCATGGTTTTACCCATCGGGCCCAATCACTGCTTACCTGCTTTACCTTGGATGGGATCTTTGGACTCAGATGAATTTATTATTGTGGAATGCCTTATATGATTCCCCTTGGATTACACTCTTACCCCTTATATTCAGGCTACAATTTCTTATCGGAGTTGGATCAACCCCTGAGGTCATGGATTACTTGGTTATTACCTTGGATCCCTTTCATTAACAATACCATCATTGATGTCTTATTACATCTTAGATCCTTTACTATTATTTTCATGTCATGATTTCAGTGAAGGTTTTACCTCAAATGACCTACTTATATAAACCGGAACATAATTAATTAATGAACTAGTTACATGTTCAAATACCAGCTGAGGCTGAAGCGGGTACTTGGATATTTATGTAATTGTATTTCTTTACTTCCATATATGCATTATTGAACATTGTTTCATTTTCTTTTACATAGACTAGATTTTATAGACACCATTGGTGGTGGTCTACTAATATTTATATCACACCCTATCTATAACTCCATTGGCACCTAGTAAGATTACATGTATTCAGGTGTTGACAAAGGAAATCATCCTGCTCTGGACACTTGATACCGCTTACATGAATTAGGATGGAGCTGAGTAGCATATGACCAATATGGAGCTTAGGATTCTTGAATGTTATTTGGTTTCTTTTTTCAACCTTTTTATATCGTTTATGTATGCTACCTTGTATCTATGTTTTCCAGTTTTATAGAGACATGAATTGTATCATCATCTTTTGTATGTCATTATCAGTTGTTCCTATTGTTTATTATTCATGTATTCTTTTGTTGTGTCATATTTTTATTCTCTATTGCTTCCACAATTTACCTATTATCATATTTTATCGTTGTTGTATACTCTGGTAATGAGGACATGGTCTCCCCATGGACACACCTAAGACCATCACTACTGGTCGGTAGCCTCCATCATTTAGGGATATGCGTTTGAGGCCATGAGTCCAACTGGGATTGGGGCACCTCTAAGTGGGATCCAGGTCTGGGACATCACATAAGCATACTAGCATCTCTAAGGATAGTCCTGATATAAGTGTTGGGTAAGTGACGTGACAAATCTAGGATAAATGCGTGGAAAATTCTCTTAGGACCACATCTATACCAAAGCCATAAAACCTACAATTTGTTGTGCATCAACTCAACAACCAGTATAGAGACATCTATACATATGTGATAATACAGCGGAACCCCAACTGTAACTACCAATCTGGTCAAGATCCGCAAGTAATGGTAGTTACATCTTATGTACTGAGGTGGAAGATTAATCCACACCCAACATGCCTCTTATTAGTTGTGTAATATATACATGTGTGTTTTGAATAATCATCTTTTCTTCTACATCATCATGAAAGATGGTGAAATTCTCATCAAGATAACCCATGAACAAGAAAGAACCCTATAGGATACGTGGTATGTCGATGACATCAATACCTAGTAAAAGGTGTATTACCGAACACCAGTCACCAATGGTAGCACCCGTAACCATCTATCTGTGGATGGTAGAATGAGAATGTAGGTGATGTACTCTAAAGTAATGGTCATCTCCCCCTCAGGGAGATGAAATTTTAGTGTCTCCGGTCCCCATATCTTAACTAGTGCAGCAATCAAATGGTGATAAATGGTCTTGAAATCGCACATAGAGACTCCATAAAATCCAACATGTCTAAGGTATAGAAAATTTTCTACTGGAGGTGCATTGTGATGAAAATGATGTGCTCTCCAAACATTAAAATGTCTAATAGGTCCTCAAGCCAACATGTCACGTGGCACATGTGACTGCTGGGTAGATAACAAAGGTTTCTCCATTTAAATGTATGAATAGTATGACATTAATTTTGATCGTTATTTAACTCATACATGGTTTTATGATTTGGTATAAAATATTTTTGAAGTTTCTTTTTGATTTTTCTTAAAGATGCAGTATGTTATTTAAAGTGACCACATATGTACTCTGAGATGATATTATTTTTATGTGAAGGTCATGATTATGGATAAAAGGATATATACACTTACAGATAACAACAAAGAAACATAGGAATGTGATTGTAAATTTGTTTCAAAGGTTAAAAAGGGTTTTCAAACTTATTTATAACTGAGTTCTGATAAAAAATTTCAGAACATTTTTGAAAGATAAAAATATATTAATCTATAGTTTTAGTTAATTGGATGTATTTATAAATTGTAGATTTTAGTTTGATATTATTTCTACAGACATTCTTATTTGGAAACTAAATTCAAACCCCTCTTGATTATTCTAATTCGACAAAAAAAATGATGATAATTAAAAAAATAATTTCATTTAAACACATTTACATTAACATATAGAGTAAATAAATTATTTTAACTATTAGATGATTTCCTTATACATCTAGGCCAACATGTCCTTTTGTGAACTTCTTATATGTATATACCATGCCTCTATCCAACTTCCCATTCACTGGGTCAATCCATCTCATTCCGAATACAAGTTGACTTTGGCCTCCATTTTGGTCATAGCCTAGTAATGTTCAGTAGAAGTGTGGGTTTTACATCAAACAGATAAAAATTATGATATTCCCTAATAGGTATCCATAGATAATTTTAGTATTCATTAATATTCTCCAGTCGATAAACTGGATCAATGAATTGATCCCATGATAAGTGTACATAAGTGCATGTTGCGATCACGTGGACACAAGGATGTCATAAGGCTTGAAAGTTTACACAATCAAAGTAACATTACTCCAGTAAAACGACTCGTACATGACCACTGCTACTAGTCCTAGCATTACAGGGCTCAACGACCTACAATCATTTCTCATTACGGTCAAATTAAGTGACTCGTAATATTTCATCTTCTTAAAGAACTCTATTTATATCACACTAGAAATGGGGACCATATTTCATCCCTCTATTTAGACCCTCTTTAGCCTTATTTTCTCATTCCACAAAATACTTTACACTGTGGTAAAATATCTCTTGTACAAAAAATTTAATTTACATTTAAAATATTATTATAATATTATATTATAATTTTAGCTCTTATAATTAAAATATAATCTAATATTATAAATAACATATGATGGGTAATTTTTGAACTCCCATGAAAATTCCATTTATACATTCTTTGATATTGGTTTTTATATGTCCATATCTCTTTCCATCATCATATGCCGACGACCATTTCTGATTAAGAATTTGCATTATATAATCATAAAATTCCGGATGAGCTCTATGAATATATTCAAGGCACTCCTTCATCCTTTGTTGTTGAGGCTCATATAAAAACAAACAAGAAGTAATCTAAACATATATGAAAATATCATCAACAATGTTTTTTTAAAACAAAAATGTATATTCATAACAATTTTGATGATTTCTTTCTTCATGGACTCATCCTTGAACTTCTTTCGCACATTCCTGACAACGTGTCAAATATAGTATTGATGATGGGAATAGGGTGGTCTCCATGATATTACCTCAGACTGTACTTCCACTATGATTGCTTGATTATGATATAAAATAAAACAAATCCCTTCTACGATTTTAAAAAACTCTTTAAGTCAGTCCATAAATCAGCTCTATAATGAGAAGTTCTCCTTCCTGACAATAAAAAATTCCAATGGTATAGGGGCTTGATTTCCATATTATATGGTAGAAATCAATGTAGTTTATTATAATTTTCATAGAGAAATGTGCTATCAATATGTATAAACCGCTTACAATGTCTAAAAGCAGCCACACATGGTAAAAATCTCCAAAACAATATATCAAACACAACCATCAACTGATCAACTTGGTTGTCTTGGTTAAAATATTCAATAGTATATAATAGATATATAACTTGGTTTTTATGGTGTAAAAGATCAATTATCTATGGTAAAACTCAATAAGAGTCATCCCAGTCATCGTAAACTTTCACAATAACCTTCTATCGTACCGCCCATGCCTTCCAGTAATAGATTTGATACCCAAAAAGTTGTTGGATTTTCTCCACCGCCATAATGACAATAATGTCTTGACATGCTCTTATCATTTCAACAATAGTAGTGGAAACAAACTCAACATCTAATGATGTGTGTTCTTATGACAAGCTTAGGTTCACACATGTGTGTTGAGTAAATCTAGTAATGCACCAACAGTGAAAAGTGCTATCAATTATAGCTTAAAAATACATATGATAGTCTAAATCATATTTGTCACATTGTATCACATAATATGATCTCTTTGAATCTTTTACTACATAACTATAATTTATTCCTATCTTATAATGGTTTATCCTATTTTTCATTGCTTCTTTACTATCAAAATCTCTTCTAATATACAGAACACCTTCATCTAAAACTCGATTTGTGCCACTAATAATTTCTATAAATTCTATTATGGGAGTAATAATTGGCCAACCATATTGTGGTAAGTGTTTTATTCCTTCAATCAACCATGATGCCAATAATAGAGGATGACTAAAAGGTTGGTTGAACCTCACAGGAGTGGGAACAAAATGTTCTTCGGGATGCTCTTCTTCTTCAACATCCTCATCATATTCATGTTCTAAATTGTAATCATCCTCAAAATCATAAACCAATTCATTTAAAGTACATGGAGAACTATCCATGGAAACATCACTTCCTATATGATACATCGCAACTTGAGGATTTGAAATTGTGACCTAAGGATATGAGATAACTATCGTTACTAATGGATCTTATTAAGGTGTTATAACATGAGGATATAAAATTGTATCATGAAGTAATGATGGAATAATTTCTAATGTTGACAGAACCTCCATCATTTCTTAATGATACAAAGAAAAATCATTTGATTCTACTTAACTAATGAAAGTATGTGTTCTATTCTTCATCATCACTTACTGGATAAGCTACATGCCACAACCTGTGGTTAAATTGTAGATGAATGTATATAAATAACTATCACATGATTCACCGTAAATTTTAACTTTCAATGAATTTTTCTTTTAACAAATTCCAAATTTGTACACTCTCCAATCATCACAACTCTTTCTAGTCATATAATACAAGTACATGCTTTTTCAGTCTCAATTATTTGATCGTTGCAATAAATAAAGGCATCTATATTTTTTTTATCAAAAATAAAACATCATTATTAATTAAATCTAATTGGACAGATAAAATATGAATTTCACATATTTGAAAATTTCAAGGGAATCCCACACTTACTATTTGGGGAAGTGAGGCAGGGATTGTCCTAATGTGGGAGTGGGTGATAGGGCTATAGTATCGCTTACTTTTGTATTACTTTTTGTGTTGATGGGGTTGGTTGGCTTGATGTGGTTTAGTTAGTACTATTAAATAAGGGTCCAATAGGTAGTGGGGGGTTCAAATGTATTAGGAATTACAACTAGTTGCTAGAGGTTCCAGCCTTGGGAGGCCACACCTAGCTCTCTCGAGAGTGGTAATGGTAGCAAACAACAACATGAGTGCTGAAGCTCATGGGATACCATGAAAGTGTGGATTACGTCTAGGTTCTGTGTTTAATATGAACAAAGATAGATATAACTTACTATTAATGGTATAAACTCTTTCTTGTTCCAACACCTATTCTGCTATTATGGTGTCACTTCATTGGCTTGGGTCTTGTTTGAAGGATGGAAGCTTGTTGGTTTCCATATTTTGTGTTCACCACTGCGTAGCCAAATTCTGTTGCTTGGGTTTGGGAGTTTCAGATTTTATGTTTCACAATACGTCGAGAAATAAAGTCTATTAAGAAATGTGCGCTTTGTTGTTGGAGTTGTTGGAGCTTTTACTTTTCCAGGTACCTTTTTAGGTGCCTGGTGCATCAACTCCACCCACCGTGGTAGGTGGAAACCATGGGAGAAGTTCATGGTGGGTGGGGGGATTAGTGGAGAATTGGTGGGGGAGCTGTGTCAAACTTGAAACCCCAACCATGTCTATATAAGGAGGCAAAGGGAGCTTCCATCATATAGATATCCAAGCCAGAGATCAGATTAGAGAGCCAAGAGAGCTTGTATATTCATCTAAGAGTGTCGGGGGAGCTCCATGTGTAAGATACAGAGAGGGAGTTTTGTAAATCTTTGTTCATGTTGAAATAAAGTTTGGTTTCTCCATTTATTCTTCTCTCTTCGTGGTCAACGAACAAAAAAAAATTATCAGAGGAGGTTCCGGTGAAATGTCTAAAGGTAGTGGAAATTTTCCAATGATCAGAAAATTCAAGTTGCCCAAAATTGTGTTTTGAAGGCATATTCTGAAATCCTATGTCGAGATGATTCCAACGATGAAAATGACATCAAAAATAGAGCTAAAACGAGCATCCTAGGACCTATCAACTTTTGGTTAATCTTAGGGTGCTACAGTACCCACTTGCTAGAGAAGAAAGTATTGTTCCGGCGCAGATGAATTTTCTGGCGAGTTTCCGAAAGCTTCTCTGGTGTGCCACGTCATCACCATGTCATTAGACGATCTCGTCAATTGATACTGTTTTGATCATATCTTGATCAATTGATATCTGATTTCGATGATCCATGAGTCGATTCCACCATTTTCAACCATTCCAAACACAACGGGGAGCTCCATGTTTCCAAATTCTGCCCTAAATTTTTCAGAATTAAAATCTAATGGAGGAATCATCCACAGGATGGATGATCATGTTTAATTTTTCGAACTACTCCATTTGGATGTCCGAAGTGGAAGATCTCTTTAATGTTAAGGATATTTTTTACCCCAGTGAAAATAAGGGAGTCAACCCCGATGCCACCAAGGAAGTGGAGTGGAATAAGCTGAACAAGAAGACAATAATTCAAATCCACCAATGGATTGATCATAGTGTTTACCACCGTGTTTCTCAAGAGATTGGTGCATACAAACTTTGGATGAAGTTAGAAAAATACTTACCAGTCAAAGACCGCTTGAAACAAGATCATATTGTTAAAGCGGTTGATGAATCTTCAACTACAGAGTGGAAGCTCTATAGATGAACACACCAGTGGGTTTCAAAGCCTGGTGAACTAGTTGCTGGTTGTTGGTAAGAAACTAAATGATGAAGGTCAGGTGAACCACTTACTCTACACTCTTCCTGATAGCTGGGATACGCGTGTCATTTCACTAAGCAACTCATCGCCTAGAGGAAAACTTACCATGGCGGTGGTAAGGGATGCACTGTTTAATGAGGAGGCCCGAAGGAAGGATGCGAGTTACAACTAGACACAAACACTCATTCTGGAGAATCGAGGGAGACAACAAGGATGAGGTCATGGGGTAGGAAGTAGAAATCAAAGAAATAATAGAGGAAGATCCACATATGAAAGGAGACCAACATACAAATGCTACCATTGTGGCATGGAGGTACGTATGAAGAAGAAATGTCGAAATTTGCTATAAGAAAATGGTCAAAGTAGCAATCAACGAAGAGGAAATGATTATGCGCATGTGACCGTCACCGAAGAAGTTGTTCTTTGCTCTAAAGATGAATAAGAGACATGCATTCATACATCAGGCCAAGACATACAATGGGTGGTCGATACTAAAACATCATACCACGTCACTCCACATTGTAAGTATTTCATGACTTATCAAACTGGTGAATTTGGTGTAGTCAAGATGGGGAATAATAGCTTGGCGGAGATTATTGGAATGAGTGATATCCAATTCAAGATGAGTGTTGGATACATAATCACCCTAAAATATGTTCGGCATGTTCCAAGCCTTCGGCTCAACCTGTTATCAGTTAAATCCTTTGATCAACAAGGATATGACAACATCTTTAGTAATGGATCATGGAAGATGAAAAAAGGAGATATCATCATCACTCGAGGATACATATGTGGTACATTGTACCAAAATCATATGAAGATATGTGCAGGCATCCTCAACACGGTGGAAAGAGAGATGTCGTCCAATATGTGGCATAGGAGACTCGGCCACATGAGTGAAAGAGGGTTATCTACCCTGACAAAGAAGAAGTACATTAGTATTGATAGAGATGAATCACTTGATCCTTTTAAATACAATTTATATGGGAAGCAGCATAGAGTCTTATTCAATATTGCTTCATCACGGAGATCATAGTTTTTGGATCCGGTGCACTTTTATGTATGCGGACCCATGGAGGTGGATTTAATGGGAGGTAACAAATACTTTCTATAATGTATTGATGATACATCTTGAAGGGTGTCAGTGTTCTTCTTGCGGACTAAGGACCAAGTACCGGACTACTTCAAGATGTTCCACGCAATGGTAGAGTGTGAAACTGGAATGAAGCTGAAGTTTCTTCATTCAGAAAATGGAGGAGAGTACACAACCAAGGAATTTGATTCTTATTGTAGGATTCAGGGCATCCGACATGAGAGGATGGTCCCTCGCACCCCACAACACAATGGAGTTGCAGAAAGGATGAACAGAACCATCATGGAGAAGGTTAGAAACATGATGAGTTTGTCTAAGCTCCCTAAGACATTCTAGGGAGAATCTTTTCATGTTTCATGCTACCTCATCAACAAATCCCTATCGGTCCCGCTGAATTTTGAGATTCCACAGAAGATACGGTCTAGTAAACATCCCTATTACTCTGACTTATGAGTATTTTGATGTTTGGCATTTGTATATGTATCCAAGGAGCTTAGGAAGAAGCTAGATGGGATATATACTCCATGCATCCTCATTGGATATGGAGACAAGGAGTTTGGATACAAGCTTTGGGACCCGAAGGGGAAGAAGGTGACTAGAAGTAGAGATGTCGTGTTACATGAGAACCAGATGATCGAGGACATTCAAAATTATAGAATGTCTTGAAGGGAAAGTTTTGAGGACTCAATTCATGATCCAACACATGTACCAGCACCACCTATCAATGAAGAAGAGGAGGTGCAATACGATTCATCAGCAGCGGACTAGGAGACAGCAATGGAGGATATTGAGTAGGGGGGGACTCAATCCTCTCCACAAGAAGTTTCAGAACCATCACAAGAGCTAGGTGATTTTGTGCCTCTGGAACCTAACATTTCACAGGTTTGAAAATATTCACGAGGAAGGATTCTGTCAACAAAATATTCGGGTTCAGAGTACCAGTTTTTGACTGATCCACAAGAAGGAGAACCTGGTGGATGTGCTAACAAAGGTGGTTGCTTGAGAGAAGTTGTACCATTATAGATGCTCCAGCATATTGCAGCTGGAGGGGGAGAATTTTTGGATCTTTTACTTTTTCAGCTGCCTTGGTAGGTAGCTGGTGCATCAACTACACCCACCATGGTAGGTGGCAGACATGGGAGAAGTCCATGGTGGGTGGGGGGATTAGTGGAGAATTGGTGGGGGAGATGTGTCAAACTTGACACCCCCGCAAAGGCTATATAAGGAGGCCAAGGGAACTTCCATCATAGAGAGATCCAAGCTATAGATTAGATTAGAGATCCAAGAGAGATTGTATTTTCATATAAGAGATCCAAGAGAGCTCCATGTGTAAGAGATAAAGATGATGTTTTGTAAATCTTTGTTCATGTTGAAATAAAGGCTGCTTTCTCCCTTTTTTCTTCTCTCTTCGTGTTCAGCAAAGCACAATAGGAGCCAGATTTGTTGACAAGCTGACAAGGATGATCACCCATTTACTTTCTTGCGAATGGGGCACTTAATCTGTTATATTCGGGTGAAAAAATGCTTGCAACAGCAGAATACAATAGTTGCTCTAAATCCTTGTGTTCCTAACGAAGCTACTATAGAAGATAGAGAAGCTGGATTGTGCTTCATGAGCTGGTATCCTACTCTGCCTACTAGGATGGGGACTATAGATGCTCATTCCCTGTTCGAAAGTCAATATCAAAACCTTAAGAACCTAGAAACCATGTCATTTGATTTTGCATTAATTATTTGGGTGGGTTGTTGGGGTTTGTTGGCTGGGTTGATGGGGTTTATTTGGGACTATTAAATAAGGGTCCACTAGGAAGTGAGTGGGGGTAACAAATGTTTGAGGACTTATAGCTGGTTGTTGGAGGTGTCGGCCCTGGGAGGTCACACTTGGCTCTTGAAAGAGTGGTCTTCCTCTTTGATAATCTTCTTATTATTCAAGCTTTTCCTCCATCCTCTTCTCCTTTCACTCCTTCTATACCTTTTTCCTTACTCTTCACTTGATTTTGTTCTTGTACTGTAACTGGAATTAGATACCTAGTGTGATTGTTTTTTGAGCATTCTGTCTAAAATCCTCATGATTAACACATTTTTATGATTTTGTGAAGTAGAGATTCTAGAAAGGCATCAAGCCTATAGAAATAATGCATGCACTTAAAAATGAAAAAAACCGGAATTCAAAATCTCTGAATTAAGAGAGAAACACATACAAGGAGGTAAGCATAAAATGCACATGATAATTAAGAATTGATTGAATGAAATTTTTTGACTTAGTGAGCAAAGAGAGAATTGAAATCTTTTTAGGAGACATTATTTATTTGATTGTTTGAATTAATAAGTGATGTCATTTATATCTTGAGAAATCTGAATTGACCATGGTAAAAATGATTGCCCGGAGTGCAATGTTCGAGTGTGAGATAATTGACAAACCAATATTTTTATAGATTTCAGTTTGCATTTTAATGATTTTAATCCCACCATTTTATCATTTTATGGGTGATTATCTCATATCTAGATTATAGAATAATTTAGGGATTTATTGTGAAAATAGATTAAAACTTTCTTTTTAATTGTTTGGAATTATTAAAATAAAATCCTACATTTATTTTGAACGTTTTGATAATTATTTCAGGTGGAAGGTTGTTTTGAAGAAATCAGAATGATTCTGTTCTTGAAAATAGAAATCAGGAAGTGCTTTAGAGAAGTCTGGATACACTGCAGAAATGCAGAAAAAAGGTAAAGTCTGGGAACTCTACATCGCCACGTAGAGTTGTCATAAACTCTCATCGCCCAATTAGAGTTGTCTGATACCCTTTGTGAATTTCAGAGTTGTCTGGCTCGGTGTAGAGTACAAGCAAAAGGCTGGAGTCTGGAAGCAATGTGCTGGAATGAAGAAAATGGCAAAGCTCAGAACTCTATGTGGGGACTTCAAATGCCTTTGGGAAATTTGGGAACTTGGCACTGAGAAGTACTTTACCTAAAAAGATAAGCCTCATCGGGGCCAAGCAACGAGCATCGGGAGTCATACCAGCACTGCGGGAAGAGAGAGCACTGCCACAGAAGATTTCTGCTGCTGTGAAATCCGACCGGAAGTTCTGCTGCTGCTTTAGATCAGTTTTTTTCTGTGTTTTATTTATTTTATTTCACTGTAATTCATACTTGCATATTTTAGTAAAAGTTCTTTGTTTCTATTCCCTTTCTATTCTTCACCGTGATATGCTCATGGTAATGATTAACTTACCCAAGTAATCTAATGGGGGATGAATCCAGTGTAGATTCTAAGTCTTCGTGTATTCATGTTTAACATTTTTTTTTTTTTTGGGTTGATTTGAGGATTACCAATAGCGAGGGAAGTACCCTCACTGTGGTTACCTAAGGATTAATTTCTTCTTAGGCACTATTCTCCCTCCATTATCATTGAGGAGGTCAATGTGCAATGTACTTAGCGATTGTTGAATTCCCAGTATATTCATAACTAGGGAATAATATGATGTTCACACATTCAATGGAGTGTGCACATTAAGTAAACATGGAACTAATAATAAGACAACATACGTCACTCTCGGTGATTCTCCTGAGAAAATTTCCTTTCTTTCCAACTACATTCATTCTGTCTGCATTGCATGTTTATTTTTCTATTTTTCATTCTTTATTTCCAACTCCTATGTTTTTATTGTTCTCATAGACAGATAATAAGTGGATTTGGAGTAATGATTGATAACTGCAATAACTCCTCAAGTGAGACGATCCGGGTCAGCCACTATGATACACTAGAAAGAATATAAATAATAGTCGTTTGCATACCCTGTAATTAATGTGTCAGCATTCAAGCAGCAATACTTATTGTATCATTTTGTATTTTTTACAAGGTAGAAAATAAAGAACATTTGGCTGATTTTCATTTTAGATGGTAAGTTTATACGAAATTTATTCTAGTTGGTTATGTAAGGATTGAGAATTAGTTGAAGCATTTTTTGACAAGATGATTAACTAGGGCTAGGATTTAATATATTCGTATATTGATTTGGGCCTTTCATGGTGTCTGGTGCTCTAACTTGAAAGAGTATTTTAGCGTGTGTACCTTGTTTATATTTAGTGGTCTATCAAGTAAAGGAGGTAGGGTTTGATAGCCTCCATATAAGAAGGATGTTCCTGCCTTTCTTATTGTATGATATAATTATAAACTAATGTGTGTTTCTTCTGGTTGAGGTGATGGTCTATGTAGAATTTACCTTAAGGTGAGGTGGTGACATTCTTTTATAGATGGATAAAAAAAATTACAAGTTGGAATAATCCGATGTGGGACTCGGAAATACCCTTTACCTAGAAATACAATTAACTGAGTTCAACTGTTTATATTTTTTTTCTCTTTTTATGCATCCTCCCTCACTTTTTCTCTCTAACTTCACTCATATTATTATGACTGAAGTTTTTATTTTTCTTATGGGTTGCTGAAGTTGTTATGCTTCGTGATGATTGATTTTATGCAGATTTATCGATTAAGTATATTATAATTTTTTTATGCCAAATCAATTTAGTGTCACTCTTGTTTCAGTTTATGCAATTTCTGGTAGGTTCAATCCTGAAAATGTATGACGGAACGATAAATGGAATTATTATTCTTGCAGATATTGAGGTTTAAGACGACTTGCACTTTAAACACGGTGATAATGTTAATTCATGTACGCTGACACTCCCTTCAAGTGATTCATTCACCATTATTGTGTTGGTTTTGTGTAGTCTGATCCGTTCTAGATGTTGTTGGGCTGAATGCTTCCGGCCCATACTGCGCACCATACACTAACTTTCTCAGGTCGAGCTACACGGTGAGATCGTTGGGGGTTGCAGGAGGCAACACGCCCCTACTCCGTGGGTCTAGGAGCCGAAGACCCCGACCCAAATTTTGAGCCACTGTAGCAGAGTTGGCCGATCAACACTGATAAGACACTGTAGCAGTGCAGACTTTGGAGTCAACAATACTGTAGCTTCGTGGAATTCCAGACAGTGTCCACTGTAGTACTTTAGACACGGGTGACCACCTTTCACTGAAGTGATGTGGACTCCTAGCTGTCTTTCACTGTTGCAAGAGGAATTTCTGACGGTTGGTGGAATAGTGCTTCATCTTCCTTATTAGCCCATTTTCGGGCTAGGGATTTTAGTAATGAGAAACTCTAAGAGATCTCCTGTAAATTGTGCTCCTGAATCATAGTGAAAATTCTACCTCTCTGTGAATGTAGGGATTATTCCCGAACCACTTAAATCCTTTTGTTCTAATTCATTTTATTTTTTGCCCCTTTTACTCTTTTGTGAATCATTTCTATTTTTTCATTGTGACTCCCGACATTTCCGCATCATATTGATGCTCATAGTGGGACATTCTTGCATACAAATTGGCAGGTTCAAGGATTCTTAATGGAACAAGATGATGCAATAGAGAGGTAATTATTTTCTTAATTTGTTTTATGTCTGATAAGCCATTGTTTTAAAATGCGTCAGTGATTATTTGGAATCACATTTAATGGTAGGAATGGATGCTTTTTTCCTTTAAATAATTTTGAAATTAATTTAAGGAATCTTCAGAAATTAGCACCAGAGCTACATCATGTAAGTTTGTTTGCTCCACTAGTGTATTATTGTGTTTGTTATTATATGTTATAAACTCTGCCATCATTTCTTTAACATTGAAGCTGCTTGTTTTGGAATCCTATATTCTTCTGCAGGTACCATT
Source organism: Viscum album (assembly GCA_963277665.1). Taxonomy (NCBI): domain Eukaryota; kingdom Viridiplantae; phylum Streptophyta; class Magnoliopsida; order Santalales; family Viscaceae; genus Viscum; species Viscum album. Next base: position 1,673,284,254 of record OY728138.1, read on the forward strand.
TTTATGATATGTGAACAATATTTTTGATGATGATTATCCTGGTGCTCTGGAGAATCTTCACCACTATTTTGATTATAGGTTATTGTCAAAAATCTGAATTCTTTTTTGTTTGTATTTTTCTGGTTAGAAACTATTTTGTTGTTGCCCTTTGTTTTTTCTAAAAAGAATATTTTTTATGTAAATAAAAAGATTTATGAATATTGAATTTTTATGAAGTAAAACAAGAAAAATAAAAAATGATGCACTGAAGCCTAGTTTTAAAAAATCTAGAGGTTGAATCATAAAAAACTGATGGGGGCATAATTTTACCACAAGCCTAAGATAGAAAAACTTTTTATATTATCATATTATCATTCTGGCATGTGCCTATTATTTTGGATTAGTTCGGGAGATGTTGTAACAATCTGAATTTTTTCTCTCAAATCCTTTATACATTTTTGAGTTGAAGAGTCTTGTTGCGGCATGGTGTTCTATTTTTTTCGTGATTCTTTCCCTTGCATCGTGGTGCTTTGGGTTGTGGTGTGAAGAGTTGTGAAACCTTAGGATTAATATTACATAGGATGTGTTGTGTTGTAGCGGTGGACATTGTGAAAGACGTTCAATTTAATTTGATGTGGGAGCTGTTGTATTGTGACACACTTTGTCAGACCGCAACAGGGGTTGATCCACGTAAGTTATGAGAGTTTACTGAGTTTTCTAGGTTGTTAAGAAGGTTTTTTAATCGCAATGTGATTTTTGAATCTTAGTTGACCGAGGGGACGCTACAACATGGAGGTATAGACTATGCTGTGATTTTTTGTGAGACTTTAAGTCGTTGAAACGTGACATGGGGAGCAACGCCTTGCCATGGAGAGTCATGCTCGGAGTCTTATGCCTTGTCTAGAAAAAAGTGGGAGTTGGATCTCTTCTTTTCAGAGTTACTCTTTTGGGGATTGCTGATTTCATATGGGTATAAGCATTTACATGAAATGATTGCATGTAACTTATGCATGGGAAGCATTTGGATATGTATGAATATAGTTGACTTTTAATTTAGATTAGTAACACAAGCTATGAATTTTGTAAAAATTTATAGATTAATATGGTTTGAACGTATTGAATTAGTGGAAGGAATATGATTCCAAACTAAATCATTAGAATCATGCATACATAAAAAGAATAACATGAGATAAATATGATGATATTAAATCTCATTCAAAAGGGTCATATTTCTTCCAAAGTAAACACTTATCAAGACCTCAATCATTCTGTATGGGAAACCCTGACCATTGGATTCCCCTTAATTATCTTATGTAAGACAAACTAGCAATGAGGTGACCTTAACCGTTAGGTTCCTCATTCTTGACATGTGATTTGGGTTGCACTTAGTAGGGAAACCCTGGCCATTAGGATATCTGAGGAATAGAATTGAGATAATTCATATTATGGATTAGATAAAGAGTTGTTCACTCAACTATCCAAGAGTCATATATGATATGATAGACATGATTGCCTACCATATATAGTTGTGACTTATTTATGTGATTAATCAGTGTAAGGTATGATGAAACCCTAATGGTTAAGCATTATGGGAAACTCCTTACGACTCAAGTAACACGATCTGAATTGGCGACATAGAATCCAAGGTTGAAACTAAAGAACCTGTTAATGTCCCAGTACTACAGAACTAACCGGGTTATAATCCATACCGAGAGTGATGAAGTTACCATGGGTCATATAATCCATCCCAAGAGTGCTCGACATCCAAGGGCCACTAACCCAAGTCCAAGCACAATCTACACCAGGGGTTTCACTCATCATCCATATCTCTACTTGGTTAACTAGGACTCCCATGATGTCAATAAATGGAGGGGTGAGAAAAACAAGTGAATCACAAGATCACCACATAAATCAATCAAGAAATAAATCTCATTTCACCCCCAACACCCCCACACATAAAAATCCCTTCCACATACATGTTTAAGCATCAATAATAAGCAGTATACAACATCCCCCTCTGATCCACAATGCACAATGAATATAACATAAACCAAGGGGCACAACATTGAGGGAATCACAATTTCAAATCAACCCCTTTTGACAGTTCCAAATGGGCCTTTGAAAACATGCTTGGAATGCCAAACCATTTTATCCACCTTTAAAACCATTCTGTAAAACATTCTTTTCAATTAACTGGTGCCAAACACCCATTTGAAATCAGTTTAAAACACCACAAGACTGATAAGTCTTAAAATCATTAAATATGGGCCAACAAACCCCTTTTTGATAAAACATATTTAAAAACCAAACATTTCCTTGAAAATAAAACCAGTGTTAAACACCCCTTTAAAACACTTTAATTCCTTTAAAAGAGATACACATACATTTTCACAATCACTTGACATGTGAAAAGTCCATGCCAAGTTTATAACATTTGAAAACCATTTTCAACCCCTCAAAGGCAACACATATATGAAAAATTTGGAATGAAAAGCATTTTAAACACACAAGCATTTCATGACATGTAATATAAAAGAACAACTACTTCGATCAAAGCGGAAACCAATAAAAACACGTCGTCTTCAATGAAAGAATCCAAAAAAAGCAAGAAAACATCCTTATCAATCCCTAAACCACAAAAGTCTTATGATTAAAACCTACATGAATCCCAAAATTGACCCGTACAACGATTAGGGTTCACGGGAGAAAGAAAAATCAGGGGGAAGGAAAAAGAGAGGATAGGAGAAAAAGAAGGAAAACACCTAAGAAATCTTCTTGAATCTGATGGATGTTGGGACCTTCAATGATTGGACCACTGGTGGAGCAATAATCATGAGATAAAATAAAGTGTAAAATGCATAAAAAAGACACCAGATGTGATGTGAAAAAACCCCAAAATGAAAGGGGTAAAAAATCACGGGTAAATAGAAGGATCACTATGGGTAAAAATGGGTACAAACTCCCTCACTATTACAAGAAAAAACCCTCATAATATCTCTCTTGAATAATGGGGAAACCACCTCACAGAATACAGCACAAGGGATGGTAGGAAGTTGACTCAAATGAGATGAGATGTTGAAATGGAAGGAGGCTCTTGCTTTTTATAAGCAAGCCTCACCCCCTATTTCTCCTCTCGGTTTGATCAGTTGGTGGGGTTGGCCACCCAACACACACCACCCATTTCCATATCCCTTGACAAAATGGTGGGGGGCACCATCCTGAAAATAAACATTCTCCAATACATATCCCACTTGAAGATTTTATTGATAAGAAATCACATATCCACACATATTTTCTATCTGCCAAACATGCTGCTCGCATCTCTGTGAGACCGCTCGAGGATTTTCACCATCTAAACTTATTAGAGTCAACTGACTTTATTAGGAAATCTGCAAGATTTTCTTTAGTGTGAATCTTCTGCATGTCTACACTTATTTCCTCCACCACATCTCAGACAAAGTAATATTGTACCCCGATATTCTTCTTCCCGGAATGAAAATATGTACTCCTTGCAATGTTCAAGGTGTTCTGACTGTCACAAAACAATGGAATCTTCTCCAATCTGTTCCCAAGATCCTCCAACAACCTTCTCATCCAAAACACCTCTTTGCAAGCATGTGTAGCTATCATGTGTTCTGCCTCTATCGTGGATAATGCCACAACTAACTATAACTTCAATATCTAGCTCACATCTCCTCCTACAAGAGTTAACAAATAACCTGTATTGGATTTCCTCCGGTCAAAATCACCTATAAAATATGAATAAACATAGCCTTTGATAGTGGAATATGATCATTCATAACATAATGCAGTATTTGAGGCCCCATTGATGTATCTTAAGATCCTCTTCACTGTACTCTGATACTCTCATACTAGATTCTCCATGTACCAAATAACTTCTCCCACTGCATGTGCAATGTCTGGTTTAGTACAAACCATAGTGAACATCGAACTACCCACTGTCGATGCATACAGTACTCGAGACATCTCCATCATCTCTACTTCACTTCTAGGACTCATCGTAGAGGATAACTTGAAATTAATTGGATGTGGGGTAGATATTGACTTACAATCTTGTATGTTGAATAGTTTCAAGACTTTATATAAGTAATTCTTCTGTGATAGTTGAATCTTCCCGTTATTTCTATCTCGATAAATCTGTATCCCAGAAATCTTGTTTGTTAGTCCCAAGTCCTTCATATCAAACTCCATAGCCAAATATGCATTCATCTCTTAGATATGATATTTTTTGGGGCCTACAACCAACATTTCATCAACATATAACAGAATAATGATGGAATCATTACCATTCGAACCTCTAAAATATGAACAAGGATCTGAATGAAGCCTGTTGTATCCAAGACTCATGATATAGGAATCAAATCTCTTGTACCAACACCTCGGAACCTATTTGAGACCGTATAGAGATTTTTTCAACCATATAACCAAGTTCTCTTTTTCTTATTATGAAAAGCCTTCTAGTTGGGGTATATAGATCTCTTCATCAAGATCGCCATGGAGAAAATAAGTCTTTACATCCAGCTTTTCTATATGTAAACTGCATGTAGCACACATCACCATAACTATCCGAACTGTCATCGGTTTAACAAAAAGATAAAATATTTCATTGAAATAAATACCTTCCTCTTGAGCATATCCTTTGACCACCAGTCTTTCACGATATATTTCCACTTGGTCCTTTTTATCCCGTTTGATCTTAAAGATTCAGTTGATGCTGATAGTCTTCCTTCTATGAGGTAATGGAACAAGATCCCAAGTGATGTTCTTGTGCAGAGCTTCATGTTCCTCTTGCATTGCTTCCATCCATGATGATACATCTAGACTTTGGGTTTCCTCAACAAAAGAAGGTGATTATCCATCCTCCATCAATAATAAGTACACAATATTACTCTCAGTCACATAGTCTGAGTTTCATTGATTAGTCACTAAAATTGGCTAATATTCATTGTTCCAAAGTCCATAAACATTGTTTTTAGTGTATTACATAAATAGAACTTCATTTCTCATCTTAAATGCAATTAATGTTTAAAATGAAAATTTGGTCTCAATCATTCATCTATTTTTGGATTGCATTATATTCATTTTATGAATTTGATATTTTGGGAAATGATTGATCACTTTGTTTGGAACATTTTATCTTTTATGTCCGATGGACGAATCTCAAGGGAAGATGGATATTTGTGCGCCTGAATGCATAAATTTTCTAGAGAAAGCATAATGGGCCTAAGGCCCATCAAACAAATGTGGGGCAGACAAACCAAGCCCAATGAAGCTCAAATTTTTACAGTAGAAAGAGAAAAATATTAGGATAATTTTATTCAACTGTGTCCAGAGCTAATTCTGAAGTTTTCATGGAGATATATGGATCTGAAGTTTACATTTAAATGGTGGGACCGATATGAACGCCCATTAATTCTTCCCACAATTTCTGGAATAACTTTCAAACGGATGCACCAAATAACCTGAAATGTTTACAGATTATAGAGGACACATCGGCGAAGATATCTGTCTTCTAAGACCACTAATTATTCGGCCATATTTAATGTCAAATTCAAACGTCAAAATGGAGGATGAATCTAGACAGTTTTCCAGGTCAACTTCGAAACATCAATTTTCTTTTGATTCTTCACCCTCATTTTGACTCTCATAATTGTTGGGGGTTAATTAATTATTGGGGGTTGACCTAAGACTACTAATATCTCTATATAAGTATCTGGTGGTGAAGGGAATTGTCATCTCATATTTTTCTTTGGAATCGATGTTTTTCTTTCATTTGTATTGTCATGCTTTCATTTTGTAATAATTTTGTAAATTTCTCCCATGTAAGTTTTTCATTCACCTTTATTTAATTAATAAAAGATCATAATATTCCTCTTCTTAATTTCTTATTTTTATTTTCCATATCATTTTGATACCGTTTCCTTAGGGAGTGAGGTTATTCACATACTCTTTTGTGAAACTATTCACACAACGGTGGAGTGATTTTTATTTATTTTTCTTCTTCTCGGATTCTACCGTCATAAGTCTACTACCCACTTTCCTTGATAGAATAGAATCAATGGAGGGATAATACTCTAAATGTTTGATCCAAGTGAGTAGCAATGGGATGAATTGGATGTTATTTCTTAATTTAATAATTCCTAATCAATTATATTTTTGATATTTTCATTCAATGATTTACGTTCTCCTTTAAACTCAATAATTTTAAGGATACACATCCCGAGTGATAAAAATGATCCTATACCTTGGAGTTCTCATAAATATGATCCTCCAAGTGTATAGGTGATTAGCCTTAGGATATTTGAAACTCTAAATCTGTGAGTGATTTGGGATGATTGTATTTTGTTAAAGGAAACGCTCAAACTTAAGACATTGAAATAATTTAAAAATAAATTCATCCAATTCACCCCATGCGATACCCAAGGATCAACTCATGATTTTAAATTGAATTCACTTAAGTCTTTAAAATATCAAATAATCCAATCAATTCAATCCAAAGTTGGCCACTGCATAGCCAAATCAACACCATCAAATCACCTTCTTAGAATGCATGTTTCTTAGGTTTCTTCTTAGGTCTCTGAGGATCGATAACCCAAGGCATACTACAATGACCGCTTACACCATACAACTTGGGTAAATTTAAGTGCAAACAAATTTTGGCGCCATTTCCGAGGACCAAGTCAGTCACCTTATAACATCATTCTATTTTCCCTCATTTCTATTTTCTCATCCCCATTTCTCTTCTCTTTTCCCCTTTCTATTTTTTTCGACTCCCAAAAATCACAATTCAAAATTTCCAAATGAATACAATGGAGTATAATCAACAATATACCTTCACAAACTCCAGATGAAATCAATTAGAAAATCCACATTGGGAATCACCAATTTTTTTAATTACTTTGATCAACTTTTGAATGAATACACCACACCTGATAACATGAACGATCTTTGTGATGATGAATGTTTAAAAGATAAATTTCAATACCTATAAATAATGATTGAAAAGATAAATATTGAGGAAGTACATGATGTCCAAACATCTATCAATCCTAATCCTGAAAAAATTCTTCAAAAATTGTGCGAAAAAATGGAAAAAATGAATTCAGAGGTATCGAGTTTTGGACTAGAACTACAAATCATTAAAACTTGTGTGGAACCCATTCCCATTCAAACCATCTCTTCCTCAATATTGATAAAAGAATATTGTAACAAAAAAACCCTCATCCCTTTATTTAATAACCAACCTTAGGATTTGGGATAATTGGAGAGGATCGAGGAGTTTTTGAAGGGTCTTTAAATCAGGAGAAAATTGATTTTTTGGATTCAAAAGAGGAAAATTTGACATCATGGATTGAGTTTCCTGAATATAACTCCATTAATAAATTTTCAGAAGCACCAATCATTGAACCTCTAGGAGAGATCACAAACATTGAGTCTATACCCATTCCTGACATTCAACTGGACAATTTTTGGGAGGAATCAAAATTTCAAAATGAACCAATTAATTCTAAATTTCATGGAGAAGAAACTGTTTTTGATACAAATTTCCATTATTCTTTTGTAAATTTTTATCAACCTAAACTCAAAATTTTTCTCCTTTCTTCCCCACTCTTCAATGTGGATAACCAATACCATGAAATTTCAATTCATTCTCTTCTTTAAACTAAAAAATTTGGAATGGCCATTGATGTCTTAGGCAATACTAGAGATTCAATTCAATCAACCATTTCAGATATTGCAAGGATTTTACCACTCATTGTAGAACAAAGTATTTCACATGAAAAATATTTCAAACAAATAATCAATCTCAATCTTGTTTAAGTGGAGAAATATGGGTTCATTAAAATTTTTAAAGTTGGAATTGGATAAGTTGGGGGGTTCAAGTCGAGCTAAATACTTTAAATTAAGCGCTTTCTGGGAGGCAACCCGGCTTCTGCCTTTTTTTTATTTCAATATGTGTTTTTTTTGTGTTTTAATGTTTCCAATACTTAGGAATCATATTTATTTTTAAAATATGATTAATAAATAATTTTGATATTTTAAAAATAAAAAAATAAAAAAATAGATTGTTGACATGTTCTTCTATTATGAGTAAAGATGGGTATGAAAGGGGAGAGTCATATTCATCTGTGTCACGTGGTGTGATCCCTGAGTAATACCTTACCCAGAAAATATAAATAAGACAATGTATCATCAGTTTATTTTATTTTATTTTATGTTTTTGTAGGTATTTAAAAAAATAGATTGTTGGCATGTTCTTCTTTTATGAGTAAGGATGGGTATGAAAGGGGAGCACCATATTCATCCGTGTCACGCGGTGTGATCCCTGAGTAATACCTTACCCAGAAAATATAAAGAAGACAATGTATCATCAGTTTTATTTTTAAAATTAAAAAAAACAAGGAAAACCATAAAAATGTTGATACTTGGAATTAAATAAATCATTGTGTTGTTCGTTTTGTCTTCTTTGTTCTTCTTTTTATGGTTCAGGAACTATTTCGGGTGATACATATTCAATCAAGGAGGTGCTTATATCCCCTAAGAAATCAAAGGAGTAATATGGATCATCATGAACTTCAACTTCAAAAACTAGGTGAATTTGTTCCATGTTTATCATTTTCAATTTCCTCTTTTAACTCCTCTCCTACCCCCTTCTAACTTTTCTTTTCTTTAAACACTGGGGACAATGTTATTCTATGTTGGGGGAGATGAAATAAAAAATGATTTTTTTTAATAAGATCATACATGGAAAGAAAAATTCCATTAACCTTAAACATGACAACACACATTACAAACTCAGAAATTGGATGTCAAATAATTTTGCATGCCTTGATTTTGATTTTAATGCAATTTTATGTTCATGAGCATAGTTTTTGGAAAGTGCGGTTGTCCGAAGTGATTTTTCAAAGTTTACATTTTCATCCTCTTAATAAAAATTCCACAATGCACATCTACTGGATCTTGGGTGTAAATTTGAGTTCTTGGGTCCCTTTTACTATAGCATAGGGTTCTGGGGTCACTTTTAGCTTAATTTGAGTATCTAAAAAAATTAAAAAAACATTGAAAAAAATAATGACCACATAGAGCAATGTTTTTTCCAAATGCGTGGCATCCAACACTTGGGGATCGTGACTCCATAGTTGTCTTGCCCAGAGTTAGGCTTTATATCTCTATTTTAAAGCATGGAATTGACAATATGTGTGGCATCCAGCACTTGGGGATCGTGACTCCATATTTGTGTTTCCCATAGTTAGTCTTTTCATATCTATTGTGATTAAAAAAAAATAAAAAAAAATTGGATACTCATCTTAAGGTTTAATGTGATTCCCACCAAGCGCTTCCATTTTTTTCCCCTTGAACAATAAAATGGGCCTCATATCTTTTGTGATGCATAACACTTTATCATGCTTAATTGGAATTGGATGAAATGTGGTGATGAATTTGAACAAAGGAATGGTCTTGGGCTTGGGATATGCTTATGGACCTAGCTTGTTTTAAATGATTTTAATGGGTTTCATAATTTTTTTGGTATGAGATATTTGGGTGAGCAATGTGTATTAAAATGTTTTTGGAAAAGGGGATTCGAATTTCATATTTGTAATATATTTTGCTCGGGACTAGAAAAACTCAAGTTGGGGGGTGTGATTAGTCACTAAAATTGGCTAATATTCATTGTTAATATCTTTATATTCATTGTTCCAAAGTCCATAAATATTGTTTTTAGTGCATTACATAAATAGAACTTCATTTCTCATCTTAAATGCAATTAATGTTTAAAATGAAAATTTGGGCCCAATCATTTATCTATTTTTGGATTGCATTATATTCATTTTCTGAATTTGATATTTTGTTAAATGATTTACCACTTTTTTTGGAACATTTTACTTTTTAGGTCTGATGGATGAATCTCAAGGGAAAATGGAGATTTGTGTGCCTGAATGCAGAAATTTGATGGAGAAAGCATAATGGGCCTAAGGCCCATCAAACAAATGTGGGGCACACAAACCAAGCCCAATGAAGCACATATTTTTACAGTAGAAAAATAATAATATGATAATCATTTTATTCAACTGTGGCCAGAGATAATTCCAAAGTTTTCATGGAGATATATGGATCCAAAGTTTACATTTAAATGGTGGGACTGATATGAACGCCCATTAATTCTTCCCACCATTTCGGGAATAAATTTCAAATGGATGCACCAAATGACCTGAAATTTTGAAATCTTATAGATAACACATCGAAGAAGATATTTTTATTCTAATACCGCTAATGATTCGGCCATATTTAATGTCAAATTCAAACGTCAAAATGGAGGATGAATCTGGACAGTTTTCCAGGTCAACTTCGAAACATCAATTTCCTTTTGATTCTTCACCCTCCTTTTGACTCTCATAATTGTTGGTGGTTAATTAATTATTGGGGGTTTACCTAATACTAATAATATCTCTATATAAGAATCTGGTGGTGAAGGGAATTATCATCTCATATTTTTCTTTGGAATCGACATTTTTCTTTCATTTGTATTGTCATGCTTTCATTTTGTAATCATTTTGTCAATTTATCCCATGTAAGTTTTTCGTTCACCTTCATTTAATTAATAAAAGATCATCATATTCCTCTTCTTAATTTATTATTTCATTTTCCATATCATTTTGATATCGTTGCGTTAGGTAGTGAGGTTATTCACATACTCTTTTGTGAAACTATTCACACAACGGTGGAGTGATTTTTATTTATTTTTCTTCTTCTCTGATTCTACCATCATAAGTCTACTACCCGCTTTCATTGATAGAATAAAATCAATGGAGGGATAATACTCTAAAGGTTTGATCCAAGGGAGTAGCAAGGGGATGAATTTGATGTTATTTCTTAATTTAATAATTCCTAATCAATTATATTTTTGAGATTTTCATTCAATGATTTACATTCTCCTTTAAACTCACCAATTTTAAGGATACACATCCTGAGTGCTAAAAACGATCCTATACCTTGGATTTCTCATAAATATGATCCTCCAAGTGTATATGTGATTGGCCTTAGGATATTTGAAACTCTAAATCGGTGAGTGATTTGGGATGATTGTATTTTGTTAAAGGAAACGCTCAAACTTAAGACATTGAAATAATTTAAAAAGAAATTCATCCAATTCACCCCATGCGATACCCAAGGATCAACTCATGATTTTAAATTGAATTCACTTAAGTATTTAAAATATCAAATAATCCAATCAATTCAATCCAAAGTTGGCCACTGCATAGCCAAATCAACACCATCAAATCACCTTCTTAGAATGCATGTTTCTTAGGTTTCTTCTTAGGTCTCAGAGGATCGATAACCCAAGCCATACTACAATGAACGCTTACACCATACAACTTGGGTAAATTTGGGCACAAAAAAATTTTGGCGCCGTTTCCGGGGACCAAGTAAGTCACCTTAGAACATATTTCTATTTTCCCTCATTTCTCTTTTCTCATCCCCATTTCTCTTCTCTTTTCCCCTTTCTATTTTTTTTTGACTCCCAAAAATCACGATTCATAATTTCCAAATGAATACAATGGAGTATAATCAACAATATACCTTTACAAACTCCGGATGGAATCAATTAGAAAATCCACATTGGGAATCACTAGTTTTTTTTAATTACTGTGATCAACCATTGAATGAATACACCACACCCGATAACATGAACGATCTTTGTGATGATGATTGTTTAAAAGATCAATTTCTATACCTATAAAGAATGATTGAAAAGATAAATATTGAGGAATTAAATGATTTCCAAACATCTATCAATCCTAATCCTGAAAAAATTCTTCAAAAATTGTGCGAAAAATGGAAAAAATGAATTCAGAAGTATCAAGTTTTAGACTAGAACTACAAATCATTAAAACTTGTGTGGACCCCATTCCCACTCAAACCATATCTTCCTCTATATTGATAGAAGAATATTATAACACACAAACCCCTCATCCATTTATTGAAGAACCAACATTAGTATTTGGGATAATTAGAGAGGATCGAGGAGTTTTTGAAGGGTCTTTAAATCAAGAAAAAATTGATTTTTTGGATTCAAAAGAGGAAAATTTGACATCATGGATTGAGTTTCCTGAATATAATTCCATTAATAAATTTTCAGAAGCACCAATAATTGAAACTCTAGGAGAGATCACAAATATTCAGTTTATACCCATTCCTGACATTCAACAGGACAATTTTTGGAAGGAATCAAAATTTCAAAAGGAACCAATTAATTCTAAATTTCATGGAGAAGAAACTGTTTTTGATTCAAATTTCCATTCTTCTTTTGTAAATTGTTATCAACCCGAACTCAAAAATTTTCTCCTTTCTTCCCCAATCTTCAATGTGGATAACCAATACCATGAAATTTCAATTCATTCTCCTCTTGAAACTAAAAAATTTGGAATGGTCATTGATGTCTTAGGCAATAGTAGAAATTCAATTCAATCAACCATTTCAGATATTTCATAGATTTTACCACTCATTGTAGAAAAAAGTATTTAACATGAAACATATTTCAAAAAAATAATCAATCTCAATCTTGTTGAAGTGGAGAAATATGGGTTCATTACAATTTTTAAAGTTGGAATTGTATAAGTTGGAGGGTTCAAGTTGAGCTAAAGACTTTAAATTAAGCACTTTCCAGGAGGCAACCCGGCTTCTGCCTTTTTTTATTTCATTATGTGTGTTTTTGTGTGTTTTCATGTTTCCAATACTTAGGAATCATATTTATTTTTCAAATATGATTAATAAATAATTTTTATATTTTAAAAATAAAAAAATAAAAAAATATATTGTTGGCATGTTCTTCTATTATGAGTAAGGATGGGTATGAAAGGGGAGCGCCATATTCATCTGTGTCACGTGGTGTGATCCCTGAGTAATACCTTACCCAGAAAATATAAATAAGAAAATGTATCATCAGTTTATTTTATTTTATTTTATGTTTTTGTAGGTATTTAAAAAAATAGATTGTTGACATGTTCTTTTTTTATGAGTAAGGATGGGTATGAAAGGAGAGCACCGTATTCATCCGTGTCACGCGGTGTGATTCCTGAGTAATACCTTATCCAGAAAATATAAAGAGGACAATGTATCATCAGTTTGATTTTTAAAATTAAAAAAACAAGGAAAACCATAAAAATGTTGATACTTGGAATTAAATAAATCATTGTGTTGTTTATTTTGTCTTCTTTGTTCTTCTTTTTATGGTTTAGGAACTATTTCGGGTGATACATGTTCAATCAAGGAGGTGCCTACATCCCCCAAGAGATCAAAGGAGTAATCTGAAGAATCATGAACTTCAACTTCAAAAACTAGGTGAATTTGGTCCATGTTTATCATTTTCAATTTCCTCTTTGAACTCCTCTCCTACCCCCTTCTAAATTTTCTTTTCTTTAAACACTGGGGACAGTGTTATTCTAAGTTTGGGGGAGATGAAATAAAAAATTATTTTTTTTAATAAGAACATACATGGAAAGAAAATTTCCATTAACCTTAATCATTATAACACATATTTCAAACTCTGAAATTAGATATCAAATAATTTTTCATGCCATGATTTTGATTTTAATGCAAGTTTAAGTTCATGAGCATAGTTTTTGGAAAGTGTGGTTGTCCGATGTGATTTTTCAAAGTTTACATTTTCATCCTCTTAATAAAAATTCCAAATGCACTTCTACTGGATCTTGGGTGTAAATTTGAGTTCTTGGGTCCCTTTTATTATAGCATAGGGTTCTGGGGTCACTTTTAGTTTAATTTGAGTATCCAAAAAAATTAAAAAAAAAATTGAAAAAAATAATTACTACCTAGAGCAATGTTTTATCCAAATGCATGGCTTCCGACACTTGGGGATCATGACTCCATAGTTTTCTTTCCCAGAGTTAGGATTTATATCTTTATTTTAGAGCATGGAATTGACAATATGTGTGGCGTCCGGCACTTGGGGATCGTGACTCCATAGTTTTCTTACCCAGAGTTAGTATTTTCATATCTATTGTGGTTAAAAAAAATTGGATACTCATATTAAGTTTTAATGTGATTCCCACCTAGCGCTTCCATTTTTTCCCATTGAACAATAAAATGGGCCCCATATCTTTTGTGATGCACAACACTTTATCATGATTAATTGGAATTGGATGAAATGTGGCGATGAATTTGAACAAAGGAATGGGCTTGGGATTTAGATATTCTTATGGACCTAGATTGTTTTAAATGATTTTTATGGGTTTCATAATTTTTTTGTTATGAGATATTTGGGTGAGCAATGTGTATTAAAATGTTTTTGGAAAAGGGGATTCAAATTTCATATTTGTAATATATTTTTCTCGAGACTAGCAAAACTCAAGTTTGGGGGTGTGATTAGTAACTAAAAGTGGATAATATTCATTGTTAATATCTTTATATTCATTTTTCCAAAGTCTATAAACATTGTTTTTAGTGCATTACATAAATAGAGCTTCATTTCTCATCTTAAATGCAATTAATGTTTAAAATTAAAATTTGGGCCCAATCATTCATCTATTTGTGGATTGAATTATATTCATTTTATGAATTTGATATTTTGGGAAATGATTTATCACTTTTTTGGAACATTTTATCTTTTAGGTCCGATGGATGAATCTCAAGGGAAGATTGAGATTTTTGCGCCTGAATGCAGAAATTTGCTGGAGAAATCATAATGGGTCTAAGGGCCATCAAACAAATGTGGGGCGCACAAACCAAGCACAATGAAGCTCAAATTTTTAAAGTAAAAAATAGAAAAATATGAGGATCATTTTATTCAATTGTGGCCAGAGCTAATTCCGAAGTTTTTATGGAGATATATGCATCTGAAGTTTACATTTAAAAGGTGGGACCGATATGAACGCCCATTAAATTTTCCCACCATTTCAGGAATAACATTAAAACGGATGCACCAAATTACCTGAAATGTTGAAATCTGATATAGGACACATTGAAAAAGATATTTTTCTTCTACTACCGCTGATTATTCGGCCATATTTAATGTCAAATTCGAACGTCCAAATGGAGGATGAATCTGGACAGTTTTCCGAGTCAACTTCGAAACGTCAATTTCCTTTTGTTCTTCACCCTCCTTTTGACTCTCTTAATTGTTGGGGGTTAATTAATTATTGGGGGTGGACCTAAGGATCCTAATATTCCTATATAAGGAGCTGTTGGTGAAGGTAATTATCATTTCATATTTTTCTTTGGAATCGAAGTTTTTCTTTCATTGGTATTGTCATGCTTTCATTTTGTAATCATTTTGTAAATTTCTCCCATGTAAGTTTTTCGTTAACCTTCATTTAATTAATAAAAGATCATCATATTACTCTTCTTAATTTTTTATTTAATTTTCCATATCATTTTGATATTGTTGCCTTAGGAAGTGAGGTTATTCACATAATCTTTTGTGAAACTCTTCACACAACGGTGGAGTGATTTTTATTTATTTTTCTTCTTCTATGATTCTACCATCATAAGTCTACTACCCGCTTTCAATGATAGAATAGAATCAATGGAGGTCTAATCCTCTAAAGTGTTGATCCAAGGGAGTAGCAGGGGGATGAATTGGATGTTATTTCTTAATTTAATAATTCCTAATCCATTCTATTTTTGAGATTTTCATTCAATGATTTACGTTCTTCTTTAAACTCACCAATTTTAAGGATACACATCCCGAGTGCTGAAAATGATCCTATACCTTGAAGTGCTCATAAATATGATCCTCCAAGTGTATAGTTTATTAGCCTTAGGATATTTGAAACTCTAAATCGGTGAGTGATTTGGGGTGATTGTATTTTGTTAAAGGAAACGCTCAAACTTAAGACATTGAAATAATTTAAAAAGAAATTCATCTAATTCACCCCATGCGATACCCAAGGATCAACTCATGATTTTAAATTGAATTAACTTAATTCTTTAAAATATCAATTAATCCAATCAATTCAATTCAAATTTGGCCACTGCATAGCCAAATCAACACCATCAAATCACCTTCTTAGAATCCATGTTTCTTAGGTTTCTTCTTAGGTCTTTGAGGATCGATAACCCAAGTTTTACTACAGTGACCGCTTACACCATACAACTTGGGTAAATTTGGGCGCAACCAGTCATACTAGTCATCTTTTCTCCCGAGTTGACTATTGTGGTCCAGACTCATCCAGTACTTGATCTTCGTATGATGGTAATGCCTTAGAGGAAACTGGTTCTTCCTTTAATATTTCCTCTACTTTTACTGTTGTATTTTCTGTATTCTCCTTCTATATGCCTTGATCAATTGTCATATTCACATTGTCTTATTCAAAAATGACATCTCTTATGATGTTAAGGTTGCTGGTAGTGGGGTCCCACAAACTATATCCCTTCACACCATCAGTGTACCCTATGAAGATACATTTCCTAGATTTTAAATCCAACTTCGATCATTCTTAGTCATTAAACAATACATATACATGACATACAAAAGTATATAACTGAGAATAGTTAGTGGGTTTACCAGTCTATATCTTCATCAGTTTCTTCATATAAATCGTCAATGAAGGAGATCAGTTGATCACATAATAGGTGGTATTCACTGATTCTACCCAAAATGTTTTGGAAATTCCTACAGTCTTCAACATTGCCCTTTTTCTATCCAATAGAGTTCTGTTCGTTCGCTTTATCACTCCATTCTGTTGATGAGTGTATTCCATTGTGAAATGTATCTTGATTCCTTCATGTTGACAAAAATTATCAAACTCATCGGTTGTATGTTCTCCACCATTGTCAATCCACATACACTTGATATTTTTTCTAGATTCAAGTTCCTTCCGTGATTTGAATATTTCGAAGGCTTCAAAAACATATGTTTTACTCTTAGTTGGGTACACCCAACATCTCCTGGAATAATCATCAATGAATGATACAATGTACCTCGCTCTTCTGAGAAATTTAAATGGTTCTTTCCAAACATCTAAATGAATCAACCCTAAGATTTATTTGCTTCTTTCTATTGAAGTCCCGAACATTAACCTGTGTTTCTTGCTCAAAACACAATGCTCAAAAAATAGTAATGATACATTTGTAAGCCCAGGCAACAACCTATGATCCGTAATAATCTTCTTACCTCGTTCTGACATATGACCAAACTTCCGATGCCATAATTTCATCAACACTTCCATCAAGCTAGTTGATGCGACAATTATATCTACCTCCTTATATGTTTCACCCATACGCACATATATGTTCTTTGAGATCTTCTCTGTCTTCATTAACATAAGTGTACCCTTAAAAATTCTCATCATTCCATTCTCGACGCAAGTCTTGTATCCGATGTCATCAAATTGTCCAAAAGACAATATGTTCTTCTTCAAGAACTTCACATGGAATACTCATTGGATGGTTCGAACAATACCATCATGAATCTTCCATTTGATGGTATTGACTCCAATGATCTATAGGGTGTGATCATTTACCATGTACACAGGTCCTTCCGGGATGGTTTCATACTGGTCAAACCATTCCCGTCGAGATTTCATGTGTCATGTTGTTCTCGAGTCAATTATACATGCATTGTTGAGATTTTGTCTGCTTCCAATAGTCTTCTTCGCTTTACTGACTAGTATATCTCCATTCCCATAAGTCCTCACAACATTTCTATTCATGTCATGATTCTAGCTCCCATTAGAAACACACTCCATCATCACATCCGCTGGTCTTTCGGAAATTGTCAGTCGATATTTATCCTTTCGCAACATTATCTACATCTTCGTTTCCCACGACGGAAAATCATATCCGTTGAATTTTTTGATCTCGAATTTCACTGCCATCTGGACACGACATTAGTCCAGAACTTCCACTGTTTTAAAATAGTTTATTTAATAATCTTAATAAAACATTTCTGATGTGAAAGATCAACCAGAGTCACAATCACAGAGCATAGTCAAATTTACGAGAATTATTAATACCCTAAAACATGAACAACACCGGGCCAGAACCTTCCCTTTGATACAATTTTTTGGGACCGTAAATGATTGGACCATAGGTGTAGTGATAATCACGAGATAAAATAATGTGAAAAATGTGAAAAAGGACACTACATGTAATGTGAAATCCCCCCCTCAAAATGAAATGGGTAAAAAAACCGCGAGCAAATAGAAGGACCACTGTGGATAAAAGTGGGAATACACTATATTACTATTACAATAAGAAAACTATCATAATATCTCTTTTGAATAATGGGTAATCTACCTCATAGAATACAACACAGTGGATGATAGGAAGCTGACCTAGATGAGATGGTATGCTGAAATGGGAGGAGGCTCTTTCCTTTTATAGGAAAGACTCACCCTCTACTGCTCCTCTCCACTGGATCAATTGGTGGGGATGGCCACCCACCACACGCCAACCACGCCTACCTCCCTTGACAAAATGGGGGGGGGGCATCCTACTAATAAACATTTTCTAGTAAATGTAATGAGTAAGGAATCAAATGGGGAGGAGGGAGAGCTACATATGCGTGCACCCTAGGTCCGGCCGAATGAGAGAGATTGGGGAAGGGGCTAAAACCTCTAAAACCCCGATGGGGGAAAATTGTAAACACATAAAATTTGAACCCAGGCAAGTAGAAACCATGGTGTAGCCCCTTCCCCAACGATGTAGTGGTCCTTGTCAAATGACCTCTATGGTGTAACCCTAACCTACGATGTAGAGAACCTCGATTTAAAATAAACCAAGGCCCTTGATCTCCCGACCCCCATAATGTAGCTATCCCCTTCCACGGTGAAAAATTGCCCAATCAACTGCACCCCTGCTGCAGCCTCATTCTTGCGGCGTAGCTCGTCCCCTTCCCAAAAATCGATGCATCAGAAAATCCCAACCCTCCAAGGTGTGGTGCTCCATTACGTTGTGGCCTTGTTCTCTAACCCTTACACAACATCCAAACCACCCATACATAGCACTCACTGCGACATAGCTTTATGTCTTGCGATGTGGTCACCCTTTAACTTTAAAAATTCACAAAGGCGAAGAAGAGGGTTGTGGCGTGACCTCCCTTGGTCATGACACAATATACTACAGTGCAAGCCTAAATCTCCCCAGGACCTCTCAAAACAGCTGAAAAACAGTGGAAACATTGGGGAATTTCAACATAACAAAAAATTATGTAATAATAAATACAATAGTGACATGGGGGTGTCATAGGATTTGTCCTCTTGTATGAAGAGTATGACATTTGGGTCCTCGCTTGAGATACACTGAGGAACTGTATGACTATACCTATATAAGACATGATATGTTCATCCATAAAGGTGAATGACATGTGATGTATTCATTGACCTGGTCAGTTTATAGTTAGAAAATTGAGAACATATGAGGCTATATGGGATTGACATACATCATGTCCCATGGTCACTTGATGTCTTGGAAAAAAGGATCATATGAAAATGCATACTTGCATATGATACATTTGGTGGATGTAGATATAGAGATATATGTGTTTGATGAAGTTCATATTTGATCCCTTTGTAGCTTGAGTAGCACTGGTTCTTTGTCAGATGATGCACTTTGCTTAGATTTATGAATTTGAGAATTCATATTTGTTGTAAAATCTATCAAGGTCCGTGAGGTCACATTTTGTAGTTGACTGAATAAGGATTGGGTTTAACTCAGATAGATTCTCTAAAAAATGATTTAGAGTTAATCCAAAATATGCTTTGGATGGGTATAAACGAGGTCTTTCATATGATGTGATGCATGATGAAATTAATGATAAGATTTCCAAAAGTGTTTTAAAAGATATCCAAAAAGTATTTTGGATATGATTTCACAAGTTATTACATATTATACAATATATGGTGAAATGACACAAAGTCTATAAGTATTTAGTTCAAGTGATAGATTGATAAAGATATGCCCTAAACCTTCATTCATATGATGTATGTTATCCATATCACATTTGACAATATGGGATATTATATGACATGTTTTACATGCATACTCTATATTGTTTGGCCATATCATTTTTATGATATATTGATATCATAGCCACTGCCATGGCCAATTGTGTTATATGAAATGGTATATCAGAGTGCATTGGTTTGTATCGTACGACACTAAAGGCACTCAATGATTGTGTATGATGTTTGAACGTTAAGAGTTAACATTCAAGAATCTTCCAATAACTATCGTTGATAGAAATGTTTCATAAAATGAAACATTGGGGTGGTTGATGTATCCACGCGATGAATTAATAAACGGATGAATGCCATTTACTCATCTATTGTAGCGCATGAGTAAATGCATGACACTCGAGGAATGTCCTTGAGGACAATATAAAGAGGTCATTGCCATGAGATGGGGGTGTGAATTCTTGGCCAACAGTCCCTTAACCTAAAGCTCTCTTCATTCTGAATCTGTTTCCCAGTGAGGTACTAGCATACTGTAGATGAGAGGATGAATCCGCCCAAGCATCTGGTGATTCTTTCAACCCGTGGATACACCGTGGAGAAGGGGGTTTCGTTGGCTGTCGATCTTCAATAAATATTTGATGAAGACAAACACAAATACAGTCAAAAGTGTAAGGTACACCTATTATTCTTGATTTTATATTTGCATGGTTTCTGTTTTAATTCATGGTAGATCTTGGGTGTGGGTTTCATATTGTTTATGGTGCATAGATTTAGTGTTAATCGATTCTATGAAACCCATCAGCCTTATTGATCGCTATGAGAATCCCTCTTTTGGATTAGACCCTTGTTGTTGTGTCTCTTTAATCCGACATCGCATTACTCAAACATTCTCTCGAATCCCTTCTTCTCACGGTTCGATTCAGCTGAAACCACCAATCCTTACGATGATGGGTTGTGGTGTTGGTGCTCAGCACCGGTTGCGATGTTGAGGCGATAATGCGGGATGGAAATGATGGGAGAAATGTGAAAGTGCTATGGGGTGTCTTGTTGCGGCGTGACAAGTATGTAGTTTGGGCCTGCATGTTCTGTGCTAAGACCCTTTGATGCGCTGCTATCTCCTCATAAGGATGTTTCATTTCCCATCCACCGAAACGCACTATGAATTCGTCTTTAAATCTTGACCATGTTAAATCTGGATGGACCTCGATCACCACGTTAAACTAGTATCTAGTGTCTCCGTTCTTACTAACCTGTGCAAGAGACACCCTCGATTCTTCAGGGATCTGCTAGCGCACGTGAGACATCCCTGGGGATCCCTCCTTTCGAAAGCTAGTAATTCCACTCCCCGAACGAGCGGACTCATATCCCGCACAACACCAGAAGAATCCATCTTCCATTTCTCGTGCCTCTCCTACATCTCTCAATCGCTCACCCCTTCAGATTGCACGCTCGACGCCTCCATAGTCACTGTCAACCTTGTTGGGTGCAAACCCAATCCCACATCGATTCCCACGAAAGGATGATGACTCACATATAAGCTTGGATGGGCAATTCCTCCTATCACCCATGGGTTTTAGGATGGATCCCCAAAAGGGCTTATGTGTTGGGACCAAATGGAGCTAGGGTTGAGGAAAATTGATCCTGACAATTGG
Source organism: Viscum album (assembly GCA_963277665.1). Lineage (NCBI taxonomy): Eukaryota > Viridiplantae > Streptophyta > Magnoliopsida > Santalales > Viscaceae > Viscum > Viscum album. The sequence continues at coordinate 1,673,305,819 of OY728138.1, forward strand.
TATCAGAGGGATGGTGCAGCCCAGATGTGATGTAGGGTATTTCCCAAAAAAAAACCGGTTTGACAACGATAACAGTTGCTCGTTTGAAGCATGTGAATCCATGGTGCCTTGTGTCGAAAGTCTTCCTGATAATTGATGGTCAGGCGGCGAGTCCCGGTGATGATAAAACGGCGGTGCAAGATGGTTGGATCTGATGGATTATCGTTGAAGGGGAGGCCTGTGTGGTCTTTGGTTTGAGGGGAGGATTGTTGGGTGCAAACCCAATCCCACATCGATTCCCACGAAAGGATGATGACTCACATATAAGCTTGGATGGGCAATTCCTCCTATCACCCATGGGTTTTAGGATGGAACCCCAGAAGGGCCTTTGTGTTGGGCCCAAATGGAGCTAGGGTTGAGGAAAATTGATCCTGACAAACCTCTCCCCATCCCGTAGTGGCATCAGTTTCCTTCAGCGTGATAATTTTAAAAAAGGGGATGGAGAATCATGAAACTAGTTCATGCTTCTCCCATCCAATAGAATCATGAACCCTCTTAACACTTTCTTCTCAAATATCATGAAGTATGTGTCAACCGGGTTCACGTTTATTCCTGACCAAAATCTATAAAAGTAGGTATCCTCCCTAATATCATTACTCTCCTCTAGTTTTTTTTGTGAATTCCTATAGAAAATCTTTCTCAACATATATTTGCTGTTTTTAAGAAGGTAAAATTTCTATTTAAAATTTTAATTGTTTAATAATGTTTATTTTTTTTTCAATTGTTTGTTTATTTATGATGTGATGTGTAGAAATTAGTGTTTGTGTGTATGGTTTATTTATTTAATTTGTATTTTTGTATGTATGAATTTATAAATTAGTGTCTTTTGTTTGATTTAATTTTTTAATGAGTTATTATTTGTTCTATGATATAATTAATATTGAATGTTTAAGAAATTTTAATATGGTGTGTCTAAAATGTAATTTATATTTAGGGGAATACAATTGTTTTTTAAAATTTATATATTTTTATTTTAAATAACGAGTTGAATATATTTATATGTATAAAAAATATGTTGTTTTTAAAGTAATATAAATATAAATTATAATATTCTATAAGGTAGCATAAAATTGTTTTTAAAAAGGTATATGTTTTTAATTTAAATGCCATGTTGAATATATTTATATGTTTATAAAATATGTTATATTTAAAGTAATATAAATATAAATTACAATATTCTATATATTAGTTATACAATTTATTAAAAATATATTAGTTATATTAAGTATCATATTTAAATTTATTAAAAAATATATAGAAAATTATTTTTGTTAATGGTATAAAAATGTTTTCTATATATAATAATTTTAAATTATATTAAGTGTAAATAATAAATATTTTAAGCAATAATGTATGAAATTTAATTAAGTAAATATTGGAATGTACAAAATTGAATATATATATATATATATATATAATTTTATTAAATTGAAAATAACATTAGTTTGTATTATTTTAATGTTTTTTTATGTAAGTGTAAATTATTACTTTTATTTACTACTACTAATAATTTTAATCAATAAATTTAAATTAGAATAAGTATAAGTAATTATTTTTTATGAAATAAAGTATAAAATATATTTTGTAAAGTATTAGAATGAGAAAAAAATATTATATATACATATGTAATTTTATAAAATTGAAAATAACATAAGTGTTTAGTATTGTAATGGTTGTTATGTAAGGGTAAATTGTATTAATTTTAATTAAATTTATTAAATGTTATTATTATTATTATTATATATATATATAGACACACAAATTGAAAAGATAAATTCTTGGAAAACATCTGTAGATATTTAATATATATTTCAACTTGTAATTTGTAAAGTTATATAATATGTAGAACATAATATTTATACCAAAAAATATGTTAAAAGTATTGTGTGATGACTAATGTTGAGATTACCGACTAATGCATAATTGAAATTGCATGTCTTTTTTGTGCATGTGGTTATATAATTTGTAATAATTGCATTTTATTTTTCACATTGATGACCTGTGAGTCATCCCTCACTAAGTATGTAAGGGTCTGCGTGTTCTCTTAAAAAAAGTTATGAATTTTATACCCCTAGACCCCCTCGCATGCATGTGAGTAAATATATAATTAAAAAGTGATCGACAAGAGGTGTCCCCAAAGAGATGTTCAAGAACATGTGTTCTACAAGAGACATTCGACAAGAGGTGTTGTTGTTTGAAAGGAGACTGATGATTGTTGCAATATTTAATAATAGACTCTAGGATTCCACCCATAGGTTTTGGTTAATTTTTCAGATAATGATAAACTAATCCATAGTAAGTCTCAAGATCAAGTCATGGTTATTTATCCATAAGTAATAAAAATTTATGAAACATTTGATGATGTGATATACAAATATATAACATTAACTTAAATTAGCTTTGGTAATAATATCACCATCACTATAATAGTGATAAATCAATCCATAGAAAAAAACTCAAGATCAGGTCAATTATTCAATAATAACTAATTTAAAAAAATTAAAATTTTTCTGTAGTATATAATATTTTATTAAAAAAAATTTCTAGGTAATCATGTCTGCACAAATATATTGCAACGGTGAGTTAATTTATACCAAGTAGGGTTTTAGCTATAGTTTTCCACCTGCAAGAGTGATAAATCTTCATGGTTATCTGATATTGGACGAAGTTCGCAATAAGATTCACCCCTATATTTTATCATGAATGTGTATATTTTTTTTTCTATATGGAAGTTTTAGTAATGAATCCTTTTATTTTTTATTTGATCCATTTCTAGCATTTTTCAATTCTGGTTTGTTTCATTTCTAGATTCTATCAGAAATAATTTTGTCATACTATAACTATTAAAAAAAATAAATATACAATGAAAATGAATATATCATGCATCAACATGTTCAATGTGGGTATCTCATCACTGCTGATTTATATAAACAAAATTTTAATAAATTAGACTTCATTGGAGATCAATAAAACAAGAAATTTATAAACTAAACTAACAACACTGCCCACATATATTTGCCTACCTTATTTTGTTTTTTGTAGTTAAAAAAGTTTAAATTTTTTATTGAATTCACTATAAAAAAAGTAATGCTGATATCATTTTTGTAGATGGAAGGTCCTCCATTGCTCACATCCCAAGATACCCATGTTTCATGGTTAGTTTTAGAGGGACGTCATGTTCCTCCTTTGAGTGTTCGTAGATCTCATCATTTCCTTCATGCCGCACCACCTCCCGTTATCACCCCCCATCTTCGTCACACTGGATTCTATAGCGTAGCGATGCGTGACTTCACCTTTGTCGACCATCAGGTCATTGCTGCACTCGTAGAGTGATGGAGGGTACAGTCACATACGTTCCATTTTACAGAGGGGAAGATGAATATTACACTTCAGGATGTATCCATTATGGTGGGCCTCCCCTCTGATGGTACAGTTGTGATTGGCCATGTTAGAGCATATTGGTTCGAGCTTGTTCATAGATTAATGGGCATAGAGGTCCAAGATGATGGAAGGTCAGTCGTCGATGTTAGATTACACATGTCATAGTTAGACCATCACTTCGCACATCTAGCAGAGGATGCTGACGAGATCATTATGCTATGATTTACACGTGCTTATATTTTGAGGCTGATCGGTGGCACGCTTTTTGTTGATCACGCCACTATATTTTTACATCTGATGTATTTACCTTTTCTAAAGAATTTAGACTAGGTAGACCGGTATAACTGAGGGTCTAATTGTCTTGTATATACATACAGGGCACTATGCAGTGAATGTCGCATTGATAAGATGCAAATCACAGGATGAGTTGTTCTTCTATAGATGTGGGTATGGGAGAACATCCCTCCCTTAGCTCGACATGCTCGTGCGCCATTTTTTGGGACCAAGTTGTATGGATAAGGAAGTAATAATAGTTTTTTTGTTACAGAGTGTTGTCTTTTGTTGTCAAATAAGATAAATCAATTCACTTTGTAAAAGCATTTGAAATCAGACGATGCTTTGCTGATTTGTATTTTACAACCATCACAAGTTTGTAGAACTTGTGGTGCAAGCCGTATGAAGGATAGAGAGAGTAAAGAAGTGTCTTTGGAAAAACACATTTCAATATCATACTATCCAAAAATGTCAAAGGCAAGAAGAAGGCGCGCAAGTGGCGGTGCGCAAGTAGTGCTGCGCAAGTGCTGTAGAGGTGCGCAATTCATATTTCAAAAAGCATTATTTCATAAATATGGCAAAGGAAGGAAAGTGGCACGCAAGTATTGGTCCGCAAGTGGTGTCGCGCATGTTTTGGCATGCAAGTATTGACGCGCAAGTGAAGTGGCGCGCAAGTCCTATTTCAAAGATCATCCAATCAAAATATTACAAAGGAAATAAAGTGGCGCACAAGTGAGAAAGTGTCACGCAAGTCAAGAGTGTCGTGCAAGTAATGGCGCACAAGTCTTGGCGCGCAATTTCATGTTGTGCGCAAGTCATATTTCAACATCATCATATCAAAATATGAAAAAGGGAAGAACAAGGTGCGCAAGTGATGGAACAGCGCGCAAGTGATGAAGTGGCACACAAGTGATGAAGCGGCGCGCAAGTCTAGGTCGCAGAAGTCACAAAAATTCCAATAAATAGATGATTAGCCTCCTCGTTTTTTAAGGCTCAATACTTGAGAATTATTTTTGAGCTCTAGGCATGCAAGTAGAGAGTTGGGTGCGCATGATGAGGGTTATTTATAAGGCGTGCAAGTAGGGTGGTGTGCAAGTTTATCGCGCAAGTGTTTCCACGCAAGTGTTGCTGCACAAGTCTGCCACGCAAGTCTTTCATGCAAGTCTTCCACGAAAGTCTTCTGCGCAAGTCTTTCCACACAAGTTGGGTCGTGAAAGTTGCAGCACGCAAGAAGAGGCGCGCAAGTTGTAGGCGTGCAAGTATAGGGCGCGCAAGTGAATGTGGGCGCGTAAGCTATTCTTCTCCATGGGTTCCTGCCAACTTCTGGGTAGGAAAGTGAATAATTTCTTTGAAAGATTTGATTTGTGTAATCTTGTTAAGAAGAACTGGTCCATTGTATTACCCTATTTGTGCTAAGATGGAGCACACACACTATTGGATTGTTTTCAAAGTGCTACACGAGTATAATTGTATATCCTACTCATTGTACTCCACATCAAATGATTGTTTTCCAGTGGATTGTGTGGTACTGGATTGTTTCTGTACCATACCAAGGATGTAGCTACTCTTGTTGAGTAGTGAACCTTATAAATCTTTTGTTCCTGTGGTTGTGTGTGTTCAGTAGGTAAGAAACTCTTTAACAAAAGTTGAAGGTTGTTTCAAAAAGGGGAAACTTAAAAAGAAAAAGATATCACTAATTCACCCCCTGCCCCTCTCATTGATACTTGGATCCTGGCTGGGAACTTCAATTGGTATCATAGGGAAAGGTTCCCTTTGTTTATTCTTTGCTGAAGTGGTTGAAGAGAAGTTGTGATGGAGAATCTACATTGCGTGAATAGTAAGGGGATTCTGATTTTTGATGGAAAGAACTATCACATCTGGAAGGAAAGAATGATGTCTTATCTTATGTCTCTTGGATATGAAGTTCTTTAAACTACAACTGATGTATTTCCTGTTATTGATGACAAGGTTCCTCTTACTCCTGTCGATAAAAATAATCTTGAGAATGGTGGAAGAGCTAAAAATGCATTACTTGCATCTCTTTATGAGAGTGAATTTTTAAGAGTGAAAGGTGTTGCTACAGTTAAAGGAATCCAGGACAAACTGAATAACATCTATGAAGGAAATACAAAAGTGAAGAAGGATAAACTACAAATATGGAGACTGAAGTATGAAGACTTGAAAATGGGTGAATCTAAATCTTTTGGGGATTTCTTTACCAGGATAAATGATATTGTCAGTACAATTAGATGTCTTGGTGAAATGTTGGAGGATTCTACAGTTGTCGAAAATATCTTGAGAATTCTGCCAGAAAAATTTGATGCTAAATTGTCTTCATTGGAATATAGAGACCCTGAGACATTATCTCTGGATGACTTTCATAGCACTCTCATTACTCATTAAATGAGAAGGGAGAAGACAATGAAGACAAAAACAAAAGTAGATAGAGAAATTTCATTCAAGGCTTCAAAGAGAGAGAAGTCAAAGAAGACTCTTATTGAAGATGATGCTGGTGAATCCAATTCTGAAGATGAGGTATGTAAAAATTTTTGTGAAATTTTATCCTTGTTTTCTAAAAATTTGAAAAGAGGTACAGGGAAATACAAATGTAAACTTCCCTTGAAATGTTTTGAATGTGGATTTGTTGGTCACTTTGCGGCTAACTGTCCTAAAAAGAATAAAGAAGAATACAGTGATGATGATGAGAGACTGCCAAGAAGGTCATGGAAGAAACAAACTGACAAAGATAAATATTTTTCCAAGGGTAAGGATAAAAAATTCTTCAAATAAAAAAGAAGAAAATTTATCTAGATATGAAGAAGAAGACAGAGAAGCTGAATCTAATAAATCATCTACTGAGAAATCTAGAAAGAATACCTTTATTACAGTAGTGAATAATGAAGATTACGGGATAAAAAGTTCTGAAGAAGAAGAAACTCAACTTGAATATCATCTGAAATAAGAGTTGCATGAATGTTTGAGGAAGATCAGAAGGCTTGAGAAGGAAAACAAAAGGTTGATAAATGAAATTTCCACATTAAACAATCAACAAGGTCTTCCTGAGGTAAAAATAAATATGGAAAAAGAGATTGATGATCTGAATAATTCTTTTGAGAATGCAAAGAATCATAATGATCATCTTGAAGTAAAGCTGAAAGCAAAAGAAGAAGAGTTTGAACTGTTCCAATAGAAACTTTCCAAATCTAAAGAAATGAATGTCAGTTTCAAACATTCTATCTTAGAAGTTTGTGAATGTTCCAGTAAGAATGAACCAATGAAGGGTCCACATAATTTACCTTCAAAAGTTGAGAGGAAAGATGGAACTGGTTCTAATAGGAACAAAGTTGGAAAGGCTATGTATGTGGTCAAAGTCAGTAATGCTGAAAAATCAGAAGTACATAGAAATAATGTGTCCAAAAAGATTTCTACTACTTTTGGTACTGATAAGTTTGAACAGAAATATGAGCTGAAAAAGAAAGTTACGATTGAAAAAAGAAAGGTTGATGGTCAACATAGTTCTATTAAGAAGGATTTTGAGAAGCATGTTCACAACTTCGATCAGTATTGATGTTTCAAAGGTAAATATTCATTCTATGGTTACTGCTGGTATTGTTGTGGATTCGGACACACTGCAAACATGTGTTGGTTTAATCAACAACATTACAACTATTCCACAAGTTTTGAAAGACATGGATTGAGGGGGAGTCAATCCATTCAAAATAGAAAGTCTCTAAATAAATTTCAGAAGATGTCTGAGAAGACTAGTGTGAAAGTTGAGAATAGGTTCCAATCACTAGAAACTGTTTGTGAAAGATGTGATCGACCTGGACATATTTCCAAGGGATGCCTTAGTGTGTTACTATATCAACAAAATATTCTTAATAATTATCAAAATCCAGAGTTTTTAAAAGCTAAAAGGGATAGGTTTGATAAGTCTGAAAAGAAAGAGTGCATGGTTATTTGTCCAGAACACATTGACTTGGCTAGGAAATTGGAGGAAGCACAATAGAAAGTGAAGTAAAAGGAAGAACAAAAAGCTCTTGTTGTAGAAACTGTTTTGAAAGCTACAAAAGGAGAACATCAATGGATTCTTGATTGTGGATGTTCCTCTCATATGACAGGAGACTTAAAGCTATTGAAGAATATGAAAGACTTCAAATAAGGAACAGTGACATTTGGAAATGATGAATCTCTAAGGATCAAATGTGTTGGATCGGCCATTATTGGAAAAGAAAAGATGAAATCCTGGAAAACACTATATATTGATGGGCTGAAACATAACCTGTTAAGTGTGTCACAACTCTGTGATGAGGGAAACACAGTAATATTCATAAAAGATGGATTTGTTGTGAAAAGTGAAAATGATGGAAATATAGTTACAAGAGGCCAACGTACAAGAGGGAATCTATTACAAGTTGGTGATGTGCATAACTCTTGTTACATGATTATGATGAATGAAAATAAATTATAGCATAAAATACTAGGGAACATGTGTCAGAGAAATATGTGCAAGTTATCAAAGTGAGACAGTGTTTGGGATTTTCCTGATTTATCAAGAGAAAGAGATTGGTGTTGAACTATTTGTGAGAAATGGAAGATTACTAATTCTATGAACAAGAGAGTTGAAATTTACTCAAAAAGACCCTTGGAACTCATACACTAAGATATATGTGGACCAATGAGAAATAAATCTTCAAATAGAGATGAGTACTTCATTAATTTCATTGATGACTTTACTCACATTACTTGTGTTATGTACATGAGACATAAGTCAGAAGCTCTGACAATGTTTAAGAGTTTCATAAGGAAAGTAGAGAAGGATGTAAGATCGAAATAATGATGTAGATGCTCAAAATACAAGAGGGGGGGTGAATTGTATACTTTAAAAATTCCTTTAAACAAAGGAAAGAGCTAAGTTTAACAAAGTTAAACTAAGAAAATTCACAAAACCTCTAACACAAATTGAATCTTGGAATAAGGAATGAAGTTATAAACTTAAAGTCCTATGAACTTTCTTAAAACTGGAAAGAGATTCCGAAAGTAGGTTCCGGAAGTATGGTTCTATAAATTGAAACGTAACAAAATATTACAATATGAGATTCTACCTTAAAGCATATAGAATCTAAATGAAATAGAGTACAAGTAAGGAAGTATAAGAAAGTTATACTTTCCTTATAATACAAAATGAAGCAGAAATAAACAATTAGTAAAACTACAAGTAACAAGATATAAGTCTTTTAACCCAAAGAGAAGGGTATCCAACAACCTTGGATAAAGGTCCCTTGATTTATACTTTCAAGAAAGTTTGTCTTACCCACAGCAGGGTAATCCCTCGATACGAAGATCATATTCTCTGTCTTGCTATCCCCGCAAGCCCTCAACTTCAAGGTAGTTAGAAACCTCTGTCTTCCTTAGCAAGGAAGCCCTCAACTTCAAGGTGTTGGAAACTTCTGTCTTCCTATCCCCGGAAGTCCTCGAATGTAATCACCAACATTCGGAGTCGCACGAAGCAAAAACTGAACGAGTGGTTCAGTATGCACAAGGCATGAAAAGATTTATCTCTCTAGAAATCACCTTAGCAGCATGTGGTCTCTAGATCGATAAAATTCTCTGTTTTTGTGTCTGTTTTTCTTTTTTGAGCTCTTTCAAATGAGCTCCTATTTATAGGAAAATTTCCAATGGTCAGCTCCCTCTTCCAACGATCATATTTTCCATGAAACTCGGAGGGACCTGTACACGTGTAACTTGACCAACGGTTAATTAGAAACAGAATAGACGACATCGTTTTATAACAAACTATGTATAACTGAATGCACACCATCGTTTTGAAACAAAGCATTTGTTAGTAAAAGATAATCAATAGTTCGGAGTGTAAGCAAGTCAAAAGTTCGGAGTCTAACCAATAATGAAGTTTGGAGTCTATGTTAAGAAATGTTTGGATTCTGTTTTATAGGAATTCGGAGTCTGGTTTCACCAGAGATCGGATTCTGAACATGTAGAGTTTGGAGTTGAACTTCTTAAGAGTTCGGAGTCGAACAGCTTAAAAGTTCAGAGTCGAACTTCTTAAGAGTTTGGAGTCGAGCTTCTTCAGAGTTCGGAGTCGAACTAAAAAAGAGTTCGGAGTCAAACTTCTTCAGATTTTGGAGTCGAGCTTCTTCATAGTTCGGAGTCGAACTACAAAAGAGTTCAGAGTCGAACTTCTTCAGAGTTTAGAGTCGAACTACTTAAGAGTTCAAAGTCGAACTTCTTCAGAGTTCAGAATCCAGAATTCAGATTAGAACTACATTACAGATCACTTCCAAAATTCGGATCCTAAAAACAGAATGCTCCAAATCTTTTCATTATATGGCTCCGGAAATTTGGTTATGAATGCAGTTTTTGAAATTAAGAAAAATATTGCTATGTATAAGAAAATCTAGGTTAAGGTATATTTCCTTAAAGAAATAAATTTTCCTTATGGGGTTAAAAATAATTTTTTCTTAAGTATAAGGTGTTTTTGATTTTCAAAACAAGAAGGAATGGAAAATTCATAAGGAAAACCTTATTGACTCAAAAATCTCTCCCTTTTTGGAAAGCACAAACATCCTTACGAGAAAGCATATAAGGATCTTGAAATTTTTTTATTAGACATTGAAAATAAAACTTACCTCCCTTTGTTCATGGATAGAAATGAATACAACTAACTCCCCATTAGGCATTGAAACTCTAAGGATTGTATTCTGAGTTTCCAGAGTGGAGTTTTCAATAATATAAGAGTGAAAACTTCATAGTGGGAAACTCCCCCTTTCATTAAGGATATTTATCTTATAAATATTTCCTTTATCCTCCTTAGGAATAGTTCTTTTTCCTTATCCCCCTTTGTGATTTTCAAAAAGAATTGAAGGGAATGGAAAACAAAGTATGATACCTGAAACATTAGTATATAACAAGATACAAACCAACCAGATAACCATTTCATTAGAGTTAGGAAAAAAATACAAGGAAAGACAACTACAACAAAAGATCGGAGAGGGTTCATTTGTCTTCATTTTACTTCAGAATGAGATGATTCAACAAGGCTTTTAGTTTCTTCAAGTCTCTTTGATCTTCCTCTCTTTGCCTCTCCAAGGATTTTACCTTTTCTTCTTGAGCTTTTAAAGCCTCTGCATGGGCCTCCAATGCTTCTTTCTGCAACTTCAATAACTCATCTTGCTTTTCCATCTTCTGCTGAAACTCAATCCAGAAATATCTTTCAGTTTTTCAATTTTGAGATACCGAGTTAAGCTTCCCATTCAGATCCCTGACCTGTTGATTCCGAAAATTTTGCTCCTGGGTCAACTTCTCAGAAATCTCATTAACCTTTTTATCCTCCATTTCAAAAGCATTTTGAACTTCATCCTGAAAATTATCAAATTGAACTAAATATTCATCAACTCTCTTAGACCACTTGGTTAATTTACTGCAAGACTTTCTATGCATGTCATAATCGATCAGAAAACTTTTCTGTTTATCTTCCAACTTCAGAAACTTATCCATTATTATGGATAAAGAATCTGATTTTTGATTCATAGATTGTTGCAAAAACTAGAATCTAGAATCTAATGTTGGAAGAATCAGAATTGTGTCCACTAACTTTCTCAGAGATTGAACCACAAAATCATGCCCGTGGGATGATGATTCCGAATCAGAAACTTCTTTTTGAGATTCCTCTTCTTCAACTGGCATCAGCTTCCTTCTAGAGGTACCACCAACATCTTTCCTTCTAATGACATCTTTAATGGGTGTCTCCATTAGAGTTTGCTTCCCTTTATCATATTTAGGAATGGATTGCACATTTGGAGATACTTCTTTAGACTCAGAAACTTGAACAATCTGATCCTCATCTGGTTTCTGTCTTTCTTGTCCTTCCTCAAGAAAGTTCCTCTCATAGGATTCTTCTTCATCAAAAAGCTCATTCGCTTCTTCTTCTTCTTCTGGATGTTGCTTGCTATCTTCCTCATCTCCCTTGCCTGAGGTAACTATATTTGCGGATTCAGCCTTATCATTGTAGTCCTATACTTGCTTGATCAAGGTATCCAGATCTTCACTCTCCTCTTCTTCTTCTTCTTCTTCCTCTGCTGCTTCAACAACTTCTTTCTCAGCTTCTACAACTATTCCTTTACCCTTGTCCTTTTCTGGAGTGACATAGTTTTTCGCTGGAGTTTCTGGTAAAGCAGGTTCAACACCGAAGGTTTCCGGAACTGAAAGCCTTTCGGAAGCTAAATCTGTATCTTTTAGCAAAGATTGCACTAGTTCATCTTCATACATCTTCCCATCCATTCAGTCTAATTTTCTTTGAAATAAGAGAATAAAGCTTATAAAAATCCGGATGAACTAACCTTTCTTTGTAAACTAACCACTTTGAAATTAGTTTGATAGTTGACATATCTTGAGAGGTTTCTTCAACAGACATTCGGAATGAAATAAACTATAGGATTCGGATCGGCTTCACAAGGTTCGGAACCGGACTTAAGAGGAGCAGTAGAGCTTCGAGACGCAAAAGCTTGAAAAATCGACGTGGGATGAGTCTCGGGGTCCCCTTTATATAGGAAAAGTATTTGACCGTTGGTCTTCCAAAAGTCATCTAACTGTTGAAAAAGCTCTGATCTGATCTGACGGTTGAGAACAGTCCCTCAAGGAAAAATTGACTCCGATATTTTGAGGTTTTTAAGGAAAACATTCGGATTTGAGGAAAAACTAGAATCCGAATTTTTTTAAAAAAAATACCAGTAAGAAAAAATTTGATTACAAAACTATAAGTAAGAAAAATATAACTTATGGATTGACAAGAAATATTGTTCGAAATTGGTAATATTCTTCTTGAAAAAAAAAACTTCATTACGAAAGTTGCAGTACGAAAACCTCGTTACGAAAACTCCAGTCCGAAAATCTCCATTCCAGAAATCTCGTTACGAAATTATTAGTATGAAAATTCCATTTCTGAAGTCTTCAGTATGAATACTTTCATTCCGGAAGTTTTCATTCCGAGAATTTCAGTCCTAAAAATTTCAGCTCCGGAAATTCCCATTCTGGAAATTTTAGTTTCAGAAAATTCCATTCCAGAATTTTAATTCCGAAAGTTTTTTTATTAAAAAAAACTAACAACCAAATGTACTCCCCATATGAAGAGGAGTTGATTACTGTTAGGAGAATTTTTCAACAAGAAGTTAATGAAGAATGATTACCTTATAGTTATCATTCCTAACTTTTGTTTAATGTATTCAAATCTATCGGAGGGTAATGATTTTGTGAAAATATCAACAAGTTGATCTTGCGTTCCGATAAACTAAAGAATGATATCTTTTTTTAGTGTGTAATCCCTAAGAAAGTGATGCCTAATATCATTGTGTTTTGCACGAGAGTGATGTGCATGGTTCTTACTTAAGGCAATAGCACTTGTGTTATCACACAAAATTTGAGTTTTAGTAAAGCTCAAGCCATAGTCTGTGAGTGTTTGTTGCATCCACAATACTTGAGCACAACAAATTCTAGCTGCTACATATTCGGCTTCAGCAGTGGAAAGTGCTACAGAATATTGATTCTTGCAGGACCAAGAAACTAATGAATCTCCTAAGAAATGAAAAGTTCCAGATGTACTTTTTCTATCCATTCTACATCCACCAAAGTCAGCATTAGAAAATATTTTTATAATAAAATCATCTCCAGAAGTATAAAATATTCCATGATCCATGGTTCCCTTAAGGTAGCGAAAAATTATTTTTACTACCTTTAAGTGAGATTCCTTAAGATTGGATTGATATCTTGCACATAAGCATACTGAGAACTTTAAGTCTGGTCGACTAGCTGTTAAGTAAAGTAAACTTCCTATCATACCTCTAAAAGATGTTTGATCTACTGGTTTCCCAGCTTCATCAAGATCTATAGAGTTTGAGGTACCAATAGGAGTACTTATACTCTTAGTATTGTCATAACCATACTTTTTGAGAAGATATTTAATATACTTATGTTGAGATATGTAGGTTCCTTCTGGTTTCTGAGAAATTTGAAAACCAAGAAAAAATGTTAACTCACCCATCATACTCATTTCAAACTCATATTTCATTAGACTTGCAAAGGAGTCAGTTAAAGATTGCTGAGTTGAGCCAAATATGATGTCATCAACATAAATTTGAACGATCAAAACATTTTTCTTATCTTTCTTTATAAAAAGGGTTGGATCTGTATTTCCCTTAACATAGTTATTTTGAAGCAAAAATCCAGTGAGTCTATCATACCAGGCTCGTGGGGCTTGTTTAAGGCCATACAGAGCTTTGATAAGTCTAAAAACATAATCAGGATGTTTTTTATCTTCAAATCCAGGAGGTTGTTCAACAAAAACTTCCTCTTGAACATAACCATTAAGAAAAGAACATTTCACATCCATTTGAAAAAGTTTAAAATTAAAGAATGCTGCAAAGGAAAGTAGAATACGGATAGATTCAAGTCTGGCTACTGGAGCATAGGTTTCTTCATAGTCTATTCCCTCTTGGTGATTATAACCTTTAGCAACAAGTCTAGCTTTATTTCTTACTATGACTCAATTTTCATCACATTTATTTCTGAAAACCCATTTTACTCCAATAACAGAAGTTTCCTTAGGTCTTTCAACCAAGGTCCAGACAATATTCCTTTCGAATTCATTTAGTTCATCTTGCATGGCTTTGATCCAATCATCATCACCTAAAGCTTCATCAGTGCTTTTAGGTTATAATTGGGAAAGAAATGCTAGATGTTCTACTTCATTTATTATGGAACTTCTAGTCCTTACAGGTTGATTTACATCACTAATGATACTATCACTGGGATGATTCTTGAGAAACACCTGATTTGGGTTTTGAAAATCATGTTCATCAACATAGGGTAGAAAGTCTTCCGGGGTAAATGTTTCAGAATTATCTTCTTGAACATTATCCTTATCAGAAGATTCTTCTATCAAAGGTTGACAATCAGTTTTTGAAAACACATCCGAGTATGTAGGCTGGGATGGTTTAAAAACAAAAGGATCAGACTCGTCAAATTTTACATGTACTGTTTCTTCAACAGTACAAGTATTTTTATTAAAAACTCTATAAGCCTTAGAAGTTGTGGAATAACCTAAGAAAATTCCTTCATCAGATTTTGGTGCGAATTTATGTAGGTTATCTTTAGTATTCAGAATGAATACTTTGCAACCAAAAACCTTGAAGTAGGATAGTCTTGATTTTCTACCATTATATACCTCATAAGGAGTTTTATTAAGAAAAGGTCTAATCAAAACTTGATTTATAGTATAGAAAGCAGTACTTACAGCTTCAGCCCAGAAATGTCTAGCTATATAATATTCACTCAACATGGTTCTAGTTATCTCTTGAAGAATTCTATTTCTTCTCTCAACTACACCATTTTTTTGAGGAGTTCTAGGTGCTGAAAAAATGTGAGTAATACCTTTTCTACTACAAAAAGTTTCAAAATCAGAATTTTGAAATTCTCCTCCATGATCACTATGAATAGTTTTCAATGGAAGGTTTTTCTCATTTTCAACTTGAGATCTAAAACTTTTGAAATAAGAAAAAGCTTCATATTTCTTTGCTAGAAAATAAACCCAAGTAAATCTAGTGTAATCTTCAACTAGAACAAACACATAGTATTTGCCTCCAATACTTCCAGTTTGTGTTGGACCAAAAAGATCCATGTGCACTAACTGTAATGCATCAGTTGTTGAGACTTCACCAATTGATTTAAAACTAGATTTATGTTGCTTTCCATATTGACAAGGATCACAAACTTTAGAAGAATCAAATCTAAGCTCCGGTAGATCCTTAACTAGTATCTTCTTAGAGAGTTTACATAGGTTTCTAAGGTTACAGTGACCTAGTCTTCTATGCCATAACCAGGAATGATCTTCCATTGCACTTAGGCAAGGTAAATCTTGGATCCTGAGGTCTTCTAAATTTAAGGTGTAAACATTCTCATGCCTATTGGCTGAGAGAATAAATTCTTCCTTGGAATTGTGAACTAAGCACTTATCATTCCTAAAATTCACAAGGTAACCTTCATCACATAACTGACTTATGCTAATGAGATTGTTCTTAAGACCCTTAACAAAAAGAACATTTGAAATTAAAGTTTGTCGTAAAAGAACTATATTACCAATACCCACAATTTCTCCCTTAGCATTATCTCTGAAAGTTACCTTTCCTCCTTTCGTTTTGATAATCTTTTCAAAATAGCATTTGTTACCAGTCATGTGTCGGGAACATCCACTATCCATGTACCATGTATTGTTGCTGGTATTCTCTTTATTTTCCGGAAAACAAGAAGAGAATTAGACTTTCGGAATCCAAACTTTCTTGGATCCGAGATTTCCAGACAACAATATTTTAGGAACCCACATCTTCTTTGAGAAATAAGATTTATGAAAACCTAATGATTGGGTTTTGTTTAAGGAACAATTCTTTTCCCAATGACCACCACATTTACACTTGGTACAAAATGGGGCACTTTGAGGAACAAAATAATTGTTACTAAAAATTGGTTTTGCATGGGTATAACCAAATCCGGATTTATTTCTTAAAGGTCGTATTTGGTAGTACATTTTATCAAAATTTTCCTTACCATGGGTAAAGTTTGATAAACACTTCTTTAAGGAAAAAATTTTGGATTTGAGTTTTATCACCAAGTTTTTATCTTCAAAATCATTAGATTTAGAACTAGAGCTAGGCTCGAAAAGATTTTTCTTAGAAATCACTTTTTCTAACTCTTTAGCAAGTTTGTTCTTCTCAGAACTTACTTCCTCAAGATTTTTTGAGATACTTTCAAAATCAGCATTTTTCCTATCAAGATCTTTAGAAAGATCTGATATCTCTTTTGTAAGAATAGAATTCCTAGAGTTTGCTTTATCATGTTTTTTATTGAGTTTGGAATTCTCAATTTCAAGAAGTTCAACAATCCTAGAGACTTCTTCATAAGTAGGAAAAGTATTTTCTTCATCAGAAGAGGATTATTCATCAGAAGAGTTATAATACTTACTATCATTAGAATTTAAAGATACATTGGTCAATGATTCAGCATTTCGTACCTTAGCCATAAAACAATGATTTTCAATAGGTAATCTGGATATAAGAACAAGATTATTTTGTCCTGAAGATTCATAATCAGAAGATTCATCTGAAGAGTCACCACCACTGGCACTCCATGTATCATTTTATTTCAAAACTTTCTTATCTTTGGCTTTATAATACTTCTTTATGTTCCTGTCTGAATTCCTTTCTTTCCTTTCTTTCTTTTTGAGCAAAGGGAAATCTGGTCTAATATGTCCAGCTCTCTTGCATTCATAACAAGTGACTTCTCCATATTTCTTATCTTTCCTGTCCTTTTTCTTATACATGGATTGGAAATTTCTCTGGACAGCTATCTTGTTCATCCTTCGAGCAAGATTTTCTAACTCACTTTCAGAGATTTCACTCTCACTAGATTCAGATTGGAAAATAACTTTCTTAGACTTGGATCTGGTTACTCTCTCAGGAGTCTTAGCTTTCATCTGATTTGATGTTGTTGTAAAAGCAACAGTACCATTCCCATTCTTCTTTTTGATGTTTTCAGCATCTCTCTTCATTATTGTTTCATGTTGGAGAAGAGTTCCAAATAACTCATCAAGAGAAATTTGAGTGACATTCATGTTCTCATCTATAGCTGTTCTTTTGGATTCCCACTCATTGGGCATAATATCAATTATCTTATCCACAAGTGCTTCATCATCTAACCCTTTTTCTCCCATAGACTGTAAGCTATTGACTATAGTCATAAATATTTGTTGAACTTTACAAATTGGTTCACCATACAGAAAGTTGAATCCATGATATTCAGCTCTAAGCATAGCTCTCCTAGTCTCAATCACTTTAGAAGTTCCAAAGTGTGTAACCTCTAACTTCTTCCAGATACAATTAGCTGCTTCACAAGAAGAAATTTGGCTATATATATTTCTAGTCATTGAACAAAGTAGAGTATTTCATACCTTATAATTGAGTTGATACTCTTTCTTTTCCTGGTTAGTGAAAGTTCTAACTTCCTTATCAGGAATTTTATAATCACCAGTAAGCATAACAAAGTTGTCCACTCCAGTATTGATAACGAAATTCTTCATTCGATCTCTCCAGTACTCATAGTAATTACCATCAAAGATTGGTGGTCTTGTAGGATTTAGATTATCAATGGAACCAACATTGATTCCTGCCATCCTTAAAACAACCTTTGGTACACAAACTTGTTAGTAGAAAAAGTTCGTAATCACAAAGTTCGGAATGAGAAAGTTTGGAATGACAAAGTTCGGAATGACAAAGTTCGGAATGACAAAGTTCTTTCTAAGAAATTGTGAAGAATAAAGAAAAAGAGCAAGAAAGACTAATTCATGAGTATAAGTATTTTAGAGACCTCCTTTAATACCAATTGTAGGATCTAAATAATGATGTAGATGCTCAAAATACAAGAAGGGGGGTGAATTGTATACTTTAAAAATTCCTTTAAACAAAGGAAAGAGCTAAGTTTAACAAAGTTAAACTAAGAAAATTCACAACACCTCTAACACAAATTGAAACTTGGAATAAGGAATGAAGTTATAAACTTCAAGTCCTATGAACTTTCTTAAAACTGGAAAGAGATTCCGAAAGTAGGTTCCGGAAGTATGGTTCTGGAAATTGAATCTTAACAAAATATTACAATATGAGATTCTAACTTAAAGCATATAGAATCTAAATGAAACAGAGTACAGGTAAGGAAGTATAAGAAAGTTATACTTTCCTTATAATACAAAATGTAGCGGAAATAAACAAGTAGTAAAACTACAAGTAACAAGATATAAATCTTTTAACCCAAAGAGAAGGGTATCCAACAACCTTGGATAAAGGTCCCTTGATTTATACTTTCAAGCAAGTCTGTCTTACCCACACCAGGGTAAGCCCTCGATACGAAGATCAGAGTCTCTGTCTTGCTATCCCCGCAAGCCCTCAACTTCAAGGTAGTTGGCAACCTCTGTCTTCCTCAATAAGGAAGCCCCCAACTTCAAAGTGTTGGAAACCTCTGTCTTCCTATCCCCGGAAGTCCTCGAATGTAATCACCAACATTCGGAGTCGCACGAAGAAAAAACTGAATGAGCGGTTCAGTACGCACAAGGCATGAAAAGATTTCTCTCTCTAGAAATCACCTTAGCAGCGTGTGGTATCCAGATCGATAAACTTCTCTGTTGTTGTGTCTGTTGTTCTTTTTTGATATCTTTCAAATGAGCTCCTATTTATAGGTAAATTTCCAACGGTCATCTCCCTCTTCCAACGGTCATATTTTCCATGAAACTCGGAGGGACCTGTACACGTGTAACTCGACCAACGGTTAATTAGAAACAGAATAGACGACATCGTTTTATAAAAAACTATGTATAACTGAATGCACGACATCGTTTTGAAACAAAGCATTTGTGAGTAAAAGCTAATCAATAGTTCGGAGTGTAAGCAAGTCAAAAGTTCGGAGTCTAACCAATAATGAAGTTTGGAGTCTATATTAAGAAATGTTCGGATTCTATTTTATAGGAATTCGGAGTCTTGTTTCACCAGAGATCGGATTCTGAACCTGTAGAGTTCGGAGTCGAACTTCTTAAGAGTTCGGAGTTGAACTGCTTAAAAGTTCGGAGTCGAACTTCTTAAGAGTTCGGAGTCGAGCTTCTTCAGAGTTCGGAGTCTAACTACAAAAGATTTCGGGGTCGAAATTCTTCAGAGTTCAGAGTTGAGCTTCTTCAGAGTTCAGAGTCGAACTACAAAAGAGTTTGGAGTCAAACTTCTTCAGAGTTCGGAGTCGAACTGCTTAAGAGTTCGAATTCAAACTTCTTCAGAGTTCAGAATCCATAATTCGGATTAGAACTACATTACAGATCACTTCCAGAATTCGTATCCTAAAAACAGAATGCTCCAAATCTTTTCATTATATGGCTCTATAAATTTGGTTATGAATCCGGTTTTTGAAATTAAGAAAAATATTGCTATGTATAAGAAAATCTAGGTTAAGGTATATTTCCTTAAAGAAGTAAATTTTCCTTATGGGGGTAAAAATAATTTTTGCTTAAGTATAAGGTGTTTGTGAATTTCAAAACAAGAAGGAATGGAAAAGTCATAAGGAAAACCTTATTGACTCAACAAATTAATGTGGGTATTCAGTGAAGAAGTTGAGAACTAATAATGGTGGTGAGTATAAGAATGAAGAGTTTGAAAATTATCTTGAGAAACATGGAATTCAGCATGAGTTTAGTTCACCATACACACCTCAACAAAATTGGGTGGCTGAAAGAAAGAATCGAAGTATGGTGGAAATGGGGAGAACTATATTACTTGAACATAGTATTTCTCATTATTATTGGAGGAAATTCATGAGAATTGCTGTGTATATTCAGAACCGGTGTTTCTATAGGACAAACTCATTTATGACTCTATATGATATGTTCTATGGAAAAACTCCAAGTCTGAAACTCTTGAGAGTCTTTGGGAGTCCATGTATTATAAAGAAGAAAGGTGGAAACCTGGGAAAGTTTGAGCAAAGAGGAGATGACGGAATTTTTCTTGGCTATGCTCTAGAAGGAAGAGGATATAGATGCCTCAATAAAGAAATAGGAAGAATTATTGATTCATCAGATGTAAAAGTTGTTGAAAATGATAATAAAGAAAAGCAGTCATATGTTGATGTCGAAGTCGAGCAGGATAGAGAAGATTTTGTTAAAAATTCTGATAATTCTTTAGATTGTGTTAATCCTTCTCAAGAAGAGGAATCTGACTCAGAGATCTCAAGTGATGAGGATGGAGTTCAAAAAACTCATCCTAGGTTGAGGAAGCAAGTGGAGGCTCAAAGCATTATTGGAGATAAAAATCAGAGGGTCCAAACAAGAAGAACAAAAAATACTATATCACATACTTCTATTTATTCAAAAGTTGAACTGAATGATGTGAATGAAGCATTTGAGCATCCGGAATGGGTTCATGCTATGAATGAAGAGCTTGATCAGATAGAGAAGAATAATACTTGGGAACTTGTACCCAAGCCGGACAACAAGAACATTATTGGTACAAAGTGGGTTTTCCGGAACAAGCTGAATGAAGAAGGTAAATTAATAAGAAACAAAGAAAGATTGGTTTGCAAAGGGTATTCACAAATTGAAGGCATTGATTTTGAAGAAACCTTTGCTCCAGTGTCAAGATTAGAAACAATCAGAATCTTTCTTGCTATTTCTGCACAATGAGGTTACAAAATCTTTCAAATGGATGTAAAATCCACATTATTAAATGGTGACCTTGACGAGGAAGTTTACATTGATCAACCTTGTAGATTTGTTATTTGAAAGGATAAAAGTTATGTGTGAAGGTTTAAGAAGGCTTTATATGGGATAAAACAGGCTCTGAGAGCATGGTATTCTAAATTAGATACTTTCTTAAAGAATATGAACTTTAAGAAAGGGAGAGTTGATAGTAATCTCTACATCAAGGAATGTCAGGAGTTTTCACTGATCATTATTGTTTATGTCGATGATATTATATTTACTGGAAATTATGAAAGATCATATGAAAATTTTTCTGAGGAGATGAAGAAGTTATTTGAGATGTCCATGCTGGGAGAAATGAAGTACTTTCTTGGGCTACAAATTTCATAGAAGAAGAATCACATTTTTCTGTCTCAAGAAAAGTATGTTAAGGAACTTATGAAGAAGTTTGGCATAGAAAATTAGAAATAAGTTTCCACACTGATTTCAGTGGGAACCAAGTTTTCTAAATATGGAGAAGGCAAGGAAGTTGATCAGAAAGATTTTCGAAAGCTATTGGAAGTCTGTTGTATTTGACTGCCTCAAGACCTGACCTCGTCTATGCTGTCACTTTATGTGCAAGATTTCAGAGTGCTCCTAAAGAATCACATTTGATTGTTGGAAAAATAATTTTCAGATATATAAAAGGCACAATAAATTTTGAAATTAGGTATGATGGCTCTGGAAATATTGATCTATTTGGGTATTCTGATACTGATTGGGCATGAAATGTTGATGATTGAAGATCCAAATCTGGTGGAGTTTTCTTTCTGGGGAAAATTTGTGTTAGTTGGCATACCAAGAAACAGAATTCGGTAACTGTTAGCTCAACTAAAGCTGAGTATGTTGCTGCTACTCAAGCTGAAACTCAACTAATGTGGATGAAGACTCAGTTATAAGATCTACTTATTGAAGTAAAGCTACCATTTCTCTTGGGTTGTGATAATCAGAGTGAAATCAATCTGACAAGAAATCCAGTACAACATTCTCATTCAAAACACATTGATATAAAGTATCACTTGATGAATGAGCAGGTGGAGAAGAATGAATTGAGGTTGGAGTATGTTCCTGCATCTGAACAAGTTGCTGATATATTCACAAAACTGTTACCGAAGGAACCATTTTCAAAATTGAGGTTGAACATGGGTGTCCAACCTCCTTCTCATCAAGGTTAAGGTATGTGCTTCTCTCTCCACTATCGTCTTGCCTTTGGATAGTGTTTTCAAGGGGGATAATTGGTTCATAAATCTATCCTTATAGATGCATGCATAAAGGGGGAGTTGTGGGTAAGCTGTGAATCCAGCATGTATGTGTGTGAACTATTCTAACTGTTTGTTGGAGTGGTTGTAGGAAACAATGTTGTTTGTTTTCCAAGAAAGTTGAAGAAGTGAATAATGCTGAAGTAGAAGATTGAATGATGTTAAAAAATGAGGAAGTAGAAGCTTGAAATATGTTCTGAAGAAGGTTGAGGAGGTACACTCATGAGATTTCATAGTCACTGTTTCTGGACACCATGGTTTTGGCTATCAATAATTCTTGTTTCCTACAATGAGTTAGATTACGTAGGCTTAGAATTGTTGATAAGTAATCCATTGCTTAGAGGTTACAAGGTTCAGTGATTTATGAATTAAGGTTGACAACACAATCCAAAGGTGGATATTGTTGGGACCAAGTTGGATGGATAAGGAGGTAAGAATATTTTGTTGTTATAGAGTGTTGTCTTTTGTTGTCAAAGAAGATAAATCAATTCACTTTGTAAAAGCATTTGAAATCAGACGATGCTTTGCTGATTTGTATTTTACAACCATCACAAGTGTCATGACCCGTCCTCGGGGCCCGTGTCATGACTACCCCAAACCCGCCTTCCATAGGCCAGGGGCTGGCGACTAGCACCAAAGACGTAAATACCGAAAAAAGGGAAGGCATTTCCTTTTATATAGAAAAAAAAACAACAGAGTACTCCAGTGAAGTAAGCACTAAGTAAAACTGGGTACAAGGTAAGTGCTGAAAAGAAAAAGGGACAGTATACAAAACTAACTGAAAGTATAATACAACAGAAAGGAAAGTACAACAGCAATAAGTAAAACAGCAACACCGGGTCGTCCTCCGGAAATCCCACCTGAAGGGTGGGTACAGATAGTCTCCTCGGCTCCTTGGGTCCGGCCGTCCGCTCCGGGTACGCACCGCCAAGTGATCCAACTCCGGGTACCGTTCAGCTCCACAAGCCTCCACCTCGACCAGTATTGTCTATCGTCTGCATCCAACACAACGTAGTGCAGGCATAGCCCGTGCAAGGGTGAGTATAAGATACTCAGTAGGGATCCCGAGACCCCCGAAGGTCTCTCAGAATCCACGAAGGATAAACCAAATAGGAAAGATACAATCACGAAGTATCAAAAACACTACTTAGGTATATGCCCATACATATTCCTAAGTCATCAGTTACAGTTTGGCTCCAGCTCCTGAGTCCAAGCACAACCCAATCCACACAGGAAAGCAAGTCAACCACATCAATTATAATGATTGAAAATCAAGACTCATCTCACACAGGTATACACTTCGTAAGGTGATAGAGATGATTAGATGTAGCCACTGATTCATCTAAGCTATCAGACCCACATAGGATACAAGACCAGCTAAGTTTTCAGACCCACATAGGATACAAGACCAGCTACTCTGCCGGACCCACTCAGGATACAAGTAAAGAGGTCATACTACCAGACCCACATAGGATACAAGAACAGTAGTCATCATTGTCTAACCCACAGAGGATCTCAGTACGGTCATCGTTGCTGCTGAACCCACGGAGGATCCAAGTACAGTCGTCCTCGCTGCCGAACCCACGGAGGATCCAAGTACAGTCGTCCTCGCTGCCAAACCCATGGAGGATCCAAGTACAGTCATCCTCGTTGATGAACCCACGAAGGATCCAAGTACAGTCGTCCTCGCTGTCAAACCCAAGGAGGATCCAAGTATATTCGTCCTCGCTGCCGAACCCACGGAGGATCCAAGTACAGTCGTCACTGTCGCAGTCGCAACCAGCTCTAGGGTTCCCGCACACAGCATGCTCGATTGTGGGAGGGTCCACTCCTCGAGAAAGAGATTCGATACATCAACTGTCATGAAGTCTAGATTTGATGTATCCCAAAGTTCTGTCTCGACAAAAGAAACCCAACGCGACAGATGGTGCGTCAATCGGACGCCCGGTCTGAGAGTTATTGGTTTTTCTGTCCTAGGGGCCCGGTTGCTTTTTAAGCTAAAACCAACCCGACCATACTCCAACTGCATCCAAACCTCAAGTGGAGTAATCCAAAAGGACCGTCTCAACAAAAGTATCCCAACACAATTGACGGCACGTCAATCGGACGTCCGACCCTTAAGATATAAGTGTTTCCGCTCCAAGGGCCCGGTTGGTTTTGATTCCGAACCAACCCGTCCATACCCAAACTTTGCCGAAACTTCAAGTGTAATATACCGAAACGACCTTCTCAATCCAAGGATTCCTAATCAACTGATGGTGCATCGATCGGAGGTCCGTAGCTCAATTTATGGGCAAAAGACCGAAAATGGTCCAAAGTGGGGGGTTTGGGCCCGCCCCGCCCCGACCCGGCCCAACCCCCCCCCCCCCCCCAATGGTTCGGCTCGAACCGGGTCGACCAGACCCGGGTCCGGGTCCAGCCATGTAGGGCACGGCCCGACCCGGCTGGGCGCGGCCCGGCCCTGTCCGTGCGACCCGCCCCGGCCCGGCCGGAGGGTGCGCTGGCTCAGCCAGCGGGGCCGAGCAGGGGGGACGCGGTCCCCCCTTTGTTCCGCGAACGTGACGATCGATGCAGGGTCTTCCCCGAATCCCGTGCAGCCGCGGGATCCATCCCCACGTCGCCGCGGTGGGCTCCTGCCAGCGGCGCGCCAACAGTATCTTCCACGGACCACCGAACGTGCTCCGGTGGTCCGATTTTCCCATCGTCTGCACCAATGGCTCTCCCGGGACCCGCTCTTCACTGTGAAGGCTTCCAAACGCCGTTGCAACCCCGTTTCATCATCACTCATCCATATTTTCACTAACAAACAAAACAACGGTGGATTCAGACATGTTCATTAGTTCGCACCCACCGTGTTAGTGGTTTAAAACATCTCCCAACAATTATACGTCATGCTGAGGGTATAATTCACATAATTAAAGGAAGAATATACAAGTTTCCCCTACCTCAACAATTGAAGACGTACATCAGCATCATAGGGAAAGTGTTCGTGGGCATCGTCAGAGTGTGCCGAGGAGGAAGCAACATCTCCTCTCTTGTCGCGAGAAGAGAAAGGATGGCGCGTCGTCGTTCTGTGTGGAACCGGAATTCTTCGTCGAAGGAGACATCATTGTTGTAGGCGACGAAGGCTCTTGACATTGAGGTTCGTCCGAGGAAGAAGTTCCTCACTTTCTTCCCCGGGGGTGTTCTTCGTTGAAGAACGGTTTGCCTCCCTTTAATCCTCCAGAGTCTTTTTCCAAAGAGATCCGCCAACAAAAGGAAAAGAGGCTCCCAATTAATATAATTTCATGCAATTATTATTAATTTCAACGTGGTGCCAAATTAATTTATGCTGACATAAATTAATTGGTTAGCACGTTTAAAAGGATGAGGAAGGTAGGAAGGCTCCATCATAATTAATATGTAGAGTTACCAAAGAATTAAACAAGGGGTATTAATGGGGGAAAAGTCAAAAGAAACAGCAGGGGAATAAATGAGGAGTTGAAGGTTGGGCTCGTGTGGGATCCACCTCACAAAATAAAATTTTGTGCACCACCAAAAGTTTATTTAATTTTTGGAATAAATCCCAAAAATTTACTTCCACCCCGCTCAAAACGCACTCATGGTAAAGGTCCCCTCAAGCAATTACCGGTGCTGTGAGTTCATCGGTGCCTTCGGATTTTAATTCCGGGCATCGGTTAAAATGATAGAAAAACTCGCCCATTCGTTCACTAAACACACCCGAGCTAAACTTTGGAAATTGATTCTGGACGCACCAGGCCTCGGAATCAAGTGTCGTCAAAATCCATAGATTCGTAAAATTCAAAAGTATTTAAAAAAAATTCCTTTAAATTTTTGGGTCTTTACATTACTCCCACCTCAGGGCTTTGCATCCCTGTAAAGATACAACATAAACTAGGGGAACAAATGAGGGTACTGAGCATACATCTGAGCCTCCCGCTTCCATGTGGGCTCCTGGAGGTTCCCGTGCTGCCAACGAATGTGCACAAGAGGTATCGACCGTCCACGTAGGACCTGCTCCTTTTGATCCTCAATCTCCACCGGGACCTCCGTAAAAGTCTCCCCGTGATCGATGTCCAGCTCCTCGTGGTCGATGATATGCGTCGGGTCGTGCACGTATCTCCTCAGCTAAGATACGTGGAAGTCGTAGTGCACCCAGTACAACTGAGGTGGAAGGACCAGGTGGTAAGCCACCATGCCTACCCTGCTGAGGACTTGAAATGGTCTGATGAAGCGTGGAGATAACTTGTCGTCCTGGCCAAATCTCCATAACCCACACCGAGGTGATACCCATAAGAAAATATCGTCGCCAACCTTGAACTCCAGTGTTCTCTACATCCTATCAGCATAGGACTTCTGTCTGCTCTGTGCGGTCCTCATCCGCTCCTAGATGATCTACACCTTCTCCGTCTGGCCATTTTCCTGAGGGTGAAAGGCAGTGTTTAGGTGTAGTTGCGTCCCAAAAGCCTCCTGCAACCCCCTCCCAAGCCAGGAAGTAAAGCGAGCGTATCGATTGGAGATGATAGATGATGTCACACCATGAAGTCGTACGATCTTCTGGACGTAGAGGCATCCCAAACCCTCTACTGAGCCCTTCTCTCTGATCAGTAGGAAGTGGGCTGACTTGGTGAGTCGGTCTACGATCACCCAGATAGAGTCATGTCCTCTAGATGTACGTGGAAGCCCCGTCACTAAATCCATAGATATTCCATCCAACTTCCACTTTGGGACCTCTATGGACTGTACCATGTCTGCTGGTACCTGGTGCTCCACCTTTACTTGATGACAAGTGAGGCATCGTGAAACGAACCCTGCTACAGCGTTTCCCCTTCCCAAGAGTATAGACTTTCTTAAGGTCATAGTCACCGTGGAACTCAATTCAACGACTTCGTCTCAGGTCATGGTCCTTCTATGAGAAGACACACCTGATACTTTAGAGATTAGAGTATACTGTAAACCATTCGCTCAACGAACCATGGGTGTGACTAGCCATGGTAAAGAACTCGAATACACCCCTTTTTGCTTACATCCCACAAGAGATACTAATATTTCTCCTTTACCGAAAAGAGAAATCTGATCTCATCCCCTAGACGAAACATGTTCTTTTCCTAATAATGTCCATCCTAACATGAACAGTACAATTTCATTCCATGGACGACGTCATAAGGCCTCGACGCAACTACCAAGATATCCAACCGTTACTCTCGCCTCCAAGGGTCCAGTCACACTATCGGCAGTAGTGTGGGGTCACTAGGTCTCCTATATTAAGAATCTCAAAAGTGAGGGTAAAGTCAATGGTTTTAACCGGAACCTCTCAGTATGAACCACATAAAAAGGAAAAGGAAGCAAACGTCACAAGAAAAAGTGTCTTTTATTACTGCAACTCAAAGTAAAAAGACACAAAGCATCCACAAAAAATGACATTAACAAAGCTAGAAGCAACATGAACAAAAGTGTCCATGCCTGGAGCTAGTCCCGCTCCTGACCGTCTGCTCCTGGAGCTCTCTAGCTGTAGGCCTCAACTGCCTGAAGCTGAGCTCTCCCCTGTCCAACCGTTCCATATGGTCGAAGTGGTCCTCCTGGTGGTGGTGGTGGTAGGGCCTCGAAACGTTGTCCACCACCTACTTCTTGGACAGCCCCTCTTCCATGTCTGCCAGTTACTTATGGACCTCCACGGTCGAACCTCTACCTCTACCTGGGAGGTCCCTCCACTGCCTGCTGCTCGTCTGCAGGGCAGGTCGGGCAGTCTCGAGCCATTTGACCATGCCCGTCGCATACATAGCATTGCCTTCTCATCGTATGGCTGGCTTTGTGCCGTGTTCCCTACATAGCCAAACCTGTATCCTGAGGTCACCCACCTGAAGGCCTGGTATTCTTGGAACCCTTCGTCTGATGTACACTACCGGCTGTAGAAGACTCCGCTACGTGTCGTCCTGCGGAGGGTCTCGACGCTGGTGACTGCTCAGCGAGGAAACTCTCCACTAGAAGGGCCCTCTCCATCACCCCTGCTTGCGTCGGGATATTGAGGGAGATCATCAAATCCCTGATCTCATGTCTGAGTCCCTGCTCAAAGTTCCGGGCCTGGAAGAATGGGTCTCGTACCATGTCCGTGGAGTAGCATGAGAGGTTGGTAAATCTCGCCGAGTACTGGGCTACTGACATGTTGCCCTGCCGCAGCTGTAGTAACTCCGGGATGCACACCGCACGGAGGGTGGCTGGAACAAACTCCGAGTGGAAGAGGCTCTCAAAGTCCGTCCATAGTAGAGATGCCTCATCGTGCACCTAGAGTATCAGGCTCCACCATCTACCTGTTGCTGCGTGCAGGAGACTCACGGCAAGGATCACCATGAGGTCTGTTAGTGTCCCTACCAATCTGAAGACTCTGACGATGGCCTCCATCCAATCCTCGGTTGCCTGAGGATCCTTCTCTCCCCGGAACCTGGGCGGCCTCTATCACTGAAACTCGTACAAATCACTCAGGTGGTGTGCACTCTCCGTCACTAGGGCGGGTAGCATCAGTGGCTCAGCGGGTAGTGGTACCGATGGTGCCTCCGCTGTAATGGGGCCCTGCACCGAGGCCTCGGTGCTCGGTGGGCTGCCATCTTGTACGTAACTAGGAACCCTAGATGGCTGTCATGGTGGGGCCATCCTGAAAAGAAACAGGTGTGACACGGTTAATAAAGTATACCTGGTGAGCTGACACAAAGTAATCACAAAGAAAACTTTTGAAAGGAAACACACACGCAATCAGTGTTTTCGTGCATTGAGTCGGAAATCAGAAGTCAGGGTCCTGGTGTATGGATACGTCGGCCGCCGCACCAACACTAGACTCCCTGGACTGATAACCACACTCAATACTCTGAACACTATTGCTTCACAGAGAAGAAATTATCAAAGTCTTGAGTTCTATGGTAGAAATGACTCCTTTGATACCAATTTGTCATGACCCGTCCTCGGGGCCCGTGTCATGACTACCCCAAGCCCGCCTTCCATAGGCCAGGGGCTGGAGACTAGCACAAAAGGCGTAAATCCAAAAAAAATGGAAGGAATTGCATTTTATATAGAAAAGAAAACACAACAGAGTACGCAAGTGAAGTAAGCACTAAGTAAAACTGGGTACAAGGTAAGTGCTGAAAAGAAAAAGGGCCAGTATGCAAACCCAACTGAAATTATAGTACAACTAAAAGGAAAGTACAATAGTAGTAAGTAAAACAGAAACACCGTGTCATCCTCCAGAAATCCCACCTAAAGGGTGGGTACAGATAGTCTCCTAGGATCCTTGGTCCTGGTCGTCCGCTCCGTGTACACGCTGCCAAGTGGTCCACCTCCGAGTACCATCCAGCTCCACAAGCCTCCGTCTCGATCAGTGTTGTTTGTCGTCTGCATCCAACACAGCATAGTGTGGGCATATCCCATGCAAGGGTGAGTATACGATACTCAGTAGGGACCCCGAGACCCCCGAAGGTATCTCAGATTCCATGAAGGATAAACCAAAAAGGTAAGATACAATCACGAAGTATCAACAACACTACTTAGGTATATGCCCATACATATACCTAAGTCATCAGTTATAGTTCGGCTCCAGCTCCCGAGCCCAAGCACAACCCAGTCCACATAGGAAAGCACAACCCATTCCACACAGGAACGCCCAACCCAATCCATAGAGGAAAGCACAACCCAATCCACAGAGGAAATAAATTCAACCAAATCAATGATAATGATTGAAAATAAAGACTCAGTTCACACAGGTATACACTTCTTAAGGTGATAGAGATGATCAGATGTAGCCACTGATTCATCTAAGCTGTCGGACCCACATAGGATACAAGACCAGCTAAGCTGTCAGACCCACATAGGATACAAGACCAGCTACTCTACCGGACCCACTCAGGATACAAGTATAGGGGTCATACTACCAGACCCACATAGGATACAAGAACAGCATTCATTGTCGTTGAACCCACAGAGGATCCCAGTATGGTCTTCGTCGCTGCCGAACCCACAGAGGATCCAAGTACAGTCGTCCTTGCTGCCGAACCCACGGAGGATCCAAGTACAGTCGTCCTCGCTGCCGAACCCACGGAGGATACAAGTACATTCTTCCTCACTTCCAAACTCTCGGATGATCCAAGTAATGTCATCCTCACTGCCGAACCCACGGAGGATCCAAGTACAGTTGACACCATCACAGTCGCAGCCAGCTCTAGGGTTCCCGCACACAGCATGCCCGATTCTGGGAGGGTCCGCTACTCAAGCAAGAGAGTCGATAAATCAACTGTCACGAAGTCCATAGTTGATGTATCCTAAAGTTCCGTCTCGACAAAAGAAACCCAATGTGACAGACGGTGCGTCAATCGGACACCCAGTCTAAGAGTTATTGGCTTTTCCGTCCTAGGGGCCCAGATGGTTTTTAAGCTAAAACCAACCCGACCATACTCCAAATACGTCCAAACCTCAATTTTAGTAAGCTAAAAGGACCGTCTCAACACAAGGATCCCAACTCAATTGATGGCATGCCAATCGGACATCCGGTCCTTAAGATATAAGCGTTTCCGCTCCAAGGGCCCGGTTGGTTTCGAGTCAGAACCAACCTTTACATACCCAAACTTTGCGAAAACCTCAATTTTAATATACCAAAACGACCATCTTGATCCAAGGATTCCTACGCAACTGACGGTGCATCGACCGGAGGTCTGTAGCTCAAGTTATGGGCAAAAGACCAAAAATGGTCCGAAGTGGGGGGTCTGGGCCCAGCCCGACCCGGCCCAACCCCCTGGGTCGGCCCAAACTGGGTCGACCCAACCCGGAGGGGTGTGTCCTGGCCGGGTCCGCGCGACCTGTTCCGACCCAGTTGGGGGGTGCGCTGGCTCGTCCAGCGGGTCGAAGAGGGGGGATGCGGTCCCCCCTTTGTTCCGCGGACGCGGCGACCGACGTTGCGTCTTCCCCAGATCCCGCACGCCTATGGGATCTGAACCCCCACCGCCACAGCTGAAGCCGCGGCGGGCTCCTGCTGGCAGCGCGCCGGGGTGCCGCCGCGCCGACGGGGTGCGCCGGCAGTATCTTCCACAGATCACCGGACGCACTCTGGTGGTCCGATTTTCCTACCGTCTATGCCAATGGCTATCCCGGGACCCGCTCTTCACTGCGACGGCTTCCAAACGCCGTTAAGGTCCCGTTTCATCGTTGTCCATCCATATGCACACAAAAAAACAAAACAGCGGTGGGTTCAGACTTATTCGTTAGTCCTCACCCACCGCGTTAGTGGTTCAAAACATCTCCCAACAATTATACGCCCTTCTGAGGGTATAATTAACATAATGAATGGAAGAATATACAAGTTTCCCCTACCTCAAAAATTGAAGACGTACATCAGCGTCACAGGGAAAGTGTTCATGGGCATCATCAGAGTGCGCCGAGGAGGAAGTGGTGTCTCCTCTCTTATCGCGGGAAGAGAAAGGATGGTGCGTCGTCGTTCTATGCAGAACTGTCGTTCTTTGTCGAAGGAGACGTCGTTGTCGTAGGAGATGAAGGCTCTTGACGTTGAGGTGCGTCTGAGGAAGAAGTTCCTCATGTTCTTCCCCGGGGGTGTTTTTCATTGAAGAACGGTTCGCCTCCCTTTAATCCTCTAGAATCTTTTTCCAAAGAGATCCTCCAACAAAAGGAAAAGAGGCTCCCAATTAATAGAATGTCACTCAATTCTTATTAATTTCAACATGGTGCCAAATTAATTTACGCTGACATAAATTATTTGGTTGGAACGTTTAAAATGATGAGGAAGGTAGGAAGGCTCCATCATAATTAATATGTGGAGTTACTAAAGAATTAAACAAGGGGTATTAATGGGGGAAAGTCAAAGGAAACAGCAGTGGAATAAATGAGGAGTTGATGGTTGGGCTCGTGTTGGCTCCACCTCACAAAATAAAATTTTGTGCACCACCAAAACATTATTTAATTTTTGAAATAAATCCCAAAAATTTACTTCCACCCCGCTCAAAACGCACTCACGGTAAAGGTCCCCTTAAGAAATTACCGGTGTTACGAGTTTATCGGTGCCTTCAGATTTTAATTCCGAGAACCGGTTAAAAAGATAGAAAAACCCACTCATTTGTTCGCTGAATGTTCCCAAGCTAAACTTCTTAAATTGATTCTGGGCACACCGGGCCTCAGAATCAAGTGTCGTTAAAAGCCACAGACTCGTAAAATTCAAAAATATTTTAAAAAAAAATATTTGAAATTTCCGGGTATTTACAACAAGTTTGGAGAACTTGTGGTGCAAGCCGTATGAAGGATAGAGAGAGTAAAGAAGTGTTTTTGGTAAAAAAAATTCAATATCATACTATCCAAAAATGTCAAAGGAAAGAAGAAGACATGTAAGTGGCGGTGCGCAAGTAGCGGTGTGCAAGTGCTGTAGATGCGCGCAAGTCATATTTCAAAAATCATTATTTCAGAAATATGGCAAAGGAAGGAAAGTGGCACGCAAGTATTGGCGCGTAAGTGGTGGCATGCAAGTTTTGGCGCGCAAGTATTGACGCTCAAGTGAAGTGGTGCGCAAGTCCTATTTCAAAGATCATCCGATCAAAATATTACAAAAGAAATAAAGTGGTGCGCAAGTGAGAAAGTGCCACACAAGTCAAGAGTGTCGTGAAAGTATTGGCGCGCAAGTCTTGGCGCGCAAGTGCATGTTGTACGCAAGTCATATTTCAACATCATCATATCAAAATATGAAAAAGGGAAGAATGAGGAACGCAAGAGATGGAACAGCGCACAAGTGATGAAGCAGCACACAAGTGATGAAGCGGCGCGCAAGTCTAGGTCACACAAGTCACAAAAATGCCTATAAATAGACGACAAGTCTCCTCATTTTTTAAGGCTCAATACTTGAGAATTATTTTTGAGCTCTGGGCGCGCATGTATAGATTTAGGTGCGCAAGCGGAGGGTTATTTATAAGGCGTGCAAGTAGGGTGGCACACAAGTTTTCCGCGCAAGTGTTGTCGCGCAAGTGTTGTCGTGCAAGTGTTCCCGTGCATGTCTGCCGTGCAAGTCTGCTGCGAAAGTCTTGCCACGCAAGTTGGGGCATGCAAGTTGCAGTGTGCAAGTTGTAGGCGTGCAAGTATAGGGCGCACAAGTGAAATTGGGAGCGCAAGCTGTTTTTCTCCAGGGGTTCCTACCAGCTTCTGGGTAGGAAAGTGAAGAATTTCATTAAAAGATTTGATTTGTGTAAGCTCATTAAGAAGCACTGATCCATTTCATTACCCTATTTGTGATAAGAGGGAGCACGCCCACTATTGGATTGTTTTCAAAGTGCTACATGAGTGTAAGGGTATATCCTACTCATTTGTATTCCACATCAAATGATTGTTTTCTAGTGGATTGTGTGGTAATGGATTGTTTCTGTACCATTCCAAGGACGTAGCTACTCTTATTGAGTGGCGAACCTTTTAAATCTTGTGTTCTGGTGGTTGTGTGTGTTCAGAAGGGAAGAAACTCTTTAACAGGAGGCTAAGGTTGTTTCAAGGGGAAACATAAAAAGAAAAAGATATCACTGATTCACACCCTCCCCCTCTCAGTGATACTTGGATCCTGACTGGGAACTTCACCATTGCCTACAGATATTGTAGTAGAGGCTCCACATGGACGATGATATGTCATTCCTTCTTTATAATGTCTATCTTAATTGTATAAATTTTTATTATGAAATGTAACTATAACAATGTTATCTACAGGTGGAATTACACACATCAGCATTCAGATACCATCATACACAACATCCACACCTACAGAATTATACTGGAAAACTTTCGACCAGACGATGTAAGTGATTATTATTTATATTGCTAAATATTTATTCTTTACCATACATATCTTAATTTATTAATTTATTATTCATTTGTTTTATAAATTACATGGATGCCATATATTGATGATATCATCCAGATTATTCTAGAGTATGTAGGACCCCGGGACACCCTGAGAGGGGAGGGGTGAATCAGGGTGGCAAATTTTTCTTCTTTAAGTTGTGGATCTTGTTCCCACGTTGGTAGGAACTACATAAACCTGTATGATGGATATGAACAGCAATTAAACATTCACATACAGAGAGATGACACGGCTATTTTTACTTGGTTCACCACTAAGGGCTACGTCCAAGGAGCATACGCCGATAGGTTGTCGGTCGTACCTAAATCCACTATGCTTCACTAGCTGTAGATTACAAAGGTTCGGGTATAGACACTCTATCCCAGGCTTACTTCCTTTACAATTGTTCAGGGATAGCTCACTGCGTCCCTCGGGTCACTCCCGTTGACTCCCCCTAGCTCACTGTCGTTGGTGAAGTCTCACTCAGTTTATAGACGTGAAGGTATCTTCAATAGGTGTGCATTGAAGTTCTTCGTCTCCTGTTCAGCATGAGACATTTCTTGCATCAGGGTTCAGATTTGATGCTCTTTTTAGTTCAATCCTTCTTCTTTAGTGCAATGAATGAATGCACTAGATCCCCTTGTCTTTGTTTGCCTGAATCACAATCACTGATGTGATTGCTTACTTAATGAAGCTCAGCTTACTCGGCGTTGTCAGAATCATTTCTCCATGTATGCATGAGATCATGCATTTATCATTTAGATTTCTTCTTCAATCTCGCTTTGCACCGAAAGTATGAGGCAATCTTTAACTCTTGTGTAGCTCCAGAAAGGTGGGCGTGCTTCAACAATATTTGGCTCTCCTCTTCAAGCCCGGTGCGCAAGTCTCCATCTGGCGCACAAGTCTTAGGCGCGCAAGTATAACCTGGCGTGAAAGTGTCTCCAAAGCACCTGCGTGACTCTGCCTTCTTGAACTTCAAACCTGCACAACTCACTTCCTTCCTTGCCCAAATCACCTGGGGCGCTCAACCATAAGTCGGTGCGCAACCTCTACTTGCGCGACCCAACTACCACTTGCGCGGTTCAACCACCTGCATGACGAGAGCTCGAACAATCTCAAATTCTTGAGCTCTGTGTGAAATGAGGAGGTGTGGTCCAGTATTTATAGGCAAACTGGACCCCCTGCGCGGCGGCGCGCAAGTCATCCATCGGCGCGCAAGTCTCGGCCCCTGTTAGGCACTTGCGCGATCAATATCCAAACTTGCGCGAACATATTGAATTTTCCAAATTTGGATCTTCTGATCTCGAAAAACCATAGGCACGCAAGTTATAATGCATTCAAGGCGTCGGCGTGCAAGTCTCTTCCTGGCACATAATTCACCTGTGCGACCTCACCCAAACTTGCGCGACCCTTATCCCTTTGCCATATTTTGATGCTCTGATCTTCAAAAACATATGGCGCACAAGTTTCCTATCCTACAAGAGTATGGCGCGCAAGTCCCTTTGCCAAAATCACTCTTCTTCATTTGTTGATTTTGAGGCCCTGAAATTTGGCAAACACTGGAAAACGGCGCCACCTTGTATCTGCTCTTTTTGTACCGCCTCTAGATCATCCATTCCTCTGTCGATGTTCTTGAATCAAACATAGATCGTTGACCACAACTCTTGAACTTGACATGTCACCATGGAATCTCCTTTTTCAACAAATTTTTATGTCGTTTGTTTGCTTTTTCGACAAGCACGATCACCTCAACAGCACTTCTTCTTGGTGATCTGTATCCTTCAGCAACTCTTTTGCTTTTATCACAAACCCCACTATTGTGATATGTATTCTTTGAAGGAATAGCTTTAGTACCATCATCTTCTATGACAATGTGATGTGCATGGTCATTTCATAAGTCAACTCATTGGCACATTTCCTCCTTCATCAACCGTCATGATCAACTTCATGCAAACCATGTGATTCAATCCGTCAAGAAGTCTCTAGCATGGTTCTCACACAATCATGAGTAATTGCATGGTCTTCATAAAAACCCATTGTTCTCATGCAATAATGAGGAATTGCATGGTCTTCATCAAAGCCCATGGTTCTTATGCAATAAGGAGGAATTACATTGTCTTCATCCAAAAACACCATCCTTCTTTAATCATCCTTGGATGGATTACTCCTCACATTCTTCATTGTTGTAAACAATGTATCACATTTGACACATGTTCTTTGAACTTACGATCAGCACAACAATCATCTGAATCACTACTCCTCTACTTCATTGGAGTACTTCATGATCTCCTTCATTGTGAGCTTCCTTTCCTCCATTTTATTGGAGTACTTCTTGATCTCTTTCATTTTGATATTCCATTGACAACTATTGACAACAAATACAAACCTATACACAAAGTGGTTCCAACAGAGTATTGTATGGAAATTCTTTTTATCGGCTCCTTCATGGTTCCATTGATTCATTTTCATATTGTCAAGTGGCATTAGACTGCTAGAGTTATGAGATAGTTTGAATTTCTTCAGCTCGTTCCTAACCCGCCCAGTCAGTTACCTTTACTTAATTCCTTGAATATTTCATGGAAGAATGACTTTGAGTGAAGAAGATACCATACCATATATATTTATATATGAGACAGATGATAGGAGTCCCAGTTATGAGGGGAAAAGATAGTATGTTTTCATTTATTGGATCAGATGGATTGTGTGTCATTTTACTACACGTCCCTAGATAGATTTCTAATATGACACAGACGTGGATTTCATCAGTTGTTATTCATTATTCCTTCCACTATTGAACAAATTTTGTATTAACATTACTTAATAATGGAATTTTTTTTCACAGGATACTTGTATCACTCGTCTACTTCACATCTATGATCTAGTAAAGGGAGGCGCATTGGAAAAGACATATTTTCACAGCGCTTTAGAAGATTTTATTCCTTCGATGAACGATATTTATCATGACATTTTCTTTGATCCCCCACATGATGTTGAGGATGCCGAGCCTAATATAGATGTACCAGGGGATGGCGACTCTATTATGGATGATGATGTTCCACAAGAGGAGAGTGTTTGTCATGATCAGTCAAATGCTCCTTCATATTCTCAATCATAGCCTTAGAAAGATATAGACGTTGAATGGACTGATCTGGATGCTTTATTACTCTTTTTTATACAGACATTTTTAGCACAATAACCACATTCTTCATATGTTGTTGAGAGTTCCAGCCAGCATCCACTATCCTTGTCGATGCTGATGTTCCACAAGAGGAGAGTGTTAATCATGATCAGTCAGATGCTCATTCAGATTCCCAATCATATCCATGGACATATATAGATGTTTAATGGACTAATTTTTATGCTTTATTACCCATTTTTATACAGACATTTATAGCATAATATCCACCTTCTTTATATGTTAGTGAGAGTTCCAGCCCACATCCACTATCCTTAGAGGTATGATACGGTACACGCGGTGAGACTGTACATCCACCCCCTATCACACATGAGTATGTGGAGGTCACTACCGATGATGATATATTAGAGCATCATACGTTAGAGAGGAGACATAGATAGACACGACGTGGATGCATCCGGTATACGTCTGGCTATGGGACATAGGAGCATCCATTCCAAAGGCGTAGATTAGGTTCATATTATATTTATGATACATGTTGTATGTGCCTTACTATTATCATTTATAGAGCTCCATTATTTTTTAAAAAGTGCTTTATTGTTATCAAATTATCTACCAAAATCAACAATTACTATTTACTATTCATATAGTTACTTAGTATTATTATATATATATGTCTAATAAATAATATTTTTAAATTCATTAATAATTATTAATTATATTAATTATTTTTAATTCAAAAAGACTTTGGAAGAAAAGATCCACAAACATGAAGAAATATTTATAAATATTATTGATCTCAATGATTTTAAATTGGATGTAAAATTCTAGAATATCAAAGAACATGAATCTTTGTTAAAAAAAATTAGGTTGAATGAAGAATAATTGGAAAGAATTTTGGATATTTGTGAAGAGTAGGTGATTGTGATTGAAGATAAAAAACCACAATATGAGATGTATGGAATTAGAAATTCATTTGGCCAATTCTGAAAAGATACATATTTAGACTTTATAAAAGGACACAATTTCTACCGGTACTAAATTTTCACTGGAGGGTTTTATGGTTAAAATACCTCCATCATGTTATAAAATTACGAAGATTATGAAAAAGATTTATTTGATATTCTTCCAGAATAAGAAAAAATCATTAAGAGGGTTAATATTGCATCATCCATGAAGACTAATATAGAAAAAAAATATCCTCAAAAATTAGAATGTAATGTGAAGAGATACCTTATATACAAATATAAATGAGAACATATGTTCAGATGTTAAATCATGAATACTAGAGGAATTTGACCAACTTCATTGAGGAAAAAACCCATCCTTACTATTCACATTAAGAAGTGAGTAAGATCCACCATATTTCCTTAATCGTTATTTATTTTATCAATTCTTATGATGTAAAGAATTAATGGAGAACTATGTTCTCAGGGGGAGAACATGAGAAGCAGTGAGTGCTATCAATTCATTATCACAAATATGAAGAAGTTATCATCCTCAAATTATTCCTGAATTGGTTTTCAAATACAAATAATAAATAGGTTCATCATTGATGAATTTTAAGAATGTGTTATCATATACAAGACAATAAGTATAAATAAGACATCATCATGGTTTCATCATATTTTTGGTATCCTAAAGAATAAGTATTGAATAAGATCATATTTGGTGAAGTTATATGTGTTTTCAAAGTTGGAAAAATCATAATTCGAAGATGAATTATATTATACTCTCAATATTGGAACATCTTAAAAACCATTATTGAAGAGATCCACCATTATAAAGATATTTATGAGTGTTTCCCTTCAGGGGGAGGTAAATGAAGAAATTTGAAATTACTTCCAGAATTAGTAAATCAATTAGAATAAAATCTAATTATTGTAGAATGATCTGGAAGATCATGCTATTGAAAGAGGAATATTTTTCTAAATTTCCATTCATTTTAAGCAAAAAAATCAATAAAAGGGGTTGTAATTGAATTAATAAATTAAATAAGAAAAGTTCAAGTATGGATGCAATCAAAGGCTTCTTATACTTATTATTTCACTTGAATGTTTTTGATATATTATTTTGTTAAAGTGAGTGCATGATTTTTAGGTTGATTATTATAATAAAAGTTTTATATTTCATATAATATCTTCATCCTGAACTAAAATTAGATTACCCTTGATGATAAGTACATGAGTTCTCATTTCATGTGGTATCATTATCAATTGGTAGAGGAAAACATTGTTTCCCAAATCAAATACTATTATTTTCTAGACCGAGTATGGATCACGTATACTTAGAGTGAAATAATGGATGACACGTTTCTTAAGTATGAACTGATACCCTTTTCCCTTGAGACTTTTACTTCCTGTTAATATACCTGAGAGGAAGTGGAATGAATGTTTGGTAACGTAAAGTGTATATATTAACATATTAAAATATTGACATCTTCAATTGGAAATAAAGTTGTATGTATGGATCTGTTGCAAAAAATTTATGAACAAACAATAGTGGCAATCGAGCAGTGCACCAAGAATCAGACCAATTGATCAAAATGGAAATGATCATGACTATTAGTATTTTTGATTATTTAATTAATACGTATTAATATTTATTTATATTTATTTATATTTTATACATATTGATTATTTTTTAATTAATATGTATTTATATTTAATTAGTATTTAAAAATATTGATGATTTTTTTTAATTAAAAATTCTAGAAGAAGCGTGAACCCAATTCATGCTTCCTTAATACAATTCACGTAAGAAGCGTGAACCTCATTCACGCTTATTGGTAAGGGAAGAAGCGTGAATGGAGTTCACACTTCTCAAGACCCTTTTTAAAAAAAATTATGAACCCTATCCCATTTATAATAAAAATAAAAAACCCATAAAAAACCTAGTGATAGATTAGTACACCAAGAATCAAACCAGTTGATCAAAATGGGAATGAAAACTATTATTAATATTTTTGATTATTTAATTAATATGTATTAATATTTATTTATATTTATTTATATTTTATACATATTTATTATTTTTTAATTAATGGGTATTTATATATAATTAGTATTTATAACTATTAATGACTTTTTAATTAAACAATTCAAAGGAAGTGTGAACCTCATTCATGCTTCTTTCATACAATCCACACAAGAAGCATGAAGGGGGTTCACACTTCCTGGTGAGGGGATATGCGTGAACATGGTTCATGCATCTTGGGACCCTTTTTAAAAAATACTCAGAACACTATCCCGTTTCTATAAATAAATATTTTAAAAACCCAACAAAAACCCTGTGGTATCACATCTACTTGAAGAATCCCCTCCTTCTTTTATTCTCATGTGGTAACCTCCCTATCTAACAGATTATTAACAAATAGATTTTTCCAACTGTATTCCTCCACTACAATGACCCTTATACCCTTTTCTAGAAAATTCTTTCAAGGCTATACCAAATAGCTGTGTCCAGATGTATTCTTCCTCTATGCTGATGTGTCCTAGTCTCTATCATACCCCCCTCCACATTCACGGGTGCGGGTACTCTATAGTTTGTGTATGGAGTCGGCTTCGTTGCACCCGAAAAGGCATGAGTCCTCCATAGGGTTAATAATGTTTTTTACTCAATCGATCAATGTTATAGGAATCATCGGGGTGTGGGTCTTCTATTTATAGAGGCAGGTTTAGGTTGGCACACTCAGATTGTTACCGGTTTAGGTGGGACCATAGTGGGTCAGGTCATGTCAGACATGTTGTCGTTTACTATAAAATCCTCTAGTGGTAATGAAATGTGGGGACAATATTATAGACACTAGCATTCAAGAATGTTTTCAAAGTTAGTAATAAGATAGAGAACACTGTTTAAATTTACACCAAGTGAATCTTATTTGTTTTTATGCCTATTGAATGGGTTTGGACAAGGTTTTAAGTGGTTATTTTGGGCATATTTAGTTATTTTGTTTCCAAAGAAGATAACATTGTATGGAGTGAATGATGAAATCCATCCAAACTGTGATACAATATGTTTCATACCGCACACACACACACATAAACATGAAGTGAACATAGGCTAGCGTGAATGGTGAAAACTCTTATCCTTAACGAGTGGTTGAGGGTTCACATATCAACTCATGTATATTGATCGAACTTGTGATAAGAGTGTCATATCATTTACCATCAGTATATCATGGGAGATTAGTCTCTGTTGCTGGATGTGGATATTCCTGATCTATCACAAAAAAACAAAGGAATAAAATAAAGAAAAAGATAAAAGAAAAATATTATATCAAATTTCAAACTACAACAATTAATGTCTTGGGTTACATGCCCACCCAACATAATATAAGTGTAAACATTATATAAACTTAGAGTTTATCATGTGATACAAGTGAATAAACAAGCTCAAGAGGCCTCGTGTTGTGCCTCGTGCCATGCCTCAAGTGGTGGGCCTAACTTGATCAGTCCTCAGGATGTTTTTTCTCTAAGGATCTTGGGCCAATATTGAAATTTTAGATGTTCAGGGGTGCCATGGTATATATGGATGCTTGAAAATATTCAATTCATGAAGGATGATAATGTCCAATCATAGAGTCTCTTACCTACGGGTCCATCTCACTCACATGCCAAGTGTCACCAACAAGGGAACCTTTTACCCCCATCCATGGGTCTATATCACTCAAATGTAAAAGAAATAAATGTAGTTGGGTTATAAACTTTTACTTTAGAGTCTTAAGTTTTTTTATTTTGTGAGATTGTGAAAGTTTTATTTCCCTGATGGTGAAGAAAATTTTCCCTTTCAGTTGTTTGAGTTTTATCATTTTTTGTTTTATTTTTTTCCCAATTTTATCATCTCCTGAAGTCTCTTTTGGTTGTTGATAAATTATTATTTTTGAACATTGGTAATAAAGTGAAGGGCCTGAAGTATTTGATTCTTTCCATCCTTTATTTTTTTCCATAGTTTCAGGCAGTATGAAATTGCTTTGCTATGTTTGGGAATGCTAAATTTTCACTTTGGGCACACTATCCATGGTTTGGAGGTAAGATTACAAGTGCCTGTCTTTATCAGGCACATGTAAAGATTATTTATATTGTCCATAGTGAGTATCTCAAGAGGGGGGTGAATTTAGTACCTAATAAAAATTTCTGTTAAATATGAATTATTTTGAAATCCCCTAAATGTTTTAAATATAGGAAAGTTTATCCAAATAAGTAGTATGATATATATCATAATATTTCTAAATATTAATATAAAGATTTATTAGGTCATGGATGAATAATATATAATATTATTTAATCCTTTGAAATCAATTTAATTAATTAAAATATTATATAAACACAAATTAAGATAAACTATCAATGTATAATTTTATTTTATAGTTAAAATAATTTTTAGTTTTAAAGTGGAAATAAAATAAAACAAAATTAAAACACACAGTGAAAAAAATGAATTCAGGAGGTTCAGTCTCAAGTCGAGACCTAGACCTCTCTACTTGGTGATCACCTACCACCAAGCAGTTTATATAAAATAAACTAGATAATCCACAACCCAGACCAGGTTTATCAAACAGTTTATAGTTGTCCAGGTCACATACAACCTCTTCCGCAATTATACATTGGAGTAAAATAAAACAGGCCACACAAAGACCTCTACCACTCTTATACATGGGAGAAAAAAAGAATTTTTTTGAGAAGATATCAAGTATCTTCCAGTTTAGTGTTGGAGATAGTGTGCGTGTGGTAAAGTAAAGTAAGCACACACACTGCTCGATGTGTAATAAAACTAAACAAAATCGAGAAAACTAGTAGAAGAGAGTTTTAGAAGGCTTGGTATATTACAATGTAGCTTGTGACTGTAGATTTGAATCAGAAATGAAGATCGATTCAGGTTCTCATGAAGTCTTTAGAAATACAGAGTTTCATAACTCCTATTTTCTGAATGGAGGAAAGAACTGGATTTGACGATGTTTTTCCTTCCTTGGTATAATAGGTTCAACTCTATGTGATTTGAGGTAGTTCGAGATTTTTTCTTCGCATTAGTTTTATGCTTCTGTTACTACCTCTATTTTCTTCTATGTATATTTTTATATATACACCTTTATCACACAGGGGAGTGTGCTTCCATTTTTATCAGATGTTTCAAGAACATACAAATTAGCTACAACCTCATGATACACATTCTCACATGGTTTCAATCATACTTTTAAGGTACAAACATGAAGTCTATTCTGGTACCAATCAGTAAATCCAAGTAGGGTGTGAGTAAAACTCAGTAGGCCACCACCAATGATGTCTAAAATAATATCCAGTCAATAACAATATATGATATTTTATAAATAACAAATCACAAATCAATAAGTAAATAGTTATCACATTTCATATTCTTTAATTTACCACATAATTTCCTCAGGTTTATGAAGGCACCCAACCCATCAATATCTGCTTTGGCCCATGCTGGGGTGTGGACCATATCACATAGGGATTTAAAATTCATTTTAACATGGCCTTTCATTATCCATTTAATTTTAATTCATAACATTTCTAATTGGAACCATAGTCCAATGCCAACATTTTAGGCCTAGAATGCCATGGCTAAGACCCCATGGGTATTTTAAGCATCA
This sequence comes from Viscum album, assembly GCA_963277665.1. NCBI lineage: Eukaryota > Viridiplantae > Streptophyta > Magnoliopsida > Santalales > Viscaceae > Viscum > Viscum album. The sequence goes on from OY728138.1 coordinate 1,673,349,700, forward strand.
ATCAGTGTCCCACAATCTTTTCATCAAAAAATCTCACAAGTGGGATTTTTAAGCATCGGTCCATGACCCACACTCATTATCAATCGATCACATAAGTGATCTTCTGAAGCATTGGTCCATGTCTCACACTCATTATCACATGCATCACACAAGTGTACTTTTGAAGCATCAGTTCATGTCCCACACTTATTATCACATTCATGAATTTTGGTTCTAGAATGCCATGTATAGCACCCCATGAGTATTTGAAGCATTAGCCCATGTTCCATAACCCGTTTATCAATCAATCACATATATCACATGTATCACATTTAACAAGGATAATCATAATTAACCCACTCATAGACATTTCACATCATGGTATACCATTAAAATTACTAAAAAAATCATGGTTTAACAATTTAATCACATGGAATAATACAAAAAAATTCATTATTTAAACTATTTATCTATATTGATTAACATAACCCATTAACTTTTCAAGGTTAAACCAAACATCCCTTTATTCCCATTATTAATCAATTCTAGAACTAAACAATTAACCAATTACACAATCCCATTTAATTAAACAAATCCACAATTCCAATCACCCATCATTTCTATAATCACATCAATCCATTAATTAATCAGTCAATTAATTAATCCAATTTAAACAATTTACAGTTGCTCCAAATTCAACCCATTCAATTGTCACGTGGTAATTCAATTTAATCTAATTAAATTCCAACTATAATTTCCAAATAATGGAAATTGAAATTTCACAATTACATAAATGTAATTAAATCAATATTATTAGATTTTCAATTTATACCACCTACCTCAAGATCATTGATGGATACTCACCAATAAAAATCCCCAAATTGAAGCAGAATGTTCAAGAACACGATGAATAAAGAGATCTAGATACAAAAAATAGATCTAATATCAAATATATTATATTAATAAAAACCTAGATCTAAATCCATCACCAAATATGGAAAACATTCTTTCAAAATATGATATAAATAGGGGAGAGAGGGAGGAAACCAATTGGGACGAGATCACTTATCGGGAGAGGTGGAGATTTGTAAAATGGATCCTTAATTTTCCAAGAATGGAGTTTGAAAGCCCTTGGAATCTGTATGGGAGCCTCCATAAACTAGAGGAATGAGTTAAGGTTGAGATGGGTGTTTTGGGATAAAATACATGGGTTTTATATTTTTAAAGAACTTTCTGGGGTTTTTTTTATGCGCTCGATTTCCTCTATGGGGTACATAGGTTTCCCAAACTGTGAACGTCCTCCTAGGGAGTCACATGGTTACTACTAAGAGGAAACATGTTTTGAAAAACTATGCATCATCCATGAAAATATCCTCTATTTGGGTTTACACGGTTTGTTTGTCAGGGCGAACAGTTTGGGTAAACCATGCGCCAACTGTGCACTACCCATTTTCTTTCCAAAATTCTCTAATATCACCCCAAAACTCCGCAAAGTAAAACCCATACAAGATACACCAAAATAAGGGTAAAAGAGTACCTATAAAAAAGAACGAGGCATTTACCAAAAAGGTCATGTTCTTACAATCTCCCATCCTTATAACATCTCTTCCTCGAGTTATACACCCAAGTATCTCAAAGATTCTAAGGTAAAAAGAGAAAGCCATTGAGCCCACATATCCACTTCTCTCTCCCATGTTTCTTCCTGAACATGGCCATATTTCCATAATACATGAACTATTAGCATGGTCTTTCCTCAAAACACTTTTTAATTGTGATCGAACACATGTATCAGATGCTCCTCAAAGGATACATCAGTCTCAAGCTCAACATCATCCACATCGATCACATGAGAAAGGTTGAGGTGATACCACTGAAGTTGTGAAACCTAAAAAACATAGATGTGAACCTTGGATCATGGTTAGATACAATCGAGAGTAGAACACCATGCAGTCACACCACTTCCTTCACACATATCTTTGCAAGTTGTTCAAGTGAGAGATCTTCATGAATAGTGATAAAATGGGTAGTATTGGTGAGTCCGTCAACCAAAACCCATATCATATTATTTACCTTCGACGTCTTCGGGAGACCTGTGACAAAGTCCATAGTGACATTCTCCCATTTCCACATGGGTATAGAAAATGGTTGCATCATCCCTTTGGACTTTTGTTTCCCTGCTTTAACTTGATGACATACCAAGCACCTTGATATATATTCTACAATCTCTTTCTTCATGTTATCTCACTAGAAGTGTTCTAAAGGATCTTGGTACATATTGGTGCTACCAGGAAGGATATAGAATGTTGACATATGTGCATTGTCAAATATCTCATTCTTCATCTTGGGTGATGAAGGCACACAAATTCATGTTCCAAACTAAATCACACCATCATTGTCGATATGGAACTCTTGCAGCTTTCTATCCTTTACTTCATTCACCTTCTTTTGTAACTCCAAATCAAACCTTTATGCCTCCTTAATCTTCTCTTGGATAGATGGTCACAAAATCATTTGGGAAGGTAGTATTTATCCCCTTCCCTTATGATTTTTAAATACATCAATTGAATATCTAAGAATATAGGGTATTTCTCAATATGTAACATGGATAGAGTAGCCGGTTATTTTCTACTTAGAGCATCATCTACCTTGTTTGCCTTTATAGGATAGTAGTGAATAGAGTAATCGTAACCCTTGATTATATCTAACCATCTTTTTTGAGTCATGTTGAGCTTCTTTTGTGTGAATATATACTTTAGGCTCTCTTTTTCAGTGTATATGTCAAACTTCTCAACATAAAGGTAGTACCGCCATATTTTTAGGGAAAAAAATCATGGCTTCCAGCTCTAGATCATGCGTTAAGTAGTTCTGATCATGGATCTTCAACTTCTGTGAGGCATAGGCTACTAAATTTTATTTTTTCATGAGTACACAACCCAATACTTTCTTTGAATCTTCATTGTATATCACAAAACTTTCTAAACTTTTCAGTAATGTGAGTACAGGTGTAGTGATCAACCTTCTCTTTATATCCATGAATCTTCCATCACATTATTCCGTCCAGACATACTTTACCCCATTCCTTGTTAACTTTTTTAGTGGGCTTGACAATCATGAGAGATTTCTCACAAATCGTCGAAATTACCAAGATAATCCAAAAAAACTATGGATTTCTATGACACTAGAGGGTTTGGGCTATTACTCAATCCCATTTTTTTTAATGGTCTATAAAAATTCCCTCACTTTTGATCACATGTCCCAAGAACGTGACTTTATTCATTCAAAATTCACACTTCCTGAACATGGCATACGAATTCTCCTTTCTCAATGTCTCCAACACAAGACTTAGGTGTTCTTCATGTTCCTCCATTATCTTAGATAAGATAAGAATATCATCAATAAACACCACCACAAATTTTTCAAGGTAATTTATAAAGACTATATTCATCAAATCCATGATGATTTTAGGGGAATTAGTAAGTCCGAATAGAATTACCAGAAACTCATAGCACCCATATATTTAATAGAATTCAGTCTTATGAATATCTTCCTTCTTCACCTTTATCTGATGATATCCAGAATGAATATCCAAATTTGAGAAGTAATGATCTCCTCTTAACTTATAGAACAAGTCATCAATCCTTGTATAAGGATACTTGTTCTTTTTGGTGATCTTGTTGAGTTCTTGATAATTGATACACATCTGCATCGATCCATCCTTCTTCTTTACAAAGAACACTATAACTCCCCAAGGTGATGCACTAGGGAATATAAACCCTTTTTGTAACGCCCCGACCCCAGCTACCCAGAGTCGGTGCATTATTACATAACATTGGCATGATCACAAGAAAGATCAAATCTCGAAAGACCGATTGGTTTAGTAGCCTTGGAAACACTAGATATATTCATAGGTTTTACATTACATCATAAAATGAAAAACTACTACAACAACATATTGTCTCCATAATCCACACTCATATCCCCACATAATATCCCTGCAGGTCATTCATAATTTACTTCTTCACTTCCTGGGAAAAATAAAACATAGAAAAGGGGTGAGCTCAAATGCCCAGTAAGGATAACAATATAGCGGAAACTATCATAAATAAGAATAAACATTTAAGGCAATGTATAACTAAAACAAAAGCCTTTCAAACTTGAACTTTCAACATAGTATGGCATAAATAAAATGAAATAATGCCATTTACTTATTCACATGGATATTCTACTAATCGAATAATCACATGCAAAAATCAATAACCACTTTCATAATGTTGGAATGCATAATGCCAGACTATCATAACCACATAGCCAAGGCCTCATGCCAAGACTACAAATAAGATTTTGTCAAGGCCTTGTGCCAAGACACTAGTTTGTCTCATGAGACCTACCGATGCATCGAGGAGCTATAGCGGGCTCCACCCGTCACATATTAAGTCCAATGCATTCCCATATGAAAAGGTTTAAACATAACATAAACATTCATATTAAAACTAGCATATGAAATGTCAATACTTTCACCATAAACTATGAATGGTATAAAAATAGCACATCCACAGTCAAACATATCACAAAACCTTCAATACAATATAGAAGTTTTGTATCATAATAAATCAACTTCAAATAATCTTAAAATCCATCAAAGGATGTTGACATAGATGAAATCAAAATTCTTTTTAAAGAAATATCTCCTTTTATTTTGAAATAATTTAAGATCCATATAAAATAAAACATTTTCTTTGAAAATATTCTTATAAGATTGTAAGGGAAGCTTTGAAGATTTTATAACGGCGGAAAATAGCCGCACCCGCCGTATAAGTTAAAAAAACATTCTTACCATAATTCTGTCGAAAAGGTTAAAAAGGACCTTGTTTTGAAAAAGACCGAAAGATTCCTTTATAAACCACTTATAAAAGTCAAAAAGGGTATAAATGACTTTAACTCATATTCTAGTAAATAGTAAAAATGTTTTGAAATGCATTTTTAAGAAACATGGATGTGGATGATAACGAGATCCCAGTAGATTATTACGTATAAACAACCTTGGATAATGAAGAGGTTGTAAAGTAACCCTTACCTTGTACTTTTCCTTGGTTGGGGTAGGTTAACCTCCTGTATAATGGTGAAATAGTTGTTATTAAATTATACAAGAATCATATATAATAATATGATATCATATATGATCTTTTAACATTGATTTGTTAATAATATCTTAGAATTATCGTCGTTTCGGGAGTTAACTTACTCATTTTCTTTTATATGTTTTGTTACATAAGCCATGGTTTTTGTATCTTATTCATATCCAGAATGATATCCAGTCCTTAAACATCATTTTTAAATCATCAAATGATAATTATACTTGAATGGATACGATGGAGAATGAATCTCATCGTGTTCGTGGAGACGGTAGTCCGTACGTACGCACGAGCGACAATATCATTCTTTTGATATTAAAATAATATATAAATGGATGGTATATCATATATACAGAATCATTAAAATGTTATATTTATTATTTACATGAGTTAAAAATCATTATTATACCCATCCAAATAATATTATATTGAATAACAATTACACCACGACGTGGAGACGGTAGTCCGTACGTACGCACGTATGGTGACATGTTATTCAAAGGGTGGATAGAATACTGAATATGGTTGTACCATATTTATAATAACATCACAGTATATGTGAGATACTGGAGTTATTATTTTAGAATGGTAAGAACAAAGGAAGAAGAAGTGGAAGAAGAAATGAACTTGGAGAAGGGTGGTGAAATCATTACCTCTTCTTCGGGTTCTTCCTTTTGATTTGATCAAAAGGGCTCCTTAGGTTGGCTTTCTGATCAAACTAAGGCCTCTAGGTTGTAGTGAGGGATGTTGGGAGAGTATTTGGGCAGATTTTGGCCGAACCAAAAGGCTTTAGAGGTGTGAAGAAATGAGAAGGAGGAGTGCCCTTTTATAAGAGGGGTGAGGGGCACCTTTGGAAAAGCTAGAAATATTAATTTATAATAAATTCATATTCGGTTTCTAATGGCTCCAAGGCTGATTATTCAAAGGTTAATGTGGGGATAGGTCGAAAACCACTCAACCAATAGAATTTAGACAGGTTTGGGTACTTATATTAACCTTATCTTTAAGTATTAACTCTAAGTTAATTAGTTTCACTTTTACAATGTCTCTTTGTATTTTTATATAATATGGTTAATAAACTTACTATATACATCCAAGAGACCCCCAAGTGGTCCATTAATGATGAAACTATCATGATATAAGTCTCTTGGCCGAACCTTATATTTTTAGGAATTTAATATCAATTAATAATATAATATTTGTTTTAAGAACTCTTTTATGTCAATTTTGACACTATTCAATAGTTGATTTTTGTGAAACTCATAACAGATTGATTACTTCGAACAAAGTCAATTAAATAAATCCTAATATATCATATTATCCTAGAAAATTAGTTTAATTCATTAAAAGTTTCGTATTATATTTATTTGGGTATTTATAATATCAATTATTTTAATTTTTCACTATTATAGTAATTACAGCATCATCATTGTGTCATATATAAAATAAATTATTTAATGTCTAAAAATTATAAATAAAATATTATTATGTAGTAAATCTTGTTATCTTTCTAATTAATATTTATAATCTAAAATCCAACATATATAACCCTATGTAACAATTGTTGTTCTAAAAGATATATGCTTGTGTCATTTTTGTATTCATTTTAACTTAATTAAAATAAAGTGTCATTATCACTTACAAGTGGATCCATGGGGTCCCAAAATAGACCCAAAGATTCCCATGGTCGACCATGTATCAACCAATAGGTTTAAGACACGTTTTAGGGTAATTTAGTATTATTATAATATTATTTTTTTAACCCTTATTTACCGGATTTACCCTTAACCATGGTAAATAAAATATTTACCGCAATAATTATTCAAAATGTCTAAAAATAAAAGTTACCTATTTACACAATTTGAACATCCTGATTCCAAATATGGAATCCATTTTCCTAAATTCAAAACACAGAAGTGGTAGAAATTAATTTAAAATTAATTCCCGCTGTCAAAACAAAAAGCGTGTTTTTAAGAGATAATAACTATCAAAAGATTGACACTCGTTTATGTTCGGTTTAATTGTAAAATTATGTCCAATGACCAACATTATATTAAATGGTAAAAATATATTCTAGATATACTTTAAAACCACTCAAATTCATAATTTATCACTATTAATTATTTTGATTAAAAAAGTTGTTTTTAATTAAAACTTAGTAATTTTCACTATTCATCAAAATATGAAAGTTATCCGAAATGTACCAAAATTTCACCTTAGGCTAAATTCGATATTCCGAATCCAAAAATGAAGTCCATTTTCAAATATAAAATATATATAATTTCAAAAAGTAGGTATTACTATTCATAACGGCTAGTTTGATTAGTTATGGTGTGTTAGAACTCGGTGTTGCGTACAACACACGCTATCACATTATTCAAAGAGAAGCGTACCGTAGAAGCTTGGGGTGTTACATTCTCCCCTCCTTCAAATAATTACGTCCTCGCAATTTATAGGGTATTACTGCATAAAAGGACTCGGGTGGTTCTTCATCATAAGTTCCTCGGGTTCCCACGTTGCCTCTTCCATCTTATGGTTTCTCCACAAAACTTTTACCAGACGCGTCGTCCGGTTTCTCAGAACTTGTTCTCTCGTATCAAGAATCTTGACGGGCTCTTCGCAATAAGACAGATCGGGTTCCAGTTCTAATTCCTCATAGGTGAGTACATGCGTCGGATCAGGCATGTATTTCCTCAATAGAGATACGTGGAACACATCGTGAACTTTGGAGAGACTTGGCGGCATTGCCAATCGGTAAGCTACAACCCCAATTCGTTCTAGAATTTCGAAAGGTCCGATGTACCTGGGACTCAATTTACCTTTCTTACCAAAACGTATGACTCCCTTCCACGGAGATACCTTCAGAAAAACATGATCACCGACTTGAAATTCCAAATCCTTCCTTCGATTATCGGCATAGCTCTTCTGCCTACTTTGAGCTGCTTTGATGTGATTTTGGATTACTTTCACCTTTTCCACCGTTTCCTCCACCAGTTCTGGGCCTACAAGTTTTCTTTCACCAACGTCATCCCAACAGGTTGGTGTACGACATCTCTTTCCGTATAACGCTTCATATGGTGCCATCTGAATACTCGAATGGAAGCTATTGTTATAGGAAAATTCTACCAAAGGTAAATATTGATCCCACATACCCTGAAAGTCAAGTGAGCAAGATCTCAACATGTCTTCTAAGGTTTGAATAGTCCGTTCTGATTGTTCGTTTGTCTGAGGGTGGTAAGCAGTGCTCAAATGAAGTTCAGTATCCAGGGATTTCTGAAGACTTTTCCAGAATCTTGAAGTAAAACGGGGATCACGATCAGAAACAATCGATAGGGGTACTCCATGAAGTCTCACAACTTCATTAATATATAGTCTTGCTAGACGTTCCAGGGGTAGATCTTCTCTTATAGCAAGAAAATGTGTTGTCTTGGTAAGACGATCAACAATAACCCATATTGCATCATTCCTTCTAGGAGTCTTTGGTAGCCCCATGACAAAGTCCATCGTAACATTGTCCCATTTCCACTCCGGTATGGGAAGAGGTTGCATGACTCCTCCAGGCTGTTGCCTTCCAGCTTTCACTTGTTGACAAACCATACATCTTGACACAAAATCAGCAATCTCCCTCTTCATGTTGTCCCACCAAAAATGTTCCTTCAAATCTCTATACATTTTGGTGCTCCCAGGGTGTATAGAGAAATTGGAACTATGAGCATCATCCAGCAATTCCCTTTTTAGATCAGGTATATTGGGAACACAAAGTCTCTTCCCGAATTTCAAAATTCCATCTTCATACACAAAGTCTCTCAATCTCCCATCATTCACAGCTTTAATCTTCTTTTGGAATTCTTCATCATCGGTCTGAGAACTCTTAGTCCTTTCTAGAAAAGATGGTTTGGCAACCATTTGAAAAAGCATTGATGTTTCACCTTCCCTGGTTATTCCCATGTCCATCTTCACTAGATCCATGAAAATTGGATCCCTTTCAATTCTCATATTGTTCAAAACTCCATGGTCTTTTCTACTCAAAGCATCTGCCACCTTGTTTGCCTTCCCTGTGTGGTAGTGTATCGTACAATCATAATCCTTGAGTAATTCAAGCCATCTCCTTTTCCTCATGTTGAGTTCTTTTTGTGAGAAAATATACTTCAAACTCTTGTGATCAGTATAAATCTCACATTTTTCACCATAGAGGTAGTGCCTCCATATCTTCAAAGCAAAGATCACTGCTGCTAACTCGAGATCATGAGTAGGATAGTTTTGTTCATGAATTTTCAACTGTCGTGATGCATAAGCAATAACTCTATCATTCTGCATAAGGACACAGCCAAGTCCTTTCTTCGATGCATCACTATAAATAACGAACCCATCATTCCCCGATGGTAGAGTCAATATAGGAGCATTGACTAATCTTCTCTTCAGTTCTTCGAAACATTCTTCACACTCTTTTGTCCAAACAAATTTAACCCATTTACGTGTGAGCTTCGTTAATGGGTTAGCCAATCGGGCAAAATTCTGGACGAAACGTCGATAATAACCTGCCAAACCAATAAAACTACGTACCTCAGTTATACTCGTAGGTGCTGGCCATTCTTGGATTGCCTTGGTCTTAGAAGGATCAACAGAGATTCCATCTTTAGAGACAATATGGCCAAGAAAAGAAATCTCCTGAAGCCAGAATTCACACTTGCTAAACTTCCCATATAATTCATGCCTCCTCAGAGTCTTCAAGATAATGCGCAAGTGATTTTCATGATCTTCGTAGGTTTTGGAGTATACCAAGATATAATCAATAAATACCACCAAAAATTCATCGAGATACTCCTTGAAAACTCTATTCATTAGATCCATGAATACAAGGGGTGCATTAGTCAATCCAAACGGCATTACAGTAAACTCGTAATGCCCGTACCTGGTTCGAAATGCTATTTTCAGAATGTCTTCCTTCTTCACACACAACTGATGGTATCCAGATCGAAGGTCAATCTTTGAAAAGTATTGAGCTCCATGCAGTTGGTCAAATAAATCATCAATACGAGGTAGGGGATACTTGTTCTTTATCGTTATAGCATTGATCTCCCTGTAGTCGATACATAACCTCATAGATCCATCTTTCTTTTTAACAAAAAGAACAGGGGCTCCCCATGGATAAACACTAGGGCGAATAAATCCCTTATTACTCAATTCCTCTAGTTGTTTCTTTAGTTCGACTAACTCTACAGTGGCCATTCTATAAGGGGTCTTCGATATAGGCCTTGATCCAGGAATCAAATCAATAGAAAACTCAACTTCTCGTTATGGAGGATGTCCAGGTAAATCTTCCGGAAATACATCTACAAATTCTTTCACAACAGGTAAATCCTCTATTTGAACATTCCTTTCCTCACCGACAGTTATTTCATTCTCTTCCTCCCCAATAATTGAATTAAGTTGAGCTACTGGGGGTGGATCTAAATAAGAATTAGGTGGTGACGATTCTGCTCTAAAAATAAGGTGCTCCTTATCATTATCATCAAGAATCGTAACCTCTTTCTTCTTACAATAAATCTTCGCATCATAGTCCGAAAGCCAGTCCATACCGAGGATTATATCAAACTCAATCATAGGTATGACGATGAAATCAGCAGATAAAGAAAATTTATGTGCTCTAATGGGGACTGATTCACAAAACTTTGTTGCAACGATACTTCCCTTAGGAGTTTTAACTGACAACTCCCTTATTAAATCAAATTGGAAATATCTAATTTTCTTAGCAAACTGGGAAGATATGAAACAATGCGATGATCCAGAATCAAATAATTCATTTGCTAAACTTGAGGAAACCATTAAATTACCTGCCACCACGTCTTTCGGAGCTTCTACCTCAGCAGTAGTGATAGCATAAGCCTGTCCTTGATCCCTTGGCCTTTTCTGAGATAAGTTCTCCTGACGCTTAGGACATGCATTTGCATAATGCCCCATCTCCCTGCAATTATAGCACTGAACGTTGGTAGCTTCCTTCTTCCCCTTGCAATCATGAGCTTGGTGGCCTTTTTCACCACACTTGTAACAGACTCCCATTCCCTTCAAGCAAGTACCAGGATGTTTCTTCCCGCATTTACCACAAGATGGATATTCAACCTTTCCCTTCTTCCCCTTATTTCCATTCCCAGATTGATCAGCAGGTCTCTTCTTCTCTTTCTTTGCTTTAAAGTCATAAGACTTAGAGAATTCCTTTTCGGTCTTGATAGCACATGAGACAATGTCTTCGTACGATGAAAAGGATTGTGAGACTAACGCTCGACGGAGAAATGGTTTTAACCCATCAAAGAAACGATCAATCTTACTTCTTGGGTTACGAATATAATCACCAGCGTACCTCGCTAACCTTGTAAAGTTAGCCTCATACTTTGTGACATTCTCATCCTCCTTTTGTCTCAGACTCAGAAATTTCCTTTCCATATCTGCTCGATGGTCGCGAGGGAATTATTTTTCTAAAAACAGATCTTTGAACTCCCTCCATTCCATATTTGATACTTCATCATCTTCTCCAGTGAGGCGGTAAACTGCCATGATAACTTTTTACCTTTCACTGCTCCCCAAAGCCTGAAATATTTTCTCTAGGGAAAATATCCATTGCTCAGCTACTAATGGATTTGTATTCCCATTGAACGTTGGTGGTTGTTGCCTCATGAATCGATCTAACATTGATCCTCCACGCTGCGGATCAGGGTGCTCCATACGGGTAAGGTTATTATTCATAACCTGAGTAAGTTGTCCCAGTATGGTGATTAGCAGATCAGCACCAGTTGCATCACCAGCCCCACTATAATTATCTTGAGCAGAAGGGCAATCCCTACATGGAGTGCGTGCATTGATACGGTTTCCATTTCTTCCACTAGGCGCCATTTCTAAACAATGTCATAAACTAGATCATTTTATGAATCAAAATACATAATCCCATACTTATAAAACACTTAACATAAATTGAACTATTTATGGATATAATCCATAATCATAAGAATGTTTTCTTTGAGGAAGTATATACTCATAATCCCTTCAAAATGATTTGTAAAGAAAATGAGAGTTATCCTAAGCATATCCCCCGGGAGTGTCGTAACCAAGAGTGCAGCAAGGCCCGTTGTCGTGCACCAGTTCCCGTTCGAGTCTAGCTCAAAGCGGTGTTTTCGGGTTTTACCCCTAGGTACATCTGTGCCAGAGCCGCCTCTACCTGCTCGTATCCAGACAGGGATGTATTGCTTGGAAAACTCACAAAATCTCTACAATACCAAAATTCTAGGAAGTTCTTCTATACTAATCCTCAAAGTTCATCTTAGGTCTACGTGCTCTAATCAGAGTTTATCTAAATCTAGCTTCCAAGGTTTGTACTAAACTTCCTCTGATACCAACTGTAATGCCCCAACCCCAGCTACCCAGAGTCGGTGCATTATTACATAACATTGGCATGATCACAAGAAAGATCAAATCTCGAAAGACCGATTGGTTTAGTAGCCTTGGAAACACTAGATATATTCATAGGTTTTACATTACATCATAAAATGAAAAACTACTACAACAACATATTGTCTCCATAATCCACACTCATATCCCCACATAATATCCCTGCAGGTCATTCATAATTTACTTCTTCACTTCCTGGGAAAAATAAAACATAGAAAAGGGGTGAGCTCAAATGCCCAGTAAGGATAACAATATAGCGGAAACTATCATAAATAAGAATAAACATTTAAGGCAATGTATAACTAAAACAAAAGCCTTTCAAACTTGAACTTTCAACATAGTATGGCATAAATAAAATGAAATAATGCCATTTACTTATTCACATGGATATTCTACTAATCGAATAATCACATGCAAAAATCAATAACCACTTTCATAATGTTGGAATGCATAATGCCAGACTATCATAACCACATAGCCAAGGCCTCATGCCAAGACTACAAATAAGATTTTGTCAAGGCCTTGTTCCAAGACACTAGTTTGTCTCATGAGACCTACCGATGCATCGAGGAGCTATAGCGGGCTCCACCCGTCACATATTAAGTCCAATGCATTCCCATATGAAAAGGTTTAAACATAACATAAACATTCATATTAAAACTAGCATATGAAATGTCAATACTTTCACCATAAACTATGAATGGTATAAAAATAGCACATCCACAGTCAAACATATCACAAAACCTTCAATACAATATAGAAGTTTTGTATCATAATAAATCAACTTCAAATAATCTTAAAATCCATCAAAGGATGTTGACATAGATGAAATCAAAATTCTTTTTAAAGAAATATCTCCTTTTATTTTGAAATAATTTAAGATCCATATAAAATAAAACATCTTCTTTGAAAATATTCTTATAAGCTTGTAAGGGAAGCTTTGAAGATTTTATAACGGTGGAAAATAGCCGCACCCGCCGTATAAGTTAAAAAAACATTCTTACCTTAATTTTGTCGAAAAGGTTAAAAAGGACCTTGTTTTGAAAAAGACCGAAAGATTCCTTTATAAACCACTTATAAAAGTCAAAAAGGGTATAAATGACTTTAACTCATATTCTAGTAAATAGTAAAAATGTTTTGAAATTCATTTTTAAGAAACATGGATGTGGATGATAAAGAGATCCCAGTAGATTATTACGTATAAACAACCTTGGATAATGAATAGGTTGTAAAGTAACCCTTACCTTGTACTTTTCCTTGGTTGGGGTAGGTTAACCTCCTGTATAATGGTGAAATAGTTGTTATTAAATTATACAAGAATCATATATAATAATATGATATCATATATGATCTTTTAACATTGATTTGTTAATAATATCTTAGAATTATCGTCGTTTCGGGAGTTAACTTACTCATTTTCTTTTATATGTTTTGTTACATAAGCCATGGTTTTTGTATATTATTCATATCCAGAATGATATCCAGTCCTTAAACATCATTTTTAAATCATCAAATGATAATTATACTTGAATGGATACGATGGAGAATGAATCTCATCGCGTTCGTGGAGACGGTAGTCCGTACGTACGCACGAGCGACAATATCATTCTTTTGATATTAAAATAATATATAAATGGATGGTATATCATATATACAGAATCATTAACATGTTATATTTATTATTTAAATGAGTTAAAAATCATTATTATACCCATCCAAATAATATTATATTGAATAACAATTACACCACGACGTGGAGACGGTAGTCCGTACGTACGCACGTATGGTGACATGTTATTCAAAGGGTGGATAGAATACTGAATATGGTTGTACCATATTTATAATAACATCACAGTATATGTGAGATACTGGAGTTATTATTTTAGAATGGTAAGAACAAAGGAAGAAGAAGTGGAAGAAGAAATGAACTTGGAGAAGGGTGGTGAAATCATTACCTCTTCTTCGGGTTCTTCCTTTTGATTTGATCAAAAGGGCTCCTTAGGTTGGCTTTCTGATCAAACTAAGGCCTCTAGGTTGTAGTGAGGGATGTTGGGAGAGTATTTGGGCAGATTTTGGCCGAACCAAAAGGCTTTAGAGGTGTGAAGAAATGAGAACGAGGAGTGCCCTTTTATAAGAGGGGTGAGGGGCACCTTTGGAAAAGCTAGAAATATTAATTTATAATAAATTCATATTCGGTTTATAATGGCTCCAAGGCTGATTATTCAAAGGTTAATGTGGGGATAGGTCGAAAACCACTCAACCAATAGAATTTAGACAGGTTTGGGTACTTATATTAACCTTATCTTTAAGTATTAACTCTAAGTTAATTAGTTTCACTTTTACAATGTCTCTTTGTATTTTTATATAATATGGTTAATAAACTTACTATATACATCCAAGAGACCCCCAAGTGGTCCATTAATGATGAACCTATCATGATATAAGTCTCTTGGCCGAACCTTAGATTTTTAGGAATTTAATATCAATTAATAATATAATATTTGTTTTAAGAACTCTTTTGTGTCAATTTTGACACTATTCAATAGTTGATTTTTGTGAAACTCATAACAGATTGATTACTTAGAACAAAGTCAATTAAATAAATCCTAATATATCATATTATCCTAGAAAATTAGTTTAATTCATTAAAAGTTTCGTATTATATTTATTTGGGTATTTATAATATCAATTATTTTAATTTTTCACTATTATAGTAATTACTGCATCATCATTGTGTCATATATAAAATAAATTATTTAATGTCTAAAAATTATAAATAAAATATTATTATGTAGGAAATCTTGTTATCTTTCTAATTAATATTTATAATCTAAAATCCAACATATATAACCCTATGTAACAATTGTTGTTCTAAAAGATATATGCTTGTGTCATTTTTGTATTCATTTTAACTTAATTAAAATAAAGTGTCATTATCACTTACAAGTGGATCCATGGGGTCCCAAAATAGACCCAAAGATTCCCATGGTCGACCATGTATCAAACAATAGGTTTAAGACACGTTTTAGGGTAATTTAGTATTATTATAATATTATTTTTTTAACCCTTATTTACCGGATTTACCCTTAACCATGGTAAATAAAATATTTACCGCAATAATTATTCAAAATGTCTAAAAATAAAAGTTACCTATTTACACAATTTGAACATCCTGATTCCAAATATGGAATCCATTTTCCTAAATTCAAAACACAGAAGTGGCAGAAATTAATTTAAAATTAATTCCCGCTGTCAAAACAAAAAGCGTGTTTTTAAGAGATAATAACTATCAAAAGATTGACACTCGTTTATGTTCGGTTTAATTGTAAAATTATGTCCAATGACCAACATTATATTAAATGGTAAAACTATATTCTAGATATACTTTAAAACCACTCAAATTCATAATTTATCACTACTAATTATTTTGATTAAAAAAGTTGTTTTTAATTAAAACTTAGTAATTTTCACTATTCATCAAAATATGAAAGTTATCCGAAATGTACCAAAATTTCACCTTAGGCTAAATTCGATATTCCGAATCCAAAAATGAAGTCCATTTTCAAATATAAAATATATATAATTTCAAAAAGTAGGTATTACTATTCATAACGGCTAGTTTGATTAGTTATGGTGTGTTAGAACTCGGTGTTGCGTACAACACACGCTATCACATTATTCAAAGAGAAGCGTACCGTAGAAGCTTGGGGTGTTACATTCTCCCCTCCTTCAAATAATTACGTCCTCGCAATTTATAGGGTATTACTGCATAAAAGGACTCGGGTGGTTCTTCATCATAAGTTCCTCGGGTTCCCACGTTGCCTCTTCCATCTTATGGTTTCTCCACAAAACTTTTACCAGACGCGTCGTCCGGTTTCTCAGCACTTGTTCTCTCGTATCAAGAATCTTGACGGGCTCTTCGCAATAAGACAGATCGGGTTCCAGTTCTAATTCCTCATAGGTGAGTACATGCGTCGGATCAGGCATGTATTTCCTCAATAGAGATACGTGGAACACATCGTGAACTTTGGAGAGACTTGGCGGCATTGCCAATCGGTAAGCTACAACCCCAATTCGTTCTAGAATTTCGAAAGGTCCGATGTACCTGGGACTCAATTTACCTTTCTTACCAAAACGTATGACTCCCTTCCACGGAGATACCTTCAGAAAAACATGATCACCGACTTGAAATTCCAAATCCTTCCTTCGATTATCGGCATAGCTCTTCTGCCTACTTTGAGCTGCTTTGATGTGATTTTGGATTACTTTCACCTTTTCCACCGTTTCCTCCACCAGTTCTGGGCCTACAAGTTTTCTTTCACCAACGTCATCCCAACAGGTTGGTGTACGACATCTCTTTCCGTATAACGCTTCATATGGTGCCATCTGAATACTCGAATGGAAGCTATTGTTATAGGAAAATTCTACCAAAGGTAAATATTGATCCCACATACCCTGAAAGTCAAGTGAGCAAGATCTCAACATGTCTTCTAAGGTTTGAATAGTCCGTTCTGATTGTTCGTTTGTCTGAGGGTGGTAAGCAGTGCTCAAATGAAGTTCAGTATCCAGGGATTTCTGAAGACTTTTCCAGAATCTTGAAGTAAAACGGGGATCACGATCAGAAACAATCGATAGGGGTACTCCATGAAGTCTCACAACTTCATTAATATATAGTCTTGCTAGACGTTCCAGGGGTAGATCTTCTCTTATAGCAAGAAAATGTGCTGTCTTGGTAAGACGATCAACAATAACCCATATTGCATCATTCCTTCTAGGAGTCTTTGGTAGCCCCATGACAAAGTCCATCGTAACATTGTCCCATTTCCACTCCGGTATGGGAAGAGGTTGCATGACTCCTCCAGGCTGTTGCCTTCCAGCTTTCACTTGTTGACAAACCATACATCTTGACACAAAATCAGCAATCTCCCTCTTCATGTTGTCCCACCAAAAATGTTCCTTCAAATCTCTATACATTTTGGTGCTCCCAGGGTGTATAGAGAAATTGGAACTATGAGCATCATCCAGCAATTCCCTTTTTAGATCAGGTATATTGGGAACACAAAGTCTCTTCCCGAATTTCAAAATTCCATCTTCATACACAAAGTCTCTCAATCTCCCATCATTCACAGCTTTAATCTTCTTTTGGAATTCTTCATCATCGGTCTGAGAACTCTTAGTCCTTTCTAGAAAAGATGGTTTGGCAACCATTTGAAAAAGCATTGATGTTTCACCTTCCCTGGTTATTCCCATGTCCATCTTCACTAGATCCATGAAAATTGGATCCCTTTCAATTCTCATATTGTTCAAAACTCCATGGTCTTTTCTACTCAAAGCATCTGCCACCTTGTTTGCCTTCCCTGTGTGGTAGTGTATCGTACAATCATAATCCTTGAGTAATTCAAGCCATCTCCTTTTCCTCATGTTGAGTTCTTTTTGTGAGAAAATATACTTCAAACTCTTGTGATCAGTATAAATCTCACATTTTTCACCATAGAGGTAGTGCCTCCATATCTTCAAAGCAAAGATCACTGCTGCTAACTCGAGATCATGAGTAGGATAGTTTTGTTCATGAATTTTCAACTGTCGTGATGCATAAGCAATAACTCTATCATTCTGCATAAGGACACAGCCAAGTCCTTTCTTCGATGCATCACTATAAATAACGAACCCATCATTCCCCGATGGTAGAGTCAATATAGGAGCATTGACTAATCTTCTCTTCAGTTCTTCGAAACATTCTTCACACTCTTTTGTCCAAAAAAATTTAACCCATTTACGTGTGAGCTTCGTTAATGGGTTAGCCAATCGGGCAAAATTCTGGACGAAACGTCGATAATAACCTGCCAAACCAATAAAACTACGTACCTCAGTTATACTCGTAGGTGCTGGCCATTCTTGGATTGCCTTGGTCTTAGAAGGATCAACAGAGATTCCATCTTTAGAGACAATATGGCCAAGAAAAGAAATCTCCTGAAGCCAGAATTCACACTTGCTAAACTTCCCATATAATTCATGCCTCCTCAGAGTCTTCAAGATAATGCGCAAGTGATTTTCATGATCTTCGTAGGTTTTGGAGTATACCAAGATATAATCAATAAATACCACCAAAAATTCATCGAGATACTCCTTGAAAACTCTATTCATTAGATCCATGAATACAAGGGGTGCATTAGTCAATCCAAACGGCATTACAGTAAACTCGTAATGCCCGTACCTGGTTCGAAATGCTATTTTCAGAATGTCTTCCTTCTTCACACACAACTGATGGTATCCAGATCGAAGGTCAATCTTTGAAAAGTATTGAGCTCCATGCAGTTGGTCAAATAAATCATCAATACGAGGTAGGGGATACTTGTTCTTTATCGTTATAGCATTGATCTCCCTGTAGTCGATACATAACCTCATAGATCCATCTTTCTTTTTAACAAAAAGAACAGGGGCTCCCCATGGATAAACACTAGGGCGAATAAATCCCTTATTACTCAATTCCTCTAGTTGTTTCTTTAGTTCGACTAACTCTACAGTGGCCATTCTATAAGGGGTCTTCGATATAGGCCTTGATCCAGGAATCAAATCAATAGAAAACTCAACTTCTCGTTATGGAGGATGTCCAGGTAAATCTTCCGGAAATACATCTACAAATTCTTTCACAACAGGTAAATCCTCTATTTGAACATTCCTTTCCTCACCGACAGTTATTTCATTCTCTTCCTCCCCAATAATTGAATTAAGTTGAGCTACTGGGGGTGGATCTAAATAAGAATTAGGTGGTGACGATTCTGCTCTAAAAATAAGGTGCTCCTTATCATTATCATCAAGAATCGTAACCTCTTTCTTCTTACAATAAATCTTCGCATCATAGTCCGAAAGCCAGTCCATACCGAGGATTATATCAAACTCAATCATAGGTATGACGATGAAATCAGCAGATAAAGAAAATTTATGTGCTCTAATGGGGACTGATTCACAAAACTTTGTTGCAACGATACTTCCCTTAGGAGTTTTAACTGACAACTCCCTTATTAAATCAAATTGGAAATATCTAATTTTCTTAGCAAACTGGGAAGATATGAAACAATGCGATGATCCAGAATCAAATAATTCATTTGCTAAACTTGAGGAAACCATTAAATTACCTGCCACCACGTCTTTCGGAGCTTCTACCTCAGCAGTAGTGATAGCATAAGCCTGTCCTTGATCCCTTGGCCTTTTCTGAGATAAGTTCTCCTGACGCTTAGGACATGCATTTGCATAATGCCCCATCTCCCTGCAATTATAGCACTGAACGTTGGTAGCTTCCTTCTTCCCCTTGCAATCATGAGCTTGGTGGCCTTTTTCACCACACTTGTAACAGACTCCCATTCCCTTCAAGCAAGTACCAGGATGTTTCTTCCCGCATTTACCACAAGATGGATATTCAACCTTTCCCTTCTTCCCCTTATTTCCATTCCCAGATTGATCAGCAGGTCTCTTCTTCTCTTTCTTTGCTTTAAAGTCATAAGACTTAGAGAATTCCTTTTCGGTCTTGATAGCACATGAGACAATGTCTTCGTACGATGAAAAGGATTGTGAGACTAACGCTCGACGGAGAAATGGTTTTAACCCATCAAAGAAACGATCAATCTTACTTCTTGGGTTACGAATATAATCACCAGCGTACCTCGCTAACCTTGTAAAGTTAGCCTCATACTTTGTGACATTCTCATCCTCCTTTTGTCTCAGACTCAGAAATTTCCTTTCCATATCTGCTCGATGGTCGCGAGGGAATTATTTTTCTAAAAACAGATCTTTGAACTCCCTCCATTCCATATTTGATACTTCATCATCTTCTCCAGTGAGGCGGTAAACTGCCATGATAACTTTTTCCCTTTCACTGCTCCCCAAAGCCTGAAATATTTTCTCTAGGGAAAATATCCATTGCTCAGCTACTAATGGATTTGTATTCCCATTGAACGTTGGTGGTTGTTGCCTCATGAATCGATCTAACATTGATCCTCCACGCTGCGGATCAGGGTACTCCATACGGGTAAGGTTATTATTCATAACCTGAGTAAGTTGTCCCAGTATGGTGATTAGCAGATCAGCACCAGTTGCATCACCAGCCCCACTATAATTATCTTGAGCAGGAGGGCAATCCCTACATGGAGTGCGTGCATTGATACGGTTTCCATTTCTTCCACTAGGCGCCATTTCTAAACAATGTCATAAACTAGATCATTTTATGAATCAAAATACATAATCCCATACTTATAAAACACTTAACATAAATTGAACTATTTATGGATATAATCCATAATCATAAGAATGTTTTCTTTGAGGAAGTATATACTCATAATCCCTTCAAAATGATTTGTAAAGAAAATGAGAGTTATCCTAAGCATATCCCCCGGGAGTGTCGTAACCAAGAGTGCAGCAAGGCCCGTTGTCGTGCACCAGTTCCCGTTCGAGTCTAGCTCAAAGCGGTGTTTTCGGGTTTTACCCCTAGGTACATCTGTGCCAGAGCCGCCTCTACCTGCTCGTATCCAGACAGGGATGTATTGCTTGGAAAACTCACAAAATCTCTACAATACCAAAATTCTAGGAAGTTCTTCTATACTAATCCTCAAAGTTCATCTTAGGTCTACGTGCTCTAATCAGAGTTTATCTAAATCTAGCTTCCAAGGTTTGTACTAAACTTCCTCTGATACCAACTGTAATGCCCCAACCCCAGCTACCCAGAGTCGGTGCATTATTACATAACATTGGCATGATCACAAGAAAGATCAAATCTCGAAAGACCGATTGGTTTAGTAGCCTTGGAAACACTAGATATATTCATAGGTTTTACATTACATCATAAAATGAAAAACTACTACAACAACATATTGTCTCCATAATCCACACTCATATCCCCACATAATATCCCTGCAGGTCATTCATAATTTACTTCTTCACTTCCTGGGAAAAATAAAACATAGAAAAGGGGTGAGCTCAAATGCCCAGTAAGGATAACAATATAGCGGAAACTATCATAAATAAGAATAAACATTTAAGGCAATGTATAACTAAAACAAAAGCCTTTCAAACTTGAACTTTCAACATAGTATGGCATAAATAAAATGAAATAATGCCATTTACTTATTCACATGGATATTCTACTAATCGAATAATCACATGCAAAAATCAATAACCACTTTCATAATGTTGGAATGCATAATGCCAGACTATCATAACCACATAGCCAAGGCCTCGTGCCAAGACTACAAATAAGATTTTGTCAAGGCCTTGTGCCAAGACACTAGTTTGTCTCATGATACCTACCGACGCATCGAGGAGCTATAGCGGGCTCCACCCGTCACATATTAAGTCCAATGCATTCCCATATGAAAAGGTTTAAACATAACATAAACATTCATATTAAAACTAGCATATGAAATGTCAATACTTTCACCATAAACTATGAATGGTATAAAAATAGCACATCCACAGTCAAACATATCACAAAACCTTCAATACAATATAGAAGTTTTGTATCATAATAAATCAACTTCAAATAATCTTAAAATCCATCAAAGGATGTTGACATAGATGAAATCAAAATTCTTTTTAAAGAAATATCTCCTTTTATTTTGAAATAATTTAAGATCCATATAAAATAAAACATTTTCTTTGAAAATATTCTTATAAGCTTGTAAGGGAAGCTTTGAAGATTTTATAACGGCGGAAAATATCCGCACCCGCCGTATAAGTTAAAAAAACATTCTTACCTTAATTCTGTCGAAAAGGTTAAAAAGGACCTTGTTTTGAAAACGACCAAAAGATTCCTTTATAAACCACTTATAAAAGTCAAAAATGGTATAAATGACTTTAACTCATATTTTAGTAAATAGTAAAAATGTTTTGAAATGCATTTTTAAGAAACATGGATGTGGATGATAAAGAGATCCCAGTAGATTATTACGTATAAACAACCTTGGATAATGAAGAGGTTGTAAAGTAAACCCTTACCTTGTACTTTTCCTTGGTTGGGGTAGGTTAACCTCCTGTATAATGGTGAAATAGTTGTTATTAAATTATACAATAATCATATATAATAATATGATATCATATATGATCTTTTAACATTGATTTGTTAATAATATCTCAGAATTATCGTCGTTTCGGGAGTTAACTTACTCATTTTCTTTTATATGTTTTGTTACATAAGCCATGGTTTTTGTATCTTATTCATATCCAGAATGATATCCAGTCCTTAAACATCATTTTTAAATCATCAAATGATAATTATACTTGAATGGATACGATGGAGAATGAATCTCATCGCGTTCGTGGAGACGGTAGTCCGTACGTACGCACGAGCGACAATATCATTCTTTTGATATTAAAATAGTATATAAATGGATGGTATATCATATATACAGAATCATTAACATGTTATATTTATTATTTACATGAGTTACACATCATTATTATACCCATCCAAATAATATTATATTGAATAACAATTACACCACGACGTGGAGACGGTAGTCCGTACGTACGCACGTATGGTGACATGTTATTCAAAGGGTGGATAGAATACTGAATATGGTTGTACCATATTTATAATAACATCACAGTATTTGTGAGATACTGGAGTTATTATTTTAGAATGGTAAGAACAAAGGAAGAAGAAGTGGAAGAAGAAATGAACTTGGAGAAGGGTGGTGAAATCATTACCTCTTCTTCGGGTTCTTCCTTTTGATTTGATCAAAAGGGCTCCTTAGGTTGGATTTCTGATCAAACTAAGGCCTCTAGGTTGTATTGAGGGATGTTGTGAGAGTATTTGGGCAGAGTTTGGCCGAACCAAAAGGCTTTAGAGGTGTGAAGAAATGAGAAGGAGGAGTGCCCTTTTATAAGAGGGGTGAGGGGCACCTTTGGAAAAGCTAGAAATATTAATTTATAATAAATTCATATTCGGTTTCTAATGGCTCCAAAGCTGATTATTCAAAGGTTAAGGTGGGGATAGGTCTAAAAACACTCAACCAATAGAATTTATACAGGTTTGGGTACTTATATTAACCTTATCTTTAAGTATTAACTCTAAGTTAATTAGTTTCACTTTTACAATGTCTCTTTGTATTTTTATATAATATGGTTAATAAACTTACTATATACATCCAAGCGACCCCCAAGTGGTCCATTAATGATGAACCTATCATGATATAAGTCTCTTGGCCGAACCTTAGATTTTTAGGAATTTAATATAAATTAATAATATAATATTTGTTTTAAGAACTCTTTTATGTCAATTTTGACACTATTCAATAGTTGATTTTTGTGAAACTCATAACAGATTGATTACTTCGAACAAAGTCAATTAAATAAATCCTAATATATCATATTATCCTAGAAAATTAGTTTAATTCATTAAAAGTTTCATATTATATTTATTTGGGTATTTATAATATCAATTATTTTAATTTTTCACTATTATAGTAATTACTGCATCATCATTGTGTCATATATAAAATAAATTATTTAATGTCTAAAAATTATAAATAAAATATCATTATGTAGGAAATCTTTTTAGCTTTCTAATGAATATTTATAATCTAAAATCCAACATATATAACCCTATGTAACAATTGTTGTTCTAAAAGATATATGCTTGTGTCATTTTTGTATTCATTTTAACTTAATTAAAATAAAGTGTCATTATCACTTACAAGTGGATCCATGGGGTCCCAAAATAGACCCAAAGATTCCCATGGTCGACCATGTATCAACCAATAGGGTTAAGACACGTTTTAGGGTAATTTAGTATTATTATAATATTATTTTTTTAACCCTTATTTACCGGATTTACCCTTAACCATGGTAAATAAAATATTTACCGCAGTAATTATTCAAAATGTCTAAAAATAAAAGTTACCTATTTACACAATTTGAACATCCTGATTCCAAATATGGAATCCATTTTCCTAAATTCAAAACACAGAAGTGGCAGAAATTAATTTAAAATTAATTCTCGCTGTCAAAACAAAAAGCGTGTTTTTAAGAGATAATAACTATCAAAAGATTGACACTCGTTTATGTTCGGTTTAATTGTAAAATTATGTCCAATGACCAACATTATATTAAATGGTAAAAATATATTCTAAATATACTTTAAAACCACTCAAATTCATAATTTATCACTATTAATTATTTTGATTAAAAAAGTTGTTTTTAATTAAAACTTAGTAATTTTCACTATTCATCAAAATATGAAAGTTATCCGAAATGTACCAAAATTTCACCTTAGGCTAAATTAGATATTCCGAATCCAAAAATGAAGTCCATTTTCAAATATAAAATATATATAATTTCAAAAAGTAGGTATTACTATTCATAACGGCTAGTTTGATTAGTTATGGTGTGTTAGAACTCAGTGTTGCGTTCAACACACGCTATCACATTATTCAAAGAGAAGCATACCGTAGAAGCTTGGGGTGTTACACTTTTTCTAAATGCTCTTTCATATACATCTTTAACTCCTCCAGTTTTATAGGATCCATCCTATATAGATTCTTTTACATAGGAGTAACTTCGGATATGAGTTCAATGGAGAACTCTACCTCACGATCTGGGGGAAGTCTAGGTAACTCTTTGGGAAATACATCACCGTATTCCCTCACAATGGGAATTTCAACATGGTTGGCACTTTACTTTGACTCAACCATTTTTGCGAGGTATTATTCTTCATAGGGAATAAACACCCACACCATTGAAGGATCTTTCAAGGGAGATTCACGATATTCCTTGCATTTGTAGAGGATCATGGGATGGTTTGTAATATGAAAAGATATTTCCTTTTCCCAAAATTTGATATGTGATCTATATAACAGGATCCAATCCAGTCCCATTATAGCATCCAATTCCACCAAGGGATATATTATGAGATTTACTGGACGAATCTTCCCATATACGCCAACAGGATAAGAGTCAAACACTTCGGTTACAATGATTGAACCACATGGTGTTTTTACAGATATCTCTACTTCAATGTTTTAGGGCTTCAATTCTATAGTTCTATAAATCTTGAAAGATATAATGGAATGCATAGAACCAAAATCAAATAAGACTTTTTCCATTCTTGAGTGAATAGGAAGTATACCTTGTATGACTTCATTATCTTTCTCCGCTTTCGCAGTAGTTATGGCATAAGCCTTCCCTTTTTTCCTTTGGCATTGGTGGCTGCTAAAGCTAATTATCATTAAGGACTCGAGGACTAGTTCACTGGCTTGTATAGTTCCATTACTCCCTACAATTATAGAATTGAACCATGGGTGGAGATCCCTTTTCTTCTATTACATTATCCTTCATTCCCATGTCCTTTCGACACTCTGGATCATGGTGTCCTTCTTTCCCATACTTGAATCATTTCTACATCCATTTGAGGAAGTTCTATTGATTAAACTTCCCAAATTTTTGACATGAGGTTCGTTGATCTTTCTTCCCATATTTATCATTAGATACTCTAGCTTGAAACTTCATCTTTCATTTCTTATCACCATAGTCATGAGACCATTCTCCAAAATCCATCTCCACTTTGAGGGAACACCAAACAACTTCTTCACAACTCCCAAAGTCTCGAATTTCAAGATCCTTTCTAAGGTTTGGTTTTAATCCACGAAATAATCTATCAACTTTTCTATCATTATTGATAACAAAACCCAAAGTGTACCTTGAAAGCCTTGTGAAATTTGCTTCGTAGGTCATGAAAGACTCTCCTTATTTTTTATTGAGATCTATGAATTCTCTCTCAATTTTCATACTAAGACTTAAGGGGAAATAATTATTAAGAAATGTGATCTTAAAGTCTTCCCATTCCATCTCATCAATTTCGTCTCTTGGCTTGGTGTTCTTAATCAATGCCCACCATTGGTCGGCCTCTCCATCTCGACGATAAACAGCTAGTGTCACCTTCTCCATCTTAGAACACTGAAGAACAAAAAATATCTTCTCCATGTAGTTGACCCACTATTCCACAACTAGTGGATAATAAGACCCACTAAACTTCGGTGGTTGTTGCCGCATAAAACAGTCGACAGCCGATTTCTCTCTCTTAGGTGAAGAAGGATGTTCCCCATTATTGTGGTTATTGTTCATAACTTGAGATATTTGGGCAATCATCGCTATGAATTTTTTAACTCCACCTCCCAAACCATTGTGGATATTGTTTGGGCAATCATTGCATTGGCCCTCTCATGGGTTTTTGGCTTGGTTTCTCTTATTTCCCACCGTTTTCTAAAATAGAAAAGGTGAGAACAAAACATAAGTCAACAAGTAATGAATAAATAACATATTCATTTGTATAATTTACACTAAAAGAATAACTTATGGGATCCCTATGTAAATCTTATTGTGTTCATATTTGTACATAGTCCCATACTAGAGGTTTTCTCAAGGGTTCACTAATCCAAATTCCAAAATTAACTAAACCTTACCTCTGATACCAACTATAGTGACCCAACCTTTTCTTACATTACTATTACATCATTATGAAGATAAAAAAACATAATAGTATTACAACACAAGGATATATGGGTTTAGTGTCTTTGGAAAACTAGGACCATACATAAAATTTAAAACATCAAAAATAAAAATTTATTTAATTACTTCTTCTCCAGCTTCTTATTGGCGCTTGAACTCTCCTTAGTACATGTATTCACCCGAGGATATAGATAAAAATGGGTATGCTAAAATCCTAGTAAGAGTATAAACATGAACAATATAACCATGGGTAAGCACAATAATAACATAGAAAGAAGAACGTGAATATGATAGGAAGCATTAATAAAAGACTTGATATGTGGTAATGCATAAAAATAAAACATCATGTCTTAGTGGTAAACTACCACACATAGTTGTGAAAAATGATAACATCATGTTCACACATCATTTACCTTTAACTGATGATATTAATAACTTTACCCAATTCATTGGAGCACTATATAATTTCGGAGGCACTCGTCACATCATAACATTCATATTTCACAATATAATTCCAGGCACACCCATCACATCATAACATTTACATTATCAGGAGTGCCATATAGAATATATGTAAAACATAAAAATAAAATAGACCATGGGAAGGAATTGGTTTGATATCATAAATAATACATTCATAAACATTTTTCTTTGAAAATAAAGAGGGAATATCATTCCTGACATAGAACCAATAACCTTGAGTAAAGAGTGAAACAATCTTCTAGAAGGAAAAAGGGTGCGTTTCGAAAGAAGAGTTATTTTAGAAAACATTTTTTTAAAATAAACTTCAATGGAAAACATGTATATCCTAAAAAGGTAAGATAATTATGAAAAAATGATTTTTAAGGATTACCCATACTGAAAATGGAGTGAAAGAGGGAGAACCCGAATAAAGAAAGTTGGGTTTGAGAATTTCCCCTTACCTCGTATCCAAATGATTTCTTCAAATTAAAGGCATGTATAATGAAATTATATTCATTAATTAGCAATTACATAACCTTTATACATTAATATGTTTCATTATGGTTTCTTTAAGTTCTTTAATGGGCCGTTGGATGAGTTATAGTGTTTAAATTCTTTGTTCGGGAGTGTTAATTTCCTTAGCTTTTGTGAACATTTCACTTGTAAGAATGAACAGATGTTCATTTGAAATGTGGTTGTACATACAGATTTGTTAATATATAATATTAGTGAAATTATAGAGATATAAATGATGTTATAATGAATTTTTTTATGTACCATTAGGATGAATCATTATATAAAATTTAATGATGATCATTTTTGTTTTATTTGGGTGGTTTTTCGATCACAACAAACTTGTTTTATTTTATCACTTAATTCCATGCAAATAAGTTAGTTACAGAACATAAAAGAGGATAAAATATAAAAATTAAAATATGTTTTCAACCCTTTTATGGTTTTATTTATAGATTTGAAGGTGTTTATGGAAAATGGAAGTGCATCGCCCATGATGTAGGTAAATCAACACATCACAGGCAATAATTTCTTTTTTATTAAAAAAGAGAGGGAGGGAGGAGTATAATGAAAAATCTTACATTAACATGATATAATACTATTATATAAATAACTATGGATTTATCAAGAAATTTGGATAAGATAATTTTAATATAAGAGAAGAAAAGAAATGAATATTGAAAGAAAAGATAGAGAGGAATTACCACTTGAATCCTCCTCTTGAGATCCTCCTTAAAAAACCTAGGCTTGGTATTTTGATGAGAAAAAAACTCTTGGATGTGGGGGAGGGGATAGGGAAAAATTTTGGGTAGAGTTTAGATAAGGATTGAATCTTGAGAGGTGTGAAGTAATGAGGGTGTGTGGGGTGGTATTTATAGTGGAGGGGAGAGGGGTTTTCTTAATATTTTAATCATTAGTTTATTAATTTCCACCATGATAAGAAATAGTGATGATTCCATGAATAAAAATAGTAAAGAGAGAATTTGAGTTATAAATTTGGATACTTACATCACTTATGATGTCAGTAATAGTGGATTTAAATTATAATGTATTTATTTGGTAAATTAATGTAATTTACTATTCACCAAAAATTCATGTATTTCAAAAAAATCTCAAAAACTCATCCTAAACAATTTTAGACATTTAGAATCTAAAAATGAACTCCATTTTATGAAAACAATTTTCTAAATATGATTAATTTAATTTTTTATTAAAATCATAAATTACTTGAAAAATACAGATTGTAAAATTAAAACTGATTTTATAATGCTTTAAAAAATTACATAAGGTCTTATAAAATTATCTTAAACCAGAAGTCATAGAATTGTTAATTTATGAACACATTTTAGGAAAATAAATTTTCTTTTAAATTAATTAATTAATTATAAATAATTATTTATGACTTACAAAAATACCAATACTTTTACTATGGTTATATTATCACTTATAAGATGCCTAAATTTTATTTAATCATTCATGGGTGAGGTTACTATTATTTTTGATGATTTAATATTCATAAGGGTCATATTACTATTCATGAGGGTAGGTTACTATTCATAAGGGTAGGTTACTATTCACCAAAAATTATGATTGTTTCATTAGATTCCAAAAAATCACCCTAAACAAAATCGTGTATGTTAGATTTTTGAAATTCCAAACATAGAAGTGAAAAAAATTATTTTTAATGGTCACATAGTATTTAGTGTCATGCTATGTCATTGTGCTTCCTAATGTGATTATACTATAATGCATAATTATATGAAGAAATTTCCATTGATAAAACTTTGAGTCGTTACAATGCGAGTTGAATAAATGAATCAGAATTATCACATACTATATTTAATATATATTATAGGTATGCGATATAATATAAATGATATTTATGATTTAGTTAGGTTGTCATAAATAATTATTTATTATTTTTATTTAGTGTACGTTTACTGCACGGGGGCCGGGAACCCTAATCAGGTAATATGAAAATCCACTATATAAGTGAAGATAAGCTCTTCAAATGATGACGATTCATTCAGGGGGAATTGAGAACTTATCTCTCATCCTAATTCCTAAAGAGATAATCTCTCAAACGAGCGAGTTAACCAAGTTTTTCTTTATGGATCAAAGTTATAGGATCGTGGTGATCATCACTGCATCAAAGTGATCTTTAGAGCTATGCGCTAGCACTTATAATCTGATGAAAAGTGCACTCACTAATTCAAGAAGTGTGTGTGGACGATATAGAGGGATTCAACATCAGATCCTTTGAGCAATGGAAATTATTAACCTATAATAGGTGTGCAGGCTTCAAATTGGAATGAGGTATTCATTTGTTTAAATTTTGTGCTCCGATTAAACCACGTGGGTTCCTCAGACTGTACCGGGGTAGTATCACCAGATATGATGGAGTTTCATCACATTGGTGATGAATTTTTTAAATTCCTGGCCCACTAGCATCCATTGAGAATCCAGATACATTCAATTGGTATCAGAGCGATGCATGATTTTTATGGGCCAAGTTGAATAAAATTACTTTAAATTTTAAGTAGTGTGTGTTAAAATTGTTCCAACGACTCCAACCATGCGTCGATCTGATTTCAAATGACCAAGATATAGCATTTTGATAATATTTTTATGGATATTAATGGTTTTTTTTCAAATTATAAATATTTTTAAGAACGCATTTTATAAATATATGTTTTTTATTTTTGTTCTTGAAAATACTAGAATCAGGCCAAGTATTGGCCTGAATCTGGTAACTGGTGTTTATCTGATAATGACCCAATAATTCAGATCAATAAAAATTTAATATAATATTATTTTGGTTTTATTTATCCACACAATACAAAATTGGGTGTGAATTTTTTAAAATGTATTCATATTTTTTCAAAAGTGGGTTGTGACCTTTTAAATACAAACAAAAAAAGGTGGGAAGGAGATCTTGACCCACGGTCTCCTTATTCCAAGTAGATGACCCCACCCTCTCTAATATTTCTGTGAGCAGCCAACGAGTTTTTTTTTACATATTTTTTTAAAAAAAATGAAAATACATCTAGGTTAAAAAAAATTATTTTTTTACCCCCCAAAGGCGGCACTTGGTGTGCCGCCTTTGGGTGTTTTTTCTCCCAGCGCATGGTGGCACATGGTGTGCCGCCTTTGCCCAAAAATAAACTGCAAAGGCGGTACACCAAGTGCTTCCTTGGCATAAATATTTTTTTTTTAATTTTTTATTTTTATTTTTATTTTTTTGTTTTGTTATATATATATATATATAACAAAACTTTTCAGCAGAATTTTTCTGCTATTTAATATCCAGCAACACTTCCATTACAGTAGTTTGGATTCTGACATAAACCCTCACCCTGGACTCCCTTTTATAAGGGAGCTTGCCCTGGAAATCATACTGCATTTCCGATGTGGGATTCTGGTTCTTTTTTTTCTGCGCAGTATATTCTGTGTTTCTGATGTGGGATTCTGTTTCAAATACGCGACTTTGAAAGACTATAAAACATAAAATATAAGACCAACATAAATTAAATTTTAAACATTGATTAAACATATAAGGAATAGTTGAAAACCAAAAGAATTTCCTAAAAAATATTGATGAAAAGTAATCTATAAGCTTTCAAAACCACCTACTGGAAACATAAAAATGTTTCAAGTACGCGACTTTAAAAGATTATAAAAGATAAACTATAAGACCAATATAAATGAAACTTTAAACATTGATTAAACATATAAGAAATAGTTGAAAACAAAAATAATTTCATAAAAAATGTTGACCAAAAATAATTTATAAGCTTTCAAAACCATCAACTTGAAACATAAAAATGTTTTAAGTTCCCGACTTTGAAAGACTATAAAATATAAACTATAAGACCAATACAAATTAAATGTTAAACATTGATTAAACATATACGAAATATTTGAAAAAAAAACTTTTTAAAAAATGTCTATAAAAATTAATTTATAATCTTTCAAAACCGTCTACTTGAAACTTAAAAATGTTTCAAGTATGCGAATTTGAAAGACTATAAAACATAAAATATAAGACCAACATAAATTAAAAATTAAAAATTGATTAAACATATAAGGAATATTTGAAAACCAAAATAATTTCCTAAAAAATATTGATGAAAATTAATCTATAAGCTTTCAAAACCGCCTACTTGAAACTTAAAAATGTTTCAAGTACGCGAATTTGAAATACTATAAAACATAAACTATAAGACTAATATAAATGAAACTTTAAATATTGATTAAACATATAGTAAATAGCTGAAAAAAAATAATTTCATCAAAATTGTTGATTATAAATAATTTATATGCTTTCAAAAGCACCAGCTTGAAAGTTAAAAAAGTTTCAAGTATGCGAATTTGAAAGACTATAAAATATAAAATATAAAACGAATATAATTGAAACTTTAAACATTAGTTGAACAAATAATAAATATTTGAAAACAAAAAGAATTTTATAAAAAATGTTGATGAAAAATAATTTATAAGCTTTCAAAACCGTCTACTTGAAACTTAAAAATGTTTCCAGTGCGTGACTTTGAAAGACTATAATTATATTATTAATTTACTAATTAATTATTATATAATTAATAGTTATATTAATAATTAACTAAATAATTATTATATCAGTAATAATTATTGAGTAATAATTAATAATTAACAATTAATAATAAATAATTTAATGAATAATTATAATTAATATTTATATTACTAATTTACTAATTTATAATTAATAATCACTTATTAAAAATTATTAATTACTAATTAATAATTATAATGAATAATTATAATGAATATTTATATTAATAATTAACTAATTAATAATTAATAATTACTAATTAATAATTACTAATTAATTACTTATAATTATTAATTTATATTACTAATTTCTGATGTGGGATTCCGTTTCATGTACATGAATTCGAAAGACTATAAAATATAAAATATAACACCAATATAAATGAAACTTTAAACATTGATTAAACATATAAGAAATAATTGAAAACAAAAGGAATTTTCTAAAAAATGTTGATGAAAAATAATTTATAATAATTATATTACTAGTTAACTATTATATAATGAATACTTATATTACTAATTAACTAATTAATTATTAACTATTTATTATATTTTTAATCAATGTTTTAGGTTTCAATTATATTACTCATATATTTTATGTTTTATATTCTTTCAAATTTGCGTACTTGAAACAGTTTAAGTTTCAAGTAGACGGTTTTGAAAGCTTATAAATTATTTTTCATCGACATTTTTTAGGATGTTATTTTTATTTTCAACTATTTCTTATATGTTTAATCATTGTTTAAAGTTTCATTTATATTGGTCTTATAATTTATATTTTATATTTTTTCAAAGGCATGTACTTGAAACATTTTTCAGTTTCAAGTAGGATGTTTTGAAAGCTTGTAAATTATTTTTCATGGATATTTTTTACAATTTTTTTTTTGTTTTCAAATATTTCTTATATGTTTAATCAATGTTTAATTTTTCATTTATATTGGTTTTATAGTTTATATTTTATTGGCTTTCAAATTCACATACTTGAAATATGTTTAAGTTTCACGTAGGTGGTTTTGAAAGCTTGTAAATTATTTTTATCAACATTTTCTATGAAATTATTTTTGTTTTTAAATATTTCTTATATTTTTAATCTGGTTTTAAAGTTTCATTTATATTGGTCTTATAGTTTATATTTTATAGGCTTTCAAAGTCACATACTTGAAATATGTTTAAGTTTCAAATAGGTGGTTTTGAAAGCTTATAAATTAATTTGTATCAACATTTTTTATGAAATTATTTTTGTTTTCAACTATTTCATATAAGTTTAATCAGTGTTTAAAGTTTCATTTATATTGGTCTTATAGTTTATGTTTTATAGTCTTTCAAAGTCGCGTACTTGAAACAGAATCACACATCGGAAACACAGAATGTACTGCGCAGGAAAAGAGGAACCAGAATCCCACATCGGAAATGCAGTATGGTTTTCAGGGAAACCCCCCTTATAAAAGGGAGTCCTGGGTGAGGGCATTAGTCAGAATCCAGATTGCTGTAATTGCAGAACCGCTGGATATTAAATAGCAGAAAAATTCTGCTGAAAATTTTGTTTTATATAAATATATATATATAAAACAAAACAAAACAAAAAAATAAAATTCAAAATAAAAAATTTTAAAAAAATATTTCTGCAAAGGCGGCACCTGGTGTGTTGCCTTTGCGGTTAATTTCTAGGCAAAGGCGGCACACCATGTGTCACCTTGCCCTGGGCAGAAAAACCCCCAAAGGCGGCACACCAGGTGCCACCTTTGGGAGGTAAAAAAATAAATTTTTTTACCCTGGTGGTATTTTAAAAAATATTTTTTTGAAAAAATGTAAAAAAAAAACTCGCAGCCAACCATAGTGTCTCCTTATCCCTGGATCTCTCACCGATGACACACCCTCTCTACCCAGCCGGACCCTCCCCTTCCCTCTCTCGGTTGAAGCCTGCGGATCCCCTCCCTCTCGATCAGAGTGTCACCCCATGCACCTCTCGGTCACATGTTGTCCGTGCTCAGTAGTTTCCAGCCGAACCAAGCGCCAGCCGCCTCTCCCATACACGGACTCTACAGTGTTACAACAAGATCAGGTCATCATTGGCATTGAGGCCTAGCCCAACCGTCCAGATCTGGGTGTCCCAACCATCATTAGACACCACCGCACCCATTTCCAACAACTTGGTACCTTCTCCATTGGCCTCCTACGAGGTGCCCTTCCATCTTCGACCCACAAGGTCTCGCCACTGCCACCTCTCATGAGCGCCACCACGGGACACCCCCCCTCCTCAAACACAGTCTCACCGTCGACCAGTACCATGAGCCACTAGGGATCTCCACTTCAAATCCCTACCGCTCTGTTGTACTCAACCCCGCTGTCATCCGTAATCTAGTCGAACACCTCTCACAAGCAAGGAAACCCCTATCGTTGGTTACATGGGTCCTCCCAAACCTAATTTTCCTTGTGAAAGGGTTGGGGCATGTCTACCCAGCCCAAAACGGGTCTGGGTAGGTCTACCTAGGCCGGAATACCCATGCACGGGGTTTACTAGGCCCAAATGGACCAGTGAGGCTATGACCTAGTTCTCCAAGGGTTGTGGCACGGTTTACGGGCCCGATTGATTTTAATAATTTTTAAATAAATTAATTTGATTGATTTAATTTTAGTTTTAAATTAAATTAATTGATTTTTTTTCAATTTTTATAATCCAAGTTATTAATTTAATTTGAGAAATAAATTAAATTAATGATTTTAATATATATTTTGGATTTAAAATTAAATTAAAAATGGAACCGATAAAATAAATTATTTTAATTTATTTAAATTCATTTAATTTATTGAAACACCCTCGTACAGTTTTAATTTATCGTAGTTTAATTTTATTACGCATTATTTTTATATCAACTTGTCTTGAGCTAATGACTGACTCGTGCATGTATAGATTTAGTTATTTAATTATTTAGTTATTATGTGTGATGATAGTAATAATTAAGTAGTTAAATTTCAGTCTACACATCGTATTATTTTAATTCAAATATTT
The DNA here is from genome assembly GCA_963277665.1 of Viscum album. Taxonomy (NCBI): domain Eukaryota; kingdom Viridiplantae; phylum Streptophyta; class Magnoliopsida; order Santalales; family Viscaceae; genus Viscum; species Viscum album. The sequence goes on from OY728138.1 coordinate 1,673,385,322, forward strand.
ATAAGGGCATGTGTGATCAATGAACCTATTGTAAATTGCACCCCTATACCCCCTCATCTGCTAGCAAGTATATTTTTATTTATATGAGGATTTTTGAAGATGCAGACCCTACCATTTTGAGATGGTAATCTAGACAAGAAGCGAGTACATTAGAATTGGGGTGAGCTACGAAATGAGTTAGGAGTCAACTTAGGTACGGAAACCCCTAGATCAAGATTGATCCATTATGGATTAATCATAATTATATGCTCAAGACTATTCAGAGTGAATGTTTTTCTTTTATTCATTATTTTTTATTTTATGAAAATGCATTATTATTGTGTGATCACATAAAATAATAAACAAGATAAAATTTATAAAGATGCAATGTTTGTTTTTCTATTTCATGTTCAATTGTGAGGATGAAAACCTAGATTGAACATAATAGAAATAGATTACTTTCATCAAGAAATATTAAAATCCATCAAAGATATATTAAATCCCAATTCCTTCCATTTCTCACATTTGAACAAAACCAAATGTGTCTCTGTATTTATGATGATGTGGTGCTTCATCGTTGATGATGATGATGTTGGATGGAATAATGCTTTGGTAGTGTTTGATATGGCTTGTGGTGGTGGAAGCTGGTGTCAAGACAATAGCAAGGTGATGTGTATGATGGTGAGGATGTATAGTACTCATTGCAGCTAGTGATCTTTGGTCGACTCATGGGATTTGCAGTGATTCAATTTATTTTGAATTTTGAAACAGGTTGCATTTGGTGGGGTGAATGGTTTTTTGGAATTTGGATTTCATAATGTGTATTTTGCAGGGTGTTACTTGATGCTGAAGGATGTTTCTATTGGTCCCCACTTCCCTTTAAAAGTGGGTTTTCAATAAAATAAAAAAAATGGATTGTGGTAGGTAAAAAAACAAAACTGGGTGTTCAGGGTGCTCTTCCACTATAGTTGAGAGTGCCTCCTACTACCAGGGAGTTCTCATGAGAGTATTGGGTTGAGTTAACTAAATTGGGTAGTTAAGAATTAGGCATATCTAACTTTCTATCACTTTATAGGTATAGAGTTATGGGAATCAAGTTATGATTCCAATAAGCTGGGACTTTACTCAACATATCAAAGAACCGCCAGTTTAAGCAGTTGGCCAACCTAGTACCTACCTTGAAATCCCCCAAGTAGTGGCGTAGCCATAAAATGTAGATTATGAGGGAGGTTTTGAGGATCCTTTCCAATATAATTCTAAATATAAAGAGTATTCCAAATCCAATAGTGAGAGATATTAAGGTTTGATAAAATAGTGTGATACATTTAAATGATATAATAATTAATTAATAATAAAAGTCTAAAAGGTAATCAATAAAAGTACTGATTGCTAAAACTTATTTGTTATTGATTTAAAATGGTAATCACAAACACCACCAGTAAATTATCACTATGATCAATTTTGGATAAATAAAATATCCCGACCGACCATAACTTTCATGAGTGGTATAGGTGCTTGCACATAGTACTACACTAAAAAAAGAAGATTTATTTGCTGGAATCCTCAGTTCCTACTAAGCCTCCTCAGTGAGAAATTAAGGCGGATAAGTAAAAATGTAAAAAGCATACAGATAATGAGATGATGTACTAGATGTTCAGTGCTTAATGTCATCATCCATGTCCAGTCAATTGTAGAAAATACATGAGGATGAGGATGCATATAGGATGCTTTCCAATATCCAAGAATTATATCAGGAGAGAGAAATACAAGAAAGGTATGAGATATCCAGTTCCCTTTATAGGTGCAGGCTAGCAGAAGGGAATCAAGTGGGTCCTCATGTACTCAAAATTATTGGGTACATTGAGAGTCTTGAAGCCCTTACGTTCAAATTGATCCAATAACTAGAAAGTGATCTCATTATTTCTTCTTTACCACCATGTTTTTTGACTTTCATTGTCAATTATAACATGAATAACAGGTCAAAGTATCTCCTGAATCTTTTGGATTTAGTTATCCAAGATAATAAGGATATGATGAATACTAATTCTTGAGTATTTATATTGAACAAGAGAAAGAAGGAAAATGTTAAGGGGTTCAAGGCCAAGTATGGGCTGATGAAACCTATACACCATCATTCTAAGAAGCCAAAGATACAAAGGCATGGAAATGAGTAGGAGAGTTTCTACTTTTTTTGCAGAATGAAAGACCACTGGAAGAAAAATTGCAGAACTGAGAAAAAGAAGCATGGTGATGCTTCTACATTAGGTTTTTTTTTCATGGAATGCAATAATTCATTACTTACAATTTGGGTATTGGATACGACATGTGGCTCACACATATGTATTCATATATAGGAACAAAGTAGAATCAAGAAGATTTCAAGAGACAAAGTGGATATCTGAGCTGCAAATGGTGCATGTTTAGCAGCCTTGGAAGTGTGAGACTATCACTTAAATTTTCCTAGTGGTTTGGTTATAGTATTAAATAATTGTTATTATATACCTTATATAACACAAAACATAATCTTAGTGTGAAGTTCCGACACTATAAGAATTTATTTCAAGTTTGGAAATAAGTATTGTCTCTTTTATAAGGAAAACATGTGTTATGGTATGACACACCTTAACGATGACTTATATATACTTGAATTTGAAAACTTGGTAATGAAAATCAGTGACAAAACCAGCAAACATTACTTATATATCACCTGCCTATGAGACTTCAGGCTGGGTCATGTAAATGAGAAACATTTAAAAAAATTACATCAAGTAGGTTATTTAGACTTGGTTCAATAAAAACCCTTGGATGTATTCCATGCTTGTTTACAAGGGTAAATTACCAAATCACCCTTCTCTGGGAAGGGAGAAACAACCAATGCATTATTGGAATTAATACATACGATGTATGTGGTCCATTTCCAGTAGAGGAAAGGGTGGCTTTTCCTACTTCATTACTTTTAACGATGACTATTTTAGGTAAGATTATATCTACTTAATGAAGTATACGTTATATTCCATTTAGGTGTTTAAGGAATACCTACATAAAGTAGAAAACCAACTTAGAAAGAAGATTAAAGAACTCTACTCATACTGAGGTAGAGAATATCTTAACCAAGTCTTTATTGATCACTTGAATGGGTGTAATATAGTTTCCCAACTCACTCCTCCTTATACACCATAGTGGAATGGTTTTATTGAAATGTGGAATAGAACCTTGCTCAATAGGTTAAGATCAATGATGAGTCAAGAAACTCATCTATAATCCTTTTTGGGATACGCCTTGAATACAATGACATATACCCTTAACCTAGTACCAAATAAAGATTTATATGGGATTTCATATGAGTTATGGTATGGAAAGTCACCCAGTATGTCACACATTTGTGTGTGGGGATGCAATGCTTTTTTTAAGACTATATAGTGAAAAATTATCATCCTAAATCATTAAGTGAATTTTTATAGGTTATCCTAAAGAAACCAAAGGATATAACCTTTTATAACCCTCTAGATAGAAAAGTGATTGTGGAAAGAGAAGAAGAATTTCTAGAAATGGAACACATTTCTAATGGAAATAGTGGGAGAAAGATTTAATTTGATGAAGTTAATGTTCTGAATGTACAAGAGTTGGTACAAGAACTATCTCCACAAGAGACAGTGGGAGATGAAGAGGTTCCCCAGACAAAAATGCTACGCATGTATACTCGAGAGGTTAAAGAACTAGAGTATTATGATTTTATTATCACTATGTCAGGTGACACATTACTTTTTATGGATGATGAACCTATAACCTAAAAGGAAGTAGTAGAAGGAAAATATGTTGCTAAATGGAAAGATTCCATGCATTTTGAGATGGATCCCATGTACAAAAAATAAGTTTAGATTTTTGTAGATCCTCTAACTAATGTAAACCCCATCGTGTGAAAATGGGTATTTAAGAAAAATATGGAAATGAATGGTAATGTTAATACCTATAAAGAAATACTAGTTGTGATGGGTTTTAGGAAACATCAAGGAATCAACTATGATGAAACCTTCTCACCAATAGAAATGATGAAATCCATCAGAATATTTCTTGCAACTAAATTCTTCCTTGATTATGAGATTTTTCAAATGGATGTCAAGAATTATTTTCTAAATTGGAAGTTGGATGAAGAAATATATACAACTCAACTTTAAGGGTTTTTAGGCCAAATAATTCCAATATGGTGTAAAAGTTGCAGAGATCCATTTATGGGTTAAAGCAAACATCACGATCATGGAATGTTCATTTTGACAAGGCTATAAGAGAATTTGGATTTGTAAAAAATGAAAGTGAGACTTGTGTCTATAATAAGGTTAATATTAATTTCATCACTTTCTTAGTGTTACATGTTGATGACATATTAATTATGGAAAATGAAGTAAAAGTATTACAATCAGTTAAGACGTGGTTAAATGAATGGTTCTCCATGAAAGACTTAAGTGAACCAGCCTACATTATATGGATCAATATCTATTGAGATAGATATTAGAGGCTTCTTGGACTAAGTAAAATTAAATATATTGATAAGGTACTCAAAAGTTACAATATGTAACAATCTAAGAGAGGTTTGTTTGCAATGTCACATAGTGTAAATCTCTCTAAGAAAATGTGCCCACAAAAATAGTAGAAGATTGACAGAATGAGTATAATCCCTTATTCCTTGGAATTGGGTTCTATCATGTATTTTATGCTATGTATTGGGTTAGATGTTTACTTTTCTTTAATCATAGTGGGAAGATATCAAGCTAATCCAAGAGAGCTTCACTGGGCAACTGTTAAAACTATCTTGTAGTACTTAAGGAGTATAAAGGATATGTTCATGGTATATGGAGGAGATGAGGAACTAGTAGTGAGAGGATACAATGATACTAGTTTCTATAAATATCATGATGATATGAAATCACAGTTAGGATACATCTTTTACCAAAATGGTGGTGTAGTGAGCTAGAGAAGATAAAAGAAAACTATGGTCAAAATTTCTACTATAGAATCTGAGTATATAGTGGATTTTAATGCAACAAAGGAAGTAGTATGGATATAAATCTTTGTCTTATACATTGGTTTTTTACCTAGTAATGTAGAACCTATTCTAGTTTTTTATGATAATACTACAGTAGTGGTTCCAGTGAAGGATCTCAAGTCACACCATAGGAAAAATAATATACTTTGTAAGTTTCATCTCTTGAGGGATTTTAATGAAAGAGGTGATGTAATAGTTAACAGAGTATCCACAAAGGACAAAATGGAAGACCCCCTGACTAAATCTACATCTTAGTAGAAGCATGATTATCAAGTGAGAGCTAGTGGATTGAGACTTGTTAGTAGTTATCTCTAGTGAAAGTGGGAGTATTGAAAGTGGGTTCCCTAGACCCAACTTGTGATGTAATTTTATTAACAATACATGTATACAGTTTTTTATATATACACATTCTTATCTTTCCACAATAATATCGATACTTCTGCATCCACTATATTAATGGTAATGTCCTTATATTACATGTCATATTAAAGGGTTATGGATGATCACATTCTATAATGAGAACCTAGAGATAATATTATAGTAATATTTTAACTAAAGTCCTATGGTCAATATACATCATACTGATATGACACAAATGATGTGAGATTATCAGGTGCTAGGGGATCATATGCATTGAGAATTTTTCTCATGATGTTCGCACTTGGTGGTCACTAATAGTTGATATAATCAGAACATACCCTCTAATAGGAACACCACATGTTTCAGTTGTCATTGGTTGTTCCTATCTATGGACATGTTTATTTGTCTCCTGAATTGAGATCATTACCAATGTATTTCATTTGATTACATACTTTGATGTAAGGTGAAAACCAAGACAATAAAGTCGTGGTGAGGTAGTTTATGTTGGGTATGACATTGGTGGAATGACATTGATTGAATGATCAAGATAAGATTTTTCACTTTCGATTTCAGGAAGAGATATCACTAGCCAAGTTGATCAGGACGGTAGTAAATTTATAAATCCATGTCCATGGTAGTTAAAGGTAAGTCCATACAATTAGATTAAAAAATAATAAAACAATTAAAGGATGATGGCACAAGTGTGCATCCTGCTTTATGAGATATTGATGACAAAAATATTATATTACATTGTACATTTTCGTAGGTTGGTAGTCATTGCTATGAATTTTCTTTATCTATTTATGGGTCTGATCGATTTCTAGACCCCACTATTGGTCTGTGAATTTTATTTATTTCTATTGAAACAAGATCCTAGAGGGTCACACACAATAACACTCTTAGAATCTTCCTTATTCCATTAAATATTAATATAGGACTTGGTGGGTCCCATTATGGGGTCATGGTATTATCCAAGTTATATAAATCACCAATAAATAAATAAATTCATTATTATTCAATTAAAGAATAATTGGTATGAATTTATTTATTACATGTATTTAAAATTGATTAATTAAATACAAGGAAAAATATTATACGAATAAATATTAACTTAATATTTCAGGTTTTTTTAATATTATTAAGAGATACGAGTCGATTAAATGGATCAAAATTATCAGTAATATATTTAATATATATTAAAAGTATGTGATATAATATAAATAAAATTTATGATGCAGTTTAGTTCATCATAAATAATTATTTATTATACTTATTTAGTGAAAGTTTATTACATGGGGGTCGAGAACCCTAATCAGGTAATATGAAAATCCACTATATAAGTGAAGATAGCTCTTCCCATGATGACTATTAATTCTATTGGAATGGATAGCTTCTCTCTACTCTTTATTATGAGAGAGAGAATTGCTCAATCGAGTGAACTATCTAAGTTCTTCTTCATGGATCAATGATTGAGGATCATGGTGATCATTATTGTGTCGAAGTGATCATAGGAGCTCTGTTCTAGAACCCTAAATCTGAATAACGACATACGTGTAGAATCGAGAAGCTTGTATGAATGATCTCGAGGTATTTGGTGTCAAATCCTTTGAGAAAAGAACACCGGAAACCTATGACGGGTGTGCACGATTCAAATTCAAACAAGGGTTTCATTTGTTTAAAATTTGTACTATGATTAAACCATGAAGGTTCCTCAGACTGTACCAGGGTAGTATCGCCAGAGATGATAGGGTTTTGTCCCTCTGGTGATGGATAATTTTAAATTCCCAAAACACAAACTTCCACTAAGAACCCTAGTACCTTTAGCTGCAACATGCATCTTAGACAAAAAATTTATCATCTTATACTCAGAAATAGACTCATGAACTGCCTAAGTATGATTTTTTCTTCTTAAAGAATTACCATCACTGTTTCCATTACCAGGTATATATGATAGATCGAATTAAAATGACTGAATATACTCAACCCACATCCACTGTCATATATTCAAATATCGATGGGAAAAGTTACCTTTAAGGTCTTATGATCGGTGTACACAGTAAAATTTTATCCCAATAGATAATTCAGCCAATACTTTAAAGTGTAAACCACTACATCTAATTCGTGGTCATGCATACGGTAGTTCTATTCAGGTGGTCACAACTACCGTGACCCATACGCCACCACTCAATCCCCTTGCATCAACACTACTCCATTCTCTACACCATTCAAACTTAAATCCCTTCTTATTCAAGCCAAAAAGTTGTGTTTCCATACAGGAAAAGTCTTGGATGAACCTATGATAATATTGTACTAACCCTAGAAAGCTACAGATATTGAAAACATTCTTGGATTGCTCCCAAAAAACAACTGTTGTATCCTTCTCTAGGTCCACTAACACAACTTCCTCTAAGATGACGTGGCCTGCGAAATGTACCTCATTAATCCATAATTTGAACTTAGATAGCTTGGCATATAATAAATTCTCTCTCATTGTACTTAGGATGATTTCAAGATGTTGGGAATGATTTTCATGAGTCTTGGGGTACACCGATATGTAATCCACAAATACTACCGCAAAATGATCCATGTATGGGTGGAAGATTCTATTCATCAACTCTATAAAAACTACCGATGTATTTGTCAGCCTGAACAACATCTTAATAAACTCATACATGCCAAACCTACTTCTAAAAGCAGTATAAGGTATCGTAGAAGGTCTAAATCTGAATTGATGATACGCATATATCAATTCAATCTTAGATAAAGCACATTCTCCTATCAACTGGTCAAATGGATCATCAATACATAAAATAGGATACTGGTTTTTCTCAGTCACCAATTCAACTTATAGTAATCAATAAATAAGTGCAATGTTTCATCAGATTTCTTAGAAAAAAAGATTGGGGAACCTGAAGGAGACGTACTCTAATAGATAAATCCCCTATCCATCAATTCTTCTAGATGAGCCTTGAGCTCTTAAATCTCTATTGATTCCATTTTGTATGGTGGAATAGAAACTGACTTAGCTTTCATCATGATCTCAATCATAAACTCCTTGTCTCTCTCATGTGAAAACACTGATATGTCCTTAGGAAATACATCATGGAACTTGTACACTATGGGTAGAAAGAAACCATTATTTATACCCCCATAATCCAACAATAGACTATAAACTTGGGTGGTGACCTCCCCCAGTTACTAATGAACTAGCCCAACAAGGCCCGCCTAGATATCCCATTCTCGATGGTGTATATAATTATCACCCTTAGGAGATGAAAAAGTCACTCTCCGACGGTAACAATATATGTAGTCTTGGTAAACCACTAACCATTCCATACCCATAATTAGGTAAAATTTTGACATATCTTGAATTTAAAGATCCCAAAGGAAAGGATACTCTCCATCATTGAGAGAACACCTGTTGCAAAAAACAGACGTCTCTCGACCGTACTCCCAATGGTGTATCTATCATCATAACCCCACTCGTGAACTCCACTACTAGGTTCAAACCATTCACAAGATGTGTAGATATAAAATAACGAGTGTCACCATTATCAAATAAGGAACTATAAAGTGTATAAGCTACAATAATAGTACCTCTAACTATTGAAGGTTCAATATCGTTATCCACAAGTGTAGGATGAACTGCATGAAACTATCTTACCCCTCTTCTCTATGATGCAGTCTAAGTCCTCTGAGTTGCACCACTCTACTGATATGAGAACTCTTTCCTAGAAGAACCAAATCCAATGCCTATACTTCCACAGCTAGTAGAACTCTAAATTCCAAATTCATACAGTGAAAAATACCCCTTCCAGTACTCTAATTCTACCTAGCTGCCCCATCATTACCCATCTATCATGGATTCTTACAGAACCTCTGTAGATGTCCAATCCTACCATAAGATCAACACTCTATCAATGGTCGGGGACAATTTTTATGAAAGTGAATTGGACTACCACACCAGTGATAGGTCACTCAGTTAAGGTCTTGTGTGACTAACCCTTTCCCCTAACTACTCTTCTTGCTATCACCCTGGATGAAATTCTTATAGCGACGCTTCTTAATTTTGGAAGACATACCTCTTGATTGTCCAATAGAAACCACATGTACTCTTCTGGAAGCCTCCTTCAAGTTCCCCTCATAAATGAGATCATGATTCAATACTTTAGAAAACCTTTTCAGTTGAAAGATATTCACCTGGGACTTAATCTCACATTTAAGACCATCCAGAATCCGTTTCACCATAGTTGCCTCATATCTTTGCAATGATATAGAAAATAAATGAAAATTCATGAAGCAACCAACATAGTACATAACAGACATACACTTCTAAGTCAATCTTAGAAACTCAACCTCTGTCTCCTACCTAAACATGTTAGGGAAAAATTGATCCAAGAAATTCTCCTGAAAGTCCTTCCCCTCCATATTCTCCAACTTTCCATCTTGAGTATGGATGTCCCACCAACACATTGCTTGACCATGTAACCAATAAGAAGCCAATTGGAATATTTTTTAAGGAGTATCTATGTGGTCAAGTATTTTCTGAATAGAATCAATCTAGAAGTCAAGAGACTCAGGTCCACCCTCTCCAGTAAATGTTGAAGGGTGCTACAACTAAAACTCCAGAGTTAGTTCTGACATAATGTTCACAACCCACCCTAGTTATCCTTCTATAAATTACTTAAAGAAAGCATAGTTCTCATGGAACTTCTCTCCATATCCCTCACCTGAAAATATCGGTGCCTCAGGTTCCACTATTGGAGGATCATTTCCAGCCATATCCTTCTATCATCCTATCAACAAATGTCAATGTGAAGGAATATCTCTACAATTCCAAGCACATGTATTTGAAAAAATTACACAAAATTAACATGTTTAACAAGAGGGATTCACATAAAGGCATAAAAATTCACCCCCTTTTCTACCACAAGGCCAAAACCAAGCCACTTCCACTACCCTTAACCATCCTATATCTAGGTCATGGTTAACAAAGGGTAAACACATTCTCATTAACCCAATTTATAATTAGAAACACATTTATCTATTTACATTTTTTCACATTTTTCATCATTAATAATTTTATAATTTTATATTAGGTGCCTTTTTTAGTTCAAATACACAAGCAAAGGAAAACATTTCAATTTCAACAACATACCCAAAAACCTGTTTTTTTGTCGTGCATGTCTAAAATGATGTGTGTCACAATAAATAACGAGTGCCTATAATGATGCATGCATACCCAAATCTCATTCCAAACCAATACATAAGTAATATATCAAAAAAACTCATAAACAATTATCAAATCACACAAAAAGTGCTTCACTCGAGGTGAAATAACATCCAATTGTAATAGAAAACAACAATAACAATAATCCCACCACAGGTGCATGGGTTATCCCCTGTACATGGGTTAAATACTCTCATGAATGATCTCATGTCCAAGGACAGAATCATCATAATATCTTATATAAATTTCCCAAATAGTAAGACAAAAGAAAACAAAAGAAAACCCTTATGATACCACTTTGTAACGTCTTGACCCAGGTGCCACATACTGGTTCCCCGAGCTGATCGGTTACATGACCTCAAGCGTGCCTCCCCGTATCCAAATGGTTTTAGACTAGAACCAAGGGTATAATATATATAACATGGGGAGACTATACCCTATTTATCTTGCAACTGTGGAAATAACCAAGCAATAACCAAAAGACAATAACCAACAACCAGTATAATTCCATAAACAAAACAGAACAGCAATACATGATCAGTGAGAATAAAGAAAATTATACAAAACTAAAACAATAGATATATCATGCCAAATAAGTATCAAGTGTCAAAATAAAAAACCAAAATAAATACACTAATAACTCCATCAAGTGGTTCCTGACACCAAGTCTATTTCCCACATCCATGCTCCGTCCCAACTCAACCATCTAACATAGGTCCCTTTCCCTTATCCATTCTTATAGACATGAAGTATATTCGGGTAATGATCATATAACCTGAGTAGGGTGTGAGTAAAACTCAGTAGTCCACCACCAACGGTGTCTAAAATAATATCAAGTCAATAATAGTGTATGTAATATTTTAAATATTAAAATATAAAGTAATAAGTAAACAATTATCACATTTCATTATTCTTTAATTAACCACATTATTTTTTCAGGTTCACACATATATCCAACCCTTCAATATATACTTTGAACCATACCGGAGTATGAACCATATCACATAGGTATTTAAAATTCATTATCACATGGTATTTCATTATCCATTTAATTTCTATTAATATCATTGCTAATTGAAAATGTAGTTCAATACCAAAATTTTGGGACTATAATTCCATGGCTAAAACCCCATGGGTATTTGAAGCATCAGTCCTTGTCCCACAACCCGTTCATCAAACAATCACACAAGTGGGATTTTGAAGCATTATTCTATTCCCCACACTCATTATCAGTCAATAACAAAATTGGGATTTTGAAGCATCAGTCTATATCCCACACTCATTATCACATGTATCACACAAGTGGGATTTTGAAGCACCAGCCTATGTCTTATACTCATTAGCACATGCACTCATTTTAGGAATAGAACACCATGTTTTTTACACCATGGGTATTTGAATCATCAAACTATGTCCCACAACTGGTTTATCAATCAATCACATATATCACATTTAATAATTTTAATCATCATTAACCCACTCATAAACATTTCACATCATGATATACCATTTCAATTACCAAAAAAATCATGGTTCAACAATTTAATCACATGGAATAATAAAAAAAATTCATCATTTAAAAAATTTATCAACATTTATTCACATGATGCATTAACCTTTCAAGGTTAAGACAACCCTACCTTTATTCCCATTATTAATCAATTATATAACTTAAAAATTAACCAATTACATAATCCCATTTAATTGATAAAATTCAAAATTCCAATATCCCATCACTTCTATAATCACATAATCCCATTAATTAATTAACTGGTTAATTAATCAAATTCATCCAATTTACATTTTCCCAAAAGTCAACTCATTCAATTATCACATACTATTCAATTTAATCTAATTAAATCTCCATTATAATTTACCAATAACGAAAATTGAAATTTCACAATTACATACATGTAAATAAATTAATACAGAGGGATTTTCAATTTATACCACCTATCTCCAGATTGTTGAAGAACACTTACCAATGGAAATCCTAAAATTGAAGCGAATCATTCAAGAACATGATGAAGAATGAGATCTATATCCAATATCATTCAGATTAGATCTATAAAATCCTATATCTATATCCATCACCAATGTAGGAAAGCATCCCTTCCAAATATGAAAGAAATATGAGAGAGAGGGAGGAAACTAATCAGGGCAAGATCTCTTACTGAGAGTGGTGTAGATTTGTAAAACGGATCTTATATTCATCAATAATGGAGTTCATAATCCCTTTGAATCCATTCATTAGACTCCAAAAATTATAGGAATGATTTGAGGTTGATTTGGGGTATTTTAGGATATAATATGTGGGTTCAAGAAATTTTTTATGAATTTTCAGTGGTTTATTTTTCCACATGCATGGTTTCCTATATGAGGTGAAGGGTTTTCCCTAAGCATGCACCTAAGTGTGTTCCTCCTCATAGAAGGTAGCTTGGTTACTAATTGGATATAATAGGGTTTGAAAAATCACGAACCAACTATGTGAATCCCCTATATTTGGGTTCACATGGTTTTCTAGCCTAGGTGCACAGTTTAAGAAAACTACACGTCAACCTTACACTGCCCCTTTTCCTTCCAAAATTATCCACCTTCACCCCAAAACTCCCCAAAGTAAAAAAACAACCGGGATACACCAAAACAAGGGAAAAATAATACCTTTAAAAATCCCAATACATCTCTATAAAATTTCAAGATCTTACACGTGCGGTATGGCCCAGCTAACCATGTTCCCTTTGATGGTGCTTTAGAGGGGGAGGGGGGTACACAGTTTGTCCAACTTGTGCAAATGAACCCAAAAAAATGTGTATCCAAAGGAAGTGGTCATATACATGGTTGGTTCATGGTAAACCAAACCATGTTCCCACTAAGGAGAAACCATGTACCCCATATAGTAGAGGATCATATTTAGGGAACACAATTTGATTAATAATGAGGCCCCTCTAGAAAACTGTGTGAGTGGATTTTTAATTCCACAAAAAATTAATTAAAAATATTTAACCCCCCACTTAAGATACTTAATCCCCCCATTCAAACCTAACTATAATTCCTTCGTTGTGGAAGCTCTCAAGATGTGATTTTGACTCCTCTAAACACTTTTCTTATCAGATCGAAGTAGTGTTGATCTCATTTGATCTCCTTTGGGTAAGTGTATCTACTCTCATGTGGTTTCTATCAATCTCTTTTTATCTCCACAATGTTTTATAAACCATAATTTAATATATGGATCTAAAATATATTTTGTTGGATCTTTACTCTAGCTTGTGTTCTAATATCATTCGTGCCTTCGTTCTTCGTTGGCATTCCCTATTACGGGTGTTGTACATTATGATCCCCTGATTTAAAGTTAGGTGGTTCTATATTGATTTTCTTTATTATTGAAATTTAAATTTCTTAATTAAATTTAAATGAGTTTTTAATTGATTTTAAAACTCTGATTTGAAAGGATTTTATGTGATATTTGAAAAGGCATGGAAATTTATGAGAAAACCATAATTTTAACAGAATTGAAATGTGGAGTGGATTTTTTGGGAAATGATGGCTTGATTTGGAAATTTATTTGATAAATTGATTTGGTTACTGAACAATGAGAAAAATGTATTAATATGAAAGTTTATTTGAAATGGATTGAACTGATTAAAACTTGTTTTGGTTTTGAAATGGAAAAGGAATGTAGAAAAATAAAAACTGAGAAATTGTTTGAATTGATTTGAACTATTTAAATTTCCCATGATTGATTGAATTATTTTTTTAAGCACATGTTTTGCGGGGTAGTTAGTCGTTATAGGTACAAGCATGATATGACCTTTCATCCCTAGTAATGGATCAAATGAGGAAAACTATTACCAAAAAAACTCTATCATGATTACCCTTGATGGGTTCACCTATTGGGGAGTAGACATCCCACGATGGGTTCATATATAGAGGTGTATTTATCTGTGAAGACCTGACTAGAGATGAGATAATTATGAGATGTGTGAGTATCCTCTTACCTAAAAAATTAGATTATCATGGGTATCTCATACTTGGTGTTGTGCTATGATTTATGGCTTGATTATATATGATGTTGATTACTAAATTGTTTTATTCATTCCAACTGATTTATATAAAATATTTTATATAAAATGTCCAATTAAGATTGTTTTATTATAGTTTTGATATATCTTCACTCTCTTTTAATGTTAAAAAAATTTTGGTTTAAAATTTTTTAATTAAATACCATGAATTTTTTATTTAAATTTAAAGCATAATTGGTTCAATCATTATGGAATTCATTGTAGAACACATGGTGAGACCCTACTGGGATTTAAAGATAAAACCCTACCTTTTCCATTGAATGTTTATAGACATTCTTATTCCATGTTCAAGAAAAGGGAAAGAACCTCTTGGTGGTGGTGAATGTTCTTGATCCTTGGGTCCGTTGAGTGATGATGGTGATTAGTTGATATTTTTTCCACTTGTTACACATGAGTTTTTTATACTTTTTTCGGTTCATCTTATAGTCTCCTTTAGGATGTTTATTTATCTCTCTGGATATTATTTTACCTAGTTGATGATGACTTGTATCTTTTATCTTATTCTATTTTTATGGAAAATTCATTCCATATTTGATCTTTTATGATTCCATGTGCTAGTTGGAAACTTGTAGGGATTGGGAATTTTTTTAGAGCTATGTTAGATCCAGCTCAAGTATCAGGTTACCAAAGTACCTGGATTGGTTCATGACAAAGTGGTGTTATAGGTTCTTGTTAAGCATGTTTCCTTGATACTAATATACAGTCTGGGTATTATTGATGGGACTTAAGAGGTAGTTGAGAGGGAGTTATGTGATATCTCTCACCATAATGAGCCTTAAGTCACAATGGGTGTTTGGGAAAAGAATATTTGAGGAATGTTTTGATATGATTCTAGTATTTTCCTTACATTTGATCTGAATTTTGGAAATATAAATTTTAAATTTATTCTTGATGAAATTGATATGATTATATATCTATTCAGTATATCCTTTATGATATATTTAGTGTATTCTGTTCATGTTTTGTAGAATCATGCCTCCGATAAGACATATGAATAAGTCCCAAGAGAAAACTGCTAGTGAACCACAATAAGAAAATCCTACGGTGGACTAGAATCTTGTCAAGATGGTGGAATAAGTTTTCCAAGCTCTATGAAAACCTTAAATAATTCTCATTCAGTCTATGGTAGTGGAACCTCTAAGGGATGAATCTCTTGATCATTATCAAGATTTTCATCACCAGAAGCCACATGCTTTCCAAGGATCTAACAATCCCCAAGAGGCTAAGGGTTGTTTGAGAAAGATACAGATTCTTTTTAGGTTCCTATAAATGCTCAATGTTATTAAGGTGAAATGTGTTACCTTTAATATGGAAGGTCCTATCAAGAGATGGTGGGATTCGATGGTGGTGGTGAAAATGCATAAGGGTTTGAAATGGAAAAAAATTTGAGTTCTATTAACCAATCTGTTCTATACAAAATATGTGTTCTTGGTGAAATCCATATAGTTTATCAAAATAAAACAAATGAAATGACCATGACATAGTACATGGATCACTTTTCTGATCTTGATTAGTTTTCTACTTAGGTGGTAACTAATGAGAAGCTTAAGTAATGAAGATTTGATATGGTTATTCTACATGAAATCCAATCTCAGGTTTTCATGATGAAGATAGATTATTATGTTTATGTGTTGGATAGAGCATTGATGTTTGAGCTTGACCTAGCTGGTAATTCAAGTTTAATGGGAGTTCCTTTTTCTCTTACTGAAAGCTCTAATAGTTCCTTTATATGAAATCGAAAGTGTGATGAGTCTCATGGTTGTTGTAGAGAATAGGCATCTTCCAAACCTCTTAAAGTTCTTGGAAGAGGCCCTTCGGTCAGGGGGGGAGTGTACTCCTCTTCTTTCATCACCTAACCACCCTTCTCCCTTCACTTCATTTACGAATACTTATTCCCTCCCTAGATTTTCATCCATTTAGGTAATACCTAAAGTTCAAACATGCATTGATGGGGTCCTTACGGTTCCGATTTCATCCCTAGAGTTCACAAAGGCTTATGCGATGTTAGATCTTTCAGTGGTCACTCTCTTCGGAAACACATGTCCCCCCATTGTTTTCTTCGATAGATTCAAAGCCAACCGGTGTAAGTTTCAAGAACGTGTGACTGTAGTCATTTTGGATTCCAAGAATTTCTTGGTTCGGTTCTCATCAAAATAAGACCTTATATTAGCTTGGGTGAATTCCCCACATGTTATCACAGGTTTGTGATTTTCCCTCTTTCGGTGGTCATTAAATTTTCATTTGATGTGAGATCCTCCTACCATTGATATCTGGATCTTGCTTCCTGATCTTCATTTACCATTTCAGAACCTAGTGATTCTTCATCTGATTGGTAACCTGTTGTGCCGTTTCCTCTGCTCGGACCAGAGGACCTGCGTCATCTGTTATCTGATTTCTCCCAAGATTTGTGTTGAATTCAACATTTACAAGGAACCAAAGAATACTATTGGTATTGAGATTAAAGGTGAGATGCAGTGGTATCAAAAGGTATACTACAAATCATGGGTACATTTTTTTCATCCTACAATTTTCTTGGACATGAAGCCCTCAGTTTCATATTTGGAATACTCAGAAATTCGAAGGAATACCTTCATTTAAATAACTCGGGTGAAGTAAACTCTCTACAGGTCGAAGAGGAGTGTGTAAAATAAGTTTCTCTTGCTGGAACTAACCTTGAGATGGTGGATCTAGTCTCTCTTTCCTTCTGCAAGGAGGTTAGTTCCATGCCTTCATAACCTCAGTTTGATGATGTTTTTGAGCGATTGGGAGATTATTTGGGAGTTAAATCAGTTGAAATGGAGGAGAATGAGGGGACCCTATGTAGAAACTCATCTCACCTATCATATATATCGGTTTTGAATTCAATTTTTGGTTTTACTCCAGTATAGAAGTTGCATGAGGGATTTGAAATTATTTGAAAACAGGGGGTTGCTCAGCCTAGTGCAATGGAAGATGTCAACCATGATATGGTCAAGGATAATTCACAAGCTCTGGTGGTATCTGTGCACCTGATTGATGATGTAAAATCTGTGGATGAGCAGGAGGGGGAGATGCCAATGCTTGGAGAAAGCAGGTAGCTATGTCCCAAACAAGGATCCAATTTGAGGAATCCTCTAACCTGTATCAATTTGAAAAACCACTTTGTGGATTTTATTTCTGATGGAGGGGTTAATGAAACTACTTTTGTCCCTCATAAATAGAGTTGGATGGAGAAAGAGAAACCTTGGGTGACAATGTTATAGGAGGGATCAGAAAAGGACTGCACAACCCAAGGAGGAAGAAGGGAAGTAAAGAAAATAGGGACCTAGGGTGCTACATTGTTTCCAGGAAGTAGAAACCAAATGGTCCCAAAGACTACTCATATCTCCCTAGGCCAATGGAGAATCAGTCATCCAAAAAAGGTTGTAGATCCAAGGAACCCGAGGTCCAGTTATTGGTAGGTGAGGAGGTGTAGTAAGTTGGTGACTCCAGGTCTACATAGCATGGAAATGAGATTTCTAAGTAAGATGATAGATTATATGTTTTGGTGAACCCTCTGGGGGATGCAGCCGAGATGTTGGAGGTTCTTCTTGAGGAGATATGGGAATATATCATCCATTTTGAGGAAGAGATGTTAGGAAATCACTTCCATTCAACACCTCAAAAGAGGATTCTGATAAGATTACTGAGAGAGCACTTCGAGTGGAAACTAAGAAGATGAAGACAAAGTGGATTGAAAAATAAGATCATATTATGGAAATAGGGTTTAATTCGAGGAAGTTAAACATGGAGGAGTTCATAAAGATGTGATACAAGTTAGCTATTTGGTTCGAGGAACTCATCAAAGATGATCCGAATTTAGAGGTAAATGGAATTCTCTAGAAACTACTTAGGAATAATGCATCTAATATGCTTAAAATTGATTTTAATGGTTCATATGTATATTTTTCTGGTTGATGCTATGTTTTCTGTATGGAAATGGGTTCTCACTTTCCCTTAAAATTGTTTGAAAATGAAAAATTAATTTTCAGGTTAGGTCATGTACAATGATTGTGAGAGGTACCATCACTATAGATTCATCTTTAGTGACTTCTTTATTTGATACTAGTGAATCTCACCAATTTATATCGATTCATATTGTGAATCTACTAAATATTCCTATAATTATTTTTTCTTATGTGATGGATATTACCACGCCCTCAGATCAAATAGATAGGAGGGTCTCCATTTTTTTATTTGTGCTTTCTCTTTATTAGAGATTTATCTTAACTAGAATTTTCATGTTCTCAATATTATTCCTCTTGATGTCATCATCAAGATGGATTGACTAATTTTTAATAAGGATTGAATTGAATAATATCTTTGACAGGTATCCATTACTACACCTGATGGGGTGTGCCACATCTTTCAGGGAGAATGAGACTCAAGGTCGAGTAGAGTCACACCATTTTTCTAGAGTTGGGAAGGGTAATATCAGTGTTTTCTTTTGACTTGGAGTGAGAATATTTGATTAATGATATCCCTCCTTTCATCATCAAGTTTCTCGATGTGTTTCCTTCTGATTTCTCTGGTCCACCACTAGTAAGAAATGTAGAGTTCTCTATTGACTTATAACTTCGTAGTCAACTGGTATCTATTCCTTCTTAATGTATGACACCAATATAATTGAAATAGTTAAATACTTAGTTGGATGAAATTTTAAGGAAAACCATTATATGAATGAGTGTCTCACTTTGGGAGGAACATATTCTATTTTCAAGGAAAGATGATAGAACACTTCGTCTATGCATTGATTATTGAAAACTCAATATATTTATAGTAAAGAAAAGGTATTTTTTACCATAGATTGATGATATATTTGACCAGTTGGAATAGAAAAGGTGGTTCTCAAAGATTGATCTTCGATATGGTTATAAAAAGTTGAGAATAAAAAAATATTACATTCATAACACCACCTAATGAAATAGGTATAGCCATTATGAGTATCATGTCATATCATTTGATCCAACCAATGATCATACATTTTTTATGGATTTGATGATCATGATTTTCCATGAGTACCATGAATCTTTCATAGTAGTCTATGTGTATGACATCTTGGTTTACTCTAAGACTGAGGAGGATCATGTGAATTATTTGACAGAAGTCCTAGAAATTTGGAGAGATCTTAGAATTTACACAAATCTTTCAAAATTTAATTTTTGGATTCGAGTAGTGAAATTATTGGGACACATGTTGTTGGAACCTAGAATCTCAATTGATACTACGTAGGTAAAGGTTGTTATGATATGGGAGAAACCATGTAATGATTTTGATATATAATTATTCTTAGGCTTGGTGGGGTATTATCACAGGTTTGTTATAGATTTCTCAAAGATGGATTCTATACTGACTGCTCTCACTCAGAAGGGAGTGAATTTCTTATGGAATGAAAAATTTCATATTAATTTTGTTGAGTTGAAACATCTTTTTACTTCAAAAATAGTGTTGAATCTTTCAGAGGATGTTAAGGTCTATGTGGTCTTCTGTGATGCATCAGGTTTGGGTTTGGGCTATGTTTCTATGTAGAGTGATCATGTGGTAGCATATGGCCCAAGACAACTTAGGCCACATGAGAAGAATTATCTAACATATTCCCTTGAAATCATAGTTATTATGCTTTCTCTTAAGATTTAGAGACATTACCTTTTTTGAGAAAGGTTTACCGTTTATTCATAGCACAAAATCTTGATTTATATATTCTCTAAAAAATATTTGAACCTTTAAAAGAGGAATTGGGTGGAGTATTTATAGTATTTTTATTCTGAATTTTCCAATACATAAGGGAAGGGGAATTTCATTGCTGATGATTTGAGAAGGAAACTTTCAACCTAGTCCATGAAATAATCATCAAAAGAGTGGAGCGTGATGAATCATTTCGACCAGTTTAATTTAGGAGTCCAATAAGGGGCTGTGGTTTTCTTGAAAAGTGTCCAGTTGATATCCACTATTCTCAAGATGATTATTTAGGAATAGAATCTTGATGAAAAATTCCATCGTATTAGAGAATCTCTTTACAATGGGGAGACCTTTGGTGAGTGAAATTTATCTTTTGTGGGAATCCTGTGTTTTTAGAATTGGTTTCTTATTCCTTTGTCTGTAAGGAAGGATTTAATGGGGGATATTATAATTCCCATTGGGTAGTGCACCCTATAACCACAATGATATTTTATGATATTTGACAATGATTCTGGTGGACAGGTATGGGATGAGACATTGTTGACTTTGTTTCTTATTATTATACCTATCAGCAGGTCAAAACCAAGAACCATAGATCCATGTGTTTTCTTTAGACACATCTAGTGCTGGCTTGGAAGTGGGATGAAATTTCAATAGACTTTTTCTTGGGTTTCCCTATACCCATAAAAAATGTGATTTGGGTTGTGATCGATCAACTAATTAAATTGGATCACTTCTTACCTATTCATGATACAACCAAATTCAAGGACTTGGGATGTCTCTATGTGGAAAAGAATGTTAGATTGTACAGAGTTCCTTCTCCTATAGTCATCGATAGAGATCCCTATTTTACATCTCTCTTTTGGAGAGTCCTTTGGGAGACATTGGGATCTCAAATACATTTGAGCATGACATATCATCAACAAAATTATGAACAGAAAAAATGAGATATAAAAATTCATGGGGATATGCTTCATGCATGTGTTATTGATTTTGGTAGAGCTTGGGACATACATTTGGGATTGGTTAAGTTCACCTACAAAAATAGTTACCAGTCTATAATTTGGATAGCTCATTTTGAGGTATTGTATAGTTAGACTTATAAATATCTATTATGTTGTTCAGAGATTAGTGAAACTTCTTTGGTTGGGTAGAATTTGGTCCAATATATGATGGTAAATATTTAATTGATTTTTTGGAGAATTCTGATGGAACAAAGCATGTAGAAATCTTGTGATAACCATTATAAGAGACTGTTGGAGTTTTTAGTTGGTGACCAGGTGTTTTTGAGATTTTCACTCCATTTGGTACATCAACGACATGAGAAATAGGGGAATCTTTCACCATGTTTTGATTTACCTTTTGAGGTTGTTGAGAAGGTGGTAAATGTTGATTAAAATTTAAAACTTCCACCATAGTTTATGTTGATAAATAGTGTGTTCCAGGTATCACAGCTTCAAAAGTATATTTCTAACCCATCTCATGTCCTAAGTTGGGAGTATCTTTATGTTGATCCATATTTATCCATGATTAAGAATCCAGTAAGGATTATTGATTCTGAGGTAAAGACACTTCATGGGAGGATGATGCATTTGGTCTATGCGCTATGGCACTATGGTTGTGATTCACATGAGATGTGGGAGCATGTGGCAATAATGATAGAGTAGTGGTATCACCTCTTTGGTATAGAATCTTATTAACATTCTTTCTAGGTATAGAATATGCATATGATGGGGAGATTATAACATCTTGTTATCTTCTTTCAGGTATTCCATGAACCTTGTTTTGATCTCCTTTAAGTTGGGTCTTGTTATGGGGTGTTTTTTGGAGAATTTGGAGCCTTTTGGAGGCCTCTGGAACTATTCATGGTTGGCACATGGTTAGGTAAGACTATGCATGGTTTTCACACATTTAACCAATCCATGAATCCACCAAGGATAAACCACGCACCCCATATAGTAGGGGTGTATATTTAGTGTGCATGATATCATTAACCATGCAGCCCTTTAGTAAACAATGTGAGTTGTTTTTTAATAACCCCAAAATTTAATTAAAAATCTAAAACCGCCTGTTTAAGATTCCTAATTCCCCCATTCTACCCTAACTTAAATTCCTTGGTAGTAGAAGCTATAAAGAATAAATTTTTACTCCTATAAATACTTTTCTTGGAAGTTTGAAGTGACGTTGATCACGTTCAATATTTTTTGGGTAAGTGGATATCCTCTCATGTATTTTTTATCAATCTATCTTTATTTCCTCTTTAGTTTTTGATAGATCATAATGTAATTGATGGATCTAAACTCTTTTTTTATCTTGATTCTAGGTTGTGTTCCTAGATATCCCATGCCTTCGTTATTCGTTGGTGTTCCCCATTGTGGGTGTTGTGCAGTATGATCCCTTGATTTAAAGGTAGGTGGTTCCTTATTGGTTTTCACTATGATTGAAACTTAAATTTATTGATTAATTTTAAATTATTTTTTAATTGATTTAAAACCCCGTATTTTAAAGGACTTGATGTGATATTTGAAAAGTCATGAAAATTTATTAGAAAACCCAAATTTTGATGGAATTGAATTGTGGGGTGGATTTTTGGGAAAATTGATGTCTTGATTTTGAAATTGATTTGATAAATTGATTTGGTTGTTGAACCCTAATAATAATGGATTAAATTTAAAGTTGATTTGAAATGGCATGAATTAATGAAAACTTTTTTCTTTGTTTTGAAATGGGAAAGGAATGTTGAAAACTAAAAATTGGGAATTTTTGTGAATTGATTTGAAATGTTTGAATTGACCATGTTTTTTTGATTGATTGTTTGAAGAAAATGTTAGCCTAGGTAGTTATGGTAATTAGGACAATAACACTAGGACCTTGCCTCCCTAATAATGGATTGATGATGAAAAATATTACTAAAAAACCACGATGTGATTTCCCATGATGGGTTCCCCTATTGAGGTGTATTTGTGTGTCTGCACCTGACTAGAGCTAAGATCATTATGAGATGTGTGAGTATCCTATTACCTGAAAAACTGACTTAGTATGGGGATTTTGTATATGGTGATTTGATATGATTTGTGACTTTATTAAGCATACCATTTATTATTGAACTATTTTATTCATGACAACTAATTCCTATAAACTGTTTTATATAAAATGTTCATTTAAGACAATCTCAAATCATTTTTGACATATCTTTTATCTATTTTAATGTGAAATAATGTGTTGGTTTAAAAGATATGAATGAAATACCATGCCTTTTTATTTAAATTGATATAATAATTAGTTTAATAATTATATAATTGATTGCGGAACACTTGGTGAGACCCTATCTAGATTTATAGATCATATATTACATGTGCCTTTGGGAATTTGTAGACATTATTATACTAAGTCCTAGAAAAGGTAAAATACCACTTAAATTTGGTGGATATTCTTGATCCTTGGGACCATAGAGAGATAATGGTGACTGTTGGAGTTGTTTTCCACTTATTATGTAGGAGTTTTTGAGACTTTTGTTTGGTTGATGTTTTAGTGGCCTTTGGGATGTTTATTTATATTCATGGGTACTTTTTTACCTAGTTTTTTCTAGTACTTGTCATTTTGGATTGTTGATCATGTTTAATTGTATATTTTATCTTCCATGATTTTTTTTGGAAAATTCATTCCATCTTTGATCTTTATGATGTTGTGTGCTAGTCACTAACCCATTGGGATTGGGAATTCCCTTCTGTCTATGCCATATCTAGCTTGGGTATCATGTTACCAGGGTATCCATACTAGTTCATGATGCTTAAATTTTAGAGAGCTCACTTTTTTGGAAAATAGAGATTTGAATTTTTGAGATATCTATCTATATCAAGTTCAAAGCAAAGAGACTTAAAATTTGTTCAAGAAAACTCAAAAACTGTAAAAATTACTTTTTATAACAATGAACATTCTAAAAGACTTCTAGAAAAATATGATTTGAGAAAAATGGTGAAACACCTATCTTTCAATCAATGTAAAATTAAAATACATGCATAAAAAATATATTTCCAATTATATTATTAAATGATACTTTCTTAGATCATAAAAAAAACTATAAAATATATTTTAAACTAGTTATGTAATTAAAATATAATATTTTCTAATCAATTTTGGATCTTTGTAGTTTATAAACATGATATTACTATTTTTTGTACAATATTTTTTTTCTTGAACACATAAAGGTTTAATGAAAGGGGGATTTAATCAATAATGAATAAGAAATTTGTTGAGATGAATTATATTTTGTAGAAATACTGAAATTTAAATATGGAAATTCAAAATATATTTGAATGTTTGAGAGATATTTTAAAACCAATGGTTTATGTTAATTAACACTTTATTTGTGTATTTTAAATATATAAAGTTATTGGGTTATGTTTGGGATGGTTTTGAGGAGTTTTGAATAGTTTTTGGGGGTTTTATGGAGGTTCATAGTTTGAGAATGGTTATTAGAAACTGTGAAACACTTCCTAGGAAACCATGATACCAAAACAGAGTGCAATGGTTAGGCGCACAGTTAGGTGTATGGTTTGGCCAAACCATGTAGCAACCCAGGAGAAACTATGAGATGTTGGAAAAAGGGGTTTATCAAGGTTTGTGCGTAGTTTGAATAGCCATATGAGACAACCATGTGGGTGGTGTTTAGAGGTAGTGGATAATTCATGGTTAGTATATGATTTTCCTCATCGTGTCCCCTAATCATGCAGCATTAAAAAAAGATCCAAATTTTGTGGTTTTAACCCGAATCACCTCTTAAACCACTTGATTTTCCATTAATCCAACCCTAACTCAAATTCACCCTCTCCCAAATATGTGGAGACATTTCTCTTCAATCTGAGAGGGATCCATTGGAAAATCTTGGTGCGTTAGAGGTTGGATTCCATGGTAAGTGCTGCTCTTGGTGGTTTTCGTTAGTTTTATTATTATTCCCCCTCTTGGATTCATGGATCTAATCCATTGAGGATAGATCTGTGTTGTTTGATTCCAATAATGATGAGATATGGTTGTTTTGATAATTGGTAATAAGATCTAAGGTGGGTTTTGGATGTTCTAATCCAATTTTTTTGAAGCATTTTTGTTGTTATTCATTTTTACCTAAGTTTGTGAGGTAGGTTTCTTCACCATCGAATCCTCTTATTAGAACTTGAAGTCTTAATTTAAAATTGATTTAATTGATTTAATTGAGTTTTTAAATTGATGTGTTATTCTTTATTGGAAACCTCTTTAGTGATGGTTTTGTGGAAATTTTAAAATTGATTGGTTTTATGTAAAATACTTCTTAGTTCATGATTTTAAAATGATATTTTTAAACTTATGGCTTGGTTTTGATTATTGGAAAGGATTGTGGAATTGTTTTCAACAACGTAATTGGTTTATTTAAATGGTTTGGAATGGGTTTGTAATGCATGGGTTAGTGCGAGTTTATGTTTTTGAAATGACCCTAAATAAGGGGTGTGTACCATTGAGGTATAAGAGATGTGACCCTAGATAAGGGGTGTGTTCCATTGGGGAAAAAGAGATTGGAAACTTAGTGACAACTGTGGGAGTTGGTTCCCTAGAACCAACCTCTATATAATTCATGATAAAAATTTATTCATTGTTTTTAATATTAATAAACTACTTATCTCATCATGATTGTTCTTCTTCATGACATAGTACGTGATAATGTCCTAAGAGTGGCTGTCACACTAAAAGGTCATAGAAGCTTTTTATTACAATGCGAACTCAGAAGTGCTATGAAACTAATCTTTAATAAATGTTCTATATCCATATGTTTTCATTTGAGGGATACAAATGATATTGGCTATCAGGAGTGGAGACTCATAGGAATTTGAGGTACCTTCTCATATTGTATTCCCTTGGTAATATTTAGTAAGATATTATGATAACGAGACCCACTAATAAGAAATCCACAGTTATATTTGTTATTGTATATTCCTATTTTCTAACATGTGTATTCGTACTTAGACATTATGATAATTATTAATGAGTATTATGAGTTGCACATATAGGTGTATTGACGAAAACCATGATGATAGATGTTCATAGTGAAGTAGAATATGTTGGGTGCATCACGAGTAATATTGTATTAATGAATAACATGAGAAAGGATTTGTATCTTCTATTTATTAATAGAAGTTTATAGATTTGGACCTTTGATGGAAATGATATAGCCTAAATAAATCCATGGGCATGGTTTTCTAAAGGCAAGTTTCTTTTTAGGGAAGTCAAAGAAAGAGACATCGAGCACATAGGTTGATGGCACCAGCATGCAACCTACTTGATTAGAGATATCGAGATAAAGGGATTATATTATAGAGTAAGTGTTTGTACAAGGTGACATGTCATTACAACATTAACATATTTATCTACGGGTTCCTTGGCATGTTGGTAGACACTAACCTTGAAATTTAGGCCGATTCACCTAATTCCACTAAGAAAGAGGCCTAGAAGGTTATACACTAAGTGTATGCAGAATTTCAGTTAAATAATATATATTATTATTTATTTTTTAACAAGTTGAATAAATATTATTACCGTACATGGTTTAATAATTATTCATGTATGCTTGATCGCATATAAATATTTTTTTACTATTTAATAAATATAATATTTATTTATTTATTAGCGAATAATGTAGTGATGTTTATTTAATAAATAAATAATCATTTTCAAGGTCTGATAAATATTATGGAGAAATAGCGGACCAAGATTTTAGGTCTTGTGAGAAATAATAATAATTTAATATTATTTGATTAAATAATATTTAATTATCATTCACAAATTAAGTGCATGTCGATAAATAATGATATTATTATTATTATTTTATATGAGGTTTCTATAGGATTAAATAAATAATTAAGTGAACTTGTGTAATTATTTTATTTTAACCCTAGTGATATATATACCCAATTATGTTATTTTATCATTAATATAATTAATTTGTCTTGGTTGTGCACAACAGATTCGGAGAAACCTATCAAGACTAGAGAGATCCCTTGTCCAAGAATGCTCCCAAGAATGGAGAGTGATCATCTTCCACCAGATCAAGAAGAACACTTTGAAAGTGATTCTTGAAGTGATCAAAGGAGTACAACACAAGAACAAGGATCTACCATGTTAGCACCCAAAGATTTATTCTGAAACATTTAGAGATTCATGGAACATGTGTGGATCATCGCTAGAGGAAATATATACTTGGTTTCAACAACACAATGAAGGTGGACTATAGATATGTCACCAGATACATCAATGAAGAAATAATTCCTTAAAGTAAATTTCTTTTTTAATTAAATTAATTATAAATAATATGTGATGACCCTTCCTATGGTTCTAGATTAATTTATATTGTTTGATTCTTTGATTTAATTCCATTGATCATAAAGTTCAATGTTGTGTTAAATCTCAGATTAATCATCGATCATGGAAAAAATTAGAGTCGAGCATCACCCAATTGCATGATTATACTATGCCCATAACCTTCACCAAGTTGGTGGATGGATGAGAAACTGTTTATGAGTATGAAACTGTCACTAGATCACGAATGTGTGGGTGTTTGTGGATCATGTATAGGGTATTCCAAATGAAAATATGAAATGGTTTAAAGACTTGTTTGATTGCTTTCCATGGAAAATAGTTTTGTTTAGAAATGGTTTTTGTTTTGATATGAATTGCTTTAAATTGTTTTCAATATTTTTTTATAAATTTTCTAACATGTTATATCCTATTGTAATGAGTAGGGAAGTCATTGGGATAATTTTACAGAGTTTTATACTCACCCCTTCTTGGGAACTTTGGTGCATTTTCATATATCATGTATGAAGACATAGGTAAAAAAGGTATCCCGGTTCTTTAATGATTTATCATGATACATTGGGAATGGATTGTTGAATTGGAGCTTGGAGCTTTCTTGGAGTTGTTGTTGGAGGTCTTGGTTGTCTTTGGATTGTTGTTTTTAGTTTCCACTTTGTTCTTCGATAAGGTTCATGGTTGTAGTATGGTATTGATGTCAGTTGGTATTACTTTTTGTTTTATTATTTTTATCTCACACATAATATAGTTGTTGTTTGGTTGTTTTTTCTTGGTTTTTTTATTTTATTTTTGAAGGGAAAATATTCCCCCAACTTTTTATAAATCCCTTGTAATTTATTTCCAGCCGTTTCTATCTTGGGGATGTTACCTAAGGCCTAGTAATGTCACCGCCTCTTCTCAAGCCAATGGATGAGGGGAGGGATGTTACACACACAAACACACACACACACACATATAAAAAAAAATTAATCAAATTAGTCATTGTTTTTTTTTCAATGAACCCTATAAAACTACACCAAGTAAGAGGCCTTAGAAACATTCAAAATACAAAGATATCAGAAAATCCATATTTGATGGAAGTTTTTTTAAAGTCTTTCAATAGAAAAAATCCATGGATCTTGGATGATGGTCGTTTTTCTCACATGATAAGTAACACCAATATTATAAAGAGTACTAAAATTAATAATAGAGGAGTTGTAACTATTTTCAATAATGGAGCCTTGAATATCAATAGTGTCGGAACAATTGATATTGAAACTAAAAAACTAAAATCTAAAAGTTGTTTATATGTTGATGGGTTGAAGAGAAACCAATTGAGTGTGAATCAACTTTATGATTGTAACACCTTGTCTATTTTTAGGTACAAATTTATTTAATTTTTTTCCAAACTATGTTTATTTTGAGGGTTTTTGGCTATTATAGGAGTGGTAAAAGGTTGAAGGTTATTTTTTGGGAAGTCATACATGTTTTGGGATGTATATCATTTATGAAAAAAACACATGGTACTTGGTGGTCTATACTAGGTGCCTAGTGTACTTGGATAATGTTGGTATCTCTAATGGGGCCATTGGGTGGTCAATAACCCTAGGGTAGGTACCCAGTGTTTTGTATTTTGAACCACTAATCATTAGAATCAAACCAATAAAATCCTAAAATAAAGAGCCAATCTCTAGAAATTCTATAATCAAAAGAATCACATGACATTTAAGTATCATAACTGAGAAGGAAAATTACATCTCAATCACTACATTAAATTGATGCCCACACTCACTCAAGAAAAACAATACTCCTAGAAATAAGAAAAACAAGAAGAAACAAAAACAAACAAGGAATTAAAATAAGAGATTTTACATGGTTCAAACTTTAGTCCTACATCTATAGGAGAACACTTCTGATTTTTTTTGATTCCATGGAAGAAGAAAATATTATAATTACAATCAGAAAAACAATTGATATTAGATAATACTTTTCTCAAGTTTGAAATAAAAGTGGTTCCATAACACCTTTATAATGGGGATCCACCAATCAACCAATTCCAAGACCTTATGAGTTTTATAGGGGACCCACCATTGGTCTTGGATGCTTAGTTTTTCCTGTAAGTATCTCCATCTCAACCAATAACTTCTAGTGAATGTGCAAGTTATTCTCACACAACCATCTGTTGATTCATACACAACCCTTAAAAAACCTCCAGTTACTTTGATGAAACCATATAGAACATCCTATGTAACTTCATCAGAGTAAACCTTATGTAAGCTAGAGCTTCCTCACTCCATAATTCAGTCATGGCCACTTACACACATAGATCTAGAACATGCTCCTTTCAGACTAGTTTTCCATATAAATAGTTAGTGTCTCCATTCCAACTTTTGGTCACTTATGTTCCACTGAGGTATAATGTTGCCTCATACTTTCCCAAACTAAGACCTTGGTAAACATGTCCACCAGATTTTGAATTTCATTGATCTTCCATATTTCCAACACCCCATCCTCCAAAATATTATAAATTAAATGATAATTCATCTCAATGTTCTTTATCTATGAGTGAAATACTAGATTCTTAGACAAATGAATTGTGTTGTGATTGTCACAGAACAATAACCTACTTTCCTAACTCCTTTTGAGTTACTCTTATAAAAACTTCAACCAGATCAACTTCTTCCCTTCTTCTGTAATTTCCACATAATCTACATCCATTATATATAGTTCTACAACCAGTTACAACCTCTACATCCAACATATGGTTTTCCTTCCAAAGAGAAATAAAAAATCCTATAATAATCTTCCTTGAATATATATATCCACTAAAGTCCACATCAACATACCCTACAATAGATCATCCATTATAAAACAAAATTCTATATATTTCAAGCCTTTGGGATAATAAAGAATACACTTCATAACTTCTCAGTGATCCTTTACCAGATTCACCATAAATTAACTAAAAAATTCAACTAAATGTGAAATGTATAGACTCATTCAAACAATGATGCATATAAATCATCCAATAATAGATGAAATACCCCAATATTTCAGAATTTATTTTCTTTAACTAATATATTTGGTAGTGTGTGGTATACACAACATCGATCTTAAACAAACCCCTATATACTATTATTTAAATATGACTATTATGACCTATCCATTGGTTTTATGAGTATGAATAGGAATAAATGTATTATAAAATATATGTATAATTTTTTCCTTAATAAAATGATTAATCTATCATATATTTAGTATTAATTGGATGAAAATTGAGATAGAATATTTTGAAGAAAAAAGAGGTATTGTAACACCCCAAGATTATGCACATAAATTTAGTATTGAATGCATTAAACATTAAATCTCTATAAAACACCACTTTGTTATAAGCTATCCAATAAACATAATTTTTACATCTCTATGATTTTAATTTCAAAAAACCGACATACATGGTTGCATTTAGTAAGATATTTAGAGTCTCATAAGACAAACTTAATTTTTGGTGAATAGTAACATAACCTTATGAATAATAATATGAATAGTAATATGACCCTTATGAATAGCAAATAATATTATTATTTTATTGTCTTAAGGTTATTAGATAATGAGATCTTGATTAATTTTAATTGTGATATAACACGAAATATAGTTTTAAAATCGTTATTTTTCGAATAAATTATGATTTTATTTTAAAATTAAATTAATAATATTTAGAAAATTATTTATTAAAAGAATTATTTTATTTTTTAATTCTACACATCGAAAAAAATTTAGGGTGAATTTTTGGGATTTTTTTGAAATACTTGAATTTTTATGAATAGTAAAATATGACAATTTACCGTATATATACATTATCTATTAAATTCAATATTCCTAGAATAATGGATGATGTAACCACACTTGGTTCAAACTCAAATTTATATATTAATATTATTGGTCCCAAAAATCAATACTATTGGTTGCCTTTGGAAAAATAATAAAATAATGGGTAAAATTATGGGAAAACCCTCCTCTCCTCTATTATAAAGCCCCCCCCCCCACTCCCTCTACTCTTCACTCTTCTAAAGCCTTATGCCTTGTCTAATTTCTGCTCAAATGTCCTCCCCAACTCCTCCCAATGTCACAAATCCCTGGGTCTCATAAAAATACCAAAACCTATCCCCTAAAGAGGCCCTCAAGGAAGATTACTTCAAGAGGTAAATTCCTCTTTTCATTTCTTTTATTTCAAGTTACTTTATTTTCTTCTTCTTTCCTCACCTCCTTTCATTCAAATATTGTGATGACTCCATAAACATACATGTACTGGATTTTTATTATGATAAAGGAATAATTCTTCACCATCTCTAATTTCCCCTTATTTTATACTAGAAATGAAAACACCATCTGAGATGTGTTAATTTAACACATTCAAGGATGACATGTTTTCAATTTCTATTATCATCTTCAATTCTGGTCATGAAACCATTTTTATAGTGTAACAATAATATAATATATATTTATTATAACTTATTTAAGGTTTTTTAATCCTTTTTTACACATGATATTAATTTATAAATCAAAATGAGTTCATGGTGCAAAAAACCACCAATTAACCCAAACAATTGTCATTAACGTTTTATATAATGATTCATATTCACTAAAAATATCCAAACAAATTTTATAACCATGTAATATTATGTTTTTTCACTAATAACATACAAATTCTATTCTGGACTACCATTCTCATCCTACATGTTTATCCATACATGAATATAAATAAAACGATCATGAAAACCAAGGAAGAAAACACTCACAAACAATGAAATTGAATATCTTAACCCATCAAAAGGCCATGAATGAACCTAATAATGTTATTATAAATCTATTAAAAATATATTTGGTTCTGTAATAATTAATTTATGAACCTAAATTTAATTATTTAGGTCGTTAAGATCATGTGAGGAACACCTTTGGACTTGAGGTAAGGGTTTTCCACCCGAGCCACCATTTTCATTCGGGTTACTTTTATTATCTACTTTACTAAATTAAATTCTTATTAATTCATATGTAAACCTCATAATTTTTGTGTGAATTTTCTATATATGTGATCTAACCAAGATCATACCTTTATTTATGGGGAGTTAATTGTTTTAAAATCATCCTTCAAAAATTCTTCCTGAAATACAAGCCTGTTTCAAAGGAATTTCCCAAATTCTTACCTTTTTTCAAGGGCACTCTATAATATGTTTTAATCAACCATTATTTTTTATAAAATCACTAATTAAATTATAATAAAACTATATTATTTTAATTCTAGTTTTATAAAGATATTTTTCCAAAAGAACTCTTCTTTTAAAAGTAAAAGAGTATTTATCTCAAGAATTACTCGATGCTTTTATAAGAATATTTTCATTTATTTCAACACTCTTATTAATTCTTATATATATATATGGGACTAATCTTTTATGATATCATATAAAATATTTTGTTGAATGCTTTATGATTAGTTTGACTATGTATGTTCTCTCTTGAAACCATTCACCATATTACTCCGAATGGTTAGTGTTTATGTTTAATTATTTGGGAAATCTAGTTACATTTCATATATTAGTTTCAATATGAATGTATAGGTTGTTTATGTTTATCACCATTCATATGAGGAATGAATTGGAATTATTATGTGATTGGTGGGGCCATCTATATCCCCTCAATGCATCGGTAGGCCTCATGATAATAATAGATATGGAATTGGCTAAGGCCTTGCCCATTTTTGGATATGGTTTTGGACGAGGCCTTAATCATTTTTAGATGTCTTGGCCAAGACCTAAATGGTATGTTTTAGAATTTCCAACATATGAATTTCCCTCATTATAAAGTCATAAATTCATAGTTCATGAGGTTATTCTACTAGTATAATACCCATGATTATGTTTTATTATGGAAATATTTACTCAGATCATATTCTCTCCATATTGTGTTCATGTTTCTTTTTAAAGGCATGTGTTTTCACTTATTCCCCATACCTAATGTTTATGTTATCTTCCACTGCAATGTTTACCCTTATTGAGAATTTGATCTCACCCTTTATTATGTTTCATTTTTTCCTAGGACATGAGGAGGTATATTATGATTCACTTGTAGGGATAATATTAGAGTGGTGGATGCTCCCAATAGAACATATTTGTTTTTTTCATATGAAGTTTTAATGTTGAACTTATGTATGTATATGGATTTCCAAATCTACTAAAATATTCATTCCTTCGGGATACGACATTATTTTAATCATGCCAATGTAATGTAATAAGGCACCGGCTCTTGGAAACTAGGGTCAGGTCTTTACAATTGGTATCAGATGAAGATTAGTAGAAAACTTGGAAACTAGATTTAGAAAACGTAGATTAGGGGAAAATCCCTAAGATAGTATTTGAGGATAAACATACAAGAACATCCTGAAATTTTGGAAAGGAATAAATTATGTAGATATTTCTATAAAATACACCCCTCACTAGATACTAGAAGTGGACATGGTTTTAGAACATATTTACCTAGGAGTGAAAACTCCAACAAGGAGTTTTGGGCTTGATCCAGGGTATCCTGGTACATGAAAACAGGCCTTACTGCACACCTAGTTTGAAACTCCCAAGGGATATGACTAGGATAATTCAAATTTTCTTTATAATCCATTATAAAGGACTTAAATGTAAATTTTCCACAAATAAACCATGTTTATGATTATGGGATTAGCCATGCATAGGATTTCAATTTAGGTTAAGTATTTTTTTCTAAGTTGAGATGGTAAATTATGATTCATAACTTAATCTAGTGTATTCCATTATTTAGAAATGGAACCTAGTGGAAGGAACGAAAACCTCATGAACGCACATATCCCATGTAGGGATTACCCTACTGTGTAAGATATTATTGTTGGATCTGGATCTGTGACTGGTGCGGATCAACTTATAACTATACTGGGAAAAATTACTTAGGTTATGAATAATAACCTTACCCATATGGAGCATCAAAATCAACAACATGGAGGAGATATGTTATATCACTTTATGCGACAACCATCTCCATTTTTTAATGGGACTACAAACCCATTTGTATCGGAGCATTGGATAAATTCCTTATAGAAGATATTTCTCACCTTGGGAAGTAACAAAAAAGAGAAGGTTTTCATGGAAGTTTATCCTCTGTCAGGAAATGCTGATCAATGGTGGTCACTAATTCAAAACACATACGCGGAGGAAGATATAAAAAACATGGAATGGAGTGAATTTAAATAACTCTTCATAGAGAAATATTTTTTTGTGAACAGTGAGCGGATATGGAAAGGTAGTTTCTAAATTTAAGGCAAAAGGAAGATGATAACATTGAAAAGTATGAATATAACTTCACAAGGTTATCAAGGAATGATAAGGACTATATAAGTAATCCAAGGAGCAATATTGATTGATTGTTTGATGGCCTAAATCCATTCCTCTGGCGGGCACTAGTCTTCCAAACTTTCTCATCGTACAAAGATATAGTCTCAAGTGCTATCAAGATGGAAAATGAGTTCTCATAGTCTTATGAATTTAAAGGATATAAAGTAAATAAGATGTTTTATAAAAACTTAGGAAAATGATAGAAGGAAAATGGGAATAAGGGAAGAGATGACTTTCAACCCTGTGATAATTTTGGATGGAAACACCCTGGTTCCTACTTAAAAGGAAATGGGGTGTGCTACAAGTGTGGATAAAAATTCCATCATGTTGTTGTTTGAAAGGGGAAGAATGAAGTTATCAACATTCAATGCTATAATTTTAGGGATATGGGACACGATGTTAAGGATTTTCCAAATAATTAAGGAAAAGTGCCTCATAAAAGGCCAAGGGAGCAGGGACAAGCTAAAGAGATCACAACTATTGATATTGAAGTTCCTAATGACATGGTGGCAGGTACTTTATTAATTTCCTCAAACTTAGCCAATGCTTTATTTGATTCTGGATCATCGCATTATTTTATATCTTACTAGTTTTAAAATAAAATTCAATATTTAAAATTTCATTTAATAAGGGATTTGTCAGTCAAAACTCCTAATAGAATTATCATTACAACAAATTTGTGTCATACAGTCCCCATTATGGAATATAATCATGCTTTATATACTGATTTTATTATCATACCCATGATTGACTTTGATATAATTCATGGTATGTATTGGATTTCAAACTATGATGCAAAAATATATTGCAAGAAGAAGGAGGTTAAAATATTTGAGGAAGGTGTGGAATCCCTTATCATTATATCAGAAACATCACCATATAATTTGCATCATGATACACCCCTAGTATCTCTACTGAATTAAATTATTAGGGAGGAAGGGAATTCAATAACTATAGGTGAGGAAAGGAATGTTCAAATAGAGGACATACCTATTGTGAAAAAATATGTTGATGTGTTTCCATAGGATTTACTTGGACATCCTATGGAGCAGAAAATTGAATTTTCCATTGAATTAATTCCTGATTCAAGGTCCATATCAAATACCCCTTATAGAATGACCACCATGGAATTAGTGTAACTGAGGAAAAAACTAGGGGAATTTAGTGTTAAATGATTTATTTTCCCTAGTATTTATCTATGGGGAGCCCCTTTTCTTTTCATTAAAAAGAAAGATGGATCTATGAGATTATGCATTGACTATAGGGAGATCAATGTTATAATAATAATGAACAGGTATCATCTACCTCGCATTGATGATTTATTTGATCAAATCCATGGATCCCAATATTTTTCAAAGATTGATCTTCAATATGGATATCATCAGTTGCATGTGACGAAGGAAGATATTCCAAAGACAACAATTCGAACTAGGTATAGACGTTATGAGTTTACAGTAATTCCTATTATACCGACTAATGCACCCTCTATTTTTATGGATATAATGAATAGAGTTTTTGAGGAATATCTTGATGAATTTTTGTTAAAATTTATTGATTATATATTGATATATTCCAAAAGCTATAAAGACCATGAAAATCACTTGTGCACTATTCTGAAGACTCTTAGAAGAAATAAATTATATGGAAAGTTTAGAAATTGTGAATTTTGGAATCAATCAGTTTCCTTTCTTGGCCACATTATCTATAAGGATGGAATATCTGTTGATCCTATGAAGACAAAGGCTATGCAGGAATGGCCTACTCCAAAAAACATAATTGAGGTACATAGTTTTATTGGTTTAATAGGTTATTATCGGCATTTTTTTCATAACATCACATGTTTATCCAACCCAATGACCAAGCTTACACCTAAAGGGGTTAAGTTCGTATGGATAAAAGAATGTGAGGACTATTTTTAAGAATTGAAGTGGATATTAGTGAATTCACTAATCATAACTCTTACATCGGGAAATGATGGGTTTGTGATCTAGAGTGATGCATCAAATAAAGGACTTGGTTGTGTCCTTATGAAGAATGATAGAGTTATTTCCTATGCATCAAGGTAGTTAAAAATTCATGAACAAAACTATTCTACTCATGATCTTGATTTAGTAGTGGTAATATTTTCTCTAATGATATAGAGACATTATCTATATAGAAAAATTGAAAGATATATACGGATCATATGAGTCTAAAATATATCTTCTCAGAAAAAGAACTCAATATGAGGCAAAGTTGATGGCTCGAACTACTCAAGGATCATGATTGTTCCATACACCCCTATCCATGAAAGTAAAATAAGGTAGCTGATGCATTGATTAAGAAGGATCATAGAGTTCTTAAAAAATGAGGATTGAAAAGGATCCTTTGTACATGAATCTAGTGAGGATGGATATGAGAATTATCAAAGAAGGTGAAACATACTTACTTTTTAAAATGGTTGACTAAACGTATTTATTGGAAAGAATTAAATCTTAACAGTATGATGATGAGAATCTTCAAAAAAAATTAATGCTACGAAATATGGGATGATTGGTGACTTGATGTGTGAAGATGAAATTCTAAAATTTAAGAAGAGTATATGTGTTCCCTATATACCCGAGCTGAAAAGGGAGTTATTGGATGATTCTCATAGTTCAAATTTATCTATACACCCTGGTAGCACTAAAATATACATAGATTTGAAATAATATTTCTGGTGGGATAACATGAAGAGAAAAATTTATGATTTTGTATCAAGATGTTTAGTTTGTCAACAAGTGAAGGCCAAATGACAACATCCTAGATGAGTCATAAAACCTATAACTATTC
Organism: Viscum album; assembly: GCA_963277665.1. Lineage (NCBI taxonomy): Eukaryota > Viridiplantae > Streptophyta > Magnoliopsida > Santalales > Viscaceae > Viscum > Viscum album. The sequence goes on from OY728138.1 coordinate 1,673,423,245, forward strand.
CTACATGGAAGAGGGATGAAATCACCATGGATTTTGTCACTATATTACCCAAAACACTGAGAAAGAATTATGCAATATGGGTAATTGTTGATCGACTTACGAAATCTACACATTTCCTCGTTATAACGAAGGATTTTCCACTAAAGAGCCTAGAAAGACTCTATATTATTGAAGTTGTGAGACATCATGGAGAACCTCCCAAAAATTTAAGGGAAATCATAAAGGAAGATCCAAACTTTAGAGGACATGTTGAGATCATGTTCACTTTACTTTCATGGTATGTGGGATAAATATTTAACTTTAGTTGAGTTTTCCTATAATAACATTTTCTATTGAAGTATTCAAATGGCACCATATGAAGCATTGTACGGAAAGAGATGTTGTACACCAACTTGTTGGGATGAAGTTGGAGAAAGGAAGCTTATGGTCCCAAGGCTTGTGGAGGAAACAACAATGAAGTTAAAGATTATTCAAGGCCATATTAAAGTATCTCAAAGTAGACAAAAAATCTATGCTAATAATTTAAGGAAGGATTTAGAGTTTCAAGTGGGAGATCATTCTTTTTAAAAGTATCTCCATGGAGGGGTGCTATAAGATTTGGGAATAAAGGGAAACTGAGCCCTAGGTACATAGGCCCTTTTGAAATTATGGAGATAATTGGAGTTGTTTCATATCGTTTGTCTATGCCACCTAGCCTGTCTAAAGTACACAACATGTTCTACGTCTCATTGCTCAAAAAGTACATGCCAGACCTAACACATGTCCTCACTTTTGAAAGTACTGAATTGGAACTTGACCTATCTTATTGTGAAGATCCTATTTGGATTCTAGGCACTATAGAACAAGTTTTGAGGAATAAAATGACTCGACTAGTAAATATACTTTCAAAAAATCATAAAATCGAATAGGAATCATAGGAGCATGAGGATTTTATGATGAAGAACAACCCAAATCTTTTTGCGAGGTAACATTTTGGTAATCCTGAGGATGAAAATTTTGTAAGGAGTGGATAATGTAACACCCTAAGATTATGCACATAAATTTAATATTGAATGAATTAAATACTAAGTCTCGATAAAACATCACTTGGTTATAACCTATCCAGTAAACAAAATTTTTCCACCTTTGTGATTTGAATTTCAAAAAACTGACATACACAGTTGCATTCAATAATATATTTAGAGTCTGATAAGACAAACATAATTTTTTGAATAGTATCATACACTTATGAATAGTAATATGAACCTTATGAATAGTAAACCATATTATTATTTTATTGACTTGAGGTTATAAGATAATGAGATCTTGATTAATTTTTCAAGGTGATAAAAATCAAATTATAGATTTAAAATTGTTATTTTTTTGAATAAATTGTGATTTTATTTAAAAATTAAATTAATAATATTTAAGAAATTTATTTTAAAAAAATGGATTTCATTTTTTAATTCTACATGTTGAAAAATGGATAGGGTGAATTTTTTGGGATTTTTCTGAAATATTCAAAATTTTGATAAATAGTAAAAGACGGTAATTTACTGTATGTATACATTATTAGTTAAATTCACTATTTCTAGCATCATATATGATTTAAGCACACTTGGTTCAAACTCACATGCACATATTAATATTATTGGTCATAATAATCAGTATTATTGGTTGTATTTGGAAAACTAATAAAATAATGAGTAAAATAACGGGAAAAGCCTCCTCTCCTCCACTATAACCCCCCCCCCCCACTCCCTCTTCTCTTTACTCCTCTAAAACCTTGTTACTTGTCTAAATTATTCTCAAATATCCTCCCAAATTCATCCCCCATGTCCATCATCCATTGGTATCATAAAAAGACCAAAACCTCTCCCCTAAAGTGGCTCTCAAGGAAGATTACTTCAAGAGGTAAATTCCTCTTTTCATTTCTTTTATTTTAAGTTCCTTTCTTCTCTTTTTCATTTGTCACCTCCTTTCATCCAAGTGTTGTTATGAATACAGAACCTTATATGTACTTGAATGTTTTTATTATAAATTAATAATTATTTATCATCTCTCCTTTCCCCTTATTTTATACTAGAAATGAAAACACCATCTGAGATGTGTTAATTTATCACATTCAAGGACGATAAGATTTAAATTTATATTACCATATTCAATTCTGGTCATGAAACCATTTTTATGGTTGAACCATACTATAATATATGTATTATAACTTATTTAAGGTTCTGGAATCCTTTTTTACACAATATATTAATTGATAAATCAAAATGAGTTTGTGGTGATAAAAAACGAAAATTAACCCAAACAATTGTCATTCACATTTTATATAATGATTCATATTCACTCCCAATAACATAATTTTTTTATAAACATGTAATCTTATATTTGTTTAAAAATAAAATACAACTTCTATTATAGATAACCATTCTAATTCTACATTTTTATCCATAAATGAATATAAGAAAACTGATCATGAAAACTAAGGAAGAAAACACTCCCAAACAATGAAATTGAATCTCTTAACCCATAAAAAATCCATTAATGAACCTAATAAGGTTATAATAAATAAATTATATGTATTTTAGGTTCTTTAATAATTAATTTATGACCCTAAATTTTATTATTCCGGTCATTAAGATCAAGTGAGGAACACCTTCAGACTTAAGGTAAGGGGTTTTCACCCGAACCTCCATTTTCATTCGGGTTACATTTATTATCTACTTAACTCAATTAAATTATTATTCATTAATATATAATTCTCATAATTTATTTGTGAATTTTCTATGTATTTGTTCCAACCAGAATCAAACCTTCATTTATGGGAATTTATATGTTTGAAAAGGATCCTAAAAACATTCTTCCTTAAATACAATCCTGTTTTAAATGAATTTTCTGAATTCTTTACTATTTTCAAGGGCACTTAATAATCTATTATAAAAAACCATTATTTTCTTCTAATAACACTCATTTGATTATTAAGAAAACTATATTATTTCACTTCTATTTTTAGACAATGATTTTTCCAAAAGAACTCTTCTTTTCAATGTAAAATAGTATTTATATCAAGGATTACTTGATGCTTTTACAAGAATATTTTCTTTTGTTTCAAAAATCTTATTGATTATTATGTATATATAGGAATAATATTTTATGATATCATCTACCAAATTTTGATGAATGTTTTATGGTTAGTTTGACTATGGATGTGTTATCTTGATACCATTCACCATATTACTCTGAATGGTTAGTGTTTATATTTAATGATTGGATAAAGCTAGTTACATTTCATATATTAGTTTCAATATGAATGTATATGTTTTTCATATTTATCCTAATTCATATTAGGAATGCATTGGAATTATCATGTGATGGGTGGGGGCCTCTATATCCCCTCGATGCTTCAGTAGGTCTCATGAGACAAAGAGATATGGACGTGGCCGAGGCCTTGCCCATTTTTAGATATGGTTTTGGGCGAAGCGTTAATCATTTTTAGATGCCTTGTCCAAGGCCTTGACTTTGTATTTTAGAATGTTTGGAATATTAATTTCCCTCATTATGAAGTTTTAAATTAATAGTTCATGAGGTTATTTTACTAGTAGAATACTCATGATTATGTTTTTTTATGTCATTATTCACTCAGCTCATATTTCGTCCATATTATGTTTATGTTTATTTTTAAAGGAAAGTGTTTTAAATTATTCACCATGACTAATGTTTATGTTATATTCCACTATAATATTTACCCTTACTGAGAATATATGATCACCCCTTCTTATGTTTCATTTTTTCCTAGGACAGGAAGAGGTGTATTATGATTAACTTGCAGGGATAAACTTAGAGTAGTGGATGTTCCCAACAAAACTTATTTTTTGTTTTTCATTTCAAGTTGTAATGTTGAACTTATGTATGCATCAGGATTTAAAAATATATTAAACTATTAATTCCTTCGGGATACTAATTTCTTGAAATCGTGCCAATGTAATGTAATAAGGCACCGGCTCTAGGAAACTGGGGTCGGGTATTTACAGGTATTTTATATAAAACTATTTTTACGTGTGCAATGTATTTTGATATTAATAGATGAAATTAATCACTATTGGTAAATGGTTATAATGAAATTAAAAGATTATATATTCAATTTAATTAATTAAAAATAATTTAATTATGGGTTTTATATAATTAATTAGGATAATGTCATTTTATACTTTAATAATAAATTTTATTCAAATTTTTTTATTACATTTTGTGCTCAAATATTATAATAAATTTATACCAATTTTATAAATTTTATTAAAAAAATAGATATCATTTTTGAAATAAAAATTTCATAATAGGATTAGGATAAATTTTTGGGATTTTTCTAAAAAGATTTATTTTTTGAGTGAATGGTAAAAAATGCCAATTTTTGCAATACTGTCATTTATTTTATTTAAATAAAGTAATTTTAAAGCCTCAATATGTTTTTTATTTGTTTTAAATTAAAATAATATCCATTTTATTAAATATAATCTGACTAGTTCCATAAGAATCAACATTATACTTGAATTGGTATAAAATCATTTTTATGCTTAAATTTTTTTTTCTAAAAGCTATTTTCCGTTGCGCTTTGCATGCTTATATTAAATTTCATTTATAACACATATAAATTGAATATTGAAAAATTTATTTCTTATTTGGAATAAATAGTTTAAATTTTTTTAAATAGCTCAGTTTCCTTTTTAGTCATAATGAATAGTTCCCTAGTAAAATTTTACCACCTTGGCAATGGGTAAAACATGTTAATTAAGTATGAAACATTAAAATATGGTCTCAAAATCAACCCAAAAATTGCCTTTATTTTATTATATGAGTGTAACTCAACCATAAATATCCTAAATTTGAAAATTTTTCATTTTTTTTTCCACTTTACATTGATTATGGCCTTTATATTATTTTAATTTATGAAATATTACAAAGTGTCACCCCCTTTTTTTAATATATCTAATATGATGTTATAAAGATAAAAATAAGATATGAATGATTAAAAATGATTATTTTTAAGACGACTAAATTTTTTAGGAAAATAATTTATTTTTTATTTTTACAGATATTATAATTTCATTGAACGTTTACTCAACGCCAATGCAACACTTGTGCAAGCAGTAGAAAAATTAAATAAATGACTTTTAAAACATTAAAAGTAATATATTTTTGATTAATTATAGTGTCCCGTGAATTTAAGGGATAATTATAATGTTTAATAGATTGTGAGAGAGTTTATATGCGAATTAAATTATTATCATGATGCCATTAAAATCAGGATATATGAATAGCCTTGAAAATTACCTTAAATGATATTTAATATTTAAAAAAAATAAATCATTATAAAATTATAAAAATTATATCTTGAAATAGGTGTATGAGAAATTTTCAAGCCTATAATTCATTGTTCATTTATTTTCTTCTTGACATTTTAAAATTACTTTCATGACCCTTAAAGAGTGATAAATTTGTTAAAATGGTCAAAGTTAAACCTAGTTAAGAAGGTGGTTAAACCAAAAATAATGTTTAAAATGAAACTTAAATGTAACATCCTAAATTGAGATCACTGAAATGGTTCCCTGATCTGATTTTCCACATTTCCTCAAGTACACCTCCCTGAAAGGAAGCATAAATAACTCAACCTAATAATAATAAATCTCCAAATCCATAAAAATTATCATATATAGAATGATGTCATGTCAATATCAAAAGGAAAATAGGAATACATGATATCAGACATAATATACATTTATAATGAAAAGAACTAATGACCAAAGGTTATCTCTATGATAATCCTAAGCATTAACATATTCTTATTCTCCTAAGATCCCATATCCAAATTTACAACACATAGAATAATCCAAAATCATAATCCTTTAACTACGAGGTCTGTTCGGGTACCAAACGGTAGCCTGAACAGGGTGGGAGATAAACTCAATAGGCCACCACTAATAGCATCTAATGAAATCTAGTCTATGAATATTAAAGACCACAATGTTTAGGTATAAAAAATAAGTCTATAAAAAAATAAATATAATCAAGTTAGGATCAAATTACTCAAAGGAAACCCAACAGAAAATACCTTCTTCAGTCCAAGCCAAAATATCTCTGATGACGTGTCACCGTATATATGGGTATATATATAGATATGTATGTATTTATAAGTATTATATACATAATAACATACATATATTGATACTTATTATTATCTAGGACCTAAGGCGTAACTCAGGCATCCATGCATAATCATAAGAGTCTAATATTTTAAATAAGGGTTTCCATGCCCATTTATCTCGTGGAATAATTAGGGATCTCATGCCTAAGTATCATGAATAATAATATATTCCTTGATTAAGTATCATAATTTATAAGGGAATCCATGCATGAGTATCAAAATTTATAATGGATTTCATGCTTGAGTGTCACAATTTATAAGGGATTCCATGCTCGTGTATCACAATTTATAAGGGATTCCATGCCCAAGTATCACAATTTATAAGGGATTCCACTCCTGAGTATCAAAATTTATAAGGTGTTTTATAGTCCATGATATTATCCATGCCAACTTACAACATCATAACACAAAATTTAATATTTTTTTATAAGAAATAAAATGTTCCATGTGAGTACACATGCCCATTTATAACTCAATTCATTTCCAATCCCCTTTTGTCATTAAATTTTTTAAATCCAATTCAAACATTATTATTTTAAATTAAACACTAGCCAATCAATCCGTAATCTATTATCAATAAAACACACATGAGTGGTCCATGAAATTACTCATACCACATAACCATTCACATAAATAAAAAGGCACATCTCACTCTTAAGTGATATTCATATAAGGTCCAATTATAAAACATGGAACCCCTACCTTCTCTAAAGACTAATCAACTAAATTGGGTCATTCCAATAATTAAGTAAATTCAACAACACCTTAGTGGTTTTTTGGTAAAAGGGGGTACAAGTCTTCAATTCATATTAAAAACCTATAAATGGGGTGGCTTGGTATAAAGTTGTCAACCTCCAACCATGTATATAGGTGTCCTAACATGACTAAACCATGTCTAGCTGATAAATTTGATTAATTTTATAATTTATGATCAATTCATGGAATGTTAAAGATTCATAACAAAAAAATTAATTTATAAACAATAATTATTTAGATAAAATCATATAGACCACCTACCTTATACCAATGATGCTTCACTCGTCCATTATCAATCATTGATTCAAGATAGATCGAGAAAAAAAATTGGATAATAGATAAAAAATTTAAAAATATGGAATATTATCTTGCATTGAAATAGAATTAAATATGGATAAATAAACTAATAAAGCGGGTAGGAGGAATTGTAAACTCTTCATGGGGATTCCAACATGACATACATCGAGTGATTCTAAGCTCAGGTGGAGCAGATCTCACCATGCCTAAGAGGATAGGAGGAGAGATCTAGATGTGGGAGGGAGATATATATGGATAGTAAAAGAAATAGGGGGATAAGGTTAAAATAAAATATGATAAAAGGGTAATTTTACCCTTTTTAATGATGCACATGGTTTGACCACATAGTTTGGACAAATCATGTGCCAACTGTGCGGCTCCACTATCTAAGTGGCATACCCATGCATGGATAGCGCATGGTTTTGAAAAAATATGCACATCCCATGTGCCCCCAATAATTATTTTTTCATTATTTTTCCTAGGGTTTCACATGGTAAAAAAATCATGCCCCTATACCAAAAAACCACACAGTTTGGGCCGTATGGTTATTACTAACACGGCACCCCTGTCTATTTCTTCTAAAATTATGTTTTCGGTACCTGTTGCTACAAAAATGTATCTTAACATATAATAAACCTCAATGGAATACCGTCACCCTGAAATGATGTAATTAATTATTTTTATGACCACATTTGATGGATGGTTATAAAACTATATTTAATTTATAAAAATGATAATTATTTAATGATAAATATAATTAATATAATGTAATAATGTCTCCTTTGACTATATTCAACTTATCAAAATTATTTTGGGATTATGAACTGAACGTCCACAAAATGTCTGAAGTAAACTTAATCAATTTACTTCCTAAATAAGTAGTGATAATAAATGAAATTAAAGGAATAATGATATTAAAATGAATAAGAAAAAGGTTATAAATTAATTATAAAACAAATATAATTTTATTATTTAGGATTTAGAGAACATGTAGAGCTAGATGATACTTAAGGTAAGTGATTTTTCTTTAAAACATTGTTTAAATGTTTGAAACTATTTTTCATCAATGTTCATGTTATTAAAATGTTTCAAGAATTTTCTTATTTACGATTCAATGAATTTTAATGTTCATTTTCAACTAACTTTTACTTTCTTTACAAATGTTTAAAAGGAACCATTTTAATTTTTTTGTATAAGTCATTTTAGAATTTTTAAAAAAGTGTGAAATAAATGTTGTTTTTAATGTATATGGAAGGAAAAACATTTCCCACATCTATGAACATTATTATTTATTTATCTTCATAAAAAAGTTTCCATTTTTTTCAAAGAATATAATTTTATCATTGTTCTATAAATTTTTAGTTTTAAAATATATTTCAAAATAGAAGGATATTTTTTCCAATTTTTAGAGTGACTTCCTAATTTCTTTTTAAAAGAGATTTTTCATCTAAGTTAACATTTTTAAATAATTTGTATGCTTCACTGGGGATATAATCCAACAATATTATCCACCTAATTTCTATGGATATTTTATGATCATATTAGTTAGGTAAAATTATTAACATTTCATATGCTAGTTTTCAATGAAAATGTTTATTTTCATTATGTATTGAATTTTTATTCATTTATTTCACATGATTAATGAATTAGAATTAATAAATGATGTGAGGATCATGGTATATACCCTCGATGGATCTGTAAGTCCCATGTGACAAAATATCATGGGTATTTGGCATATACCTTTCCTATTTATAAATGATTTCTTGGAAGGAGGCCTTGATGGCATGTTTTTTATGTTTGAAATTATGCATTCCATCATTATGAAATTATTCATTATTAACCATGTGATTATTTGTAAGTTATCCTTATATATATTTCATGTTCAATTTGTTTATTGGTTTTTGTGGAAATATTTTGATTTCATAATATAAGAAAATAATCTTATGATTTAAAAGATTTTTAATGATCTTTTAACGGTGTAAGGATTTTTTTCAAGGAAATGTTTTATTATTTTTAAATAAACCCTTACTAATTATAATTTTTATCTAATGCTTTTTTATGAAATGTCTGGTGAAAAAAATTTGGAAAAAAATTTTATTTCAAGAGTTAGTGATTATTTTAATCTCAAAGCCTATTAAGGGAAAATAAAAAATTTCTTAGGGGATTTTCATATTTTTCCTAGGACTAATGGTTTTACTTTATTTATATATACCTTAATAAAAAAAATTAACCATCCCATTTTTTCAAATGTTTTTTATAGGGTCTAGAGATAAGTAGGAATTATTATGAAGTTAATATCCAAATAAAGGAAATTAGAATTGAATGAAGCAAGAGTTTCATGAATGAAATAGGACTGAAAACTTGAGAATCATATTTTTATAGAAAAAAATAGACATTGTATGTCAGTGTTCCCCTTGTAATGTACTAGTATTCCAAATTCTATAAAACTCTAATCCTAAAATATTACGAGAATGTAATAAAATTCAATACTTACTATTAAAATCATAATTATGGTTTGAATGAGGTGCATATTGTGATAGTTGGTATTATAGAAAGGTTTAGATAACTTTAAAGGTTAATATGTGGTTTAATGAGAAAAAATTAGAGGATAATATGATAGTTTGGGTTCATAAGTTAAAAGTATTCTACAACTGTAATGGTTAATATGTTATGAATAATTATCGCTATTTTTTCATTGAATTGAAAAAGTTGAATAGAAGATGATATAGTTAAGGATATCATAAAATTTATCATTTACATAAAATGGTCATTATGATTTTATTTGATATACTCATACAATTCTTTTTTGGTTCTAGTAAATTTTTTGAACCAACATGAACCAAATTAACAATGGGTGTGAAGGATAATGCGGTAGTTATCCAAACTAGAAACCAAACAAGATAGGAGTTGGAGTGATAACTCTTGGGGTTATGAATAACCAGACATCTTAAGTTATTATTAACACTTGAACCTATGTGAGTTTCATTAAACACTAATTAAAAGAAAATATTATTATCATGGAAGTTCAGGTGATAAAGATTATAAAGGTAAAAATATTTAACTCCCCACATGTCAATAATATGAGAAGAAACAACCAAAGAAATGTATAAAAGGAATAAAAAAATGTTTCCTATGTAGTAAATGAGGGAATAAAGTGATAATATACTACGAAAAATTAGGAAATCTCAATAAATAAATCAAAAAAATCATAAAAATAAGGGTTTTGTAAGGAAATATGCTATTATAGTGAAGACAAAGAAACTGTGCTTAACATATAGAAGGTATGAATTATTTTAATAGTTTTTCTTTTGTTTAAAGTAGGAAACATGATTAGATTAAGATGGATGAATCTTAGTACATGATCCATATTTTTTATTATAGGAATGGAGTATTAAGAAATAAGACCAAAAATCATGGTTAATGGTTTATAAAGTATGTTGATTGATTAAAGTGTATAAATATTGGTTTTTGAGAGTCATGATGAAATTCTGTTTTATTGATAAATTTATGGATGATCATAAGTTTAAATTCATTATTACTATTCTAATTTTTTATATGATAGGAGTACCTTGGAGACATTTATTAAGTTTTAATATATGTTTAAGTTATATTTAACCCTTGTGTTTAATATATGAAAAGGTTATCTGAGAAAGAATTATATTTTATTCTTTGGATACAATTTGAAAGGTATTGATAAACTTTAGGGTTTATATGATCTTTAACGGGTAATTGGGGGAAAAGGGTTATTATATTTTGGGAATATATGTATTATCATTTAAATAACAATGGTATTGAAAAGTGATTTGGTGACTAAGTGATTAAATTTATTTTTAAAGAAGCTCACTATATTGGGATAATTATATTATTAAGGTAAATGAAAATATTTTTGGTTAAGATGAGAGTTTATTTACGGGATAAAGGGTGAATTATCTTTTGGAAACATATATTATTTTATTGAGACTTTATGGTGATTTATGATATTTATGGAAATTATTAGCATATTTTTTAGATTATATAATTAAGAATTATACATATTTATCATGTGACTTTATGGTTGATTAATTTTTTTTGGATATAAAGATTAAATTGATCTTGGACAAAGATGTGACCAAATATTTCTAATTTTTTCATTTTGAACTTGGTCATGCATATATTAAAGAGTTTTAAGATTAATTTTTTATAGAAAAAATTAAGTTAAACTTTGGGTGTTATTAATGAATTTTAATAGATTGATGTATAAAGGATTATTTATTTTAGACATTATCTTAACTTTTTATTACCATTTCAGTGATTCAGGCTAAAAAACATTGAATATTAATTTATCAGAGTAAGAGATGAGAAAGAAGTGGAAATTATTCAAAACATAACCAAAGGATGAAATTGTTCTTATAAAATAGAAAGAAATCAAGTAATTATATTTTCTCATGTTATTTATCTTGATAGAAAAATAATCCCTCAACTCTATGAAAATGATCTTGAAATTAAAATGTTATCATTTTAACTTTATTTCTGATGAATTTATGGTATTATTTATCCATTAATGATTTATGGTTTTGTTTTAATTAACTTTATCATGATAATTTTCTCTATAACTCCCAACTATTAATTTAAAATTATTTTTTTCTCCTCCATGTCCATATTTTCACTTTTTATCAATGTTCTCCTTATTTGGGAACCCAATTATGAGGTATTTTAGGTGACCTTCAAATTTAAATTTTTATATTTTAATTTTTTTTGTTATCCCTTTTTACTATGTAGGTTTTCAAAAAAGGTATTTTTAAATATTTAAAAGTTTTTACTTTCAATATCGTATGTTTTATCTTTCAATCCCTGAAATTAATTTTTTTAAAAGAAGTATAAAACCCTTTTTATCAGAAATGAGATAAAATTAGAAGGATTTAATTTATTTAATGGGGTATAATATAAAACCCAGATATTTTAGAATTTATTTTCTTTAATTAATATATTCGATAGTGTGTGGTATATGCAACACCGAGATTAAAGGAACCATAATATTCTATTATATAAATATGTTAATTATGACCTATTCATTGCTTTGATGAGTATTAATAGGAATAATCACATTATAAAATATATGTAGAAATATTTTACTTAATAAAATTATTAATCATTCATAAATTGTTTAATAATTGGTTGTAAATGAAGATAAAATCTTTTAAAGGAAAAATAGATATTTTTCATAAGATTATTTTTATGCATGCAATGTATTTTGATCTTAATAGATTAAATTTATCACTATTGATACATTATTATAATTAAATAATTATATTATATATCCAATATAAATAATTATCATTCATTTAATTATGGCTATTAGATAAGTAGTGATAATTAATTCATTTTATAATTCAAAAAGGGTTTTTATAGTATTTTGTGCCTGGATATTATAATTATTTTTTTTCTAATTTTATAAATATTATTTTAAAAAATGGATATAATTTTTTAATTCATTATGTAATAAAGTTATATGATTAATTTTTATTGTATTTTTTGGGAAAGATTGATTTTTGAGTGAATAGTGAAAAATGCCATTTTTTGCAAACACGTCACTTCTTTTCATTATATAAAGAATTTGAAAAGTTAAAATATGTTTTGTATTTGGTTTTAAATTAACATAATATACATTTTAATAAATATAATCTAATTAATTTTATAGGAATAAACATTATACTTGATATGGTATTAAATCATTTTTATGGTTAAAACATATCTTTTTTAAAACCATGTTTTGTTTCATTTTGTGCGCTTATATTAAAATTGATTTATGAAACTTCTAAAAATTAAATCTTGAAAAATTTTATTTTATATTTGGAATAATTAGGTTTAAATTTGGTAAATAGGTCAATTATATTTTTATTCATAATGAATAGTAACCATGGTAAACAAGTTAATTAAGGTTAAAACTATGGAATAAGGTCTCATAATCAACCCAATAGTTGAATTTATTTCATTTTCTGAGCTTAATTATACTATAACCATAATCATTTCTAAAATATGAAATTCTTCTACCACTTGACACTGATTATGACCTTTATATTATTTTAAGTTAAGAAAAATTACAGAATGTCACTCTTTCTTTTAATAGTTCTGATATGTTGTCATAGGGATAAAAATAATATATGAAAGATTATAAATGATTATTTTGAATATGAATAAATTATTTTTATTATTTTTATTTATTTTTAATTTTTATTGATAGTATAATTTCTTTAAATTCTTACGCAATGCTAATGCAACACTTGTTTAAGCTATAGAAAAATAAAATAAATGATTTTAAAAATATTAAAAGTAATATATTTTAGATAAATTATGGTGTAACAAGAATATATTAGATAATTATAATGTATAAGTTATTGTTAAAGAGTTTATATTCTAATATCATTATTATCTTGATGTCTTTAAATTCAAGGTGTTTGAATAGTCTCAAAAATGACCTTAAATGGTATTTAACGTTAAAAATATTTTTCAATCATTATAAAATTATAAAAGTCCTATATTGACTCAAGTAGATAGTAAATTTTTTATCCTATCATTAATTTTTCATTTATGTGCCACTTATAATTTTTAAAATTACTTTCATGATCCTTAAATAGTTAAAAATTTATTATAACGGTTAAGGTCAAACATGGTTAATGAGGGGGTTAAACCAAAAGATATTATTTAAAATGACATATAAACCTCTATAAATTTTTTTATTGATTATATTTAAACATTAGTTTCCTTATATTCCAAGATAAGGTATTTTGGATTCATATTATATGAGTTGGATGCATATTATATATTAATATTTCTAGTATTTACATGTTTTCCACCCACCTCACTTATAAAAGGGAATCTCCTATCCACTATTAACAACGCATCTTGAGCCATCTGGGTAAATAAATCTATAAAACACACCTTCTTACCCTTCCTAAAAATTTTATACCGGTCTTGGTCTCACCAAAGGACCAGTACTATAAGGCTTGACATGTAATCAAAGGAGGATTTTCAAAGAAGGGGTATAACTCTGAACCATGTTTTTTCATTATATTTATTCTTCCATATCCAAATTGTTTAAAACCATTAAAATAAATTAACATAAGTATATTCCATATATTTAAATTTTATTTTGTTCATTTCATAACCCTTATTCACTGTGTTTTCCATCCAATGGAAAATGAAAGCATTTCTTGTGTGTACGTACAGACTACCATCTTCACAAAGCGATGCATTTCATTTTCCGTCACCACCATTAGTGGATGTATATTATGATGGATTTAATGTTTTTATGTGATATTTATAACATAATTATCATTATATAAATTTAATATATTACTTATCTTATTTCCCCCCCCCCCCATTCATTCGAAAATATTAACATCGCTCGTGGTTATGTGTGAACTACCACCTCCACGAAGTGATATGATTCGTTTTTTGTTACCTCCTCACATGGATGTTCATAAGGATGGAACTAAAACTTAAATATTATATATATATATATATTATAAAATTAAAATATTATCTACTTTAATTCTTTTCCCCCCAAAAGAAAAATGTAAACATCATTCAGACATACATATGAACTACCATCTCTATGAAATGATGTAATTCATTTTTTATGACCACATTACATGGATGGTTATATAATTGTATTTAATGTATAAAAATTATAATTATTTTATGATTAATATTATGTATATATGAAAAAATGACCCATTTGACCATGGTTAACCTATCAAAAATTATTTTTGGATTATGAACTGAACGTCCTCAAAATTTTCAACATAAACTTAACTAATTTAGTAACTAAATAAGTCATTATAATTAATTAAATAAAATTAATAATGATAATTAAGTTAACATGAAAATGTTTCTTAATAAAATATAAAAATAATACAATTTTATTATTCAGGAGTTAGAGAACGTGTGAAGCTAAATGATACTTAAGGTAATGATTTTTTTTTAAATTATTGTTTAAATATTTTAAAATATCTTTTATCTAGGTCCATGTTATTCAAATAATTCAAGAATTTTATTATTTATTATTCAAATATTATTAAATACAACTTTAAAAAACCTTTTAATTTATTTACAATGGTTTAAAAGGAATCATTTTAAAAGTTTTCTGAACAAGTCATTGTTGACATTTTTGAAAAAGTGTGAAAGGAATGTTCTTTTTTACATATACTGAATGAAAGAATTTTACCACCTCTATGAAAATTACACTATATTTATATTACTATAAAAGATTATATGGTTATTTAAATAAGATAATTTTACCATTATTCTATAAGTTTTTATTTTTTATTTTTTTAAAACAAAATTATATTTCTTTATATTTTCAAAGAAACTTTAAAATGTATTTGTATAATATATTTTTCTTCTAAGTCAACAAACATTAAGTTTTTTTTACTTAACTGGGGATATAATATAATGATACTATCCACCTTATTTCTATGAATGTTTTATGATCATATTGACTAGGGAAAATTATTACCATTCTGTATGTTAGTTTTTAATTAAAATATTTATACTGATTATGTATTGATTTTTTATTAATTTCTTTTATACAATGAATGAATTAGACTTATTAAGTGATGATTAGGGATTTTTATAAGCCCTTTATGCATCATTAGGTCTCATGAGATAGACTAGATTGGGTATTTGTCATATTCCTTACTTATTTGTGTATAACATATTGGAATGAAGCTTGGATGATATGTTTATGATGTCTGACATTATGAATTCCATCATTATTAAATCAATTTTTATTATCTATGTGATTATTTATAATTTTATCCTTGTATATATTTCATGTTCAATTTATTGGTGGTTTTTTTATGGAAATATTTTTATTTCACATGATAACCAAATTAGCTTATGATTTAAAAAATTGTTTATAACCTTTTAATGGTGAAATGATTGTTTTCAAGGAAACATTTTATTGTTTTTAAAGAAACCCTTATGAAGTATGATTTTTAACTTATGGTTTTTATGAAACATTTTATGAAAAACTATGGAAAAAAAGTTTATTTTAGGAGTAAGTGATCATTTTAAGCTCATAGAACATTAAGATAAAAGGAAATCTTTCATATGGTTTTTCATGTTTTTTAATGGGATAATGGTTTTCCTTTATTTATATATACCTTATTGAGTTTTGTTTTTATCGTACCACATTTTCAAATGTTTTTCATAGGACCTAAGGATGAGTAATTATTATTATGATGTCTATTTCTGAATAACAGTAACTAGCATTGAATTAAGTAAAAGTTTCAAGAATGATGAAAAATAATGAACTTAAAAAATACTATATTTATGGGAACAAATGGAAACTGTATGCCATTGTTCCCCATGTAATGTAATGGATTTATTAATTATCTAAAATTATAAACTTAAAAGATAATAGTAATGTAAAAAATTCAATCTTTTTTGTTAAACTCATATTTATGGTTTGAATAAGGTATAAGTCACTATAATTGAGGAAAAAAACTATCTCCATGTACTTATCCTTATCTTCCATTTTTGGTTCTTTTTATTTGGATAACATGAAGTTACTAAACAATGGGGTTATTTTAGGTTTATATCTGGTCATTTAAAAACTTTTGATGGACTTTTGAATGTATTATTTTTGGGAAAAACCAATGTTCTGGTCTTCCTATCACTTTCAATATATATTTAAAACAAATTCATGGATTCCCCAAAATCATTCATCTACAACCTTACAGACATATCAATTTTCACCTCTAGAATTCATTCCCTACCCTAAACCTCCAAAAGTATGTCATCCACATATAAGATAATAATGATTAAATGATCATACTTGAACTCCTTTTAGTAGAAATAATGGTTTTTGTTTCTCCATACAAACCCCTTCTCATCCATAAAGGCATTTAACCCCTCCATTTCATTTCCTTGGTGATTTCTTCAAACAATAAAAGATTATTTTAAAATTACCCATCAATCCCTTACTCGTTCGGTCTAAAAAAATCCTCTAATGGATTCATATGGATTTTCTACTCTAATAGGCCATGATGGAACATCTTCTTCACATACATTTTTTCAAAATGAAAACATTTAGAAGAAACCATACTTAACATTTACTAGATGGTTTTATGTTTGAAAATGGGTGAGAAAATTTGAAATTATTCCACACGTTCCTTCTTTATAAACCCTTTGATAACCAACATGGCCTTATACCTCCTTATACTACTGAATTATTATTTTAATTAGAAAAACTTTAAATAATGAAATTATTTATTCCAATGTGGTAGTTTTGTTAGCTCCCCGATGCTATTTTCATATAAAAAATCCATTTCATCTTTCATGGATAACTCCCACATTCTAGAATCACTGAGACTTTCCACTTATTATGGGATATCCTACACAAGTATGGAATAAGTAATATAGATCAGTTCTGAACCTATTTTCTGATTCTAGTAGACCTTTGTAACTCAACTTGTACATATTCTCTTTTTGATACCAATGATTCCAAAATTACACCTTTTTGAACTCTGTCTTGAGATTCCATAGTTTTAAAGATTTTTAGAACTTCTTTTAGCCTTATTGATTCTTCTAGATAGTCTGTGATACTTAAATTTTCTATAATTTATAATTTTCCTAAACATATGTTCAAATCAACATAGATGTGGTTAGTTGGTTCTCTATTATCAACTCCTTCTAAAAAAAGTTACAATATTTCCCCAAGACCATTTCATTGAAGAAAACATTTTTACTTCTAATTATATTATTATTATCATTATCCCAAATCCAAAATTTTATTTTTTTTCATTATAAAAAGCAATGAAACATTCTTGATATTTTTATTCAAGTTTGACTCCATCCTAGGTACCAACATGAACCTTGGTGAGTCTTATGAAAAAAAATTTGTGGTGATTTGTTTTGGTTTTCTGAACCACAGATGTTCTAAAATAACATATTCTAACAACGAGGAATTAATTTTATTCACAAGATAAGATTCATAATAGAGCAGTTCATCCCAAATCTCCTTGAACATTCTAGAATGTACTCTCATGATCCAATCCTTCTTATCCAATGTACAAATAATCCTCTCTTCTAAACCATAGAAAAAATTTTAAATTCACTACTGCTATATTTTATACCCTTATCATACCTTAAGCACTTAATCTTATTTCTGATCTCTTTGTCCACCATGTCCCTCCATCAAAAAACACCTTGGACCCCTTGAATTTGTGTTTAAATAAGTAAACCCATATTTTACTTGTTGAATCATTGATAAATGTAACAAATTATAATAAACCATATTGATAATAGAATATTGTAGACCCCCAAACATTTATATGCATGATCTATAATTTATGAGAATTAGGTATCCTTCATTTTTGAAAAATAACACATTTCTCTTCCTTCTGAGTATAAAACTCTCACAAGATCTGAAATCTATGTGACTGAGCTACATTATACCCTTATAAATACCAAGACACTTGTTTTATTCTAACATTAATACCCAAGATAACAATGCCACAACTCCAAACTTTGACAAGTTGTCATTTCATCAATTTTTGTTCCATATGATCTTCTTATTAGATAAAATACACAATATTTATCACCTCTTCACACAACCATATAACCCAAAGTAATCTTCCATACTATATTTACGAAGATTTTTTAGTAACTCACTTCATCTAGTTCACAAAAAAATAGATTCTTCCATAAAACTGGCATGTTCTAAACTCCCTATAACTCCAAGAATCTTTCGTTAAACATTCATAATTTAACATTAAACTTCCACATGATCTCAAGAGCTTTATCATCAGCTAAATAGACCCTACCGAACCTTCCAAAAATGTGATTCACTATGTATCCCCTCTCGATCATAGAATAGAATGAAGTCCCTAGATAAATGATCCATGATTCTAATGGAATATTAACACTCAACAATAATTTTATTTCACCTTTAGATATGATTTTTGTGGAACATTAACTTTTCAAATCCACCATTCCAAAATTCACCCTATGATCTCTACAATCTTTATTTAGAATTATTTTCCTTGATCTAACTTTTGATTTTTTTCCAACATTTCTATTGAATAGAACATCCTATACCATAATGTAATGTCCTATTTTTTCCCATGTAAATATTTGAAATATATCTAGTAATATTTTTGGAGCCAGGCATTGAGATGACGTGAGATTCTATGGCCCAGTGAGCCTATAATTGATATTTGAAAAATATTAAATATATTAACATCACACGTGTATGGTTTTCTTGAAAAAGTATAATAACTCCTGAACAAAGTCTATAATAAAAAATACAAGGCTACCATTGAGTCCAAAGTTTGGGTTTTACCCTATGCATGAAATAACCTTGGAGTTTGTTAGACGCTCGGGTTGGGAATGGATGTGGGTGTTTTTTTAAATAAATCAATAGAGTGTGGTTTCATTAGGTGTGAAAACTCCATTCTTACTAAGATCTTCATTTAGAATGAGACAAAAAACATCTTTAAATATCAGGTTTGTATTTCTACAAGTATTTCCTATGAAAGTTACCATCATGTCCCATAATTCTGGAAGCAATGATACTATAAAAAATACCACACATTTTTCATGAATTTCAATTTAACTGATTTTATATGACTCTGAGTGATGTTAAATTCAAAGGCATTATCAGTCGCTAGTATTCCTTATTACATTATCATGTTGACCAACCTTCACATCTTGAATACTTTGTTTATTGTTTTTGGATTCCCATACATATCCATTATCACATTAATCATTTCCACCATAGTCTTCATCTCTTGGATGTTATAAGAAACATTCTATGCCAATGAAATCTATATCATTCCATGTGATATCCTATTAAGCCTTTCCCATTATGATTTTTTCCATTAATTCTAGTTTGAATCATTTCAATGAAACCTCATGGCCCTTTTTGAAATATTAAATACTCTATTTACATCCTCCATAAGACAATGTACATTCCATCATTTTTTTATCCATACCCTTCCTTCTTCAAACACTATTCCTTTTGAAATAATTTAATTCCCCTAAAGTGAATAATTATATAGGAAAGAATGTTACCTGAAGAGTTACCTGTCAAGTGTGTAGATCCTTACAAAACTACAATCTCTTACTACTTATTAGGATTCAAAACCACAGATCACTAGAACCAAACCACCATAATATTTAAATACTGAAAAAGATCAAAAACTTATATAATCAGAAGACTCCTAAAAAATTGATTTACCAAAAATGAGAAGAAAAATCACACCTAAATCACCACACCATATTGACACCCTCACACAATCATGTATAATACAAATCCTAGAATAGAGACACAAGAAAAAAAACAAACAAGGATTGGAAATAAGATATTTTACATAGTTTAGATTTTTGTCCTATATCTATGGGAGAACACTGTTGCTTTATTTGATTCCATGGAAGAATAAAATATTACAATCAAAATTAAAAAAATAAATGATATTTTATAACACTTTTCTCATGTTTTATAGATAATTGGTCACATCACAACTTTATAGCGGGCCTAGTTGGTGAACTAGTTCCAATACCTTTCGAGATTTGAAGGGGACCAACCATTGGTCTTGTCCACCTACAATTTTAAGAAAGTATATCTATCTCAACTGCTAAATTTTGGTTAATGTGTAATCCATTATCATGTATCCATTTGATGATTAATGCATATACTTTGGAAAAACTCTAGTTACTTTGATGAAACCATAAATCATATTCTATGAAAACTCCATCAAAGTAAACCTTATATTAGTTTGAACTTCCAAACTCTATCATTCATCCATGAACACTTACACAACTAAGTCTGAAACATTATCCTTCTAAACTAGCTTTCCTCTGCTAGACTTATACTACTGTAAGATTCCCCCCAAGTCTAATACCCAAGTTTAAAACGTCCTTCTTCTGTAGATACAGAAACAAAACATGAAAGGTGTATTCACATTTTCTAACTGTATTAGGAAATTGGGTACTTGAAGATATGTGATCAGACACTCTATGGTCACTTGGAAAGTTATTTTTAAATTTTCATTAATTTTTTTTAATTTTTTAAAATTTATTAAGTGATTAATTTTACTCCTTTTAATATAATTCACATGAACCATCTCCCCCCTCTTCATATTATCTCCATCTCTATGCTTGGTTATCTTTATATTTATCATAAAAGAATGTTTTTTTCATGTGGATCTCTTGAGGTAAATCTATCACTCCCCTATCTCTCTCTATCTATCTTATATTCTTGGTTTTTCATGCTGTTTCAATGTTCTTCACTGGTTATTCACAAATTTATGGGTTTTTATTAGATTTTAAGAAAAATTTTGATTGAATTTTTTAATATGAATATATTCAATGAGAAATATTGTTGTATATTATAATATAGGGTTCTTAAATTTTCATGGTGATTTATACATTTTTTTTTTGTGATGATGATATGTGATCATGCCAACCATGAGTTATTAACCTAAAAAATAATCTCAATTGTGTCCCTTGGCCCTATATGAGCAGCTTAAGGATATCTAGGACCATGATAGGCCCTGCATGTTTTTTTCTTTAATTCTATGATCACCATTTACCATATGTTTGAGTTAAAGTGAGATGTAATCTATACTAAAAACCAAATAGGGTTTCCCTTGAGTTATGTTATGGTATCTTGGACTTTTTTGGGGCCTATTATCCTTGTTAGATATTGAAGATGTGTATATACCCAATAGGTTGACCATGGTTAGCCTCTTAGTGATATTATGAGGTTTTATATAGAATTTTTGTATTTCTTGACATGTGTAAGGGGTGAGTGACCTCATGTTTTTAATTAAATGGGTTCCAAGGAAAGATACCTTCATCATGGAATAACGACGAGTTCAGTTTGTGAAGACCGACCCAGTATTTATTATGATATGTGTTGGAAAATGGGATAAAATTTGTTATAAATTTATATCTATTGTTATGATTATGTGTGTATACCCAGAGAGGTTATGATAAGAAGGTAAGATTCCTTGAGCTGAGAGAAGTACATTGAATTTTCCTTTTTTCTTTAGTTTGATATGACAATGTTAAGATTCTTTAGGGATGAGATCATCAATTACATGAGGCTTCCTTTCCCATGGTCTTCATATTATTATGATATGTATTGATATTATATTGAGTTGAGATCATGGTAGGAATTTGGCCACCTTTCCCAAATTTTGTTACATTATAATGTGATGGGATCAACATACCCAAAAGATAATATTATTATATACCTAGGATTCTTTTCCCATTGGTATTGTTTCTATTCGGATTAGGTATCGAGATTTCAATGAGTTTAAACTATTATAGGTATGGGGATGAATTTCCCCATTATCTTTTCATTGTATGGGATGATATTGAGATTCTAGAGAGATAATATTTCTATATCCATGGGTTTATTTCCCATTAGTCATTTATTATGTTGATATAGGATTGAGATGGATTAAGGATGAGACCATACTGGCAGGGATTGTTTCTCCTTGTGTCCCTATATCATATGCAGTGGTCGAGATGTCTTAGGGTTGATACTGATATAGACTTGGGACCACCTATCCCATTGTCTCCACATTGTTATGAATGATTTTCAAGACACCCTATGGGATTAGATCCTAACAAAAATGAAAAAACACTTCAATATTAGCATTATGACTTTATTATAAAATGTTCAGAGACATTCTGACATTAATTGTGGAAAGTATGGATGCTCCCTAAGTTTCAAGTTAAGTACTAGAGGGTGTGAAATTTAATATTATTATTATGTGTTTCTTATTATTTTTATATCATTTCATTAATTCACCTATATTTTATGTGATTTTTTAAGGACACTATTGGTGGTGGACTACCATGTTGATCTCACACCCTGCATAAGTATCCCAATGTGCATGTAGATTTCATGGGTTATGAATCAGGTAAGGTAAAATGCTATATAGTAGATGGTCAAACTATAGATGTTTAGTCAGATTTGGGAGACGAGACCCTACCAAGACATGGGATTAGTTTTATACATGACATCCAAGATCTGATTCACTCATTAGTAACAAAACCTGATTGGTCACATGGCCTCAAGTGCACCTCCTCGTATACTAGAGGTTGTTGACTAATAGTGAGGGTCTAAGGTGGTATAGTGGGGAGACTATACCCTCCTAATAAGAGTATAAAAATGTTATAATAAATGAATAACAACTGAAATGGATAACAAAGAAAAAACAGAGTAACATAAAATATTAACATCAAGATAAGATAAATAGATTGGGTAATAACAATCGGTACTATATACAAAATGATGTTAATGTAATTATGACATAAAAAGTAATAGACATACATGAAAATTATCTCATATAAAATAAAATTATATTAAAAGAAAAAAAGAAAAAAATATATCTCCAATAGCATCATGATCCTAAGCTCATCCATATGCTCTAAGATCCCATGGTATAAGAAAATCAAGCATCCATGACTAGGATATTTTATCCTTATATGCACCCATGAAGTCTGTTCAATTACTAATTAGCAGACTGAACATGTAGTGAGATATACCCTGTAGGCCACCACCAATGGTGTTTATAACAAGTCCAGTCTATGTATATAAATGTAACAATGTGGAGGTATGAAAATAAGAAGTGGAATAAAATATGTGAAATAATAACCATGTAAGGATCGACTCCTAATGGGGTGCCCTTATGACAATACTTACTTTGGAATAAGTTGGATGCATCTGAACGAGTGACCTATAAATGGCCATGGTCTAAAAAATAAAATTAAGGAGTTAAATTAGAAGAAATATATATAAAGTGAGACCCAAGGTTTTACCAAGGTGTCCAAGCAGTGATAGTAGAAGGATAGTATCCAAAATGAAACCATGGCATCCTTGACTATAGAAGGTCAAACCAACTCACAACAATAATTATACAGACTAGTTATAGGGATATATAATTAATACAAGGTAAAAAAACTTAATAATTTCACTAGAAAATTATTGAAATGATTCCATGTAATGCATCTATAGTAAATCCCATTATAAGCATGATTAGATCCCAAGGAGAGAATACAAGGCATCACATGTCTTAGGATGTTAAGATGAATCCAAGGAGTGTATCTAAGGAATTATAATTTCTAGATATGAAGCAAGTGAATCATTGGTAATACTCCATGGAATTTACATACTAATTAGAAAAATACCAAAATTAAAGGTGGGTATCTCTCTTGGAAACTGGACCAATGAATCAAGGTGGCATCTTCTGAGTGATAAAGGATTTCCCTCAAGAATCCAAGGCTAGATCAAGTATGACCACTCCTTCAACAATAAAAAGGTATATAATAGTATTAGGGGTCTTAAATTTAAAAAAAAATAACCAAAATCCATGTAATAACAATGCATGTTTACTATTTCCATTCAATTCAATCCATTTCCTTTTCATTCAAAAATGAAAAAGGAAAATAGGAGGGTTCCATACCATAAAAAAAATTCATTATAATGTAATAAAATCCAAGTGGAACATACATTACCTAGGGTAATGTTCTAGTTAATATCTTTAAATTAACAAAATTCTTTTGTAAAATTCAAACCAAACACACTGAAGGGTGTTTTAGTTAATAATATAAAAAGGTTCATATAGGAATATACATGGAACCCCCATGGGGTGGATCATATTGAGTTCATTAAACTCCAATAATAATAGGGGATATAGTAGTTCATTTAGGATCTAGGTTAGATGATAAATTCATGAAATATTGATTTTAGGGGTCATTATCAGGTAATTCTGGCATACATCACAAAAAAAATATAAACAATAATACTTGAGGGAAATTTACAGAACACCTAACTTATGGTGGTATATGAATCCTCATCTAGTATCATATTTTTATTTTGTATATGAAGGAAAAAATAGAGAAATAGATAAAATACCTAAAAATTGGGCATATTATGTTGCATAGAGATAACACCGATGATGGAGAGGTAAACTATGAAAGTATGGTAACAAATATAATAAATTACCATTGAATAACCAACATGATGAAAGAAAGTGGGATTAGAGTTTGGATGAGGGAGA
This sequence comes from Viscum album, assembly GCA_963277665.1. Taxonomy (NCBI): domain Eukaryota; kingdom Viridiplantae; phylum Streptophyta; class Magnoliopsida; order Santalales; family Viscaceae; genus Viscum; species Viscum album. Next base: position 1,673,448,544 of record OY728138.1, read on the forward strand.
GGATTCAAATCCTAGGTTAAATCCATGGAAGAGCTCTCAATTGGAAGAGTGTTATGCATGGAATGAAGAATAAAGAGGGGTAAATAGATATAATTTCATAAGGGAAATAGAGAAATTTTATCCATATTTAAGGGGTGTATGATTTGGATGTATGGTTAGCCAAACCATGTACTAACTGTGTACCAACACTAACCAAGGGAGCTACCCCCTCACATGATTAGGTGCACAGTTAGACAAACAATGAACTAACTATGAATTTCATCTCTACAATAGGTCTTCAAATTCTCACATGGGCATGTGACATATCTTGAATAGTTTTTCAAATTGTTCACCTTCTCTTTTGGACCAGATAGTTAATCCACATAGTTAATATTAACCAAACTCCAACCATTTTCCCCAACTATTTCCTCTAAAAAATGGAGCTCAAAGCCCCAAACAATCCCCAAACACTCCTTAACCCTTTCTCAAGATCTTAGGAACTTCCATTAGTTTTCAAATAAATATTAAAAAAATTAAAGGGTCCATTCCTCATAAAAAATTGAGATATTAAAACCTACCCTACTTAAGAAAACTCTTCCCCGAGTTTCCCCTATGAGGTTGTTAATGCATAATTAGGAACAATTTATATCCACTGAGCACATACGTCAGCCTCCCTCTCCCAAGTATCATCCTATACATGTAAATGCTTCTATAAAACTCATACAAGAGGAATTGAACTTCCTTGAAGATCCTTCATTCTTTGATTGATGACGTGAATAAAATAATTCTCTTTACAAGCATCATCCTATCAAATAATATCTTTTTGATCAAAGGTATGAGATGATTTAGAGTGATAATGGTGAAGATGAGAATGTAGAAGATGTCATGAATAGATCAGTACCTATTAGGAAGAGATATCTAATAGGATAGCAGACCCACCCTCTATATAATTTTCAAGGGTTAAATAAACTTAGTTGAAAACTTCCCTTGTTTCTGAATTCATTAATTCCACAACCTAGGTGAAACATGTAAGAAGACCCAAGAATAGATATCAAACTCTATAGGTCGTTGATGACAATAGACATAAGACTTCTGCCTAGAATGAGATGATGAAATTAACTTTTTGATAAGATATACCCACTCTGATGTCTCCTGATCTAGATGAGGCCTTGATAGTACTGCCCCTCCTACTTCTAACCAACACAGGGGTGAACTGCAAGACCTACCATATAAGGGCTAATAAATATCCATCTTTATTGTTTCCTGATAAATGTTATTGTAAGATAATTAAAAAATTGGTATGTTCCTTTCCCAAGAACCTCCAAATTCGAGGACGTATGCTCTCAATATGTACTCTAAAACCTTTATTGTATGGTTGGACTATCCATCAGTCTGAGGGTAGTATAATGTTCTCAAAATTACCTATGAACCCAATCCCCTATACAAAAATTTCCAAAAATGAGAAGTAAAATGACCATATATATCTAATAAAATAGTCTTTGGGACTCTATGATTTCATATAATCTCTCAAACATAAAACCTTATAATGTAGTCCACTAAAAAGGTCTATTTGATTGGTAGAAAGTGGGAGACCTTGTCCAGTTTATCAATGATCACCCACACCACATCACTGCTTCAATATTATCTCATTAAAATCCCTATTGGTCATTGGTGTTCTGCATTCACCTACTGATAGGGGAAACACCAAGTGATAAACCCTGCTATCTACCACTTCATTCCAAACTGCAAATACTGGTGCCATAAGTCACTATACATCCCTATAGGTTTAGGGTGTACTACCCAACTATAATTATGATATTATTGAATTAATTATTCTAACACATCTTAAGGAACCTAAATATATTTTTGAATGCATAATATCTCATTTATATCAACAATCCAACCTAATAGTTGATCTTTTCCTAAAACACTCTTCCTTAGGACTAAGCCCTCGTGGTATGAAAGCTATCTCATTTTTACCCTATCCAAAAGTAATGACTTCAGTACTAATGTTGTAATAACATGATACACATGAAATTACTTTACCTCTAAATTCCTCTCAAAAAAGACTTTCATCAACTTCCATTCACTACTAGCCTCCTAAACTTCATGGGTAAAAGTTATCCAAATTAAAGTGTCAGCAACCACATTTTATTTTCTATGTATATAAGTAAGATAAAAGTTGAATGGTTATAGGTATTTGACCAGTCGTTGATTTATAAGATTAAATTAAGGTTGGTTAAATCTATATTTAAGGCTCTTATAATTTTTATCCACCATAAATTATTACCTTAGTAAGTAGTACCTATAAAAACACAAGGAATGAGCCTCAGATGATAACTCGAGATCATGCGTAGGGTAGTTCTGCTCAAGAGTCCTAAACTGTTGAGACCTGTATGCAACTAATTGACCTCCCTACATCATAAAGGTTCCCATCATAATACCCAAAACATCACATTAAGCTGTATATATTAATCCCAACTTTGGAAGAATCAATATTTACACTGATGTCAACTATCCCTTTAAATCCAGAAAGGCCCTCTCATAAGCTTCAGAACATAAAAATTTGAAACCCTTATTAGTCAATCTAGTATGAGGTTCTATTATGTGTGAAAAGTTTATAATGAAGTGACTATAATATCTAGGTAACCCCAAGAAAATCCACATTTCAAAAAATTTCTTGGGATTCTCCCATGGAATCATAACAATCACCTTCTATAGATCTATAAATACTCCTTCCTATAAGATTATGTGACATAAAAAGGGAAACATGTTGATCCAAAAGGGGAATTTTTTGATCTTATAAAATAGCTAGTTCTCTATTAGTATACTAAAAATGATATTGAGATTTCTGGAATGTTCATGTAAAGTATGTGAGTACAAAAAGATGTATTCCATGAAGACTACCAAAAATGAATCCAAATACAGGTAGAAAACCCAATTCCTCAAATCCATAAAAATAGTGGCCACACTCATCAAACCAAATTATATAACCAGATACTCATAAAGGCCATACTTGAATTAAAATGATGTATGGGGTATGTCCAAAACCTTAAATTGTACCTGATGATATCCTAAACTCTAATTGATCTTTAATAAAAACCAATATCCAAGGATCTAGTTGAATATTTCATATATATGAGGGATTAGATTCCCATTCTTAAACATAAGTTCATTAAACCAACGGTAATCCATGCAAAACCTAAGGGCCCCATCCACCTTTTTGGTGAAAATCATAGGTGAAACCTAAGGAGTACTATTTCATATAAACACCTTGGATTCTATGTCCTTTATCTACCTATTGAGATCCTGAAACTCTATAGTTGACATCATAAAAGGGGGAATGGATACTGTTGTAGCTCTTAGAACAAGCATGATGGTAAACTCTACTAATCTATCCTAAGGTAGACTATATTTTTTTTCAGGTAAAATGTCCCTGAAATTATCTAATATATGAAGAAAATCAACCTAATTCATTGCTTGATCGTCCATATAAATGATAGAAATATGGAATTTCACTCTTCTTAGCCCATTATGCTTAGGTCAAGATCAACTTTCCTAGAAATTCCATTCACCATTACGAATATAGCTACCTACCTCTAGGGATGTAAATGAAACACTTCAGTGATAAAAATCCATATAGGCATGATAGGGATATAATAATTTAATCCTGATAATGACATCAAATATCATTATCTTTTCGATAAAGAGGCCCCATAATAAATGTTATCCTCCTAACTTAAGGGGGAATTATTTACACTGGAATAATTGTTTTGACCATGCTCCCAATGGTGTATCAAGAGTCATCACACCATAGAAATATTGAATGTAAATCTTAAATATTTCCATTATTTTCATGGAGATAAAAGAATTAAAATCACATATATCAAAAAGGGAAGATACTACAGTAGAGGATATCAAGATCATAACTCATAAAATAGAGGTTTTGTCACCCTGCTCCTCAAAAATCGGATATACTACATATATATGGCCTGATCTATAGCCCTAAGATGAAACCTAACTATATAAAGTGGGTCACTCAGCTGGAATTGAAAATCTCGAGTCTGTAATACTTAACCACATCCACATCCTCAACCTGTAAAACCGGTGGTAGTTCAGATTACATCCTAGTATAGAGATACTGATCTTGATATAGAGGTAGATCTAGTACAGATCCTCTTCCACTATAAATAGATTGAAAGGTCTGAAAAATCCACTAAAGATGGCCCATTTTTTCATAGGATCGACGCTCAACAAGGTCTCTGTAACACTAAGAATTTACATGCCCTTTTCATTCACACAGATGGAATATAAAAAAACTAATAGTGTAAATACTCTAGCTTCCAGTACTCTATTGAGAACCCTCCAAATGACGTTTCCTTCCACTGGATGATCTTTTACCCTGACTTAGTGCTAAAACACAATACCCTATACCATTGGATTCCCTCAAATTATGCTCGGTGATCAGGTCCTGGTTCACAATACCTAAAATAGTAGTCAATAGAAAAACATTTACCTGAGACTATATGGAATATCTAAGACTATCCTCAAAGTGTATTACTCTTTCTAGATCATTACTAATAATATAATATGTAAAAAACATAACAGTAGTAAAGTGATATGAATAATCCAGAACTGATAGGGATCCTTTCTCCAAGTGCATAAATTCTATATCTTAGTCATCATTTTGAATTTATAGAAAGAAATATTCATAAAAGGGAGCCTAAAAATATCTCTATACCATATCCTAATGATGGTCTATCTTTATAATAACATCCGTCTAACTCTTGGATGAAACAAAAATCATATAATTTTCAAGTTTGACCCTCCCTTCTGGAGGCATCTCCAAATGCTCAAAGGTAGACAACATCGCCTCTAGCCATGCCTTAGTAGCCCGGGGGCCACTATCCCATAAGAAATTAGGTGGATGATACTTCTAAAATACTCATGTAAGCTTTTCCACAGTATGGGAAAGTCACAAGGCTCCTTGCATATTCTGCATAAGCTGTAGGAAATTCTCTTGAAAATGGGTATCGTTGACCAAGTTAGATATAACTAGAGGTTTAACAAGTGGCATTACTGGAAGGTTAGGTCATACCACCTTAGAAGAATGATCTTTTACACCTTCCTAGAAGTCAACCCAAGGCCTTCGAGGAGGCATATATCTAAAATTTACAAGCACACACCATAGAAATTGGTAAGTGACAAAAGGAATTTCTCATAATACAAAGATAATAAAAAAGGATCATTTCCCCAAACACACTAATCTAAATACCCAATATCTAAGGTTAGGGTATTGGTTATGATTCAAGTCTTAATCACGGGGTTCCGACATATGGAGTGTCGATTATAAGTTATAGAAGAAAAAAAGACTTTAAATTGTAACTGGAATCCCCATTTGATGGGGAAAAAAATTATTTAAATTTCAAACATAATATTTCAAAATTGTGTCTATATATATATCCAAATATATATATATACATCCATAAAGGTCTATTTAGATGCATCTTCTATTCCCAAGTTATAATATTTTACTCTTTATAAGATTCAATTGGTATTACATGTAACTACAACCATGATTTTACAATGGTTCAATTAGATGAATCGCCAATCGTAATTTATATAGGCACACATACTCTTTAAATTGTAATTAGAATCCATGTAATTGTAACCAACTAACATTTTAGCTCATGTGACCAACGGTCCACCGCTTAAACACACTATAATTGGATAATTAAGGTTCCACAATCAAGTTATATGGGAAAAAACTATTTAGATTGATATAGAATCTTTAATTAATCCAATTATGTAATACCTATAATAAATATTTTCACAATCTCAAATGCAACTATCAGGGAACTATGAACATTTATAAAGAAATGCATGTAGTAAGTTAACATGGGATAGAATAATGTATGACATATTAATCATCATGTGCCTATAATGATTCATGAGACAATACCTCCTTTCCATGTTGGGCCAAGGGTAAAAATAAAATACACAATATTAATAAAATCTTAAATTCATGTGCATCACCCAATAGTGAAATCATTACAACCGTAACATTCATAATTCAAAATATAAATTCACTTCTAAATAAGTTGTATTTTCCCTATGCATGGGTTATCTACTCTTAGAAACATTCTCATTAATAAATATCAATTAATTCCTACTCTCCTATCTACTAATCCAACTAGTAAAACAAAATTAAAAGAGGATATGAGACCACTTTGTGACATCCCGGACCTGGTTCACTCATAAGTAACCGAAAACAGTTGGCCACATGGCCTTAAGCATGCAACTCCATAGAATAGAGGCTGGTGAATAGAATTCAGGGTCTAAGGTGGTACAATGAGGAGACTATACCCACACAATTAGAGTGTAACATAACGGTATAATAAATGAATATTGGTAGAAATAGACAGTAAATAAAAACTAGAGAATCGAAAAAGATAAACATATAGATAAGATAAATAGACTAGATAATAAAAAATAGCACTGTATACAAAATGATGTCAATGTAATGAAATAATAAAAAAGTAAAAGATATACATGACAATATGACCATATACAATACTAGTATATAAAAAAACAAAATACCAAAAACTTTCTCCAATAGCATTATGAGCCTAATATCAGTCCTATGATCTAAACTCTCATGCTATAAGAAAATCAAGCATCCATGACTAGGAACTTTCCCTTATCCCTACCAACATCTATGAAGTCTGTCTAAGTACTAATAACAAAACCAAACATGGTGTGTGAGATACTTAGTAGTCCACCACCAAATATAACCAAGGATTCAATGTAGATTCAATATATATAATGTGGGACACAAGGTGTCTAAGTAGTGACAATAAAAGGATAGGACCCAAGGTGAAACCAAGGCATCCTTGACCTTATAAGGTCAATCCTGCTCATAAAAATAACTATGAATCCTAGATATAGGGGTCTTTGTGTAATCCAAGGGGTAAAACCTCAGTATTACATTGGAAAAATATCAAACCAAGTCAATGGAATGTGTCCATAGTAAATCTTGGACAAAGCATGATTGGAGTCAAAATAGAGAATCCAAGGCATCACGTGTATGAGGATTTCAAGATGAATCAAAGGATGTATCCAAGGAATTATAATTTCTAGATTTGAAGAGAGTGAATCATCAATCCTATACCAGTAAATTTACATACTAATAATACAAAGATCAAATTCCAAGGTGGGTATCTACCTTAGAAATCAACTCAATTAATTAGGATGGAGACCTCTGAGTTCTCATTGTATTACCTTGGTAATCCTAGATTGTCTCAATTTTGAACATTCCTTAAATAATAAAATAGTTCATAGTGGTAGTAGGTACCCTAAATTTAATAAAATAACCAAAATCCACATAATAATCATGGGAGTTTACTATTTCCATGTAATTCAATACATTTTATTTTCATTCAATAATGAAAACAAAAAATAGGAGGGTTCCATACCATTAAAACATTTCATTATAATTTAATAAGATCAAAGTGGAACTTACTTGACTTAGGGTAATGTACCGGTTTGTCTCTTTAAATAAATTAAATCCCTTTGTTAATGTTAAACCAAACACATCAAATGTTGTTTTGGTTAAAAATATACCCATGATCATATAGGAATATACATGGAACATAAAAGGGTTGAATCATATTGAGGTCATTGACCTCCAATAATAATTAGGGTTGGGGGTTAGTAGTTTATTTAGGGACCAAGTGAGATGAATAATTAAAGGTAGACTAATTTTAGGAGATACATTTTAGTAATTCTTGTATCCGGTACAAAATTGATAAATATAAATGTCAGACTTGAGGGAAATCTATAGACCACCTAGGTTATGGTGGTATAAGAACCCTTATCTATTATAATCTTATGATTTTGGATTGGATGTAAGAAAATGGATAAATAGGAAAAATCCCTAAAAATAAGGCATATTATATTTCTTGTATATAACACTAAAGATGGATAGATAAATAAAGAAATTAAGGTAATAGATTCAATCACTTACTATTGGATAACCAATACGATGAATGATGGTCTAATTAGAGTATGGATGAGGAAGAGGCTTCAAAGACTAGGTTGAATCCAGGGAAGATATCTCAAGAAAATGAGTTTTATACATTAAATGAAGAAAAAATATGGATTGATATATAAAGTCTTAAGGGTAAAACGGTATTTTTAACTATATTTAAAGGGGCACACGGTTTTCCTGCACTATCGAAAACACCATGTGCCAACCATGTGCTAACACTATCCAAGGGATCCACCCCCTCGAATGGTTAGGTCCTTTGATAAAAAAACTATGTGATAACTATTCCTTTTATCTCTACAATAGTTCTACATTTTCTCACATGGGCATGCAACCAATCATGCATGGTTTTTCAAATTGAGCACCTTATCTTTTGGGATACATGGTTAAGCTTCATGATTACTATTGACCATGATCCAACCATGAACCCATTTTCTTCCTCCTAATGTTGAAGATATAAGACTATAACAAGCCTTATATTCTCTTGAATAATTTATTAATCTTAGGAACTTCTATTTGTTTGAAAATAAATATTTAAACTGAAAATTTAAAGGGTCTTTACCCCATAGAAAAATTGAGATCTTACATTATGAGTGTCCCCTACTTTATTTTTATTTATTTTTGGACCATGTTGTACATGATGAACCCACAAATGATCTTTTATTTTATGTATGACTCATGTGACATTATAGTGATTCATTTTATTATAATATAATATATTTTATTTGTTAATAGTTTTCCCTTAGACGTAATGTTCATATTCTATACTTATATTATGATTGATTGTTTATTATAATTCATTTTATTGTGATTTATGGTTATCTATACAAGAGAGGGTATAGTCCCCCCATGTTACACATAATCTATTTCCAATGGTTGGTATCCTCTGGTATATAAGGAGGTGTACATGTGGTATGTAATGATCATATTTGTTCATGGTAGAGGTGAATTGGAATAGGGGCATTACTAAAGGATTAGGGTGCTCAAAGAAAGATGGTAGGACAAGGATTTTAAAATTTTTCATCATCGGGATGATGAGAATTATAGTCTTAGATGATCCTATCCTAGATATATTCTAAGGATCTCCCATAAATTAAATTGAGCATAGATATTAAAATGAACACATACCTTTTTCAGATATGAAGTTGTACACGACATATGCTTGTCGTTGAAGGTCATTAAATGAAGGATCCAAGGTCGAATCCCCTTATATCATCCACATGAACTTTAAAAATCCATTGGATCATTGATTGTTGAATTATGGGTGCTATTACGGAGATCTGACGACACCTTCGACGCTTCTAAAATCATCGCATAAACATGCCTTCGATGCGTGAGGGAGAACTCAACCCAATTACCTAGATTGAGGGATTCTCTCTCTCTATAAATTGAGATAAGAGAGATAGGATCTATAATTCCCTCCATGAATATACATTGAGTCAAAAGGAACTCTACTTTATTTATAGTGGATGTGTAAAATACCTGGAAGAGTTCCCTGGCCATCGGAAATTAAAAATCCACTAAATAATAATTATGAAGAACTAAACTACATCAGAAATATTATTTATTATTTTATCACATACTATAAAATATATAAAATATATTATGTGATAAAACCGAGTCATTTAACTCAACTTGTAATTCCCTCTTAATATTAAACAAACCCAGAATATTAAATTATAATTCATTCACTACTACAAAAATGGGAAAGGGAAGCGCCACCTTATATACGCGCTAAGAAAAAACCACTAATAAAGGGATTCTTTATCAGTGCTTTTCTAGCACTGATAAAGAAGCCCTTTATCATTGCTAAAAAAGCGCTGATAAACATTCCCTATATCAGCACTAAAATTTTATCACTGATACATGGTAACCTTTATCCGTGCTATAATTTTAGCCTTGACACATGAAGGATTTATCTGCTCTTTTTTAGCGCTGATAAAACCGTAGTCCTATATTTTATAAAATCGATCGCACAATGTCCTCGATTTATCGCAACCTAAAGCTCTTGCGGTGCTGTAACCCTGCGAATCCCCTCCACCGCCCCCTGATCTTCGCGTTGTCGGACCTCCGCCGCCCCCGATCTTCACGTTTACAGACCTCTGCCGCTAGCCCTTCTCTTAATCCTCCCCCTCAAAACCCTTCGACGGATCCTCCTCCCAGAAAACCCTACTTCTTCTATTTTTTGCTAGAACCTACTCCCCGTGAACCCTACTCCTCCATTTCTCTGTAGTTGGTGGCTCTTCTCGTACACCTCCACCTTTGTCCGACGCGCCTTCCCCTCCCGACGTAGCGTAGAAGGTTCCCTACTTCTCCTACTCTAAGGTTAATTTATTTTATATTGTTCTTGATTCTCTTCTTGAACTTTATTCTTAAGAAGGATGTGACAACAATGCTGATTCGGTTTTTGTGTTTTTCTATTATGGCTTTAATGGTTAATGGTCATATATAGGACTTTTAGTGTGAATTTCTTATATGTTTTCCCTTTCATGCTACTATGTATGGGGTATTTATCACTATGATTATAAGGGTGATGGTTGATTGATGTGGTTGGATATGACATGGTAGGTAAGAGATATGATTTTTGGGGCTTAACTAGTAGGTTATGAGTGAGTGTCTGAATAGATACTATTGTATTGATCTTTAAGTTACCATGGGTGGTTGAAAAAGGTGTCTTTGAGGAGTTAATTAATCTAATTCTATAATTTTTCCAAATCCTAATATGAGGTTTCGGTTCCCTAGTTGAGTTCTAATTGATATAGTTGATGTTCTTGTGTCTCTTGACTAATGTTTCCTTGTTTTCTGTTAATATTGTATAGTACCATGACCCTAATAAGACTTATAATCATGCTTTATGAGGGATATACTAATGAACCAAAAAAAGAGAATCCTTCTATCAACTAGAACCTTGTAGAGGAAGTAGTGCACATAATCAGAGCTATGGTCTAGGGATCCTCACCTACCCCCATTTAGGCTACAGTGGTGGAAACTCAAGGAGAAAATATTGGAGATCAGGCCTAGGATTTTATTCATCTGAAATAACCATCCTTTTAAGGAACAAATGATCCTTGGGATGAAGCGTATTGGTTGTGAAATATTTAAAGGCTATTTGAGTTTTTGGAGATGTCATATTCCACTAATGAAAAGTGCACCATATTCAATATTGGGGGTCTATAAGGATATGATGGGATTATATAGTTATAGTTAAGCTAAATGGGGTCTTAGATTGAAAATACATCAAGAAATTTTTTATAGAGCAATTATATTTAGATTCGATGGTATCGGGTAAGTCCATGGAGTTTCTCTACCTCATCTAAGGTTATTATATATTGACTCAATATACTAATAATTTTTCTAAACTTTCTCGGTTATCACTTGAAGTGGTGTCAAACAAGAATCTTAAGTCCCAGAGGTTTTATATGGGTCTTCGATCAGATATCCAATATCAAGTATTTATGCTAAAGTTTACCTAAAATTTTGATGTTCTAGATAGGTATGTGATGGAAGAAATTGGTGTGACTATTATGTAAGGGTTAACTAGAGTTAATTATATTCCTAGTGGTAGTTTTAGTGGTTCCTATAAGTGGAATAGAAAGTAGAATGAGCCTCATAGTGAAAATAGTGGTGGTGGTATTTTATATAAAACTTCTTCCAGGTCATCTGTAGTGTCTAGTAAAGGCCAAATGACTTTTTCCAATGTGGAAATATTGATCACTCAAATCATTATTGCATAGAAGCATTGAAGATTTACATATCGTACAGACATTAAACCCATTTGAAGAGGGTTTTACATCTTTTTACTACCCTGTGTAGTGGAATGAAATCATAAATATTGAGAGGTACCAAATCATAGTAATATTATTCAATAACAATGGGATCCTGGAAACATGTATTAGGAACGAAATAACTTAATTCAGTGGATTAATCTCCAGTAGGAACTGATGTGGGTCATACGATAGTGAGAGGAATCGTTTCCATTTATTTTTCTTTAGTGTATGTTTTATTTGATATTGGTTTCCATCATTATTTCATATGGAACCTCAATATAGAACTATTGAAACTTATAATAGATCTCATGGATTATGTGATAGAGATTGTAACAACTCTCTAGATAAAGAGGGAGTAAGGTATCTGATTCTCCTCTCATGCTTTCTCTTTTTCAGAGATTTAGATCATATGATATTTTTTAGTTCTTAAAATGATTCCCCTATATGTTATTCTCAGAATGGATTGGCTAGTTTCTAATAAATATTCGATTTACTATTATCATCAGTGGGTGTCCTTCACTGTCCCCAATGGGGAATTCCATGTTTTCCATAAAGAATCAGACCTGAGTTCAAGTTGAGCTAGACCTATTCTTATAGAGTTGTGTGGGATGATATACTTTTATGCTATTGAACTAGAGTATGAAGCCTATTATTGTGAACTTACCCTAGTAGCAATTGAATTTCCAAAAGTGTTTCCTTTAGTCTTTTTTGGTCTACCACTAGAGAGGGAGGTGGAGTTCTCTATCAACCTGGTGATGGGTACAAAACCAATATCTATTCTATCTTACCATATAGAACTAGTTAAATTAAAGGAAATAAATAATCAGTGCGATGAATTGGTTTCCAAATTCTGTATTTAACCTAGTGTGTTGCCTTGGGAAGAACTGGTGCTTTTCACCAAGAATGTCATCAAAACCCTTCGCTTGTGTGTTGATTACCAGAATCTCAATCGGGTTATGATCAATAAAAAGTATATGTTGACCTATATTTATGATTTATTAGATCTTCTAAAGGGGGGGAGTGTTTCTCTAAGATAGGTCTTTAGTTTGGTTAACACCAGCTCAGGATCAAGGAGTTTGATACTCCAAAGACCTCATTTAGGAGTAGGTATAACCACTATGAGTATTTTTTTTATTCCATTCGACTGAACCAACATTCCATATAAATTTATGTTGATGATGAATAGGATTTTCTACTAGTATCTAAAATATTTTGTTATGGTATTTATGGATGACATCATTCTTTATTCTAAAACTATGGATGATCATATGCCTAATTTTATAATAGTTTTGGAAATTTTGAGGAATCACCAATTTTATGCCAAATTGTCAAAGTGCCAATTCTAGATTCGGGAGCTGAATTTCTTTGGTCATGTGGTCTCAGAACATGGTATCTCTATTGATCTGAAAAATTTAAAGCTATCATGTCATGGGAGGAACCATAGAATGTCTTTGAGATTTAGTACTTCTTGGGTTTATTAGATTATTATCACTAGTTTGAGATTTATGTGTGACTATATACTTATTATATTTTCTTATTATTTCTTATACACCACCACTTGAGTCGAGTAACCTGATTGAAATCCATATGGGTACTTTGGTTCTGAGTGTTTTTCACAATATCTAGGTTATAGAGGGAACACATATAGAACCACTCCCTCTTCCCTTCTCCCCCTTCACACTTAGTATGAGTTGTAATGGATCATAGTGGGTGTATATATAAGACCTATAATTATTTTAGTTTTTGGTGTATATATATTTTTTTGACATGATTATTTGTATTTGGTGTGGATACATAGTGGGGGTTTTGCATTGTAGGAGGAGAGTATGATGTTTATGTCCTTTATGTTCATGATATCATACTGTGATGAGGATGTGATGTGTGGTTGTGATGTGGATATGGTTTTTTATGTGTTTGTGACATGTGTATGTGTGGATATATGGTTATGAGATTATATAGAAGGAGTTTAAGCATAAGAAATATTCCATTAGAGTGTGAGAATGACCAGATTAGTGGGGAAGTTGATGTGGGGTAATTTATTAATATATATTTTTTGATATTACACTTAAGATGTAGTTTGGAATTAGACACTCATGAGGATTGAATGGGATGATAGGTCAATAATATTTGTTAAATTTTTCATATGGAATAACATGGGAGACCATCTATGACAAAAGTTATTATCCCCCCTGTGATTTAAAGTAAGTAACTTGAACTTACCAAAAATATTAGGCATGATGATATTGAATGTAGGGCAGAGACCTAGGAGTGGTAAATGTATCATTCTTGATTATTCTTGTGTTTGGACTGGGGTGATTTGAGGAAACTATATTGAATCTAAAGTAATTATATTTAATGAATTCCATATTATAGATATTATGATAATCCATTCTTTACTTATAGATCTGGCTACTGGTTTTCATCCATATGTATTTTAGGTTGATGAGGTCTAAAAGGATGGACTAGTTGACCATAACAGGGTTGACCCAATAGAGGAGGATGAGCAATAGAGGATGATGTTGTGTGAGTTTTAACATCTACGACACAAGTGATTATCCCTACGAACCCCTTTGTGTTTGGAAACTGTGTTGATTTTAATGGGGGGTCTATCCCGGTTCTGTTGATTTCCAAATATTTATTGGAAATGGTTAGGCTATATTAATCTCTATTTTTATAAGGAATTGGTTCTCTTATACTGTATTTGGAAGTCTTGTTTTGTGTACTTGAACCATAAATACTAATATTTGAGATTCAAATAGGATGGAGATGAATAAATATACGATAGATGCTAATCTTTTGACAATAGAGTATGAGAACGGAGTAAAAGAGTTCATCAAGTTTGCAAAGGATCACGCAAAGGATCATTCTCAAATCCTTTGTCCGGGTTTACGTTGTTGTTATTCAAGACTACATACTCCAGAGGAGTTGGAAGAACATTTGATATATCATGGAATAGATTGGAGTTATAAATGTTGGAATAAACAAGGAGAAAAGGAGAATGTAGCTACCAACTGGGATAAAAATGCATTTTATGGATCATCAGATATGAATACAAATATGGATAATGAAGAAGATAGCATAGAGTATGTGATTACAAATGTCAATGATGATGAAGATCATATTGAGGAAATGACAAAGACAATTTAATATGAACTCCATGATTCCCCAAAATTGTTTGAGAAGTTAAAGATTTGTGCAAAGACATCATTGTATGCTTGTTGCACTAAATATACAGCACTATCAGTTGTACTGAAGTTGTATAAATTGAAAGTAGGCAAAGGATGGATTGATGTCAGTTTTACGGAACTACTTTCCCTCTTGAATGACATTCTCTCGGAAGATAATGAGCTCCCAATCCGGACATATAAAGCTAAACGAATGGTACGCTCGATGGGTATGATTTCTGAAAGAATACATGCCTTCTTGAAAAACTATATATTGTTTCTCAAGGAGAAAAAATCACTTACAGAATGCCCAAAGTGTGGTTCTTCTCGATACAAGAAATATGAATCCCATCCTATGAAATTTGTATGGTACTTTCCAATCATTACAATGTTTAGGCGTCTATATGGAAGTGAAGAAACTGTAAGACAATTATTGTGTAATGCAGATAAAATAAATAAAGATGGGAAATTACGTCATCCGGTTGACTCTCCTCAATGAAAGAAAAATGATCATGAGTATCCTAAATTTGGAAAAGAGCCGAGAAACCTTCGTCTTGCGTTATCTATAGATGGAGTGAATCCTTTTGGTTTTCAAATAAGCACTCATAGTACATGGCATGTTATGTTGGTAAATTATAACTTGTCACCCTGGTTATGCATGAAGAGGAAATTCATCATGTTAGCTATGCTTATATGAGGACCAAAAAACCATGTAACGATATTGAAGTTTATCTGGATCCTTTGATCGGGGATTTGAAGTTATTGTGGGATTCAGGTGTTATATTGTATGATGCTTATAAAATTGAATACTTCACGTTGAGAGAGATGTTGTATGGGACAATAAATTATTTCCCTACTTATAGAAATTTGTCAGGCTATAGCATTAAAGAAACTCAAGAGTGTCCAGTGTGCGAAGAAGATATAGAATCAATTAGGTTGAAACATTCATCGAAATCTGTGTTTCTAGGACATTGTAGATTTCTACCTTGTTGGCATAAGTACCGATCTTGGATGACATCATTCAATGGAAGTTCAGAACAATGTGTAGAACCATATCCACTAACAGGTGATCATCTATTTTTGAAAAACCTTATGAAAATTGGTTGGAAAAATAGATCAATTTTTTTTTTTGAATCGCCATACTGGAAGTGTTTGTACATCAGACATTTTCTTGATGTGATGCATGTGGAAAACAATGTATGTGACAGTTTTATCGGAACGTTGATAAATGCCCCTGGAAAAAAGGATGGAATTAAGGCAAGGTTAGACATGGTTGACATGGTTGACATGGGAATACGAGAAGAGTTGGCTCCTGTGAGTGTGAAAATCGAATGTTTCTTCCTCCAGCTGCTTATACTCTTTCTAGGGAGGAGAGATATCATTTTTGAAACTTATTCAATAATGTAAAGGTTCCAGTGGGGTATTCATCAAATATTAAGAAAATTGTGTCAATGAATGATTTGAAGTTAAAAGGTTTGAAATCACATGACTGCCATGTTTTGATGCAAGATATAATTCCTATAGCTTTACATTGCATTCTACCCAAGAATGTTCTTCATGTGTTAACCAAACTTCATTACTTTTTCAAATCTATATATAGCAAAGTTTGGGACTTGTCGAAATTGAAAGCTATGGAAAAAGAAATTTTAATCATATTACGTGAATTAGAAATGTTCTTCCTACCAACATTCTTTGATATGGTGGTTCATTTTATGATTCACTTGGTGAGAGAGATTCGACTTTGTGGTCCTATTCACTATATGGATGTACCCCATTGAACGGTATATGATGATTTTGAAAGGGTATGTCAAAAATTGAATTTTTCCAGAGGGTTGTATAGTGGAGCGATATATTGTTGAGGAAGCCATTGAATTTTGTATTGAATAACTATCTGATGTGGAAAGAATTGGTCTCCCGAAATCTCGTCACACTGGATGCATTGAGGGTGAGGGAATTTATGGAAGAGATGTTATGAAAATTAGTATTACAGATCAGGAGCAGGCCCACCTTTATGTTTTTCATAATAGTTGGGAGGTTTCTCCATATATTGAAACTCAAAAAGAAATTCTTAGGTAGTTGAATCCATCAAGGGCTGAAAAATGGTTATCAAATACACATAATCACCAGTTTATAGGATGGTTTCAGGACCATATTTTTAAGGAGTTAGATGAAAATACAAATTCAATTTTAGAATGACTTCGATGGCTAGCCACTAGACCAAGTGTGTATGTATTATCTTACAATGTTTATGTAATTAATGGTTATACATTCTATATAGGTGAACATGATGAAGATAGTACCATGCAAAATAGTGGAGTTACACTAGTTTCTGAAGCGATGAATATTTTTGGTAGTAAGGACAGAAATCCAATTTATGAAAATATTTCATACTTTGGCATTATCAAACGGATATGGGAGTTGGATTATATGACATTCCAATTGCCGATTTTTCAATGAAAATGGGTTAATAACAACAGTGGTGTTAAAATTGATGAATAGGGATTTGTGAAAGTTGATTTTAGTAAATATGGGTACAAAGATGAATAGTTTATAATGGCATCACAAGAGGTACAAGTTTTTTATGTTCCAGATCCCATAAAATGAAAGTGGTCGATTGTTCTGTTATCATCCAAAACTACTGAAGGGTCTGATAAAAATTCAGTTGAGGACAATCCTTTCAGTGATACGTCGCAATAATTTCACAGTGGTCCCAATGTAGATGATTTTTTTTATTTTATAAGAGACCACAATGAAGGGATTTGGATAATCAATAGAGGTTTCAAATCCCTTCAGCCTTTGAAAAAAAGAAATAGAGTTCAATAAAGAGGTTATATTTTGTTTGTAATATAGATATTTTTATCTCGTGTTATTATCTTATCATTACTGAATTTATGTAATCTAAATTAACTATTAAACCACTTTTGTAGATAATTACTCCTGCATGTTCTGGTGCTCCTAACCTTGAGGCTGAACAAGTCTCTCAAGCTGCTGCTGCTGCGGCTGCTACTGCTCCTACTATGGCTGCTCACAGTGCATAGCAACAACAAGTTTCTGAACCTGTTGTTGCTCCTAGTGTTGAGGTACAACAACCATTATCACATGCCATTACTACCATTTTAGATGAACATATAGATGATGTTTATATCGATGAAATGGTCAGGAATGAAGAACCGACGTCGCAGAAAACACAGGTGTGTCGTAGTTTGATGGTGTTAGCCAAATTTTTTAAGGCGAAAAGCAAAGGCATCAAATTTGATGTTGGATGGAATGCACGAGGCCAAAATTTGAATCCCAACAAGGCTATGTTTAGTAGTTATATTGGAGTTTTCACTCGGCAACGCATGTCGATTGACATAGATTCATGGAACCATGTTGTGTCTGGGCTGAAGGTTGTGATCTAGGAAGAAATTACAGTAACATTATGATACTATTTCTTTAATTTACTAGCAAATAAAATAATGAAACAATTTCTTACTCTTATCAATCTATTACAGAGTACATTTATAGTAGACAATTCACACAAGTATTATGTAATAAGGCTTGAAGGAATTATTCATCGAGGTTTTCATACTATTTTAACAAGATGTAATCTGAAAGATTCCAAAGGTAAAATAAACCCGCACCCACCAATTTTCTACGCTCACCTGATATCCCAAGAATCATGGGATGAATTTATTGGCTGATGTGGGGATGAGAAGTTTCAGGTACATTATGGGTGACAATACATTGTTTGAGGATATGTGTATTCATCACTTTGATTGTTAATATTTCATTTATGAAACAACAACTTTGTACTGAAAATAAGGAACGTGCATCAAAACCAACATACCCCTATCGTAAAGAAAGTATGGGGTATGCTTCACTAGAAAAGAAAATGGTACATATTTTAAATTTACAATAATACTGTTAGGTTCCAATAAACAACATCATAATTATCTTTCTATATTTATATGTAGATTGATGAGTCTAAAACCAAAGACACTTCCATCCCACGTCATGTGATATGGAAGGAGGAACGTGTTAATAAGTAAGGGAAACTAGTAGATGAGAACACACAAAAAGTGTGGGAAATATGTGTAAGTATGACACGATGATAAAAATATTTGTTTTAAATTGCTATTACATAAAAATAATTAGTTATTTTCCTATATCTGACAGTCACAGGAATCAGATACTCCTGTAGTGGATTCAGACCTATTATCGATGGCTTTGAAGCAGCCAGAACAATACGGTCTTGTTAGAGGTTCGGGGTTTAGGGTGACACCTCGAGTATATTTTGGGAAGAAGAAAAAATGGATGATAGAGATGAAAAATTGAAACAAATGAGCGAAAGAATAGCAAATCTTGAAGAATGATTTCAATGTCAGGGAGAGTTGCTAGAAACTTTTATGGGTGGGAATCAAGGAGAAGACACAACTCAGAAACAACCAGAGTGTAAAGATCCCGCCCCACCCCCACTAGCTTTGAGGCGAGCCATTCTCCTCAAAGAGCTGTCTTAGCCATGGTAATAAATATTCTAATAATTTTTTCCATGAAATGTGAATCATACAAACACTGATAATTTTACTATACTGATCTTTTATAGGGTGATAATGATTTTGATTTATATCTGTCAACACCCACATATCACCTTGTAGCAAGGGATACAGTGTTCAACATCCCAAATGACACGCTGCATAATAGACCACTTCCAAAAGATCATCTGAAAGTGACGATTACTGTAGCTCATGAGCTAAATATAGAGCAACCTATTCCACTTGATGACGATGATATTCATATGGTCGAAAAGGCTATTGATACATTCATTACATGGCCTTCACAACTTGTAAGAGTACATGCAGACAAAGAGGTATTTATTTTCTTTTTTTCAAGCTAAACCTATAACAATTAATGAAAAAAGGGTATGAACCAATGAATATTATTATAGATGGAGAAAGGGAAGGGGTGACAAATGTCGGCTCAAAACCATCTAAAGGATTGACCAACCGATCCTAAAGAGCTGCTGAAAGCACAATAACACCACCTGTTCTCTAACCACATTTACTAGCATTGAAGAATCATGTGGATACGAAGCTAAGAGGTGGCAGTAGTCATATATTGTTTTTCGAAAAGAATATATATGGAGAGGAAAGTCAATATTTCGTTGCTATTGAAAATGTAAATGAGATCCTTGAAAACGGTTGGCTAGGCATCACAGTTGTAAATATATATATATGGTATGTTTTCATGAATTGATTTTCTAAAAGATAATCTAATTGTGAAAATTATGACTAAATGCATTTTATATTGTTGACATACGTATATATGAAAAATAGTTGATGGAATTTTCCCATGAGAAAAAATTCAGACCCGTTAGTCCTCATACCACATCAACACTTATAACGAAATTAGAGCCATCAAAAAACAATGAAATAGTGAACAACTTCCTAAAAACATTTGAAAGCATGATTACAGATGAAAGACTCTTCCTAATACTAACCATACAGGGATAAAACTCTACGATTAAAGCATATCAATTATATTTTCACTTCTTTTATTACTTATTCCTTTTTGTGTTTTTAGGCAACATTGGATGCTAATTATGGTGAACTTGGATACTCCAAAGATTTATTTTATGGATTCAAAGAAAGGATATCCATCAAAATGGACACACATGATGGAATTTGTGAATCTGTAAGACATTACATCCTACATTTTAGGATTAAACATCAAGTAATATAATTTATATTATCTTTTACTGAGGATTATATTATGATAGGGCGGTGTATCATTATCGTCTAAAAAAGGAATGAGGACAGGGGCTAAGCATAAGGAAGCGATCAAGTACTACGTCTAGAAAAATATCAGGGTATATATAATAAAATTTCACTATCCAAACACATCTCAACACAAGTTACTTATTCTCCTAATGATCAATTTTTTTGCAGTGTCCAAAACAAACAAAAGATAATGATTGAGGTTATTATGTTTGTAAATTTATGAAAGAGATCCTTTTTCATCAACAAACTAGCATCCCTAAAGAGGTATTTTTAAAAACAACAACTATTTAATTTAATTTATTTATTAATTCTTTATTTTTATATTTTGTAGTACTACTCTGACTACCGAGAAGCCTCATACTCACAAGATGATATAGATTTGTTCAGAAATGAGTGGGCTGCATACCTGATGGAAGATTGTACACAAATAGAATGAAGATCTGACTTTGGGATGTGTACAATTGGGGGTCATTTTTGAGAGGGGTTAAGGGGATCAAAAGATGAAACATTATTATATGTAAATGTTCGTAGAAAAATTGTAATTGTTATTAAATAAAACATCCTTTCTCCATTGATTCATTTTCCTATTTTTACAGATGATATGCACCAACAACATGCCAGAATGATGAACCACTCAAACTGTTTCTCTTTTGTTTAAAATGGACAGATTTTTAAGTGAAAACAACAACTGGTGTATGGAAATCCGACCAAACGCATTTGGATTGTGTTGATCCTTTAGGAGAACGATCCATGGGTGCATTGGGGATGTGTATGAGTTTACCCTGCCTCAATATGAGGCACGGTGTGGCCGGTATCACTCAAAGGGTCTCTCTTTTGTTTAAAATGGACACAGTTTTTAAGTGAAAACAACAACTGACCTATGCAAATATGACCAAATGCATTTGGATTGTGTTGATATTTTTGGAGAATGATCCATGGGTCCTTTTTGACATGTAAAAGTCAACCCCACCTCAATCCAAGGCATGGTGTGGCCAGTATCACTCAAAGTGTCTCCCTTTTGTTTAAAATGGACAAAATTTTAAGTGAAAACAACAACTAACATACGAAAATCTGACCAAACACATTTTTATTGTGTTGATCCTTTATGATAATAATCCATGGGTGCGTTGGGGATGTTTACAATTCAACTCCTCCTCAATCTGAGGCACGGTGTGGCTGGTATCACTCAAAGTGTTTCTCTTTTGTTTAAAATGGACATATTTTTAAGTGAAAACAACAATTGGCGTATGGAAATCAGATCAAACACATTTTGATTGTTTTGATCTTTTAGGATAATGATCCATGAGTGCATTGGGGATGTGTATGAGTCAACACCGCCTCAATATGATTCATGGTGTGGCCGGTATCACTCAAAGTGTTTGTCTTTTGTTTAAAATGGACACAATTTTAAGTGAAAACAATAACTGACCTACGAAAATCCAACCAAAAGCATTATTATTGTGTTGATACTTTAATAGAACTATCCATGGGTCCTTTTGTAAATGTACGAGTCAACCCCGCCTCAATCTGAGGCACGGTGTGGCCGGTATCACTTAAAGGGTCTCTCTTTTGTTTAAAATGGATAAAATTTTAAGTGAAAACAACAACTGACAGATGAAAATCTAACCAAACACATTATTATTGTTATGATACTTTATAATAACAATCCATGGGTCCTTTTTGAATTGTATGAATCAACCCCGCCTCAATCTGAGGCACGGTGTGGCCGGTATCACTCAAAGTGTCTCTTTTTTTAAAAAAATGGACATAATTTTATGTGAAAACAACAACTGACGTATGAAAATCCATCCAAAAGCATTTTTATTGTGTTGATACTTTATGATAACAATCCATGGATTTATTAGGGATGTGTACGAGTCAACCCCGCCTCAATTAGAGGCACGGTGTGGCCGATATCACGAAAAGTGTCTCTCTTTTGTTTAAAATTGACATATTTTTAAGTGAAAACAACAACTGACGTACAAAAATCCAACCAAACGCATTCGGATTGTGTTGATACTTTATGATAATGATCCATGGGTGAATTGGGGATGTGTATGAGTCAACTCTGCCTCAATCTGAGCCACGGTGTGGCTGGTATCACTCAAAGTGTCTATCTTTTGTTTAAAATGGACAGATTTTTAAGTGAAAACAAAAAATAACATACATAAATATGACCAAACGCATTCTTATTGTGTTTATCCTTTAGTATAACAATCCATGGGTGCATTGGGGACGTGTATGAGTCATCCATGCCTCAATCCGCGTCACGATGTGGCCGGTATCACTCAAAGGGTCTGTCTTTTGTTCAAAATGGACACAATTTTAAGTGAAAACAACAACTGACCTACTAAAATACAATCAAACACATTCTTATTGTGTTTATCCTTTAAGATAATTATCCATGGGTCCTTTTTGACATGTATGAGTCAAACCTTCCTCAATCTGAGGCATGGTGTGGTCGGTATCACTCAAAGGGTCTCTCTTTTGTTTAAAATCGACAGAATTTTATGTGAAAACAACAACTGACGTACGCAAATCTGACCAAACACATTCAAATTGCATCTATCCTTTAGGAGAAATATCCATGGGTGAGTTAGGGATGTTTACGAGTCAACCCCGCCTCAATCCGAGGCACGGTGTGGCCAGTGTCACTCAATGTGTTTCTCTTTTGTTTGAAATGTACAGATTTTTAAGTGAAAACCAGAACTGATGTATGGAAATCCAACCAAACGCATTCGGATTGAGTTGATACTTTAGTATAACTATCCATGGGTGCATTGGGGATGTGTAAGAGTCATCCTTGCCTCAATATGAGGCACGGTGTGGCCGATATCACTCAAAGTGTCTGTATTTTGTTTAAAATTGACACAATTTTAAGTGAAAACAACAACTGACCTATGAAAATCTAACCAAATTAATTCAAATTGTGTTGATCATTTAATATAACGATCCATGGGACCTTTTTGACATGTACAAGTCAACCCCACCTCAATCTGAGGCACGGTGTGGCCGGTATCACTCAAAGGGTCTCTCTTTTGTTTAAAATGGAAAAAATTTAAAGTGAAAACAACAACTGACATACGCAAATCTGATCAAATGAATTTGAATTCTATTGATCCTTTAGGAGAATGATACATGGGTCCTTTTTGATGTGTACGAGTCAACCCCATCTCAATCAGAGGCACGGTGTATCCCCCCAACCCCTGGACGCCCCCACCCCCCTAGACACCACCCCACCACCTGGACACCTCCCCCACCCCCTGGACACCCCACCCCCATGGACAGCCACCCCACCCCCTGAAAATCCCCCTCAACCCCCTGGACACTCCCACCCCCCTGGACACGCCCATGGAAAGCCCCCCCTTCCCCACCCACCTCGGACAGCCCCCCTAACCCCCCCCCCCCCGGACACCCCCACCCCCTGGACAACCACCACCCCCCCTAGACGACACCCCACCCCTTCTAGACACCACTCCACCACCTGGACACCCCCACCCATGGACGGCCACCCCCACCCTCCCAGACACCACCCCACCCCCCTTGGACAGCTCCACCAACCCCCTGGACCGCCCCACCCCCCAAACACCCTCCCACCCCCTGGAAAGCCCCCCCCCCCCCCGACACCCTGGACACCTGCCCTGGAAACCCTATAGACAGCCCCCCACCCCCCACACACACACATGGACACCCCCCTCCTTGGACACCACCCCACCCCCTTGGACAACCCTCCAACCTTCTAGAATGCCACCCACCCCCCTGGACACCCCCACCCCCTGAACACCCCTATCCCCTCGGACACCCCCATCCCACCCTCCTGGACACCACACCACCCCCCTTGGATATCCCCACCAACCCCCGGACCTCCCCCAACCCCCCAAACACCCCCACCACCTGGAACCCCCCCCCCCCCCCCGACACCCTGGACACCAGCCCACCCCCTGGACACCCCATAGACAGCCCCCCCCCCCCACCTAGACACCCCCCCCATGAACACCACCCCACCCCCCTTGGACAACCCCCCAACCTCCTGGACTCCCCCCCCCCACCCCCATGGACACCCCCACCCCCTAGACACCCCTATCCCCCTGGACACCCCCATCCTACCCTCCTGGACACCACCCCCCCCCCCCCCTGAACAGCCCCACCACCCCCCTGGACCGCCCCCAACCCCCCGGACACCCCCACCCCTTGGAAAGCCCCCCTGACACCCTGGACACCAACCCACACCCTGGACACCCCCATGGATAGCCCCCCCCCCCCCACCTGGACACCCCCCTCCTAGACACCACCCCACCACCTAGACACCCCCACCCCCTGGACACCCCCACCCTCCTTGGACAGCCCCCAACCTCCTCGACCGCCCCCACCCCCTAGACACCCCTATACCCCTGGAAACCCACATCCCCCCCTTGGAAAGCAACCCCAAACCCCTGAACAGCCCCCAACCCCCTGAATTGTGAATTGAATTATTTATGTATTTAATTAACTTATGAATTATGTGTTAATGGTGTATGGCTATACTTTTTGTATGGGTATACTTGGTGTAATTACCTTATGATTTATGTGTTAATTTTGTATTGGTATAATTACTTGTTGAGATGCTGAATTTTTCGCAGGTGTTGTTTGGGTGTGCTGCTGCATAATTTTTTGTTGCAGCAGACAGGGCATTTATCAGTGTTTTTTTAGCGCTAATAAAGGAAGCCTTTATCAGCTCTAAAAAGCACTAATAAAGGATCAGTTTATCAGCGCTAAAAGAGTGCTGATAAAAACACATTTATCAGCGCTTTTTTAGCACTGATAAAGGGGTCCTTTATCAGCGCCTTTTTAGCACTGATAAAGTCTCCCTTTATCAGTGCTTTTTTAGAACTGATATAGTACCCCTTTATCAACTCTTATTGAGTACTAATAAAGGGGACCCCCCCCCTTTATCGGCACTGAGCTTTACAGCACTTTTTTAGCGCTGATAAAGCCTGTTTTGAGTGCTGATAAAGCCCATTTTTTTAGTAGTGATTTGATTATTACTATTCCTCTTATTTACATCAATTGTGAATAAATTTAAAAAATAAATTTGATACCAATTATTATTTACTTTAGTAATATGAATTTATTTATTTATCAGTGATCGATAAATTGGAAAACAGTCAGACCTCGTGGTGGGGTCCACCATGTTCGGTATTCTCGTTCAACTGAATAGGGAGGATTCTTGAATACACTATTGTGTGTGTCCCTCTAGGATCTTATCTCGATAGAAGTGAAAAAAAATACATAGACCAAGAGTGGAGTTTAGTAACCCATAAAGGCCCTTGAAGAGATATGGAAAGTCATAGCAATGAAAACCAACCTATGGACACGAACTATGTAATATAACCTATTTTATTTAAATATATTATAAAGTAATACACACACTTGTTTCATTTCCCTTTCTTGATTTATTATTTATTGATCTAACTAGACGGATTTACCTTTCAACTATCATGGCCATAGATTTATGAAGGTACTACAATCTTGATCAACAAGACCTGAGATGTATAACTTCATGAACCTAAAAGTGAGAAATCATTTCTTGAGTATTCAATCAATGCCATGCCACCAATGATGCAACAAAACACAAGCTACCTTGCCATGATTTCAATATCATGGTACTTTCCTTTTATCAAAGTACGTGATCAAATGGAACACATTGATAATGACCTCAAGTTAGGAGACCGATACACATGTATGTAGATAAGAACAACCAATGACATCCAAAACATGTTATGTTCCTACTGGAAGGTCTTTCCTCATGATCTCACTACTAGAGATCACAAAGTGTGAATTTCATGAGAAGAAGTCTCAATGCTTTTGAGCTCCCAACACCTGATAATCAAACACCAACTGTGTCTAGTCTGTATGAAATTTCTAGAGCATGAGACCTTTGTTTGAGATTAACTTCATAGTATCTCGAGGTTCTCATTATATCATAGGATCTTCTATAACCTTTTGATATGAAAATTAATCTATGTACATTACCATTTCAATAATGGACGTATAAATTTATACACTATAATGGTAAGAATACATCTTGTATATCTAACTGTATATACAATATGGTAACCAAAAGTACTATTCAAGTTGAATCTAGGACACCCACTATTAAAAAACTCACATTTTCACTAGATCAAACTTGCTAACGAATTTTGTTAGCTCTCACATGATAAAGATCATGTTTCTGCTGAGTAGAAACTTTAGCTTCTGAGTTTTCCATGTTTCCACCATGTGGCTACTCTTCTATATGTGACCTGATCTCTTTGAGTAAAAATTCTCAAAAGATGGTATCCCTGATTATACCCCTTTTGTACACTGTCAAAACATGACATCTTGGTTAGTATCAATAACCAAATTATCATTATGATAAAACATTACTATGTTAAGTGTGATTTCAAGAAATTTAACAAATCACTGCATTTAACAATTACTTCTTAGCTGCCTTAGAAGCTACAATGAACTTGGTATTTGTAGGTATGGCTACTATTGGATTATATGAGATTGTCTCTCTCGTAAACTTTATCATAACTACAATACTAGATCAAATGGATCTAAGGAAGACTATTTTTTGTCCCCTATTAATTATTATCCTTTATTCTCCACACCCCATGTAGATATCTTTTGTACTTTCTAAAGTACAATCTAATAGTTCTGATTTCTTCACTTGTAGTTCTCCTGGATATAACTAATATTTTCCTAAAAAAATTATGTTGGAAATATCATCTTTCGTACATATCATGGAATATGTGATTAATCCATTTCTGAAGCATATGGAACTCAACTTATTGCATAATATATTCTTATGAATTTTCATGTCTATTTAGATATATTTATGCCATGTAACACTGACAACAATTCTTCTCTTGAATTGTTCTAACTTTTATTTTTCAATATGGTGTCAATATATGTACAATTGACTAGGTCCAAGAAACCTTTATATCTACCTCATTAGATCCTATTACCTAGATCATAGGTTTCTAATTTAATTCAATCACTTTAGAATTATTTTTATTCGAGTCTTAACTAACTATAAAACCAATATTGGTTTTCTATATGCTTATAAACACATTTCTCTTGAAAAACAACGAAGATCCCACTAACCTCTGGTAGAAACATGGAAAACATTCATTCCATATGAAAATTCTAATATCTTGTTGCTTAATTAAATCCAAAACTATATTTTAGTAACTTGCAACCTCTATTATCATTTAATGATGTAACCGTCCCTTTCTGGTTGCATCGTATAAACATCTTCCATGATTGATGGTCATGATATCCAATGCTCAATAAAATGATAATAAACATAGCTATAAAAAGTAAAATTCTAAGGGATTTAGGTATAATGACTTGGTAAATCCAATTGAGACTTATTAGTTCTGCACTTGTACCACCCATGTATCAGCTCACTTGAATACCCACCACAATATTCAATATAATAAGCCGCTTTTAACTTTGATACATGGAATCCATTATTGAATTTTATTTGACATTGTCAATTTTATATTGTTTCCATATACTGCCAACTTGTTGGAATTATTATTCTCACTGAATAATGTATCACAAACCATAATCAATATAAAACCATCATTGTGGTTTTAACCTTCTTATGCAGTATGTGTCTCTAGAAAAGTTTTGTTCCACACAAACTTGTGGAACATGTTCCTATGCCGACTACATGTGAATCTCTGTAATTGAATCAACCCAAGTCAATATTTCTCCCACTATTTCAAGTAGAGATGTGCACCCATTTATAAAAATGTCGTATATCACATGACTACCACTATTCTATCTTAGGGATTTATGTAATATCCAAAACATCATCTAGGATAATTACTAAGATGAAAATTTTTCTTAGAGTGATAAAAGTTTGTTTATATCCTAACAAACTCTTTGCATCCAAATACATATTTTTATGAGATTATGGATTTCCATAATACTATGAATTATATGATATCTAACTGTCATTTTAGTTGGCATATGTTTATGGGATATCTTCTCTATTTACAAATAATGTCATAAAATATAATGGAATTTTCTACAAGTTGCAACATTATTTCTCCTTACATCATAACTCTGATGTATAAAATGCGCATTAATGAATTACTCCACATTATATTTTTTTGATCAAGGTTAACATGTAAGACTTAATCATAGATCCTTCTCATTAAAATCAATGCCATGATGTGGATAAGGTAATGTGTGTTTATGAATCACTCCATGCTACATTATCATGATCGATGAATGCATGGTAACGATATTCTTCGGCATGCCGACCTGAAGAAACTCATATATTCTAACCATGAATACTACACTTTACCATTCCTTAAATAAATTAAAAGAATATAATGAAGTATACTTACCTCTATATTACCCTTGTAATTGTTCATGCTCACTAGATGAACTAATTCTGAAAGGTTTGTGGCATACCACTATTTCTAAAGGTTTCTTGGTCCAAACTAAAAACATCGATAATACAAAAGGTGTTTAGCTTTACCAATCCTAATTACAAAATTGGGTATATGATTTATTTCCACTTTTAGTATTACTTGACAAAGAATTATCTTGTCGCGATAGGGTAAATCAATCTTACATTTACTATTCATCATGTATTTCCTATGAATCAAGTACCACTGAAATATTTGTTGAGTATGAGACACCAAAAACAAAATTAATTCCTGAAAATGGAGTAATGTCTCCTTATGTCCAAAGTAAAGGCGAGATAAATGTTTTTGGTTATACTTAACAAATGTTCTACTAGAATCAATCACTTGAAAATTAGAAGTTATGTGTTTCTCACCGCTGAGTTAGGAATCTCCCTTTCTCAGCCACTTAGAGAATACATCTTTACTTCTTGTATTGTTTCTATTACTTACTTGGTTACTGTATGTCAATACATGTATGTGAAAGGAATATTGTATTAAATACCAAAGAATTCTAATCGAAACATTACATTTAATTGATGAATATTCACAGAAGAAGAAGTGGGTACTTTCTTCTTTAATTCAGTTCGTTGCATTTAAAATTCCATAAATTAATTTCATGTCACACGATGTAAATATCCTCTTATTTAATAACCAACCTCATTTTATTGAAGTACACTGTGAATGTTTCTTTGGTGTTACACTTTCCTTTGTCCTTTTCACTTTGTCTTTCAATTTATTCACTATAAGAATTAAATATTAATCTAAATTTAATATTCTTATTACTTGAAGAACCTTACCTAAAAGGTAATGAATTATTTACTCAATCCTATTCATTTTGTAACCTTAAATAAAATAGGAGTATTCAGGTATAAGAGTTGGATGCCTTGAAATATCATGATATGTATTTAATATTTACACAAAGCTAGTGTGATTATCTCCCATTCATATTTTGCTTCACTTTCTCATAGATGAGACTACATGTGTAATCATCCATGTCTTGATGTAGTGACCACAGATAATATTAGACGTTGATGATAACATTATGACATAACCATTGTATGCTTCATACATGTGTCGCCTGTAAGAAATATTGCATTCTTGCTTCTTGAGGTAGTTTTAACAGGTTTTGGGACACCGACACCTTGAATTTCTTATGTTGTAGTAGTGTGCGCAAGCGCCTATACTACTCTTGGAAATTCATGCTACTTTAGAAATTTATTTTTTCCAGTATTTATCATAGTCTATCTTGTGGTATTACTTTCCATTTTCTACAAAAATAAACTTTAGTAGATTAGTACTTTTATATTGATTACAATTAGACATTATTAATTAATTATATCATTAAATGTCTCCCACTATATTATCAAATATTAGGAATCCTCTATACTAGAATCAGAATATCCTATCACTTGAGTATTCTAGTGGAAAGGATCTATGAACCTCACCTTATAGCCTACAAGCTTTTGTTGTGCCACTACTCGAAGGGTTCAAGGTATGCGTCTGAGTGGCCAACAACATTAACTTGTGGTTCCTTGATCAGTTTAGTGAAGTCTCAGCTTCTCAAAATCATGAACTTTATTCCCTCAACACTTTCCTCTAAAATGATATAAAGTTTTCTTTGGATAATCATTACTACCAATTTAGTTAAGTCAACCCACCACACTCATAATAACTCTCTAGTAGTAAGAGCTTCTCTCAACATTGGCATGACGAGAAACCCAAACACCTAGTTTTATTGAAATTTGAATGATGGAAGGTGGTAATGACTTAATATTTCTTCCAGGTTTTTTATATTTTTCTCTCGATGAATATAATACATTTATATCAATCTTGTTCATTTATTTTGTCACGCTCACAACTAAACATTAATAGAAAAAACATTCACCGTTTTTTTATACATTTATTATTTTATATATTTTTTCCATTGTTATAAAATGCATAAAATAATAAATAAATGCATAAAGGAAATATACTAGCTGAATGGTCTTAAGCGTCTGAAAAATCTAGGGGCATCATACCTGATTTGTAGCTTGACTCATGGTGCAGCTCACCCCTGTCCAATATGTCCTCCTCTCATCTGGAGTATCGTCTTGTCTTGGTGGGGTCCACGTCACATCGTAGAGTACCGCCTCATCTTGTTAGGGTTCATGTCTTGCATCGTCTTCATCCAATGTACAAATATACTCATGCACAAGCGAGGGGAATTAGGGGTGTAATGTACATCAGATAAAGTTGGGAATGCATGCCCTTATAAATATTGACAAAAAATAACCGACAACACGAAAACCTTCTAAATTAAATACAGTCATCACAAATAGTTAAAATAATTAATTAAATAAATGAATGCAGACATATAGTGGTTAGTTCTCATGATCAGTAAATAGGTAAAATTAATGTGTGATAATAATTAAATTGCAATAAATAATGTATGAGGGAATTAAATAAATTAAATGAATTAAAATTAAAATAATTAATTTAATACACATTATTTCCCTTAATTAATTCAATTTTAATACAAATAAATAAATAAATAAATAAATTTAATTTATTACTACAAAGGGGAGGTGTGAGTCGAGCACCTGCGAGGAGGGTGGAGCGCCTTGGGTCTGAACCTGCGGACCTCGCCAGCCGGAGAAAGGTACAAGATGCTCGACGGGAGGGTGCCATGAGAGGAAGTGGTTGGGCCAAACACGACTGTAGGTGGGAGGCATCCCTGGAGGAGCATGCGACAGATGAGAAATGGCCCGATCTGGAAGGAGGTGGGAGACGGGGGGGGGGGGGGGGGGGGATGGGCCCACCTCTTTTGACTTTCAAAACATACCATTTTTTAATTTGATTGATGTTCGAATCACCAACCCCCCACTTTCGGTTTTCCGAATTCCACAACCAATTTTTTTGTCTTATGGAAATATTTCAGCCGCTCCCAATTCCAAAGGCTAATAATGTAGCCTTCTAAATAAAATAAATATTAATATAATTATAATAATAAAATAATAATTATAATTTCAATAAAATTAATAATGATAATTATTATTATAATAAAAAGAAAAACCACAAAAGGGTAGAAAAATTTCCATCACCGGCGGGAGAAAATCGGACGATCGAAATTAATCTTTAAATTGTAATACCTAAGATCAAACCGCAAGTCAATTCTTATTAAAAATTTTGAATGACCGTAACTTGGTTTTATGAAATCCGATTGACACGCGGTCTGTTTCGTTGGGACCGAAATAAATCCTCTACTTAAATATAACGTAACGTCATTTTTCTATGCTTAGAAAATTTATTTGATCCCTATGATACCAATTTAAGGTACCAGGGTGTTTAGCGGAAGCCGTTGGCTTGAGGATTTTAAAACTTTTCATCATCAGGATAACGGGGTTTGTCTTCTTTGATGATCTAAGCCCTGGTACAGTCCAAGGATCTCATGTGAATTAAATTTAGCACATAAATTAAAATGAACACACACCTTTTTTAGATATGAAGTCATGATTGACATAAACATTTCATCGGAGATTGTTCCACAAAGGATTCGAATCTGATTCCCAATAGATCATCCATACGCGGTTCAAAAATCTATTGGGGCATCGATCGTCGAATTTCGGGTTCTAGTGTGGAGATCCAATGGAGCTTTCGACGCCCCAACGATCACCGCATAGACGTGCCTTCGATGCGTGAGGGGGAACATAATTTAATTTCCTAGATCAAGAGATTATCTCTATAAAAAGCGAGAGAGGAGAGAGAGGCTCTGGTATTATCTCCATGAATAGTCACTGAGCCAAAATCCACTCTCCTCTATTTATAGTGGATGTGAAGAATACCTAGTATGGTTCCCCGACCCATAGAAACTAAACATCCACTAAATAATAATATTAAGAACTAAACTGCATCATAAATATTGTTTATTATTTTATCATATACCTGTAATATATATAAAATATGTTACATGATAAAACTGAGTCATTTAACTCGACTTGTAATTCCCTCTTAACATTAAACAAATCTAGAATATTAAAATAACATTTGTTTGATTAATATTATTCCTCATATTTATGTAACTTGTAAATACATTTAATAAATAAATTCAAAAATAATTATTCTTTAGTTGAATAATATGATTTCTTTTATTTATTGCTGATCAATGACTTGAACAATAGTCAGAACCCAGGGTGGGGCCCACCATATATGATAAACCTATTCAAATGAATAGGCGGATAATTGAATACACTATTGTGTGTGACCCTCTAGGCCCTTATCTCGATAGTAGTGAATAAAATCGACAGACTAAAAGGGGAGTATAGAAACCAATCAATCCCCCTAAAGAGATAAGAGAATTCATAGTAATGACAACAAACCTACAGACACACGCTGTGTAATATAATCTATTTGTCTTTAAATATCTCATAAATAAGGATGCACACTTGTGTCATTACCCTTTATTACTTTATTATTTTTTGATTTAACTGGACATATTTACTTTTGGACTACTGTGTCCATGGATTTATGAAGGTACTACCATCCTGATCAATAAGGCCTGAGATATATAACTTCTTTAACCTAGAAGTGAAAAATCCTTTCTTAACCATTCAATCAATTCCATACCACAAATGATGACCCAAACATAAGCTACCTCTCTACGATTACAATATCATGATTTTTGTCTTGCATCAAAGTATGCGATCAAATGGAACACATTGATAATGATATCAATTCAGGAGACCAATACACATGTCCATAGATGTGAACAACCAATGACACCCGAAACATGTGGTGTTCCTATTGGTAGGTCTGTCCTCATGATCTCACTACTACAGATCACCAAGTGAAAACTTCATGAGAATAAGTCTCAATGATTATGCACCCCCAACACCTGATAGTCAAACATCAACTATTTCTAGTCAGTATGATGTGTCTAGACCATAGGACCTTTCTTGAAGATTTATGTCATAGTATCTTGAGGTTCTCATTATAGCATGAGATCTGCTATAAAATTTTGATATGACAATTAATCTATGGAAATTACCATTTAAATAATGGATGCAGAAAAGTATACACTATAATGTTAAAAATAAATCATGTATATCTAACTATATACACGATATGTTAATCAAAAGTATTATTCAAGTTGGGTATATGGCACCCACTATTACAACAATTACAAAGTGGTATTAGAGACTTATTTTGATTTGTGTTACTATTTGAGATATGGTAATTGGAGATAAGATGTTTTCATGACTAGAGATATACCTTGATCCCGAGAGTTGATAACCCACATATAGAGAAAGTCCAAGTTACCAATGAAGATATTCTTTTTCTTGGTTTTTCAGTGTTATGATTTCAAGATTTTCAATAATATGATGTGTGATTTATGGTTTATGTTTTTACTCTTAGACTAGGGTGATAAGAGAGTTCGAATTCATGCATAATTTTTAAAATATATTATTCACAAGACATTAACATGATTTCATGTGGTTGAGAACCCTGATTATGAAACACAATTTAGTTATTTAATTTTCCAGCAGCAACTTAAATAGCATTTTAAAATATAAATTGATGATGAAATTCAACTTGATTGTTCTATATGGTTGTGATATTACTATTTGGTGATCAATTATGTGGATCCTATATGTATTTTTGACCACATGAGAGTGGGTAGTCGGGGCTAGAGAGAGCACCTAAGTTGTCTGAGACCCCTATATGATAGGTTGTGTATATAGAATAGCGGTCCATGCTTCCAATTAATATAATAATTGCATATTAATTTTTAGGAGGGCATGAAGGAGCATGCCCCGTCGTTTGTCAATCCCAAACCCCCTATTGTGTCTACACCTCCTATTAATAAATAAATCCATGATAGTTTATTTCCCATGAGGTATATTTAGTTTTTTATGGGGCTAACCAAAATTAATTATTTATAGAATGACTCAAATAGTGTGACTAATTAATTAAAATATAGTCAGTAGTGAGTTCAAAGTCAAACCCATAGAGATGATGCAATTTGGTTTTATGTTTTTTAAAGGATAAAAATTTATTTTATTTTATGTGAGGAATATGGAGAATAATTATTTGGTTGTTTTTTATTTAAGAATATGAGAAAGAGTGAGAAAGACTTTTGGGTTTCAGAAATCAATTGGGAAGGTGTGCTGAGCTTTTTTAGATTTTGGGTTCAGGTGCAATTTGATTTAGAAATTAAATTGATTGATTCATTATTGGTGTTAGATTCAATACAAGAGATATCCAATTGTCATGGTATCCCCTCATTAATGTGTTAATCCCCCTTTTACAATGGTTAGGTACTTTATGGCATTACTGAATTGTGTTTGTCTCGATAACACTTTTAAACCTAGTTATCCTAGATTATTCAATGGGCATGAGATAGTATAGGGAGACTAGTTGTGAAATTAAAATTGTGAATTTCCAGATGTTTTCTCAATTATCATGATAAACTAAAAAGAAAGAGACTATAATTTGGAATTAGAAATTATGGAAACCCAGAATACATGAATTAAATATTGAAAATACAATCCAAAAACACCTTCCCCCATTATCTATAATACCCTAGAACATGGAAGGAGTTACCCCCTCATTCTAGTAATGTGGGACTATTATAGAAGGATAATAATAAAATAAATCATAAAGAAAATAGAGAAAAATACTGGTGGAGGAATCTACATCGGCACAAAAAATCACCCTAGGCTTTGGTCTCCAGATCAATCTTATACAATAGAATCTTGGTTCAATTTTTATAATCCCTCCAAGGTGCTCAACCTATGATTAATTTATCCATAAATGTGTCCACTAATTAGGACTGAGTCGATTTGGGTGTTAAGTTACATTTCAGATCATTAATATGGAATTCCATTGAAATATATATCTAATTCCATCAAATATGGGCATGTGCATCATAAGTCATGGCGTGACATATGCTTCACACTGTGAAAGTATCAGGATGCTCCTCAGACTCTTTTTTTTATCACAACATGGTTCATGTCATAAATTTCCACCATTTTCACATCATGAATATTACATTCATGACATGAATTTCCTTTTTTCCATCATCAGGAGATCCTCTTCACCATGTATGATTAATTTCAAGCCCTAAAAGTGTCTCATAGGTATCCACCATCATGTGAAGCTTTCTTTAAGTGGAAATCTTGATCTGTTTTGGATCCTTTTTCTCGTTTCCACAATTTTTTTGTATCCCTCCATAGATTAATAAATCAATTAAAAATTTGGGAAATAAATAATCAATTATATTAAAAAAGTTATTCATTTTATATTAAAAATATATGTATGAAATGATAGTATCAAATCCCCCCCACACATGAATTCAAGCTTTTCCTCAAGAATAAAATCTCAATATACTACAAAGGGCACTCACCATACCATTATTTAAATAAATATAAATAAAACTAGTTGATTGAATGGGAAATTTAAATGTTCTACCATATCATAGGAAAATTTCATTAAGTACTCACTTTATAGAATAACAAGACAACTATGTATTTTAATTTTCCCATTTTTAAATAACCGTACACATTTTTTCTTCCATATATGTTTTTCAATTCATTATTAATATCCATTCCATTCATAATTTACCTCACTTTGAATTTTTCCACTCATCATCAAGGTTAAAAATAGGAATAGATTTATGCAAATACCTTCAATACATGTCACTTACCATATACTTACAAGGCATCTAACACCTTCACCACATAATGAAAGTGAACATAGTTAATCATGGAAATTTTCAATAAGGTTAAAATGTATCTGAGGCTTAGGGTTCAGTGAGTAAATGATGTAAAAAAAATAAATCTAAAAAAGGAGGCTTGTGAATAAATTATTTTTCATGATATCAGAAGATAATCATAGTGATATTACTCCTCCAATAATAAAAATTCCATATCTCACCCCCAAATCTCAAAATAGGAACATGATAAAAGTAGGAACAATGAATGAATCACACTTTCTTGATTTTTTCTTTTTTTAATGTTGTGTTTTAAGAAAAACCTCAGATCTACCACCTGAACCTATATGATCAAAAGGTCATCGGTTTGGTAATGGTTATTTTTTATCCTCCTATGACACAACCCATTTTTTATTTTATTATATATATATATTTGATTATTTTTTTTCACAAAAGAGGTGAATAATAAGTAAAATAAATGACACATGGCCTCTCCCCACATCAAAAGAAACCCCCCCACTAAATCCTCCTTAATGTAGTGTATCTCCATATATTATAAATCACCTATCTACCACATTTATTATTTTAAATATCATGAAACATACTAAGAGTAGGTTAGGAATGAATATAATAGGCTAGTAGCATGGCTCATTTTATAAAAATTCCATTCTTGGATTCTATGAGCTTTTAAAATGGATAAATTTAATGTGGGTCCAAGGATAAATGGATAAACAAAGAGATTCCTTAATCATATTAAAATTTATTTTGTTCAGTTATATCTTTGATAAGATGCAAATAATTTGTAGAAGAAAACATGCCCAAGTTTCTCAAGGAAGATAATATATAAAAAATGGGAAATATTGGTTTAGAAAATATCGTAGTAATGTGAAAAATGGTAGGAAAAACTACTCATGGAAATCCATATCACTAATAAAATCAATTAACACAAATATCTAGAATTCAAGGTAGTCCAAATCTTAGAAAAATTTCATTAAACAGAAATAAACTAGTCTCCCCAAATCATGATTTCTAAAATAAAAAACCAAATGCATATCTGTAATAATTATTTTCTCTATTTTTCTCATTAAAATATATTGATTTTTTTTAAAAAATGATGGAATGGTATGTATCATAAGTATTTTATGTCTCCTATTTTAGTTGATTAAAGAAAAAATCTTGGTAAGGAATGTAATTGGAAGTTCAAATATCTAATCTAAATTAAATGTGTAAATTTAAATAAAAAAATAACATAATTAAAATGATTACTCCACATTCAATTGTTCTCGAACTTGGCTATGCAGGTTTTTCCTGCACTGTATTCATTACATAAGTGGATATAATGACGTGATTTGTCTAGATTCATAACATGAATTGGGTTCATGGAATGAGTTGGTCATGTACCTTTTTATCATGTACATTCCAGTGACTTGATAGCCCTAAAAAATAAAAATTAATAAGTGAAAGTATAGTCCATTCTCAATAAAATTTAAATGATTATGGGGAGAGTGCATGTGCCTAAAAATAAATAAATAAAAATCCTAAAAACCCAGGTTTCCTAATAGAAGTGATTTTGTTTAACATAATTTAATTGAACTTACCTATTTTAGCTTCATCTCAGGTGACATATGACTAGAAAGATTTTACCTGGTCAGGGTCCAAAAATGGCCTCAATTGTGACCTTTACAAGTAGGCAAACCCTTCACCTTATTCTAAAAACAACTCAACTATTTCTACCCGAAGCACTTACTCAATTTCTATTGGATCGGTCCACCATTTTATTTTTAATCTTGAAAAACTAAATGTAAGGTCATGTACCATCCATACATGTTGGCCTTTTTCAAACCTAGTTGAATTAATTTATTCTCCAGTGCTAGTGATCTGATCCTTAATCTTCCCTTTCTTATTT
The DNA here is from genome assembly GCA_963277665.1 of Viscum album. Classification (NCBI taxonomy): domain Eukaryota; kingdom Viridiplantae; phylum Streptophyta; class Magnoliopsida; order Santalales; family Viscaceae; genus Viscum; species Viscum album. Next base: position 1,673,487,303 of record OY728138.1, read on the forward strand.
TTAGTACTCTTACTTTGATTATACTTTTTTAAAATAGCTGAAACATAATGTACTTCAACAATATCCTCAACTTCATGTATGATATCATCTATTAGATCATCATTATATTTGACATCATAATTTTTCATCACCCGAGGAATCTTGAAACTCACTTGTTCACTACCAACTCTCAAACAGAGTTCTCCACTTATTAAGTCTACTGATTCTCTTCCATTATCCAAAAATGGTCTTCCCAAAATTAGAGGATTCCTTTATTTCTCTATGTCTAGTACTAAGAAATATACTAGGAAATATAATTTTTTAACTTTGATCAAAATATCTCCAATCATTCCTCATAGGAATTTCACAGGATAATCTTTTAATTGAATTACCACTCTCATGGTCTACAGTCTTTCTAGTCCTAGGATTTTTAAGGTAGTGTATGAGATTATATTAAATATTTCACATAAATGACCAAAGTATATTCCAATTTTTATTTGAACCAATGTAAATAGTGATAAAAAACTACCCAGGTATTATTACTTATTGGGTAGATCGTTTGATAAAATTGTTAAATTCTCTTATATGAGTGTTATGGTACCAATTTCCTCTAACATTATTTTATTGGTCACCAGTTATTTCCTGAATTTGGCGTATGTTGACATGTTGGTGAGTGACCTTGAAAAAGAGATGTTAATTTTAATTTTTTTAAAATGGTCTGTAAATTTACCTTTTTGTGCATTGATCTTCCCTTTCACTAGTCACTCTATAAAAGTTAGTCTCAATTTTTATGGTGGTGGTTCTTCATTATAATCTTAAGTAGATACTCTCTCCTTAGTCTTTTTAGCTTTTTTTTCTCTATCAACTTATACTTCAGCCTAGTAACTACTTGATTTAGGGTGGTTCTATGTTGTTTCCAAACTTCTCAGAGTAAAGACTTTCAAATATATTCATGGGTGAACTTATAGTCATCCTTGAAACACTCCTCTTAACCTCTCATAAAGTTTCTCTAAAATATTCCCTACTAGGAATTCAAGGTTTTGTAGTGAAACCCTCTGATCCCTTGAAAATCATTTTTAGCTCCATTATTTCCTCTCATTGATCATTTTAATAAGCTATAATTTACTTGATAGCATCCCTAATGGTATCTATGAATGTATCCAAAGTATCATCCAATGTGTGGACGTGTCTCTATAGCTATGGTCCTTATTCCTATTGAAAACCTGACATCCTACGCTGATATTGTTTCCCTTGTTGTTTTTGTTAAAACCAATACAAGAAATTATTTTAACTGTTATAATTAAAATAATTTAATTCTTTTTTACTCTTACATTGGGGTTGTAGTTTTTTCCCCATCATTATGTCCATCTTCTTGGCCATTTATTCCATTTTTTCCACCATAAATTTGTTGTTTTCAACTATGGTCACACCTTTTATTTGCATTACTTTATTCAACCATTGAAAACTATTTCTCACTATATCATCTAGTAGACTATATATTTCCTCTAAATATTTATTCATTAACATTCCTCTATTTTCATCATCTAGAATTGAAATGTTTCTTTGCATAATACCCTTATTGAATGTTTTATTTAAGAAGGTCTCTATGCCATGATGTGGACATTTTCTAATCAAATTCTTAAAGCACTACCATTCTCTATACAATGATTTGTCCACAAATTGATTTAAATTAATAGTATATAACCAAATGTATATTCATTTAATGGGAGGAAATAAGTGGGTGAGAAAATGTCTTGCTAGGTCATCTAATGTAGTGATGGAATAAGAGGAAAGGCTTTGGATCCACTCTCAAGATCTCTCTTATAAAGAAAATAGAAACCGGTGAAGCCTTACCACATCGATTGACATGTTTTAAAATTTGAAAGTTTCATAGAGCTCAAGAAAACTTCGTTGGTTTATGTTTAGATCTTCATGAGAGAGGAAAAAAAGTGTACCATACTAAATATCGTCAGGATAATTACTAACTTGATCTCAAAGTTCATATAGGATACTATTGGTACAAGTATGATTGAATAAGAACCAATGTTAGAAGGTTTTCCATAGTCCACCAGTTCTCATAGTATATAGTCACTTTATTTTGCACCTCCAATGAATTTATATTGATGTTCCATTCTAACCATGTTGGATTTTTTCTTTTTTTCTTTCTTTGTTATTGTTTGGCTCAGGCTTGAAAGTTATAATTTCTTTCCCTTTTTCTCTAGTACAATGGGTGTGAATAAAAATTAAATACCAAAATACCATAGCATGAACTAACCCAATGTAAAATAGTAAATTAACATAAAACAACAAAAATAAAAGAATAAAATTTAAAATCCTAAAAACTGATTGTAAACCTTCTATAGAAATGATGAGTTTAAGGTCAAACAGTTTGAGTAATTAATTTAAATATATTTAGTGGTGATACTGAGGTTGAACCCACATTGATTATGAAATTAATTTTTAAGGTTCTTAAAATATAAAAATTTATATTATTTTATTTAAATAAGAGAGAGAAGAATCGGTTGGTTGTTTTTTATTTATGAAAATGAGAAAGATAGACAAAGCAAGTTGGGTTTTAGAAATCAATTGGGAATGTGTGCTAGGGGTTTTTAGATTTTGGGTTCAGGTGAAATTGGATTTATAAATTAAATTTATTGATTCATGCTTGATTTAAGAGTTGAGACAATAGAGATCCAATGGTCATGGTATCACCACCTTTATGGGATAAACCCCCCTTCCCATGGTCAGGTACTTTAGGGCATTACTGAATCAAGTTTTTCTTGATACCATTGTTAAACCCAATTATACTAGATTATTCAATAATTGTGATATAGTATAAGGAAACTAGTTGTGAAGTTAATATTGAGAATTTACAGATGTTTTCTCAATGATCATTATAAAATAAAAAGAATGATTCTAGAATTTAGAATTTAAATTGTGGTAACCCAAAATACATGAATAAAATAAAGAAAATACTATCCAAAAACACCCTACCCCTTTGTCAACATTAACATAGCACATAGTGGGAGTTACCCCCTCATTCTAGTAATGAGGGAGTATAGGGTAAGTAGAATAATAAAAATAAATCATGAAGAAAATGTAGAAAAAGATAGGTGAAGGAGTTTGTAGTAGCATAACAACTCGCCCTAGGCTTTGGTTTTCGGATAAATCCTTAATAGAAAAAACTTGGTCTTCTATTTATAGTCCTAGTTATGATTAGTTTTACCATAAATGTAGTCATTAAGTAGGAACTGGTTAATTTGTGTGTTAAATTATATTACAGGTCATTAATATGGAAATATGTTGAAAATATGTTGAAATTTCTCAAATATGACTATGTCCAACATAATTCATGACGTGACATTTGTGTCATGTCATAAAAATATATGGTTTCTCCTAAGATTCTTTCTTCATTCCATGGTTTGTGTCCTGAATTTGCAATATTTTCACATTGTGAATAGAACATTCACTATGTTCATTACCTTTTTCCAGCCTCTAAATCTCCGTTTCACCATGTTTCATTGGTTTCAAGACCCATAAGTGTCTTATAAGAATCCAACATCATGATAATCCTTCTTTAAGTGAAAACATCAATCTATTTTGGTTCATTTTTATCTTTTTTGTAATTTTTTTGTACCCTGCCATAGATGAAGTAATCCATTAAATATATAGGCAAGAATTAATCATTCATATACCAAAATAAATTCATTTTTATATCCAAAACATATGCATGAAATGTTAGTATCATGATTTTTCATGATGTTATGCATTCTATGGGACATGTAGATTTGAGGGGATATCCTTCCATGTTATATTTGACTAGATAGTTTTAGATATGACATAATCCTATATTTAATAAAGATTATGGGACACATGTTCTAGAGTTTTGGTTCAAGTATATATGGGATATTTTTAACCATCTTGAGACCCCACCTGATTGGAGGGTGAAAATTTATATGTATATGATTCTATGACTAGTAAAACATTGGTGGGATGTCCTAATCAAGGAAGATCAACACATGGGGATATCCTAGAAGAACTTTCAATCTTTTTTTGAGAAGTTTTTTTAGCAAGGAATTTATGGATGATAGATCTAGGGTTTTTTTCATTTGTTCCAAGGGTGCATGTCAGTAATAGACTATATTGCTCATATTCGTAATTTATTTTAGTTTTCTTCAATTCTGGTAAGAAATGGGATTTATAGGGTTTGTTGTTTTGAGGATAGTCTGAACTATTTGATGTAGGTTCAAGTGAATGTTTTTTACCTAACACAATTTACTTAGATGGTGAACCAGACCCTCATTTCTTAGAGGACCTAGTAATTGGTATTATTCTAGGCCATTCTGGCTCATATTCTGGATTTAGGAGTGGGTCCTTTGGCAATAGGAAGAGGAAATTTGATGATTCTATCTAGAGTTATGATATATAGACTATTTAAGGTTGTGGATTATTTTCCTCTTAGCATAAAAGGAATATTATATGTTATTAATGTGGAAGGGTGGGGAATATTAGACCATAGTTCCATATAACACTAGTGGAGTATTGATCATGTAGGTAGATGTGACATCTATGGTGTTTTTCTAGAGATCTTCTTATCCAGGAAGTGGTTAGTCTTTGGGATCATTTGTTGGACCGAAAACTTTACCATATGGTATTAGTAGGAGTAACTATGGCCAGTTATGGAATATAGTAGTGCATCATTCTCAGGGACAATAAAGTGGTTATCCTTGAGGTTTTTAGTTGATAGAAGGCTAGGGAATAGGTTTGTGGGAAGACCAACTTCATGTTATCGAGTTGAATAATGTTGAATATAGTGAGGAACCATCAATTATGTAAGGTATGATCTCAAAAGCGTATACCCTTTCTTCTATTTTTATTGATATAGTTACATAATATTTTTTTATATCAACCCATTTTTCTAAGGATATGGGGTTATTTATAGAGCACCTATATGGGGAAATGTCTATTGATTCACCCTTAGGGGTGTGATCCAAGGGTATTCAAAGGGGTATATAGTGTATTTTCATGATCAATGGTTATAAGATCCTCTGAGAATTCTTTATGTTAGAAATGTATAATTTTTATGCGATTCTTGGAATAGATTAGATGACTCAAGATCAAGCACACATCGACTGCTATCACCAACGTGTATCATCCATATCTATTGAGGGTGACTGTTACACCCTTGTTAGAGAGTGGGGTTTAGAGGAATATCATTCAAAACCTGACCATCCGTAACCAAGAATAGTTTCATCCCAATTCTATAGTTTTTGGGAGATGAGGAGATGTGTCAGTCAGTATTTTCTCCTATAGTTAACTAGTTCTAGGATGTATTTCCCAAGGAATTCTTGGAGTTTCCACCTAAGATAGAGAGGTTGAATTCATGATTGAGCTTAAGATAATCACAAAGCTCATATCCATTCCCCCATACGGGGTGGCTCTTAAAAATAGTAGATAGATAATGTTTCGTCTATACTACCTTGAGGTGAAGATATTTATTCACTCAAGGTTTTATGTTAGGTTTTATAGGATGAGGATAGAAGTTCTATAAGGGGGTATTAATAGACCAAATTAAAATTTTAAGGATATGGATTAATTATCAGAGTTAATTAACATAATTAATTACTAGTAGAAATAAAATAAAGATAAAAATGATGTTTTTTATAGTAGTTCAGTCAAAATTGGGCATTCTATACTCTTATACATCTATACTTAGAGAGAGATAAATTGTGCACTATATTATTTTTAAAGTGGAATCATAACCCGATTACAACAAACTTTTTCTAGTGAAAGAATAACTAGAAACTTGACTTTTGTATAAGTAGTCACAAACTAATTAAAACCTTGAATTTCGTTATCAAGAGTCACAACTCAAATAGGCCTAACTTTAGAATTTTTGAGTCACAACCCGAAGATAGAAAATAATTTTGTATGTAAAATAATAAAGAGAAAGTTAAAGCATAATAGATATGGGAAAAGTGTAAAAAAATGAAGAGACCAACATGAAATATATAGAAGAAGAATAAAAAATAGGCACTAGTTCTCGAGAGATTTTCTAGTAGCAGTGAAAAACGTTCAGCATGGTTAGAATGTACACATCACCTTTCTCTTCACAATGCATCACTTTAAATATGAAAGTTATAGCCAAAGATGTATCAAATCAGAATTCTTTCACTTACACACTTTTGTACAGTAAAAAATATCAATTCCCTTTAAAAAAATAAATATAACTCAACTGAGCAGTCTTTAGCGAATTTTAAACTCAAACAGAATAATATTGGATTATCACACAGAGAGAGAAAGAGAAGAATATCATCATTGCATAATAATTGCTCAACTCTTGAACAAAATTTAAAACAATGAAGACTGATTCAAAAAAATTTGAAATAAAGTACTTGAAATGGTGTCTAGAATAATAGGTCAATGATAAATACCATGAAAATATAAAGTTTTAATTTTAAACAATAAATTGAAAAATGTTCAGTATAAAATGACTGGTAAATATGAAGATAAATTCAAAACCTAGTAACACAAAATAACCAATAATAAAATAAGCTTAAAGGAGTTTAATATCATATATTATTAATTTAGAAACCATAAAATCAATTAAAACAACATAAAATAAAAAAAATTATTTTTGATTTTTCAAGATATATGTTTCATGAATGAAACTAAAATAATTTTTTGATATTTATAAAAAAATGTTTAAAAAAATAAAAAACACTTCACACAGGTTCTAAATAATTATTGTAGATTTTTAAAGTCATTAGAAAAATTTAAATACAATTAAACATTAGTAAAATTGATATATGAAAAAAAATGAAAAAAATCATAATTTCTTGTAGGATTTATACGTATCCAAATTCCAATAGGTAAATTTCATGTAAGCTTGTTTCTATACATAAGTGAATTGAACATGTAGGTGAAACTATACAGGATTTTTACATAAGAAAATAAACACAGTCGAATCATATATGGGATTCTATATAGAAGATTTTTATATGAAAATTCATTACATAGGTGATTTTATTACTTAAATCGAGAAAGGAAGGTAATAGATTGAAGCAATTACCATTGGATAACTAAAATGATTAATGATAATATGATTGGAGTCTAGATGGGGGAAAGACTTAAAATCTTAGGTTAAATGCATGGAAGATCTCTAAAGTGTAGGAGTACTATATGTGGAATGAAGAAGAAAGAGGGGTTACGAGATATAAAGGTTTAAGGTAAAAGGGTAATTTTAAACATCTTTTAAGGTGAACATGGTTTAGAAACATAGTTGGAAAAATCGTTTAATAACCGTGTGCTAATATAATCCAAGGGATCCACCCCCTTTCACAATTAGTTGCACAGTTAGACAAACCATGTGATAAATGTGCATTTCAACTCTACAATATGTTTGTAGTTTATTGTATTGAAATGTGGTCTATATTTATTGACTTTTCAAACTGTGAACCTTCTCTACTGAGTTGTACAGTTAAGTCTCATGGTTTTTATTTACCATGTGCTAACTATGTGCCCCATATTTTCCTCTAAAAACAGGAGATTCAAGATCCGAACAAGCACTGAATTCTCCCTAACCCTTTTTGAAGACTCTAGGATCTAACATTAGTTTAGAAAATAAATATTAAAACCAAAAATTTAAATGGTCCATGCTTTATAGAAAAACTAAGATCTTATAATCTCCCCCACTTAAGAAAAATGATCCCCATGTTTATCCTCTGAGGTTGGTAATGTATTGTCTAGAAAAAGTTCAAGCCACTATGTATGTGCATCAGCACCCCTCTCCGAGTTCTCATCTAGTACATGGATGTGCTTCTATAACACCAATATCAGAGGAACTAAACTTCCTTGAAGAGACTTCATGCTCTGAACGATGATGTGAATAGTAATCTCTTTATAAGAAGCATCATCCTCTAAAATAATATGTTATGGATAAAATGTATGAGATGGGTTAGAGTAATAATGGTGAAGATGGTATACATAGAAAAATATTACATGGTTCAATACCTCTAAGGAAGATTAGTCCAATAGGTTACTAGCCTGACCCTCTCCAAAATCTTGAAAGGGTCCAATGAACCTAGGTGTCAACTTCCCTTATTTTTAAATTTGCTGATTCCATATCCTAGGTGAAATAAGTAAGAATACCTGATCCCTATCATTGAACTCTAGAGTTCATTAATAATGATCGACATAATATTTCTTCCTAGAAAAAAATTATTCCATTCACTTTCTGATAAGTTGTACCTACTCTGATGTCTCCTAAAAAAGTTGGGGTCCCAGTAGTGCTGCCTTCCTTTCCTCTAATCAGAATAGAGGTGAACAATATGACTTATCGTATAAGGCCTCATATGGATCCATATGAATTGATGCCTAAAAATTATTATTAAAATAAAATTCATAAATTGGTATGTTCCTCTCCCAAAAAACCAAAAAAATCAAGGAAGTATACTCTAAAAATGTCTAATACCACTTTCATTGTTTGATCAGACTGTCTATAAGAATGAGGGTGGTACGATGTACTCAAAATTACCTATGAACCTAATAACCACTGCAGCACTTTCAAGAAATGATAATTAAAATTAGAATCTCTATATGATACAATAGTTTATGGGACTCTTTGAAGTCATATAATCTCTCAGACATAATCCCCCATGCTCGTCCACTAAAAAGGTCTCTCCGATTTGTTTAAAGTGAAAAAACATGGCCAGTCTATCAACAATCACCCACACTATGTCACTTCATCAAGGGGATATTTATAAGATAATCACACAATCCATGGAGAAAAATTCTCATTTCTACTCCAGAATGAGAAAAAACTATAAAATCCCTATTGGTCGCTATTTTTCTACCTTCACCTACTGACAAGTGGAACACCTAGTGAAAAATCCTACTATATTCCCCTTCATTATTGGACACCAATACTGGTGGCATAAGACTTGGTACATCATTGTAAGCCTAGGGAGTACCACCCAACTAGAAGTATGATATTCTTGAATCAATTATTCTCACATGCCTTCAAGAACCCACATGTATCAATGAATGCGTAATATATCATTTCCATCAATGATCCAACCTAGTGATCGATCTTCACCTGAAAAACTATTCCTTAGGACTAATACCTTTGGGTCTGAAATCTATCTCACTTTAAACATGTACATAAGTTATGAGGTCACTAAAACTATAAGAACAAGTTATCCACAAAATACATGTACCTCTTGAAACATATCTGAAAAGAGAACCATCGAAATCCATTAACTACTTCCCTCTTGAACTCCCTGGCTCTATGATTTCTGGATTAGAGTTTCAAAAACCATATTTACTTTACCAAGCACAATTAAGCTCAAAGTTGAATTACTGTAGCTATTCAACCCATATTCACTATCTAAGATTCAATTCATTTGGGTAAATATGTATTTAAGGCTCTTGTAGTCCATAAAAACCACAAATAATTCCCCTAATAAGTATTGCCTCCAATAATGAAAGTCTTGAACCTCAAATGCTATATCGAGATCATGTGTAGGGTAGTTATTCTCATGAGACCTCGACTGCCAAGACCATATGCGACAACTCGATCCCCCTATATTATAATGTCTCACAACCCATAAACTATTATGTTCCATCTACAATATGAGGAAGTGGGGATTGAAATTTAGGATGTATATAAGATTTATAGGACCCAAATTTTAAGGTATATATATATTGATTTTCCCCTAGATCAATTACCTATGATGATGATGAAAATACATGGGTCTTAGAATGAATGTTGATAAAATATTCTCAAGATTTAACAAGGAAGGATCCGAATATGTGTACCAATATGACATTCTACCCATTGGTGACTATTTTTTTAAAGAAAATAGATTACTGACACAAGTAAAGTGGTAAAAATAAAACCCAAATTGATTCATTCTAGGAATCATTAGTAGTTATTGGTACATACTAGAAGAAGAAAATTTTGATGAAGAAGGTTGGAACTTTATACCTAAGGTTGATGCAAGAATTTATCTTGTGGAGTTCATGGTGATGTGGCTAAGAATATACAACTATAAATACATGAAACATATACTAGGGTCTAATCTAATAAATTTATCATTGTAGTGTAGCTGGAATAAAGTAAAACCATCAATTTAAAAGTATTAATATTAGCAAATATCTATCAATTATTATGGTACATCTATCCAGGGAAAAATCCATAACAGATCTCTAAACCATTTCAGATCATTTAGGGATGGGTTGAACCACCTTTTTGTTTGTATGAATTCTAAAATCCAACCCCTATTTCCGGATTTAGGTTCAAGGAATTCCTTTATATAATCATCAAGGTCTGATATAGGCAAGAAAATGTGAATTTCCTAGTGCTTTGATGCTTCAATTTAACTTCATCATCCTTACATATGATATATTCCCCACTCGATTAATTAGGGACAATGATTTTGAGTACTACGATGAATGGTAGTACATGAATACCCTTTGAAAGGGGGTGATTGTTATGGATCAACATTGGACACCCTATCTTGATACTCAATTCAACACACCATAAGGCTCAAATTGCACTCCCAATATCCATGGGATGAAAATAAGTTCCAAGGAATCAAATTCCTATATTCTGGGAATGATTTCACCTAATGAAAAATAAGAATAAAAATGTGTTCCAATCAAGAATTTGGCATGAAAACTCCATATACTGGAGGATATTACCCTTTGAAATAATTTTTTTTGGAATAATTAATAACCAAAAATGGTATAACACTGATAATAAATACTCTTCAAATCATATAAACATAAAATAAAAACATAAATATAACAAAAAATCACATAGAATCCAAATAATATAAAAATAAAAATGAGAGTAAATGTGATGAACAAGGAATATAGAATGTTTAATAGGCAAGATACACATGAATACTGTAACATCTTGTTTTTTTGAATTAGGTCAAAAACCTCTCCTTCTTTGAATTTTTGAATTCATGGGTATGCCAAATTATTTTTCGGGCATCAAAACTAAATTAAAAGAGTTTCATCAACCCAATATCATATTTTTGGATGGTTTTATAGGCTTGGATAGTGACTCAGTTGTTCATAGGTGTTTCAGGAGCATCGGAGTCTTGAAGTCCTATTTTGGTGTTGCAGTTCAAGGTGCACAGTTTAGGGAAAGCCATGCAGACTATTCCAGCTAACTGTGAGGTCCAATTTTTTACTATGCATGGTATAGAAAAAACCATGCATGTGGGTCGCTTGGTCATGTGACCAGGTCTGCAGTTTTTATAAAGGCTTCTGTATAGTTTGTGTATGGTTAATGTAGATTTTGTAGCAAGACACACAGGTAGTACCACTTAGGTAGTACCTATGCATTATAGCCTACACAGTTTTCACACTGTTTGGAAAATCATGTGAGCTAACCTTGAAGCCTTAAAAATGTGTGAAAAATCTATTTTTCCCTTCTCTCTATTCTCTTTTTTTCTCATTATTTTCCATCATTACTTCATGGGTCACACAACAGCAAAGGGGGATCTCTCCTCCTCTCCTCTAGGGTGTGGCCTAGATCTATCACCCGAGATCCTATTTGAACACATTTGGGTTTTTTGGAACCATGTCAGTGAGTCTCCCCCTCACTTTCATCTCTTCTTTGCTTTCTCCTCACAGAGCGCTAAATCCGTTTGATCTTTTTACCCTATTTTCAGGGTGTTCAATGAAAACATCGATTTCTTTCAATACACTTGATGTTAGAGGATAATATCTAATTTTCCTATTTCTATGAGTCCAAGGTAGGTGGTGGATGCCTTTCTTTATGTTTTCATAGTCATTTTAGGGGTCTAGATTTTAGTGTGATAATGGTTAGATGAGAGAGAACCTATTGCTTAATATTAAATTAATTATATTACCTTATATGATGCCTTAAATAATTCCCTAGAATAATTCATACATGTGATGTTGGATTATAGCCTATAAACCACCTTGGATAGCTATGTCGGGTGGGTTGTTTATATATTTTTAATTTTTAATTTTAATTTAATATGTACAATTAAATTATATTGATTTTTTTTCTTATTTATGTTTAGTTGTTTCTTTTAAATCAAGCTACTAAATTAAATTAAATAGAATTGTTTTTTTAGATTTAATTGAATATTTAAATTAAAGTGAATTATATTAAATTCCTGAATTACATGTGATGTGATCCATTGGATCGTGATGAGCTTGGCCTGATTGATTGAGGTGGCATGGACATCATGATTGAGGTGACGTGGTCATCTGTTTGGGATTGGCCCAAATTTATTACATCATGTTGAATCATAGGATGAGGCATCATGGATTTTGGTTTGAAGAAGCTATGCCATCATGTTGGGGGAATGGACCGTGATATTGGATGGCTTGGCCATTAGTTTTGAGCCACATGATTGTAGGGGCACAAGGTGCCAATGTTTTTGTGGCTTAGGTATTAATATGGTGATTTTTTATCACATGTGATGGCCATAACACTAATTAGAGTCATGTAAAAATATGTTTACTTAGTGATGAGGTGGTTTTAACCACTCATGTGGGTAGAGGACCCTGGTAGTGTGGCTTATGGAATTTTGTTGGGGGTGATTTCCATAGAAAGACACATGGAAGGTGATGTGCCTTCAGATAATAGCATTGAGGCTATCAGATGGGGAGCTGAAGCTTGTCAATTTTAAGGCCATTAGGCTTGGAATATTTTAGAAGGATAGATATCACCATTCCTAATGACGTCGTGATATGAACTAAAAATGATGTTTATTTGAGGACAAATATCGTGGTGCCTTTGGATGTCAGGTTTTGAGTTGATGAGTGCTCTCAAGTAGGGGTTCGAGGGAACTGATTATTTTTCTTGGGTGTGCCTTTGGGAAATAGGTGGTTTTACATGGGAAACAAGGTGTTGGTTGACATGAGGTGCTGAGTTACTTCATTTGAGGTGGAACCTAAGGGTTCACCTGGGATTTTGAAATTAGAGGATACCTTGGATCATGGGCCAGTAATCCTCTCCTATCCAGTAATTCCGGCATTAGATGAAGTAGGTGATAACTTCCTTTTGGCTGCTGAGAACTAGAGATTCTTTTGTTAAATGAATCATGTTGTTTTGATTTTTTTATATTGAAACTTCTTAAACACTTATGTTGGGTATTCACACTTGGGTGGTATCCAACTGAGAGTCATTCTCACACCCTACATGATCCCTTTAGGATGCATGTAGACTTTATGATGTTGCGTCTAGGTAAGAGATCAGATTCATGAGCTAGACCATAGTAGCTATTTGGCATGGGATGTTGTCAAGGGACCTTTAGGTTCTTTCCCTCATAGGAGTTATGTTTGAGTTTTTTTCCTTTTGTATCAGTATGCTATGTATATATGTATTGTATTGTGGTTAACCATTGGCAATCCTTTTGGATTTTGAAATGTATGAACTAATATGTAAGCATGTTTTGTTTTAGTATTTACAAGTATCACATTGGTTTTTTTATTATTTCTGTTGTTGTTTATTTTTATGCTTCCTCTATTACTTGATATTTATTGTGCTTCCACCTTTGGAAGGTCTGGTTAGAGTCTACTGGGTCTCACTTTTCCGCTGCATATAATAGATATGTACTCGAACCACTTATATTAGATTACCTCCATAGGGTATAGCCTCCCCAATATTATCTTTATTAAACCCTCACTACTAGTTGGAAGCCTTTAGCATTCAGGGATGTGTGCCTAAGGCCACCAACACCTAGCCCGATAACACTATTCAGGTGTGTAATCGGGTCGGGGACACTACAAGTGCTATCAGAGAAATTCTTGACTAAGATTTAGTTGTAGTGTAAGGCTGGCTACTCATGAGATCGAGAATTATTTGGCATTTTATTTTCTTATACTCATACTATTTGGGTTATGGTATACTGTATATTAGGATGTTTTTAGAGTTAGATTCATAGATCGTATTTGGGTGCCTACAAACCCATGTATAAGGTATGGACCAAGTAAAAATGGGTGGGAAATTGCTATTCTATTTTGTTCGTTTGATAGTTTATATGACTTCCAACTCAAGTGGTATTCTGGAATGTGACTTATTATTTTTTATGACTTTATCTTCTTGGTTTGGTAGGACAAGTAAGGTGATTTGGTGTAACGACCCAAAGTTTCATTAATGGAAATCCCTCTTGATCTAATTAAATGCCTCTTTATATAAAATGTTTATATAAAATTTCAACTTCTTTGGTTTTATGTTGAGAATTTTGACCGTTGCTAATATAGCCGTTGAACGGTGATCACATGATTAGTATAAATATAGGGCTTTAACAAATCCAATTTACTCAGACAAAAGAAGCGATGACCTCATCCAGTATAATTGCTCCATACGAAGCCCATTTGTTGGAGCTCAGAAAAGTGGTGGCATCCTTGGGCTTCGCTCTTGACCAAGCCCAAGATGAGCTTCACCATGTCAAGCTCGAATGGGACCATCTACGGGAAAAGTTGAAGTTGATAGAGATTACCACTCGAGCGATGTTATCCGAGCCACCCCAAGAGTCTATCACCATCGCACACCTTACACATAGGTCTTATGCGGCTGTTTTAAGGGGTTATGTAAAAAATCTCTAGTACTATGTTCATGTATATTATTTTTGTATATAATAATTAATATACCTCCTTGTCATTTTTTTGATACATTATAAATAGTTTTTAAAGTACAAATAGTGTTTTTAGTTATTATTTAATTAAGAATTCTATTTTTTTTAAATTAAGGGATTTTTGAATTAAATACCATTTTAATAAAATATTATTATTATTATTAAATAAATTTTTATTAAATATAAATTATCTTATAATTTTATGAATGCAATTATAATTTTTATTAAGGTTTGAAATCCATTTCTGTCAAAACCCGTGAATTTTCGATAAATGTCAGTTTTTATTTTAAAAGTGAAAATTAACATATTTAGAAAATTATTTAGATAAAATAAATGTTATTTCTGGAATCAGGACGTCGAAAGTATCCAACGGTGAATTTTTCATAATTTTCTGAGATAGTCAGATTTTTGGGTAAAAATTAAATACCGTTTAAATATATAATGTGTTTTATGACATCATAATAACCCAATAGTGATGTAATTGTTGAGCAATGTATTGTTTTCAAACAATTCAAAATAATGTTTTTTAAAGGGGGAGATTATTTTAAATAATACTCTGTCTCTTTATGATGATTTTGATGCTCACAAATACCCTTAATTATTTACTAATTATTTCGTTGAGTATTTTGCAGGAATTTATTTTATTTATTTATTTCATATAACGAGATTTCATACTTCATTTATTTCGAGATTAATTTTAGCGCGTTCTGGAATCACTGTAGCGCGAGATCAATTTTAGCGCCTTCTGGAATCACTGTAGCGCGAGATCAGTTTTAGCGCGTACTGGAATCACTGTTCATACCCTACGTTGATGAACGTAACGTATGGATGAAAAGTTTACTTTTTATGTTAAAAGAAACGTATGGTTAAGGAACCTTACGTTATTTTGAAACGTATGGTTAATGAACCTTACATTGTTGAAAAGTATGGAAGAAGAACATTACGTTTGGAAGGAACCTTACTTTTTGTTGTTGGATAAGTATGGAAGAGAAACCGTACGTTAGTTTTCAGTGTTGAGTTTGTTTCTCAAAAGTATGGATCATCAACCTTACTTTTATAATCAACCGTACGTTCTTTGGAGAGTTGAAGCAAGGCAAAGTATGGATGATCAACCCTACGTTTGAATGTTGAAGAGAAAGTATGTTTGTTCAACCTTACGTTTGAGCTTTCGTTCTGAATCTTACGTTTGTGAACCTTACGTTTGTGAACCTTACGTTTGTGAACCCTACGTTTGGAGCCACGTCATCAACCCTACGTTTGGCGTCGGGATATTTTTGACAGACGATATTTCCTTTTGCATTGGTCAAGCAGGCGGGTTATTAAGCGGATTTCGAGCCGATTCTTAAGTACGACTTTGACTGAATCAAAGACGATTTTCAACGGATTAATGGTTGATTTAAACGGAGCTTTTTATGCCGATTCTTCAGGGGAGTTACAACGGCTTTGTTATTTCATTTTTTTAATATCGCGAATCTAAAGGAGATTTTCATGGATCTATTTATGCGGAAGATTTTCTCAAATTTGAATATATATGTTCTATCTTGGAAACTTCGGATATATATATACACAGGAAAGTGTATGAAATATATAGATTGATCTTTTAACGAGCAAGAAACAGAGACTGTGTGAAGGCGTTCTTTTCTGGTGATCAAGAAGAAGTGTAAAACCTTTTTTACCGAAGGAAGATCTTGATAGCAGATTCACGTGTTCTACATCGACTATCTGTTGTGAATCTACTGCTGCTGAAGTTGTGAAGTTTCTTGTAATATCTATTGCAACTGGATCGACTCAGAACTGTTTTGATTACAGATCTTTATTTTCTGAAGACGACGATCTATCTACTGTCAATTGCATTCTGTTGCAATTGTGAAGAACAATTGGAAAAGTGTTTTCTTTATCGAAACCCTTTTTATTTTTGAGTGATCAGCTTCTCGTTCTAAGCTGTGTGGGTTCGTGTTTGAACCAGGAAGGCTGTGTTTGCCTGAAACTTGTAAAGGTGTCAACTGCCTGTACTCAGTTGTGAACAGGTCTGTGGAAACGAGGACCAGATAGTGAAAATCTCCAAGCTCGTGGATTTGAGCGTTGGTGGAGTGGACTAGGGGCCTTCTGTTCCCCGAACCACTATACATCCGTGTGTTCATGCTTTTACTTTTTCCGCTGCATATTTAATCGTGCTAAAGCATAGTGGATAGAATTTGTCTAAATTGAAGAGATTGTAATAATTTTGAAAAGACACAATTCACCCCCCCTCTTATGTGTAATCCGTAGATTCAGATCCAACAATTGGTATCAGAGGAGGAGCTTCTTATTTTTAAAGTCTTATCAAGCTAGAAGTATTTAAAGATTATACATAGTGTATCATGGCTGATACGAGAGAGGGAATGTCAATGGTCAGAGCACCTTACTTTAATGGAGATAATTATGGCTGCTGGAAATCACGTATGATTATTTATCTGAAAAATCTTGGTTACAAAGTCTATTCAAAGATTCTGACTCCCTATGAAATTCCTGAAAATCCCGATACATGGAGTGCTGCTACAGAGGCTGAGTATGACATGAATTCAAAAGCTATGAATGCAATCATCTGTGGTCTAGGACCGGATGAATTTAACAGAGTATCTCAATGCCCGACTGCATATGAAATGTGGCAAACAATAGCTGTTGCTTATGAAGGAACAGATAATGTAAGACAGATGATATATGAAACTGCTAAATTAAAATTCGATACTTTCAGAATGATTGAAGGAGAGAGCATCACTCAGATGAATGGAAGATTGACAGAAATTGTCAATAATATAACAGCTCTAGGAGAACCAATCAAGCAGGCTGATCAAGCGTTAAAGGTACTGAGAGTACTTCCTACTCGATGGAATGGAATCTCTGCAGCAATCAGACAATCAACTTCTGTTAAAGATCTAACTATGAGAGAGCTGATTGGTACATTGATGATGTACGAGGCTGAAATGCAAGATGAGGTAAATGATCATAAAGTCTACATAAAAAGGGAAAATACTGCTTTGAAAGTGACTTCTCAACAAAAGGATAGAAATATGAAGAACAGAGAAGTAAGTGCTAAATCAGAAAGCTCTGATTCCTCAAATTCGGATGAAGAACTGGCTCAGCTAGCCAGAAAATTCAGAAAGTTCTACAGTAAGAAGAAAGACTTCAAGAAATCCTTCAAGAAGGATAGCAAGGAAGTGAGATGTTATGAATGCAAAAAGATGGGACATATCAGACCGGATTGCCCAAAATTGAAAGATGCAAAGAAGAAGAAATTCTTCAAAATAGATGATTATGAGCAGAAAGACAAGAAAGCTATGAAAGCTACTTGGAGTGTTTCTGAAGACTCAAGTAATTCTTTTGAATCAAGCTCAGAGAAGGAGGAAGCCAATTTAAAAGCAAATATGTGTTTCATGGCTGAAACTGATGAGGTACACTCATACTACTCCTCTGACTCAAATAATGAATCAAACTCTGAAACAAGCTTCTCAAATAAAAAACTTGCAGCTTACTGAAATATGCTTGAAGAAAGGTATGACTCATTATTTAAAAAATATAAATCTATAAAGAACTTGCATAAAGCTATTTCAGATGAGAGAAATACTTTGCTAAAACAACATAAGGAATTAATTGACAAATACAACTCTACTGACTCAAATAAAATTAATTTTGAATCAAAAATAAAAACTCTACAAGATGAAGTAGAATCTTATAAAAAGGCTGCATTAGTTTTTACAAAAGGAGAAAACGCCTTAAATGAGATACTTGGAAAAACTGTAATTAAAAAGGAAATGTTTGGAATTGGAAGTAAAGGAGAAAAACCTAAGTTATACAAAAATTATTTTGTTCCTAGCACTAAACAGGTTATTTGTAACTTCTGTGGAACAAAAGGTCATATAGCTAAAAACTGTTTTCTAAGACAACCTCAAATATGTGGAATTAAGAAAGCTTATATTTCCAATGATCTATATGATTCAATCAATTTTAAGAAAACAAAGCAAATCTGGATACCCAGATCACTGCTTGCTAACACTCCTGGACCCAACAAAATATGGGTACCAAAGCAATTTGTTTGAATGTCTTTGCAGGTAACAGGTCACCAAAGAAAGAAAGAAATATGGTATATGGACAGTGGCTGCTCAAGACACATGAGTGGAACTTCAGCTAATTTCTCTTCTCTTACTCGAAAGGAAGGAGGACTTGTCACCTTTGGTGACAATGCCAAAGGAAAGATTATTGGTATTGGAACAGTTGGAGATCCAGAGACAGTCTCAATCAACAAAGTACTTTATGTACAAGGGTTAAAACACAATCTGATAAGTATCTCTCAACTCTGTGATGATGGATACACTGTTGATTTTACTAACAATAGTTGTACTGTTTCTAAAGATAAACTGTTTAAGTTTAGAGCACCCAGAACTGATAATGTTTATACTTTGGATTTGTATTCCTTGTGTAAACAACAAGTAAACTGCTTAACTGCTAATATAAGTGAATCCTGGATCTGGCATAGAAGACTTGGTCATTGCAATATATATGCTTTACATAAATTATCTAAGAAACATCTAGTTTCTGATTTTCCTAGTCTCAAATTTGAAAATGACAGATTCTGTGATGCATGTCAGCTTGGCAAGCAACACAAATCATCATTCAAATCTGTTAATAAAGTTGCTACAACTAAACCTCTAGAACTTATCCATATGGATTTGTTTGGACCTTCAAGAGTAGCAAGTTTAGCTGGTAAATTATATGTTTATGTATTAGTTGATGATTATTCTAGATTTACTTGGATTTTCTTTTTGAAATTTAAAAGTGAAGCTTTTAGTTTATTTGAAGGTTTTTGTAAATCTATTCAAAATGAAAAAGGTTTTAATATAATCTCATTGAGAAGTGATCATGGTGGAGAATTTGAGAACCAGGAATTTAATTCCTTTTTCTCAAACATGGGTATTAAACACACCTTCTCTGCTCCAAGAACACCTCAACAGAATGGGATTGTAGAAAGAAGAAATAGAACTATTCAAGAAATGGCTAGAACTATGTTAAATGAATATAGCCTACCTATATATTTCTGGGCAGAAGCTGTTAATACAGCTTGTTATATAATGAATAGAATTTTAATAAGACCTATTTTGAAAAAGACACCCTATGAACTATGGAATAACAGAAAACCTAAAGTAAATTACTTTAAAGTTTTTGGATGCAAGGTTTACATCTTGAATACCAAAGATAATCTTGGTAAATTTGATCCAAAATCTGATAAAGGTATTTTCTTAGGATATTCTGCAACCTCCAAAGCTTATAGAGTCTATAATAAAAAGTCAAGGATTGTTGAAGAATCAGTTCATGTGAAATTTGATGAATCTGATCCTTTTGAGAAAAGGATATAACAAATAGATGAACCTGATTCTAATGAAAACATGAGACTTGAGAATTTAAAGAATGATTTTGAAAATGATATAAAAGAAATTCAGTCCAGTTCAGAAGAACATGACACTGAAGAACCTTTGAATGTAATGCCTAGACAGTCTAGAACCTTAAAAAATCACCCTTTAGAATCTGTGATAGGTGACTTAGAGACTGGTATTCAAACTAGAAGAAACCTTGGAAACATAGTTGAATTCTCTGCTTTCCTATCCCAACAAGAACCTAAGACCATAGAAGAAGCCTTAGATGATGAGAGCTGGGTAATAGCAATGCAGGATGAATTGAACCCGTTCAAGAGAAATAAGGTTTGGGAATTAGTTGAAAGACCACATGATTATCCAGTAATAGGAACTAAATGGGTCTTTAGGAATAAACAGGATGATCAAGGGATAATAACTAGAAATAAAGCAAGATTAGTAGTTAAGGATATAATCAAGAAGAAGGAATAGATTATGATGAGACCTTTGAACCTGTATCCAGGTTAGAAGACATTAGAATCCTTTTAGCCTATGCATCTTATATGAATTTTAAATTATTTCAGATGGATGTTAAATCTGCCTTTTTAAATGGTTATTTAATGGAGGAAGTTTATGTTGAGCAACCTCCTGGTTTTAAAAATTCTCAAAAACCAGATTCTGTTTTCAAACTTACTAAAGCTCTTTATGGCCTTAAACAAGCACCTAGAGCTTGGTATGAAAGACTAAGTTCTTTTCTTTTGAAAAATGATTTTACTGTTGGACTGGCAGATCCAACACTCTTTAAGAAAACTGTGAAAAATAATGTTTTGTTGGTTCAAATTTATGTTGATGATGTAATTTTTGGATCAACCAATAAAATTCTTTGTCATGAATTTTCAGAATTAATGCAAAAAGAATTTGAAATGAGTATGATGGGAGAATTAAATTTCTTTTTGGGTCTTCAAATATTTCAAAAAGATTTTGGAAATGTTTTAAATCAATACAAATACATTACTGATTTACTTAAGAAATTTGGACTTGAAAACAGCAAGCCATTTACAACTCCTATGTGTACTAATATAAAACTTGATTTGGATGAAACTGGAAAATCAGTGGACAACAAGTTATATAGAGGTATGATTGGTAGTTTGTTATATCTTACTGCTAGTAGACCAGATATAATGTATTCAGTATGTCTTTGTGCTCGATTTCAATCAAATACCAAAGAATCCCATTTAACTGCTGTTAAAAGAATTTTTAGATATTTAAAAGGTACTATTTATCAATCTCTTCTTTATCCAAAAACCTCTGATTTTAATTTAATTTCATATTCAGATGCTGACTTTGGAAGCTGTAGATTAGATAGGAAGAGTACTTCAGGAACATGTCACTTTTTAGGGAAGTCTTTAGTATCATGGTCTAGTAAGAAACAACACCCAGTTGCCCTGTCAACAGCTGAGGCAGAATATGTGTCTGCATGTAGTTGCTGTGCACATGTGTTGTGGATGAAAAATACTCTTATGGACTTTGGATTAAATTTCAATAATACACCTATTTTATGTGATAATACTAGTGCAATTAATATTTCAAAAAATCCTATTAGTCATTCTAGAACTAAGCACATTGATATAAGACATCCCTTTTTAAGAGATCATGTGTTTAAAAAGGATATATTTTTAGAATTTGTAAATACAGAAAATCAATTAGCAGATATTTTTACTAAACCACTTCCCACGGCAAGGTTTGAATTTATTAAGGGGGAGTTAGGTTTATTTAATTTTAAATAGTTTTTTTTTAATCTTATTCTGTTTTCGAATTCTTCTTAATTTCTGTTTTCCGCTATAAGTAATTTTATTTTGTTTTAAATAAAAGTAATGATTAGTGATTATACGGGAATCAAGGTTGTCAGAACCGTTTCACCTTCTAAACCGCTTCACCTTTTTCGGAAACCCTTTCGAAAACCTAAAACCGCACATCTGCTCCAAAACCCTTTTCTGAATCTTCAAACCCTAAACTTACGAACCTTCAGAAATCGTTGTTGGAATGACAAAGACTAAGCGTCCAGATGAAGCCGAGAGCAGTGCTGCAAAGAAACCTAAGGTAGTTAGTCGGAAAATACTGTAAGGTAAAGTCATAGATTTAGAGTGGCTGTTTGAAACTAATTTACTGTTGAAGCAAGCGTTGTCGTTTCAAAGCCTTGAGCAAGATTTTAATAGTGAAAATTCTGAGTTTTTATATGAGTCAGAAATGAGACATTTCTTTAGAACTGTTCAGTTTAGCCTTGGAGATACAGAGGATAGTTTATTGGCTCAAATAGAGGATAAGGACTTTTCAATATCATCTGTAGAGATAAGTCAAATTCTTAACTGCCCTCATGAAGGAGTTTTTCATTTCGATTTACGGAATATTGGAGATTCTGTACATAAGTCTGAAGACATTATGTCTTTTCTGTTTGGAACCAGAGTGATAAAGAAGATGTTTATTAAGGATTTGGAGCCCGATCAGAAAATTTTGGTAAAATTTGTTCAGACTGGTTTAGCACCAAGAATGGCTGAGATGGAGAAAATCCTATACCCTGACATGTACATAATGTATCTTCTGATGTGTGATATTAAGTTTAATTTTCCTCGGTTTATGATAAGATATCTGAGTTACTGCTGTCAGAGTGAAGCAAGAATGACCTTTTTCCCTTATGGAAGGTTCATTTCTTTGTTTTTGTTTAAAAGAGGAATGATCAGATTGGTAGATGCTGGGGTGAAATGTCACCACAGTAATGTTTTTAATGCTGGAACTTTGAGGAAAGTAGGATACTTCTGGAGCACAATTAAAGGAAAACTCTTACCTGTTGGAGCTGAGGAAAACTCGAAGAGTGCTCAGGCTCAACTGGCTAAGTCCAAGGAGGGACAAGCAGAATCAAGAGTTAGTACAGTGGCAAGGAGAATTCGTTTTGAGATGGAGGAAGTTGAGGAAGAGAGAAGTCAAGAAGGACTTCAATCTAGAAGGAAGAGGTCAATTGATGAAGAAATTATCTCTCCTGCCTTGAAATCCTATGAACCGTTAATTTCTTATTCATTTGTGAGAGAAGCTGTTGTGGAGCAGACTGCACCGATAGAGGAACCAGCAGCTCAAACAGAAACTCAAAAAGAACCTCAATCTGCTGCTGTGGCTGTTGAAAAAGTAATTCAACAAGAACAACTTATGGAGGCAGTGACTGGTGAAGAAGTGGCCCGACCTCAAGATTTACATGAAGATATTGTTCTTGACCAATCAGTAGAAGTCAGAGAGACTACTGTTCGAGATGAACATACTTCTGAAGCTAATACAGAGGTACTTCAGGAAGATTTTTCAGTGGAAGAGTTTCAGGCTTCAAAAGATAGTTCAGTGGATCAACCTTGTCAGGACAAGGACAAAGAACAGTCGGATGCAGATTCCTTACCACTTGCCCTGCTTCATCAACCTAATTCTGGACATGAGAATCGAGCACAGGGTGCCCCTGATTCGAGAAAAGAAGAAGTTGTTGAGTTGTACAAGCGTATCTCTCAGTTAGAATCTGAGAATGTTAGTCTCAGAAATTCTCTGAACTTAGAGCAGTTGAAGTTTCAGAAGCTGAAAGAATGTACTGTTTCAAGACAGGAAGTAGATTTGTTTAAGACTGATATGCTGCATGCTGTTGATCAGTTAAAATCAGAGATGGTAAAGAAAGATGATTTGTCTGAGTTGAAGATTTACATGGAGAATAAATTTGAGTCTGTTGCAAATAGTGCTGTGAGTGGATCAGGCTCTTCACCTGATTTGATTCGGAAATTTCAAGAAATTACTGGAGCAATGAGCAATATGAGTGACAGATTACACGATCTTCAGTGTAATAGTTCCCCTTTGTCAGTTTTTCTAGATAATCAGAGATTTTTAGTGGATCATTTGACATCTGGAGAGCAACCGATTAGGATTCTTTTGAATCAGTTATCAGAAAAACTGGCTCTTTTTATTGAAAAAGAAGAAAGAATGCATGAGTTTTTCAGAGTTAATTTGATTGAAGATATTCATATGACTCAAGAGAACAGAGATCTTATCATCAAGTTAGGAGATGGGATGATGAAGAGGCTCAGAGAACAGTTTACAGAGATAAAGACCACGATTCAAAGAAGATAGACACCTTTTTCCCTGTCTTATCTATGAACCTTGATTCCTCTGTATATCCCAATCGTTTATATATAACAGCTTGTGAATGAAAATTCTTTTCTTACTTTTTTTTGTTTTGTTGTTTATTGATTTATGATTGAGTTCGCCAGTATAACAAATTCACTTATTCATACACAGTTAATTATAGCATTTACTTATAGTTCAGTGCAATATTGAATGTGTTCAGATCCGTAATTTTTCATTCTTTTTGATATCACAAAAAGGGGGAGAATTTGGATAAACACAACATTTAAATTCATTTGTTTCCTATGAAGAAATTTGGATATATGGGAGAATTTGGATATATACGACATTTATCTTTTATCTTTTTTTTAGCTGAAAATTTATTTTTATGGGGGAGAAATTTTATTATAGTTAAATATTGTTTTAATCCTTTCAAAATTATAAAATTTTATAAAACTAATTTTTCAATAAAGATTGCAATTAAATTAGTTCTATTATTTTATGGGTTTTTTGATCATCAAAAAGGGGGAGATTGTTGAGCAATGTATTGTTTTCAAACAATTCAAAATAATGTTTTTTAAAGGGGGAGATTATTTTAAATAATACTCTGTCTCTTTATGATGATTTTGATGCTCACAAATACCCTTAATTATTTACTAATTATTTTGTTGAGTATTTTTCAGGAATTTATTTTATTTATTTATTTCATATAACGAGATTTCATACTTCATTTATTCCGAGATTAATTTTAGCGCGTTCTGGAATCACTGTAGCGTGAGATCAATTTTAGCGCGTTCTGGAATCACTGTAGCACGAGATCAGTTTTAGCGCGTACTGGAATCACTGTTCATACCCTACGTTGATGAACGTAACGTATGGATGAAAAGTTTACTTTTTATGTTAAAAGAAACGTATGGTTAAGGAACCTTACGTTATTTTGAAACGTATGGTTAATGAACCTTACGTTGTTGAAAAGTATGGAAGAAGAACATTACGTTTGGAAGGAACCTTACTTTTTATTGTTGGATAAGTATGGAAGAGAAACCGTACGTTAGTTTTCAGTGTTGAGTTTGTTTCTCAAAAGTATGGATCATCAACCTTACTTTTATAATCAACCGTACGTTCTTTGGAGAGTTGAAGCAAGACAAAGTATGGATGATCAACCCTACGTTTGAATGCTGAAGAGAAAGTATGTTTGTTCAACCTTACGTTTGAGCTTTCGTTCTGAATCTTACGTTTGTGAACCTTACGTTTGTGAACCTTACGTTTGTGAACCCTACGTTTGGAGCCACGTCATCAACCCTACGTTTGGCGTCGGGATATTTTTGACAGACGATATTTCCTTTTGCATTGGTCAAATAGGCGGGTTATTAAGCGGATTTCGAGCCGATTCTTAAGTACGACTTTGACTGAATCAAAGACGATTTTCAACGGATTAATGGTTGATTTAAATGGAGCTTTTTATACCGATTCTTCAGGGGAGTTACAACGACTCTGTTATTTCATTTTTTTTAATATCGCGAATCTAAAGGAGATTTTCATGGATCTATTTATGCGGAAGATTTTCTCAGATTTGAATATATATGTTCTATCTTGGAAACTTCGGATATATATATACACAGGAAAGTGTATGAAATATATAGATTGATCTTTTAACGAGCAAGAAACAGAGACTGTGTGAAGGCGTTCTTTTCTGGTGATCAAGAAGAAGTGTAAAACCTTTTTTACCGAAGGAAGATCTTGATAGCAGATTCACGTGTTCTACATCGACTATCTGTTGTGAATCTACTGCTGCTGAAGTTGTGAAGTTTCTTGTAATATCTATTGCAACTGGATCGACTCAGAACTGTTTTGATTACAGATCTTTATTTTCTGAAGACGACGATCTATCTACTGTCAATTGCATTCTGTTGCAATTGTGAAGAACAATTGGAAAAGTGTTTTCTTTATCGAAACCCTTTTTATTTTTGAGTGATCAGCTTCTCGTTCTAAGCTGTGTGGGTTCGTGTTTGAACCAGGAAGGCTGTGTTTGCCTGAAACTTGTAAAGGTGTCAACTGCCTGTACTCAGTTGTGAACAGGTCTGTGGAAACGAGGACCAGATAGTGAAAATCGCCAAGCTCATGGATTTGAGCGTTGGTGGAGTGGACTAGGGGCCTTCTGTTCCCCGAACCACTATACATCCGTGTGTTCATGCTTTTACTTTTTCCGCTGCATATTTAATCGTGCTAAAGCATAGTGGACAGAATTTGTCTAAATTGAAGAGATTGTAATAATTTTGAAAAGACACAATTCACCCCCCCTCTTGTGTGTAATCCGTAGATTCAGATCCAACAGTAATAAAATACTATAATCTTTATTCTCGGCCAATATACGTTTTACCATTAAAATAATGTGATTTTGGGTTTGTTTGACCTACTTTTCAAAGCATTAATGCCCCCCTTAAGACTTATTATACATCTTGTTTTTTAAATTATTTTCCATGGGAGTGTGACTCACCTCCACATAAGCATCCTCATTATTTTAAGAATTTCGGACTTTGGACTTATAAAATATTTTTTTTCCTCTTCCATTTTCCAAAAACCATGGGCAAAAACCATGAGATTGTTTGTGGTTTGGATTAATTTAATATAAGGGGTCCCAAACCTAAATAATAAAGAATTCCCTCACCTTTCCTATATAAACCCACCCAAGCTCCCACTTCCTCCACACTCAAAACCTTTGGAGTTCATCCAACCTATGCCCTACTCTCTATATAATCCTCCAAAGGTGTCCCAATCTCCCAAGAAGCCTCTGAAAAGCCTCTCTCTAGCCTTTGGAAGCACACTTCCAAGTAAGAGTTTTTCTTCCTTTCTCATTTTGTCCAATTTTCTTTAAGTTGTTTTTCACTTTTAATTTAAATTATCAATGTTGGGGTATAGTTTCTCACCTCCCTCATACTTACCTCTTTATGTTTGAATTATGGGAGACCCCTTTCTCTCTCATTAAATTCCTCCCATGTACACCTGTTACTATGCCGAAATTCCGAAAGGAACTTCTCTCTCCTCATTTACATTCAAGCAATAATTTTCTATCATGAATCTAAATTCCTTTACAATTGTTGGGAAATGTATCTATATGACCTCCTTAATTTTCATTACATGTAAATATTATGAGGAACCACTTTCTCTCTCATCAACCTTTTTTATGAATTCTTATGTCACTTTGTTACGCTGCCGAAATCACACCGATTCTCTAAGCCAATGCCATTGTGTAGTGAATACCATGCCCATTTATCCATCAAGGGTATTCACCTTTATGAACATTTACTTATTGACTATAAAGTTTCATGTATGAATTCCACATTCCTTTATCGTAGAATAAATGATTATGTTTAATGAATCCATGTTTTATGATCCATGTGGCACACTTATGCATGAAATGAAATGTTTAAGAAGGGTGCGCCCTTATAGTGCTCCAATGCATTGGGTAAAGTATAGTATCATGATACATCATGTGAAATGAGTGTTGACTCATGCTAATTCAATTACAATTAGGGTTTTACTCATGCTTCATGTGCAATGAGGATTTACTCATGCTCCATGTGCAATGAGCCTTGGCTCATGCTAATTCCATGTTAAGTGTTGTCGCCACATTTCCATGTTATGATTATCACGCTTTATCATGCCTTTATGTTCATGTTTCTCTTGTGCTCTATTAATATTCCTAATGTCTAAAATGTATTGTACTCCTCATGTTATTCCATGTGTATTCCCTTACTGGGCTTTATAGCTCACCATTTTCTTATGCACGTCCTCAGGTTATCCCATGCAATGCTAAGTACGAGGGAATGTAGTGGTCATGTAAAGGAAGTTTTCAATAAAGATGTTGTATTTCATGTTTTAAGTTTTTATGTAATGATCCTAATCCCCAAATACACTAAAACTATCGATCTTATTTGTTGTATCAAGTGATGTTTTATGTAATAAATCATGTTTAAGTTGTAATAAAAATCAGGGTTGTCATAGTTGGTATCAGAGGATAGGTTTAGTTATTTTTGGGATTAGGATTAGAAAACCCTAGTAAAACCTTAGAGACAAGACTAAGTATAATAAAAACATCCCTAAGTTTTGGTAAGTATTTAGTAAGTTGTTTATCAAGAAAATACATCTTTGTTTGGATACAAGTAGGTAGAGGCGGCTCTGGCACAGAAGTATCCTAGGGGTAAAACTTAAAAACACCGCTTTGAGTTAGAATCAAACAGGAACTAGTGCACGAAAACGGGCCTTGCTACACTCTTGGTTACGAAACTCCTGAGGGATATGTTTTGAAAAATTCACAAGCTTAGTATGAACCCTTATTAAGGGAATTAAAAAAAATGCCCCTAAGAATATATGTAAGAAAGTAGATTATGAAAAGCCAAGCCTATAGACTCATGAGTTAAGGAAATAAAAGTTTATTTATAAGTCATAAATTTTTTTCTTTGGATTACCCTTTATGTGTTACCCCTAACGTTCCTTTTATTCTAGCCAATGGCCGATAATAGGAGGACTCAGGCTAACAATCATTGTGAAGATCAGTGTGATGACTATACTGATGAGATGCCCAATCCAATGGGAGTGGGAATCGAGAAATTTGTCACACTTCTCTCTCAGCTAACTCAAGTTTTGAATAGAAACACGGGTCAAGAGGAATGTTCAACCCCCCCTAAGAAAAAACAAGTCACTATCGAGAGCTTCATGGGACAAAGGCCTCCTACTTTTAGTGGATCATCCGATCCCACGATCGCTGAACAATGGATCAACTCCATTGAAAAGATCTTATCTATCCTTCAATGTTCTGAACAAGAGAAGGTCCTCCTGGTGGCTTATCGTATGGAGGGTGAAGCTGATCATTGGTGGACATTGATCAAAAATACGAAGCCTGAGGAGGATATCGAGGTGTTGGAATGGAAGGATTTCCATAAGATGTTTTTCGATAAATATTTTCCGTGCACCCTCCGGCTTAATATGGAAAGAGACTTCCTTTCCCTCAAGCAAAAATAAGAATAATCTATTGGAGCATACGAGGTAAACTACACAAGGCTTGCACGATATGCTTCTGGATTTTTCGTTACCCCCGAATGCAAGGTTGACTGCTTCTTTGGTGGGTTGAAGCCTATCCTACTGGAAGCATTAGCAATCCATGACTTCGACAACTATGAGGAAATTTTCCGATGTTCCCTCAAGGTCGAAATGGAGATTGGATAATCACAGGGGTATCATGGGGATAAGAAGCGTAAGGTGGACTTCAATGCTGGTGGTCCTATGGATAAATCCAACGGTGCTAAGAAGATCCAACACCCCACTTTCCAAAAGTGTGGAAAGAAGCACCCTAGAAATTGCCTTAAGGGGATGAGGAAATGATTCAGGTGTAGAAGAGAAGGGCACCTAGCTATTAACTGTCGGAAAGAAAGACCCGCGACTATGATAGAGGAGAGGAATGATCTGTTCGAACCTCAACACGTTGTTCATTTCTAAAAATGCAAAGAACCAGAGCATCTTGCAAATCAGTGCCCTAATCCAAGGGTTTTCGGAGGCAACCAACAACCTACAAGGCAGCAAGGAAGAGCTTTTTCCATCACTTCTACCAAAGTGAACCCCAACAATGAAGTGGTGATAGGTACGCTAGTTATTAATTCAATAATAGCGAACATACTTTTTGATTCAGGTTCTACACATTATTTTATATCTCGAAAGTTTAGTAGAACAATCCCAGCACCACCACAAATCATGGAAGTGAAGATTTTGGTGAGTACGGATAATGGGGAAATCATTGCATCCCATGAATATAAGTCCTCCCCTGTTATAATCTGTGGATTGAATTTCCCAGCGAACCTCTTCATACTCCCTCTGGTGTAATTTGATGCAATTCTTAGCATGGATTGACTTTCCTTATATAGATCCAACATAAATTTCCAGGAAAGGGAAATCACACTCCATATGGAGAATCGAACCCCAATTATTTACAAGTGTAAGGAGGAAGATGAATCTCCTTTAGCTCCATCATCTCAAGCATGGATATTACTGCCCTATGAGCACGCGTATCTGGCTCAGATGAATGATTCCAAGGAAGAAACCATCCTTGAAGAAATGCCTATTGTGAGGGAATTCGCTGAAGTGTTTCTTGAGGAACTGCCTGGTCTTCCTCCTAGAAGATATGTTGAATTCTCAATTGAACTTATACCTGGGGAATTACCAATATCCAAGAATCCATATAGAATGGCTGTTGTATAGCTTGAAGAGCTGAAGAAACAACTACAGGAGAATCTGGATAAAGAGTTTATATTCCCAAGTGCTTCACCATGAGGTGAACCAATCCTCTTCATCAAGAAGAAGGATGGGTCAATGTGGCTTTGCATCGATTATCGTGAACTTAACAAAATCATGATAAAGAAAAAGTATCCTCTGCCATGGATCGATGACTTGTTCGATCAGCTGCGTAGAGCACAATACTTCTCCAAGGTAGATTTATGGTCGGGATATTATCATGTAAGGGTGAAGAAGGATGATGTCCCCAATACTGCTTTTCGTACAAGATACGGGCACTATGAATTCATAGTAATGCCTTTCAGACTCACCAATGATCCAGCAATCTTCATGGACTTGATGAATAGAGTCTTTAGAGATTACCGAGACAAATTTTTGGTAGTGTTTACAGATGATATTCTAATATACTCTAAAACTAAGGAGGATCATGAGGAGTATTTATGAACTGTACTAGAGACTTTGCGCATGGAGAAGCTCTATGAAAAGTACAACAAGTGTGAGTTCTAGTTGAATGAAGTCTCATTCTTGGGCCATATCACCACAAGAAATGGGATATCTGTGGATCCCTCCAAAATAGATGCAATTGAGGGATGGTCGAGGCCAAAATCGGTAACGGATATCCATAGCTTCTTGGGGTTAGCTGGATATTATCAACGATTTGTGAGAAATTTCTCACGATTGTCAAACCCTCTTACCAAGCTAACTCGAAAGGGAGTAAAGTTTTCTCGGAGGGATGAATGCGAAGAAATCTTCAAGGAGTTGAAAAGGAGGCCTATCACTGCGCCCATGCTCACTTTACCCACAAGTGGGGAAATTTTTATGGTATTAAGTGATGCTTAGAAGAAGGGCATAAGCTGTGTGCTGATACAGAATGATAAAGTGATATCCTATGCCTCAAGGCAGTTGAAAATCCATGAGCGAAACTATCCAATGCATGATCTGGAGTTGGCAGCAGAGATCTTTGCCTTGAAAATATGGCGGCATTATCTCTATGGGGAGAAATGTGAGATATATACCGACCAAAAGAGTCTTAAATATATATTCACATAGAAATAGATTAATATTCTCCAGAGAAGATGGATAGAGATCATCAATGATTATGACTGTTTAATACATTACCACCCTGGGAAAGCGAACAAGGTGGCAGATGCCCTAAGTAGAAAGGACCCAACGATTCTATCAATGATGAGAATTGAGAAGGATCCAATACTCTTAGACTTGATGAATATAGACATGGTAATCATAAAGAAGGGAACATCATCAATCCTTTCACAAATGATTGCTCAACCGTCTCTTTTGTAAAGGTTAAAGGATGCTCAAAAGGATGATGTGGGAATTTAGGAAAAAGTGGAAGCTATCAAAAAAGGTAAATCCTCGGAGTTTAATGTTAATGAAGAAGGAATTGTGAGGTTTGGGAAAAGACTATGTGTTCCATCAAGTCTGGAGCTGAAGAAGGAACTTTTGGATGATGCACATAGTTCAAATTTCTCTATTCACCTAGGTACCACAAAGATGTATCGAGATCTCCGAGAAAACTTTTTGTGGAATAATACGAAGAAGGAGATCACTGAATATACATCAAAGTTCCTGGTGTGTCAGTAAGTGAAGGAAGAGAGGCAGAAGTATAAGGGGATGATGCAACCATTTCACATACGAGAATGGAAATGGGAGAACATCACTATGGAATTTGTCACCAGACTTCCAAGAACATCCAAAGGCAACAATGCAATCTGGGTTGTTGTGGATCGACTTACAAAGACTGCACATTTCATTGCTATTCAGAAGGATTTATCATTGGATCAACTGGCACAAATATATATCAGGGAATTGGTATGGTTTCATGGAGTACCACTATATATTGTGTCTGACCGAGATCCAAGATTCACCTCTAAGTTTTGGAAGAGTCTTCAACATACTCTGAATACTGAACTGAACTTTAGTACGACCTATCATCCTCAAACTGATGGCCAATCCGAGCGGACTATCCAAACACTTGAGGACATGTTGAGAGCATTCTCAATGGACATTAAAGGAGGATGAGATCAACATCTTCCTTTGGTTGAGTTCTCTTATAATAACAGTTTCTACTCAAGCATCCAAATGGCACCATATGAAGCCCTTTATGGGAAAAGGTGCAACACACTGGCATGTTGGGATGAGGTCAGTGAACGTAAGATGCTTGGACCAGAAATGGTCGAGGAAATGGTGGAGAAGGTAAAAACCATTCAGCAGCATATCAAGGCAGCCCAGAGTTGATAGAAGAGTTATGCAGATAATCGTCGACGAGACCTTGAGTTTAAAGTTGGAGACATGGTTTTTCTACACATATCTCCGTGGAAGAAGTCATGAGGTTTGGAAATAAAGGGAAGTTAAGTCCAAGGTACATCAGCCCCTTTGATATTCTTGATCGTGTCGGGGCTGTGGCCTATCGACTAGCACTTCCACCCACCATGGCCAAAGTACATGACGTCTTTCATGTATCCCTCTTAAGGAAGTACATACCGGACCCTTTACATGTACTCTCTTCTGAGGTGGTACAATTGGAATATGATCTTTCTTATGAGGAGCAACCAGTGAAGATCTTAGATCGTAGAGAAAAAGTTCTATGAAATAAGACAATGCCCCTTGTCAAGGTGTTGTCGAGAAACCACAAGTTTGAAGAAGCGACTTGGGAATTAGAGGAAATGATGAAGCTGAGTTACCCACATCTGTTTTAGTGTGGGAAAAAGGAAATTTTGAGGGTGAAATTTCTTAAGGGGGGAATATTGTAACGACCCAAAGTTTCATTAATGGAAATCCCTCTTGATCTAATTAAATGCCTCTTTATGTAAAATGTTTATATAAAATGTAAAATTCTTTGGTTTTATGTTAAGAATTTTGACCATTGATAATATAGCTATTGAATAGTGATAACATGATTTGTATAAATATAGGGATTTAACAAATCCAATTTACTCAGACAAAAGAAGTGATGGCCTCATCTAGTAGAATTTCTCTATACAAAACCCATTTTTCGGAGCTCGGAAAAGAGGTGGCATCCTTGGGCTTCGCTCTTGACCAAGCACAAGCTGAGCTTCACCATGTCAAGCTCGAATGAGACCATCTACAGGAAAAGTGTAAGTTGATAGAGATTACCACTCGAGCAATTTTATCCAAGCCACCCCAAGAGTCTGTCACCATCACACACCTTACACTTAGGTATTATGTGGCTGTTTTAAGGGGTTATGTAACAAATCACTAGTACTATTTTCATGTATATTATTTTTTTATATAATAATGAATATACCTCCTTGTCATTTTTTGAAACATTGTAAATATTTTTTAAAGTACAAATAGTGTTTTTAGTTATTATTTAATTAAGAATTTTTTTTAAATTAATGGATTTTTGAATTAAATAAAATTTTAATAAAATATTATTATTATTATTAAATTAATTTTTATTAAATATAAATTATCTTATAATTTTATGAATGCAATTAAAATTTTTATTAAGGTTTGAAAGCCATTTCTGTCAAAACCCGTGAATTTTCGATAAATGTCGGTTTTTATTTTAAAAGTGAAAATTAACATATTTAGAAAATTATTTAGATAAAATAAATGTTATTTCTGTAATCAGGATGTCGAAATTATCCAATGGTGAATTTTTCATAATTTTCTGAGATAGTCAAATTTTTGGGTAAAAATTAAATACCATTTAAATATATAATGTGTTTTATGACATCATAATGACCAAATAGTGATGTAATAAAATACTATAAGCTTTATGTTAGGACAATATATGTTTTTCCATTAAAATGATGTGATTTTGGGATTGTTTGACTGACTTTTCAAAGCATTAATGGACCCCTCAAGACTTATTAAACATCTTGTCTATTTAAATTATTTTCCACGGGAGTGTGACTCACCTCCACATAAGAAACCTCATTATTTTAAGAAGTTAGGACTTTTGAATTATAAAATATTGTTTTCCTCTTCCTTTTTCCAAAAACCATGGGCAAAAACCATGGTATGGTTTTTGGTTTGGATTAATTTAATATTAGGGGTCCCAAACCTAAATAATAAAGAATCCCCTCACCTTTTCTATATAAACCCATCAAAGATCCCACTTCCTCCTCACTCAAAGCCTTTTAAGTTCGTCCAACCTCCAACCTACTCTCTCTATAATCCTCCCAAGGTCCCCCAAGCTCCCAATAAGCCTCTCACAAGCCTCTCTCTAGCCTTTGGAAGCACACTTCCATGTTAAGGGTTTTTTCTTCCTTTCTCATTTTTGTCCAATTTTTTTAAGTTGTTTTTCCCTTTTAATTTCAATTATGAATGTTGGGGTATGGTTTTGAACCTACCTAATACTTCCATATTTATGTTTGAATGATGGGAGACCCCTTTCTCTCTCATTAAATTCCTCCCATGTACACCCGTTACTATGCTGAAATTCCGAAAGGAACTTCTCTCTCCTCATTTACATTCAAGCAATACTTTTGTATCATGAATCTAAATTCCATTAAAATTGTTGGGACATGTATCTATATGTCCTCCTTACTGTAAATTACATTTAAATATGATTAGGAACCCCTTTCTCTCTCATCAAACTTTTTTTATGAATTCTTATGTCACGCCGTTACGCTGCTGAAATCACACCGATTTTCTAAGCCAATGCCATTGTGTAGTGAATACCATGCCCATTTCTCCATCAAGGGTATTCACCACTATTCACATTTACTTATTGATTATAAATTTACATGTATGAATTCCACATTCTTTTATCATGGAATAAATGATTATGTTTAATGAATCCATGTTTTATGATCCATGTGGCACACTTATGCATGAAATGAAATGTTTAAGAAGGGTGCGCCCTTATAGCTCTCTAATGCATTGGGTAAAGTATAGTATCATGATACGTCATGTGCAATGAGTGTTGAATCATGATAATTCAAGTGAAACGAGGGTTTTACTCATGCTTCATGTGCAATGAGGATTTACTCATTCTCCATGCACAATGAGCCTTGGATCATACTAATTCCATGTTAAGTGTTGTCGCCACATTTCCATGTTTTGATCATCATGATTTATCATTACTTTATGTTCATGTTTCTCTTGTGCTCTATTGATATGACTAATGTATAACATGTATTTTACTCCTCATTTTATTCCATGTGTATTCCCTTACTGGGTTTTATAGCTCACCCTTTTCTTATGCATGTCCTCAGGTTATCCCATGCAATGCTAAGTACGAGGGAATGTAGTGGTCATGTAAAGGAAGTTTAAAATAAAGATGTTGTATTTAATGTTTTAAGTTTTTATGTAATGATCCTAATCCCCAAATACACTAAACCTCTTGATCTTTTTTTTGTATCAAGGTAAGTTTTATGTAATAAATCATGTTTAAGTTGTAATAAAAAGCAGGGTTGTCATATTTGGAACCTTGTTCCAAAATGGAAAGGTGGGTTTAGTATGCTTGTTTAAGATTTGGTTAGGCACATGGTAGGTTGTTTTAAATATGTGTAATCATGCGCCTATGAAAATTTCTTATGAAATGTGAAATGTATCTCTGTAGATTTTGTGATATATATATATATATATGCGCCTATGATATAAAAAATTCTTGTGATATGATATGTAGAATGAGACTGGCTCTTATAAGACCAATAAGGTACAGTGACATGGGGTAATGTTGATCACTAGGTTGGGTAATTTGGTCATCATATTGAGGTGATGTAGTTCATCAAGGTGGGTGTGGCCCATGGCCTATTTGATAATTGGCTTTATTGAGGGTGGGTAAGGAGGCCATGATGTTAGGATTCCATGTGTCTTGGTTGTGATAAGAAAGGGTAAGGGTAGTGAGTATTCACTTCTTGTTACTTCTTTCCATATCTACATTATATATATATATATATATATATATAATTGGGTTTTTTGAACATGTGATGGTATTTAGTGGGTTCCTCCTAGATGGGTTGGATGGAGTGTCAGGTGGGTGATGTTAGGGTGATGCTAGAGAATGAGCAGGTTGAGACCCCTGAGAGTTAGATAGAGTAGGTACATGGTTAGGTACTGGCCCAGGCACAGGTCCCAATGTAAGAAAGGTAACCACCATATATTACAACTTTTGGGCCATGGATTTATGAGAAGCTTAGAACAATCCTAGTTTGCCTAATCTAGGGGATTTATTGGGGTGCTCAAGGAGTAGATCCATCTATGAAATATTTGACTTAGGAGTTCCAATCGTATCACTTGCCACTTTTTCAGGGTGAGGGTGGTCCAAAGGTACATGAGAACTAGATTAAATCGATGGATATGATCTTTGAGTAGTTGGAGATACATCCAGGGTGGAGGGTGAAACTGGAAACCTATATGATTAGATGGTTGGAAAATCGTCGGTGGGATGTGTAGGTGCAGACATAAGGGACTGGCTTGGAAGGACTTTGAGGCCAGGTTCCTTAAGAATTTATTGATGAAGACACTGAGAGCAGATATATATCGAGAGTTATTGATCCTTAATCAGGGTGACATGTACATCATGGACTATTTAGCAATGTTCACCGAGATGTATCTCTTTGCACCTGGCCTGGTGAATAATGACCCATTGAGGGTGAGGTGCTTTGAGGATGGTTTACAGAACAACATTCGAGTGTAGGAAAACATATTTAGGTTGGACTCTTTCTTAGAGGCGGTGAACCAGGAGCTCATAGATGAGGAAAATTTTACAGATTGGTCCTACTTGAGATAAGCAGCGGATTTAGGTTTATATGGTATGAAGTGAGGTTGAGATGAGTTCCTACAGGGTAGTTAAGACAAGGACTTAGTTATTCCATCTTGTGGTGGGTCTCCAATAGTTTGATTCTAGTGTGGATAGCTAGGACATGTCCAAACTCAACACGATCAGACCCCAAAGGAGTGTTGGGAATGTGGATAGGTTAGTAATCTTGAGAGGTTTTGCAGGAAGCCTTCGTGGATAACCAGTAGTTAGGAACCAGGGTAGATTTAGTTTCCTGAGATCAGATTGGGATCAGTATTGGGTAATGGTAGTCGGGCTTCAGTTGCACATAGATGTTGTGAAAAAGATACTGGGACCCAATTGTGGGGTCAATGGCTAGTGTCTGGTGCATCTTCATAGGGAGGTTAGACTTTTGGTAGTCAGAATTTAGGACAGGTGCACACCGTAGAGCTTCCAGGGGCTGAGCAGGCTGGTGAGCCGATGGCGGTTAGAGGTATGCTGTGGTCTTATCCATTCTTTATGTTTTTCTTTAGAATTTCCTATTGAGGCATGTATATTTTGAGTGCATAAGGTTCACAAGATATACATATGGACTGACCAAATATTGGTTAGTAGGTTGGAATCATATCAAATGCAATATATATAAGGTATGTGTCACCATGTTCTACATTTGAGCATCATTGAATGCATGTTTATTGAGATTCATTGTCAATTGGGCATCGAGGAGATGTGGTTACATAAGGTCAGAGGAATCTGGACACCGTTGCGGTATGGTACTTGATTGAGGTGTGAGGAACCATGTTTGTTTGAGCATCTCTTGAGATGAAGGACCTTGATGGTACCTTGTGTGACTTAGGAACGAGATGTGAACCGATGTGGTATGGGATGATAATGGGCATCTGGTATGACACGGTAGCACCTGATGAGGTGCATGAGTGATGATGCATCATGGGAGTATCTTGATTCTGGGAATTGGTCAACAAACATTTTTTTGATTTGAGTTCTGGTCAGGATAGATCGGGGTAGGTCACTCCTAAGGTGGGGATTCCTCCCCTTGAGGTATTTGACCTATTCCTTGGAGATCGGGGTAGTTCAGGATGTTTTTAATGGGATGGGTATGTTCAGTACCATCACCCTATTTTTTATAGATCAAGGATGAGATATGTTAAGGTGGAGAGATTGTAACATCCCAGGTTTTTGAATCAGATCAAAAATCTCTCCCATTTTTAATTTTTGAATTAGTGGGTATGAAAAATTATTTTTTAGGCATCAAAACTGAATTCCAATAGTTTAAAAAACCTAATATCATGCCTTTTTATGGTTTTAGAGGCTTGTAGAGTTCCTCTGGTGTTTATAGGGGTTTCAAGAGTGTTAGAGGCCCGAAGGCCCATTTTGGTGTTCCAGGTCAAGGTGTATGTTTTGGGGAAAACCCTGGAACCTCTTCCAACTAACAGTGTGGCCTATATTTGTATTGATAATGGTGTGATGGAAACCATGAATGTGGGGTGTGCATCCATGCAACCATGTCTATAGTTTTATAGAGTCTTCTACTCGATTTGTGCATAGTTAGGGAAAACTGTGTGGCAAACCGCACAGGTAGTGCCACATAGGCAATGCCTATGCACTATAGCCCACATAGTTTGCACATGGTTTAGAAAACCATGTGAGATAACCATGAGACCTTAAAAATGTGTGAAAGTTATATTTTCCCCTTCTCTTTATTTTACTTTATTTTCTCTTTCTTTCACCTCCTTCATTCATTGGTCACGCAGTAGCAAAGGAGGAGCTCTCCTCCTCCTCTACTTTAGGGTGTGGCCTAAATCCATCATCCGACCTCTATTTTGAATGTAATCAGGTTTGTTGGAACCATGTCAATGAGTCTCCATCTACCTTATATCTTTTTTTCTTTTTTCCTCATGGAGCCTTAAATCAATTTGAGACATTTTACCCAATTTTTTGAGTGTTCAACAGAAACATCGATTTCTTTTAAACCGCTTTGAGATAGAGGCTAATACCAGATGTTACTATTTATATGAGTCCATGATTGGTGGTGCATACTTTTTTTTTTGTTTTCACGGTTGTTTTGGAGGTGTAGATTCTAGCATTATGATGGGTAGTCGAGTGAGACCTTATTTTTTGACATTAAATTGGTCATATGACATTATGTGATTCCTTAAGGTATGACCTAGCCCAATTCATATTCAAGAGGCTGGGTTAGAGGCTGTCAACCACCTTCGATAGCTAGGTCGGGTGGGTTACTTATATATTTTAAATTTTTTATTTTAATTTGAGATGTACAATTAAATTACATTGAATTGTTTACTTATTTAAGTTGAGTTGTTTCTTTTAAATTGAACTACTCAATTCAATTAAATTGAATTGATTATTTAGATTGAATTGCTTATTTAAAATGGAGTGAATTATATGAAATTATTGAATTTCATGTGATGTGATCCATTAGATCATGATGGGCTTGGACTGAGGGTTTGTGGTGGCATGGATATTAGGATTGAGGTAACATGGTCATTTGGTTGGGCTTGAACTGGATTTATTGTGTGACGTTGAATCATAGGATGGGGCATCATGGACATCATTATGAGGTGTCTAGTCCATCAGGTTGAGAGCATGGACCGTGATATTGGATGTCATGGCTATCCATTTTGAGCGACATGGTCATAGGGTCATGAGGTTTTGGAGTTTTGTGGATTAGGTACTAATTTGGTGATTAACTCTCACCCGTGATGGCCAAAGCACTGATTGGAGTCCTGTTCACAAAGGTTGAATAAAAAATGAGGCGGTTTTGACCAATCATGTGGGTAGAGGCCCTCGATAGTGTGGCTTAAGGAATTGTGTTGTGGGTTCTTGTTGTATAAACCATGAGGAAGTTGAGGAGATTTCCAATGATATCATTGAGGCTATCATTTGGGGGATGTGGCTTACTGTATTGGGCCATTGATCCTAGATTATTTATGAAGAATTGATATTTACTTTCCTCAAGATGAAATGCCATGAGATAATGGTGATTTTTATTTCAGCATAGATATATTTGTGCCTCCAGATGTCGGGCTTCAAGATGATGAGTGATTTAATGTAGGGGTATGAGGGAACATATTTTTTTCATTGGCATGCTTTCGGGATGTTGGTGGTTTTACATGGTAAACGAGGTGTAAGTTGAAATGATGTGACAAGTTAATTCATTCAAGGTAGAACCTGAGGGCTCACATGGGCTTTTGACATTAGAGGATACCTTGGTCCATGGGTCAAGGATCATATCCTCTTCATTGATTTTAGCATTAGACGAGGAATTTGATAGCTTCTTGGTGGCTTTTTAGAACCAGGGAAGCTTTTGTTAAATGAATTTAATTGTGATTATTTGTTTTATTTTTATATTTAAAATTATTAAACATTTAAGTTGGGTACACACGCTTGGGTGGTACCCTAATGAGACTCATCTTCACACCCTACACAGGCCATTTAGGAAACGTGTAGACATTATGATGTTGCATTCAGGTAAGGGATCGACTTTGGGAGATAGATGTTAGTATTTGTTTGGCATGGGATGTTGGTAAGGGACCTTGAGGTTATTTCCTATGTAGGGGTTACTTTTTAGTTTTTTTCCTTTTTTTTAATTTTGTATCAACATGCTATGTATGTATTTATTGTATTTTAGGTATCTTTTGGAGACCCTTCTAGATGTTTATATGTATGACCTTATATGTAATCATGTTTTGTTTTCGTATCAAAAAGTGGTATGTTGGTTTGTTTATTATTTCTTCTACTGTTTATTATTATGATTCTACCATTGGAGAGTCTTGTTTGAGTATAATGCGTCTTAATTTTCCACTATATGTTATAGATATATACTTGGAACACTTATATTATATTACATCCAGAGGTTATATCTTCCCCACTATTACCCTTAATAAAACCCCACTGCTAGTTGGTGTTTGGGGAGGTGTTCTTAAGGATAGTGGGACTTGGCCTGATATCACTATTCGAGTGGCTAATAGGGATAGGTATGCTACAAATACCAATTTAAATAATTAACAACATGAATTAAAGGAAAATAATTCTACCATATCCATGTGATAGGAGTTATCTTTCTAATTTTTACCTCTTCCAAACCCGAAAAAAAACTATTAGACATCCTCAATATCAAAGAACTGCTTTGACTTTTCTTGCATCAAGTAAGACCAGTTATACATAATTGAAAAGTGTGTATATAAGGTGTGAGAAAATATACCCAGTAGGATTTCACAACATTCACTATTCACAACCTTTAAAAAAACCATGATATACTGGTTTAAAATACATGTAAAAAAATATACCCTTTAATTTTAGAAAATAAGTAATAAGGGAAAAATGGAATTTCATTTACAGTCCACTTTTAAAAACTTTAGGGTTACCTAAGTTTAAATTAAATGAATAATTATTTGTACATAAAAAAATAAATGAGAGTCACATGAATTTAAAGAAATAGTTCTTATAAATTATAGGATAATAAATAAAATAATAATAATTTTAATTTATAGGGAAAACATATTTAGGTATAAAATAGTGAACAAATTTTTCTATACATTAAAAAACAACAATATTTATCAAAATAATAGTTGGAAAATACAAAATAGAGAGTACTAACAAAATGAGAATAAGTGATATTCAATTCCCAAAAATCATGTAAGGAATCCCTACGTACCAAGGAGACAATATTGGGAACAACTAAGGCAGAATTAATCCAATGGCTAGCCGATGTGATCCTTACTACACATACACATTAGTCCTATCTTCCCTAGAATCATTGGGTGAAAACTTTCTAGACATAGCATAATTATCCATCCACTATGGGTACTTCATCCATTGTGTAATCTCAACTAGTTTAGAACTCATCCCTTGAATTCCCACTTAGCTACGCTAGAAATACGATGAATCTTACTAACAATGAGGTTAGAAAACAAGTCAGTATAACAATATAATATCCCATTTCATAATATAACACATCACCTTTAAACACCATTCAAAGAATTATCCCCTATTATAAAAATAATAATCCATCACCCATCTACATCACATATTAAAATATAATCCATCATAACATAAAAAAAATCCAAGCGGAATATATTAAAGGGTGTAAAAGGATTCAATATCAATAAATTTCCCAAATCACATAAAATTTAAAAAGTCTTTTAACAAACAGTTACAAAAGATAAAGGATTTCATTATTGTTAATCAATTTTTTTTTATAAAAATATAAAAGAGAAATAATATTTTCAAATGGTGTGTATATAGTAAATCCTTAGCTTAAGG
The DNA here is from genome assembly GCA_963277665.1 of Viscum album. Taxonomy (NCBI): domain Eukaryota; kingdom Viridiplantae; phylum Streptophyta; class Magnoliopsida; order Santalales; family Viscaceae; genus Viscum; species Viscum album. The sequence goes on from OY728138.1 coordinate 1,673,529,743, forward strand.
TTGAGATTTATTATTTTTATGAGGATAAAAAATATAAAATACAACGAGTTACCCCCATTCAGGGGGATGGAAATGGTGAATCCCAAGGGAATCACCTACCACAAACATCATACAATCATCCAGTAAAGATCCGAAAGCATTATAAAGGATCAGAGGCTCACCTGGAGTTCCTTTTTTAGTGAGTGCGTTAGACACAAAATTTCTTTATCTCTATGTGTGGGTAATCTAAAACCCATGACTGACAAAATATTTTCATCTCATTATAAAATAAATAAACTCCCATGGGGGTTTTCTCCTCCTTTGTAGAAGCCCAACCAACACCAAATAAATCCAACTCAACCTCATCAATCTGAATGTTGTAGAACTTTCAAAACATGAGACATGTATCCAAAGCTCTTACCATAGCTCCTACAGAATAACCTGACCCATAAATGTACTAAATCCAAGAACAACCAATACCTTATCATCTCAAACCATCCCTCCCCCTTTCATGTCACTAGAACTGCATAAACCATTAACATTAAACATAAACCCTATGCTTGGAGGCTTCCACTTGAACCATTTTTACCTCCTTTTACCTCCACCTTCAGATTTAATGCAAGACCTTGGCAGAAAGGTGTTGATCATTAAGGAAGAGAGACCACCTTTAATGAATACACCCAATTCAGCAAACAATCATTTCACCCTGAACTGGGGGAAAATATTGGAAACACTACCATCATGCCTTCCCTTGTACTTGGATCCTAAAGAGACAAATAGGCCACTAAGAAATTAAATTCTCATGCCTTAAACTCAATACCATGCTGATTCACCCCTGAAACCAATCTATGAGGATCTCCTGTAGATCAATTTTAAAATAAAAAATATGAATTTATTAATTAAAAACCACATTAAATACATGATACTTCATCTTTATAAATCATAAAAAATAGATCTTGAAAACACATTCATTTATTTCATGAAAAATCGTAGCCAAAATTTTTCTAAACACATTGTGTGCATTCTTTATATGAAAACAAAATTTTTTCCTTTTTGTGAAATGTTTAATTAATGTAAAATGAAATTAAAGTGGAAAAAATAACATAAATATTTTATAATCATAATAAGTATCACATATAAGATTTATATCAATCAAAACATGAATTGTAATAGTAATTCCCTCATGGTTTTATTGACAATGGAAAACAAATAGACCCACATATAAAAAATATATAGAATCAACATGTGAGGGTATCAATCCACAAAGAATGATTACGAGGGATCCTTATACAATGATTAAAATCCCTAAAATAGGAAAATACCATATGAATTTCATCATATAAGGAAATATTAGGCTATTATAGCCAAATTAGGGCTAGAAGATAGAAGATGGTAAGAGAGGAAGAAAGGTGGAGACCTTGATGAACTAACCTTGAGATTTATTTAAAATTGATGAAGTTTTATCAACTGATAAGTAAGAAAAAGAGATAAACCATGAGTAGATAATGCCTAGGTGTGCCAAAATTAATGGGGAAGAAATGGGGAAAACCCTAATTTATGATATATTTAAGAAAATTAAAATATTTAAATTTTTAAGTAGTGCATAGTTAGATGAACAGTGAAGATAATCTTGAACCAACCATATATATTATATTGGAATCCTCTAGAGGACCCGCATAGTCCACATGAATAGTTAAGGTAACCATGCACCCAAATCATTAATTCAAGGTATTTTCTACAAAAGTCTAAAATTTTTATTCCAAAATTAAAAATAAATCATAAAAAATGGTCATAAAAATAGTTATTGAAAAGGTACATCACAGGTGTTACACTACTGGTGGTGGGGATTAATGATGAGATCATCTATGAAACATAAACACTTACTTGTTTTCTTACCAATTTTGATACTTATGAATAATATAATCCACATTATCATAGGATGTACGATCCAAGTAGTATCAAATGTAAAAGTGCCAAATCTAGTTGATGTTAACATGAGATGACAATAATCAAATTATGAAAATAATAATGGACTCCACAATTAGTATCCATTCACAATACGATAAATCTTAGATCTACTTATACCTAGAAATCATGTTGAATGAGTTAGTGGTATGGATCAAGTAGTTAACTATCTTTGAAGATAATAAATTTATATCGAATAAGAAGCAATTGAAAAAGTAGATGAATATTGAGGAAGAATGAAAATGTCAACACCAAAGGTGACATGATCTAACTCCTTCAGCTAGAGTAGAAGATCCATAGTCCATCACCTCTTTCAACACCCAGTTACCAATATCTTGGACCATGTGGGGTAGATGGAGGGAAAAATTTTTAATTGAGATCTTATGGATCAACCTATAGATAGGGTTTAATATCTTAGAAATTATGTTAGTTATGAATCTCAAATATTTATAATTTCATACCCATCCTAAAGAATTACAGACATATGTAATAGATTTGTAAGCCTTGTTTAATGCCATAGATAATCAAGGTTAATCCACTAACCGAATTCACAAACTCCCGAGGGGAAAAAAAATAAAGACTCAAAATGAGTTAAAGATGACCCTTTATATATAATGTTATAGGAATTAATTTTTTAAGGATAATTTCATGCATATAAAGCCTTCATATTGTATTTTAGTAATGATCATTCTTTTTTTTTGTCATTCATTAAATATTATACACCCAAACCATCTTTCATTTTATATGGAATACAACAGGGGAGGATATGTGGATACATGAAAAATGTATCACCCCCCCCCAATTTTAGGCAATTAATCATTTATTTATATATTTTTAGAATATAAAGTAATCGGGTTAATTTTGGGAAGGGGAGTTTTGACATATTTTTGGGGATTTTTTGGAGGTTCACGGTTCTATCACATTTAGAAAAAATAGTGAAACACCTCTAGGAAACCATTTAAGGGAATACATGGTTCACTAAGCTAGCACATGTTTGGCGTGTGGTTTGGAAAACCTGTGCAGCCACCCAGGTGATACTGTGAAACATGGAACAGAGTGGCTAAGAATAGTTGTCACATATTTTTTATAACTGTGAAATCCAACCATGTGAGGGGGCAGATTATTGAGTTGGAGTTTGGAGCTTGTTAGGAGTTTCTTATATAGGTCTTGGTTATCTTTTGGTTTTTTTGGTTTAAGGTTTCCACTTTGTGCTCTAATATGGTTCTTGGATGTAGTTTGGTATTGTTTTCAGTTGGCATTACTTTATGTTTTTTTATGTTTTACTCATGCATAATATAGTGTTTTTTTGTTATGATTATGTTGGTTTAGTTGTTTGATTTTCATAGGGAAATTTATCCCCTAATTGTTTATGAATCCCTTGACATTTATTTATAGAATTTTGTATCTTAGGAATGTCACCTAAGGACTAGTAACACCCTACACCTCTTCCCAATCCAATTGGTGTGAGGTGAGATGTTAAAAATGATATAAGTTTTGGTTATTCCAAATATCTATTGGAAAAAATGGTATCAGTCTTGGTCATTCAAAAATATTTTTGGGACAAATGGTCTTAGTTTTTTCGGACTTGGAGTTAAAAATCATTCCAGTTTAGTCCTTGAGTTGGATTTTTATCAAGGAGTAGGATTTTCATAACATGAAATTTATATCATAAAGAGGCATAACTAAACTATTTATGATGGACTTCAAGTTCCTAGGGAGTTGGGTACATGAGTGTTTTAAGACACTTCTAAGAGTTTTAACCTCATCATCATGGGTTTATCCAATGATAAGATCATGACATGAATTGATAGAAATAAATTACGACTAAGAGTGAATAATTCATTTCGAGTAATGATTTATGAGTTGTTAAAAAAGTGTCAATTTTTGAAAATTGTTTAAAATGGTTTGATTTTCAAATAGCATGGTGAAATTTTCAAAAATGGTTTGAAAGTGAAACAATGTTAAATTTTGGAAAGCCTTTTTATGTTATGTGTGATGTGTTAAATTTGAAATTGATAAGTCTAACATTTCTATAGAGTGAGACTTAATGGAATTTTTTGTTGGTTATAGAAAATAGAACTAGTCAGTCATAAAAGAAACCAACTAGAAGAGGTTACCAAAAATGTGGTTGCACCTGAACCATAGGTAGATAGTTTAAATTATTGTCCAAGATTTTTCAAGATGTGGATAGAGGGAACAAAATGGATGAACCAAGGAAAGTGGATCATTTCATTCAGTTCCAAAAGTTGAATCCACCCATCTTTGGGGGTGATTCAAAACTAGAAAAAGCATAGGTGTGGATGAATAATATGAATCTAATCTTTTATTTCCTAGGAAAACTAGCTAAGTTGAAAGTTAAGTTGGAAATATATATACTTGAAGATCTAGGATGACAATAGTGGGATTTAGTATTTTAGGATAAATTGAACCAAGTCAATTCATGGGATGATTTTGAAGAATTTTTCAATAAACAATTCTATCCTCATGTTCAAGATTTCTAAAACAATGTATTTTTTTCAGCTCAAAATAAGAGAACCTCATAGTGACAGAGTACGTGACTAAATTCATTAATTTTGTCCAATTTTCATGAGAAGTTTCTATAAGTGAATCCTTGAAGGAACAAATTTTTTAATGAGGTTGAGGCTAGAGATTCATTCGAAGATTTTTGTGCTTTGTATAATGAATTATATAGACATGGTCAATAGAGAGATGATGGAACAAAGAGACATATCAAATTCTAAAGGTGGAGGAATCATGTAGATACCTATAGGAAATGGTGGTAACTCTAATTCTGGGAATAATTGAAAGAGGGGTACCTATTAATAAGGTCGTGGAATGACTCAGAATTAGAGGGATGGATCAGTGAATATTCCTACTAAACCAAAGATAAATATTAGGTTTTTTCAATGTTGTTGTTTCAATCATACCAAGCGATATTGTACCACACCACTTATAGAAAGCCACAATTGCAACCAAATGAAGAATATGCAGTGTTATTGTCATAGTGCTCCAAGGTTAGTTGATAGGGATAAATAACATGTTTTTTAGATGTCATATGCTTCGACGAGATGAGGGAACTAGAATAATTATCCTTAACATAACCAAGCCATCCATGGTGATTATACTAATACCATGACTCCTCAACCATTGTAATCTCAACGGTGTAATAAATAAAAAGGTGTGGTGAGTAAGAAGTTGTATGGAGCTGAGCTAATAATTTTGGATAATAAAGATGGACCATCGATGGTGAGAGGTATGATTCTTTTTAATTCTACCCTTATACAAGTTTTTTTTATATAGACACATCCCATTCATTTATTTCTTCTCATGCTATTGATATTCTGGGTTTTCACGGTGAGACGATTCCTTCTCTTTTGAAAATTTAAAACCATCTTGGTTAAAGAGTATATTGATCCTTCATGTGAGATGTATGTTATATAACTATTTATGGGGATGAATTGATATGGGATTTCTCTATGCTCGAGATATATTTTTATGAAATAATATTAGGAATGGATTGGTTGTATATGTTCAAATTTCACATAGATTGTTATAAATAAAGGGTTAATTTTACAATTGATGATGGTATCAAGCATATTTTCAGAGGAGAATAGAATGTAAAGTTAGGTGCAACAAGATTGTTGGAATAATTAGTTTTAATGATATCATACTAGTTAGAATCATTGAACTTGGAATCAGTGGATGATATCAATTTTCTAGAAATTTTTGATTAGTTTCCTAATGTTTTTCCTGAGAATTTCTCAAGGTTTCCACCCACAAGAGAAGTGGATTTTATGATTGATCTTTTACCAGTGACTGGTCCTATCTCACTGAAATATTATTAGATGGAAACAATAAAATAAAGTTAATTGAAATTCATGTTGGAAGAGTTGTAAAGCAAAGGTTTCATTCGGTCTAGTACATATCTATGGGTAGTGACAGTTTTGTTTGAGAAAAATGTGGATAAAACTATAAGGGTTTGTTTTTATTATCATAAGATTAAACAAGATATGATAAAGAATATATATCTTCTTCCATGAATTGATGATCTGTTTGATCAATTGAGGGGTGAACAGTGGTTCTCTAAAATTTACATGCATTTGGGATATCACCAACTACATGTTCTGAAGAAGGATATTCTAAAGACCATTTTCAGGAGTAGATATGGACATTATGAGTATGTGGTTTTTCCTTATGGTCTTAAAAATTCACTAATAGTCTTTATGGAATTGATGAATCCAATAATTCAAAGGTACACAAAGTATTTTGTGGTGTTCTTTGTAGATTACATACTAGTGTATTCTAAGAAAAAGGTTGAGTATGAGTAACACATGGAGATATTGTTGGTTATTTTGTAGGATCATTGTTGGTATTAAAAAATTTCAAAGAGTTATTTTTGGATACAATAGGTATGTTTCCTTATCCATGTAATCTCTAAAAAAGGAGTTTTTTATCCAAAAAAGACTGTGATATCTTGGAAACCACTAAATAATGCCTTTTAGATATGCAGTTTACTTAATCTAGCTGGTTATTATCGATGCTTTATTTGTGACTTTTCACAACTAGATTCATCAATGAATGATTTGACATAGATAAATGTTTCATTCCAATGGAATGAGAAATGTCAGAATTCTTTTCAAGAGCTTAATGTTTTCCTTACATTTTCACCAATCTTAATATTTCCATAATCAGGACAAGGATATGTGGTGTATTTTTATGCTTTGAGATTTGGGTTAGGATGTGTTCTCATGCATGGAGGTCATGTTGTTGATTATGGATCATTGAATTTATGGTTTCATGAGAATAACTTCCCAAAACATGATTTAGAATTATCTACTTTAATACATTCTTTGAAGACTTGGAATCATTAATTATTTAGTGATAAATTTACTATGTTTACGGATCATAAGAGTTTGAAAAAGATTTTCTCACAAGGATATTTGAGCCTGATAGAATGAAGATGGATGGAGTATCTCTAAAGTTTTGACATTAACTTGATGTATACACCATGTAAAGGAAATTTGGTACCAGATGAATTACGTAGTAATTCATATAGTGAGTTGGAAAATCCTTTAGATCAATGGAAAATAATGTCGTTGATAATTGAAATTCACTTGTATTGTGAATACCAAAGTGGTGTTATAGTTTTATTTAAATTTTCTTTTGTTACTGATTTGGTTGAGAAGGTTAAAGAGGAACAAACATCTAATTCTGAATGTGTGTCTATGAGTTAAAAAATTCAATAGTGGGGAGAGCATTGGAGGATTTAAATTGGATGGTAGTTTAGTTTTTTTTTGTTTCAATATCAGATTGACATACCTTCGGCTTGTCAGGAACAAATTCTTTATACTTACCACCATTTGATATGGACTATTTATCCTAGAATTGAAAATATGTATAAGGCATTGAATGAATACTTTTGGTGGTTTGGAATGAAAATAAAAGTAGCTGAGTTAGTGATGAGATGCCTCAATCATTATTAGTTTAAGGCAGATTACTAGTGGACAATGTTTATGTTGTAGTATTTACCTATTCCTTTTTGGAAATGATAGTAGATAACCATAAATTTTATAAATGGTCTCTCAAGGACAATTAGAAACACAATTCCATATGGGTGATAGTGGAACATATCACAAAGTCAACACATTCATCCCAATTTGTGAATTTCATATAGTGTAGGACTTGTTTAATATATATATATATATATATATAAGAATTTTTAAAGAGGCATGGTGTACTAGTTTCGATAGTATCAAACCGAGATCCGAGATTTACGTCTCATTTTTGGAAATCCTTATAGAAATAATTTAAAAATCAGTTGACTATGAGTATAGTGTATCATCCTCAGGCGAATGGAAAATATAAAAGGATGATAATTTTTTTTGAATACTTGCTTCAATATTGTGTAATTTATTTTGGTGGCACATGGGAGGAGAACATACCATTAGTGGAGTTATTTTATAACAACAATTATCAAGCCTCGATATATATGGATCCTTTTGATGAATTGTATATGTTTCTTAGAATTTATTTATTTTTTTGGGTATAAATAGGTGGGAATTCATTGGTTGGACCAAAACCTGTGAAAGAGGAAAAATATAAGATTCACTTGATTAGGAATATAATGGAGACAACTCAGAGTTGTCAAAAATCTTATGCGAATCATCATCGAAGGTCATTGTTGTTCGAGGTGAGTGATCATGTGATCTTAATAATCTCCCCAAGGCTTGGGTTTCATCATTTTGGGATGTAGGTGAAGTTATATTTGTGATACATTGTCCTTTTGAGATACTTTAATATGTTGGTGAGGTGAAATATTGGTTGGATTTTCCACCAAGGTTTAGTTCTGTGAATAATGTGTTTCACATATCTTAGTTCAGAAAGTATTATCCTGATCCTGACCATGTGACTTGATGAGATCATCTTGACCTAGAGTTGGATGCTACATTGTTTCATATGCTAATGCATATTTTGGATAGGCAATAGAATGTCTTGCATGGGAAAATCATCGATCTAGTGCGCGTTTTATGGAAACATGGTCAAATTCACGAAGAAACTTGGTAATGTGAAAAGGAAATGGTCAATTAATGGCCTAAATAATTTCATGAAAATTGTAGTTTTTACCTTTATGAGGAAGTAAATACCAATGGTGGGAATAATTTATCACACTTATTTTCTAGTAATTAACTATTTATTTTTTTATTTTGAGTATATAAAGTAATTGGGTTAAGTTTAGGAATGTTTGGAGGAGTTTTGACTTGTTTTTGGGGGATTTTTATGGAGGTTTACAGCTTGATCATGGTTAGTAGAAACCCTCAAACACCTCTAGGAAACAGTTAAAAGGAAAATAGGGTTCAATGGGTAGGTGAACAGTTGGCACAAGGTTTGGACAAACCATTTTCCACCCAGGTGAAACCATGAAAAGTGGAACAAAGGGGCTGAGCATGGTTAGCGCACCATTTTTTTAACATTGCAATTCAATCCTATAAGGGGATGACTTAAGTAAGTATCACCTGCATTGTTGGATAACACTTTTCTAAACCATGCGGCCTAACCATACAGCCTATAGGCGGCCCTCCATAATTTGTAGATCTAATCTTAATTAGAGCCTTAACATCTCATTTTTTTCCTAACAGACCATAACTTGAGTTCCAATCCCTCCTAAGGCTATGGAAACCTTTCATTTCAATTAGAGAGTGATCCTTTGTAAGATATTATTGCATTAAATTCTATATTCTTTATTTAGTTCTCATTCTTGGTGATTTTCTTTAGTTTTATTCTTATTCCCTCTATTATATTCATGAATAAAATCCATTGTGGATATATCCATGTTTTGTGATGCTAATCCTGTTGAGATACAGTTGTGTTGATGGTAGGGAATAAGATCTAAGGCAGGTTTTAGAATATCCAAGGAAATTTTGTTGAAGAATTCATTTCGTTAATCATTTTCACTTAAGTTGTGAGGTAGTTGGATTCACTCTACAATCCTATTTCTAGAGATATAATTATTGATTTCAAATTGATTTAATTTATTGAATTGAATTGTGAAATTTATATGCAAATCATGATAAGAACTTTATTTAGTGATGTTTTTTTTAAATTTTAGAAATTGGTTATTGTGAAAAGTGATTTGTTTTACATATTTTAAAATGATGATTTTTAATGGTCGTTTGATTTTAATTTTTGGGAATTTTTTTGTAGAAATGTTTTCAATAAAATGACTGTTTAAATAAAATGTTTGGAATAATTTTTTGGAATGTTATTTGGCATAAATGATTGGTGTGTGTTTGTTTTCATTGAAGTGGCCATGTGGTAGGGGTTTGTTCCATTGGGGAACTTGGTATGTGGTCACCTTTTGACAAAATTTTAGATTGATGATAAACTAATCATGGGTATGAAACTTTCACCTCAGAATGCATGTGTGGTTGTGTAGATTTGTGGAACTACGTAATGGGTATGAAAAATGTATTTGAAAAATGGTTTGAAATAATTATTTTGTTACTTTTCTATGAAAAACTATTTTGGTTTGAAAACTATTTTATTATTTGATATAAAATACTTTAAATTAATTTTAAACTATTTTATATAAATGTGATAACATTTTCTATCCTAGTGGCATGAGTAGGGAAGTGATTGGGGAAATCCTACTAAGTTTTATACTCACCCCCTATTTGGGAACTTTTGTGAATTTGTAGATATTTTATATCAAGACACAGGTAAAGGTAATATATCCTAGTTCTTTAGAAATACACCATGATACATTGGGCATGTATTGTTGAGTTGGATCTTAGAGATTGCTTGGGGCTGCTTCTAGAGGTCTTGGTTTTCTTTGGGTTTTGTTGTTTTTTGGTTTGTTATTTGTACTCTAATATAGTTATTGGTTATAATTTGGAAATATTTTTATTTGGTATTACTTTGAGTTGTATTACATTATAATCATTCATTATATATATATTTTTATTATGGATATCTTGGTTTTGTTGTTTTGTTTTCAAAGGTAATATCATACCCCAACTATTTATGAATCCTTTGGAATTTATTTCCTACCATTGGTGTCTTGGGGATGTCACCTAAGGCATAGAAACACCCTCCACCTCTTCCCAATCTAATGGATGAGAGGAGGTATGTTACAAATAACTTGATTGTATGATTGATGTTGTCCCTTTATTAGAGTGCATGGTACACATGGATGTGTTGGCAGGTAACCCCCTAAGAAACCTTCTTGTAACACCCCATAATTGAATGTGAATCCCTCATTAGAGTAAATCATCTATTATGAGAGAGTTGGGGAGTTAGATAATCATTTATACATTGAAATCATAAGTTATTTTTATTATTTATCTTTTCCTTTTTTGGGTCCCTAATTCAAACTTTTATTAACTTTCTATATTGTTTTTTTGAAACATTTGAATGTCCACTGATGAGACCTTTTACTTTTCCAAGGGAGTACCCATTTACCAGGTTTTATTCTTGGAAATAGATTCCCATGCAAGATAAGTGGTAAAAAAGTCTACCATCACATTTTTTTTGGTTTTAAATGTAATTTTACAATAAGTATTAATTTTTTTTCTAATTTAGAAGATCAGGTGAGAAAAATAATAGATGATGTCAAAAATAATTTTGGGGGTTTATCTCCACTATCATAGCATTATATAACACTATATAAAGAATATTAGTCCTTTTTAGAAGTATTTAAATCATCTAACATTGTTTCATCATCATATGTTTGCATAATTATACTTAATTTTATGATTGGGATGATAATTTTGACCTTGAATAGCTATGGTGAAGTGCACTGGGGCCATGACACAATGCCACCTATGATACCACAAGACAAGTAACTTTCTTTTAAGAATCCCAAGGAGATACTAGATCCCCCAATTCATTTTCTAGTTTATACAACCACTAAAATTATGTCAATAATCATAGAGGGTATCAACAATACATGGAGTGGAAATGAGTCTCACCATATTTATTAATTAATTATTTTTCACCTCATGAAGTAATACTTATTTTCTTATTCTAGGTTATTTAGTCCTTCAAAAACCATAATGTAGGTGGAATAAGGATTAGATTAGTCTAGGAAAGCCTAAACATCACTCTAAATTAGACCTGTATCTAGGGGATCTACTTACATCAGTAATAATGGTTATGAATATTAGATAATCCTAGAGGATAAGGGGGATATAGGCCTAGAGGCTACTATAATGTATCAACTGGCCCGATGAAGGGAATTATGTAACATCCAACTTCGATCATGTTAACTAATTTAGGTAAGTTGGGTTGTTTAATGGATTGTCTGTACTAGAAATTTTTAAACTTGGGAGTCATAGGGTTTGATTATCGTTCTACCCATATTGTGTTTAAAGATTTAATTTTATATTGAGAATAGATGGAGGCATAGTTGATGGATCTTATCAAGGATGAGTCTAAGGTTTACTTTTCCAAGTCATTAGAGTTGGGTCTTCAGGAGAAGGGTCACCAAGAGGAGAATAAAACATAACTCATGGAATTGGATACTGAAATGACGACTGATATAAACCCACTCAAACAATAATTAATAGCCATTGATTATAGGTTGACTGAAGTGCTAGAAAATGATGAACATTCAAAGAAAGGAGAAGAATAAATTACATTAAATATTAGTGAATCATGTTTATAGGTGGAATTAAAATCTAAACACTTATTAGTGCTATAATAGGTTGTTTAATCCCCATAACAATCAATGTATGAATTGGATCATTTGATAGAGTGATCCCTATCATAATTCTTTATTATCACTTAGTAGTTTTGTTTCCCCCATTTACTTTTATATAATCTCCAAAAAGAGGCTCAAACTTGTGGATGTTCACACCTATTTTTTTCAAAATAAAATGAATCATTTAATTCAATTTTGTTTTATCACTCAAATATACGATGATAGGAAATGAGAGTGATGCTTTATGAAGTTGAATTTGAATATTGGATCAGACATTGATCAAAATCCCCCAACCAATAATAATAATCAATCCACATATATTTTTTTACATTAACTATCTTATATATTATATAAGATACATGAATGTAACAAAAACGTTTTTCAATCCACTTGAACATATGGATATCAAAAAATTAATTCATGACTTCGAGTACATAAACTAGGAGTGGTGTATGAATGGTGATAGGTAGTCTTAGAATGTTATTTAACATATTTGAAACATAGTTATTCCAACATAATATCATTAAAAATATAGGCAATAATTTTTTTTACCATTTACCATGTTTGAAACATTATTTATATGCTACACTACTAATGAGATAATGTTTGTATGAAAGGATTTTATCCATGATGTTTTACTTATTCGGGTATAGTCAGGTCATATTGGGGGAATATATCCCTTCACCATGAATTTATGGGATTCCATTTAGATATAATGATGTGTTGATTATAAATCAAGCATTAAAGACATGAAATAGGTTTTATAGAAAAGGAAATATTAATAAAGGGTTTTAGAAACCTTTGATCCTATCATTATGCATTGAGAAATTTATTAGTGAGAATTGGATCTAAATGAGAAGGACAAGGCATGAAATACCAAATTTTGGAAATATTTTAGTCCGTGAGTCCATGGTTTAGTTGTTACAGAGTGCCTTATACCAATTGAGGTACCAATTTTGGGTCTTATAATCAGAAAATTTATTCTCAATTTATTTCTAGTAACCTTCCTATTCACCTTATTAAAATTACCAAAAATATATATCCCAAATTTGGGAAATATTTCATAGCTCCATTTGAGAAGAACATGACTCACATACCTCTTCTTATTATTTCAAATTCCTTGAACATCAGAAGAGATCTAGGTCTTTGTAATTTCTCCATGATGGTCACACCTCCCTTTTAATGTGGCGAGGTTCATGCTTCTTCTCATCCAATTTGTTCTATACATCCATTATTAAGTCGACTCTTGATAAAGAGGATGGTTAGTGGCCTTCATTTACTCCTCATGCTTTAACTGACATTGATCTACTAAAAGTTTCTATATAAGATCCTACTTTTTGTGTGACTAATCATGTATTAGAGGGACTAATTCTTGGTATCAATGGTTTATTTAATTGATCCCTGATTTCAGACTCTAAACCCTCATCTTCCCAATGATATCAAACATCATTGACACATATTAGATCCCTTGTTCAAGCCAAAAAAGTCCCTCTTATGGTACATTGTGTAGTGAAGGAGGTTGGGGATCGACGACATATCCAGTCCTCATGAATACAAACTACAATGGAAGGTCCTTGATGATTAAGTTTATGATCCAAGAATCTGGACTCTGGGATGGTGTTGAAACTGGTGGTGCTAAAATTTAGGATGATTGTATGGAACTAGAAGCCATTTTGGATCTTGTCCCATTAGAGATGATCTCTATACTCACCTTCAAGGAATGTGACAAGGAAGTGTGGGACACTATTAAGACCATGCACATCATTATTGATTTAGTGTGTAAATATAATTCTTATAAGATCCTTAAAACTTATTAAGGAATGGTTTTTCATAATGTAGAATCAATTAATGACTTCCTGATTCGGATCATTGGTTAGTCAACCATATCACAATGCTCGGTAATCCAGATCCTCAAAAAAAGGTTATTGAGAAGTACTTACATATTGTCACCTCTAGGTTCTCCCAAATTTCTATTTCAATTGATATTATTATCAACATATACATTCTATATGTAGAGGATCTAAAAGGGAGACTCAAATAGGTAGAGGACCATTTTGATCCAGTGCCCACCATCGATGATGGAGGGAAGCTGGTGCTCACCAAGGAGGATTGGGTTGCATAGATAAAGGAGCGATAGATGGGGGAGGGACCCTTCAATGACTCGTCTATAAATAAACACCTCCAATAACCATGAAGAATGATAGATGATTAAAATGAAAAAAATGGTAGAGAAGAATTTGGATCTCATAGCCGCCATGATGTCTCAAGGGACCAATGTCGCTATTGCAAAAAAATGGGTTTTTGGGAAAACTATTTCCACATTAGGCTGAAAAAGATAAGGACCATATAATATTATGTGATAATTATGAGACCATGCTTCTTGTGTCTAGGGTGTACACCATGATGCCTAATTATTCACCACCACGATCCAACACTTCCAATTCCCCATAATTTTAATACATTCCTCCTAGGCTGGTCAAGGTGAAGGTATTTTAATAATAGTATTAGAAGGAGGAACACAATAATGACCTGTTGTACCTTGATGCTAGTGACACAAACTACATGATCGATTACCCCACTATCTTCCTTGATCTTGACTTTGTGATATATGAAATCATAAACATTGGTGAAATATCAATCATCAATATCGAGGGGATTGGGATGATCCTCTTCACCTATAGGATTGGAAAGGACCACATGCTCACGGGGGTGTACTTCATCCTAAGGATCACCACCAACATCATCAGCATCATAAATATTGACAATAATGGTTTTTAGGTACTAATAGATGGAGGAATATTGAAGATTTGTGACTATAAGAATCTCTTATTGGCTAGGGAAAAGTGTTTCCCAGATCAGTTGTACATGTACGAACATGATATTTCACAACTGGTATACATTTCTACTATAGGCTTAGATACCTCATGAAACTGGCATGCAAGGTGTGACCACCTCAATTTTAAGGCTCTACGCAAGCACTCTCAATGCGATATGGGGAAAGGGATTCCATAAATTGGTCATATAGATCAATTATATGATAGATTCCTCGATGGAAAGTAGTGGTGAGCATCTTTCCCCATTTAAGTGAAAAATCATATAGAGAACATCCTCGACCTTTTTCATGATGACCTCTATGGACTGTTCATGATGACGATTCCAAGTGGGAACCACTAATTTCTATTTCTTGTGAATGATATGGGCAATTATATATGGCTCAATATAGTCGTGATAAAAGACCAAGATCTTGAGGAAATCATATGCTTTTAGGACACAATGGAGGTGGAGACAGGGCACAAGATAAAGGTATTCCACACCAATAATGGTGGTGAGTTCAATTAAATATAATTCAATAAATACTGTGATGAGAATGGAATATAACAATAGCTCACATATCCCTATTCACTATAGTAGAATGGGGTCATAGAAACCGTAACCAAATCATGGTATCCATGTATCATATCATATTGAAGTAAAAGTGTGTCTTTAGGATGTTTTGGGGTAAGTCTGTCTCCATTTCCATTTTCATCCTCAACCGAGTACCGATATAGAGCCTTGATGGGATGAATCTGTATGAGTCCTAGCATGAAAAATGACTAGTGGTTCACTTTACCTATAACTTTAGATACATTAGGCATTTCAAGACCATGAAGGATCACTTGAGAAAGTTGGATGATCGTAGTATACTAATGATCTTCATTAAGAAGGAATTTGGATCCAAGAAATACCATTTGTATGACCCCAATGACAAGTGCATGCATATAACACATGGTTTCATCTTTTATGAGGAAGTGAATTGGTATTAGAGCACTGATAAAAAAATATGTGTTGAGTAGTGAGTAATCATTCACCATTTAACACACTATGGTATATATACCAGGGACAATAGAGATCAAAAACACTATTGGAGACCAGAGATCATTACCCACACCCACTAGTGCACTCTTTGCAGATGCTACAACACCAGGCATGGTCAAGGTGATTCATGAACCATCATCCATAGTGTAGTTCTCATCACCACCATCCAGCATAGTGTAAACACTAAACACCGATCATGATGACACCCACTTTGGTTTCACACCATGAAAAAATTATTGGGCTGAAAACACCACCTAGGCATACAATGCGTGAGCTCTTCTCTTGTGATTTACACTTCACTATGGCCAATTATCCAACCTCATTTGGTGAATCAAAACAACACATGTGATGTAAAAATACAATTCTTTAGGATAATATGATGAAAACATATTCTAAGGAAGCAAGGGAGAATTATAAGAAGATGTTGAGTTCAGGTTTCAACATAGAAATATGATGTGCATCCCTAGGTGAGGGAAAAAATGCATTCCATCAGAAGCCCAATAGTATGTCAGCATCCTCCATGGAAAAACCTACTGGGGCCTTGGACACCAAGCTCTCTCACTTGAATTCCATTTTAATTCAAGAGATGTTGGTGGAAAGTAAATTGAAGGATTCAAGGGATAAACAGTTCATGGGAATTTTCACAAAGGAACATGGGTGCACTAAGTTACTAGAGTTGTGCACAAAGAATTATGTAATTGAGATATGGTAAACGTGACCAAAATTAGGGGTGATTATTAACTAATTTAAAAATGGGGATTAATTCCATCATTATATTCCCTCCCCTCTCATTATTTTCCCTTATTTATTTTTTATTTTTAATGGATCAACACAGTTTGACCTCATTAATGATCCTTCATGTTTTTAAATACATTGTAAATATGTATAGATTTTTTGTGTTTATATAAAGTAATAAAAAACCTTCCATAAAAGAGTCCCACTTGGTAGCACACAAAAATTATCTTATGTTATGGTTTTTTTATTTTTCCTCCCCAGATAGTTTCTTGTGTTTCATGGGTGTTGATTTGTTAGGAATTTCCTACACCACCTTCCAATGATTCATCACTTTATAGAACCTAGATTCTATGATAGATGTTTTTATAATTAATCATAAATCATTTACATCAATAATTTCTATAGATTGGAATTTATATCAACCTCGGTGATGGAGTATCAATACTTTAATAGATGAAACTTTATTTATATAATTGGTCAATGTAGATTCATTTAGGTTAGGACCCCAAGTCTACATCTATATGTGTTTAAATGCTAGGCATACCCCTACCTTTCCAAAACTTTATAGTTTGGAGGGGTACTAATAATTCTTTTTTGAAATTTATTTGTGTGGATGAAGGTACATTAAATATATATCATATTATGGAAACTTATTTTTATGTTGAGATTGATTTATCCTTATCATTTCCCTATAATATTATTCTATATGCGAGTTCAACCACTTCTCTATGGAATAATCACTTCTCTATATCTAAAGATTTTTTTATGAGTTTCACCTCCAAGGTCACTTGGATTCTTCTTATAGAAGATGGATCCTTAGGAATGTTGTGTCGTGGACCTATGGGGTTTTTGTGTTGAAAAAAATACCCTTTGGTAAGTTGAAAACTAGATTATTCACAACGGTACTCAATGAACCCCTATTATGTAGGATTAGATATGGAATCCAAGAACCCCTTGGTTTAGTATTCCATCAAGGTGTTTTCTAAAATCTCACTCAAAGAAAGATGGTCTAACCTATATTCCTAGAATCTAGGTGCTATCATTAAGGATCATTCCATTATCCATGTAGTTGGGATGGGTGTTCCCTTCCATGTTTGGTGTGTTTCCCTAAAGTCCCCTCCCATTATATATGGCCTCCCCAAAGATATCTTTTTTAGGTCAGATTCTCTAGATCCTCAAGTTGAGGTCTCTCTAATATCAGGTTCTTATATTCATGGTTAACTTTTTTAGGTGGTGTTTCCGATGCTTTCTCCAGGGCGCGCACGTCTGTTTTCTTGAGTGCGACAGGAGCGGATTTTGTTACCCCGCATTCTCGCTTTCCAAAGGCATGTGACATCCATTCCTTGTTCAGGTACATTTTCTCCTTGATCGAAACTGGATAATGGGATTCCGGTTCTTCCTTCCTTGTATTCCTCCTCAGAATTCGTCACCTAGTCTGAGTATCCCTCATTGATTTAATACATTGTTCATGAAACTCTTCTCGACGCCATGTCTTAATGGAAACTAGTTAATTACACTGCTTCTATTAGGATATTCCAAGGGGTTCGGTCCGGGCAGCAACCTTCGGTTAGGGGAGTGGTCATGTTGGGAATCACTGGCATGTCTGGACGCTAGGGATTGGTGTATCTCTTTTCTGTCCCTTATTATATTGCTTCTCAAGGGCGCGGATGCTCGAGGAATCCCACATCAGACGCAGATAATTATATGCCATGGGAATGTATCTGAGGTTTTATTTATCTTCCTACGTTTAACATAGGGTATTCTGCAAGTTTAACGTCCAGCGGAGACGTATCAGACTGATCGGAACACCGATTAGAGTGGATCAGGCGGAGGAACCCCCTGGAGGGAACACCGATGTTGGGGCCGACACATGGGTGGCTTCCCGAATGCTGTGAGAGGGAATGAGGTGGCATGATATCACAGGGATGTGGTAGCCCGGGTAAGAATCTGGATGGACGAAGGTTTTGGGATTGAGCCTCGTGAGGCTTCCTACGTACCATGCCTTGACATGGATCAAAGTCCTTATAGTTTGGGATGGGTTGTGTCAGCGAGCTGATCTGATGATGGACCGGGGGTCTGATGGGTGATGGGCTTGAACCTCATAAGGCTTCCTACGTACCATGCCTTGACATGGATCAAATTCCTCGTAGTTCGGGAGATGGAATGGTGTTTATTGAACTGAAGTTAAGGAGTTCGGAAAAACCGGGTGGTGGGCATGAACCTCGTGAGGCCTTCTACATACCATTCCTTGACATGGATCAAAGTCCACGTAGTTCAGGAAGGGGTGCATCGGCAAACCAATGTGAAGATGGACCAGGGGTCCAATGGGTGATGGGCATGAACCTCGTGAGGCTTCATATGTACCATGCCTTGACATGGATCAAAGGCCACGTATTTTAGATGGAAAATACAGTTTAACGTCATGTGGGACAAGGGTGAACCAATGTGAAGGGGGGTCGGAATGACCGGGTGGTGGGATTGAACCTCGTGAGGCTTTCTATGTACCATTCCTTGACATGGATCAAAGTCCTCGTAGTTCGGGAGAGGGTATCGGAGAAACGACGTGAATAAGGACCTTGGTCCAGGTGGATGGCAGGCTTGAACCTCAGGGAGGATTCCTACCTACCCTACCTTGACATGGATCAAAGACCACGTAGTTCAGGATAGTGTAGGGCTTACACTCTAGGCTACCCAAGGTGTTAATGGGGGCTTGGCACACCAACACAGAGATGGTCTGGGCCAATGGTTGTTGGGATTGAACCTCGTGGAGGATTCCTAAATACCACGCCTTGACATGGATCAAAGTCATCGTAGTTTGGGTGTACAGTTTAACGTCATGTGGGATGGGGGTGAAATATAGTTTAATGTCATGTGAGATGGGTATGTTTTCATGGTTGGTTCTTACTCTAAGCCCATGTGAGTCATGCTCGGTGTGAGAAACAAGAGGTGGTAGAGATCTGATGATCACGTCGCTAAAGGTGTGTCCGTGGGATGTGGAGTGGGGCTTACACGTGGAGCGGCCCAGGGAGAGAGAGATTGGGGCTTACTCCGGGATGGAGGCCTGAGTGTGACAAAGCGCAGTGGGAGAGGGACTTGGGACCGAAGAATGGAGGATCCCCTCCCCTATCATGCCCTCCACTGGCCTTGGCACCAAGTAAGTGAGGAGGAGCAGGGGTGCTTCCTCTTGCAAGAAAAGCTATGTGCTTACACCAATATGGATGCCCTTCACCACAGACGAACTCCACTCTAAGAAGGAGGATATCATCCCTTGTGGAGACTAGGGGGCGTGGAGAATGCACAAGGTGGGGGGACCCTGCATGTGAGGCATGGGGTTAGGCTATAGTTGAACGTCATGTGTTGAGGACGATGGTGCTTGGCAGTTTAACGTCCTGCATCTCGGATGAGGTGGGTTTGCTCCGCACCCCTAGGAATTACATAACCGGTACCCTCTGCTCTTTTTGGGTTGGAAGGCACCAGCAATTCCGTACTGAGGGGGTTTCATGGAGCGAACCATCGATGAGTCCACGTTAGCATGTCTATGCGAAGAAGAAATATCCATTAGCGTGCCTATGCGAAGAAGAATTAGGCGAAGCAACACAATGGGTGGTATCGTCCAGGGGACTTTGAATTCACATCGTGCAAACCTGGAGGGTCGCACGGGAAGAGGGATTTCCAAGCAGAGGGGTCCATAGGTAAGGGCCTTGTGGAGCTCTGTTTCTTCACATGGCATAGAGCACTTGCGAAGGGGTGTGCTTTGTGAAGTGGGGTGCCTTAGCCTTAGCATGGGGCGGGGGTGCAGATGGGAGGTGCTTCGCGAAGTGGAAGGGCATTCGCAGAGCACAGCCTCGCAGAGCAAAGGTGCCTCATGAAGCAAGGTGTCAGGAAGCAATGTGCTTCGAGAGGTATAGTGACCCTGCCTTAGCATGTAGATCATGTGTACATGAAGGGTTCTTCACAAAGCATAAACAATCCGCGATGACCCGAGTCCCCTTAGAGATCCTCTTCCTTCGCGAAAGACCTTAGGATTCGCGAAGGGAATCCCTCTCAGAAGAGGGGATAAAAACAAGGCAATGGGGAGGCACTTCACGAAGCGGATGTACCTCACACAGCTCATGGTTCACCGAGCGGAAGACTGCTTCGTGATTCGGGAGTTGGAAGCTGAAAGGTCGGATTGTCCATCTTCAGTGCTCAGGGGGAGCATGATATTTATAGGCAAGAGGCTCCACAGAGCGGATCTCAAGCGGCGTGAAGAGGGGATTGGGGGCTTCACGGCGGGTCATGAATGTCAACTGGGGTCGCAAAGTGTCCCACCTCATTGCTTCATGGCGGTGTCGCGAACATCAAATTCGTTTGTGGAGTGTACTGCCTCCTTTTCTTCGCTGCGGGCTCACAAATGTCAAATACATTCACGGAGACTCCCACCTTCTTTTCTTCGTGGTAGGCTCGCGAATGTCAAAGGCATTTGCAGAGCCTCCCACCTTCTTTGCTTCACGGAAACCGCAGTGCAGGGGGGATTCTGCGAAGTGGCTTCACAAGGCAATCCGTGGGACTATCTTGGGGCCTTCTCTTTTTACCAAATTTTGGTGCCAGTAATTTCCCCCCCTCAGACATGGAGCTATGGAGAGATCAAGGGTTTAAGTCTGAGGAAAATCGCCAAAATTCTTGGTCATTTGCGGTGCGGACTCACGGAGAGGGCTCGTGAGGCAGGCAGGGGACGCGTAGGCCGAGCGCTCCATGAAGCTCCACGTGGACTGGATGTGCCGCGAAGCTCCAAAGGTCGTCACCTATAAATAGGGGCCCTACCATCCCTTTTGTCCTTTCCCTTCTCTGGGATCTTGTCTTCTTGCACTATTGATTTGCGAAGCTCTGCGTACTCTATGAGTGATCTCTACGAATCGGGTCTTCACGGCGCACATCAAGTCCTCGACTCTATGTTTGCGCTCCGCGATCCGGCTTTGAACGCTGATACATCACCCCCGTGAACAGTCTTCGCGAGTCACCTTCGTGTAAGCGCTTTGAGAACGATCTTCGTAAACCAGCCAAAAAACATCACAGTTCTAGAACGGATGGCCTATCAAGAAGCTGCCCATGGGGTCCTTGCAGATGCCGCCCAAAGGGACGAAATGGTGAATAGTCTGGGGCTAGGGGAGTTATTCCAGAGCCATTAAGACCATAGTTCTTTAGTGGAGCTGCTATCGGAGAGCCAGAAGAACTACCCACTGTGTATGTGGTTTCCCTTGTATGGATTCGGGCTGAGGGATGATGTCTTCATCCTTGAAGTAGGTAGAGATGAGCCAGCTTATTGGTTCTGGAGCACGCCGTGTCAGCACCGATGGTTCGGGGTGCCTGATGGTCATTCCCTAGATGATTTCACACCTATCATCGTCAACTGACTATACAATCATCTGAAAAATGTCGACTGGAAGGCATTGCAGCCAGAGACGTCCCCTCCCCTGTACTGAACCATCCTTAAGGTGGCGCTGGGGAACCCGAAGAAGGGGTGGTCCGAGGAATGGGACCTACGCCAGGGCAACAACTTTACGGATGATTGGGATTAGGCCTACTGGTTAGGCGCATCGTGCGAGGAGTTTGGAGAGGAGCTGAGAAGAGTGGTGCTCTATGAGGTAGCTTGGGCTTCCTAGATCCATATCTACCAGCCGAAGTAGTTAATGCCAGAGCTGTTGAGCCGGTGGTCACCAGGGACCAATACCTTCCACTTGCATCACGAGGAGGTTTGCATCAGCCTATGGGACGTGCATCAGATCTAGGGGGTCCTGATACTGGGGGTGATGTACGACAAATTCTTCTCGTCTATGAGTGTGTGGGAGGATTCAGAGTAGATGCCTCGTCTGGCGATGGCATTGATAGAGCTTGTGCTCGGGGAGGATAAGGAGGTCGTGAGGGTTGTCCACTTCAAGAACTGGTTCAAGAAGTTTTTGAACTTCCCAGAAAACAGGAAGTTCTCGAAGAGGCCTCATACTTTCCCAAAGGGTTCCCGGAGTAAGGAAAAATCACACTGACGGCTGTTGGAGAATAGCCAGTGGAAGACCTGGGGGTTCAGTGTCAGCACTGAACAATGGCCAATAGTCAGGCTGGCGGCATTCATCACATCTATCATCTGTGGTTGGATCCTTCTAGTGAGGGATACAAACATGGGAGTGCGGCCAAGTACATTCTTCATGGCATCCACTTTGGCGACTGGAGGGTGGGTCAACCTGGGGATCACGATTCTTTCCAAGTTGTACAAAATGTTGTGGCGCATCAGCGAGGGGAAGAGGCCACAAAGGGTGTGCGGGCCGTTCCACCTCCTGTACGGGTGGATGGAGGCGCACATCAAGGGGATCTACGAGTATCCAAACCCCATCTCACCTCCAAGGTAAAACTTCTGTCCCTCGATCTTGAATGCCGCAGGGAGCTTTCCAACCAAGCTGACCGCACCATCGGTTCTAAACTGGGTGTGGATGGTGGAGGAATTAAATTTCCATTCATTCTTGATGCCAACGGGGGCTTCAAGGATTATGGACAGGGAACATAAGAGCACCAAGCCTACCTCCTGGCCTTTCGAGGCGGGGTCTTGGTGGCCAGGGTGGACCACGATCGTCTCTACGAGCCATACTCCCATCACTGGTTTTCCATGCAATTCCTGTGCCTGCAGCGGCTGACCCCGCAGATCTACCTGGGGGTGTGCTATGAGGAGCACTTGTGTGTGATGAAGAAGATGTGGATCATGTTCACATGGGAAGACGGTAAGATGCAGAATGTATTGCCTCCACTGACCGCTGTCCTTGGGCTGATAAAAGAATACACCCAGAGCTGGGAGGCGGCCTATCCAGGGGAGACGCTGAAGCGGCCAACCATCCTGGTCGGTGAGGGTGAGCTTCCCCGACCTTGGGGCCTAGGCTGGAAGGTGACAAGGGCATCCTGTAGTGGTGGGGATACTATAGTGGCGATGCTCGCACCAGTTGAGGGGGGAGTAGTAGTAGCAGATCCGGCAGGGACAACGAAGCCGGTGGTCCCAAGATAACAGATTCATCCAGAGGGGCGACCACCGAGGGGAGTCCGCAGGATTTCTACTCAGGCCCTGGGGAAACGATTGCGCCACATTGACATGCTGAAGAATGTTGTCTTCCCAGAGTCCTGGGACATCTGGGAAGTTAACCGGAAATTCCTCGGACCATCGGAGTTATGGAAGCACCTTAACCACCTCGGGATGGACTTTCTAGGAATTGGCCCTATTTTGGCCGGTTTTGCAGTATCCCAGGCAGAGGCGGAGCAATACACAGCTGATCTGGAATAATTTATCCACTCCCAGGGTTCCCTTCACCTGATGAAAGACTTAGTCAGGGTTCTGTTGGGTCATACGGTCCCTCCGCAACCGTCAGCTACTGACCTGAGGGAGCGCTTCCCCCTGCCGGAAGAATCGGACGAGTCCTCCTAGGGAGACGAGGTTGGTAGAGACAGTCCGTCAGAGGAGGGTGAAGTCGGTGATCAATACTCAAATCTCAAAGATTTTGCGGAGTCCCTCAAGGTAAAATCCCAAGTTCCTTCTTCAGAGTCTACCCTTAGGTTTCTCTGGGTTCCTTATCAGTTTCTCCACTGTGCAGGAGGACCTTGTGCATAGACCTCATTCCCGTCCCTCAGTGGGCGCTGATGCGGGACCTTCTAGATATGCACCCGTGGCTGCATGAAGTTCTGTGTCTGGTAGGGCTGGGACAGTCGTGGTGCCTCCCCTGGAATCTCCAGACCTTCCAACCATATACGGGGGGTCACGTCTCGGGTTTCCGACAACATCAGCCCAAGAGCGAGACTAGGGATTTGACCTCTGTAAGTATTCTCTACCAAATTCACAATTGACATCCCCTAACCACATTAACTGACATTTAAGTCCCCTTCATGGCGTGTAAAGTCCTTTAATTGGCCTGGGCTGCTGCGGTGAAGTTGGTCGGGGCTTCTGGTAGCGCCCTTCCCAGGGGCATGCCAATTGTTGTGGAGGTGGACATTCAGCCTGATTGAACTGCAGCACTCCCAATAACTGGTGGGGGTGCCAGTGGGATTATGACTGAGGTTATCGAGGTGGGATATGATGATGAGGATCAACCAGACGATTTAGGCCCCACCACGCCCGATACGACACCAGACGTGGACCCGGATGGGGAGTTCCTTGGGGAATTCCTTGCATACGAGCCGACCAATCGAGCCGACTGGGACGAGACGGCCTCTGACGAGGAGGACAGAAAAATATTCTGTCACCGATCATGGAATCTGATCACACGTTTCATCAATGACACCCCCCAATCACTATGGTTGGATGATATGGACAGACTTCGCTTGCGATTTCGCGAACTGTGTGCTGGCGGAGTGGATTCCCAGCATCCTCACATGCTCGTATGAGATCTTATGATGGAAAAGATTTCGGAGTATAACCATGGCCTTGGTGTGGGTTGGAAGCGGAGGAAGGCGATAAACATCCAGAGGCTCCAAAAGGATAAAGACGAGGTCCAACGGTTGTAGCATTAGGCAGATGAGCACTCGACCTCCCTCAATGCGCAATCTGGGCTAATATCACGATTGAAGGCCCAACTGGTGGAAGCCGAAGAGGGCCTGAGGCGAGCCTCTAGGGAGATGATCGCTATCCGGGCTGACGTGGAGTGGGCCCAGATTTCAGCCAATGAATTGCGCCCTCTCGCCGCCGAGGAGGAGCTGGAGATGAACAAGAGGCAGCAACTCCTAGACACCACCAGCCAGAGGGTGGTGGAGCTTCTACACTCTTTTGAAAAGGTCAATCCGTCCATGGGGGGAGTCGACCCACGGGTACTGTAATGATTACAAACCCTTAAATGTACTTTCATGATTTTATTGTCTGAATGTTGTAGCATGCATGAGTTTTATTGTTCACATTGGTTTACTGCATCCTTGTGATGTTCGCGAAGCGTCCAGCGATCATTCCCTAAGCTCACGTGGGTCGAGCCCAATGCGAGAAACAAGGGATGACCACCTTATCACCACATCCAAACGTAGGAGTGAAAACCAAGATTTGGGCATCTGGGGTTTGAACAACCGGTCTGGATTTCCGGGAGGAAATGGGAGGGACCTGACTAGAGGATGAAGCTCTCAGAACAACCGAATTACCATTTTCCTAGCATGCTCTCATGCATGAACGGGGTAATTCCAGGGGCACTGAAATCGATCTGAACATATGGGAATGGGAAGTGTGAATCATGATACCCAGTATTTGGAACACTATGGGGGTGGTGTGATAATAAAGAATGGCTTTTGACCATATTCAAAACATATCATTCTTATTGCATTAGCCTAGAGTGGGGATAGCAAATGAGGGTCAACCATTGACCATGTTGGAAACATGGGACCAGACTCAAAATTTCATCCGTTAGTCTTTCGAAAAATTGTCCCAAGACAATAGGTGGGCCATGGGCCGAGAATCCATATTGTTAGGGGGTTCCTCTAGACGTGAAAGAGGACGAGGGTCTGAATAAGGGGCACGCAAAGCGTGGAATGTGGAGTGAGGGTTTGTTCCAACAGAATCAAACACTCTTGAAATTACTCCACAGTGGTGGGAGCGCACTAGATGGTCACATCAGTTTGATCATGGATCATTCTTTATTTCAGATAGAGCCTCTCTAGCGAGGGAGTTGTATCTTCCCAATGTCATCTTGGGGCATCCCAAACTTGTTCAGGGAGAAGTTGTAGTTTCACCACAGGGGCCAGGCCAGGGGGCCAGAAATAGGGAGGAACAAGACCTTAGGATTCCTGGGGCTGGACCCTAGGAAAAAAACCGGGGTGTCTCTACGTATCCCATGAGGATGGGAATCATGTCGTATGTAGTTATGGAAGCACAGTTTAACGTCATGCAGGATGATGAGAATCCTGTCTGCACCGATACACATCCTACCAAAACTACTAAGCCCACGTGAGTCGTGATCGATGTGGAAAGCAAGAAGTAGTGGTGGGACTTTCTCGACACAGGAAGGGGCATGTTAGGGTGAAGGTATGCTCGGTGAATATCGACCCAATGATGCTAACTCATCCATGTAGCACACCTATACGCATGAAGAGACAAAACCGAGTATGCCGGAATTCCACTGGAACATGAGAAAGTGGAAATGTGTGAATCATGGCACTCGAAATCTGGACCACAATGATGGAAGTGTGAAGATGGAGGATAACTGTTAACCATGGAGGAAATGCAGCATCCACATCACGTTATCCTGGAATTGGGATAGAGAGATGATGGTCGACCGTTGACCATGTTCGAAACATGGGGCCTGTCAAAAACGTTGTCAAAGATCCTTAGGGGCGTTTGACCAAGATGGTAGGTGAGACGATGTAGCATGAGACTAGGCCGTTAGGAGGTCCCTTTAGATATGGAAGAGTATTATGATCCAAATAGCGAGCTCATGAAGCTTGGACATGGAATGGGGGGAATTTCCCCATGAAAATTCCACACTTTGGGCTCTATCAAAACACATCTGAATATGACAACGAGAAGTATTATATAGAGGGATTAAAGTCCATTTTCATAGGGAGATATTAGTTTAGGGTCATAGAACTCAGACTGTGGATGTTAAGAAATGTGGGAGACACATGGTGGGGTAATTACAAAAACTCGATGTGAATGGGAACCGGGGGTTCCGACCACCACACATTCCTTGGAGAGGTTTTAGGTCAAGGGACGAAAATGAGATTGAGTTGGGCCTGAGGAAAAGTGAATAGGTGTTTCTAATTACCCCATGATGATGGGGATAAAGCTGCACGTAGGTCTTGAAGTGGCACAGTAAGGTACCAGTGCTAGAGAAAAAAGGAGGGTGCGGGCGTGGACCTTGCACCAAGAGAAGTGGAATTTGATAAATCTTTTTTGTACTTTAAGGTGAGTGGTTTTTTTTGTGAAGTGATAGGACTAGGGTATCAAGCCCTGGCATTGCCCCAAGAATCAAGCATTAATAGGTGTTGAAAAATGGTATGGCGTATGCCTAATACCAAACATAGTGTCCCTTTGGGTGAGGACATCACGATGTAGTGCCATTTATCATCGTACGACCAGGACGATAATGTCATAGTTTAGGGTCATGTGATGGGACCAGACATTCATTTTACCATCATACAGTGTAGACGTAGTAGAGATGATGCTAGGTGGGGAATGTGTACGGTGAAATAAAACATACCCGGCGTGAATGGGGAAATGATCCTGTATCACACCGTACGCAATTCCAAGAGGGGAACCTCGGGCCAAGGGGCCCAAATAGGGGTAAGAGGGAAAGGGGCAGGAGACACTAGCTCCCAAGTGAGATGGAACCGAAAACGAGGCGTCCGGGTGGTCCCACGTATCCCATAAGGATGGGAATCAATCCACACGTAGTTCTGCAAAAGGGGCGATATGAAAGGATATTAGTTTACGGTCTTAGAACTCAGACCATGGAGAAGTAGGACTATCCCATGTAAGGGAGGACCCTAACCCAATCCCTAATCCTACCTGAGTTAAAATCGGTGCAAGAAACAAGGGAGGATACAGTATTCACGATACATGAGATGCATGCAAGGAGGAAAATCGGTGAATCCCCAAACGATCGCCCTGTCACGGCTTTTTTTCCTCCTAAAGTGCTGATGCACACTGAGGAATAGTACCAAGAGTTTTGAAGTTCTTCTTGGAAATGGTGAGATGGAGGAGGATGTAAATCATGTAACCGACATTTTGGTCTTAATGGGGTAAGCGTCGCGATGGAGAATAACTGTTGACCGTGGTGGAAATGCAATATCCATATCGTGTTTTCCTGAAATGGGAACAACAAATGAGCATCGACCACTAAACATATTCGCAACATAGGATTTGTATCGGTTTGTTGTCCGTGACCCTCAGGGGCGTTGGCCCGTAATGGTATGAGAGCCCTTAGGCCTAGCATCCAAGCCACTCGGGGGTCCCTTCGGGTGTGAAAGGTGATAGAAGCCCTAATGAAGGGGAACAGAAAGCCTGAAAAGTGGGTGGAAGCATGTCCGAGCAGAGTTCAAAATTCCAGGTACCAAACCAGAGTACCCTAAGGCACATTGGTGAACCACTGAGGAGGGTTGATGAAGGTGTTCCGGAAGGATAGGGTAGGCCAAAGGGCCAAGGTTAAATAAAGATTTCTGGGAGATGGGGCTGGACCCGAAGTCTAAACATTCGGGTGGTCCTACGTATCCCATAAGGATGGGAATCAAGCCACATGTAGTTGTCGAAGAGACCCGGGGGGTAGGATACCCTAACGAGGGGTTGTACGGCACGATGAATAACCCGACGTGAATGGAGGCATAATCCTGCATCACACCGTACGCTCTGGGTAAGAACTTGGGTCGGGGGCTCGAAAAAGGCCGAGGGGCCTGAGGTTGGGCCCCGGTCAGGAAGGCCTGATAAAATTGCAGTTTAACGTCTTATAGTGAGGGAAAGGAGGGGAGTAGGATACCCCAAACAAGGGAGGTGTATGGCACGAAAAATAACCCGACGTGAATGAGGACATAATCCCACACCACACCGTACACTCCCATAAGATAACCTGGGTCGGGGGCCCGAAGGCCAAGGGGCCTGAGGCTGGACCTTAGATGGAAGGACTGACTAGTTTGCAGTTTAATATCTTACAGTGAGGATGAAGGCTATGGGAAAGGTGTCTCATCCGGGGATGTGTACGGTGAAGTAAGCAACCCGACGCGAATTAGGACATAATCCCATACCACACCGCACAATCCCATAAGAGAGAACCTAGGCCTGGGGGCCCAAAAAGGCAAAGGGTCCTGAAAATTGGAATTTCCCAGAGGAAGTTCGTCATTTAGAGATATAACAGGGAAGAATGAACCACTACACTTGATGTTTGGGACCTCTTGGGGTGGCCCCAACGATCCAGGATAGCGGTTGACGATGTTCGAAACACAGCGTTCTTATAGTGACCTGAAACAGAAGCAACAAATGAGCATCGACCGCTAACCATGTTCAAAACGTGGGACTTGTATTAGATTTTTGCTCAACATCCTCTAGGGAATTGTACCTAAGTGTTAAGAGAGATCCCTTAGGCCTAGCATCCATACCATTTTGGGGCCCTTCCAGACGGGGAAGGTGATGTAATCCTAGTCAAGGAGTGGGTGAAGCATAGTTGTAATCATCTTTAAAAGAGGTGAATGTCTCCAGGGAGTGGGATGTACGGCCGGATCAAAGTTATCTTGATGTGAATTTGGGAAAAAGTTTGCCCCCTGTCATACATCTTGACCCGGGGGGAAGATTCTGGCATTTGGGTTGGCCAACAGACGAAATGTCCGGGCGTTCCTACTTGTCCCATGAGGATGGGAATCAAGCCATACGTAGTTCTTGAAGGCCATGTAGTTTAACATCGTGTAGTGAATACATGGGAGGATATAAAAACGGGAGTGGGCACGTGGTGCGACCATTACAATCCTGGTATGAGTGGCGCTGAGGAAGCCTACAACATATCATGCGAGGATCCTCTGATAGAACTATACCCAGGGGGATAGTCGGGAAGAGTTCAGATTGAGCTCAAGAAAAAGTGTCTGAGCATTCCTACGTATCCCATGTAGATGGTAATCAATCCATACGTAGTTCTAGAAATTCATTTTAATGTCATGCTGGATGATGTGCAGTTTAAAGTCATGCCAGACTAGACAGTTTAAGGTCGTGTTGGACCATCGTGCAGTTTAGGGTTATGTGGGACCATCCAGTTTAATGTTGTGTAGGACCATTAGTCTTAGGAAAGTATTTATTGAGGAACTTGGCATTGGTGGGAGGATTTATACGCTCACCCTCTATGGTTACCAGGGAGTATGCTCCATTGGGGTAAACTCTGTGGACTATGTAAGGTCATTCCCATTTGGGATCCAAATTGGGTGGTTTCCTTCTAGGGATCATTGATGCTCTAAGGGCCAATACCAGGTCACCTTGTAGAAAAAAGCGGAGGTGAAACTTCTTATTGAAGGCTCTAGACATCTTATTCTGATGTCTTTCCAGATTGTGTAGGGCATAGAGCCTATTCTCGCCAAGTGATTCTAATTCAGCTAGATGGATTTCGGCCACTCTATCTGGAGCCTTCTGGTCATAGACCGTAGTACGTAATGAAGGAAGCTAGATCTCAATGGGTAGGAAGACCTCAGTCCCATACACCAGGGAATATGGGATCACCTGGGTGGAGTTACGAGTCATCATCCAATAAGCCCAGAGGGCGTTGGGGAGATTTTCCAGACAAATATTCTTATTCTAGACAACCATTTTCTGCAAAATGTTCGAGAGGGTTTTCTTGAACTCCTTGATCTTTCCATTTGCCTGTGTGTGATAGCGGTAGGTATGGTTTGAACATATATTGTACTTGGCGTACAATTTCTTCATCTCAGCTGTTCAGAAGTTGGTGCCGTTATCGGTGAGGACGATGTGACAGCCTACAAACCGGTGGATGATATTGGAGCTCAAAAATTCAATCATGGAACGGGCCTTGACTTCCATTAGTAGAATTGCCTCTGCCCACTTGGAAAAGAAATCTGTGGTGGTCAGGATGGACCTGCATTGGAAAACTGTCACCAGTGGATATGGTCCCATGACATCGAGTCCCCACACCGCAAATGGACAATAGTACTTGGTGGAGTGGAGAGGTTCTAGCAGCTGATGCAGGAAGTTAGCATGAACTTGGAATGTGTGGCATCTCTTGGAAAACTCGATACAATCATGGATCATAGAGGGCCATAAGTACCCCAGTCTCCAGATCTGATGGGACAGCTTTGGCCCAGCCTGGTGGGCACTGCAGGAACCGGCATGAACCTCTTGCATGACCTATGGAATCTTGACTCCTTGGTTGCAACGGAGGAGAACACCATCGAAACCGCACTTATAGAGGATCTGATCAAGACTGAGACCAATCTAGAGGGTAAAATGCAGCGCACATCGTCAGATTTGATCGCGCTCGGCCCGATTAGTTGGGAGGCAACTATTTTGGAGATACTCGACAAAAGGGGCTCTCTAGTCAAGAGTCACTTCAACCACTGAATCAGACACCCCTAACAGTCCTGACGTGGAGGATCCGACAATAAGATGGATTACTCATAGGCCGTCATCATCCTCTGGGGTGACGGGGGAAATGACTCTCTGGTGTGCCACATGTATAATTATATCATCCTGCTCAGGCTCTGCAAGTGATGCAGCCAAGCCGTCCAGAGCATCCGCTTGACCATTCTGTGACCGAGGGACATGGGTAACCTCCGGTTGAGAAGGTAAATAGGCCATTAGATGGAGGGTATGCTCCAAAAATGGTATGAGATCAGTCTTCCTAATAACATAGCCACCGTTGACTTGCTTGATGACTAGCCCAGAATCCCCTTTCACATGAAAATGGGGCACATCAATCTCGAGGGACAGCTCAAGGCTAGTGATAAGAGCATGATACTCTACCTCATTGTTGGTCTAGCCGTATGAGAACATGAATGAGTACAAAAGAATAGATTGCCCCGGGGTAATGAAGAAGATACCTAGGCCCACTCTGTTGAGCCTAGGATCATTGAGCCTCCTACTGGTGGGACTCTGGGAGGCACCGTCAAAGTGAATTTTCCAACATGGGAAGGTATGATCTACCGAGAGGATTGCCTCATCGGGAAAATCCAAGTCTAGGGACTAGTCCATAGAGGTTAGATGAGCAGCTAGAAAGTCTGCCAATTCTTTCCCCTTGATACCCTTCTAAGGCACGAAAGTGATGTCGAACTGCTGGAGGATTACCGCCCACCATGCTAGACGGCCGGTCAACATGGGGCGATTTAGAATGTACTTCAACGAGTCTACCAGGAAGACCAGCTGTACCTCATAGTGCAGCAGGTAATGTCACAACTTCTGCATAGAAAATACGAGCACAAGGCAGCTCTTCTCGACAGGGGAGTACCTGGTCTCTGTATCGATAAGCATGCAGCTGAGGTATTAAAGACTATTCTCTTCCCCCTCATTGTTCTTCTGGTAAAGAAGGGCACTGAGAGATCAGTCTAGGGTAGTCACATACATGATTAGTGGCTTATCGGAGATGGGTGGCATCAAGATTGGAGGATGGAGTAGATACTTCTTGATTTCCTCAAATGCGGTCTAACACTCTTCATCCCACTCATAAGTGGTTCCCTTCTTCATGAGTCGTGAAATGGGATTACACTTGCCATCCAGATTCGCAATGAATCGGCGTATGTAGGATAAGTGGCCTTGGAGACCTCGAAGCTCCCTAATACTACTCGGGGGAGGCATCTGGATGATTGCCTTGATCTTCTCTAGGTCGATCTCGATGCCTCAGTACCTGACAATAAAGCCAAGAAACTTCCCGGAAGTGACCCCGAAGGCACACTTCAACGGGTTCATCTTCAAGTGGAGGAAATGGAGGAAACCAAACACTTTATCAAGGTCCTTGAGATGGTCCTAGCACTGGAGAGATTTGACAACCAGATCATCCAAATAGAACTCCACCAATATCCTGAGGATTGTCTTGAATATGTGATGCATGACCCGCTAATAGGTGGCACCTACATTCTTCCGGCCGAAGGGCATAACCTGGTAACAGAAAGTACCTTGGGGTTCCCTGAAAGCCCTGGAATCTTCATCCTTGAGGGAAATTTGGATCTGATTATATCCAGAGTAACCGTCCATGAAGGAGAGGGCTTGGAACTCGGCTATAGCGTCGATCAACAATTCTGTCACCGGAAGGAGAAAATCATCCTTCGTACAGTGACAGTTGAGATATCAGAAGTCGATACAGACTCTGATATGTCTGTTCTTCTTTCTTACTGGCACAATTTTGGCTAGCCACTTGGGGTACTGGACCTCCTTGATGAATTTGGCTTTGATGAGCTTGTCAAATTCGGCCTTGACCATGGCATTGTGAGAAAGGTGCATCTTTCTGGGAGGCTGATTGAACCCGTGATGGTTAGTCGGGAGACCGAGATGGTGGATGGATACCTGAGGATATAGTCTTGGAATCTCACTATAACTCTAGGAAAACACATCACAGTGTTGTTTAAGGAAGTCCACGTACCTATGCTGTTCCTCGAGGGACATAGTGGCACTGATCAACGTGAGCCTCAGATCTGCCTCGCTACCAAGGTTCACCTATACCAGTTCATCAGCCGTGGAAGAGACGCCTTTTTCAAAGGCAGGGGGAGCATCCTCCAAATCCTCTTCTTCACTTGCGGAGGAGAGATTCCCAGTAGGTGAGGCTTCCCCTTGGTCGGAGGAACCTAGCGAGAGGCTGGTACCATCATGGACAACGGTGGATAGCGCATCAGGAGATTCACGTGCTGCTGAGACCATAACGATGAAGGAAGTCGATCCAATCCCATCTGGCCTACAGCCTAGGGGGCCACGCTTGATGATATCAAAGTAATAGTGGTGCGTTGACTTGATCCAGTTAATCCCAGCCTAGCGAAATAGACATGTATGACGTACTTCCGTTTCCATGGGGCGGATATCCCAATATCGTACGGGGGTAGGAGGTTCCGGGATCACCTGAGCCTGGTTTGTGTAGGAGTATGAGGTGATTTTCCATCGTCACTTGGACTTAGGAATATGCCTTCCTCTTGTACCCGAGACAACAAATCATTGCCCCATGTCGGGGGTCGTAGCCTCCAATCGATGGATTGGGAAGACATAGGCGTCATCCAGACCTGCCCAGGGGTCACTTGTGGCCGGGGCGGGCTCAACCTCACTTGACTGAATCTGCTTATCCTTGCTCTTGTAATATTCAACATCCAGATAACGGGCTTCACAAGAGGCAAAAGGAGATGCATCACCTTGGAGTACACCTACTCGACTATTAAGGGAGTATTTGAGGCACTTATGATATGATGAGGGGACCACCACGTACAAATAGAGCCATGGCCTGCCCATCAATGCATTGTATGCGGTGTCCTAAGAGACGACCATAAACTCAGTACTGGAAACTAGGCCACCGAAATGGGTCTTTAGACAAATCTTTCCGACCGGGGTATGATCTATCCTGTCATATCCCTTGATCCTTAGATCGGAGGGAGTCAGTTCATCCTTGGATAACCCCAGCTTCCGCAACATCTGTGTCAGAATAAGGTTGATCCCGGAGCCAGGGTCAATGAGACAACGGTGAACCTCCGCACCGTTAAATTGGCTGGTGATGTACATCGGGCGGATTTTCCCCTGTATGGGAGAGCCCTTATTCCCTCTAGAGAATGAAATGATGGCCTGGAATTCGGCAGTCTCAACTGCTTTAGCATGAAAGGCTTCTACATCTGCTACCTCCGTCTCAAACTGAAGGCGGCTCCTTAGAGCCTCAACGAGGGTCTCACGCATATCTGAGAAAAAGAGGAGGGCTTAGAGGATGGAAAGCCTCACTGGGATGTCGTCAAGGTTCTTTAGAACATCATACTTCTGTTCCAGGCACGAAATTATACTTACAGAAGGCCGCTCTGCAATTGGAGGCATGACGGGCCCTATTGGTTGGACCGGCGACTGGCTGGTGCGGGAAATATCCCACTGCCCACTGGTCGAAGCCTGAAGAGTAGCAACTGGATGAGGTCCGGATGACTGAGGTCGACCTGTAGCGGGGTGAATCTAGTCACGGTACGACCTAAGTGGTTCTGCCTGATCCAATAGTACAAACGGTGGCGGAGGCGGCCCTGACGACACCAGATGAAGAGGCTGCGAGTGCGGAGCTCTGTGCTAGGCCTGCTGTCTAGTCTTAATGGCATGCATGGGCTGGCTGAAGGTGCCAATTGATGCACCTCGATGACACATATGGC
This sequence comes from Viscum album, assembly GCA_963277665.1. Taxonomy (NCBI): domain Eukaryota; kingdom Viridiplantae; phylum Streptophyta; class Magnoliopsida; order Santalales; family Viscaceae; genus Viscum; species Viscum album. The sequence goes on from OY728138.1 coordinate 1,673,565,246, forward strand.
CATGGCTTCACCGACTTTGGCATCAGCTGGGGACATTGGGGAGGTTTTCTTGACATCCCCCCTCGTCGGGAGTCATATAGGGGTTTACCAACTCGACGGTGTTAACCAAAGCATACCCTTGACTGTCACTCAAAGAATCATCCACCACTGGGCGAATTATAGGAGGTATTCCCATCTCAAGGGGAATAAAGTCGCCAAGAGTGGGGGATGACGACGACATTGGCAGGGCACGTTGCTTCTTCTTGCATCGCCGATGCTTGCTCTTCTGGGAAGAGGCCGGCTGAGATGATGATGCAGAGGTGGCGGTCGCAGCTTTTGAAGGTTCTAGTTGATTCAGGCATGCCCGAATGATGTCATGGGCATGAGAGACCGTCTTGCGAGCCATCCAGTCATCGTACTTCTGGGACCCGTGGCTGGGAACCTGCTGCCACTCACCTTCGTCGTTGCTACTGCTATCTGACCTCACGAAGACACTCGCCACTTGTGTCGAGGCCGGGCCCAGCCTGACTATGTTGTTATTGACTTGGTCTTCAAGCTAATACTTAAACACCTATCAATTCTTGAGCGTGTTCCCTAGAATCCGATCATAGGGGCAGTAGTTGGGGCGATCAGTGAGATTCGCCTCTGCCGACCTTCTGCACTCAGGAAGGCGTACAATCCCCTACTATAAAGAGCTACGGAAGTAACCAGGGACCTGATTCCCACTGAAGGAGTAAGTATGGTGTCTTCTTTTTGGATAGGGAGCCCTTGGAGCCTGTCCTTGATGAGGGGCCATAGGGGCCTGTCGAGGGGGTGGACCCTGATTGTCCCACCTAGGCGGTGGTGGCACATTACGCGGAGGCGCCTGCCAACTCTGGGGACGCTGTGGATCCAGAGGTTGTGCCTGAGGTGGAGGGCCTCTGTGATGCTGTGGGTCTGGTGCTACTAGTAACAATTCTAGCTGCCCGAGGGGGGGGCTCTATTTGGGCCACCACGGCGGGTTTGGCTCTGGCATCTCTCCTTGCTAGGATTACAGGGGACAACAGACGTGCCTTTCTGGCCTGTTGTAGGGATTCTTCGAGGCGGTGGGCCTTATCTGAGAAGTCTCAAAACCCTCTAGGACAGTTCTAAGTGATCAGGGAGGGAACCAATTCCATCTTGACATTCCCTACGCACATCATCAGTAATTAATCCTGATTCAGTGGCATGTAAAGGGAGTATGTGAGCCCCTTCCATCGGGCGACAAAGTCCGCGAATCACTCATCAGGCCTTTGTTTGCACTTGAAGAGGTCTGCGATGTTGGTCTTCCGGGTGGTAGAGCTGAACTGGTAGAGGAACTGCCTACGAAGGTCCTCCCAGATGGTCACAGATCCAACGGGGAGCTGGTTGTACCAGACAAATGCTGACCCCTCCATTGTCTGAATGAAACAACGGATCTTGGCGGCCTCCTGCTGCGCTGGAGTCCCCAACATGGGCCCACACCTCGATTTGAAGTGTGCCAGATGTTGCGGTGGGTCCCCTGTCCCCTTAAAGGGGGAGAAGGTGGGATTCCTAAAACCCGGAGGTTCCAACTTATCATCCACCCAAGCTGGGTATGGCATGACATATTGTGGGATTGCCACTTGCCGCATTTCCAATGCCTCAAGGCGGGCTATGAGTGCTGTCATAGGATCATCCGGGAGGGGGTACCTATCTTGAAGGGGATCCCTAACCACGAGTGTGTTACTGGACTCTTCGACACGGTTGATGGGTTCAGTGGCTCGTGGAGCGACTAGTGGAACGGCCTGCGGGGCAGCTGGGGGAACCCGGGCTGGATTCCTCAGATTTCCTCACCTTTTCGGAGGGTTTGGTGAGATATACTGTGCCCTCTTGCCGTGAGATCCAGATTCAACCCTGTCATAGGGAGCGACATGATCAGGGTTCCTTGGAGGCATCTCGCTGAGGTGAAGTTTTTCCTGCCCCTGCTGCCCCGGACTAGGATCACTATAGTCGGGTCATCGCTCTACAACACATTCAGCCAGGAGTTCATCAACCAAACTATTCTTCTCAGCAAGTTTCTGGCGCAACATGGCCTTCTCAAAGTCTTCCTCCATCTTCTGCACTGAAGAATATGGGTAAGAGTTCTTGATAGCTCCGATATGCTCTTTTCCCTTAATGAAATTCTAGCTGAGAACCAATGACTCTGTGGGTGCAGGGAGACCTAGGAGGTTCCTCTACTGACGAGTAATCCTCCCTGATGGGACCAACAGTGATGACACACCCTCATGGGGTAAGTCTCCATCGATAAATTCCATCACATCCTCCTTGTCCACTATGTCAGCCATGTGGACCGTGACCCTTCCCAGGGGCATGCCCTTAATATCGTATAGCGAGTCAGGATGCCGTCAGATAGGGATGAAGAGGAGGGAAGCATAATGCCCCCAGCCACAGACTTGCACATGGGGGGGTAGCCTCCCTGATGATTTTTCAGAGTACCTTGATACTCTGAACGCATTGCTGGTGGAGGGCATCATGACAGCCTAGTGACTCGAGGCGCTGGGCCACTGGGAGTGCGGCCAGATCGACTAGATGACACTGATCACTGATGTCTTAAAAATATGATTGGCTCCTTGGATAAACCACACACTGATGATGGAGACTGAAATTCATCGACCAAAGGGTATAGAGGAAACACTCAACTTCCTCTGGGGTGAGGGATTCGGGTATTAGAAATCATGCGCTGCAGCAGGCCAGAACTTCCCAGGGAAGTGGTCCGCTGCCAGGATGCTCCAGAAGCTCATCGGCTCAAATTCAGGGTCTGGACCTTGATTTCTCCACCCGCCAACTGGGGGTGGTTGAGGAACTGGCCATGGTACTGAGGCATACCGCTGGGATGGCAGGTTGGCTGGTGGAGAATACGGCGAGTGGGATGACTAACCACCGATTCTTGGGCTTTCCTCCGAGGAGTGTAGCGACCTAGCCGCTACATCGCGATAGGAGGGGCTAACGGCCACCGTTCCTGGATTAGGGGCTAGGGCTTCTGGTGGTGGGTCGTGATGCTTCTCTCCTACCATTGGTCTCCAGAATAGCTCTCTGTGATCTCTTGTGAAGGTAGAAAGCACTTCCGGTGATGATGGTGGTGACTGTATGACCGTAACTTGCAGGGTCACCAGATTTTAATCCTCCTGGATAAAACTATGGAGGGAAGAATGAATCCTATGGACCTCGCATTCTGGGAGCACTAGGCTGATGCTCCTCGTCCCTGCCCCGACCCTTGACTCGGATGAGCGAGGGGAGGATTCCTGAGTTGAGTCGCACTCTTCTTCAGAGTCTAAGAAGCAGACCAGTTTGATCTCCATCTGAGCCTTCCCAGGAATCTTCTTGTGGCAGTGAAGACTCCCCTTCCTGCCCCTGGGTGGCTCCTCGGGACAGGGCTGATTCCCGATATGTGTTCCTTCGACCTCGCTGGTTCCAGGGCAGAGAGGGTTTCCACTTGAGACACCTGGGGTGCAAGGAGCACCGGGAAAAATGTAAAAGGGGACATGGGGAGGACCTCCATGAACAGCACCTGAGCGGGAGAAACCTCCGTTGGAACCGGAGGGAGCATGGGGAGGACCTCCATGCTTGGTGCGGGTGGAGCGAGACTGACCTTCACCCCTCTGGTTGCTGAGGCGAGGAGGGACTTATCCAGATGCGGAGAGGACATAGGGAGGATCCCCACGTTGGAGAGATACTGGATGGGTAACATCTCCACATCGGCGGTCAGGGGTAGGAGGAAGAGCTCCATACCCGGTGTGATGGGCATGAGAGAGGCTTCCGTACCGAATGTCACTACTATGGGGAAGACCCTCATTCGGATTGGGGGTGGCATGGGGCAGACCTCCATGCCGAGCCTCAAAGCGGGGAAGACCCATGCTCTCTATGGTGGTGGTACAGGTAGGACCTCCGTATGGGGTGTCATCGATGTGGGTTGGTTCACGATGACCCCTGCTCATGCCCATGACCAGGAGAGTCAACCCAGCCTTCCCATGGGGCAGTTGTGGCCTCGATCCCAGCGGGGCGTAGGAGAGCCCCTGCTTAGTGTGTGTAGGGACTTGACGATATGCTTCGGCGGTGGCTCGATCCATAGTATCCATCGACGTTGACGCCCCTTGGTGGGCATCCTTATCTCGTACTTGACGCTGGCGTCGAGTCAGGTGAGCCGGTGATGGTGGTGCAGGTGCATAGCTTACCTACTCCTCTGGTAAGGATGGGTGGTGACACTGATGCGGTCGGGTGGGGTCTCTTGCTAGGAGCCCCTGAATTGGGACTGTGACCGGGATGGGCTGGACGTCACCCACCTCATCAGTGTAAGGCAGGGAGTCGTCAAAGTTCTCTGGTGAAAGGCTCCCAAAACAATTTAATGTTGGGGTGGGGAGCAGCGGCTCCCTGCGCGGCCCTTGGGGGCGGCGTTGATGGTGGGGCCTGGATGCCTCCAGGTCCAGGCGGGCCATATCCTGGGTTGTTATTATTCCCTCCTCCTCGTAAGGACGTTCGATTTCATTAATTACCCTTTGTTGGATAAATTCTGATGGGGAGATGGGGCATGGATGCCCCACGGTCGTGGACGTAGAAGCCGTTGCAGAAGCGGTGAAGCCACGCGGAGGGGATGTGCTAGCATTTCCCCTGCCCCTGCGTAGGTGAGTGGGTGGTGATCGTGTTCTTGCGGCAGTGACCTGATTCCTAAGAAGCAGAGAGATGGTCTCGTCAGTGCTGAAAGGAAAAGGAATCAACGACCAATTCCCCAGTTCCATCCCGTCTTCTGTGACCGGTAAGAGGCATCCACGCTGACAACGTCGCAGAACAGGATGTCCAATGTACTACTGCCCCAACTTCTGGTGAGTTTCATGCCAGGCCCACTATTTTATTTCCGAGACCTGGTGACATATAGCTATATCTGGTGACATATCAATCTATGGATGCCCCAAGTGTTACTAATCTTCATATTGAGAAGAATACCTTCATGTCGGGTTCACCATTTCTATTTCTGATGCTTTCTCCGGGGCGCGCGCATCCGTCTTCTTGAGTGAGACAGGCACAAATTTTGTTACCCCACATTACTTATTTCCAAAGACGGGCAACATCCATTCCTTGTTCAGGTACATTTTCTCCTTGATCAAAACAGGATGATGGGATGTCGGTTCTTCCTTTTGTGGGTTCTTCTTCAGAATTCATCACCTAGTCCGGGTCTCCCTCATAGATTTAATATGTTGTTCGTGAAACTCTTCCCGACGCCATATATTCATGGACACCAGTTAATTATGATGCTTCTATCAGGACATAATAAGGGGTCCGGTTAGGGCAGCAACCTTCGGTTAGGGGAGTAGTCATGTTGGGCATCACTGGCATGTCTGGACGTTGGGGATTGATGTGTCTCTTTTCTGTCCCTTATTATAGGGATTCTTTAGGGCACGAAAGCCCTAGTAATCCCACATCAGACGTGGGGAATTATATGCCATGGGAATGTATCTGAGGTTATACTCAACTTCCTATGATTAACATAGGGTATGTCTCAAGTTTAACGTCCAGCGGAGACATATCTGACTGATCGGAACACCGATTAGAGTGGATCAGGTGGAGGAACCCCCTGGAGGGAACACCGATGTTGGGTCCAACACATGGGTGGATTCCCGAATGTTGTGAGAGATAATGAGGTGGAATGATCTCACCGTGATGTGGCGGCCCAGGTAATAATTAGGATGGACGATGGTTTTGGGATTGAGCCTCATGAGGCTTCCTACGTACCATGCCTTGACATGGATCAATGTCCTCGTATTTTGGGATGGGTTGTGTCGACGAGCTGACATGATGATGGACCGAGGGTCTAATGGATTATGGTCTTGAACCTCGTGAGGCTTCCAATGTACCGTGTCTTGACATGGATCAAAGTCCTCGTAGTTTAGGATATGGAATGGTGTTTGGTGAACCGACGTGAAGGAGGTCAGAACGACCAGGTGGTGGGATTGAACATCGTGAGGCTTCCTACGTACCATGCCTTGACATGGACCAAAGTCCACATAGTTTAGGAAGGGGCACATCGGTGAACCGACGTGAAGATGGACCAGGGGTCCAACGGGTGATGTGCTTGAACCTCATAAGGCTTCCTACATACCATGCCTTGACATGGATCAAAGGCCACGTAGTTCAGATGGCGAATACAGTTTAATGTCATGCAGGATAAGGGTGAACTGATGTGAAGGGGGGTCGGAATGACCGGGTGGTGGGCTTGAACCTCTCTAGGATTCCTACGTACCATGCCTTGACATGGATCAAAGTCCTCGTAGTTTGGGAGAGGGTATCAGAGAACCGATGTGAATAAGGACCTTGGTCTTGGTGGATGGCGGGCTTTAATGTTAGGGAGGCTTCCTACGTACCATTCCTTGACATGGATCAAAGACCACATAGTTCAGTATGGTGTGGGGCTTACACTCTAGGCTTCCCAAGGTGTTAATGGGGTCTTTCCACACCTATAAAGAGATGGTCACGGCCAACGGTTGTTGGGATTGAACCTCATGGAGGCTTCCTATGTACCATGCCTTGAAATAGATCAAAGTCCTCGTAGTTCGGGTGTACAGTTTAAAATCATACGGGACGGGGGTGAAATACAGTTTAACGTCATGCGGGACAGAGGTGTTTTCATGGTCGATGCTTACTCTAAGCCCACGTGATTCATGCTCGGTGTGAGAAACAAGAGGTGGGAGAGACCTGATATTCACGTCGTGAAAGGTGAATTTGTGGGATGTGGAGTGGGGCTTACGCGTGGAGTGGCACAGGGAGAGAGAGATTGGGGCTTACTCCGGGATGGAGGCCTGAGTGTAACATAGCGCAGCGGGAGAGGGACTTGGGACCAAAGAAGGGAGGATCCCCGTTCCCTATCACACACTCCACTGGCCTTTGCACCGAGGAAGTGAGGAGGAGCAGGGGTGCTGCCTCATGCAAGAAAAGCTACAGGCTTACACCAAGATGGTTGCCCTTCCCCACGGACGAACTCCACTCCAAGAAGGAGGATATCATCCCTTATGGAGACTAGGGGGTGTGGAGAATGCCCAAGGTGGGGGGACCCTGCGTGTGAGGCATGGGGTCAGGCCACAGTTTAACATCATGTGTTGAGGACGTTGGTTTCTTGGAAGTTTAACATCTTGTAGCTCAGACGAGGTGGGTTTTCCCCACACCCTTAGGACTTACATAATTGGTACCCTCTGCAACTTGTGGGAATGGAAGGCACCGACAACGCCGTACTGAGGGGGTGTCATGGAACGAACCATCGAGGGGTACATGTTAGCGTGACTATGAGAAGAAGCAATACCCATTAGCGTGCCTATGAAAAGAAGAATTAGGCAAAGCAAAACAATGGGTGGTATCGTCTAGGGGACTTTGAAGTCACATCTCGCAAACCTGGAGGGTTGAACGAGAAAAGGGATTTCCAAGAAGAGGGGTCCATAAGAAAGGGCCTTGTGGAGCTCTGTTTCTTCGTGTGGCAGAGAGCACTTTCAAAGGGGTGTACTTCACAAAGTGGGGTGCCTTAGACTTAGCATGGGGTGGAGGTGCACATGGAAGGTGCTTCACAAAGTTGAAGGGCATTCACGGTTCACAGCCTCACGGAGCAAAGGTACCTCACAAAGAAAGGTGTCGGGAAGAAATTTGCTTCGCAAGGTATAATGACCCTGCCTTATCATATGGATCATGTGTACATGAAGGGTGCTTCGTGAAGCATAAACACTCCGGGATGACCCGGGTCCCCTTGGGGATCCCCTTATTTCATTAAATCCCTTAGGATTCACGAACGTAATCCCTCCCAGAAGAGGGGATCAAAAAAAGACAATGGGGAGGCACTTCGTGAAGCAGAAGTATCTCGCACAACTCATGGTTCACCGAGCGGAAGACTGCTTCGTGATTTGGGAGCAGGAAGCTGAAAGGTCAGATTGTCCATCTCCAGTGCTCAGGGGGAGACCGATATTTATAGGCAAGAGGCACCGCGGAGAGGAGCTCACGTGGCGCGAAGAGGGGATTGGGGGCTTCACAGTGGGTCACGAATGTCAACTGGGGTCGCAGAGCATCCCTCCTCATTACTTCGCGGCGGCGTCACGAACGTCAAATTTGTTCACGGAGCATCCCACCTCCTTTTCTTCACAATGGGATCACGAACGTCAAATGCATTCATGGAGCCTCCCACCTTATTTGCTTTGTGGAGGGATTGTGAAATTTAAATGCATTCACATATCCTCTCACCTTCTTTTCTTCGCGGAGGCCACGATGCTGGAGGGATTCCGCGAAGTGGCTTCGCGAGGCAGTCCGTGGGTCGGTCTTGTGGCCTTCTCTTTGTCCCGAATTTTGGCGCCAACTAGTGTCAATGAAGAGGTGTTTAGTTATTGGATCCCCTCTTTAGTGGATCTTCCCTTGAATGTTCTTCACCCTAGGGATGATCGTGGTAGGTATGATTCTTCATCTTCTTCAGTTTTTAGTTTTTAGGAGAAGTTTTAGATAGTTATGATCTTTATCCTAAAGGAGGAAATACAAAGGTAGGTATTGATAATAACCCTTACTTGTAGGACCCTCTAGCCTTGCTTTCATAGTGGTTCATATGATAGGTTTTCATGATACCTCATATATTTTTTTCTTACCAACCCTTTTGGATCATTGGATTCAGTTAATTAAGATCATTAGGATAATACCTACCTCCATGGTCCATCAGGGGGGATCCTTCTACATTATTAGGAGTATTTTAAGTATATCCACATCCAAATATCATATTTTCATCACCTCTTCATCCGTCTAAGACCCAAAGTAAACAAATAATCCAAATCCTCCAAGGTTTCTCTTTCCACATCCACATGATATAATTGATTATTTGGAATTCCAAGGGCCTGGGATTATAAGTAAAATATGTCTTCCTTTATTATGAGTTTAGTCAAAAACTTGTTTATCTTATTACATTCCTTGAATGGAAGTACAAGGAAGACCCCATATACCTGTTTATGGAAATCATGCATGTGGGGAATTCTATACATGATAGTACGAATAATAATAATTTATAGATGTTAAAAAAATCAATATGTAGGCAAAACTGATTAATTCATCCCATAAAAACATCATGATATAAGTTATTAAATCCTATTTATTAGTATAACTTTCCTTTATTTTTGTTAAAAGTTATGTTCTTGAAAGTAATAATATCTGGAAAACACTATAAGCCTTTAAAAAAGGTCCTCACTGCAAGTTCATTGGTGGTGATCTCAACTTGATACTCAAATATAGAGAGAATAAGGGTGGAAGAAACATCATGAGGAAAGTAATGAATGATTTTAATTCCTTTTTATCAAAAAATAATCTCAGGAACCTATGTTATTCAATAAATAATGTTACATTGTGAAATAAAAAACATGGAAATCAGAGGAACTGGAGTGTCTTGGGCCTATGTTTATCCAACCAGAAAGGGATCACCATATTCCCCAACACTACCATTTCTCATATGAATTAGGATCTTTCTAAGAACTATAAATTGTTGATCAAACAATAAAAATTTATGGATGGATATTTTGGTTTCATCCTCTCAAAACTCTAGACTTAGGATTTTGTTTTTTGTACACTATGATATCTTTATGGAATATTCTTTAAAATAATCTCAGGTGGCTGAAAGAATACACCCTAGAGTGGTTAAATGGACATCCTATTTATTATACTAGTATGTATTATTTGAAAATGGAAATAAAATTAATCTATATCGGAATAAGATAGATATGCGACGATGATAATTTTGTGATCCTATATATTAAGAAAATAATTCTGGTGGAGAGATTTCTAGAGGAAGAGAGGCATGCTTAGTAAATATACATAATTTTTTAGCTAAAAGTGGGATAAATGAATACTAACTGCTTTCATGAATGAATTAAATAAGGAATGATTTTTGAGAATATCAAAATGTAGTTATATGATGGAACTTATACCAGTGATATAAAGGTAATCGTTCCTCTTTTTGTTTCATATTTCTCTTCTTTACTCATAGGTTCATGGACAAAGAGTAGGGGAAGATACCCAAGTTAGACAGAAGCTAAATCCTTATTCAATAATATTACATGATCCACTGATGAGCCATAATTTTTTTTAATGGAAACTATTATAAAAAAGGATAAGATCAATTAGGCAATCAATAACCACAACTCAGATAGTGCACCAAACCCTAATGACTTTCTAGGTTCTTTTTAAATTTCTTCATGGTATATCATAAAAAAGTGGTAATCAATTCCTTATAATAGTACTTCAAATGGGGGATGCTCTATAGATCTAGTTTCATGAAAAATATTGTCTTTATTCCCAATGATAAATATCCAAGATCCTTTAACTAATATTATCCTTGAAGTATGTATAACTTCTCCTACAAAGTTATCTCCAAAATACTAAATGAAATACTCTCCCATATCCTCCCCAACATGATATTATAATAATGACCTAGATTTTTTTAACGAAATAAGTATAAAAGGTTGTATTATATTGTCATAATAGATACTGATAGATATTAATCAATTTTTTTAAACTAATATCATGGGGAATATTGAAATGAAAAAAATACAATGACATATTGGAATATTTTTTTTAAATCTTATGAGGAGATATGGTTTCTCAAAGTGGGTTTGTGACCCATTATTTAATAATTAATCCTCCCTATGGTTATTGATCACTCTAATGGGAATGAAATTTATATTCTTTAAGTAAACACATGAACTCTACCAAGGAGATCATATTTCTCCTAGGCTTTTTTTTGGCTCAAGAAGTGATTATTAAGAATCTCAACAAATCTATTACTAATGGGGATGTTTTTTTTCCGAGGTGCAATACAAATACATAGGTATTTATAACATTTAATTTGTAGATAGTATGATATTATTATTAAATTATAGATATTTATCCATTAAAAGTTTCAAAAACATACTGAACATATACGATATGTGTAGAGGATACAAAATCAATACTGCTAAAATTAGAGTGATTATTCTTGGTAGATTCATACCCAGATGAACTCAAATAATTGAAAGATGGATTGGATTCTTAAAAAAACACTTCCCATGATCTATCTTAGAGATACACTATATTATAAAAGGATATTTATCTATCATTTTGATGATTTAGTAGAAATAATCATAGGTCAAATCAAAAACTAAAAAAGTCAGTTACTTTCTTTTTGAGGTAGGATCACCCTCATTACCAGTGTGATTTCTTCTATGTCTATGTATATTATATCAGTTATTAGGGTCCCCAAATAAATCATTAGGAGTATTAAAATCTCACTCAATGGATTCATATGGTATTACCACCAAGAATGAAAATTACAAGGGTGATATGTTCATGCCTTTATAAACCAGTAAAATAAGAATGAATCAGTTCAAAATACTTGAGGAATTCATGAAAATAACACAAGTGAAGCTAGCATGGGATGATTTAACAGGCCATTTTTGTTGATGAAATTTGTTCAAACCAAATGTGGGAGGATATTTGATGTGACACATAATGGGATTTAATTTTATTCCAATTTTGGTGGATAATTTAGAGAACCTTTGGTATTCATCTTGAGAATTCACATTAGATCACAGGGAATAATAATATCATCTTATGGGATGATAACTAGTCCGATTAATCTCTTTACATACCAGGGTTATTATATCTCAATATAAGATTCTAATAGGAAATAGAGTACCCAAGTTTTATGAATATTTTTCTTTATGATGATCAATATACCCTCATTTATTACATTAGTCTATGTGATGAGCCTAACCATTTTTTTTACCCATGAAATTTTGGGCATGTTCTACACTTCCAATTATCTCAAACTCATCCTTGTACAATAAGTCTCTAACCACTAGGATAATATATTTTGGAACAAATATATTATTGTAAAACATAACTTACTAGTGTGGAATATTTTACATAGATATATCCCCATAGACAATCATATTCAAAATAAATTAGTTCATTTAGTCTCTAAATGTTTTTTTTCTTGAACTAAAAATTGGAGGCAAAATATCACATATTCTTAGAAGGGGATGGGCATGAGTCATTTGGAATTTCATTAGGAATTGTATGGGAATATAAATTTACATGATATCTCTTGACCATTTACTATTTCATGGTTTCATAGTGTGGATGTTGTTTCCATTAAAGGTTGGGATTGTTGTGTTGAATTTACCACTCGATAATGGACATTATGAGAGGCTCACAATGAGGACACACACCCAGGAACTCAAGATAGGATTTATAAATTTAAAATGAAAATATTTACATTTATCATTGACATGGGATCATTATATATATAGGGTATTTATTCACCCATATTTTGGAACCTTCGCTTTCCTTTTTTTCAGACCCAAATAGGCGAAATCAGTGATGTGGAAAGCCACTAGGTTAATAGGAAGAATATAAGCGTGGGATTAAAACTCAATATTAGTGGAGATTATGATAATGGTATAATTAATTAAATAGGTATCATGGGTGATGATCAGGGTTCATTTGAATTATATTTTAGACCCTTTTATGAAGAGGGTAACCCAATCATCGTAGAAGCATATGATATACTCAATGAACTTCTTACTTGAAAATTATAAGAAATCCCCCCCATATTATGTGGAATAAGATTTTTCATCCCTTGTAAAATATTTCATGGGATTATATCCCTTAAAATAGTCTATAATTTACTTTATTAGGGAATTCAAGAGACTAATTGACCATGATGTGGTTATTCTACATACTTTTCATGTGGGAAACAAGGTGATAGATATCATAGATGCCTAAGGTGGTCCAAATGTTACTATAAAGACGTAGACTAGATTAGGATCCCTAACTAAATATTAAAAAACAAATTTTCATGGGGATTCTATTGGTCTTCATCACTTTATACCCATTGAACTCTGCTTTGTTATTTTCACCCTCTTAATTTATTTATTTGTGATTAATAAGGAAATAAAATTGATGTGAATATCACATGATGATCTAGATGATCTTATTGACCTAATATAAATTTTAAATGGGTTTAAAACCCAATGGAAAATAAAATTTTGATTAATAGGGTGAATTTTTACATGAATAGGGATGAAAACCTGACATGAATAGAGGGATAACCCATGAATATTTCATTCAGAGGGAAATCGTGATACATTTTTGTATTAGATCACCATAGTAGATGTAGTTTAGGGTGTAAAATATTTACATGGTCCTAATTCTAGGTATCATAGAATCACTATTTATCCTATGAATATAGGAATTAAGCGACACATAATTCTAAATAGAATGAATGAAAAATGGGAATATAGAGAACCTTGATGTGAAGGTAAGATCATTGGAACGAGGAAGTGACCATAATGTAGACATGGGTAAACTTATAGGGGATAATTTACATATATTGAGTGCATCAATGTAGATTAATATAGGGTTTACTCTAATTGGTTTTAGATTCATGGTCTTAGTGAGTGTATATTTACCTTTTCTAGTTCATTTTTAATGCCTACAATCATTATGAATTTTTATTTTCTTCATGCTATAACATTTTCTTAGGAAATATATAAGTGGATTAAAAAATGTGAATTAATTTTAACTAGTGGAAAAACCATTTAACACATCTGTATTTTTCACGTCGGTTCTATATAACTGACGTGAAAAGCTATAAAAATCGATTTATCACATTTGTTATTTTATAACCGACATGATAAATCGATGAGAATCAATTTTTTTTGTCGGTTATTTTATAACCGACGTGATATATCGAATCTTGGTGCTTTATCACCTCGGTTATAAAATAACCAATGTGATAAATTATTTTCTATGTCAGTTATTAAATAACCGACATTACAAAGATAAAAAAAATAATTTACCACATCAGTTATTAAATAATCGATGTGATAAATCTTTTAAATGATTTATTGCACCCTGTATTCAGTCATTGTATTTTATTCGATCAGGCAACCTCTGACTCATCTCTATCATGTGGAAAACCTAGAAAGGATTCCTCAAAGTCATTCCCTCCAACTTCATTTTACCAACATCATTCATCATCTTTATTAACATCAGATCTATCAGGTCGACTCACAACACACAAGTAAGCCTCACATGACTCAGTTTAATTTTTTATTTTTCACAATGCTCTAAACTAATTTTTTGAGATGTTATTCTTCTATCTTTTTTCTTGCTATCATGGTAAGTTTCATAGTGTTAATTTATACCATTCTAAATTATTTTCTGGTAAAATAAACCTATGGATGTGATATCATGCATGCTTACGATTTTTGTGTGTTCTATCATGTGTGTGTGCGAGTACAGGGGGTTTCCAAGGGGTGGGGTGGGGGGGGGCTGTGCAAGTGGGTGGGGGTGTCCAGGGGGTGGGGGGCTGTCCAGGGGGTGGGGGTGTCCATGAGGTGTTAAAGGGGGTGGGAGTGGTGTCCCGGGGGTGCGTGGGATGTTTAAGGGGGTTAGGGGGTGTCCAAGGGGGTGGGTGGGAGGGGGTGTCCAGGTGGGTGAGGGGGCTGTCCAAGGGGGTAGGGGTGTCCAGGGGTGTGGGGGAGGGGGGGTGTCCAAGGGGGTGAGTGGGATGTACAAGGGGGTAGAGGTGTCTAGTGGTGGGGGTGTCCAGGGGGGGACTGTCTAGAGGGATGTGGACTGTCCAAGGGGTTGGGGGTTGTCTTGAGGGTTGGGGGATATCCAGGGGGGTTTCAGAGGGGTGGGGGGATATCCAAGAGGGTGGTGGTGTCCAGGGGGTGTCCAAGGGGTGGGGGTGGGGGGGGGGTGGGGGTGGTGTCCAGGGGGTGAGGGGAATGGGGTAGGGGTGTCCATGGGGTGGGGGGTGCTGTCGAGGGGGGTGAGGGGGCTGTCCAGGGGGTGGGGGTATCCAAGGGGTAGGGGTGGGGGTGGTGTACAAGGGGGGTGAGTGGTCTGTCCAAGGGGTTATGGGTTTTCTAGGGGGTGGGAGTGTCCCGAGGGGTGGGGGGATTTCCAAGGCGGTGGTGGTGTCCAGGGAGTGTCCAAGGGGCCGGGGGTGGTGTTTGGGGGGGGGGATTTCCAAGGGGGTGGGGGTGTATAGGGGGTGGGGGTGGTGTACATGGGGTGAGGGGGATGTCCAGGGGGTGGGGGTGTCCAAGTGGGTATGGGGTGGGGGTGGTTGTCCAGGGGGTGGGGGTGTTTAGGGGGTGGGGGTGGTGTTCAGGGGGTGAGTGGGCTATCCAAGTGGGCATGGGGTGTCCAGGGGGGTTAGGGGGCTGTCCAAAGGGGTTGGGGGGCTTTACAGGGGGTGGGGGGCTCTCCAAGGGGGTAGTGGTGTCCAAGGGGTGTCTAAGTGGGTGGGGGTGTTGTCTAGGGGGGTGAGGGGGCTTCTTAATGGGGTGGGGGTGTCCAGGGGTGGGGGGGGGGGTGTCCAGGGGGGTGAGGGGGTTGTTGAGGGGGAGAGAGTGTCCAGGGGGTGGGGTGGGGGGCTATTCAGACGGTTTGGGGGGCTGTTGGGGGGGGGATGTCCAAGGGGGTGGTGGTGTCTAGTGGGTGTCCAAGGATGTGTGTGTGGGGGGGTGTCCACGGGGTGAGGGGGCTTTCCAAAGGGGTGGGGCTGTCCAGAGGGGTTGGGGGGCTAACAAGGGGGTGCCCAAGGGGGTGCCCAAGGGGGTGGGGGTGTCCAGGGGGTGGGGGTGCCTAGGGGTGTGTGTGTGTGGGGGGGGGGGGGTGTACAGGGGGTGTCCAATGGGTAGGGATGGTGTCCAATGGGGGTGAGGGCGCTTTAAAAGGGAGTAGTGGTGTCCAGGGGGGTGGTGTCTAGGGTTTGAGGGGGATGTCTAGGGGGTGGGGGTGTCCAAGTGGGTAGGCGGTGGGGGGGGGGTGTCCAGGGGGTGAGAGGTGGTGTCGAGGGGGTGATTGGGCTGTCCAATGGGGGTAAGGGGTATCTAGGGGGGGAGGGTCCAGGGGGGGTGGGGGTGTCCATAGGGGGTGGGGGTGATGTTTAGGGGGGTGCCCAAGGGGAGGATCCTAATCGTGCGCAGTGCCTGAGTTCTTTGAAAATGCATTTTTTCCATTTACCCTATCTAATTTTAACACCAAAACGCCTCTTTCTCCCCCATTTGGAACATGAAACCCTAGGAGTATCCTCCTCCTCTTCTCTATGCCTCTCACCTTCTACCAATGGTGATTCCATGTGATTTCTACAAGTTTGGGGGTGATTTTTCTGTATAATATCCTCCTTCTCCCTCTACTTCCTTCTTCCTTTTTCTTCATAGTTGTTCTTCTTCATTGGTTCCTTTGGTCTAGGGTTCTTGTTTCTTTGTTTCTAAATTTTGGGATTTTTCTTGTTATGGTTCTTTTTGGTATTCCTTTCTCATTTGGACCTTCTTGAATCCATTTTGAGTGTTCATCATTGAAAGTGTCTTGGATTGAGGTAGGTTTCCCTATGTATGACCTTTAAATTTAAGAACCATTGATTTATTGAGGTTTATACCTTGATTTGATGCTTGTTAAAAAAAAATATATATTTTTTTAAATATTAATTGAATTAAATCATGTTGCATTCCCATTGAATTAAATTTTGTGGAATTATTTTACATAGCCCTGCACAACAAGTATTTTATTAAAAGTCTGGTTTGCCCTTATAAGTGTTTTATTATTTCCAAATGATTTTATGCCTTTTAAAATGTGTTTCAAATATTTCATGGATTCCTAAATGGTGTGTTTGGATAATTTTGAAAACGTTTTTCTTTTAGAATAATGGGTGTGGCTCGGTTGGCACTTTCAGAAAGTGGGTTTTCGTTGAAAAACCCTCCTTGGAATGTGTCCCTTGCCTTATCATTATTAAAAGGAATGGGAATGTCCTTGGTATGGGACTTCCATTGTGCATTGATGGCCCTAAGGCAAGGGGAATTCCTGGGAGTGGTGTTCTGGGGTGATTCTTGTGGGTGTGTGGCTTGTGTGTGTCTTCTGCTTATTATTTATATACAGTTGATTGTTTGATACTCCTCATATAACCCCCATTTTAGACATAAAATGGTAACCTATAATTTTTAGAGGATTATTCGAGAATGCTTGTTGCACTAGTTTAAGATTATTCTCTGGCTAATTGACCCTTGGTATAAACACGCTCTGCTTTGTGGATGGTTCCCCTCGTGCATTAGGGCTGTTTGATTGCATCAAGAATGCCAAAAGGATGGATTACGTTACAATATGTTCTAGATTTTCCCCTAATATCCTAGGTATTACCATGTTAACACTTTTTTATTCATGGAGGATAATCTAGGTGCCTCATCTGGTATGATTACTTGAATATTTCTTACCCATTGTCCTCATTATGTCATCATTGATTATGCTCTCTAATTGTGGTGTGTCTATTTGGTAAAATTTAATGATTGATTTTAAATGTTTTCATGTGGATTATTTTTAGAAAAACTATGTTTATTTTCCTGTATTTCAAACTAGCAATAAATAAATATTTTATTTAAATGAAATGAATAGGGGCAGTCCCTACCCCCCTGGACAGCCCCTACCCCCTTGGACACCCTGGACAACCCCTACCCCCATGGAAAATCCATACCCCCTTGGACAACCCCCCCCACCCCCTAGATAGCCCCTACCACCTTTTACACCCCCTTATTATATATATATATCCCAACTGTTTCATTGAAACCATTGGAATATTTTAACTTCAGGTAGTCTATACCAACGGTTCTTGTAGAATCGTTGGTATAGAGATATTGCAACGAACATCATGCCAACGGTGTGTGAAACTGTTGGGGTATTCTATCCCAATGATTTTAGGGGATATCCCAATGGTTTTAAATCATTGGGATATGTGTAATTTTCAGTAGTGAATGTATACATATTTTAACATTTACACTTCATATTTCTTTTTTACGGATGGGTGAATTTGGTATCCAGTTGCACCCGGATGTATTCTTTGTGTACCTTAAGAAGAAAGGATCGAAGATGAATTTAAAACTGTTATATCTAACTATATTTTCTTTTTAAAATCATTTTCATGCATATTTTATTCAAATATACATAGATTTGTTTTGTATTTCAATTTTTTTTACATTCAAATTATGATATTTTTCACATAAATATATATTTCTATTATCTTAACAAGATGTATAATTTTGATATTTGTTATAGGTAATAATGATTCGATGTTGGATTACGATACATAGAATGAGAATGAATATGAGGAAGGTGTTGATACCTTTTTGGAATTTTCTAAACAAAATATTCCAAGAAGTGACATTTTTTTGTCCATGCATGAAATGTTTGAATATGAAGAAGTTGAAAAGTAGAGATATCAAAGATCATATGATTTGTCATGGTTTTAATCTGAGTTACAAACCTTGGATTTGGCATGGTGAAACTAGATAGAATTTAAGATCTACTGATGATGATGATTTTCAAGATGGTAACTCTGATGGAATTGAAGAAATGATCCATGATATTGCATCAGAACAAATTGAGATAGAACCGACAGTTTCACGTCTATATGGTGATGATGAAAAAACATTGTATCCTGCTTGTACAAATTTTATGGTTTTTACGATGGTGTTAAGATTGATTAACCTGAAGGAGAAACATGGATAGAGTGACATAAGTTTCATAGAACAACTACAATTGTTGAAAGACATTCTTCAAAAAGACAACAGTCTTCCAGATTCACATTATAAGGCCAAGAAAATATAATGTCTGATGGGATTGGGATACAAGAAAATACATGCATGTCTGAATGACTGTATGAAATATAGGAAGTAATATGAATTTCTTTCAGAGTGTCCTAAATGTGGGACATCACAGTATAATTGGAATGAAAAATCACAGGCTGATGTAGAGATTACAAAGACCCCTTATAATGTATTTTGGCATCTTCCTATAATTAATCATTTGAAACATTTATTTTCTAATTCACATGGTGAAAAAAGGTTAATATGGAATGATAATGAGTAGATATGTGATGGAAAAAAACATCATCTAGCTGATTTTCCACAATTGAAGAAAATTGATGAGTAGTATCCTACATTTGGAAATGAAATTAGAAATCTCAGACTAGGATTGTGCACATATGGAATGAATCCATACCGAAACCTTAGTAGCACACATAGTTCATGGCCTGTTTTATTGGAAATTTACAACCTCACTCCTGAAGTTTTTATGAATCGCAAATATGTCATGTTGAGTATAATGATCTCTGGTCCGAAGCAACCTGGAAATGATATTGATGTTTTCTTGTCACCATTTATTGATGATTTGAAACTTTTATGGGAGGATGGTATTAGGGTGTATGATTCTTATAAAATGGAATATTTTCAACTACATGTAGTGCTTATGTTCTCTATAAATGACTTCCCATCATATGTAAATTCATCTGGATATAGTGTTAAGGGGCATAAATCATGTCCAATTTGTGAACAAAAGACTCATATTGTTAATTGCATCAAGGGAGGAAAATATTTTACATGGGTCACTGAAAGTTTTTACCTATGGATCACTCTTATAGAAGACTAAAAAAGTCATTCAATGGATCACAAGAATTTGATATTTCTATAAATTTTTTATCCACTGATGATTATTTTGAGATGGTGGAAAACCTTGATGTGACATTGGGAAAGAAACAAAAATTTGGTAATGATAGAAATATTTGGAGGAAAAGGTCAATATTTTTTGAACTACCATATTAAAGATATCATAAAGTGAAACATAATAGTGATGTCATGCACGTGGAGAAGAATATCTGAGACAGTTTGATTAGAACATTTCTAGATATTAAAGGAAAGAAAAAAGATGGGTTGAATACAATATTAGACTTACTATTAATGGGAATAAGTTTGGAGTTAGCTCCCACTCCTAATGGAAGACAGACATTTCTTCCCCCGACTTGTCATACATTATCCAAGAGGTAGAAAATTATCTTTTGTCAGTGTCTTCATGATATCAAAGTGCCTCAAGTTTATTCTTCAAATGTAAAAAATTTTGTCTCTTTGAAGGATTTTATGTTGATAGGTATGAAATCTCATGATTGTTACATCATGATGCAACAACTTCTACCAGTTGCATTGTGTGGAATATTTCCCATCTATGTTAGAAAGACTATAATGGCATTGTTTTATTTTTTCAATTCAGTTTGTAATAAGGTGATTGATGTGAATGCTTTGAACATTTTGGAAAAGGATGAAATTTTTATACTTTTTCAATTGGAAATGTATTTTTCTCCATATTTTTTTATATAATGGTGCATTTAATGATTTATATGGTTTGAGAAATAAAGCTTTGCGGACTTGTATATCTTCGTTGGGTGTATCCTTTTGATAGTTATATGAAAATATTGAAGGGGTATGTTAAGAATCCATATCATCCTGAAGCCTCTATTATTGAAAAGTATATTTCTGAGGAGGTTGCAGAGTTTTGTACAAGCTAGTTGGCTATGACGGAGCACATAGGTTTGCCTCCATCTCTCCATGAATGAGTTAATAATGAGGGAAAGGGGATTCATTGATTAAAAGTCAAATCATTGTCAGCTGAACAGATGAATAAGTTAGAATTATGCATCTTGAATAACATAGCTGATGCTCAACCATATATCGCATTGCATATTAATGAGTTGAAACAAAGTCATCTAAAGAAGAAAGAAATATGGATTTTTAATGAGCACAACAAAGCATTTTTGTCATGGTTTAAAAAGACCTTTCTTGGTAGATTAGATGTATCAGATAGATTAAGATGGTTAGTGGGTGGTCCATGTTTAAATGTGATAACATGGTCCTGTTATGACATTAATGGCTATACATTTCATACGAAAGATCCAGAAAATAGAAGTGCAGTTCAGAATAATTGTGTATTGGTGTTCGTAGAAGCAATTCATTTTTCAAGTTCTAAAGAAAAAAACCCAATTTCTGCATCAAATTCATATTATGGAGTCCTTGAAGAAATATGGGAGGTTGATTACTTTAAAATTAAAGTTCTGGTTTTTAAATGCAAATGGTTTATTAGTAACAATAGTGTTAGACATGATGAATTTGGAATGACAGTTGTTAATCAGAATAGACTGGAAGACACAACAGATTATATTATAGTGGAAACACATGTAAAATATATTTTCTATGTAGTTTATCAATTAGATATGCAATGGTCTATTGTTTTACAAGCGAAAAACAAAATGTTGGTGAGGAGAAACTTGATGAAGATGCTGATTTATGTGAGATCCCTACTTCCATGGAAAGATTAACAGAACATAATGATGAGCATGTTGAAGACCTGATTTGTGCCATAAGGAATGATCATGATGAAGGAATTTGGGAAAAAATCCATTTGTACATTCTTAATATTACAGGTAACATATGTGTATTTCTTGTTTACATTTATTATTTTCATAAAATGTTATATATTGTAATTTTTTTATTTATTAAAATGAGTATTAAAACAAATAAGTAGAAGTTTTTGTTCATTTTAATTTTGTTTAGTTTAGTTTATTATTTGTACCTTTAAATATATTATATATCTATTATTTTTGTTGAATGAAAATTACTTTATCATGTTTACCATGTTTATCATGTCTACCATGTTTACCATGTTCACCATGTTTACTATGTTTACCATAGTTTTCCATAGTTTACCTTTACGTAACTTATATATTTATTGAATTTTTTTAATTAAGACTATACTACCATTTTTACCATGTTTACCATGTTTACCACTGTTTAACATGCTTACCATATTAACCATGTTTACTATTATTTAACTTAGTTCAATTTTTCATTTTTTGTTTACATTAGTATTGTAGTATTTGAATTTGTATATTTTTGAACTAATGTTTGTTTTTTTTATTTGAAAGATAATGACAGATCAATCTGTTGATCAACCACATGAATCTGGAGATGAGCATAATAATCATACCTCTGGGGAAGAATATTCACATGCTGCTCTTGATGTTCCCCAATCTTCCTCTTGTTCTCCCATAATGACAAAGAAGAGTTCAAGAGTTGGTAAATGTGGGTGCACACGTTTACCAAAATTAACACTTTCCTGAATGCAGGACCAGAGGATACTCATTGAGATTGATGAGAATGATATTCTTAGAGGTCCAAATGCAAAATATTTTTAGAGTTTTGTCTCAACTTAGGGTAAGGGAAAAGTAAGAATTTTGTATGATGATTGGATAAGTGTGGACAAAGTGATAATATCTTAGTTGTGGGATAAGATTTTTGTAAGATCTTTTTCTATTGTTTTCCAATTATTTATTTTTTTCTATTATAATATTTTTTACCTCTTCTTTATTAGATGACATTTGATATTCCTGACACTAGATGAGATAGGAAGAAATGCTTATCGATGGCTGCTAGGATATTGAGGGATTTTAAATCAACCCTGACATCTAATTTCATTTTTGGTCATAGGAGTTATAAAAATCCATATCATATATATCCTTTTAATATATGAAGAGACATGGACATAGTTTGTTGAAAGTATAATAAAAGATTCATTTTTGGTAAGGGCAATGTAAACTTTTATAATATTTCTTATATAAATGATCTTATTAATGTTTTGTTAATGATTTATTATTATTAATTTATAGAAAACAATGACATATCCTCAAGATATCCAACACAAAAATTTACAACCTCATATTTTATCTCGGGGAGGGTATACATTATTCGAAGAACAAATGATGATAGAAAAATTACAAAAAACTGAGAGTTGAGTCTTAAATCTTTGGAGAGGTTTCCCCTCCATCCTCTACATCTAGACATGAAAAATGGAAGAGAGATGGGATGGGAGAAAAGGGGAAATATCTTTTGAATGATTTGAGAATCATAGCTAAGAGGATTGTAAGATATTTATTCTATTTATTTAAGTTAAGTATATTATTTATATAATTTGAATGATTAAAGAAATGTTCAATTAATCAATACAGGATTATCTTGAGGAGAAAAGCTCACAGAGGGTATTTACAACTACTGGGAGGTAAGATATTTTATCTAAAGCATTGGGAAAGCCCGAACATACTGGTCGTGTACGGAGATATTTGACGGGTGTATCAGTAAGAAAAGTGTTTCCATGTTCTTCAACATATTCCATTGAGGGTGTTTATAAAAAAATAGAATCCTTGGAGGATGAAGTTCATAATATTAATGCGATGATGGAGGAAAAGATTATAGCATCGTTATAGTCTATGTTTGCATACATTAAAAGATAATTTTAGACTGTATCTCCAACTCCTCCACCTCCCCCTACAGACCCCATTATTTATCCTTCACCTTCACCAGTAGCTCCCACTCCCCTACCTCAGCCTGCGAACCCCATTTGTTATTCTACTCATTTTCCACAACTTCGTACTTATTATGAGTTATATGTTGATGATTCTCAATATCATATAGTTGCATATGGGCTGTTATATTGTATAGGAGATACAGTTCATCATCAATAGTTAGATAAAAAATAAAAAATAACCGTCGTAAAAAACGTTTTCTGCACTAGTGTTTTTCTCAAACTATCATTTATGGGTTTTAAATTTGATAAGTTTTACATCTATTTATACAAATTTTAAGGTCTTATAACTTATACCATTGGTTATTTTTTTTAAATTCATATATATTAGGCCAGATGATTCTTTGTAGTTTAAGGTCATAAAAATCATCCCCAATAGTACCTTTTAAGGTTATACAATTTATACTAAATGGTTCTTTGTATTTTAAGGTTATGCATCTTAGAAAAACATATCATGTAATTTATTCCTTTTTCATTTGGATAAAAACTCCATGTAATTTAATTCTATACGTTAAATATAATAAAACATGACATAAAATAGAGGTGTGAGCTTCATCCTGAATGTATATGTCCTTGAAGGAATCCTTTTTGTAATTTAGGTTAATGTGCATAAAGAAATGGGGGTATAAAATATCTACTCTAACATTTTATTATACCTTTAGACTTAGAGAGTTTATCTTAACCTTTTCTATGGTCAATTATTAGTCATAGAATCATTTTATATCTTTTCCTTTGTTCTAAAGTTTTTTATAAACCATGTAGAGGAGGATTAACGAGTTTAAATTATTGAATTCTTTTCAAACCTTTAATTTTTGGGGTTTTAGTCTAATAATTTTTATATTTTTATGTACAATTTAAGATATTGAAACATAATAAAATTTTTATTTGTCATTTAAAATCATAGAGATCAAATCGGATAGAGATTTCTAATTTAAGGTCATTATTGGTAATCCCTTTTGTGATGGGAATTGGGTGTAGATAATTTAGGATGACGAGCATAGTGTGAAATAAGTTCCTTGAATCCAAGTCCATGAACCTAGGTCTATTAAACTAGATTTTATATTGCATAAACAACTCTCATTCTCACAATAGATTCTTTAATGCCTGTCTTTCACACACACATATCCTTTTCATGTAATGCTTGTGAACCTAAACTCTATGCCTAGGCTGCCTTAAATGAAACGCCTGACATTACCATGGTGTGAGAGGTGGTTACCCACTTAACACTATGCCCTAGTCTCCCTGTGGTCTATAAATAAACATGATGGCCACCATTATTTGATTTTTTTGGAAGATTAAATGATGTATGTTCTATGCATGCATAGCCTTACCTCCTCCCTCCAAGAAACTCGTAAGTCCGAACCTATGAAATACAATGAATAGGGTGTCTCACTCTAGGGTTCCATATAGCATTGTCACACTAGAGGTACTATACTTAGATGACAAATACTCTAACTACATGAGAATACTATACTAAAGAAAAACATTCCATAGCAGTCCTAGGGGTCAAATACTAAGGATCTATACACCCTATCCATCTTAAAGGAACCTGACCAGGGAGACACTTCACCTATACTTAGATCATGGAGACACTTTTTTCTATAGTCACAATAGGGAGACACTTCACCCTCTACTCACAATACGGGGGGAACTTCTTCCTACCCTCACACTAGGGGGACACTTCGCCCTACCCTCATATTAGGGTGACATTTCACTATATCCTTATACTAGGGTGCCTTATTTTCTCAAACCACAACATGGATGAACCTTAAACCAAGATTACAACAGGGTTCTATGTTTTCCTAGGTCACGTTTCTAGGCATCTTCTTCACCCATTCCATCCACTAGGAACCTACCTAACTATTCCCCTTTAACAACCTCATAAAATGCATGAATGAGATGTGAACATCAGCATACTCCCATTTATCATGTATTCCATTGATAAAATTCCATTCCCAATAAATCCTCCACAATTGAAAGCACCATTAGGGTAATCATGACTATGTGTTCCCTTGATAATGAGGGTCCCTTTTGTATGGATAATAATAAAACATCCCAAATCTCATGATACTCATCTTGGATACCCTATATCCAATATTTAATCATCTAGAGAACCTAGTGGACATATTTGTTCCACTCAATGATCCATGGATATACCATGAGTATCCTACTAGGTGTAATACATAAACATTTCCTTTAATTGAGCCATAAATTAGGTTTAAATCCTTAAATAAGTATAAAAATAATCCCCTCACACATCATTCCCACTCACAGGAAAGGTTAGGGCCTCCTCCTTAGGTTTAATCCCTAATAATTCTCTTAATAATTATTTCATCCCTGTAATATGTCAGTTATCCATTCATATATATGGGCCACCAATGCATAACCACCCCGACTCTTCCTCAATGAGCCATATTACCTATGATAAAACTTTCCTAAAAAGACCATAATATTCCCTATAAGTTAACTTATCCTTAATGGACCATATACCCTATGAGTCATTTTTTTTGTCCTTGTTGGAAAGATAAATGAGTGGTCACGAGGGAGTGAATTGACCCTTTTTATTGAATTTGAAATATACTATCAATGTTAAGATAATATTTCATGGGAAATAAAAATGAACACAAGTATTTTTATAGTAGTTCAGATCAAAGTGATCCCATGTCCACTCTTCACACTCTTAATCTAAGAGTATGGAACCAACTAATTGGTATATCACATTTGAAGGAGAGTGAAAAATCTTAAGACTTTAATTTTTCACACTTAGAGACATGAAACAACTATCACGCCTTTTTTTCACATGGAGGAACAACCTAGAAACTTTTTTTTGAATTGGAGGAAGAACTAGACTTTAATTTTTTTCATACCAAGGTAAATCTAAACCCAATACCTTTTACCAAACCAAGGCACAAGCAGAGGTACCTTTTGAAAGGGTGGTATAACCAGACACTAAGGTCATACTTTTGTATGAAAAATTATAAACTAAAAATCACACACATAGAAAATATAGGGAATTATAGTCTTAAAAAACCAGAATAAAAAATGAAATATCTAAGTGACAAAGTATCCTATGATCACTTTAGTATTGAGGTTATATACGTTAAAGCTCATAAAGTAGTAGTCCAGCAAGGATTAAAAATGTGTATATCATGTCCTTATATTCTCTCATGTTTTGTGATATTTTCCAATGTATGTTTCACTTTGACACATGTATCTATACAACATTTACCCTTCACTGGTTCTATCAAACTATATATATAGATTTTCTCCATGCCAAACATCTTTAAAAAAATGAAAAATACATGCATATCCATTTTAATTATCTTTTATCATATAGAGGTAATTTTATCTATCAATGATAATGAAGTGATTCAGTGTTGAGACAAACCTTGATAATCTATTAAATAAAAAATTATATAAATAAAATCATTAAAACGAGTAAAAATTTAATATAGTAGTGAATATTCTCATAATAATCAATATTAGTGTCTTTATAAGAATTCCCATAAATCACGTGAGACTGAATATATTGAAACACAATCCTTTTACACTTATTATTACATGGTTTTTAATATAAATATACAATAAACACAATCTAAAGACTGTGAGGACTGATAGCTTTGTATGATTGGGTTTATAATTCATAAAAATAAACTAAGACACAATATATTTATTTTAATATCTATAATGAGCTCCAAAATCACATTGAGATCTTAAAACTATATAAGATAACCTAGGTAAGACATATAAAGGGTGAATAAACCAGGAAAAGTGCATAACATGTGAGTCAAATAGAATAACATGACACCATAAAAGAGATGTCTCATAAATAACCACATGGAAGCATAACACAAAGATCATGGAATCATAATATCATGGGAACATTAGAAAGTGGTAGAAACATAAAAAATGAAATAATAAAAAGTCAAGGATAAATGAAAGGGAAATATATAAAAAATTTAGAAGCATTCAATAACATCAGATAAGGATAGAGATAAAGTGTGTTAGAGAGAGAAATTTCAAAATTGAAAGAAAAAGGATGGTTCAATGATATCCTATAGCTTATGTTGTATAATCATTATTCACTTTAACCTAATATCCATAATGATACAATTAATTAATTAATTAATTAATAACCTTTTCAATATATATTTTATTTATTATAATTTTTTATTTTCATTTACATCAATTTATATGAGATATAAATATTAATTTCTCTTTTCTGAGGGTTTTCATTTCATGGTTCCATTGTCGAATCACTTGTGTATAATTATTAAAATTCACGGAAAGTATGAATAAAAATATTGAAGTAAAATTAAATGGTATTCATGTACTTATAAAAATTGAAATAGACTTAAATATAAATATGTGTTTCAATATAGGGAATATTATTTTAGTGAAAATGGAAATGTTATATGGTTAGTTTATTTATTACGTTTTACCAACTATTGCGAAATTGATTCATTTTATATAATTAAATGATTATTAAAACAATAATTAAATTGAAATAAGTTATAAAATACTTATTATAATTGTATATAACCATAATAATAACTTTATAACTATTCATTATGGTGGTGGAGAAAAATGAAGTGTTTTGTTCATGGAGAAAGTGAACCAACTATATCATAAATAACATTTTTCATGTTAGAATCCATAGAGGGAAAGAAAAGAGGATGAATGGTAGATATTCCATTAATAAAATAAAATTATAGTATATATAATATACTTGATTTATTATTACATTTTGGATGTATTTTTTTGGATGATGAGTATGAAGAAAAATTAAAAGAATTGGTTGAGGGGATTACCTTCTCCTTTGGATGTCTCTTCTTGTGCTTCCACTGAAGGAACATTAGAATAGTCTATTAGTGTGACCATAATACCTAAGTTGTGTGGTAGAGGATTATAAAATTAATTGGAAGTAAATTCAGAAATCTCCAAGTATTAGAAGCTTTGAGGAGAATGAGTTGTGAGGGATGATATTTATAAGGGGAGGAGAAGGGTGTTTTTGAATATTATATTCATTAGTTTATTATTTTGGATCAAGAATAACAATAGTATTGATTATTGTGAATATATATATTAAATGTTATATGTGATTTGGAGATAATCTGTGATTACTTCATCCATGACTTAAAAATTAATGTATTTATCGTATAATGTTAAATATCATATTTTTACGTATTTCACTATTCACCAAAAATTCAAAAATTATTGAAAAATAACAATAATTCACCACAACAATTTTTTATGATTATATTCCAAAAATTAATTCCATTTTATGAAAATATTTTTCTAAATATGATAGAATTAATTTTTAAATAATATTCTTATTTATTTTAAAAATACCAATTTTAATATTATGATCAGTTTTCCGACCCTTCGAAAAATTTCTTAAGGCCTCATAAAACTATATTATATTTATAATATAAACTAATATTAATTTATAAACCCATTTTATGAAAATAAACTTTCTTTTAAATCGTTATATTTGTTATAAAAATGGAAAGACGACAAATATGTTTTTCAAAAATACGAACACTTATTTTATAATTTTTAAAACATTTATTTACTTTTATTATGATATAAATATTCCATATTTTCATTTTATAAGATTATTAAATATAATTTTACACTTTTATTGATGAGTATACTATTATAAAGACCATGTTACTAATCCAAATGGTCATATTAATATTCCAGTATTCATATAACAATTCTTAATAGTCAAATTAATATTTTAATGACTAGGTTACTATTCTAATGACCAAATTAGTATTCCAATGGTTAGATTTTTTCTATTCATATTGATTCCATATTTTCTATAAATACATCATATTTCATTCATTATCCATTCACTTCTATTTCTCATAAGGTTATATTTTCTTTTTCAAAATACATATTGCATATTCTACCTCACTTCTAAAGTGTTGTTCATTAGTGTGACTGTTTCAGGGGAACGAGTAGATCTAAATTTTCCTATTATTATTATATTATTATCTATTTTTCCCATTATAATACATTTAATTATTATGGATATATTTTTTCTCTAAATGTAATATTTAAATTAACATAATAAAATTTTATTGGTTTTATCATGTGGTACATGTTCTTTATACTACATTACTAAATATGAAACATTTATAAGGGAAATTCAATTTTTAAAATTTTGGGTTGTTAAATTACTACCCCCTAATAAATTACACCCTTTTAATTTAATTTTAAATACTAAGGTGAAAATAAGTGAGGATACTTCTTATTCACGACTTCCTCTGATTCCCATGTCACCTCCTTGTACTTATTATTTCACTATAGTACTCTGACTAGGTGAGTTTTCTTATAATGTAGAACATTACCTCTATGGTCCAAGATCTTCATTATATTATACTCATAATAGGGGTCATTTTTAATTTATAACACCTCTGAATTTATTACATTTAAGGGATTTTATATACACTTCCTAAAAGAGGGATACGCGGAACACATCATGTACTTGAGACATGGTTAGTGGGATGACTAATCGATAGGCCACAAATTAGATTGGATTAATAATCTTAAATGGGATTATGTACCTAGGAATTAGTTTAACCTTATTCACAAATATTATTACTCTCTTCCATAAGGATATATGAAGGAAACCCTTTTATCCAACCTCAAATTTAGGGTCTCATCAATGATTCTCATCATAGCTCTTTTGTTGACTTTGAGAAGCCTTGATGTGTTACTGAATGGTATTGAACTTTTCTACCATTTTCGTAACCTTTTTAGGAACAAAAAATATTTAATTATCTCACATCATACTATAATGTAAGTGTTCTAAATATCTTCCTATATAGGCCTTAATATAGATCCATTTGGATACTTGAGTGAAAACTATTATTATACGAGAACTCAACTAGAAGAAGATATTGATCCCATCCTCCTTTAAAGTACATAGAGCATCTCTAAACATGTATTCTAGTGTATAGATAGATCCTTCAGATTGATCATTAGTTTAGGGGTGATAATTCATACTAAAGTTCAACTCAGTGTTTAGAGCATGCTGAAGACTCTTCTAGAACATTGTGATAAATCTCAGATCTCATCCAGATATAATCAATAGTGGTGTTCCATGAAATCTCACCACTTATATAATGTATATCCTTACAAGTTTCTCAAGTGAAAATTCCTCTCTAATTATGATTAAATGACCATTATTTGTATGAAAGTCCACCACAAGCTATATAACATTATTTTTTATTAGCATCATTAGAAGACTAGTGAAAAATTACATGGTGATTTTTTCCCATTTACATGTAGGTATGGGTAATGGTTATATCATACCATTAAAAGTTTTCCTTTCAGCCTTTACTTGATGAAACAATAGGAACTTTGATATGTATTCTGTGATATCATTATTTATATTTTCCAAAAAATAGTGCTCTCAGAGATCTCGATACATCTCCATGAACCCTGTATTGAAAGAGATAGTTGAGTTATATGCATCATTAAAAAACTCCTTATTTATCTCAAGATTTTATGGTACACATAGTCATGATCCAAATATTACAAATTATTCTTCATTAATTTTTAACTCTGAGGTTTTCCCTTTTCTTATTTCTTCAACCTTCTTCTACATTTCCATATTGTCTCTTTAATAATCCTTTATCTACTCCAAAAGGGATGGTTGAGAAATAATTTAAGAAAGGAATGATTATGTTCCTTCATTTATGATACCATGTACATACTTTGTAAGTTTAATAATATTTGATACTTCTCAAATTTTATCATTGATAAGGTTACTGAATCCTTTTTAACTTAGAGAATCTGCCTCATTATTTTTTTTCCTAGGATGGTAGTGGATTGAGAAATAATAGTCATTTATTAGCTATAACCATATTCACTGGTGAAAATTAAGGTCCTTCTCTATGAATATATATTTAGGTTCTTTAATCTAGATATATTTCTTACTTCTCCCCACAGATTTAATGTCGCCATATTTTCAAAAGAAATATCACTGAAGTCGACTCCATATCATGTGTTGGATATTTATACTAATGAAATTTCAACTACCTTGAGGCATAGGATATCACTTTATCAATATGTATTAGTACAAAAACTAATCCCTTCTTTGAAGCACCATTGTATAACATAAAAAATTCCTCACTTATTCATAGCATGAAGATTGGTGTAGTGATAAGCCTCGTTTTCAATTTTGAAAAATATCTCTTTATATTCATTAATATAGAAAATATTTACTTCATTATTATTTATCTTGGTTAATTAGTTTTGAAATCATGATATATTCCTAAAAAATCATCGATTTTACCTAACTAGTCTATGGAAATTATAGATCTCCATTACATATACTAGTTTTGGTCACTCCTCAATTTCCTTTGTCTTAAAAGGGCCCATAGATATCCCTTTTATGGTGATAACATTCCCCAAGAATTATAATTCCTCCAAATAGAACTAAAATTTACTTACCTTTTATATATCTTATCTTTTTTCAAAATTATTCAGAAAAGTATTCAAATTCCCTTCATATTCCTCCTTAATTTTAGAATATATCTGAATATCATCCATAAATATTTCCAAAAATTTATCTAGGTAATCTATAAATAATATATTCATTAAGACTATAAATATTTATAGAGAATTAGTAACTTTTAAGGTAATCACTATGAACTCATAGTGCATATACCTTGTTCAAAAGGTAATTTTGGGAATATCTTCCTTTTTAACCTTTAGTTTCTGAAATCCAAACTGAAGGTCCAACTTATAGAAATACTTGTTCCCATATAAATGATTGAACAATTAATCTATATTTTGTAGGGGATACTTTTTCTTTCTCATGATTTTGTTGAGATCATGATAATCAATGAAGAGGCACATTGACCCATCCTTCTTCCTTATGAAGAGGACAAACACATCACATGGTGAAGTACTTGGGTGTATAAAAGCGTTGTCCAGATTATCCTGTAATTTATTCATCAATTATTATAACTCAATTTTGGTGAATCTCTAGGGAATCTTGGATATGATAATAGTTCCAAGTATAAGATCGATTTAGAACTAAACCTATCAGTCGGGAGGAAGATAAGATAATTCATTAGGGAATACATCAGTATAATCCATCAAGATGGGCAAGTATTTGAGCATGATTATATCCTATGTCTTAATCATTTTGGTTAGATGTTATTTCTCATAATGTAATAATTTCCATGCTTGAGAAGAATATTCTAAAGAAGATTCATCCTCCACCTTATACTTGTATAGAATTATAGGATAACTTGTGATATAAAGAGTGATATAGAACTCTCAAAAGTTGATGTAGGATTTATATCAGGACAAAAAATATATGACTAATATAGAATCAAACTCCACTAATGAAAGTAGGAACATATTTACAGGGAGGTACATTCTAAAAACATTGACCGAGGAGGAGTTATATACTTGGGATGCAATAATTTCTCCAATTTATATTATCCTAGTTAATGCAACCTCCATGTTTTGGGGTAGTGTTTGAATATTTTTACTAAAATTTAATGATACAAGTGAATACATAGAACTATAATCATATAGTATATTATATGTTCATCAATGTATAATGACCACACCTTTAACTATTTTATTCTAGTTATTTTAATTTATGATATCCAAAATAAACTTAGGGACGTGAATAATCAAACTAGAAAAAATATAAAAGGGAAAATATGAACATAGAAAGAATAACTTATAAATAAAACACAAATATTTATTCATTTTTCTAACTAAAAAATCTATTAAAGTCCTTGATAATGGTTTGAAAAGAGTTTGTGAATTTTTGAAAAGAATATCCCCTAGGAGTGTCAAACTGAATGTAAAATAAGGAATCTCTGTCATGCACCAAGGGATGATAGATTTAATACCCAATACACCATTTTATAAGTTATTAACCCAAGGTATAACTATTAAAGATCCACATTCACTTGTATTACCTAGACATAGATGCAATTTCTTGAAAACCACTCGCTATACACATCACAAAAATTTCAAGATATTATCCTATACTTAGATTTATCCCTATGGTTATCACTAAATTATTCTAGTAATAATCCCTAAATATAACTATACCTTTATTTAATAACAACTATATATACATAAGTCTTTTACACTTATGATTACATGATTTTTAACATAAATATCCAATAAGCACAACCCAATGATATTTAGGCCTGCAGTATTTAGAATACTATCATCATAATGAATAAAAAAGAAACTAAGAGAAAAAATCTTTATTTTAATCACAATAATGATATCCTAAATCCCTTTAATCTCCTAATACTATATAGTATAACCTAGGGAATTCATAAAAGAAATGGGTGAGCTATAAATTTCAATAAGGAAATTAACATGATAACGAGCATAAAAGATGATTCAGATGGAATAACATGATATAATAAAATAGAAGGATCTTTAATAATGATATTATATTATAACATAAAGAACATAGAATCATAAGATCATTTAAAAATATAAATGTGGAAGAAATATAAAATAGAACATAAGCATATGTCAAGGCTAACCACCAAGACAACATCACATGGTGGACAAAGTCCCATCATGGATTAGGTTCACTCCTTAATCTCACACATACCATCTCATGAGAAAAAACATTACCCAATTCATTGGAGTACATTATAGGTGGACCCATCATAACATATAAATTTTTATGTGTTCCACAAAAGGAAATCAATCATATGGCATAAATATAAGAATTACACATGGAAAGAAATGGGTTTTATAATCTTTCCCCATATGATAATACAAGGAGTTTTCATAATTATTATAAATAAAATAAGGAATTAAATATTTTGGATATTCATATATGAGTTCAAAAGTATATGTCCCAAAATATGGTTTTAATTTGTAAAAATATCATGATAAAGAGTAGATAATTGGGTAAAAAAATGAACTTTCAAAATGGTGTTTTTAGAAATTTGTTAATGTTTTTTAGATATAGAATTAGTATGGAATTTTATTTTAAAAATAGAGGTAAACTAGAGTTTTTATATATCAAATATTCTTTTATTTAATGAAATCATGAATTGGAAAAATACGTTAAATGAGTGTTACATAAAAGGATTAAGGTATAGGAAAATTCTCTTTAATAATGTTTGATTTTAAAGAAGGAACTTGAGAAATGAACTTAAGGAATTTGTTAACACATAAAAATAAGATAGAATAAATTTATTATATTTTTAACATAAATATATAAAAAATTTAAAATCATTTCATAATATCAAAGAGAGAGAGAATGTGAGTTAGAGGGAGATAGTTTATAACCTAAATTAAAAAATTAGGTTCAAATAGACCCCTTACCCTGTGTTCCAAAATCATTATTCACTTGAACTTAATGTCATGAATAATAAAATTAAATTCATTAAAAACTTAATTCATAAAAAAATTCATCTACATTTTATTTATTATAAATTTTTATGTTCATTTATAACCATTTCAATGAGATATAGTGATTAATTTATCTTTTCAAAGGGCATTAATTTCATGGTTCCATGGTCAGATCACTTGTGTGTAATTATTAAAGTTCTTTTAAAATGGGAATAAGATACCAAAATTGAAATAAAATTGTATTCATGTAATTAAATAAATTTAAATGGTCCTAAATACCAACATGTGTTTCGACATAGGGATTATTCTTTTAGTAAAAATGCTAACATTATATGGTTAGATCATTTAGGTTGTTTTATAGAACTTTAAAAACTAGATATGTTTTATTTAATTAAATGATTGTTAAAACATTATAAAAATTTATATAAGTTGAAAAATAATCATTATAATCATATTTAACCATGATAATATCTTTATAACCATCCTTGAAGGTGGTGGAAAACAATGAAGTATGTTGTTCATGGTGGCAGTGAACCAACCATATTAAAAAAATGTTTTTGTTTTATAATCAATTGAGGGAAACATAAGAGGGTGGATGGTATATATTCCATTAGAAAATAAAATTACATTATATATAATATACTGGAGTTATTATTCCATGTTAGATGAAATTTCTTTTGGGGTATGATGAGGAATAAAAATTAAAAGATTCGGTTGAGGGGATTACCTTCTCCTTTGGATGTATCCTCTCATGATTCCAATTAAGGAGCCTGGAATAGACTTTTGGTGAGACCATAAGAACTATAAAATAGGTGAAAGTATTGGTAAGGAAATTGCGTAGCAATCTGGCAAGCTCTAAGGCTTATAAGTTTTGAGGAGAAGGGGTGTTTTTTAATATTATGTTCATTAGTTTATTATTTTTGGATCATGACCACCAATAGTATTGATTACTATGAATATATATAGTAAATTATGCATGTTATTTAAAACGATTGGGTGATTACATCATCCATTTGTCAAAAATTAATGTATTTAGCTTATAATGTTAAGTATTGTATTTTTTCGTATTTCATTATTCACTAAAAATTCAACTATTTTAGTAAAATACCAAAAATTAACACTAACCATTTTTTAATGTTTAAATTACAAAAACAAAGTCCCTTTTTTAAAAATAATATTCTAAATATGAGAAGTTAAAATTTTAAATAAATTACTCAGTTATTTGAAAAACACCAATTTTTATATATTAATAATTTTAACCCCTTGAAAAATAACTTTAGGTCTCATAAAATTATATTATCATTATAATACAACATAATATAAAATTATAAACCAAATTTATGTAAATAAAATTTATTTTAAATCATTATATTTGTTATAAAATTGGAAATAAAACATATTTGTTTTACAAAAATATAAACATTATTTTATCATTTGTAAAACATTTATTTACTTGTATCATGATATATATATGAAAATTTTTCATTTTATAACATAACTAAATATTATTTTACACTTCCATTGGTGATGATACTATTCTAACAATCAGGTTACTATTCCTAATGTTCAAATTATTATGCCAATAGATAGGTTATTATTCTCAATGGTCAAATTATTATTCCAAAGGTCTTATTACTATTCCAATGGTCAGAATACTATTTTAATGGTCTGAATTTTAATGGTAATATGGGTTCCATATTTTTTATAAATACATTATATTTAATTCATTATTTATTCACTTCTATTTTCTCTTAATGTTAAATTTTCATTTTCAAAATGCATATTGCATTATTATAATTTTTCTTTATTTCTATAGTATTTTTTATATGTGTTATTATTCTATGGGATTGAGAATATCAAAATATTCCTATTATTATCATATTATTTTCTATTTTTTGTCACATTGTAATAGTTTCAATTCTTATAGCCATATTTATTCTCTAATTGTATTATTTAAATTAATATAATAAAATGTTGTTCATTTTATCTTATGGTTTATGTTCTTTATACTATATAACTAAATATGACATAATTATAATAAGGTAAATTACACTGTTAAAATTCTATGTCGTTACACACTCTTTATATTTAAAATAATTTAGATTTGAATCTCTCAAATTCCAATAATACAATGTAAATATTTATACATGATTAATCTATTATGATTTTAATTTAATTACTCACAAAAATATCCCAAATTAATTATAATATAATAAAAATAATTTATATTTAATTATAGAATAATTAAAATAATTAAAATATTTAAAATAAATATATAGTGACTCGATATACAAAAAATAATCACAGTAGACCATATTTTTGAGTTTTCTAAAAAATAACTTTTGTGAATACACTACTACAAAAGATGCCTTTAACAACTCTAGAATAGAAAATTATCATCACTAAAAAGGTTCTGAAAACCATATAGAATTTAAAAGTCTTAAGATTTTATTAGTGATAGAAAATCGTTGATAAAGGGGTTCTTTATGAGTACTAAAAAGCACCGATAAATCACACTTTTATTAGATATTTTTGAAGCACTGATAAATGAAACCATTTATCAATGTATTTATTTAGAACTGATAAAGGGACCCTTTATCAGCACTTTTAAAAAAACTATAAAGGTATCCTTTATGAGTGATAATAAATACGCTCATAAAGGAGTCTTTTATCAATGCTACTTAATGCGCTGATAAAGGCATAATTTAACAGCACATTTAATAACACTAATAAAGGGGAATACTATATTCTAATGAAGGAGGGAACATTACAACACCAAAAATAGGGCATACTATAGTGTGAAATAACAACACACTATAACACCAGAAACAACACCATAATTTATAAAAATTAGATACAAACAAAAAATTCAAAAGAAAAAAAATTTCCAACACAAAATCAAGAAATAAACACTGTTATAAGGAAAAAGACCGCACCTGTATAAAAAAACAAGACACCCATGATCGAGCTGAAGAACACACATATATAAGAAAAAATATTATTTTATCAATAATATACAAAATTAAATTAAATTTAAGGTGATAATTTTAAATTAAACATTGATTCATACCAGGAACACTATGTATCCGATTATGTTGTAGTTGATTTTTTCACATCACATTCCATTTATTGTTCATCTTTATGAATTATCTCTATGAAAATTAATTAAATAAGTTTAATATAACAATTATAATTAAATTAATTAACTAATTGAAAATATAATGATGAGAAAACAATCTAGTCTTGTTTGCTTAGTTTTGGTGATGTGATGCGTGTTTTAAACTAAAATGACACTTATATATTGAAAAGACACACTTGGAGTAATACCAATCACACCATGCATCAGATTTAGGTTTTGATGATTCATATATGTCCAAAATTACTTATGTATCATTTTCATGAAGTATCAAAACAATATGAATGTGTGTCCTTAGTTTTGAGTACGCCACTTGTGTTTCTTACTAAAATGTCATTTTAAACATGAAATGTGCACATTGAGTCAAACAGGTCACATCATGTGTGGGATTGACATAAGACCAATTTCTATATTTCACAAACGGATTATTAATCACTATCATAAATTTTCAATACAATTTGAGAACATTTTCTTGGGTTTTTATGAGTGACACTTTTTTGTATTAAAATGTCAATTTTAATCTGATAACAGAAACATTGAGTCAAACTAGGCACATCATGTATCAGATTAGGTTGAACATAATTTATACATGTCACAAATGACTTATAGATATTTTTCCTAAAGTAACAAAACAATCTAAAACTGTTTTCTTGGTTTTGAGAATGTTAGTTGTTTTTTTAAAATTAATGTAAATTTTGATTAAAAAGATGTACTTGGAGTCATACCGGTCACACCATGTGTCATATTTAGGTGAAACTAATTCCTATACATCCCAAATGACTTATGGATTGTTTTCATAAAGTATAAAATAATCTTAATTCTTTCCCTCTATTTTTAGTATGCCACTTGTGTTTTTTTACTAAAATGTAATTTTAAACTAGAAACATGCACTTTGAGTCACACAAGTCACATAGTGTGTGGGTTTGATGTGATATTGATTCCTAGATGTCAAAAATGAATTTTAATTTTTTTTAAAACTTATCAGGAAAATCTAAGTGTGTTTTCTCAGTTTTCATTGAGTGAAAATTTTTGTATTAAAATGCCAATTTGAAACTGATAATGGACACTTTGAGTCATACCAGGAACATCAAGTATCAAATTGAGGTGTGGCTAATTTCTACATGTCAAAAATTACTAATGGAAATTTTATTAAAATAATGAAACAATCTGAATGTGTTTTATTAGTTTTGTGTATGTCAGTTTTTTTACTAAAATTATAGTCAATTTTGAATAAAAAGACGTATTTGGAGTCACACCGGTAACACCATGAATTGTATTGAGGTGCAACTGATTATTAAATTTCCCAAATGACTAATGAATAATTTTATGAAAGAATCAAAACAGTCTGAATGTGTTTACTTGGTTTTGAGTATGCCGCTTATGTTTTTTTACTAAAATGTCATTTTAAACTAGAAACACACACATTGAGTCATATAGGTCACATCATGTGTGGGTTTGACTTGAGACTGATTCCTATACATAAAAAATGAATTATGAATCATTTTACTAAATTATCATGGAAATATGATCTTGTTTTCTGGGTTTTTAGTGAGTGGCACTTTTTGTATTAAAATATCAATTTTTAACTAATAATGGTCACTTTGAGTCATACTGAGAAATCATGTATCATATTTAGGTTTAGATGATTCCAAAACATCAAAAATGACTTATTTATCATTTTACTAAAGTACCAAAACAATCTAAAAGCATTTGAACATTTTGAGTATGCCATTTTTCTTACTAAAATTAATTATAATTTTGAATAAAAAGACATGTTTGGATTCATACCGATCACAACATGTGTTGGTTTGAGGTGAGGTTGATTCCTACACATCAAAAAATGACTTATAGATAATTTTAATAAAGTATATAAATAATCTTAAGGGTTTTTCGTCAATTTTGAGTATTCCGCTTTTTTTTACTGAAACGTCTTTTGAAACTGGAAACACATACTTTGAGTCATACAGGTTTCATCATGTATGGGTTTGATGTGAGACTGATTCATAACTTTAAAAAATTATTTATGAATCATTTTACTAAATGATAAAGAATACATGAGAATGTTTTCTCATATTTTAGTTAGTGACATTATTTTGTATCAAAATGTCAATTTTAAATTGATAATGGACACTTTGAGTCATAAAAGGAACATCGGGTATTAGATTGAGGTGCAATTGATTTATACAAATCAAGAATAAATTATGGATAGTTTTCCTAAAGTACCAAAATAATATGAACATGTTTTATCTATTTTGAGTATTTTAGTTGTTTTTTTACTAAAATTAATGTTAATTTTGAATAAAAAGTTACACTTTGAGTAATAATGGTCACACCATGTGTTAGATTGAGGTGTGGATAATTACTACACATCCAATAGGACCTATAGATAATTGTACTAAATTATCAAAATAATATAAAAATGTTTCCTCAATTTTGAGTATGCCACTTTTGTTTTTTACTAAAATTTCATTTTAAATGGGAAGCACGCAATTTGAGTCAAACATGTTGCATCGTGTGTGGGTTTGATGTGTGACTAATTCAAACATTTAAAAAATGAATTATTAACTTTTTTCCTACATTTTTATGAAAATATGAGAATGTTTTATCTATTTTCATTTAGTGACACTTTTTTGTATTAAAATGTTTATTTTAAACTGATAACGAAAACTTCGAGTCATACCAAGAACATCATGTATCTGATTAAAGTGTGTATGATTCCTATACATAAAAAATGACTTACGTATCATTTCAAAAAAGTACCAAAACAAATTGAATGTGTTTTACAGGTTTTTAGTATGTGAGTTGTTTTTTTACTTAAATTAATGTTAATTTTGAGTAAAAATACACACTTGGATTTATAATGGTCACACCATGCATCAGATTGAGGAAAATATAATTAATAAATAAACAAAATGACTTAGGTATTATTTTACTAAAGTATCAAAGTAATAATAAGGTGTTTCTTTTTTTGTGTAATTTCACGTGTGTTTTTTTACCAAAATTTCATTTTAAATTGGAAACACACACTTTGAGTCATACATGTCGCATCATGTGTGGGTTTGATGTGAGACTAATACCATCACTTCACAAATGAATTATGAATCATTTTCCTAAATTATTAAGATAATATGAGCATGTTTTATTTATTTTTAGTGATTTGTACTTTTTTATTGAAATATCAATTTTAAACTGATGATGGGAACTTTGAGTCATATAGAGAACACCATATATTAGATTAAGGTGAGGCTAATTCCTAAACATAAACAATTATTTAAGGATCATTTTCCTAATGTAAAAAAAATAATTTTATAGCATTTTCTCAATTTTGATATGTCGGTTGTTTTTTTACTAAAATTGATGTCAAATTTGAAAAGAAAGACACATTTGGAGTCATACCGGTCACACCATGTGTCAGATTGAGGTATGAATGATTCATAAACATCCCAAATGACTTATAAATCATTGTATTGTATTATTAAAACAATATCAATGTGTTTACTTGGTTTTTAGTTCCCAACTTGTGATTTTTTACTAAAATGTATTTTTAAATAGTAGACACTCTTTGAGTCATACACGTCACATCATGTGTGAGTTAGAAATGTGATTTATTCTTACATGTCAAAAATGAATTATGAATCATTGTACTAAATTATCAAGACAACCCGAGTAAATTTTCTTGGTTTTTAGTTAGTGATTGTTTTTGTATTAAAATGTCAATTTGAGACTGATGACATAAATTTTGAGTTATACCAGGAACATAGTTTATCAAACTAAGGTGTATTTGATTTATACACATAAAAAATTAGTTATGGATCATTTTATTAAATTTCCAAAACAATCCAAATGTGTTTGATCAGTTTTTGGTACAAAATTTGTCTTTTTGTAC
Organism: Viscum album; assembly: GCA_963277665.1. Lineage (NCBI taxonomy): Eukaryota > Viridiplantae > Streptophyta > Magnoliopsida > Santalales > Viscaceae > Viscum > Viscum album. The sequence goes on from OY728138.1 coordinate 1,673,606,882, forward strand.
TAAAACTAATGTGGATTTCAAAATAATCCGAATGAGTTTTTTGAGTGATGATAAACTCTACCATAAAATTGTAATTATTTATTAATAAAAATGGAGATATCTATATTCTCATGTATTTTTATTGATAATTATGACAAGTTTTTGTTAATGAGTTTATGAACATGGATCATTTTACATAATGAATGTACAAATGTATAATGAATGTTACTTGTATGGATTTTACAAGAATATTTGATATTATATCATATATCTAATTGATTATCGAATAGACAAAATAATTCCACCAACCACCCAAGTGAAACCACAATATTTTTATTTTCTGAAAATTCATTATTTGATCAATAATTTTTTTTATTTCTTTATTTCTAGAGGTTTTGGATCAAGGTACTATCTTCTTTTTTAAAAGGGTGTTAGTTTGTATTTTCAGTGCTTCATAATATCATTTGAATCAGGTTTTTTATTTTCAAGGATTCCTTAATAAGTTGGTTTCTTTTCATTTTACATCATTTCTCCTTTAATTTTGTCCCCCCTTGATGATCATGATCTCTCAATATTGGTTTTCCTCCAATAGTTCTATTATACACCAATTGGATTCGGTGGTTTATTAAAAACATATTTATTCAAACATTTACGTTCGATTATATACCTTTTTGATGATTGGATTGGTGTTGGATGACTCTAAATTGACTATTGGGTCCACTAATAAGACCCTTTCTTTGTAGTGTAGAGAAGTCATGGGAAAGTATATATATCTGTTGTAAAGACCCAGAATTTCCAAGTATTTTTTTAAATATATGGGAATTTTACAAGTCTGCAAAAATTGGCGGCGCGAGGGGGAGTGCCTTTGTGACACGACAGAACCATGGTGGGGAGTGCCTTGTTGACGTGGCAGACCCACGATATTCAACATGAGGAGTACCTCAGTAGTCCAAGGTCAGTGGGAAGTGCCTCTGTGTAACGCAGTAGGCCCACTATACTCAATAAATGAGGAGTTCTCCAGCAGTCAGAGTGTTCGTAATGTTACTTGTTACTACACCTAGAATAAAATCTTGGTGTGAGTTGAGTCAGTACCTCTGTGTTTCCTCATGAATGAGATGGATTACTTGATAACTTAGGTATATGTATGGTCAAATACCTAAGTAGGGTTATCTATTAATTTCATACTTTGTGGTTTATCCTTGGTGGATTTTGTGAGACCTTGAGGGTCTCAGGGTCCCTATTGAGTATCATTATACTCACCCATGCATGAGATATGACCGCACTTTGTTGTGTTGGATGCAGACGAAGGACAGCGCTAATCGAGGCTGGGAGAACCAGGACTGGGCAGTGCTCAGATGTGAACCATACGGCGTGTCGGTACGCAGAGGAGATGGACAAACTTGGAGTGATGAGGAGGTGATCTGTACCTACCCTTTAGGTAGAAACCCGGAGGACGACCCAGTAGCTGTCTTTCTCTTTCTTCAGTTGTATTTAATTTTAGTTATACTTGTACTTTCCAGTTGGGAATGTATTATGGATCCTTTTTACTTACTATACTCACTTTTTTACTATAAAGTTTGCTTGTGTTCGTATATTTTTGTGTGCTTGGTTATGTAAGTTTGTAGGTTATAATGGCAATGTATTCCCAGTTTTAGGAAATACGCCTTTGGTGCATGTCTCCAGACCCTAGCCTATGGAAGTCGGGCTTGGGGTAGTCATGGAACAAGCCCTAGGGGACGGGTTGTGACAATTGGTATAAGAGGAGTTAGTTCTACCACAAAACTTAGGACTCTGATCTTTCTTTTTAACAGAAATAGTGTTACGTTTAGTGAGTATGGTTATCAGATTAGGGAATCCAGTGTTGGTGAGGTGGCCAATGTATCCATACACCAGGTTCCTGACTTCTTATTTCCAACTCAGTGCACGAAAACACTGATTGAGTGTGTATTTACAAGAGTTTTACTTTGTTATCTCTTGAGTCAGTTCACCAGGTATAAATTATTGACCGTGTCAGCTCACCAGGTATAAATTTTTGACCTTGGCACACCTGTTTCTTTTCAGGATGCCACCACACAGATAGCCAGCTAGAGTTTCGAGAGTTGTACGCACTGATATCCCACCGAGTGACAAGGCCTCGGTGTAAGGACCTCTTCTAGTAAAGGCGCTAGAGGATGCACTAGTGGTACCATTATCCATTGGGCCACCAATTCCACCGGCCCCAACAACAGACAGTGCACGCCGCTTGAGCGTGTTTCATGAGTTCCAGTGCTAGAGGCCACCTAGGTTCAGGGGAGAGATGGGCCCGCAGGCGGCTGAGGATTGGCTGTGGGCTATGGTGATAGTCTTTCGACTGGTAGGGACACCAGAAGATCTCATGGTGATCCTTGCCGCCAGCCTTCTACAAGCAGCAGCAGGAAGATGGTGGAGCTTGATGCTCCAAGTTCATGGCGAGGTGGCACTTCTCTGGGCAGACTTCGAGAGCCTATTCCGGGCAGAGTTTTTCCAATTGACTCTTCACGCAGTGTGCATTCAGGAGCTGCTTCATCTGCAGCAGGGCAACATGACTGTAGCACAGTATTCAGCGAGGTTCACAGACCTCTCATGTTACCCCACAGATATGGTGGGACACCCTTTATTCAGGGACCAGACCTTCGAGCAGGGGCTCAGGCAGGAGATAAGGGTTTCAATGATCTCACTCAGCATCCCGATGCTGGAGGGGGTGTTAGAGAGAGCCCTTTTAGTGGATAGTTTCCTTAGTGAGCAGTCACCAGCAGTGAGACCCACCACTAGGCATCACATAGTGGGTTCTTCTGCAGCTGGCAGCAGACAAATGTCTTAGAGGTCCCAGAGGACCAGACATACAGGAGGACAGGGGCAAGCTCAGCTCCAGGCAGCTGAGGATTACGATCACAGTGCTCTTGAGATGATATGAGGTACGATCTGTGTCTACTCCACCTTAGCTGCAATACTTATAGACACAGGTTCCAATCATTATTTTATTTCCACAGCCCTTGTTCGGAGCTCAGAGATTCCAACGGAGCCGTTGGCTTGATCCTTACGTCTAAATCCTCCTACAAGAGCAGATTTTAAAATTACGCAATGGTGTCGGTAGTGAAAGATTACTCTAGGAGGCGAGAGATTTGGATAAGATCTCCTAGTAGCAGCGTCGAGGACTTACAACATCATCTTGGGTATGGACTGGTTATTTACAGTCCATGCTTAACTATACTGTATTAGGTGCCAAGTGTGGTGTGTCAACATGGATGGGACCAGGTTTACCTTCACCGGCGAAAATGGATCCTTTGAAGCATAGGATAGACTTACCCAAAGGAGAGTGCAACCGATCACTCATCAGTTGGCTAGCCTTACCCTCAGATCAGTTGATGTGGGGAGTCCGAGTTATCCTGTAGTGGTGGACCAGTACACGGATGTCTTCCCTGATGATGTTCCGGGTCTACCTCCATGCAGAAAGGTGGACTTTTACATTGACTTGTACCTCGAGATGGAACCAATATCTATATCAGTGTATCGTATGGATCCCACGGAGCTTCATGAGCTACGAGTACAACTGGAGGACTTGCAGGGGAAGGGATTCATCCAACACAATGTTTCACCTTGGGCAGCCCTGATTCTATTCACCAAGAAGGCAGATGAGAGCTTGAGGCTTTGTGTTGACTATCGACACCTGAACTAGGTGACCGTGAAGAACAAGTACCCACTCCTGAGGATTGAAGACCTCTTTGATCAGCTGAATGGAGCATGGTGGTTCTCAAATATAGACCTCAGATCAGGCTATCACCAGCTCAGAGTGTGAGACAAGGATGTGCAGAAGATGACCTTCAGATGTCGGTATGACCATTATGAGTTCTTGGTTATTCCATTTGGCATAACCAACACTCCCGCAGTATTCATGGGACTCATGAACAATATCTTTCAGCAATACATTAATCTCTTTTTAGTAGTCTTCATTGATGACCTTCTGATATACTTATCTACTAAGGAGGAGCATCCATATCATTTACGGGTAGTACTGTACAGACTCTGAGAGCACTAGATTTATGGTAAACTCTCGATGTTCTAGTTCTGGATCATAGAGGTTCACTTTCTGAGACATGTCATATCAGAGGCTGGAGTTGCAGTAGATCCAGTGAAGATTGAGGCGGTACTTGCTTGGGAGCCACCCCGGAGTGTGACGAGGGTACAAAGTTTCCTAGGTTTGGCCAAATATTATTGGAGGTTTTTTCCAGACTTCTCCAGAGTTGCAGCACCACTATCAGCATTGATAAAGAAGGGGAAACCCTTTGTTTGGTCGGAGAAATGTTAGTGGAGTTTTCAGGAGTTGAGGCAAAGGATGACTAGTACCCCCATCTTGAGGCTTCCAGAGGAGGGCGTAGTGTACGTAGTTTACTAAGATGCATCAGGGACCAGACTCAGATGTGTCCTGATGCAAGAGCGAGCAGTGATCACATATGGTTCTCGACAGCTGAGAAAACATGATAAGAACTATGCTACCCATGACCTAGAGTTAGTATCAGTGGTCTTCATTTTGAATATGTGGCAGTACTATCTGATGGTTGAGCATTTTACAGTCTACTTTGATCACAAGAGTCTTAGGTATATATTCTCTCAGAAGGACATGAACCTGAGACAATGACGTTGGCTTGAGTTACTCCAGCACTATGACTTCAAGATAATCTATAATCCTTCGAAGGTGACCATTGTAGTAGATGCACTCAGCAAGATATCTGGTATACAACTTCTACGTGAGGAGATGGGGCAGCTGTCCGCTTTGCAGATATCCTACGTGGAAGGCGATGGAGCAATTTTTGTTTAGTATCTTACAGTCACTCCCCCACTTCTACAGCGAGTCAGGGAGGTGCAGCATGGGGACACTGATTGTGAGGAATGACATGCTCAGATATCCATAGGACAGGCACCTGCTGGATTTTATGAAGGTGGGAAGCATGTCATCCTCTTCAGAGGATGTACCATGGTACCAGTTTCACTTTAGGAGGAAGTTTTAAGGGAGTTCCACACATCCAATCTTGCGGTACATCTAGGAGTGGCGAAGATGTGACAAGATCTTCGACAACAGCACTGGTGGCCGGGAATGAAGAAAGCAGTAACAGATCTTGTTTCTCATTGCCTCACATGTCAGCAAGTAAAGAAAGAGCATCAGGTACCATCAGGCTTGTTTCATCCTTTAGAGGTCCTAGAGTGGAAGTGGGAGGGGATATCGATGGACTTCATGACGGGACTTCCACATACATCTAGATTTCATGAATCTATCTGGGTGATCATTGACCGAATCACCATGTTGGCCCACTTCTTAATGATCAGAGAGTAGGGTTTAGTAGAGAGCATGGGATGCCTCTATGTTGAAAAGATTGTGAGGATACATGGATTACCTTTGACTATTTTCTCTGATCATGATACATGTTTTAATTCTCGGATATGGAAGGGGTTGTAGGATTCTTTCGGGACGCAACTTCGTTTGAGCACCGCCTTCGATCCACAGACGGATGGCCAGACTGATCGGACCATTCGAAACCTTGAGGACATGTTGCGTACTTGTGTCCTAGATTTCAGTCATAGTTGGGATGAACAATTACCTTTGGTGGAGTTTTCATACAACAATAGATATCACTCTACCATAGGGATTGCAACTTTTTAGGCATTGTATGGGTGAACTTGCAGATCAACTTTGTGCTGGACTGACCAAGGGGAGTCAGCAATCGTGGGACCAGATATGGTATGGGCTACCACAGAGAATGTACATATCATACAGGAGTGGATGAAGACTGCACAAAGCAGGTATAATTCATATGCCGATAGGAGATGGAGACCTATGGAGTTCGAGTATGATGCCCACATCTTTCTACGGGTCTCACCCCGATGAGGTCTACGAAGATTTGGCCGAGGTGGAAAGTTATCTCTGAGATTCATCAGACCTTTTTAGGTCCTTAGTAGAGATGGCGAGGTGGATTACCACTTAGCTCTTTCACCTCATTTGCACCGGGTGCACGACGTCTTCCACATATCCCAGCTGAGGAGATACGTGCACGACCCTTCTCACATCATCGACCATGACGAGATGGACATCGATGATGGGGAGACTTTTACGGAGGTTCCAGTAGAGAATGAGGATCGATAGGAGTGGGTCCTTCATGGCCATTCGATACCTCTGGTGCACATTTGCTGGCAGTACGAGAACCTCCAGGAGAGCACATGGGAGCGGGAGGCACAAATGCGTGCTCAGTAGCCCCATTTGTTTGCTTATTTTGAGTTGTGGCTTATGGGGACGTAGAGCCCTGAGGTGGGGAGAATGTAAAGACCTGTAATTTCCATGTAATTTTTTTGAAATATATGGGGATTTTACGAGTCAGTGAAAATTGAAGGGGCGTGATTCTGAGGCCCGGAGTGCCCGGAACGAATTTATGAACTTTTTTTCGTGTACGTTCAGTAAACGTGTGAGTGGATTTTTCTAACTTTTGAACCGATGCTCGGAATTGAAATCTAAGGACACCATTGAACTTGCAGCGTTGGTATTCGCTTAAGAATACTTTCACCTCGACAACAGTTGGTCGAGGGGGAAAGTTAATTTTTGGGTTTTTCATGAAAAGAATAAAATAAAATAAAGTGTGTAACATTTTATTTTATTTGTTAAAACCTTCTCCATGTGGAAGTTAAGAAGTGGGGACCACCAGACCTTAACCTCCCATGAGAGGTTATGGTGGTGGGGACCACCCGAGCCTAACCTCCCTTGAGAGGTTATGGTGGTGGGGACCACCCGAGGACTAAACCTCTTGAACTCCCCTCTTAATGAGAGAGATACCTCTCAACTCCCTCTTTAATGTGGAGAAGCCTCTTGACTTACTCCACATTAATTATGCCAACCCTTCCCATTAATTAATTGAGACATCACAACAATTAATTAATTAAACTATTTGAATTTATACCAACAAACATAATAGAACACATAATATATTATTTTAGGCTATGAATTCATTTTAGTGAAATTGGGGAGAGGAGGAACTTTGGAGAAAGCTCTCCGACGAAGAACTCTTTCTCCAATGAAGAACGCCGATGGGGGATGTCTTCTATTTTGATGAACCGACGCACAAGCCCAGGATTGGAGGTGTGTGGTGGAAGAGATGAATGTCGACAACTTCAACTTCTTCCTCGTACCAACACCAACAACGAACAAGGTAGGGATGGTTATTAAATTCATGAACCTCCTAGATTAATATCCTCATTCTTCATTATTGTTTGAGTTGAGCTGTTTGATACCGGTCTAATGTAGAGAGTGATATCCAAACTAACATGGCCCATCTTCTCTGTAAATTTAGTGTTGAATTACAGTGTTCTTTGCGATGGTGGAGGATGGTGACCAACCACGAAGGGGCACGAGAATGGCGGCCGACACCCTCGCCGGTCGAGACGAAGGCGACAACGCAACGACGCTGCCCCTCGACCACCGCCGCTGCCCCATGGTCGGACCACCCATTTGCGACCGAACTGCCACCCTATGGCCGGACCGCCCTTCCATGGCCGAACCATTGCCCCGCTGCCGGACTACCCTCCCGCGGCCAGACCGCCGCCCCGTGGTCGGACCGCACTTCTGCGTCTAGAACGCCCTTCCACGGCCAGACCGCCGCCCCGTGGACGGAACTCCCTCTGGTGGCCAGACCACCACCCCAGCGCCCCGTGGACGGACCGTCCTCCCACGGCCGGACCACCGCCCCGCGGCCGACAGCCCTCCCACGACCGGACAACCGCCTCATGGTCGGACAGCTGCCCCGCGGCCGAACCGCCCTCCCACAGACGGACCGCCCTCCCGCGGCCGGACCGCCACCCCATGGTTGGACCACCGCCCCGCAGCTGAACCACCCCACGGATGGACGACCACCCCGCAGCCAGACTACCACCTCGCAGCTAGACCACCTCCCTCCGTGGCCTTCACGGCCTTCACAGTTGAGCCAAGCCGAGCCGAGTATCCTCGTGGCCTTCACAGCATCCACTGCCCTCTGTGGCCCTCGCGGCCCACCAGACCGCCCAACGGGCTGAGCCGCCTAGTGGACCGGGCCGAACCCAATGGTCCAGGCCCGGAGGGTTCGACCGGGTTGAACAGGACCAGGTTGGCCTAGGACAGGTCAGGTCGGGTCAGTCCGACTGGGTCAGACCGGACCCAGGCCCACTATGACCCATTTACGCTCTTTCGGCCATATCTTTGGCACCAGACGTCCGTTTGACGAACCGTCAGTGGTGTTGGAAATCTTGGAGCGAGATAGTCCATTTGAGTATATTTAACTAGATTATTTGATTAATATGGAAAATAGTCATGTTGGATCATGTACGAATTCAACCGTGCCCCCGGGACTAAAAGGCTAATAACTCATAGACCGGGCTTCTAATTGACACACCGTCTGTTATATTGAGACCCCTATGACATGGAGGACCATTGAGATACTTCTTCATGGTACTTCATTTTATTTGGAGTATCTACATATAGATTGTTGAGTGGATCCTCTTAGAGATGAGCGAGCATAGTGTGGGAACCCATTGGCTGGTTGAGACTTGATGACTACTGACTGTTTCGACTCAGAGTGACTTGGTAGGCCCAGTGGGGAGTGCCTTGGTGACACGGAAGACCCACGGTGGGGAGTACCTTGGTGATGCGGCTGACCCATAGTACTCGATAAGTGGAGTAACTCAGCAGGCTCTGAGGGGGAGTGCCTTGGTGATGTGGCAGACCCACGGTGGGGAGCGCCTTGGTGGCATGACAGACAAATGGTACTCGACAGGAGGAGTACCACAGTAGTCCAAGGTTTGTGGGAAGTTCCTCTGTGTGATGCAGAATACCCACTATACTCGATATAGGATGAGTTCTATAGTAGTCGGGGTGTTAGGAATGTTACTTATTACAACCCCTATAATAAAATCATGGTGTGAGCTGAGTCAGTACCTCTTTGTTTCCTCATGAATGAGATGGATTACTTGATAACTTAGGTATATGTATGAGCATATACTAAGTAGGTTTATCTATTGATTTTATACTTTGTGGTTTATCCTTGGTGGATTTTGTGAGACCTTTAGGGTCTCGGGGTCCCTACTACGTAACATTATACTCACCCCTGCACGGGCAATGCCCGCACCTTGTTGTGTTGGATGTAGACGACAGACAACACTGATCGAGGCTGAGAGTACTAGGACTGGACAATGCTCAGAGGTGGACCATACGACATGTCGGTATGCAGAGGAGACAGATAGATGTGGAGTGCTGTGGAGGTGATATTTACCTACCCTTCAGGTAGGAACCCGAAGGATGACCCAGTATCTGTCTTTATCTTTCTTTAGTTGTATTGCATTTCAGTTGTACTTGTACTTTCCAGTTGGGCTTGTATTCTGGTCCCTTTTTACTTACTATACTCACTTGTTTAGTATACAGTTTTCTTGTGTTCATATCTTGTTGTGTGCTTGGTTATGTGAGTTTGCAGGTTATAAAGGCAATGCCTTCCCAGTTTTAGGGAATACGCCTTCGGTGGTAGTCACAGGCCCCTAGCCTGTGGAAGGCGGGCTTGGGGTAGTCACGACACAGGCCCTGGGGGATGGGTCGTGACATCTGTTTTTTTGTTTTTTCTAAGTTTATTCTTGGTGAGTGGTTTCTTTCATAATTAAGTAATATGCAGCACTATCTGGAATGTTCTAATATAAATTTTATCTTATGATAAAATTTTTGAAAAAAAACAAGTGGTGTTTTTCTCTTCTGAAAAAACCCCCCACTTAAATTCTTTTATAAAATCACTTAAACAAGTGGTATTTTTTTTTTCAATAATCCATATAAAACACTTTCACAATGGTTCTTATCTTAAGAGACAAGTGTTGTGAGAACTTTACCACATTTTCTCTCAAACAAAATATTGGTATGACCCTCATTATACTCCATTTTCCAAAAAATTTATTGTTTATAAGCCAGTGCATCATCTCCTCCTCTGTCTTGGTCTCCATCTCTTCCTCCTCCTCCAACTCAGTCCTTGACTCCGAATCTACCTCCACCTCTACTTATGCCTCTACCTCTGAATTTTCCTCCACCTCCTCCTCCGTCATTGAAAAATATTTTTTTTTCAGTTTAGTGCTTCTGAAGAAATTGATTTCATTTATTATACTTATCCTTCAGAAACTGATCAGAATTAATATGTAAGAACCCCAAAACTAATGCCTCACACACCAAATATATTTATGAGGTCATAAATCATATTTGATCGTAAAAATAGCAGGTAATCCCCTAAATTTTTTGTCAGAATACATTCTGACAACATGTACACAACCCACTCATCTCTAAATAAATTTACTTCTACTTTTGAGTAGGAAGGTTCTTGTCAATATTAATTGCAATAATAAAATATAAAAATAATAATTATTATGAAATATGTTTAATGAAATTGTAATTACCTTAAGAAATTATCTGTTGGGGGATTTTGTTCATTTCATGCTTTATGATCTCTATCATAAGTTTTCAAACATAATATCTACAATCAATGCCATTATCTTACTTCAGACACTATAGAAACATTTGCCAAAATAATTAAATTATTTTGAAATGTTTTTATAGTTAAATATTTCTATATACACCTTAATTTGTTTCCATTTTTAATAATACATATTATTTATCTCTTTAGATACTTACTTCATTCCATTATTTGACCCATATTTAGCAACTTCCCTATCATAACAAAATTCTTGTTAAAACACAGATTTAAACATATAATTCAAATTTTATCTATAAAATTTTGATTGAAGTCTATTAAAAATTATCAATAGACACCAGGTTTGGTCATTTGGTTGGATATTCATGCATTGGATCAAAAAATATAAATATTTGGGGTATCTAGATTAGCTGCAATGAGAATATGGTGGTGTCTAAAAAAACAAATATGTAATAAAAAATTAATAATATATTTTATGTGATTATATTTTAGATTTTTACTTCTAGATTATAGGCATAAAAAATAATATTTCTCTTGATGTTTTTTGATCAAACGCTTCACGTAAATGCTCTTATTTCATTTCAATTTCTTCTTTATCCAAAGTAAGTTTTTCTATAGAAATTAAACATGGATTAATGAATCCAAATCATCCTTATCACAATTTTATCTTTATATAGTAGTAATATAATTTCCAATATAAAATATTAATAGTTATTAACTTTAATAAACATATTAACTTACTATTTAGAAAAATTATTATAAAAATGTACCTTATGTATGTATTCACAACTAAGGCGCCCAACCATTCATGCTTGATAATCTCATCTATTGTCTCGAGACCATTTACGTCTATCATGGAAGTTCTATATATATGTTTTTCATATAGAATGTAATAAATATTTTCATATTTAATAGTGTTATTTTCATGAAGTTGTAAATAAAATATATGTTTCTCTAGAACTAGTTGGGAGAAGGTACTCTCAGAAGGACGTTTTGATTTCTTGGCCGATTCACTTGATTTTCTTGATCTGTATTTCCATTCCCCCCCACTTTATCCATTTGTAATATCATACCTCACTTCATACCTTTTATCATAAACCATTATAGGGTTTTGATATAATTTTTTTAAATAAATAACTCATCTATCTTTATAAGATTAGATGACCATGCTATGAAAGCTTCAATAGCATCATTGACTGTTATAACATCTGAATCATCAAGTGAAATAGGAAAATCAGTAGTTAGATCATGATCTACCTCAATCCCCACTATCATGTGATCTTTTTTGAGGTATTTGTGGTTTAGCTTGTATCCCGATATATTATAAACTATACCCATCACAACAAGGTGGTGTGTGGGTTTTGATGGTTACAAATCACATACAATTGTATCCTACAAAAGTTTAGTAATACAAATTTATCAAAAGTTGTTTGATTTACATTTAGGAGAAATAGTAATGAAAAAACTAATTACCTTGGGTAAGGTATGTGGTTGGGGGGTATGACTAGCCTCAATGCTAGTGGGATCATTTGATTCATGTGCGCATCTTTGTTCCACCACCAGTTCTCTTTGATCCTTTCTCAAACATTGGTCTTCCAAACCAGAAAAAACAATAATATCTTGAAGTGGTTATATTTGTGTTTTAAATTTTATCACCATATTATATGTATATTCATGTAGTTTTATCTTCTTGAAGAATGTTGAAGGAGAGACTCCAAAACATAATCCTCAAACACAGCCATATTGTTCCGGCCACTTCAAAGCTATTGAAAGTAGCTTTTTTCAGGTACAGTCTCTTCTGATTCTTGTGTCTAAACCATATAAAAACATGAAAATAAATAAATATTTTTATTTAATATTTATATAAAGCACAATTAATTAAAATTAGGTAATACTTACACATGTTTCCTATACTGTTTTTGGGTTTTCAACAGCCAGTTTTCCCTTCTTATTTATACAAGCCTCCTTCTATAACACATGATGTAGGATGGAAGTGTCTTTAGATTTTGATTCATTGATCTTCATATAAAGAAATGAACATATGTTGTTCCATATCACATAATTAAACTTTTATTTTTGATTTAAATTACATACAAATTTTTTCTCTAATAAAGAATACCCCATCCTTGCTTTATGATAGGGGTACATTAGTTTTTATACACATTCTTTATTCTCAAAACTCTTTTTATGTTTCGTAAATTAACATTTTTCAATCAAGTTGGATAAAATAAATAATTTAAAATAATATATTATTAACTAAAATGCACTTGAAATGGTTTCTCATTAAGAAAATTGATTAAACAAATCCATGTTTCCTACTTTATAATGTGAGATTAACTAACTGGTGAGTTGGTATTTACTTTCTCCTTAGCATACCTAAGATGTAACTTCATAAGAAGCATTTGGAATCCTCTATGGGATTTTCTAGAGGCCATTAAGAAAAATATCATATGAAAATACTCTAAAATAAATGACCTGTGTAAGGAATAATGAAAATTAAATGAACGTTTCATTATATAATTTTTTTGGTAAAATAAATAATGTATATCATAACATTACCATTATATCTTTCAAAAGGATTTCCTTCATTACAGGTTGGATGTGGAATCCTGAATCAATATTAATTGGAACATTCTTCCTTTATTTGACCCCAAGATAACTAATCAATATTGATTTTTTGGGGTCAATAGGTTGGCAATGTTGATTCAAAAAAACCTCAAATTTTATACCCTATCTTATTTCCTAGATAATTTTATTCAACACTATGATATTGTGTCATTATTGTTTTTTTCATCAACATGTTTTTGATCCCATAATAATTCTGCAGTTTCATCATCAAAATATGTTCTTTTCTCGGGATTGGTTATATCATAATGTGTAAAAGATACTGGATGCATGAGTAGTCAAACATTTAATTTTTCTTTAATAACAACAATGTGAACATAGAGAAAGGATTTGAGAAGTGTCTAATGCATTCTCTATTAAAAACTTGATAAACTCTTTAACTCCATATTCATACTCTTTTTTCAAACAATTAACATACATCAATTTTTAAGGAAATGGGAAATTGAATTTAGAAAATTATTACCCCACTATAGTAGGTGTTATTATATGAAATCATACCAAGGTAAATGTTATAGACAACTATCATCCTCATAAACTTTATATCCCAAATAATTATTGTTTCATTTTGATTCTTGATACCCGACCCCATCTCTTGTGGAAATCCACCTATGTATCTTGAAATACAGTAACCAAAATTCATCTCATAATAGGTATTCATGATCATTTTGGATGACTAATGATTAGAGTAATTCAAACAATATAGAAGAGATGGGAAATGATTCTCAAGAAAAAAATGCATTAATAACTGTTCAAGAGATGAAGTTAGTAAATATGAAAATTGTCTCCTTATAAATATTTAAATAAAAAAATATAAATTTAAAATATAAAATCTAATCTCAAAATTATAAAAGGTCCCTGAAACTAACCTGAGAACATCAAATCATCCCCACAAAGATGTAGATACTCTAATCTATGTTTCTTGTCCTTTTCCCTCACTTGTATCTCAAATATAAGAGCTTTATATCCACTTAGGTTCATGTGTAGGGTCTAAGTATAAAAATAAACAATTAAATACTAATGGCCCCCCTAAAATATACAAAAATGACTATATTTGAGTATATTTTCAAAGTAGTAACACTCAAACATTATATACATGTCATTTTATTGTGTACTAACTAGGACACCAAGATAATAAAATATATTGAATTCATTTCATATCAGTGAATTATACTAAACATTACATAAGTTTATAACATGGTTTTTACTTGAAAATAAATTCATTTTTATAATAAGAGGATAAAATTTGAATCATATTAGGAGAAAAAAATATTTATCTCCCTATGAAAATAACCACATCACAGGTACCATGAGATTCGACCTTAGAACCATAGCATCCAAGACAATCCGTCAGGGATAACCACCACATGTACTTATTTCATCCAAATCATGAAATAGGTATAACATATCCATTTTTATTAGGAAGTTAATTTTAAATATGTGAAAGTCATAACATGTTTGGTTTGCTTTGTAAATGACCACAAAGTGGGTTCCATAATACATTAGTTAAACCTATCTTCTAAAAAACCAAAAAGAAGAACAAACAACAACACAAATGTCACATCAACATCACCCTATAACTCTATGAATCACTAACATGTCTATATTAATTCACATTCTAACATACCCTACCCAGCCCTTGCATAATACCGATCATATTGTTTGTGCATAAGATATTTTTTATGTGTGAGCTTGTTTTATTTTGTTTGATTTCTTATGATTTTACATATTTTTTTTAAACACTTTATGATTTTGTTTGATTACATATTATTTTAACTTTTTTTAAACTCTTTATTAATTTGTTTTATTACATGATGATTTATTTTAAAAACATTTTTATTACATATTATTTTACATTTCTTTTTTAACCCCTTTAGGACTTTGTTTGATTAAATGTTATTTTATTTTAAAAACCTTTCTGTTTTTTTATCATATCATTAACTAAAATGTTTGGATTTGTATGATTCTTGTCACATTGGATGGATAAAATATTTACCTAAATTTCATTATTTATGTGGAAGTCTTAAAATTATTTTATTGTACTCTAAAAATTAAATGAAGTTACTACTACATTTTTAGAAATTCTAAAGTTTTCATTTTTAAATTATTTTTGTATTTATTTTAATAAAAAATTTAAAGATATCAGATTTGCCTGAAACATGATTTTATTGAAATAAAAAAAATTTATCTTGATTTAATTTTTTTACATAAAAGTATAAAAATGTAGTTTGGTTGTTGAATAAATTGTGTAAAGTTCTACATTGATTTTTTAGAACTACTATTTTTTCAGAATGTTGTTGCTTCTATTTTTATGACATTTAGAGCATTAAATGTTGGATTTATTTGATTCTTGATTATTTTGAAATATAATAATTATTTATAAAACTAATTATACTTGACCAATGTTTTAATATTCTATTAAGATACTTAAAAAATTCATTGAAGTTTGTTAATGTTTGTTGTCCAGTTTTTCGCAAAGTATGGTTCAACAACCCTACTTACGCAATAGTGAAATGTATAGTTAAGAAAACCTACATTACAATACATACCCTATGTAATGTTATTGTTAATTTCTAAAAAGTATGGTTTAGAAACCCTACATTACTGTTCATACGCTATGCTACATTACTATTCATTACCTATGTTTCGTTACTGTATATTTCTCCAAAATATGGTTCAGAAACCCTATGTTACGGTTCATACCCTATGCTACGTTATTGTTCACACCCTACACTATGTTACTGTTCATTTACACAAAACCATGGTTTGGAAACCCTACATTACTATTCATTCCCTACATTACTATTCATTCCATACTTTTCTGCTACTGTTTTCTGTGTTTTTTTTTATGAAAATTGATCTTCTACAGATATATATAGATTTTTTCAATGTTTTTTCTGCTATAAAAATTCACATTAAATATAAGAATTATGATTGAAAATTTTTAAAGTATTATGGTGGAATATTTAAATAAAAATATTAATAAATTATTTCAACACCTTTTTCCAATAAATTCTGTGGTTTCAAGTTAATTTATTTTCAAATATTTGAATTTAAATTTGGCTTGTGCTGTTAGTTTTCCGGAACCGTATTGACTAAGTATAAATGAATTTAAATTATAATTTTATATCATTCAATGCTATTATTATATTGGATTTATTATTGGAATAATTATTGAAATTATTTTGAATGTTTTTATTAGATATTTATTCAATATGAATAAAGAGGAAATAGTGTTGTGATTTTCATTGTTATATTTTTGAAAGATATTGACTCAATTTATTTTGAATATCTATAGGAAGCAGAGCTATTGCAACTGCTGAATATTGTATATATATATATACCATTATTTATTTTAGGATACACATATAATAGAAATACAATAATATACACATTGGATAACATATTTGATAATTTGTTTCTCAAAGAAAAAGTTTCCTGAACTTTGAATCTTTTGTGTATTTTCAACATCCTATGATAATCTGTTTCATAACCTGGACGTTCTCCCAAGTACCGAATTATTTTCGATTTAAATACAATTTCCTTGAAGATACGATCCAATATAATCCTAATAAACTATAATATGTTCTTTCATTGTTTATCTTCTTTCATCTAGTTCTGAGTCCTTAACACTTTTTCCCATCTCTCACACACACACTATTTTTTCTATTTATGTTTTTACACAAAAAATAATTATTTATTATTCTGTATCATTGGGTTGTGACTCCCAGATTCCAAGGTCAGGATTTATGGGTTGTTAATACATGTATCTAATGTTAGGACTGTTCAGGTTGTGACTCCCAGTGTCTAAAGTCAGGTTGTAAGGTTTGTGACTCCCCATACAAAAGTCAGTGTCATGGTTATCCCTCCACTAGAAAATAATTTTTTAATTGGGTTATGATTCCCCCATAAAAATCATTTTTAGTGCATACATATCTCTCACCAAGTAGACATGTATAAGAGTAGAAGTTGACCCACTTTGGACTGAACTACTATAAAAATCAATCTTAATTATATTTTTTACTTTTTTTAGCTATAAATTAACTTTAATAATTAACATTGATAATTATTTTAATTAATCAATTTATTTGTTTATTTTTTTAATCTTGTCTATTCATCCCCTCTAGACCATTTTCCATTACCCTATATAACCAAACAATTGGTATTAGAGGGTAATCATTTTTAGAATTGATTTTCTCTATTTTTATCCTTCTAATACCCAACAATTGGTATCATAGGTATAACTTCTTAAGAATAGTTTGGATCTATCATTCTCTTGATCGATACCAAACATTGGTATCATAGGTTGTTCCTTTCAGAATTAGTAGATCCCTCTATAATGTCTAATTTTATATTTAAATGTGCTAACATATTCCTAGACCTCATAATATAAGGATAAAATATTATAATATTGTAGTATTGATAAAAAATGATGCTTGGATACATCAAAAGACACCTCACTTTGATGGTAATGATTATGGATGCTAAAGATCCCAAATAGAGGCTTACCTCAAATAGTTGAGCATTGAGCACTGGTCTATCATGTCAAAATATTACACACTACCTGAAAATGATCCAGATACTCTTACCATAATTGATGCTACTAGATGTCTTTTAAATTACAATGTTATTAATATTTTATATTGTTCTATTAATAAAATTGTTTTTATTGATGTGTCTTCTTGTAAGACATCTCATGAAATATGTAATATTCTACAAGTCACTCACCTTTGATCTGAAAAAATTATTTAAACAAATTTGAAATGCTCCGTGATGAGTACCAGGACTCTAAGATGGGTGAAGATGAAACAATAAACAAATTGATCCACACATTCAAAAGCATTTTGAATGGAATGAATTATCTTGGAGAAGCTCTGAAAATCCTAGTACTTTTTGAAAGAGTCCTATGATTCTTACCAAAGAAATGACATGAAATAAAGGATTGCATTGATGAAACAAAGAATTTCCAAGAGTACACACTTGATGAATTGATTGGATCACTACTCTAATATGAACTAAAACTGAAGAACATAGCTGATGATGATATAGCAGGAAGAAAAGATGTAGCTCTTAAATATGTGAATATTGTTTCTACTTAATCTTTTGATTATGATCTACAGGATTGTGAAAAAGAAGATATGGATAAAATTGTGACTGGAGTTTACAAAAGAATGAAGAATAAATGATTCAAGAATATTTTTTGAAGAAACCCTCAAAAAGAAAAATAAAAGGAAGATAGGAACGGCAATAAAAATCTCAATGCATCGGATGTAACCTGTTATGAGTATAAGAAGAAAGGTCATATCAATCCTCATTATCCAAAACATAAGAATAAAGAAAAATCAAAAAAATAAGGGCAAAAATGCATTGACCATTAGTTGGAGTTGTACAGAATAATATGATTCAAGTGAACAATATATAAATGAAAAAGAATATACTAACTTTTGCTTCATGGAATCACTAGATAAGGTTATTAATTCTTGTTTTTATTCTAAATATTTTTATTCTGAAAGTGATTTTGAAAACCCCAATATTTATTAATTAAATAAAGAAATTTAAATATTAATAAAAAATATTTTCAAAGTTATTTATTTATATAATAAGCTTAAAGAAAATAATGAGAAACTTTTTTCTAAAAATAAAATACTTTTAAAGAAAAATGAAAAATTAAGTAGCACTTCTACTACTTCTTATTCAAAAGTTTAAGAAAAATTTAAAAAGGAAGTTGAATGTCTTAAAATATAGTTATCTTCTTTTATTCAAGGTTGTAAAAAATATCATAAGATGATATGTTTGAAAAAAATAAATAAAAATAAATATGGTTTTGGTAATGACATGAGATTACCCCAATTGTATAAAACCCATTTTGTTAAAAGTAAAAATGGTTTTACTTTAAGTGTTGCTTGTTTTAAATGTTTCATGAAAGGTCACTATGAGAATTCTTATTCTCTTATATTTAAACAATATATTGTTTTTACAAAATATAATATTTCTAAATCCTTATAATCTAGATTACCATACAATACATGTTTAAATTCTATATGGGTACCTAAGAATTTTATTACCAATCCTATTGAACCCAAAGTAGCTTGGGTACCAAAATTTTCAAGTAATGGATTTTTGTAGGGAAAATTACATGGATGTCTCAAGAACAAAATATGGAACATGGAAAGTGGATGCACAAGCTATATGACCAGAGACCCATAAAATTTTACAACTTACAACACATGTTATAGAGGCACTATTACTTTTGGAGACAATTCCATAGGAAAAGTAAAAGGTTTTGGTAAAGTTAGTATTTAAAATTCTACTTTTATTTGAAAAGTTTTATATAATGATGGCATAAAGCACAATTTAATTAGAATATCACAATTATGTGATGATGGAATGGAAGTTAAATTTCGAAATGACAAATATTTAGTTTATAAAGATGATTCTTTATTATTTTATGCTAATAAAAAAGATAATATTTATATTATTGACTTTGCTGAACTAACTATTCAACATGTAATGTTTTTGAATTCTATACAGAATGATAACATCCTTTGGCATTGACGTTTAGGTCATGTTAATTTCAAAATGTTTCATAACCTTTCAAAACATGAGAATTTGTTACATCTACCTTCCATAAAGAAAGAACATCTCCATGTTTGTGACGATTGCATGAAAGGGAAAACAAAACAAAATTTATTTTAGACCCATCAATCAGATAATTACTAATAAACCATTACAATTAGTCAATCTTGATTTATTTGGTCCCAATAAAATTTCAAAACTTAGGGGAAATAAATATAATTTAATTATTGTTGATGATTATAGTATATCTACATGGATATAATTTCTTGCTCATAAACATTATACTTTATATAGATGTACTGGATTTTTGTAAATTAGTTCAAAATGAAAAAAAATTTATGATTATTTATATTCATATTGATAAAGGTGGTGGATTTCATAATTAATATTTTGAATAATTTTGTGAAAAGAATGGTTATTTTCATAATTTTTTAACTCCAAGAACACCACCACAAAATGGTGTTGTAGAATGGAAAAATAGAACTATTATTGAAATGTCCAGAACTATGTTAAGTGAATATATTTTTTCTATATATTTATGGGTTGAGGATTTTTTGTTTCTTTTTATGTTTTAAATATAAATATTATTAGACCTTTGTTTAATAAAATTATTTAGGAATTATTTAAAAATAAAAATCCTAAATTTGGTTATTTTAAAGCTTTGTTTATAAAGATTTTATTTTAAATTCAAAGGATAATTTAGATAAATTTGATGCTAAGAGTGATGAAGGTATTTTTATTGGATATTATAATAATAGTAAAGCTTATATAGTTTTTAATAAAAGAACTATGATTATTGAATAATTTGTTCATGTTATGTTTGATGAAAATAATTTGAAATTAAATTCAGATTATGATGTTTTTGATGATTAGTTTAGATATTTTAATTTAATTGAATAAATTCATCAAGATATAAATCAATTGAGGGGGAGCATACTCCTTCTCCACCTGATCCAAAATCACAGAAGATTTATAAAAATCATCCTTTTAAAAATGTAATTAGAAATGTTTATTATAGTGTGAAAACTAGAAATTGTTTTTTAAATTATTGTTCCAATTCTACTTTTATTTCTGATTTTTTCCTTTTAATTTGAATGTTGATTTGAAAGATGAAGAATGGATTATTTCTATGAAAGAAAAATTAAATTAGTTTGTATGAAATAATGTTTGGACTTCAGTAAAATTTCTTAAGGATAAGACTGTAAAGACCCGTAAATTTCAAGGGAAATTTTTTCTTAATTTTCTTTGGAATTTTACGAGTATGCAGTTTCTAACGGCACCTGATTCTGAGGCCCGGTGTGCCCGGAATCAGTTTCCGAAGTTTAGATCGGGTACGTTCATTGAACGAACGAGCGAGTTTTTCTAACTTTTGAACCAGTGCTCGGAATCGAAATCTGAGGGCACCGTTGAAACCGCAACGCTGATATTTGCTTAAGAAGACCTTTTTCAGAGTTGCGTTTGTTCGGGAAGAGTTGTTTAAATTTTTGTGGATTAAGACTACAAAGAAATAAAATTGTGCTACTAATTTTATTTCTTTTAAGTGGTTAAATCCTAAGGATGGAGGTTGGGTGGAACTAACCACCCATGTGAGGTTAATAGTGAGGTGGGGCCCACACGAGCCCCCACCTCTTCAAATCCCCAAAACCCCCTCTTTAATGTTATCAACCCCCCCTTATGTTTTTGACCTTCTCTCTCTCTTTAATTGAATGCCAACACACCCTTTTAATTAATTTAATATTTTTAATTAATTAAATGAGGTTTTTGATTTTTAAAAATGTTGGCAAGTATGGATAAATTACAACAAAGTCTTAATTTTTTTTGGTTGGTTCGTTGTGTGGAGTCTGTGGAGAAAATAACCGAGGTCTCGAAGAACATCATCCTCCATGTTGAAGAATGCGAAGAACGTCAAGACCTCGACGAAGAACGCCGTCACCGCAAAGGAAGACCGCTGTGCCGTCTTCTCTCCTCTCCGTAGCCGGTGAGAGATGCCTTTTCCGAAGAACGACGACGCGCCATCCTTCATTCTTCTTCCCGTGTCAAAGGAAGGGAGACACCACTCTTTTTTGGGCGTTCACCGACGACGTGTACAGAGACTCGTTCCGCGACGCTGTCTTCCGTGAAGTCCTTTCCCCGGGACGTCCTTTGTTCAAAAACTCCTTGAGGTAGGGGTTTGAGTTCAAATTTAATGAATTAAATTTGCGTTTTCTTGTCGAAGATATTATATATTGGGCCGCCTGATATCACTATAACAGGAGGAGGTCAGACCGCACAAACCCGACCGACCCTCCTCCCCCTTTATTGTTGATTTTTTTGCGGCTCGAACGAAGGCGGCGCGGTGCATCGACACCGCGCGGAGTCAAGGAGGACCATGACGTAGAAGCGCGACGCCGTCGAGGCCGAACGAAGCCGCGGCCGGAGTCGGGCCGCGGTGAAGGGGCGCGACACCGTCGCGCCGTGCCGGTGAACCACGAAGAGGCCGCGACCGGAGCGGGCCGTGACGGAGGGGCGTGGCACCGTCACCCCGCGTCGGTCGGACCAAGGCGGCGGCCTTTGGCCGCGGCAGAGCAGGGAGCGGCGGCTGGAACCGCCGGCCGCCAGCGCGTCAGAGGGGCGAGACCGTGGGGTCCCGTGGCAGCGGCACCGGCCAGCCAGCCGGGACGGCCGTTCGGAGAAGGCCGGGCGTCGTAACCCCCGACTGGAAAAGGGAGAAGCCCCCACGTGGGGGCCTCCATTTCAAATTAGGGGGGAAGCACACCCCCCAATCTGCGACAACTCGGCCAGAGCCGAGCTGGCCACGCGGGCCGCACCCGCGCCGGGCCACCCGGCCGCCCCGGCCGGGCAGGGATGGGCCGGGTTGCGCCGGCGGGGCCGGGCCGCGCTCTGTTGGGCCGGACCCAGACCCGGGTCGGTCTGGGCCCAAAACCCCCTAATACCGGACATGATCGTTTAAATGCCCATAACTTGGGATACATACCTCCGATCGATGCACCGTCAGTTGCGATGCGATCATTGGATCGGGAGTTTAGTTTAGGTATATTACACTCAAGGTTTCGGAGAAATTGGGTTACGGCCGGGTTGGTTCGAACACGAAACCAACCGGGCCCTCGGAGTGGAAACACTTATAACTTGAGCTCCGGACGTCCGATTGATGTGCCATCGACTTTTTTGGATTCCTCTCAGCGAGACATACCTTTTTTCTTACTCCGATCGATGTTTGGATGCAGTTGGAGTATGGTCGGGTTGGTTTTGACTTAAAAACCAACTGGGCCCCTGGGACGAAAAAGCTGATAACTCTCAGACCGGGCGTCCGATTGACGCGCCTTCTGTCATGTTGAGTTCCTATCGACGAGACGGAACTTTGGGATAAATCAACTCCGAAATAAGTTTCAGTTGATGTATCGACCCCTTGGCTCATGGAACAGACCCTCCCAGAAACGAGCATCCTGTGTGCGGGAACCCTAGAGCTGGCTGCGACTGCGACGACGATGATGACTGCACTGAAATCCTCCGTGGGTTCGGCAGCGATGACGACTGCACTGAAATCATATGTGGGTTTGGCAGCGATGAAGATCGTATTGAAACCCTCTATGGGTTCGATGACGATGACTACTGTTCTTGTATCCTACGTGGGTCTTGCAGTATTACTGTTCTTGTATCCTACGTGGGTCCGGCAGTATTTGACCTTTGTTGTAGTATCCTACGTGGGTCCGACAGAGTAGCTGGACTTGTATCTTACGTGGGTCCGATAGCTTAGCTGGTTTAGTATCCTATGTGGGTCCCAGCTTAGATTAATCAGTGGCTACATCTGATCATCTCTATCACCTTACGAAGAAGTATACCTGTGTGAGCTAAGTCTTGACTTTCAATCATTATCTTCGATATGATTGACTTGACATCCTATGTGGATTGTGTCGTGGTTTCCTATGTGTATTGGGTTGTACTATCCTGTGTGGACGTGATCGAACTTGGGCTCGGATTTTGGAGCTGAACTGGAATTGATGACTTAGGTATATGTATGGGCATATACCTAAGTAGTGTTGGATGTTACTTCATGATTGTATCTTTCCTTTTGGATTATCCTTTGTGGGTTTTGAGAGACCTTCGGGGTCTCGGGGTCCCTACTGAGTAGCGTATACTCACTCATTCACGGGTTATGATCACACTACGTTGTGTTGGATGCCGACGACGGACATCACTGATCATGGATGAGGCTTATGGAGCAGTCGATACCTGGAGGTGGACCACTGGGCAGGACGTACACGTAGCGGACGGCTGGACCTGAGGAGCTGAGGAGGCTATCTGTACCCACCCTTCAGGTGGGACTCCCATTGAACGACTGGACGTTGCTGCTTTACTTTTAGTTCCTGTACTTTTTTTGCAGTTGTACTTTACTTTCAGTTTGGGTTTGTATTCTGGACCATTTACTTTCCGCACTTACTTTTGCAGCCAGTTTTACTTAGTGTTTACTTCTGCTGGCTTACTCTGTGGTGTTTGTTTACTTTATAAAGGCAATGCCTTCCTCTTTTTTGGGATTTACGCCTTTGGTTCTAGTCGCCTGCCCCTGGCCTATTGGAGGCGGTGTTGGGGTAGTCACGACATGGGCCCCGAGGACGGGTCGTGACAAATTGGTATCAGAGGAGTTCAGTTCTACCACAGAACTCAGGACTCTGATCTTTCTTCTATGTGAAGAAATAGTGTTAAGGGTATTGAGTGTGGTTATCAGTCCAGGGAGTCCAGTGTTGGTGCACCGGTCGACGTATCCGTACACCAGGACCCTGACTTTTGATTTCCGACTCAATGCACGAAAACAGTGATTGCATGTGTGTTTCAAAGGTTTTCTTTGTGATTACTTTGTGTCAGCTCACCAGGTATATAGTTTTGACTGTGGCGCACCTGTTTCTTTTCAGGATGGACCCCCGACGACATCCAGCTAGGGTTCCAAGCTTTGTGTGAGACGACAGCCCAACGAGCGATGAGGCCTCGGTGCAGGGACCCTTTTCAGCAGAGGCACCGAAGGTACCTCTACCCGCCGAGCCACCGATGCTCCCAGCCCCAGCCGCTAAGAGTGCACGTTGCCTTAGTGCACTGCATGAGTTTCAGTGTCAGAGACTGCCCAGGTTCCGCGGGGAGACGGACCCTCAGGCAGTCGAGGATTTGCTGGAGGCTGTAGTTCAAGTTTTCAGGCTAGTGGGGACACCATCTGACCTCATGGTGGTCCTTGTAGCGAGACTCCTGCACGCGACAGCAAGCAGATGGTTGAGATTGATGCTCCTGGTGCACGATGATCCATCTCTTCTCTAGACGGACTTTGAGAGCCTCTTCTGCTCAGAGTTCATCCTATCCACCCTTAGTGCGGTGCGCATCCAGGAGGTACTATAGCTGCGGCAGGGCAGCATGACGGTCACTCAGTATTCGACGAGATTTACCGATGTCTCGCACTATTCGACGGACATGGTACGAGACCCATTCTTCCAGGCCCGGACCTTCGAGCAGGGACTGAGGCCTGAGATCAGGGCATCAATGATCTCCCTTAGCATTCTGACATAGGCAAGAGTACTGGAGCGATCCCTTCTCATAGAGAGATTTCTTGTTGAGCCTATACTAGCAGCGAGACCTACCGCAGGGTGGCATGTAGCAGAGTCATCTGCAGCTGGCAGTCGACACACGTCACAGGGGTCCAGGCAGACCAGACCATCAGGCGGACGACCTCAAGACACTGGATTAGAGGTGCGGGGCACACGGCACAGAGCAAGCCTTCCGAGGAGCATACAGTGCTACACATGCAGTGGGCAGGGCCACATGGATCGTGACTGCCTGACCCGCCATGCAGAGGAGCAGCAGACGGTTGACGGGCCACCTAGGCAGAGGTAGAGGGTCGACCGTGGCGGTCCGTAGGGTGTAGGTAGAAGAGAAAGAGGATCTAGACGAGCAGCAGGTGGTGGGAGACGCTTTGAGGCTTTACCACCACCACCACCTGGAGGTCCACCCCGACCACATGGAGCTAGCGGGCAGAGACATGTTCAGCTTCAGGCAGTAGAGGCCTATGACCACGACGCGCAAGATATGATTCGAGGTACTATCTGTGTCTACTCCACCCTTGATGCAGTTATTATAGACACAGGATCGAGTCATTTTTTCATTACCGCTGCCCTTGTTCGGAGCTCAGAGATTCCGACGGAGCTGTTGGCTCAATCCTTACAGCTAGAGACTACTACGGGAGTAGACTTGACGATTACGCACTGGTACCGACAGTGTGATCTTACTCTAGGAGGTGAGAGCTTCGGCTGAGATCTTCTTTTAGAAGCGTCAAGGCCTTAAGATGTCATCTTGGGCATGGATTGGTTATCTACAGTCCATACTCAGATTGACTGTATTTGGCGCAAGGTGCGATGTGTTCGCACCGATGGGAGCAGGTTCACCTTCACCGGCGAGAATGGAGCCTTAGCAGTGCAGGATGGAATCACGCAGAGGAGAGGACAACCGATCACTCATCAGTTGGATAGCCTCATCCTAGGAGAAGTTGACGTGCAGATTCCTAGTTTTCCTGCAGTGGTGGATCAGTATGCAGACGTTTTCCCTAATGACGTTCCAGGACTACCTCCTCGCAGAGAGGTAGACTTTTATATTGTCCTGTACCCCAGGACATCCCTGATATCCACTCCAGCATATCAGATGTCCCTCGTTGAGCTTCGAGAGCTACAAGTAAAATTGGAGGACTTGATGAGCAAGGGATTCATCCGACCTAGTGTTTCACCCTGGGCTTCCCCGATATTGTTCGCCAATAAGGCGGATGGGAGATTGCGACTTTGTGTCGACTATCGTCGTATGAACTAGGTGACCGTGACGAACAAGTATCCACTATCGAGGATTGAAGACCTCTTCGATCAGCTAAAGGGAGCACGGTGGTTCTCGAAGACAGACCTCAGGTCAGGCTATCATCAACTCAGAGTTCGGGACGAGGACGTACAGAAGATGACCTTCAGATGTCGGTATGGCCACTATGAGTTCTTGGTTATGCCTTTCAGCATAACCAATTCTCCAAGTGTGTTCATGGGTCTCATGAACAGGATCTTTCATCCATACCTCGATTGATTTGTCATGGTCTTCATTGACGACATTTTTAATATACTCGACCACTGAGGAGGAGCACGCCTACCACTTGCAGGTTGTACTGGACACACTCTGAGAGCACCAGCTTTATAGTAATCTCTCGAAGTATCAGTTCTGGTTACGTGAGTTCCACTTCTTGGGACACATCATCTCTGAGGCGGGAGTTGTGGTGGACCCTGCGAAGATCGAGGCAGTGCTAGCTTGGGAGCCACCCAAAAGCGTGATGGAGGTGTGGAGTTTCTTGGGTCTAGCTGGGTACTACCGGAGATTTGTGCCAGAATTCTCCAAAGTTGTGGCACCGCTCTCATCTTTGATAAAGAAGGGGAAACCCTTCATGTTTTCAGATTGATGTCAGCAAAGATTCCAGGAGCTCAGACAGAGGTTGAACATCGCACCTATCTTGAGGCTACCGGAGGAGGGAGTAGGGTACGTAGTCTACTGCGATGCATTAGGGACTGGACTCGGATGTGTCCTGATGTAGGAGTGGGCGGTGATCGCCTATGGATCATGATAGTTGAGGCAGAATGAGAAGAAATATGCTACCCATGACCTGGAGTTAGCAGTAGTGGTCTTCGCTCTGAAGATGTGGCAACACTATATGATGGGAGAGCGCTTTACAGTCTACTATGACCACCAGAGTCTCAGGTATATCTTATCACATAAGGACCTGAATCTGAGACAATGAAGATGGCTCGAGTTTCTCCAGGACTATGACTTTGAGATAGTCTATACTGCTGGAAAGGGGAACGTAGTAGCCGATGCTCTCAGCAGGAGGGCGGACATTCAACTACTTGGGGAGGTGACAAATCAGCTAGCCGCTTTGCAGATATCCTTTATGGATAGAGATGGAGCAGCATTTCTTCATTCACTCACAGTCACTCCTCCACTTCTTCAGTGGGTCAGAGAGGCATAGTGTGGGGATGTTGACTGTGAGACGCAGTGTGCAAAAATATCCTCCGGAGAGCCACCTGATGGATTCTTTGTAGGAGGAGAGCACGTCGTGCTTTTCAGAGGACGTACCATGGTACCAGCTGCTTTGTAGGAGGAGGTGCAGAGAGAATTTCACACTTCCCCTTTAGCGGTACATCTAGGAGTGGCAAAGATGTACCAGGATCTCAGACGTCAGCACTGGTGTTCGGGTATGAAGAAGGTTGTACCAGAGTTCGTTTCTCGATGCCTCACCTGCCAGTAGGTGAAGGCAGAGCACCAGGTACCAGCAGGCTTGGTACAGCCCTTGGAGGTCCCAGAGTGGAAGTGGGACGGGATATCTATGGATTTCATGACTGGACTTCCACGTACTTCCAGAGGTCACAACTCCATTTGGGTGATTGTCGACCGACTCACCAAGTCGGCCCACTTCTTACCCATCAGAGAGCAGGGCTCAGTAGAGAGTTTGGGACGTCTCCACGTTCAGGAGATTGTACGGCTTCATGGTGTGCCATCATCTATCGTCTCAAATCGAGATGCTCGCTTTACTTCCCGTCTTTGAAAGGGGTTTCAGGAGGCATTTGGGATGCAGCTACGTCTGAGCACCGCCTTTCACCCACTGACGGATGGTCAGACGGATAGAACCATTCAGACTCTCGAGGACATGCTTCGTGCATGTGTCCTTGACTTTGGTCACAGCTGGGAGGACTGCCTACCCTTGGTGGAGTTCGCGTACAACAACAGATACCACTCCACCATCGAGATGGCACCATACGAGGCATTGTACGACCAACCTTGCAGATCAACTTTGTGCTGGACAGACCCTGAGGAGTCAGCACATGTGGGACCAGAGATGGTCCAGGCCATGACAGAGAAGGTCCAGGTCATCCAGAAGCAGATGAGGATAGCTCAGAGCCAGCAGAATTTTTATGCTGACAGGAGGCGGAGACCACTAGAGTTCGAGGATGGCGACCCCGTCTTCTTGCGGGTCTCACCTTGACGTGGATTATGGAGATTTGGTCGGGGTGACAAGTTATCTCCGCGCTTCAACGGAACATTCCAGGTTCTCAGTAGGATAGGCGAGGTGGCTTATTTCCTGGCTCTACCACCTCAGTTGCACCGGGTGCACGACGTCTTCCACTTATCTCAGCTGAGGAGATACGTGCACGACCCGATGCATATCATCGACCATGGGGAGCTGAACATTGACGATGGGGTGACTTTTGCGGAGTTCCTGGTTGAGATCTAGGATCAACAGGAGAGGGTCCTACGTGGGAAGTCGATTCCTCAAGTGCGGATCAGATGGTAGCACGAGAACCTCCAGGAGAGCACTTGGGAGCGGGAGGCTCAGATGCATGCTCAGTATCCTAATTTGTTCCCCTAGTTTTGTGTTGTATCTTTACAAGGATGTAAAGACCTGAGGTGGGAGTAATGTAAAGACTCGTAAATTTCAAGGTAATTTTTTTCTTAATTTTCTTTGGAATTTTACGAGTATGAAATTTCTGATGGCACCTGATTCTGAGGCCCAGTGTGCCCAGAATCAATTTCCAAAGTTTAGCTCGGGTACGTTCAGTGAACGAACGAGCAAGTTTTTATATCTTTTGAACCGTTTCTCAGAATCGAAATCCGAGGGCACCATTGAAACTGAAACTCCAATATTTTCTTATGAAGACCTTTTTCAGAGTGGCATTTTCTCGGGAAGAGTTGTTTAAATTTTTGTGGATTAAGACTACAGAGAAATAAAATTGTGCTACTAATTTTATTTCTTTTAAGTGGTTAAATCCTAAGGATGGAGGTTGGGTGGAACTAACCACCCATGCGAGGTTAATAGTGAGGTGGGG
The DNA here is from genome assembly GCA_963277665.1 of Viscum album. Taxonomy (NCBI): domain Eukaryota; kingdom Viridiplantae; phylum Streptophyta; class Magnoliopsida; order Santalales; family Viscaceae; genus Viscum; species Viscum album. The sequence continues at coordinate 1,673,636,424 of OY728138.1, forward strand.
CCCACATGATCCCCCACCTCTTCAAATCCCCTAAACCCCTCTTTAATGTTAGCAACCCCCCTTAAGTTTTTGACCTTCTCTCTCTCTTTAATTGAATGCCAACACAACCTTTCAATTAATTGAATCTCTTAATTAATTAAATGAGGTTTTTGATTTTTAAAAATGCTGGAAAGTGTGGATAAATTAAGACAAAGTCTTAATTTGTTTTTGGTTGGTTCTTTGTGTGGATTTTGGGGAGAAAATAACTGAGGTCTCGAAGAACATCGTCCTCCACGTTGAAGAACGCGAAGAACGTCAAGACCTCGACGAAGAATGCTGTCACCGTAAAGGAAGACCTCCGCGCCGTCTTCTCTCCTCTCTGCAGCCAGTGAGAGACTCCTTTTCCGAAGAACGACGACGCACCATCCTTCGTTCTTCTTCCTGTGTCAAAGGAAGGGAGACACTGCTCTTATTCGGGCGTTCACCAATGACGTGTACGGAGCCTTGTTCCGGGACGCCGTCTTCCGCGATGCCGTCTTCTGCGACGTCCTTTGTTTGATAACTCCTTGAGGTAGGGGTTTGAGTTCAAATTTAATGAATTAAATTTGCGTTTTCTTGTCGAAGATATTATATTTTGGGCTGCCTGATATCGCTATAATGGGAGGAGGTCGGACCGCACAAACACGGCCGACCCTCCTCCCCCTTTATTGTTGATTTTGTTGCGGCTCGAACGAAGGCGGTGCGGTGCATCGGCACCGCGCGGAGTCAAGGAGGACCACGGCGTAGAAGCGCGGCGCCGTCGTGCCGCGCCATCGAGGCCAAACAATGCCGCGGCCGGAGTCGGGCCGCGGCGAAGGGGCGCGGCGCCGCCGCGCCGGTCGGACCAAGGCCGCGGCCTTTGGCTGCGGCGGAGCAGGGAGCGGCGGTCGGAACCGCCGGTCTTCGGTGCGTCAGAGGGGCGGGATCGCGGGGTCCCGCAGCGGCGCCACCGGCCGGCCAGCCGGGCCGGCCGTTTGGAGAAGGCTGGGGGTCGTAACCCCCAGCTGGAAAAGGGAGCGGCCCCCATGTGGGGGATGACATTTCAAATCAGGGGGGCAGCATGCCCCCCCTTCCGCGACAGCTCGACCAGAGCTGAGCTTGCCACGCGGGTGGCGCCCGCGCCAGGCCAACCGGCCGCCCAGGCTAGGCCGGGCCGCGCAGGCCGGGCCGGGCCGTGCCCTGTTGGGCCGGACATGGACCCGGGTCAGGTCGACCCGCTTCGGGCTGACCCGGGGGGTCTTGGGCTGGGTCGGTCAGGGCCCAAAACCCCCCAATACCGGACAGAATTGTTTAAATGATCATAACATGGGCTACAGACCTACGATCGATGCACCGTCAGTTGCGATGCGATCCTTGGATCGAGATGGTCGTTTGGATATATTACACTCAAGGTTTTGGAGAATTTGGGGTATGACTGGGTTGGTTCGAACACGAAACCAACCGGGCCCTCGGAGCAGAAACACTTATAACTTGAGCTCCGGACATCCGATTGACGTGCCATCGACTTTATTGGATTCCTCTCAGTGAGACGGACCTTTTGGATTACTCCACTTGAGGTTTGGACACAATTGGAGTATGGTCGGGTTGGTTTTTACTTAAAAATCAACCAGGCCCTTGGGACGAAAAAGCCGATAAATCTCAGATTGGGCGTCCGATTGACGCGCCGTCTGTCGTGTTGAGTTCCTATCGACGAGACATAACTCTGGGATACATCAACTCCCAACTATATGTCAGTTTATTTATTGAACCCTTGGGTCGTGGAGTGGACCCTCCCAGAAACGAGCATGTTGTGTGTGGGAACCCTAGAGCTGGCTGCGACTGTGATGACGATGATGACTGCACTAAAATCCTCCGTGGGTTCGGCAACGATGATGACTACACTGAAATCCTCTGTGGGTTTAGCCATGATGAAGACTGTACTGAAATCCTCCGTGGGTTCGACGATGATGACTACTGTCCTTGTATCCTACGTGGGTCTGGCAGTATTACTATTCTTGTATCCTACGTGGGTCCGACAGTATTTGACCTCTGTTGTAGTATCCTACGTGGGTCCAACAGCTTTGCTGGTTTAGTGTTCTACATGGTTCCTATCTTAGATGAATTAGTGGCTACATCTGATCATCTCTATCACCTTACAAAGAAGTATACCTATGTGAGATGAGTCTTGACTTTCAATCATTATCTTCGATATGATTGACTTGCTTTACTATGTGGATTGTGTTGTGATTTCCTGTGTGGATTGGGTTGTAATATCCTGTGTGGACGTGATCGAACTTGGGCTCGGATGTTGGAGCCAAACTGGAATTGATGACTTAGGTATATGTATGGGAATATACCTAAGTAGTGATGGATGTTACTTCATGATTGTATCTTTCCTTATGGATTATCCTTTGTGGATTATGGGTGACCTTCGAAGTCTCGGGGTCCCTACTGAGTAGAATATACTAACCTCTGCATAGCCTATGCCCACACTACGTTGTGTTGGATGCAGACGATGGACAACACTGATCGTGGTTGAGACTTGTGGAGCAGTCGGTACCTGGAGGTGGACCACTGGGCGGGACGTACACGGAGCGGACGACTGGACCCGAGGAGATGAGGAGGCTATATGTACCCACCCTTCAGGTGGGACTTCCAGTGGACGGCTCGACATTGCTACTTTACTTTCAGTTACTATACTTTCTTTCCAGTTGTACTTTACTTTCAGTTTGGATTTGTATTCTGGCCCATTTACTTTCCGCACTTACTTTTGTACCCAATTTTTCTTAGTGTTTACTTTTGCTGGCTTACTCTATGGTGTTTTTTTACTTTATAAAGGAAATTCCTTCCCCTTTTTCGGGATTTACGCCTTTGATGCTAGTCGCCAGCCCCTGGGCTATGGGAGGCGGGCTTGGGGTAGTCACGGCATGGGCCCCGAGGACGGGTCGTGACAAAGGCGGTAATTGGATCTATGTGGATATTTAGAAACATGGTGGATGAATCTAGATAGATTGTCGAAAACCAAGCTAGAAATGTTTCTCAAGTATAATATCAAGAAGAAGGTATATAATTTGAAAATTCATTTTCACATATTACCAAGTTAGAAGCAATTATAATTTTATTATATTTTGATTCTTTTCAAGGTTTTAAATTATATCAAATGGATGTAATTTTTTTTCACAAATGGTTTTATAACTGAAGAAGTTTATGTTTCTCAACCCCCTGGTTTTGGAAGTGAAAAATTTCAAATCCATGTTTTTAAATTATCTAATTATTTGTACGGGCTTAAAAAAGAGCCTCAATCTTTGTATGAAATAATTTCTTCATTTTTGTTAAATAATGGTTTTGAAAAAGGTAATGTTGATCCAACAATTTTTATTAAAAGAACATCTAATGATATTTTAATTGTTCAAGTTTATGTTGATGATATAGTTATTATATCATCTAGTGAAATTATATGTAATGAATTTTCTTATTTGGTGTCCTCTTAATTTGACATTAGTTTAATGGGAGAATTAAAGTTATTTCTTGGAATTCAAATTTCTCAGAGGAAGATGGAATTGTTATTAATCAATATGGGTATGCTAAAGAGTGAATTAAACGATTTTGTTTTAATTATACTAAATCTTTGAAAACTACTATGGGTACTAATTTTAAATTAGATATTGATACATCTGATAAATCTTTTTATTTTAATGTTTAAAGAGGCATGATATGTAGATATCTATATTTAACTACATCTAGACCTAATATTATGTTCCATGTTTCTTTATGTGATAGATTTTAAGAAAATCCTAAATAAAGTCCTATTAAAGCTATAAAAAGAATAATTAGATATGTTAAATGAATAATTGATTCTAATTTATTTCATCCAACATATAACTATTATTATTTAATATCTTTTTCTGACTTTGATTTTGGAGGATGTAGACATGGATGAAAAAGAACATAAGACATGTGTCATTTTATGGGAAAACGTTTAATTTACGGGTCATATAAGAAGAGATTATATGTTACTTTATCTACTGAAGAAGCTAAGTATATCTTTATTGCTAGAATTTATGCTCAATGTTTATGGATTAATCAAAACTTATGTGATTTTGGTGTTTTTCTTGAAATAATACATATTTATTTTGATAATACTTCATCAATTTCTATTTCTAAAAACCCCTTACAACTTTTTAGAAAAAAAGAATATTGATCTTATATTTCATTTTATTAGAGATCATGCGAACATGGGTAATATTGATTTAACATTTATATCTTCTAAAAATTAGCTAGTAGTTATTTTTACAAACCCTTAAGATTCTGCTCAATTTGAAAAAATTAAATTTGAACTTGGTATGTTAGAATTTTAAATTTTTGTCCCTACATTTTTTAGGGAGAGTTTTTTTTTCAATTTTTTCTTATTTAAAAAATAGGGTAGAAATATTTATTTTAAATGGATTAAAATTTGTTTTAAGTGGTTTAAATTTTTTGGTTTTTCAATCAAACAAAAAGGGGGAGATTGTATGTCCATAAGAGATTATTTGTGTATGTACTTGTTTTATTTGTTTGATTGAATATGATTTTTCATTTTTTTAAACCCTTAATGTTTTTATTTGATTATATATGATATTTCATTTTTTAAAGCCTTTATGATTTTCTTATCACATTTTATTTTATTTTAAAAACCTTTTGATTACATATGATTTTACATTTGTTTTTTAAACCCTTTAAGACTTTGTTTGATTACATGTAATTTTATTTTAAAACACTTTTTTATTATATCTTAAACTAAAGTGTTTTTTTTGTGTTATTCTTATCGAATTGGATGGATAAGATATTTTTCAAAATTTCATTAGTTTATGAGTAAGTCTAAAAATACTTTTCTTGTACTATAAATATTCAATGAAGTTGCTGTTGTAGTTTTAGAAACTCTAAAGTTTTTAGTTTTAAAATGTTTTTGTATTTATTCTATTGAAAATTCTAAAGATATCAGATTCACATGAAACTTGATTTTATTTAAATAAAACATGTTAATTTTTATTTCATTTGTTTACATAAAATTCTAAAAATGTTGTTTGGTTGTTGAATAAATTTTTTGAAGTTCTTCTTTTATTTTTTAGAATTATAGTTTTCCAGATTATTGTGCCTTCTATTTTTTATTATATTTGTAGCATTAAATGTCAAATTTATTTGATTAATGATTCTTTTGAAAGATAATAAGTTTTTCTACAAATAATTCTTCTTGACCAATGTTTGAATTTTTTGTTAATAACCTTTAAAAATTTATTGAAGTTTATTAATGTTTTCTTTCCAGTTTTTCACAAAGTATGGTGCAACAACCCTACTTTCGCAATAGTGCAAAGTATGGTTCGACAATCCTAAATTACTGTTCATACCATATATTTTGTTACTGTTCATTTATGAAAATTATGGTTCAACAAACCTATGTTACTGTTCATACCGTATGTTACGTTACTGTTTATTTCTGCAAAGTATGATTCAACAACCCTACATTATTGTTTATACCCTACGCTACGTTACAATTCATACCATACGTTACCTTACTATTCATTTATGAAAAGTACGGTTCAAAAACCTTATGTTACTATTCATACCCTACACTATATTACCGTTCATACCCTATGCTTTATTACAGTTCGTTTTTGAAAATGCTTGGGTTGGAAACCCTACGTTACTGTTCATTCCCTTCTTTTTTGCTTCTGTTTTGTGAATTTTTATTGAAAATTGATTTGATGCATATATATATGGATTATTTTCAAAGATTTTTTGCTATAAAAATTCACATTAAATATAAGAATTATGATCAAAGAGTTTTTAATGTTTTTTGGTGGAATATTTAAAGATAAATATTAATAAATTATTTCAACATATTTTTCCAATAAATTTGGTGGTTTCAAGTATATTTATTTTTAAATATTTGAATTTAAATTTGGCTTGTGCTACTAGTTTTCAGGAACCTTATTGACCGAGTTTAAATGAATTTAAATTGGACTTTTAAATCATTCAACACTATTATTATTCTATAGATATTATTGAAATACTTATTCAAATTATTTTGAATGCTTTTATTAGAGATTTATTATACAGGAATAAATAGGAAAATATGCTATGATTTTTATAGAGATATTTATGAAAGCTATTGGCTCAATTTATTTTGAATATCCATAGGAAGCAGAGCTACTACAACTTCTGAATATTTTTTCTCTATATATATATATCATTTTTTCTTGTAGGTTACACAGATAATAGAAATACAATAATATATAAATTGGCTAACATATTTTATACTTTTTTTCTAAAAGATAAAGTTTTGTGAAATTTAAACATTTTTATGAATTTGCAACATCCTATGACAATTTGTTTCATTACATAGAAATTCTCTCAAGTTCCAAATTATTTTTTCTTCAACTACAATTGCATTAATGAGACGAGCCAATATAATCCTAAAAAACCAGTACCTTTTCTTTCATTGTTTATCTTTTTCCATCTAGTTATGTGTTTGTAACACCTTTTCCCATATTTCAAAAGCACTCTATTTTTCTGTATATGATTTTACACACAAAAGAAATATTTATTATTTTGTATCATTAGGTTTTTACTTTCGGATACTAGAGTAAGGACTTAAGGGTTGTGAATCCTGGTATCTAATTTCAGGACTGTTCAAGATGTGACTCCTGATGTCTAAATTCAGGTTGTAAGGGTTGTGACTCCCCATACAAAATCTTGTGTCACGGTTATCCCTCCACTAGAAAAAGATTTTTTAATTGTGTTATGATTCCCCCATAAAAATTATTTTTAGTGCAAATGTATCTCTTAGAGAGTAGATAAGTATAAGAGTAGAAGTAGACCCATGTTGGACCAAACTACTATAAAAAACATCCCTCTGTTCTTCACTTTTTCTGCTAATAACTAACTATAATAATTATCTTTGATATTTATTTTAATTGAACAATTTATTTGTTTATTTTTTTTAATTCTCTATTAACCCCCATCTAGACCATTTTCCATGACACTATCTGACCTAACAAAAATTATAATATATTATAAAATTATTTTTATCACATCTAGCCATGTATTTATTGTTAAAAAATGTTGTATTCATACATTAATTGATAGGTATATTAAAAATAATTTCAAATAATATCAAGTGATTATTCAAATAAAATATTATAAAGAAATATTTATAAAAAATTAACAAAAACAATTAGTTACATATCACATTTAATACAATAATTTTCCAAAAATCACTATAGAGAACAAATTATTGGACAAGTAATTAAAAACCATTAGTTAAAAAATTATAAAAACATGTATATAAAGTTAAAAATTAAGTGTTTTTAAATAAAATTCATAGAATTTTTCATTTACTAAAATTATAATATCTAGAAACAATTATTTATAAATGTGTATTGGCTCATTTTATAATATAAAGATTATTAAAACCACATTTTTTTTATTATAGTAAAATAATTTGAAATATATATTTATCTTATCTACATATATATATTATAAACCATTTCATATGAAAAATAAAAAAAAATACATATAAAAATACTATAACTAATCCGGTATCGTAAACACCAAATTCTATAATAAAAAAATAAGACATGATAATCACTTAAATATTTCTATTTTATAATGTGTATGACATAATAATTGATCATGATTTTATATAACCCATTTTTTCTCAAATATGACATAATTAAAACTAAGCACTTATTATTTTTTAAAAATATGTTTTTCCCGTGTATACTCTAAACCCACTCATATTCAAAAATAACATAAATGCAATTTAAATTATGGATTATAACATATTAAATTTCAAAAATATAATTCACTTTCCATCACAACATACCACCAACCACAATTTAATCCCAACAAATACTTTTCCATTTAACTGAATTGAATTCATCGATTCATTTATGGTAAAAATCACCACAATCATAAATATAATATAATAGTGCAAAGAAGCACTAACTTTTCCGATATTTCACACAAGTTTAACTTAACACCTTTAATAATTATTTCATGTGGTATATAATCATCTCATTATTCAATAATATATCTATCATGTGGAATTATATTCAGATTTCAATTCAAATTGTGTATGAACAACAAAAAATAATCAAAGAAAGAAAATATACTAGAACTACCATAAAATTAAATCATTTTATGAATTAGAAACAAACACAATTTATTCATTCAACTACATCACCTATCCAAAAATAATCATCCAATATTAATTAAGAAAAAATCCGCACATATCATTCTATAAAATTTTATGAAGATGATTTTCTCAATAGATACACATATATTTATAATTCTTCTTAATGTATTCTTTTTTTTCATCTTCATGTCCATGAAATAATGTGTAAATAAGATTCAAATAATGACAATCCAAACTATCTAATTGTTAATAATAAATAATAACGAGAACATTAATAAAATCACCATTAGTAGTAATAACAGATGGAAATGTCATTCTCCATGGTCTTGTTTTAAGATAGTATGAGTTTACGTAGTAGGGCTGGAATTCTGTGGGTATAGGTAAGTGAATGAGAGAGAGAGAAATGAGATGTAGGGTTCCCCATGGTTAAGAATAGTGTAAAAACACAAACTGTGGAACCCAAACAAGAAATCAACAAGAAGAAAAATGAGAAAATAACATACCTTAGATTTTAGCCTTGATTCATCCAAGAGAACGTGGGGGAGTAGCATCAGTAGTAGGGGAGTTCCAGAAGAGTTTGAGAAACATGAATAAATGAGTCTCGATTAGCGTTCATTTAAACAGATTAGGGATACCTTTTTCAGTGCTTTCAAAAAAGTGCTAATGAATATCCATTTTATCAGTACTAATAAAATGAACCTTTTATCAGTGCTAAAACATTAGCACTGATAAAATATTAATAAATATAATTATAAATAAAAATATTGTAAAAATATTTATATATTTATATATATATTTTTATTATAATTTTATAATTATTTAAATATATAATTATTTATTTATAACTACATTATTACTTTTAAAAAAAAATTATATTTTTTATTTATGATTATAAATATAGTAAATATACATTTATAAATAAATTTATAATTATCTAATTTTATGATTATATATCTTTATATAATTATATATATTTTTAATATATCTATATAAATATAAATATAGTAAATATATTTATTATAATTTTATAGTTATTTAAATATATAATTATTTATTTATAAATATATGAATAATACATTAAAAAATATAATTTTTATATTTATATAATTATATATATATCTCTCAGGGTGAAGCTCAGTGGGTCTTGAGGATGTCTTGAGTTCGAGTCTCATCAAGTACATCTCTACATTGCATGCTGCCCATTTTTCTTTGTAATGTTACCCATTTCCTCGAAT